>CANSGD010001479.1:0-1467621 GCA_947645195.1 Patellifolia procumbens
GGAAAAAGGCCTTGAGGTTTAATCTCACAAAAAAATAACATTTAAAGGTTGTTTGTTAGAAAAAAATTATAAGGTTGTTTCTCACAAAATTAAACTTTTATGGTTTTTCTTTAACTAAAACTATCTCTTCTTTTTTATGGGTGTGACACGAACCAGACTAACACCTATGATCCTGATCCTTAAATATATACTCTGGCCAATTAAGACCTTACATGTCGGGAGGAGTATTAGTGATTTGAGATGCATGAAACATCACATGTGAGAGTCCCACATTGTTAAACTTGGAGAGAGATGTTCACATAATAAGGCTAACATCTTGTTTGGATAGGAAACAAGGAGGGAAAGGGAGGGAAGAAGGAAGAGGGAAGGGGGAGGAAAAGAAGGGGAGGGAGAGAGAACAAGCATGTAATTTCCTTCCAAATCTCACCAACAATGGAAGTATTTGGTTTATTAAAGAGGGAGGGATTGCTCCATCCATTTTCCTTCCCTTCCCACCCTCCATGTGTTATACAAACAAGGGAGGAAGGTTCCCCCTTTTCCTTTCCCCTTCCATTCCCTCCATTTCCCTCTGTCCAAATGAAGTGTAAAGGGCTACTTCCCTTATTGCCCTAAGGTTTAAGGTGAAACCTCATTTGGGCCAAGAAGATAGACTATCACTCCTCCTTATGAGTATGGCCTAGCCCATACTCAACACAATCTAAGGGCAAAAAGATAAAACGTGAAAAAAATCATAACACACATCAAATTACCTTATTAATTTTCTATATGAGCGAATCAAAATATTGTGTCTACTGCGACGACAACAACTTAACTAGGATTGAGTTTTCGAAAATACCATTACATCATACTATAATTCTAACACCAAACATGCTAAGCCTTATATACTTGAGAAGACTATGCATACATTTAACTACATCTATCATCCTCTTAAAGAGTAGAGAGCCTCTCAAGGAACTGGTTGAAGATGTCATCACTCTCCAGCATACTAACCCTCATGTACTTTGAGGAGACTCCAAACTTCGGTCCAGCCCTTATTCGGATCTTTAGCTCGTTCATCAGTTTTTCACCATCTTCACCCGATTTTAGCTCCATCCATGCATATGCTGCAATCAGTACACGTGAGTAAACATTCAAACCAACAAATATTGCATGTTGTCATCGATTTGTGAGTCCATTTTAACTAAACGTGTGTTTCAGCTGCAATTTTGAGTATAGGAGAAATTTAGGAAATACTTGCTTAAGATGTTCATATTTGTCTAAGAACATCATGGTTTTAAGTTAGGGCTCTATAAGTTATACAGTCCAAATCGAAGTAGTGTAAGTGTATTATACTTAACAAGATATTGAGAGTAATGCTCTCTCTAAAAAGATAAAAAAGAAGAAGATATGGAGAGTAATGCTCAATATGCGACAAAGATTTGATATAATGCAGATTTACATGTATAAATGGTGTATGCAAGCGCTGCAAGCTAAGATGTGCGATGTAACAATTGAGAGTTTATGCACGAGAAGCATAAACAAGTTCAAGAATAAGTAGAAGGTAAGGAAGATATTTTTGTAAAAGATGTTCTTAAGGAAAATTTTACACTAGTGTGATAGTGTGAAATAAGAAGTGCTTATAAAGATAAAAGGCCTACCTGGATTGGGATGAGTGGTGGTGTTCATGAAGTTGCAATACTCTACGGGGTATTCTGGCAGGTTGAACGCACCACATCGTTTAACGACTGCTCTGAGCTTCTTCCATCGGTCAGCCAACATGCGGTGGCTAACCTCGAAGAACCGTTCTTCTAAGGGTTGTTCTACCTCAAGTTTACCATTGGGAAGGTGCTCATAGCTATCAGCAACAAAGTCGAGTATCTTTGTTGCTCGAAGTTGCCCTTCGTGGCAAGTTCCAATGGTGATCAATGACATTAGTTTTATCATCTTCATTGCAATTTCTTTGTCCTTCACAATCGCCCACCTTCAAAATTATGAGCCCCATCAATGATAATCAAAATTCACCTCTAATTAGTGTCCTAAAAACTAATTATGCACTTTTTTGGGATGTAACCTCTTTTGTTTTGGTACCTGTTTTGTTTTGGTACTTGTTAGTGATCCAAACTTCTAATTACATATGGAGATTTATATAAACGCTTTTAATTATGTGCTGACCTAAAATGCTAGGGCTAATTATAACTGATCACTTGAATGTGAGATGAGATTGACAACATTCATAAATACAAAACAAAGCATAATCTGAAGGAAGCTAGCGAATAAAAAAAATTGAAAAAGATTATAAATTTTAGTGTCTCTTTTTCTTAATGACAAACATTTATCAATACAAAACAATGCATAATCTAACTAGTCACCTTGTACCTTCGAATTTTCCCGCCTTAAACGAACCTTACTTGCTGGACGTAGTTTAAAATAGAACTAAACTCTAAAAACTAAACACTAGAAAATTGTCTATAGTGACCCTAGGCCTAGAGAGACCTTATTGTAAAACGAGGTTATTTCAAAGAGATGTGTAAAATATAGGGTTAGCATACATGATTTCCTAAAAAATTGAGACGAGTAGAGATAATGCTTACCCAACACGGGAACCAGCATGACCAGTAGCCTTAGATAAGGTGAACAACATAACATCATAATCAGCTGGAGCAGTGATGGGTGTGTATTGTGGCCAGTAGTAAGCAAGGTCACATATCACCAGCCCACCTTCCTTCTTCACCACCGGCTTGCGGAGACTACCGTCTGGGTTGTTTGGTGTTGTCACTACTTCAATGTAGGGGCCTTCCTCGTCGAAGCTGTTGGCATCTCCGCACCATTGATATATCTCTGATTTCTCTTCCTCTAATGCTTCTTCATAACACTGCCAAAAAACAACAAGGATAATTTTGTCATCAACATGGACATAAAACATTTACTTATTTGGAATATGTAGTATAATTATATCTTATGAAATGTTATTGGACGAACCCAACGTTAATATCATGGGCCATGGTGAGCAAGGATGTCATCGATATCCGCAACCTATATATGTGGCCACCGTGAGGACTGGGTCTGGTTGTTAGGTGAGTTGGATTCGAGAATTGGACACAAGCATAACATTGATGGCCTTAGGTCGGGCACTTAGCACTCTGGTCAGGGCCTGAAATCGGATTGGATCTGTTCGTGTTGGGTTGAAATAAAATACTTCATCCGTATCAAATTAGTTGCTACACTTTTTTTTTGCGTACTCCAATGCAGTTTTTTGATGTGAGAGAGATAAAGGGTAAGAAGCACAGGAGAGAGAGATAGAGAGAAGGGAAAAGCCAAATAAAGAAGTGTAGTATCTAATTGGAAAGTGTAGCAACTAATTTAATACGGAGGAAGTATTTAAAATTGGCTTAAAAGTTTGGCCCAAGTGGAAATCGTTAGGAGGACCGATCGAAGTTGGGTTATGGGTCAGTCCAGTGGCCAAAGCTATCTACGTGAATATCATTTTGTGCTCAAGTGGTACGAGTAATATATATTATGTTTTTTTTGTGTAATTATCTATATTGGTTTAACCGTATTAAGTAATTGTTTTACTTTAGCTACCTTATATATACCATACTAGTAGTTTTACCAATAGTTTGAAGTATTTGATTCTTTCACTTAAATGGGAAGGGGTTAGCATCTTTCACAGTATCAGATATTAAATAGAAATTATATGTCAACAAAACAAGAATGAGAATCAACTTTTTGATCTCATAAATAATAGGGGTGACTGGAAGTTGCATCTTGCACACAAGTCATATTGGAAAAGTTACCTTAGTAATTTGAATCACGACTTACCCTAAATTAATCTAATCTCTCAAATTAAATAACATCTCGTCTTTTTTTCTTGTAAATATTTAAAATCTACCAAAAGCTTTAAAGTTAGACACTCTAATATCAGGCCCTGTTTAATTCACCTTATTTTTACTGATTTAAACTTATTTTTACTGAATTGAACTTATTTTTATTGAACTGAACTAAACTTTTCTTTTTGCTGAACTAAACTTATTTTTACTGATTTATGTTTTTTCCATCTTTGTACTATTGATTTTTACTGTACTGAACTTATACTGAACTTAGCTTATTTTTGCTCAATTGAACTTATTTTGGATGAACAAAAATTATTTTACTGATATGAACTTATTTTTACTGAATATTATTATTTTAAGGTGAACTGAATCGGATTTTACTTATCGATAGTCCACAATTGAGTTACCATTGTACAAAATTGATTAGTGAATTTTTTAAAAATCCTATATGTATAAATTCTGAAATAGAATGGGTCCAAGCGGCCAATTTGGCATAATGATCATCAATGCTTCCTCTAACAATACACATGACCATGTGCTCATGGTTGTTCATATAGAGAGCATGCATCCAAATTTGCATGTGGTAATTTTTTTAAAAAGAAAATAGAACCTTTCATGATTAATATTCGCTTCTACTCATCCATTGCTTTTCTTGATCTTCAAAACTTCGAAATATTTTCAGACATTTGGTGTTGTCATGGACCAACAACCATTAAACATATATGTTGTCGGTCTATTCTATAATTAATGTAGATTCTACATTATATGAAGTTATAAACACATAAAATACATGGCTGTGCTAATGAGTACATAATGTAATAATTTATTGTATTGACCCATCTAAGTTACTTTTTCGTTTCAACTTAGTTATTACATTTTCTTTCTTTAAAGTTTATATAAGTTACATCACTTTATTAGGTTATGAACTTTTCTCCATCGTTTATTAGGAAACTCTTTATTTATTTTTCTTTTTCTCCTTCATGTACACTCCTTAAAACTTGAAATTTCCCCTTATGTTACAACTAATTTGGGAAGAAAGTAGTATATTGCCTTTTTGAAGCACTTAACATTAGCATTAGATTCTGAAATTGTGAGAACTTTTTGTGATGATTAAACAAAAGTTTTTAATTAATGGAAAAACACATAAAGTGTGTCCAATTGATTCATATTGCTCCGGACGGCAAGAATACTATATTCACTAAAGAAAAAGGTGAAAAGATGGTTTTAAATAAAATAAAACAAAGGTAGATAAAAAATTATTCTCAATTTATATTTTCAATTCTTGAACTTTTCTTAGGAGGGATGGTAAAGCATTTGAGTTAGTGAATTGTTGTCAACGGAAAAGTCTTAATTTTAAAGTATATACTTTTTATAGAGTGCAAATTTTTATAGTCGTTTAGAAATGAAATTTTTGAGGAACTTTTCTAACAAAATAAAAAAGTCCATTAACTATATCTAAATTAACTTATTAAGGTGAGGTGAACAATAATTAAATATATCCTAATTTAAAAAGGAATAAAGAAGGAATATAAAAAAAGCAATTATTAAAATAATAGGTAGAAAAGTCAACAAATTAAATATTTTCTCCTCAAATATTTTTTCTTTTTTGAAGCCAAAATTTGTAAGAAATTGAAACATGATGCATGGAAATGTTTAGAATAAAGTAAGCAAAGGTACAGAAAAAGACACGGCTTGTTATACATTTCTAGCCTTCCACACACCACCTATATTCTCGCTCCCATATGACTAATTCAACTTATTAATCACTTCATTATCTGGCAGAGCAGTCTAACTAACGGCATGCAGTTTTCAATAGGAGAGTACAAGCAGTTTGATGATTAAGAAATGCACGCAATTGTGAGTTTGTGACTGTAAGTAAAACATTTACTAAATAAATCTTTTAGATCCAGCCAAATTATAATCTTCTCAAAATAAATTACTGTAAATACTTCATCAGTCTTTTATTAGTTGAACCATTTGATATTCCAAGATTAAACTTTATATACATTGACCATATTCCTCTTGATAAATACATTTCACATATCTATTAGTAAAACACACATTAAAGTATTAATGATCGTAATTTTCCATTAGAGATGACAAAAAAGCAAACATTATCGAGAAAAATTTTAAAAAAATATTCAACAATAGTTGACATGCATGCAAAACAATCAACATCCGGCATGCAACAAATAATGCAAGCAAGCAAAGACTTACTCAACGAGTGGAAAACAAGCCTAAACGTGGGAGTTTAGTGGTAAGACTCCTTTAATAGAGGTAACGAGCTAATAGATTTTTTTTGTTGCTTATTTTTTGTTTAGCTCGTGATCAGGGTTCAGCTTACGTTTGTTAAACTAAATTTATTCTTACGAATTTTCTATTGTATTTTCTTCTTACACTACCAAATTTTAGTGAACCAAACTTATTACTTATAAGCTTATTACCTTAGTTTTACGGAATACTAGTATGTTAGCGTGAATTTTGAACGAGTCTTACCATGCAAAAATTGAAATAAAAAAAAAACAAAAAGAAGAAAGCTTTACCGAGTAGTAGGGTTGAGCACAAACAACAGGTATATGTTTCTTCTTAAGATCAGTAGCGTTGACAGTGGAGGCCAAGACACGAAGAGCAACGGTGAATAATTGAGAGACCCCGTCCCTCCGATGATGTACCGCCCTTCGGTCACCGCATTACCCACCACGCGATGCATCCGATGCACCGCCTCGCTAAACTCCGGCAGCTGGTAGAAGACACCGCCCTCGTCATAATCACCAAAGTAGCTCATAAGTTCCGAGGCTTTTATGGTCACTTTGCACTTATCATCCACCTTCTTCCAAAAGGTGTAGTAAATTTTTGGATCACCCCTACATTCCATAATAGGAAATAAGTATCACATTGAGGTTTAAGGAAAATTATCTTTTAAAGGAGGAAATCTTTTATTTGTTTTGATTTTCTTCCTTTTAAGGGTGGCATTCATTTTCATGTGTTGTTTACCTTTATAAACATTTTTCGTTAAATGAAAGTACGCACATAATAAGGGAACAATGCATGCACTTAAAAAAAGGAAAATAAATATATAGTATCTTTCCTTTTTGTTAAAAAAAATTCTGTATGAATTCTTTTGACTAAGATTTTTTCCAAAATAAGTTCAAATTTGCCGCTTTGCATATTGATGTAGTTTTCTTGTAAACTTTCCGTAGACTGAAGAAATTTATCCAAGGAGTTTAAAGAGGATGCATGTCACTATAAACCACTCACTAGTTGATTTTCTAGCATTATGTGTAACATAAAATCACATGATAGATAACTGTATATATTATTAAGTAAATTTCACATATGTTCTTACAAATTACAGTACAGTTCAATACGATGAACAAAGTAATGCACTTAACGATACAATAAAGAGTTTTTTTCATCACAGAAAAATTACATAAAGAGTAACTTAACAAGTGATAACACATTATTTGATGCATGCATGCATTAGTTAAAGACTTAAAGCCATATAGAAGTGGAAGTACCCAAAATTTTTGAGCATTGTCATAAACTCATAATACAAATGCAAGTTTAGTTTTTAAGATGTGGAAGGGTAGTATTATCACGTATGCCACATTAATGTTACACCCAAACAATCTAAAACAAAATTAACAGGAAGAAACTCACCGATCAAGGCTAATAACGGCATCATTGTTAGATGAGTGATTTCCATTGCTTTTAACACCATTGCAATTGCAATTACCATTGCCATTACTAGCATGATCAGCTGTTTTGTTTTTCTGCTTTCCTTCTGTTTGACACATTTTTGTTTTTCTCTCTTTAAATTAATACTATTATGTTGTAGTTGAAGTTGAGGTTGAAGTTGATCGAAGCTTTGATCCTATATATAGGGGGAGATGGTGTGAGGAGAGTTTAGTCAGTTACTTCCTAATATTTAATGGTCACCAACTGACTTTGGCTTCTTTCTCCACTTGTTTTTCTTTTTCCCTTTTTTTGTTATTTCGATATTATATTTCTTAAAGATTACTACTAGTTATATACTTGCATTGTAATTATACGAATCTCAGCTGATATGCTTGCACTGTTGTCTCTAATGTGTGATTTTGATACATTAAATTAATTTAGAAACTTTTTGTCTCAAAGGTGAAAAAGATCGGTGCTGGGAGATTGACTACATAGTTTATTATTCAAGCTTAATCAATATGGAAATGAGATTTCTTACCCTTTTAAAACAAAATTTTACTGAAGGTGGTGTAGAAAGCGTGATAGGTTTATGTAACTCCTTTGGTCTAACATGTGTCTAGTGGCATATACACTGTACACATATATCCTTCTCATAATCATTAGCCATGTATAATCATGAGGATTTCATTAGATAGCTATTCACTTCTTTTGGATTCTAACGGTCCGTTACTTCACCTTAACATAATAATATTCTATAAATATATGTTTTGTGTAATAAACATACTTTCAATTCAGTAAAAAATCGGTAACTACAATGATGGAAAAATAAAAGAGAATCAGAAAATTCCATTAAGCAAAAGTAAATCCACTTGAGTACAAATTCAGTTTGAACAAATAAGTTCATACCAATTAAAAAATAAGGTGACGTGAACAAATACTAATTCCGTTCACATTAAAGCAATAATCTTAGGGCTTGTTCTTTTCGTCTAGCGCCCTGTTCAGTTCAACTTATTTTTACTGAACTGAACTTATTTTTGCTGAACTGAACTTATTTTTGCTGAACTGAACTTATTTTTGCTGAACTGAACTTATTTTAGTTGAACTGAACTTATTTTTACTGAACTGAACTTATTTTTGCTGAACTGAACTTATTTTTACTGAACTGAACTTATTTTTACTGATTCATGTTGTTTTTTCTTCTTTGCACTTTTACTGAACTGAACTTATTTTTACTGAACTGAACTTATTTTTGCTGAACTGAACTTATTTTTACTGAACTGAACTTATTTTTACTGAATATTATTATTTAAGGTGAACTGAACAGGGCCTAAGTCTAGCTGAACTGATTGGAGCTGAACTGAATTGAACTGAACTTATTGGAGTTGAACTGAACTAAACGAAACTTATTGGGAGCTCAACTGAACTGAATTTATTGGAGTTGAACTAAAATAAATGGAACTGAATTGAATTTTGATAAATATAATCTCCCTCCGGTTTTTTAATATGCATATTTTTCTATTTTGGAGTGTTTTTGTAATTGGTATACTTTTACCTCTTTCTATAAATGGAAGGTTGACCCACCTAATTATTACACTTTTCTCCTACCTTTATTCTTTCCTTATCTCTACCTTTTTCACTTTTTCCTTACTTTTACTATCCTTCGTTCTTATTTTTGCACTTTTTTCTTGATCCGCGCGTAAAAACAAATGTACATATTAAAAAAACGGAGGTAGTAAATAATAATAATAATACGATAGTAATTATGGATATTAAATAATAATTATAATTCTCAGAAATAATAATTAATAATTTATAATATAGAATAATAATTAATGAATAATGGTAATATCATTTTTGATGTTATTAAATAATATTTACAAATAAATAAATAATAGTAATAATGATAAATTAATTTTAAAGATAATAATTACTTACTAATAATTAATAAAAAAATAATAAGTGAGTACTATTATTAGTAAAATGCCGTAATTTAATTTCCTTTAATTCTTAGCACTAGTGTAACTTTTAGCAGGTGTCAAAAAAATATATTAGTAAAATAGATTAATACTTGATGATGATTGTATAATAACAATAATGTCGAAGAAGTAAATTAATATTACTATTATAATAATAATTATCAATTTTATTAATAATTAGCTAAGAATATGGGTTTGTTTATGCTTCTAACTAAACCACGGTTTGTGATTTTGGGTTGGTCTATAATATATATAAACCGAACCCCACCACAAGCCACTAAAGTATCTTTAATAAATGTAACAGCGAAGTTGTACCTTAACTAGTACTCCAATATTATTAGAAAATCTGTAATTTTTAAATATATTCTAGCTTTTTGTAGCTTATTTGTGTGATATAATAGTGAATATCTAGTCAGTAAAATAAAACAACAATTTCAATATAGAATACTCGTATTGTGATGAATATGGTTAAATTGAGCACCAACCCAAACCATATTCAACCATAATAAAATGGTTAAATAATAAATGGAGATGCACTGAATTGGACTGAACTTATTGGAGCTCAACTGAACTGAACTTATTGGAGCACAACTGAACTGAACGGAACTTATTAGAGCTGAACTAAACTAAATTGAACTTATTAGAGCTGAATTGAATTGAACTGAAAATAAACCGAAGAGAACATGCCCTTAGTAAACAAAACTTTAATATAATAACCATAAGTTTTTTTCAGTATTCTATTAACATATGTTTATAAGATTCACTAACAATACAAACTAGTAATATATTAGGATATTTTGAGGGATAGGTATACTCCGATTTTTCACTAGAGGGCTTCTAGTCAAAAGAAGCGTGATACCATCTCGTGTTTGCTTGATGACGAGGGGGTGAAGAGGGAGGGAGATACGGAGGTGGGAAAGGTGGCCAGACAGTACTTTGAGACATTTTGTTTGCTTCGGGTTATCCGGACGAGTTTGATGAAGCAATCGATGGAATTGATTCCATGGTTTCACAACAAATGAATGAGTGACTGAGGGTGGAGTATCGTAACGAGGAGATTATTGCAATGTTGAAACAAAATGCACCCTGTTAAGGCTCCTGGCCCAAGGGTACGTGTCCACTTTTCTTTTAGTCTTATTGGTCCATTGTGGGGCATTTGATCGAGTAGACGGTTCCAGCTATTCTCCGTGGTTAGCGAATTCATGCTTTCTTGAACAAATCGTTTATTGTGCTGATCCCAAAAGAAGAGTCCCGATAAAAAGTCTAATTTTAGGCTATTAGTCTGTGTAATGTGGTGTATAAACTAGTGTCGAAGTATTTGGCAAATAGGTTGAAATGCTTCCTGAATGATATTATCTCTAGTTATTAAGTGCCTTTACGCCTAATTTCTGATAATGTGCTGGTAGCCTTTGAGTTTTTTCATTTTATGAAAAACTCATCTGCTAAAGGATGGTTTTGTTGCGTTAAAGTTGGATATGGCAAAGGAGTATGACATGGTAGAATGAACTTTTGGATGCTCTATTGCGGAACATGAATTTTGATGGTTATTTGGTGGACCGTGTGATAGGCTAAAGTCGTATCACCTATTCAAAGATAATTCCTACAGTGCTCTGACAATGGTAGCAAAGGAAGTAGGGTCGAATCCACAGAGAGACGGAGTTCTAAGTTAATATTCAGCTAAAAAGCTACTTCAGACAAGATCAGATAGAAACAGCTGAACTAATAATTAACTACTAGAAAACAATATAAAATAGATTTTTACTCTATGAAATAAAGGTCTAGGGAATTAGTTCGGTCCACCATGCTTATACCAATCAAAGGATCAAACAACTATCAGAACCTAGGTCGAGAATTGATAGATTAGAACAGTGTCAAGCTATGGTTAAGTCTCAACGTCCATAATTCAACATATGCATCACGTTCACAAACATAATCAGAATTACTGGTGTGTACTAGGCCTCTAAAAGTAAGATGGATCTGTGCAAACAATTATTAACCTCAAGTAATCAAAGAAACTGCACAATAACTTTAATTACTCAATAAGAACAAATCACACCATAACCTATCTCATCAAACCCTAGAAACTAATAGCAATTCAAATAATCATGGTATAAACATGGCCTCCCTCTCTAAATCCCTAGAAATTAAACTACTCACTCATAATTAAATCAACAATAATAAATCTAATATGAAACCCTAATAATTGCATCATGAATGAATAAGTAATTAAACTAAGCAATCAAGAATAATAAAAGAGATTAAAGTAGAGAACAATACCAATTGACGGAAAGCAAGAACTTCTATTAAAATCGAATCCAAGGTTCAATCACCTTTAATCTAATCTAAAGTGTTTAAACTAAAATAAAAGTAAGCTAAGAACTATGGAAATAAAAAGAATAAAAAGATGTCTCTAAAATAATGAGGAAAAGGTATTTATAATACCCCTCAAAAGTCTAAATAAAACGGAATTAAAAGATAGAATTTCCACGAATACGATCGGGCCCACACAAAAAAATATTCACCAACTTCTTTTCTTCGTTCCAAGCAGATAGCAGCACAAATGACAAGACTTTGGACCTCACCCTATCAGTGGCCCGATCGGGTGGCTGATCGGGTCCATACAACAATTGGCCCAACTTTGTTTAGCTAAGTGAAGAGCAGCGTGGTTAGAGATGATCTCTCTGAGTTACTAGGGGTGCGTCAGGTTAAGGAGCATGATAGTTATTTGGGAATACCAACGAGAGTGGGAAGATCAAAAAGGTCATTACTAAAGGGTTGTAAGAGAAATTGTGGAAGAAGTTGCAAGGATATAAGAGGATGTGTTATCCAAAGCGGGTAGGGAGGTTCTGATAAAGGCACTATGTCTCTCTACGTGATGAGTGTTTTTAAACTCCCCTCGGTTTTTGTGACGAAGTTTAATACATGATTTTGCAGTTTAGGTGGGGTCAAAAAAATGGTGAAAGAAAAATTCACGTGAATGCGTGGCGTAAATTATGTCTCCCTATGGAGGAAGGGGGGGGGGTTGGGTTTTCAAGATCTAAAATTTTTTAACTTTGCATTATTGGGAAAACAAGCCTAATGGTTGATTAGGATGTCCGGGTCTTTATTTTGTCAGGTTTTCAAAACTCGATATTTCCTACAGGGAAGTTCTGGATGCGCAATTGGGGTGACAACCTATTTATGTTTTGCATGGGATTTAGGAGACAAGATGGGTGGTGTTGAAAGGAATGAGGTGGAGAGTGGGTTCGGGTGCTAATCTTCGAGTGGGGGATCCTTGAGTGTCGGGGTGGGGGTCAAAAAAGCTCTTTTCAACTGTTGTTCCGGGGAGTGAAAACATGCGAGTTGCTGAGGTGATTGATGTTTAAGGGGTGTGTTGGCAAGAGGAAAAAATTAGGGACATCCTACTTCCTATGGACTGTGAGAAGGTGGTGCTACAACCCTTAGATGTAGAGGGCTTGCGGATGTGGTGTGTAGGGATGAGGAAAAGAAAGGAGAATGTTCTGTGCGCTCTGCTTACCATAAGCTATTCAAGGCAAAGAGAGTAGATGAGGCTTCATCGAGTTCCCATGGGTTGACTTCTTTATGGGCGAGGATATGGGGTAGCATTATCCTACCTCGTGCGGAGGTTTTTCTTTGGCGAGTGTCGTCAAATAAGTTGCCTACTAAAGTGAATTTGCATCAACGAGTGGCCTCAATTGGGAAAGGGGTGAGATATGTGGGGCAAGTGAAGAAACGTCTATTCATGCTGTTGAGTGTCCTTTTGCGAGAGAGGTGGGAGGATGAGGATTTCATTGATGGGGTGGGTGTTAGGAGTACGTTCTCGGGGGTGGTTTGAGACGTGCTTGGATCGAGTGTTGGATGCAGGGGCCGAGAAGTTTATATTGTTCGGTAGGGTGATTTGGGAGTTAAGGAATAAGTGGTTGTTTGAGAGAGAGAGAGGACGGAAGCGAGGGAGGTGTGGGAGTATGTAGATAGGCTGCTTAGTGAGGTGAGTGATGTGTGTGGGTGGCGATTTGGGCATCGGAAGGTGAGACAACAGGGGCTGGTTCGTTAACAGCCACCTCGGGAGGGGGGGGGTCGTGAAGATCAATGTGGACGCGGGGTGTTTTCAGGGTTTGGTGATTGGGTTCGGGATTGTAGCGAGGTGGGCTGGAGCCAAGGTTGCTTGGTGCGTGGCTGTTCAGACGTATGGTGTGTGAGAGCCGTCATGTGTTGTAGTGAAGGCAGTATGGTGGGGTTTGCGTGAGGCCTTGAGGGCGGATTACAAGATGATTATGGTGGAAAACGATTGCCAAGTGGTGGTGCGGAGCATAGAGGCTATATATGGAGTAAGGCTCTAATTCGTTGCATTTGATCCTTGAAGATAATATATTTGTTGCTTCCTTTATTTGATTCAGTTAGTTGGTCGTTCATTTGATGTAATGGTTTTAGAGTTTCTCATGAACTCCCTCACTGTGAGCCATAGGAAACGGGTAGTATGTTTTGGAGTAATGATTTTCCTCGTTGTATAATGCCACGTTTAGTGTTGGATTCTACGGTTATTAATGAGTAGTTATCCTGCTGGACGTTTCTTTCAAAAAATTATATTAGGATAGGATTTTTGTCAAAAACTATCTTTTATAATACACATTGTAGGTTTAACTACCTTTTCTAAAAATTTAGTTTAACTACCTCTTGTAATTCAAACCAGTAGGTTTTACTACCAAAATCGCTTTTAGGCCAAAAAATTTTATGATGATTTTACACTTCATCAGTAGTTTTCAGTCATATTCTTCAATTTTCACTCGATTTTCTCATTTAATTCAACCCTAGTTCATCAATTTGGGAGAAATTTGAAGATTCTTTTCACTGGACATTTAATTGGGCGAAATCTCTCGCCGTTTGATTTTACCCTACTATCTCGTCGGCGAAATCTGCTCCATTAAGTGGTGGTTACTCTCTAGTTGGCGGAATCTAGGGCTTTTGGTGGTGGTTATTCACTCGCCGGTGGAATCTAGGCTGTTTGGTGGTGGTTTTTAACTCACCGGCGTAATCTGGCTGCCCATTATCGTTGCCGGAATCTATAAAACTAGGGTTTGCAAAAAACGTCAATTTGAAGATCTGTGCACTTGATTCACTAATTATTGCCCAATTAAATGTCGAATTGACTGAAAATGGGGGGGGTGTGAAGATTTGGGGCACTTGATTCACGAAAATCGAATGAAATTTAGGGAGAAATGAAGAACATGACGGAAAACCGCTAAAATTTGGCCTGAAAGCGGTTTTGATAGTGAAACCTACTGGTTTCAATTATAAGAGGTAGTTAAACTAAAAAATTTAGAAAAGGTAGTTAAACCTATATATAATGTGTATTATAAAAGGTGGTTTTTGACTAAATTTCCTTAAAATATTATAATTATGCAAAGGCTAGTTTTATGTTTTGGTTATTATTGGTATGTAATCCATTATGTATGTGTGTGTCACAGGCTCATGTCCACCGCATTCAGGGGAGTCAATCATTATTCAATACTCGTGGCATCAAAATCCAAGTTTTTTCTTTATTTTTATATGGTGATATTTTACAATGTTTATGAAAACATTATAAGATTCCATAAGATCATCATTGCATTTTTAGTTTTATATTAATTCACCTAGTATTTAAATGCATTTTTTTGAAAAATTGATATCACGAATTATTATATTCTTAATTTAAATAGCTGATTTATTTGGAAATTATTTTACAGTATAATTAATAATTAGAATATTTTTCGTTAGAATTTATCTTAATTCAAATATTTAAAACCATTTGTTGATATGATCAAATTTAAGAAATCCGATTTTTTTCTAAACTGGTGGATTATGATATTACCAAATTATTCCTGCAATAACGGCAAAACCATTGATCATCTTCATCAAAGGCTAAGGGCCAATAGAAGCTCAATGGAAAAGAAAAATACTTCTGCTATAGATTGATTTAGTCGGTCGAGATCCAAGAATTAACCGGGGCTAGGGGCTTTGAAAATTCCTTCGGCTGTTCCTGCCATGGAATGTGTATGGCATCCTTTTTTCCATTGAATAAGAAGAGAAATGAAACCGGCAATCATCAGATTGGAAACACAAGTAACAAACAAAAACTGCAGTGCGAAAGGTGTATTTTTTACTATAAGCTATATATGCAACGAGCTCAAGTGTTGTGTGCGTACCTAAAAGCGGTACACGTTAACCATTCATATAGGGAATCGTTAACAAGATGACCAGAAAACTAAAATCAACGCTAAGCTTCCGTGAATTCCTCCCGGGCTCGAATTGGAATCGAATCGATTAAATCAGAATGAACTTAGATAGAGGGGTGACCTATTCTAGGTATTATCTATGGACTAGTTCGACATGACACACCATCGGCAATTTAAGTTGTAGCATATCAGAATTTTATTTTTTATTCTAAAAAATAAATTTTATGTTCTTCATTAAATATTGTTGCAACTACAAAAAAATCTAGCATATGAGAGCTTCATTTTATATCCAAAGACGAACTTTATGATATAAATTCTATAGAACTATAGTTATAAAAAAGTTCTGGCATATCATAAGTTTATTTTGTTTTTAAAGATGGATTTTATTATCTTTATTATAATTTTCATAATTATTAAAAAAGTAAGAGAAATAATATCCAACTGACACGTGGCTAAATCATTGAGATAATGCCACGTGGCACTAGTACATGAATAACATATGTCTTTTTCCCCCTCTGATTATTATATATATATATATATATATATATATATATATATATATATATATATATATATATATATATATATATATATAGTTTTTTTTCTTATACAACGCAACGGGTGGGGGACACCAAAAATAGAAAAAGGAAAGAAAAAAATCCAACCCACTAATAGAAATTAAAAAAAGGAATTTAAAAAGAAACACAATTGTTTATTTAATACTCCACACAACCCCCAGGCACTCACCCACCGCCATTTGCTCACACGCTTCCACAATCCACACTTCTACCATTTCTTTCTTTTGTGGCTCCACCTTCTCTCTTTCCTTTATATGGCAAAACCATTAATTTGTTTGCTTATATAAGTTACGGTGCATTTGACAAGCATGAAAAATCAAAAGGAGTACATAGAGAAAAATCAAGCTCTTCCGCCAAATTAATAATTTAGGTAAATGTACTCTACTAATTTTGTAATTTATCCATATTTTACAAACTTAATTTTTTTATTATTCCATATTACACGTACTAAACTATACCAACCAAAACCTCAAATCTAATGACAAACACAATGATAGCCTCTAAAAAAGCTTAGTCTTTTTTTTTTCTTATAGTTTGGTTTAGTTCCATTATTTAATTTTTTTTTAAAAGTTTAGTTAATTTTAGTTAAGTTACATTAATTTTAGTTTGTGGATACGCAAACACAATGATACAATCAATACAAGTGAAAAAAATAATACTTTAGATGATCATTACATGATTGTATTATACAATTTTGATATTATCGTCACAACAATATTTTATAGTAGGTGGGTGAAAATTATAATCACCTGGTGAACTTTTATAGTAATATGTAATTATAAATTATAATACATTATGGCACGCATTCGTACACCGTTAATTATGTACTAAAAATTGATTGAGCTGAAGAGTGCCTGTGGTTATACAGGAGAATCTAACCTGATTAAAGATTTGATATGTGTGTCATATACAAAATTAAAATCATTTGTGTTGAGATATTTTACTTTTTAAAATATTTTTTGATGAATATGATAAGTCTACTTTTATTTTGACGAGGATAAACCTATATATATCCTTCAGTATGCTAATCTTGAAATCAATTTGGCGCACGCATCGCGTATATATAAGACTAGTATCTCTATACTATAAGGGAAGAGCGGTGGACACCAAAAGTAAGAAAAAGATAAAACAAATAAAATAAATCAAAGAAGTTATTAAGTAATTTAGTTTTATTTCCAAACTTAACAATAAGATTTCTTACAAAAAATGTTTAAAACTTCAAACTACAATATCTAAAAATCTACAAAGTAAAAAATATGTTAAAAAATATCAATGGTTATATTTTCTTTAGATATATAAATACATAAATAATATTTTCTTGCTATATTTTTATATACTTGAATTTTTTTTTATATTTTTTCAAATACATGAGTAATTGATTGCTCATGAGTGAAGGTGCATTTGATCAAATTGATCATGAAACATGATAAAGTATTTTAAGATGAGTGAGAAAGTGGTAGAGGGATAGAGATGATGTATTTCTTTTTAGATGCAAATGACATCTTTCATTAATCTTTTGTAAGATTTGTTGTCTTTTTGGCGTTTTGTTATTTAATCCCTAAGGATAATCTACTCCCTAATATTTGTTACTCTGTTTTATGTATTTAAATTATCTCACCTTTTAAGCTCTTTTAAGATTACAATTACGGATGATTCTACAATGGCTACAATAAAATTGTAGCCACTATAACTATTTAAATCTAAATCCTTTATTAGTTGTAGACTCATCATGACCATTAATCTAAATGATTTAATAAAAAAAGGTCAAATTTTTTAGAAGTTAATTTATATTTCATGGACATGATGAAATCTAACAAAAATTAAGGGTTGAGATTGAAACTATTGCAATGGCTAACATTTTATGGTAGCCATTCAATAACCTTCGATTACACCCTTTAATAAAAAATAACTAAAACTTAACGATTATTTTTAAAAGTGTGAAAATATGTATACAATTCATTGGAGAAATTACAATGTACTTTATCCCAAATCCTTACATATTAATCTTTCGCGCGAGGCACGCATCGCATGCATATATGGCTAGTAATAAATATATATTGTAACCCATTATGTGGCACTATCCTCTCTTTCAATAGCATTCTAGACTTATCATCACAATTATCAAACAATACCAAAATGCTAATATTGTCAATATAAATTTTTGAACCCACAAACTCAACTATAAAAGAAAGAGTTATATCCACCACCATTTCATTAAACTTCTTAGACTTCTCTTACAAAAAGTAAATATGATATAATAGGCTTAAATGTAACCTAATAACTGATGTCATAATCAAATGCATCATGTAGATAAGATAAGTTATTTTCTTCTTTGAATTGGCATCTTTTGTCACCAATTCAACACCATAAATTACTCAACATCTAGCTTTTGATTTGGGTAATGCCCGAGTCATTTTATTGTTTTACATGTCACTGGGTTATTATACATTAATTTGATTATTAACACATAATTTTTTTAAATTTTATGAAATCAAATTTAAATGGTGTAACATAACAAAAAAAAGTACACAAATTAAGAAAATAATAAACTGTTGTTGTTAGAGAAATTTACCCACTCCTCTATTTTGAAATTATAATTAGGTAAAAGGATTTAGTAATTAGAATTTGACAACTGACATGGTTCTACCCTGCTAGCACAATTATGACATTTTAAGTAATTGATTACCGGATCAAATACTCTTACATAATTTTACAAATTTTAGAAATTTAGTTTACATATATAGTGGCGCTAAGAGACCTTATATTAGGGGGTGACACAGAATGACACGTGGCAGACTATAGTGCAAGCACACGCTCTTTTATAATTATAACTAGTTTGTGCCCACGCTAATGCACGGGAAATCTAAAATATAGACTATAGTTTTAACCACGTTGATGCCTCGGGTAATGAAGTTTAATTTTATATCTTATATTTAGTAGTACTTCCTCCGTTCCAAATTAAATGCAACAATCAATATTTTGCAGTATTTACAGTATGTACTTTGACTAAAATTTGAGCTTTACACATAATGAAAAACATAGTCAAGTGGGATCTTGTTAGATTCGTCTCGTTAAATATTATATTATAGTAGATATTAACCGTTAAAGTTATGTCTCGGCAAGCGTAAAAGATGAATTGTTGCATTTAATTTGGAATGGAGGAAGTATAATAATTGTTCTACAAACATAACAAATTTAGAGTCAATTTATTTTCATTGAGCGCAAAGATTTATTATTCTAGACTACTTTATTTATTCAAAGAAAGTACTTTCACCTAATTTTTATTTTCACGGGGAAATGTAGACTTGAAAATGAAAAACATGAGCGACAAAATGAATATTGAATGCGGATTGTAGTTTTATTTGCTAGCAATGTGTATGAAGCCACATAAAAAGTAAAATTTTATGCATTTGTTACATAAATTTTCTCTTTTGTTGTTGCATACTCTTCTCACAGTCGGGTCAACATTTCATAACTTTATATTTCGCCTAATTTTTATGCATTATCTATCGATATCAATTTAGTCGTTCCAAAGATTTTCATATTTATAAATTCAGATTATTATTTAAATCGTGCTCCTAATTTTCTAAGTTATATTGAAAGTATTAATATGTTTTGAAGGAAAAGTCTATTTTGAATTTACTAAATTAATTCCCAAAATTCTAGTAAGTGGCTTCTCGTACCCGTGCCTAAATGTCCAATAAAATACATTAGACTTTGGGGGTGTTTGGCTGTTGGCTGGTGGCTGTTGGCTGATGGCTTTTTGTTGTGGCTGGATTGACCGGCTGTTTTTAGTGGCTTGTTTGACTGGCTGTGTAATTATTGGCTGTATATAAAAGTGTTTGGTAAATACGGCTGTTAGTGTTGGCTGTTAAGTACAAAATCAAAGAAAAAGCCAAAAGCCAGCAACAAAAGCTGGTAAAAGCAGCTTTTGGCTTTGGCTTAAAAGCCGGCTTTTCAACTACTCCAAAAGCCGTTTACCAAACACTTTTTTTTGGCTGTTTAAACAGATTTAAAAGCCAAAAGCCAAAAGCCAATGAAAAAGCCACCTAAAAGCCATTTACCAAAAAACCAGATTTATGTTTTCCATACACAACAAATTTGTAAATCCAAAACTCTATACTTTTTTCTAACTCTTTAATTACATTAGTCACCTTCTAAATGCTTCCTTTTTCTCCAAGGTCATTCTAATTCAACCTGTGTACCTCTCATTCTTCTCATCTCCCTTCATCTTTTTCTTTATCTTTCTTTTGTTTCTCACTCCTCCCTACTGCCTCTAATTAACATTGACTAAAGTACATGAGCCCCACAAAGAGAGAAACATTGAAAGAGCCATGCGAATCCGAATTATTCATTTGAATAATTTTAGAAGACATTGAATTTTAGGTGATCATAACCAATTGCATTTTGGTGTGATTTTAATTGAGAAATTGAAGTAAAAGAAGAATTTACTCTTTCTATTGTTTTGATAGTTAAACATGAGATTGACCTTGTCGTTGATTTTGGATTAAAGGGCTTTGCAAAGGTATCATACATTAAAAAATACATGGAAGTATGATGTTGTTCATATAAAATATCTATTGTATGAGAACTAAGAACAAAATATTGAAATTTACACGGAGATTACCTGATTTTCCTTTGCAGCAATTGAAGTAAAAGTATGAAAGAAATATTGGATGTGTGTTATAAGTTTTATATTTCGGGAAGTTACTGAATTCTTGTAGTGGTAGTGGACTAGTGGGTTTTATTAATTGACTTCTTGTTGGAAGTTTTTTTGGAAAGTTACTGGCTTCCTGTGTGTCGTGTTGACATGCTTAATTTTGTTTTTCTTTTTGTTTTCCCTCTTTATTTTTCTTTAGAATGGTTAAAAATTTAAAGTTATGTTGTAATTTAAATTTTCAAAGAGCGTTTAGGTGAAATTTAATGTGAGTAAAGCAAATGGCAAATAAAGCGATTCTAGTCGTCCTACATATTTTGTAATATTAATATTAAATAGATAATCGATGTTAATTGGTAGCCAAATATTAAACACGAAACAATTAGGGGCATCATCAGAATCAACAACTACTGAAAGTCGAAAAAGAAGGACAAGATATGATAATAATGAAGGAGAAAATATTGGTAATAGTGAAGAAGCGCAAAAGACAAATAAGGGATAGACATGAAAGCTAAGGGAAAAGGCAAAAAAGTGTTAAATAAAAATCGATTTTCTTTCAAAGGTAAGTATAAACATAATGAGTTTGGATAAGAATACACTAGAGTAATATGGATTTTTTGTAAAATGGATTTGTGTAAAGTGGCAGTTTTCAAAGTTTCATTTGAGATATAAATTGTGTCATTGTGTGAAGTTGTGAACCCCTCCTTGATCTCGTGATCCTCTATTCGACAGTTTGATTGTATAAACTTCGCCACAAGTATAATGTAGTGTACAACACTTACATTAGCTAAATGAAATAACTTGATTATAAAAGATAGGAAAAATTGACAATAAATACCTAGTTTTTAACTCTTTTTTGAAATAAATACCTAGGTTATTTTTTATTTTAAATAAATAGCTAACTTGTAACTTTTTTTTGAAATCACTACCAACTAACAGAATTGACCAAATACTTGACGGAATTGACCAGATTCTAACTGAGATTCTTAGTTGGGTTGTTAGTGGGTCCCACCACATTATTTCCCTCCAAAGTTGAATTATCTTTCTTACCCTTTCATCTTCTAAAATCACTCTTCTCTCTCCTTCCTCAATTACCCCAAATCAGGTAATCTTACTCTCCAAATTCTTCTGACTTCATCATTTAACCCCTTAAATTCCTCACCTTTCTCTCTTATCTCTCTTTCTCTTTCTCACTGTAATCTTCGAAACTCCTCAGTAACTAGAGGAGTAACTGTGGGTTCAAAAATGGTAAAGGAGAAGGGCATTGATGGCAAAGCTCCAGCTTTTGGTGAATCACCTAGGTAAGTAGATTTTTGTGGCAGACTTGAGCAATTTGGCTGGAATGCAACACTTGCATTTTACAACCATCCTATACAAATTAAATTAACAAACTTTAATCAATTCAAAATGAAAATGAAACTCGATTACAGCAATGATAAGCCCTAGATACTTCAAATTGCACAGTAAAGATGAAATCTTTTTTCAAATCTGCCCTAATCAAATAATTTTTCAAAACCCTATTCCCACAAAAAAAAACCCCTAAATGGCAGCAAAATGATGAACGAATTTCACAAATGGAGAAGATTTACCTTTTGTTCTTCAATTTTCGACCCAAATTCTTCTCTTCTAGCTGATCTTTGCACTTTCAAAATGGGAAGAAGGATTCCAGAAATTCAATTGGGGCAAATGAAATAGAGATGAATGGTAGGTATATATGGTTAATGTGGTGGGACCCACTAACAACCCAACTAAGAATCTCAGTTAGAATATGGTCAATTCCGTCAAGTATTTGGTCAATTCTGTTAGTTGGTAGTGATTTCAAAGAAAAAGTTGCAAGTTAGATATTTATTTAAAATAAAAAATAACCTAGGTATTTATTTCAAAAAAGAGGTGAAAACTAGGTATTTATTGTCAATTTTTCCTAAAAGATACTCCCTTAGTTCCTATTTGATATTTCCATTTTTTTTGGATATTTCTAAAAAAATTTCATACTTATTTTAAAAATTCTTCATACTTGATATTTACAACACTTACATTAGCTAAGTGAAGTATTTATTTTCTCATCTTACCGTTCAACAACCAAATATTTACTATAATTTTTTAACCTTTTGTCTTACACATGACCCTTTTTATAATCAATTATTTCCCAATCACTCACTTTTATTTCTCTCTTACATTTTCAAAAGCAAAAAGATACTAAAGTACACTTTAATACAATATAAAATAAAAAAAGATTCTCATCCACCTCAATTGTAATTGGTTTTCCCTCATATTAGAAATAAGATCATCAAATGGGAACGTAGGGAGTATCTTATAATAATTAATGAATGAATAATTTGAGGGCATTATGTGTGCTTGCGACTAAATGGACAAAATCGAAAATTACTAGTGTTATTAAAGAATGAGGCAATAACAAATATAAGAACGTGAAAGTAATAAACACACACAGAGATTTAACGTGATTCACTAGCAATAATATGCTAGCTACGTCCACCAGACCAGAGGGAGGGTACTTGTATTAGAGAGAGAAATGATAATATAGATAGTGTTAGGCAACATTCAGATTATCAGATTGTGAATACGGCCAAAGATTTAACCTAAGTGTTTATATAAGCACCCTTAGACTTAACCTAAACAGAATAAGCCTAAAACCCAAAACGGAATATAAGGTTTAACTAAATCTTATAATACCCGAAAAGTTAAGGGGGTGTTGCTTGGTTCTTCGAACCAATAGATAATTCAAGGCATATCCAACAAATCTCCACCTTGACTTGAATTCTCCCAGACCAGAGATTACAAATATACCAGATGCAACAGCCAAGTTGCTAGTACCAGACTCTCCCTCTGTACCAGATTGCTCCTAAGATCTCAGATTCCCATATTGCCCCATAAGAGGCTCAGACTCTTAGATATGCTTCATCAGAAACCAAAAACTTTGAGATTGCCCCTAAGGACCCAAATTGTTCCATAAGGAACCCAGACTCCCTGTAATACCCCGAATTTTCCAAGCTTATTTTATTATTTATTAAGTTTTAATATTATTTCGAGTTAAATTTAATTAGTGGTAATCCGATTTATTTAATAATTATATTTATTAAAAATATTTTCATTTAGTTTCGAATTATTTAATAAACGAGTTTATTAAAATAATTTAATTGAAATATATTATATTTAAATAATTTAATTATTAACTATTAATAATAAAATTCAACTAGCTTTGAGGCATTCTTGTATTCATATTTCTACATTACATGAGCAAACCTAATGTGAGCCTAATCCACACAAATGTACACAGCCCAACTAATTAGCAAAAAAAAAACAACAACAAAAGAAAATCAAAGACAACATCATCCATCAGCATTATCTCCCACATCATCACCCTCCACCACCCCCTTCAGCATCCCCCTTCACCTCAACTTGCCTCTGCCAAACTAGACTTTTCCATCCGGTTTTGACTACTTTCATCCCATTTTCTTCCTTCCTCTATTACTCCAACTGAGCATATCACTGAGCAAATCTCCAACTCTCAACTACAATTTCAGATTTTCTTTGACAATTTCTCAAGCTCTTTAATTCACTCATGGCTATAAATAGGTAGCTATGGAGCCCCAAACTCACTGCACCTTCCTCTTCTTTCCTCCCCTTTTCTTCCTCTGTTCTGCTTACTCTGTTATATTCCTTTGCTCCTCTTTCTCGCCGGAAACCACCAGCAACTACCACCACAAAAGCTGCCTCCAACGCCTCTTCACAGCCGCTCCACCACCGCATCATCACCACCTCTGTTCGCACCACCCTTACCGCCCCGACTCGCTGCGTTTTTCGCAGCACTCACTCGCCTAAACCCACCTTCGCAGCCAGCCCGCAGCTAGCCCCTACCATCTCGCTGGAGCCCGCTTCACCTCCCACCTCCGCCTGAATCGTTCGCCTGAACCCGAGCCACACCGCCCAACCAGCCACGCTTCTTCTCTTCCCATGTTCGTGCTTCCCTCTGCTCCCTCTCTTTCTTTTTCTTGCTTTGAAGTTAACTGATTCTTTGAATCAGATTTTACCCCCTCCCCTTATATTCTTTTTTTTTTTAAATAAATAAATGAATTTTCTAATTAAAATTTATTTTGTTTAAGTTATATGTTGTGGGTTGAAATGATTTAGTCTATATATATATATATATATATATATATATATATATATTCTTTAAATGTGATAATTGTGAACTATTAATGACCCTTTGGAATAATTAAGAAAAATTTTCAAGGTTATTTGAATTATTTGAGTTCGTTTATTTTATAAATAAAAAAGAGGTTATTTAGGTTACTAACTTAGATCTCGTTAATCTCGTTGTAGACTCCGAGTGCGTAGACGAGGATTATCAGGAGCTTCGATCTGTTCGTGAATCTAACTTTCAAGCACGCTTCAATAGGTAATTTCCGATGTCCATCTAAACGTAGATCCCGTAGTATAGAAATTTAATTACGTGACTATGTGATTAAAAATGTAGATTATAATTATGAAAATTATTATGAATTATAACTATTGACTTAAATACGGATTATGATTAGTAAGATGACTAATGACTATGGATTATCGATATGAATAATGACTATGGACCATGGACTATGGACGATATGAAAATTATTCCAACGTTATTGACGACCTTGATAAATAATCTAATATTTTATTCTCGGCATTTGTTTAAATAATGATTAATTGTTAATGTTGTTGTTATTATTATTATTCATTATGATATTATTATTATTATTATTATTATTATTATTATTATTATCATTGTTATTATGCTATTATCGTTATTAAAGTTTGAAAATGAAAAATTAAAAAATGGATTGGTTATAATTGGAAAATGACGGAGTATTAATTTACAAGTGATGGTTTTTGTATATGAATGAAAATGGGCTTTTTGGATAAGCCATGAATAAATTGAGTTATGGATATTGGAATGAATATGTTCATACTTGTTTAAATGAGATGATGTACATGTGTATATGATTTAAGTGATGACATTCATAAAAGATATTAATCACTTAAAGTGGAATATCGGAGAGAAATGATAAACAGGTTGCCCTGTTTGGGAGGTTCAACGGTCACCTACTGGTTTTCTGGTTACTATGCTGATTTTCTGTTACTTGTCTTCCTTCTATCTTGTTGTGATCCAAGTAGAAGGGGTGTCCACACTAGGGACTTGTTATTACGGCCAATATGATTTGTAGGTAGTTACAGGATTTTCTCTGGCCTACAGTGAGTTGTTACAGGTTTCCCTGGCTCACATTTTTGTAGTAAGTTGTTACAGGGTGTCCCTGGCCTACTGGCGTTTCTTTCCTCTCCTTAAATAATCAGATAATACTGAAATATTTGATTAATTGAAATTATGTGATTAGGAAACTTATATATATATATGTGTATGTGATTATTAATTCTATTTTATATATGTATATGTGCTATGCGTTCGACTCTATTAACCTATTATTTTCACAAAGTATTTTCAACTTAAGTATTTTACGGGATGGAGTTGGAATTACTCAGTTTTTCTGATTTTTGGGAGCTTGTCTCTCTTGTTTCTTTTCAATGTATTTGTGCAGGTGGGTGATCGACTGGGTAAAACAAAGAGAGAACTTTTAGAGTTGTTATCCACTTAGTTTTAATTTAGTTTCCGCTTAGACTCTGAGACGTTATATTAATTTAGTGCCTTGTTTAAACAATTTAGTTGTTATAAAACTTAATTTCATTTGAATTTAGTGTGATGTTACCTATTAGCCTTGCATTTATTTCCAAGGAGATAAGTGCGGCGGTAGCACGCGATTCGAGTCGAACCCTCGTGGATTTTCCCCCAACGAGTTTTATTTAGTGGAAAAAGGGTTTGATTTGGGCGGGGTGTTACAAAATGGTATCAGAGCGGAGTTAGATTAACTAGGGCAATATTAAAATAATAAAATATAGGAATTGGGATTAATAAATTTAATAAGGTTAAAACTTGGAAACGGTTTAGGAAATTTTAAGATATGGAATGTTTTAGGATAAAAATGGAATTAAGGATTAAAATGTGAGTTTAAAAGGGGGTAAACTTGGGTATGAATTATTTGTTTATTTATATGTGAAAGTACTTTGTACTTTTAACCGCAAGGAAGTGCACTAGGACCCCACACCAAGGACCCTACCTACTTAGGATGAGAACCGGAGAATCTATTTCCGTATACATCTACAGGATACGCCTCACCATGAAGTGCTACCACCTTAACGAAGGTTATGGACATTCGGACTACCTTACACCACCTAGGCAAGCCGATGTCTTACTCTATATACTCCCCGACCATGGACATTATGCGGAGATCAAGCGAGAATATTCCGACGTATTAAGGAACGGAAGGCCTAACTACGAGAGGTATACTTTTAAAGGGAAGTGGTACCTTACGTTGAACTACCTCCAAAAAAGGATGCTCGACGCTAGAGCCAAGTGGCTCAACGACATTTATCTTTCCGCCGAAAGAGAGGAGCCAAATGTTAGCGACAATGAAGAGGTAGAGAGTGATCCCGTGCCACTCGTCGAGAACCATGGTGAGAGCATAGTGGAGACTGAGGAAGAAGACCCATCCGAGGATGAGGAAGAAGACCCATTCGAGGATGAAGAAGAAGATCCCTCCGAATACGAGGAATGAGACGCTCGACCCTAGTTATACCTAACCTAATAGGAAGCTAAGATTGCAGTAGGCTTACTAATTCTAGTTTAATTATCTATGTGATGTTGTTATGTTCTATCTATCCGAGTTGGGACTATTACTATGTTATGAATGAAATGGTTATGATACCCTTGTGGTCACGAAATGATGGTACATTTATGTGATTTGAACATGATGAATATTACTTGAACATGATGTGTGGATTAATGAATGAATCGGGTGAAAACATGATTGTGTGTTTATATGAATTAGTTCTTATGTGAATGGTGGAAACGCCAAATGTGAATAACGCAGATAGCTTATGCAATATGTATACACTCGTTCAAGGGCACGAGACAACAAGAAAATCAAATGGTCGAAACTCCAACACAAGTTGCAGCACGACTAAGAACCCTCGAGCAATTAGCTCAGAACTTTGGGTTAGTTCTCCAAAATCAACTCAACAACAACCATCACCATGGAGACGACCCGCAATCCGCTATGGCGAAAAAGATTGCTTCTTTGAAACCACCAACCTTTGTTGGTAGAGTGGACCCTTTACTTCTCGAAAACTGGATTCGAGACTTTGAAAAGATCTTTACGGCCACGGGTACGCCTGAGGCCCAAAAAATTGATCAAGCCACCTTCTATCTGCACGAGGATGCAAATACTTGGTGGGAGAGTGTAGGACCGACGGTTAGAGTTCAGGAGAACTTTAATTGGGAATCTTTTAAGGTAGAAATCAAGGCTCGATTCTTCCCCGAGCATATTCGCAGGCAGAAATACAATGAATTCAGTAGTTCAACCAGACCTACAACATGAGTGTGCAAGAGTACGCTCAAAAATTTAATGAGTATGCACGATTCTGTCCGATGGTAGTACCAGATGAGGGAACCAAGGCTCAGAAGTTCGAGGATGGTCTGAAGTTTGATCTTCAGACACGACTAGGAGGAAGTACCTCCACCACTTTTGCAAAAGCCTATGCAAAAGCTTCTAACTTGGAAAGAATCTTGCAATGTGAAAGAGACGTAATGTCGAGAAATAAGAGAAAGCAACCTTCCGGCAACAATAGCAACCAAGGGTACCACAAGAGGCCAACAACAACAATGCTATGAATAATGGCGGACGCTACAACAACTGCAACAATCAGAATTCTAGACAACCGAACCAGCAAAGAAATGGGAACCAAGGAAGTTACATCTGCAAAAGATGCGGAAAGAATCACCCAGGATTCACTTGTCAGGATGAAAGAATCAAATGCTACGAATGTCGCGAATTCGATCACAAGTCGTTCAATTGTCCTAAGCAACCAGCTCAAAATGGACAAAAGGGAAATAACAGCAACAATGGGAATGGAAATCGAGTTCAGAACTTCAACAACAGGCTTAACAACGGCAATGGTCCTAACCATGGAGGTAACGCCGCGCAGAATGGGAACCAAAACAATCGCACTTTTGGAAATGGAAACGGGAACTACAACAAGAATGGCAATAGAAGCTACACCAACGGTAGAATCAACGTCATGAGAAGAATTGAAGCTGACACTGATGCCAATGTTGTGACGGGTACTTTTCTCTTAAACTTCAACCCTGCTTATGTACTCTTTGATTCTGGAGCATCTCACTCTTTTATTTCTAGCGCTTTTGTTGGTAAACATCCCTTGAAATCTAACCAATCTTGTCAAGTCAATATAACATTGCCTAATGGTGAAACCGTTCCTTGTAAATCTCTTTTCCAAGATATCCCTATAGTCATAGCCGAAACTGAATTACCAGCCGACCTTATCCTTTTTGACTTGAAAGACTTTGACGTTATCTTGAGAATGGATTGGTTGGCCAACTATAAAGCCAAAATCGAGTGTCATAACCAGACAATATCTCTTAGGGGACCGAGAGGAAATAGGATATCCTATAAGGGTATAATCTCTAAATCCGATGTCAAGATAATCTTAGCCCTGAACCTTCAAACCTATCTTAGAAAAGTCTACCCAGTCTACTTATGTCAAGTAAGATACGTAAGTATGGAGAATGAAGAGTTGACTCAAATTCCTGTAGTAAAGGAGTTTCCAGATGTGTTTCCCGAAGAACTCCCGAGAATGCCGCCAGAGAGAGAAGTGAGCTTTAAGATCGACTTAGTCCCTGGCACCGAACCTATCTCCAAGCCTCCATATCGAATGACACCTGCAGAAATGCAAGAATTGAAGGTCCAAATAGAGGAGTTGTTGGATAAAGGATACATTCAACCTAGTGTCTCACCTTGGGGAGCGCCGATGTTGTTTGTCAGGAAGAAAGACAGATCTTTGAGGTTGTGTATCGATTATAGGGAGTTGAACAATGCCACGGTGAAGAATAAAGAATCCGCTTCCGAGGATCGAAGATTTGTTCGATCAGCTTCAAGGTGCAATAGTGTTTTCCAGGATCGATTTACAATTGGGTTATCACCAACTACGAATCGCTGAAGAGGACATTCCGAAGACAGCCTTTCGTACAAGATATGGCCATTATGAGTTCACAGTTATGCCTTTTAGACTCACTAATGCGCCAGCAGCTTTCATGGACCTCATGAACAGGACTTTCCTGCCATACCTTGAAAAGTTCGTGATAGTGTTCATTGACGATATATTGGTGTACTCGAATGATAGAGAAGAGCATGAGGCTCAGTTAAGGAAAGTTTTGGAGATTCTTCGAGAAAAGCAATTGTACGCCAAGTTCTCGAAGTGTGAATTTTTGTTGGAGAAAGTCTCATTTTTAGGTCATGTGATATCTAAGGAAGGCGTTTGCGTGGATCCATCGAAGATTCAAGCAGTAATTGAGTGGCCTCAACCTAAGAACGTCACTGAAGTAAGGAGTTTCTTAGGCTTAGCTGGATATTACCGGAGATTCGTAAAAGATTTTTCGAGAACGTCCCAACCCCTCACTAACCTAATGAAGAAGACAACAAAATTTCATTGGGATGACAAGTGTGAGGAAGCATTTCAAGAGTTGAAGAAGAGACTTACAACAGCCCCAATATTGACGTTGCCCTCTGGAGTAGAAGGATTTGAAGTGTATAGTGATGCCTCAAAGAAAGGTTTTGGGTGCGTCTTGATGCAGCATGGTAAAGTAGTGGCCTATGCGTCAAGACAACTCAAACCGCATGAGCAAAACCACCCTCCTGATGACTTGGAGTTAGGAGCGATCGTGTTTGCACTGAAGATCTGGAGACATTACTTGTATAGAGTACAATGTAAGGTCTATACAGATCACAAGAGTTTGAAGTATCTGTATACGCAAAAGGAGTTGAATATGACAGAGATGATGGCTTGAACTCATAAACGAATATGACTTGCAGATAGTGTATCAAGAAGGAAAAGAAAATAAGGTAGCAGATGCTTTAAGCAGGAAGAGTTCTCATTCACTGAATGTATTGATAGCCGATGAGCTATGTAAGGAAATCAAGAGACTAAGTTTGGAAGTAGTTGAGGCTAGCTACGTGCAAGCTCAATTGAATGCCCTTACTGTTGGACCATATATATTTGAGGAGATTCGGATTAAACAAGCCGCTGATAAGTGGTTAAATAAGCTCAGAGAAATGAAGGAAAGTGGTCAAGCACCAGAATTTGAGATTGACGACAATGGCGTTGCAAGGTATAAAAGGAGATTGTGTGTGCCACAAGATGAGGAACTCAACGCAAGAATTTTAAAGGAGGCTCATAACTCGCCATATTTCATACATCCAGGAGGAGATAAGCTTTATAAAGACTTGAAGAAGCATTTTTGGTGGCCTAAGATGAAGCAAGAAGTGGTCGAGTTCGTGGCAAAATGTCTAACATGCCAAAAAATGAAAATACAACATATGAAGCCAGGAGGAAAATTACAACCGTTGGAAGTACCGGGATGGAAATGGGAATCTATCTCTATGGATTTTATCATGGGGTTACCGAATACAAGATCCGGAAAGAATGCAATATGGGTGATAGTGGACCGTTTAACTAAGATGGCAAGATTCGTGGCAATGAAGGATACATGGTCGTTGAAACAATTGGCTGATGCGTACGTCAACAAAGTGGTTAGGCTACATGGAGTTCCGAAGGACATCATTTCAGATAGGGATTCGAGATTCTTATCGAAGTTGTGGAAACAACTTAAGACAGCCGTGGGTACATTGTTGAAATTCAGTACTGCCTTTCACCCAGCAACCGATGGTCAAACTGAGAGAGCAATTCAGACCTTAGAGGATATGTTCAGAGCATGCGTAATGGATTTCAGAGGTTCTTGGGATGATCATTTAATGTACATAGAGTTCTCGTATAACAATAGCTATCACTTGAGCATTGGAATGGCTCCTTATGAAGCATTGTATGGACGGAAATGGAGGAGTCCTATATGTTGGAGCGATGTGAACGAGTCACTGAATTTGGGACCAGAATTGATTGAAGAGACTGCGAGCAAGGTGAAGTTGATTCAAGAGCGTATGAAAGCAGCTTCGGACCGACAAAATTCGTATGCCGATCAAAGGAGACGAGACTTGGAGTTTGAAGTTTGAGAAAAAGTGTTACTGAAAGTTTCACCAACCAAGGAAGTAATGAGGTTCGGTAGGAAAGGAAAGTTGAGTCCTCGTTATATCGGACCTTACGAGATACCTGAAAGAATTGGAGAAGTGGCCTATAAGCTAGCCTTACCCACAAAATTAGCCAATGTCCATAATGTTTTTCATGTGTCTCAACTCCGTAAATACGTTCCCGATCCCTCCCATGTTATCCAATTTGAAACCATCGAGCTAGATGAGACCCTCACCTTTGAGGAACCTCCTGTTAGAATCCTCGATACCAAAACGAGAAACACTAGAAACAAGGCTATAAAGTTAGTCAAAGTTTTATGGTCTAATCACCAAACCGAGGAGGCAACTTGGGAAACAGAAGATGACATGAAAAAGCGTAATCCTAAACTCTTCTCCCAGGTACGATCATCGAGTTTCGGGGACGATACTCCTTAAGGGGGATCGAATGTAATACTAACAAAGTCTAGAACTAATATTTTGTTAGTATCTCGATATCTAACTTTAAAGTTCGAGGACGAACTTTGTTTTTAATGAGGAGTAGATGTAATACCCCGAATTTTCAAAGCTTATTTTATTATTTATTAAGTTTTAATATTATTTCGAGTTAAATTTAATTAGTGGTAATTCGATTTATTTAATAATTATATTTATTAAAAATATTTTCATTTAATTTCGAGTTATTTAATAAACGAGTTTTATTAAAATAATTTAATTGAAATATATTCTATTTAAATAATTTAACTATTAACTATTATTAATAAAATTCAACTAGCTTTGAGACATTCTTGTTTTCATATTTCTACATTTACATGAGCAAACCCAAAGAAAATCAAAGACAACATCATCCATCAGCATCATCTCCCACATCATCACCCTCCATCATCCCCTTCAACGTCCCCCTTCACCTCAACTTGCCTCTGCCAAACTAGACTTTTCCATCCGGTTTTGACTACTTTCATCCCATTTTCTTCCTTCCTCCATTACTCCAACTAAGCATATCACTGAGCAAATCCCCAACTCCCACCTACAATTTCAGATTTTCTTTGACAATTTGTCAAGCTCTTTAATTCACTCATGGCTATAAATAGGAAGCGATGGAGCCCCAAACTCACTGCACCTTCCTCTTCTTTCCTCCACTTTTCTTCCTCTGTTCTGCTTACTCTGTTATATTCCTTTGCTCCTCTTTCTCGCCGGAAACCACCAGCAACTACCACCACAAAAGCTGCCTCCAACGCCTCTTCACAGCTGCTCCACCACCGCATCATCACTACCTCTGTTCGCACCACCCTTACCGCCCCGACTCGCTGCGTTTTTCGCAGCAATCACTCGCCTAAACCCACCTTCGCAGCCAGCCCGCAGCTAGCCCCTACCATCTCGCTAGAGCCCGCTTCACCTCCCACCTCCGCCTGAACCGGCCGCCGGAACCGGAGCCACACCGCCTAACCAGCCCCCCTTCTTCTCTTCCCCTGTTCGTGCTTCCCTCTACTCCCTCTCTTTATTTTTCTTGCTTTGAAGTTAACTGATTCTTTGAATCAGATTTTACCCCCTCCCCTTATATTCTTTTTTTAAAAATAAATAAATAAATAAATTTTCTAATTAAAATTAATTTTATTTTAAATTATATGTTTTGGGTTGAAATGATTTAGTCATATATATATATATATATATATATATATATATATATATATATATATATTTGAAATGATTTTTAAATATATATATTTTCTTTAAATGTGATAATTGTGAACTATTAATGACCCTTTGGAATAATTAAGAAAAATTTTCAAGGTTATTTGAATTATTTGAGTTTGTTTATTTTATAAATCAAACAGGGGTTATTTAGGTTACTAACTTAGATCTCGTTAATCTCGTTGTAGACTCCGAGTGCGTAGACGAGGATTATCAGGAGCTTTGATCTGTTCGTGAATCTAACTTTCAAGCACGCTTCAAGAGGTAATTTCAGATGTACATCTAAACGTAGATCCCGTAGTATAAAAATAATTTAATTACGTGACTATGTGATTAAAATGTAGATTATAATTATGAAAATTATTATGAATTATAACTATTGACTTAAATGCGGATTATGATTAGTAAGATGACTAATGACTATGGATTATGGATATGAATAATGACTATGGACCATGGACTATGGACGATATGACAATTATTCTAATGTTATTGACGACCTTGATAAATAATCTAATATTTTATTCTCGGCATTTGTTTAAATAAAGATTAATTGTTAATGTTGTTGTTATTATTATTATTCATTATGATATTATTATTATTATTATTATTATTATTATTATTATTATTATTATTATTATTATTATTATCATTGTTATTATGCTATTATCGTTATTAAAGTTTGAAAATGAAAAATTGAAAAATGGATTGGTTATAATTGGAAAATGATGGAATAAATTGAGTTATGGAAATTGGAATGAATATGTTCATACTTGGTTCAATGAGATGATGTATATGTGTATATGATTTAAGTGATGACATTCATAAAAGATATTAATCACTTAAAGTAGAATATCGGAGAGAAATGTTGAACAGGTTGTCCTGTATGGGAGGTTCAGCGGCCACCTATAGGTTTTCTGGTTACTATGCTGATTTTTCTGTTACTTGTTTTCCTTCTATCTTGTTGTGATCCAAGTAGAAGGGGTGTCCACACTAGGGACTCTGTTATTACGGGCAATATGATTTGTTGGTAGTTACAGGAGTTTCTCCGACCTACAGTGAGTTGTTACAGGTTTCCCTGGCTCACATTATTATAGTAAGTTGTTACAGGGTGTCCCTGGCCTACTGGCGTTGTCTTTCCTCTCCTTAAATAATCAGATAATACTGAATTATTGGATTAATTGAAATTATGTGATTATTAATCTTATATATATATGTATGTGATTATTAATTCTATTTTATATATGTATTGATATATTGATTTCTTATAGAGTTTTTCCCTTTCTTTACAAGCTAAATTGTGCGATATTGATGCTCTTAGGAGCTATTTATGCTAACTATTTCGATATAGTTGTGGTTTGTGTGTTTCATATCATTTTGCATGTTTTTAGGGAAAAACTCCCTATTTACTTGATGTTTTGAGCAGCACACTCTAGCGGAAGGTTATGAGGCATCTTGGCGGTCTCGAGATGGTATTCGGACCCCGTTGTGAAGAAGAAATGTGCAAAAGACTTGGCGTCTGAAGCCAAGTAGAAGCAAGGAAGAAAAGAGCTTCGCCCGATCGGGTCGGGCAACCACTGCCCGATCGGGTACGAGTAAAATAGGCCAAATGTTTAGATTTTCCACCCGATCGGGCGGACTTGCCCGATCCCGTCGGGCGGACTTTCACTTAGCCAAACTTGCTGATTTCTGAAAGCACTGAAGAAGACATCCACCCGATGGCATCGGGTGGACTTGCCCGATCGGGTGCTAGGGTTCCGGCCCCGATCGGGTGGAAGCTACCCGATCCCATCGGGTGAAGCCTAAATTGCTGCTGTTGGAAGCTTGTTCCCAGACCCGATCGGGCGGCCCTTTGCCCGAACGAGTGGACGACACGGGGACGCGATTTTTCGTTATTTCCCCACTCTATCTTATTGTTTTCTTAGAGACTGTAAATACTTTTTAGGTTGTTTTTATTTGTATCTTTATTCTATTGAACATTTAGAGAGCTCTTAGCCTAGTTTCTTATAGTTTTCCATTGTAGAAGAGATTCAAATACTATTTCAATTCAATTAAAGTTCCTGCTTTCCGTCAATTTGGTAATCATCTTTCTTATTGCTTTATTCTTATCTCTCAATTGCTTCAGTTGAATTTCTTGTTATTCAATTAGTTCATGATGCAATTCTTAGGGGTTTCAATTAGATTTGTTATTGTCAATTCAATCATGTCTGAGTAGTTCTCTTTCTAGGGTGTTAGATAGGGAAGCCATGTTTAAACCATGATTGTTATTTAGACTTCTATTGATTCCTAGGGTTTGATTAGAGTTATTGTGGTGTGGTTTGTTCTTAATTAGTGATTAATGTTAGTGGCCAATTTCATTGATTGCTTGTGGTTAATAGTTGTTTGCACAGATCCGTCTTACGACTAGAGGCCTAGGACACATCAGTAGTTCTGATTACGTTAGTGAACATGCGGCGTATGTTGAACTATGAGCGTTGAGTCTTAACCATAGCTTAACACATGCTCTAATCCCTCGACTCTTGACCTAGGTTTTGATAGTAGTTGACCTTTTTTGATTGGTATAAGCATGGTGGACCGACCTAATACCCTAGGCTTTTATTCCATAGTTAAATCCTTGTTAGGGTGGGAAAGTTTTACATTCCTGTGGATTTTGTTGTGTTGGATATGGAAGAGGATTCCCAAATTCCTTATTTTCGGCAGACCATTTTTGTGCACTGCAGGTGCTGTTATTGATGTCAAGTCAGGATCTTTGACTTTGAGTGTTGGTGATGATACTGTCACTTTTAAACTAACCAATGCTATGAAGTTTCCTATGCTTGAAGAATCTTGTTGCAGGATAGATGTGGTAGACAAAGCTGTGATGTTTGCATTTCAGCAGATACGTGATGCTGACCCATTGGAGGTAGCATTGACTGAGAGTGACTCCTTAGGAATCGATACTGATGTTTATGCCTGTCTTGCTGATTTAGAGGGTCATGGAGCTGAATAAAAACAGGAAACTGTGGTACTTGAAAGTGTATGCTCCAGTTCTACTCCTCAGGTAACTAAGGTGGAACTCAAACCACTTCCCTCTCATTTGAAGTATGCATTTTTAGATGATAAGGAAGAATGTCCTGTCATTGTCAGTACTAAACTTACAGATAGCCAATTGAAAAGCTTGCTTGCTGTGCTTCGTATACACAAGAAGGCTGTTGGGTATAGTATTGATGATCTAAAGGGCATTATTCCTGATTTTTGTATGCATCGTATTAATCTTGAAGAGGATCACCGCCCTTGCATTCAACCTCAGAGACGTTTGAATCCTAATATGCAAGAGGTGGTGAAGAAAGAAATAATGAAACTGTTAGATGCAGGGATCATTTATCCCATTGCTGATTCGAAGTGGGTCAGTCATGTGCAAGTGGTTCCCAAAAAGGGGGGAACCACTGTTGTTGAAAATGAGAAAGGTGATTTGATTCCCACTAGGACTGTGACTGGGTGGCGTATGTGCATTGATTATCGTAGACTTAATAATGCCACTCTGAAGGACCATTTCCCCCTCCCCTTTATTGATCAGATGTTGGAAAGGCTAGCCAAACATAGCTATTTCTGTTATCTTGATGGATATTCTGGTTTTTTCCAAATTCCCATCCATCGAGATGATCAGGAAAAGACTACGTTTACATGTCCCTATGGCACCTTCGCATATCGTAGGATGCCATTTGGATTGTGTAACGCTCCCGTTACTTTCCAACGCTGCATGATGTCCATATTCTCTGATTTTATTGAAAATATCATGGAAGTGTTTATGGATGATTTCAGTGTTTATGGTTCTGATTTTGATGTTTGCCTGCATAATTAGTCCAAAGTGCTTAAAAGATGTGTTGAGGCAAACCTCGTGCTTAATTGGGAAAAATGTCACTTCATGGTGAATGAAGGTGTTGTTTTGGGACATTTGATTTCTGAGCGTGGCATCCAAGTGGATAGAGCTAAGATTGAGGTGATCGAGAAACTTCCCCCTCCAATGAATGTCAAAGGAGTGAGGAGTTTCCTTGGTCATGCGGGGTTTTATCGCAGGTTTATCAAAGATTTTTCGAAAATTGCAAAACCCCTCACTCAATTGTTGCTAAAGGGTGCCACGTTCGATTTTACTAATGATTGTTTGGAGTCTTTTGACAGGATAAAGACAGCTTTGATCACTGCCCCTATTATACAACCTCCAGATTGGAATCTCCCTTTCGAGATCATGTGTGATGCTAGTGATTATGCGATAGGGGCAGTACTTAGTCAGCGGAAGGATAAGCTACTCCATGTTATTCACTATGCTAGCAAAACCTTGGATCCATCCCAGGTTAATTATGCCACGACAGAGAAGGAGTTGCTAGCCATAGTCTATGCATTGGACAAATTTCGAACCTATCTGATAGGTTCGAAAGTTATAGTACACACTGATCATGCTGCTTTGAAGTACTTGATGGCCAAGAAGGAGGCCAAACCTAGACTCATTAGATGGATTCTTTTGCTGCAAGAGTTCGACTTGGAAATCAAAGATAAGAAGGGTGCTGAGAATGTGGTCGCCGACCACCTTTCTAGGTTGAGGTTTGGATCCCCTTCTGATCCTCCTATAGATGACTCTTTTCCTGATGATCATTTATTTTCTGTGTCCTCTAAAACTCCTTGGTATGCTGATTTTGCTAACTTCTGTGTTAGTGGTTCTCATCCTCCCAATCTTACATATCAGCAGCGCAAAAAGTTTTATCATGACGCTAGAATGTATTTTTGGGAGGATCCTTTCCTATATAAGAAGTGATCCGAAGGGATGTTTCGTCGTTGCATTCCTGATTGGGAAATAGAGGGTGTTTTGCTACATTGTCATAGTATGCCTTCTAGTGGTCATCTAGGTTCCCAAGCGACTGGTTTTAGAGTCCTACATAGTGGTTTCTATTGGCCTTGGATTTTCAAAGATGCCCGTGCCTTTTGTTTGTCTTGTGATACTTGTCAAAGGACGGGTAATATTTCAAAAAGGCAAGAGATGCCACAGAGTGGGATTTTAGAGGCCGAACCTTTTGATGTGTGGGGGGTTGATTTTATGGGACCTTTTCCTACCTCTTGTGGGAATAGGTATATTTTAGTGGTCGTCGACTAAGTGACTAAATGGGTGGAAGCTATAGCATCACCAACCAATGATTCCAAGGTTGTGATGAAGATGTTTAAGAAGATAATCTTTCCCCGTTTTGGTGTCCCCCGTGTTGTAATTAGTGATGTAGGTTCTCACTATCATAAGAGCACCTTCAAGGCCCTATTGGCAAAACATGGAGTCACCCACAAAGTCGGTCTTGCCTATCACCCTCAGACTAGTGGCCAAGTAGAAGTGTCTAATAGGCAAATTAAGAGGATCCTTGAGAAAGTTGTCACTAAGGCTAGAAAAGATTGGTCTTTGAAACTTGATGATACTCTTTGGGCGCTCCGCATCGCTTTTAAGACTCCTTTGGGTACCACACCCTATCGACTGGTTTATGGAAAAGCTTGTCATCTACCAGTTGAGATGGAGTATCTTTCTGCGTGGGCGGTCAAAGAGATTAACCTTGATTTGACAGCTGCAGGTGAAGCACGACTTCTTCAACTCAATGAGTTGGATGAGCTCCGTTTGGATGCTTATGAGAATCACAGGCTCTATAAAGAGCAAACGAAGAAGTTGCATGATAAGATGATAGGAAAAAGAGAGTTCAAGGTTGGCGACAAGGTCTTATTGTTCAATTCCAAGTTGAGACTGTTTCTTGGAAAGCTCAAATCTCGATGGTCTGGACCATTCGAGGTGACAGACGTGAAGGCACATGGTGCCATCGAGGTTGCCAACCAAAAAGGAGAGAAGTTTAAGGCAAATGGACAACGTCTGAAGCTGTACCATGAGGGTGCCTTTGTTGGTTGTGTGGAGGAAATCCGCTTTGATTCCTCCCCACTTGATTCATCTGCCTAGAGAGGCAATATGGTCGTGCGGGACCTTCATGAACCAGCGCTTTGCGGGAGGCAACCCGTATCCCTTAGTTAGTTTTTCTTTTCCTTTGTTTCGTAGTTTGTAGCATGTGAGAGAGCGTGAGGGTACTAATGTGTTCATAGATCCTGTGTGTTTTGATGTGCAGATATGCTATTTGAAGAGAAACTTGAACCATACTTGCCCCAAACTTGCAAAAAGGCGAGCTACTTACTGAACAGTAGCTCGCCCGATCAGATCGGGCGGCTGATGTCCGATCGAGCGGGCGTAAAGTACTACTGTGGAAAGAAAAGAGGAGCACCCGATCCAGTCAAGCAAGGTGTGCCCGATCGGGTGCGCAACCCTAGCACTCGATCAAAAATACCTTGCTCGATCGGGTATATGAGCAAAAGTCAAAAAGTCAAATCTGCTGAAAAGGGTATTCCACCCGATGCCATCGGGCAATAATCGCTCGATCGGGCCCGTGACCTGTGCACCCGATCAAAAATCAATTGCCCGATCGGGCGGTCTATCGGGCGAAGCACTTTTTCCCCAGCAACAAAAAATTGATTTTCACCCGATCGGACGGCCCAGTGCCTGATCGGGCCTGCGCACAAAAAGACCATTAAAGCACACAGATCTCTTCACTCACCATTCATTCCTTATCTCTTTTCCCACTCAACTCTCTCTCTCTCTTCACTCATCTTGAACCTCCAAACCCCAACCTCCATTAAAACTCCATTTTTCTACCTTCAATCTTCATCCTTTCTCCTCCAAACTCCATAAAATCTCTTCTTTTTCTCCTTTCACCCTCCATCTCACAAATTTCCATTCACAAAAATCATCTTCCTTCTCCTTTCTCTTCTCACACTCACCCAAAGCCCCATCCTTTGTGCTAGACAAGGTTACAAGGTTCAAATTCACCATGGCAAGCAAGCTCAGAAGGCTCGTTAGAGGTGAAAGCTCGCGATCTAGGCGAGAAGCCACGCTACCACCACCACCACCACCACCACCACAGGTTCCACGAGATCCCAGTACCCGGAAATCATTTTCCGGGATGATGAACATCGCGAGAAGTTCCTGCGATTTAAAAAACGTGAGGTACTTCCTACCCGTTTTTTATATCTTGAGCTTTTGTCTAAATTGGGATTAACTGATGATTTTAAGGAATTTATGAAAGTTTTGGGCATGGAGTCACTTTATAATGTGCATGTTAATACATATCCTCCATTAGTCTATGAATTTTTCAGCAGTTTCAGTTTGACTAAGTCCCGGGCCGGTCCGATCACCCACGTTCATTTCAGACTAATCAACCAAGACCACTCCCTCACCCTTAGGGAATTTGTGGGGGTTCTTCGATTATAGGTACGGGGTGACTATTACCCACCAGACCACTTCAAAATGGCCCATACTTATTTTATGCTGACAGGGGACACTACGCTTTTTGACATCCAGCATTGTCATTGGGCGAATTTCCATCACCCAATTTTTAACATTTGGATACGGTTCATGGCCCAGACTCTTTTAGGGCGGTTAGAGGGTCACTTGGTCCGGGTGGCCGAGTAAGTTGCTATAGCTAGCTACATTGCCAAAGGCTCTAGGGAGCAATTTCAGTCTAACTTGGCCCACCATGTAGCTATTTAGTTCGAGCGTATCTCGAACTCGCTCCCTAGGCGTAGGGAAGACGGTAGTTGGACCTCTAGGAGGTTAGTCAACGGGGGGTTGATCACATTGTTTGTCAAGCAAATTGCTGGCTTTGACGAGACTCTGCGTACCCCCGTCCTTGGCCCTACCCTTATTGACCTCACATACCTCAACACCCTTAAAGTCCTAAACCGCCTGCCTGACCAGAGATTTCAGTGGGTGATTAAATCAAAAAAATCCATCATTCTGCCCGACCCTAGAGCCCGATTACGGCCTCGTCAGGAGAACTACCTACTCCCTATAGAGGGAGTCGACCTTATTGTCCCTGACCCAGAGCCCCCTCGTCGTTCTTACCATAGGAGGCATACGCCGATCTTAGACGAGGGCGCCTCCACTTCTGCTCCTCCCCTCCCTCCCCCTCACACGGACACATTTGATTTCACTTCTATGATGTCGACCCTAGGTCGCATGGAGACGGGGATGGGACGGATGGAAGAGCTGATCAACGCGAACAGCGCCACCCTAGCGAGATATGGCACTCGACATGATCAGCTCTACACCCGTGCAGATGAGATGGGGGGACGGATGGATACCTTGGCCAACGACCAGCACTACGCCCTTTACCCTCTCTATGACGACTATTGTAGGTGTGGCATTATTGAGCAGACTGCTCAACACCCCTCGTGGTACCATTGGAACCCGAGTTATGGCCAGCCTGCCGGTCAGAGTGATGATATGGCAGAGGATGAGGAGGAGGAGCCTGCTCGTCAGTCCGTCTCTTTAGGAGACTTTGGTCTTGGGCCTAGTGGTTTTGGCGGTGGTTTTAATGCAGGTACTAGCGGCTTTGGTGGAGGGATGAGTGGTTTTTCAGGTGATCCCTCAGGTGGTGATTATACAGATGGTGGTGGTACTTCTAGTGGTGGCTTCTTTGGTGCCCCCACTGATGATGATATAGGCGGCTGATGCCCTTGTTCTCTCCTCTCCCTCGTTGCAATGAGGACATTGCCTCGTTCACCTTGGGGGAGGATCTCTCACTATGAGCACTCTTTTTATTGCTTTCTAGTATAGTTTATTGCTTTTTAGTGTAGTTTAAAGCTTTGATAGAATAGTTTACAGCTTTGAAAAAATTGAAAAAATGAAAAAAAAAATATGATTGATCATGACTGGTTTGATTGCCTCCCTGTGCCCCTTATTGTGCTGTTATTGAAAATGATTTGACTCTGTTTAGTGGGTAGCTGGGCATTTGTGATTCTGAGGCTTTGATTTGATGTTCGACTACTTTGATTTCGAGTGATTTCTGACTATGATATACTACTTTGTACTGCATACCTGATTTGGTTAGACTGTGAGGCCTTTTTCTAGCCTATTGGATTCATACTATTATCCAGTCTATATTTTTGGTGTGTTAGTTCCTCTCTAGCGGATTGATCTTGACTTTGACTTCGTACTCATCTGATGTTTGGTGTCTTGTTACATTTGCTATGATAGAGGCGTTCTTTTGACTTATTCTTGAGCCTCAGTGTGAGTTTTTGATACATTTTTATCCTCCTTAGCCCCGTTGAGCCTAATGACCTTGTTTCATGTTACTTAAACCCTTATTATTTCCAAGCCTAGCTTGGGGGAGCTTTTGTATGGGTTGAGTGTGAAGTTGGTTTCATGGTTTGGTTTGGTTGTTGAGGAATCAAAAGTGTATTTGTTGTGGTTTGAGTATGAGAAAAAAAAGAAAAGAAAAGGCAAAACTTGAGTTGCGTGAATGAAGTTCAGAAAAATGAAAGAAAAATGAAATAAAAGTTCAAAAGAATTCAAAGTTCTTTCATTCACGTACGTTCATAAAGAAAAAAAAAATCGCTTCATTGCCTGAAAAATTGGGTTTGTTGTGAGTATTCATTGAGTTATAAGAGATGGTTTATTTTTCGTGGTTATATGGTGTTGATTGAGAGTTGTTTAGGCTATCTTAGGCCTTGTTTGAGTAATTCATGCTCCCCCTTTCTTGGTTTTTCCACCACATTACCCAAAAGTATCCCCTACGTCTTACCTAAGCCCCATTACAACCCGGAAAAGCCCTCTTGAGCTTGTGCCTACAATGTCTATTGGATTGATTTTGAGTCAGTTTGTCAAAGTTAAAGAGTATGTTTGCTAGTTGAGTCGACTTGATTAGGATGAGCGACATTTTACCTTCTTAAACACATGAGAGTGTGAGTGGGAAGGGACATTTATGGTCGGGTCGGTGAGTGTTCGGGCATATTCTTTGCCTGCCACAAGATTGAGAGGAGTGACACCCTTTGTGAGCACCTTTTCAGGATTTGTATGCCTAGTAGTCACTTGAACTTGATGAATTGCTTGGATGATTGGTGGTTGGATGGATTTGATTTGCCGAATTTGAATTATGCATGCTTGAACGATTCTTAGTCTTGAAAATATTTTTGAGCTTGAATTGTTTTATCTATGGGGTGAGGCAATCTATTCCACGATCAGGTTCTATTTGCTTGAGGACAAGCAAAGGTTTAGCTTGGGGGAATTTGATATATTGATTTCTTATAGAGTTTTTCCCTTTCTTTACAAGCTAAATTGTGTGATATTGATGCTCTTAGGAGCTATTTATGCTAACTATTTCGATATAGTTGTGGTTTGTGTGTTCCATATCATTTTGCAGGTTTTTAGGGAAAAACTCCCTATTTACTTGATGTTTTGAGCACCACGCTGTAGCGGAAGGTTATGAGGCATCTTGGCGGTCTCGAGATGGTATTCGGACCTGTTGTGAAGAAGAAATGTGCAAAAGACTTGGCGTCTGAAACCAAGTAGAAGCAAGGAAGAAAAGAGCTTCGCCCGATCGGGTCGGGCAACCACTGCCCGATCGGGTACGAGTAAAATAGGCCAAAAGTTCAGATTTTCCACCCGATCGGGCGGACTTTCACTTAGCCAAACTTGCTGAAAGCACTGAAAAAGACATCCACCCGATGGCATCGGGTGGACTTGCCCGATCGGGTGGAAGCTGCCCGATCCCATCGGGTGAAGCCTAAATTGCTGCTGTTGGAAACTTGTTCCCAGACCCGATCGGGGGGAGAAGTATTATTTTAGTTTTGCTCGTGAGGCAAACGTGAAGTGGAAACGATGGAGACTTAAGGCGCGTGAAAGTATATGACATAAATGCTACTGGTGGGATTCGTTTAAACAAACACTTCTGAGAATAGCTTTTAAAACAAATTCTAGTGGGCCACTTTTTCAAGTTAGATCAGTTAATGTTAACCATTCGGAAAGTATGTTACCGGCAAATGTTGTTACTGGAGGATACATTGATTCAAAAGATAGTTGGCTATGTAGCTTATCATTGTAGTTGCTCTTAACGACTTAATGAATTAGTTTCATGTAACGGATAAGCAAATAATTAGTTTTACCACTTAGCTATTTTGTCCTCTATTTTTTAAGTTCTCACGTTTTACTTGCATGTTTTTCAGTATACAAAATTCAGCATCAGTATCTTTGAACTTTAGGAAGCAAATCAGAAATATATTAATAAGGGTTTACTCAAAGATTAAACTCGTTGTTTATATCTTGATGTAGATTTGAGAAAGATTATAAATTGAACTTGCTAATTTGCTCCTTAATTTAATATAAATAACTCGATAATTTCTTGTGTAACTAGATCAACTAGATACCTTACTTTTTTTGTGTAAATATACCGGATATCTAACAAATAACACTTTCTAAGTTCAAAAGATATCTAACACATAACATGCTCTTAGCAAGATAATGTTCTCATCACTATTTAAGAAACTAATATAAAAATATTATTTTAATTAATATGAATCAATAAATTTCTATGATAAGTGTAACACCCTGTAATTTCAGTAGCAATTTCGCGCGTTAATTTATATGATACATTGTTATTTATAAATCTAAATATAATTTCGTCTGTAAAAACTATATTCTATTAAATAAATGGTCGTGTTGTAAACCGGAAAAATATTTCGGCGGACAATGTATTGTGCCTACGTACCTTAATTCAAAATGTGTATAGTCGATGGACACATAATTATTTTACGATGTTCGTATTGTTTTTGTTTTATAAATTTGAGTAGCTTTACTTATTAAGCTAAATTATCTATAAGACTATTAGATTTTCATTTAGACCCTTGCTTCTTGTTTTAACTAGTGTTCTTTGATTTTAATCTTAAGTTTTTTTATTAATTTGTTGAGTTATATCATATTTCTTTAAGCTTATATTTTATACGGTGCAACTATCTATAAAATTGCTCCGACGATTTGATTTGTAAGTTAAGCTATAACTTAATGTAATTTATTTTAAGTTGAGCTTATTTTGATATATGAAAATGTGATCTTATATTTTATTATTTTTATTATTATGTATAATATTTGAGTTAGTTTTAGTTAGGCTAATATGTTAATTTAGCTTAATCGTCGTTTTAGCAGAACATGTAACAAACTTTAGTCCAACACTTTTATTCCGATACGGACGAAAAGGTTAACCATCTAGAGGCTTCCAGAAGACTCCAATAAGTTGTCCATCCTTTGCTTTGTAACCATGAAAGGCTAACGGTTGTGCCTCTTCATCCCCTCCTTTAAACTCGCTCATTATACCCCTAATGTTGACCATTAAGCCACCATTAACTCTCCTTAGTAACCCTATTAACCCCTCCTTTTTGCTGTCCATATAATCAGAATAAGAGAAGCATTCTCTTCCCTTTTGCCCTCCCACACGCATCTCCTCAAGAAAGAAAATGAAGAGGAAATGTCTTCCCGTTTTTCCCTGCACACCCTCACGAAAATGGAGATCGCCGGAGATCTAACCGTTGGATCGTCTTCAAATTTGGACAGCATATTCACAACATCTAGTCCTTCACTTTGACCGGAAAAATTTTAAATCCGATATTAAGATCACCGGGAATCTTGGTCGGAACACCACTGACTGTTTTAGAGGACCACTAAAATTGTTTAAGAGGGAAATACTTTGTTCAATGGAGGAGAAGTCTTTAAGGGAGAAGAAGGTTTTGATGGTCCGCACATTTTCTAGGCTATTACATAATGTTTTTCGGCAATCCTCTCAAATATCAAGGTAACTAGCAATATTCTAGCACGTTAGGGAATAGATTGCGAACTTAGGATGTTTAGAATCGCGTTAGAGAACTTAGAATCAGGGTAGTTGGAACTTAGGTGATTGTATGTTCATAGATTGTTGTAGTATCATGTTTAGGATTGTGGTTATGTTTTATTTTCTTGTATTGAACATGTTATGTGATCTTATTTTTGTTCCTTGTAAGTTGATTGTCGCATTTAGTATTTATTGGAATGTGGTTTGGAAATTGGTGAATTTGATTTTTGTGAGCGAATTGGGAATTGTTCTTGTATGGTGGTAAACCTCATGCTAGTAATTTTGATTGAATGTTTAGGGATGTGGGATGGCTTAATTTTGGTTACTTATGACTAATTATGTGCTTGATTGGTCGAAGGTAACACGAGCCCTGCCTGCAAGCAGCGGCAGGCGCTGCTCGCGGCCCGCAAGATAGCTCGCGCCCCACGAAGGTGCTAGGTCGCGACTCGCGACCCTGGTCGCACCTCGCGATGGGGTTCTGCCCCCTTGTTTGTTCGAAGTTTGGTTTAATTCCCAATATGTTTACAGCATGTTTAATTATATTTTAACCAGCTTATATATGTATTTTGAGCATGTTGGAGTATGTTTTGGTTGATTTGAGTTATTTATCAAGGGTATGTGCCCTACATTGTTGGGTAACCTTTGGAGTCGTTTTGTTGTTGAGTATTGAGGTTATGCTTTGAGTTGTCGACGTCGAAATGATCGGGGGAGGATAATACTGCCCTTAGCATCTCTTCGCCAAGAGTTATGTACGGGGAATATTGTGACTTAGTCATAATTGACTTTATACCCAAACTCAGACGACGTTTGTGTGTTATATACCTTCACATGTACTTAATGTTGTCTTATGAATTTGGATTGCGTGTGTACCTTGATGCATATAACCATATTGGTTGTTTGGATTTATTGTATACCTTGTCGTGTATACTCATGCTCGTTGTTTTGGATTTCTTGTATACCTTGTCGTGTATACTCATGTTTTGATGTTATGGAATTCTAGGTATTACCTTGACGTGTATACTTTCTCTTGTGATTTGTTGATCCTACGGACGGCATGGTCCTAGGAATTTTGTTTATTAATCCTACGGACGGCATGGTCCTAGGAATTTTGTTTGTGAACCCTACGAACGACATGGTCCTAGGAATTTTGTATGTTAGTTGTGCAAGTTAATCCTAAGGACGGCATGGTCATGGGAGATGAGCAAGCCAACCTTGGGCGGCATGGTCCAATGGTTATACTCACGGGTGACATGATCCGTTGAGTTTTTGCAATCCTGAAGGGAGGCATGGTCCCTGGATATGAGTATGTTGGTCCTTGGGCGCCATGGTCCAATGGGTCTACTCACAGGAAGCATGGTCTGTTGAGTGTGTTTGGTTAGAGTTATCGTTCAAATTTTAGCATTAATCACGGATGGCATGATCCGTGAGCTGGCTCTGAGAGTGTGGCCATACTAACTTACTTAGCCTAGGGCGGCATGGTCCTAAGGATGTATTCCTCACTTTATTCCATTCTGTTGCATTCTCTTTGCAGGCGCTCGTATTTGCCTCATTTATATCCTATGAAACTTTTTGAACCTTGTATCATTTTTCGGTAAACTATCCCTTTTGAGATTTTCTGAATCTTATGACTATTACTTTTATTGTTATTATTACTTTTAAATGATCATTATTAAATTTTTTCCTTGTGAAAGCATGACCTATGTTGTAATGTGTACTATGCATCTTTGTTGCTATTGTAACTGTAACATCACGTCCGATACAAAGAAGAAAAGAGACAATTGTAAATGAAATAAAGCAACTAGTGGTAGCGGAAAGACGGAGATGCTACTCTAAGGAGTAGAATTAAACTATAAATAAACATAAATCCTCCAAATATAATAATTAACTTCCGATAATCATATATAAAGTGAAATGAGGTCCCATACCCTCATTCCAACCAAATTTCCAAAATATCCAAGAAAACTCCAAAAGAAACCTCAAGATAACTGATAGGATAAAGTCGTATCACCTATTCAAAGATAATTCCTACAGTCCTCTAACAATAGTAGTCAATGGAAGTAGGGTCGAATCCACAGAGAGACGGAGTTCTAAGTTAATATTCAGCCAAAAAGCTACTTAAGACAAGATCAGATGGAAATCAGCTGAACTACTAATTAACTACTATAAAACAATATAAAATGGATTTTTACTCTATAAAATAAAAGTCTAGGGAATTAGTTCGGTCCACCATGCTTATACCAATCAAAGGATCAAACAACTATCAGAACCTAGGTCGAGAATCGATAGATTAGAGCCGTGTCAAGCTATGGTTAAGTCTCAAGGCCCATAATTCAACATATGCAGCATGCTCACAAACATAATCAGAATTACTGGTGTGTATTAGGCCTCTAAAAGTAAGACGAATTTGTGCAAACGATTATTAACCTCAAGTAATCAAAGAAACTGCGCAATAACGTTAATTACTCAATAAGAACAAATCACACCATAACCTATCTCATCAAACCCTAGAAACTAATAGCAATTCAAATAATCCAGGTATAAACATGGCTTCCCTCTCTAAATCCCTAGAAATTAAACTACTCGGACATAATTAAATCAACAATAATAATTCTAATAAGAAACCCTAATAATTGCATCATGAATGAATCAAATACTTAAGCTAAGCAATTAAGAATAATAAAAGAGATTAGAGTAGAGAAGAATACCAATTGACGGAAAGGAAGAACTTTTATTAAAATCGAATCCAAGGTTAAATCAACTCTTAAACTAATCTATAGTGTTTAACTAAGAAAGCAAATTAACAATGCTAAACCAATTGGATGGGAATATAATTAAGTCAAAATCCACTAATGCTAACTAAGTAACTACACTAATTTAATGAATGACTCCCCAAAAATCCCACTAACCAACTATTTATATGAAGGCTGCGTGCTGCGTGCAAATTTTGGGCCCCTTTAATTATGGCCCAGTACTCTTTTCAATTCATTTCACACGTAAGCAGCAACGAGGAGCTGGATTCCAGCCCACCCGATATGGATCGGGCGCTCCTGCCCGATCGGGCCAGCTGCAAGAAGCCCAGCTTGCCTTTTCCTTGGCGCCTAAGCACAGCAGCTAACATTTTGGACGGATGACAAGGTCCACCCGAAGTGGATCGGGCCACATATGCCCGATCGGGTCTGAGGCAAATTTGAGTCCAGCTCTCTTTCTCACTTGTACGCAGCCACAGCATTTAGCACTTATATTTTTTTTAGGCCAGCCCGATCGGGTGGGCCTTGCCCGATCGGGTCTGGGCACATGGCTTCTCGCCCGATCTGGTCAGTTAATGCTTGCCCGATCGGGTCCGCAACTTTTGTACCCGATCATAATATCTTCGCCCGATCGGGCCATTTTTGCCCGATCAGAGTACGGAAAACTCCTTTTTGACTCTTTGGCTCTCAATTCTTCACGTTTAGAGGTTTTGGGACCTCCTAAACTACCCATAAATCTCGTGAGCCATCCTACGTGTCTCGTAACATCTCGTAAAGCCGTGGTTGCTTCCAAATGGCTCGGAAATAAGGAGAAGACTCCATAAAACCTGCAATTCAACACTAAAACAAAAAACCACAACTATATACGATAGTTAGGACAAAATAGCTCTGAAGAGCTCCAATGACGCACAAATTAGCTTGTAAATAAGGGAGAAAACTCTATATCAATACGTGATATCATACTCCCCCAAGCTAAACCTTTGCTTGTCCTCAAGCAAACAGAACATGAACATGGAATAGATTGCCTCAAAACATTTTCAAGACTAAGAATCGTTCAAGCAGGCAAAATTCAAGTTTGGCTAATCAAATCCATCCAACCACCAATCATCCAAGCAATTTATCAAACTCAAGCATCCACAAGGCATACAAGTCCTGAAAAGGCTCTCACAAGGGTGTCACTCCTCTCAATTTTGTGGCAGGCAAAGAATGTGCCCGAACACTCACTAACCCGACCATAAATACCCTTCCCACTCACACTCTCATGTGTTTAAGAAGGTTCAATGACGCTCATCCTAGTCAAGTCGACTCAATCAGCAGAAATACTCTTTAACTTTGACAAACTGACTCGAAATCAATCAAATGAACACTGCAGACACGAGCTCAAGAGGACTTTAGAGGGTTGTAATGGGGCTTAGGTAAGAGGTAGGGGATACTTTTGGGTAATGTGGTGGAAAAACCAAGAAAGGGGGAGCATAAATCATTCAAATAAGGCCTAAGATGGCCTTCAAAACTCCCAACAACACCATAAAACCACGTAAAGTAACCCAACTCTCATAAATCAATTGCAAACTCATAACAAACACGATTTTCAAGCAGTGAAGCGAATATTTCTTTAAGAACGTACGTGAATGATAGAACTTCCAATTCTTTTGAACTTTTATTTCATTTTTCTTTCATTTTTCTGAACTTCATTCACGCAACTCTAAAATTGCTTTTTCTTTTCTTTTTCTCACACTCAAACCGCAACAAATACACTTTTAAATTCCTCAACAGCCAAACTAAACCAAGAAACCAATCTCAAACTCAACCCATACAAAAGCTCCCCCAAGCTAGGCTTGGAAATGATATGAAATGAAGGCCATGGGCTCATAATAGGGGTTTAAGTAACAAGAAACAAGTCATTACGCTCAGAGGGGCTAAGGAGGATAAAAGTATATCAAAAATTCACTCTGAGGCTCAAGAATCAGACAAAAGAACGCCTCTATCACAGCTAATGCTACAAGTCATCGAATATCAGACAAGTACGAAGTCAAAGTCAAGATCAATCCACTAAAGAGGAACTAACACACAAGAATAGACTGGATAATAATATAAATCCATAGGCTACAAAGAGGCCTCACAGTCTAACCAATTCAGGTATGCAGCAAAAAGTGGTCTAATATAATCCAAAAATGCTCGAAATCATAGCAATCAAACATCAAATCATAGCCTCAAGATCAATAATGCCCAGCTATCCAGAAAACAAAGTCAAATCAATTTCAAATAGCACAACAAGGGGCACAGGGAGGCAACTAAACCAGTCATGGGAACCATATTTTTTTGATTTTTTTTCAGAATTTTTCGAAAGCAGTAAATCTATCCTAGAAAACAGTAAAAGAGATAGAGAATACAAATAGAACTCCTCCCCCAAGCTGAACTTGGCAGTGTCCTCAATGCCAAAAGGTGACAAGGACTATGCTAAGAGGAAAAACAGTGTTAGTACCCTCACTCTCGCTCACAAAAAGAAGAAAAAAAATAAAAGGAAAAGGAAAAAGGGAAGGAAAGATACGAGTTGCCTCTCGCACATCGCTGGTTTATAAAGGTCCCCCACGATCATATTACCTCAACCATCAGTCAGAAGAGGAACAGGGTTGTAGGAATAGTACCCTAACATGCCCATACACGATCTTATCCTATCACCATTGGAAGAGTCCAATGCCTTGAGTAACTTATCAAATGCGCCTGCAAACATGTCATTGAGCACTAGATATGGCTTGATGACAAGCGCATCTATCTTCACATAAATAATATCAGAGAAAATAAATGATTTGTGAAGATAAGTAAAATCAAAATAAAAGGGAGAAAAGAAGGACAATGAACAACTTCCCTTTGGATAGACTGGATAATAATATTAATCCAATAGGCTACAAAGAGGCCTCACAGTCTAACCAATTCAGGTATGCAGCACAAAGTGGTCTAATATAATCCAAAAATGCTCAAATCATAGCAATCAAACATCAAATCATAGCCTTAAGATCACAAATGCCCAGCTATCCAGAAATTTTGATAGGATTTAGTCGTATCACCTATTCAAAGATAAACCTACAGTCCTCTAACTATGGTAGTCAATGGAAGCAGGGTCGAATCCACAGGGAGACAGAGTTTCTAAATTAATATTCAACCACTCAGCTACTTCAGATCAAATCAGAGAAGAATTAACTGAACTAATGATTAAGCTAAAGAAGACGGATTAGATCGAGGATTTAACTATGGACTAAAAACCCAGGGTATTTGGTTGGTCCACCATGCTTATACCAATCATATAGGGTCAACTACTATCAAAACCTAAGTCAAGAGTCGGGAGATTAGAGCATGTGTTGAGCTATGGTTAAGACTCACGCTCATAGTTCAACATACGCCGCATGTTCACTAACGTAATCAGAACTACTGACGTGTCCTAGACCTCTAGTCGTAAGACGGATCTGTGCAAACAACTATTAACCACAATCAATCAATGAAATTGTACACTGACATTAATTACTCAATAAGAACGAACCACATCACAATCACCCTAATCAAGCCCTAGAAATTGATCGAAATCTAAATCACAATCATGCTATAAGCATTGCTTTCCTATCTAACACCCTAGAAAGAGAACTACTCACTCATAATCGAATTAACAACAACAAAACTAATATGAAACCCTAATAATTGCATCATGAATAATTAAATAACTAAGCTAAGCAATTGGGAATAATAAAAGAGATTAGGGTAAGAAAGAATACCAATTGACAGAAAGCAGGAACTTTTATTGAAATCGAATAGGTTCAATCACCTTTAATGTAATCTAAAGTGTTTAACTAAGCTAAGAAAAATGAGAAATAAACTAGAGTAAAACTAGAATGAAAGATGTCCCTAAAAATAATGAAGGAAAGGTATTTATAATACCCCCAAAAGTCTAATTAAAACGGGATTAAAGATATAAAAAAATCCGCGTCGTCGTGCACGGGACCCGATCGGGCCCATAGTAAAAATTACCCAGCTTGCTCCTTGGATTTTACGCAGCCAGCAGCACAAATATAATTAGGAAATTGACCCACCCGATCGCTGACCCGATCGGGCAGCGGATCGGGTCAATACACAACCCCATCTCTCCTTTGCGTGAGAAGGAGCAGCACAACAATAAATGAGTGGGCCACCTATGTTCCCTTACCATCAGCATAAATAAATTGGTGGGGCCCACCTTTGTTACTTCTTGGCGCACATCGGAGCAGCAAACAAATTTAGTGGGCCCAGCTGCAATTCCTTCTTGGCGTGTAGCAGCGCAGCAACAGTAGGTTTCTTTCTTTTTGAAGTCTAGGCCTCCACCCGACCGGGTGGGCTGACATTGCCCGATCGGGCCTGGGGCATAATGGCCCAACTTGCTTGATCCTTATTCAGCGCAGCACATAATAGCAACTTGGTAAATTTTTGGGTCTCGCCCGATCGGGTGGGCCTTGCCCGATCGGGTCTGGGCACATGTCTTCTCGCCCGATCTGGTCGGGCAATGCTTGCCTGATCAGGTCCGCAAATTTTGTACCGATCATAATATCTTCGCCCGATCGGGCCATTTATGCCCGATCGGAGTACGGAAAACTTCTTTTTGACTCTTTGACTCTCAATTCTTCACGTTTAGAGGTTTTGGGACCTCCTAAACTACCCATAAAGCTCGTGAGCCATTCTACGTGCCTCGTAACATCTCGTAAAGCTGTGGTTGTTTCCATATAGCTCGAAAATAAGGAGAAAACTCCCTAAAATCTGCAATTCAACACTAAAACACAAAACCACAACTATATACGATAGTTAGCATAAAATAGCTCCCAAGAGCTCCAATGACGCACAATTTAGCTCGTAAATAAGGGAGAAAATTCTATATAAATACGTGACATCAAACTCCCCCAAGCTAAACCTTTGCTCGTCCTCAAGCAAACATAACATGAACATGGAATAGATTGCCTCACCCACAGATAAAAATCAATCAAAGCTCAAAATATTTTCAAGACTAAGAAACGTTCAAGCAGACATAATTCAAGTTTGGCTAATCAAATCCATCCAACCACCAATCATCCAAGCAATTTATCAAATTCAAGCATCCACAAAGCATACAAGTTATGAAAAGGCTCTCAATGGGTGTCACTCCTCTCTATTTTGTGGCAGACAAAGAATATGCCCGAACACTCACCAAACCGACCATAAACACCCTTCCCACTCACACTCTCATGTGTTTAAGAAGGTTCAATGACGCTCATCCTAGTCAAGTCGACTCAATTAGCAGAAATACTCTTCAACTTTGACAAACTGACTCGAAATCAATCAAATGAACAATGCAGACACAAGCTCAAGAGGACTTAATAGGGTTGTAGTGGGACTTAGGTGAGAGGTAGGGAATACTTCTGCTTAATGTGGTGGAAAAACCAAGAAAGGGGGAGCATGAATCATTCAAACAAGGCCCAAGATGGCCTTCAAAACTCCCAACAACACCATAAAACCACGTAAAATAACCCAACTCTCATAAATCAATGAAGAACTCACAACAAACCCAATTTTCAAGCAATGAAGCGAATATTTCTTTAAGGACATACATGAATGAAAGAACTTCGAATTCTTTTTTTCATTTTTCTTTCATTTTTCTGAACTTCATTCACATAACTCTAATTTTGCTTCTTCTTTTCTTTTTCTCACCCTCAAACCACAACAAATACACTTTTAATTCCTTAACAACCACACCAAGAAACAAATTTCGAACTCAACCCATACAAAAGCTCCCCCAAGCTAGGCTTGGAATAATATCAAGTGAAGGCCTTGGGCTCATAATAGGGGTTTAAGTAACATGAAACAATTCATTAGGCTCAGCGGGGCTAAGGAGGATAAAAGTATATCAAAAATTCACTCTGAGGCTCAAGAATCAGACAAAAGAATGCCTTTATCACAGCTAATGCTACAAATCATCGAATATCAGACAAGTACGAAGTCAGAGTCAAGATCAATCCACTAAAGAGGAACTAACACACAAGAATAGACGGGATAATAATATAAATCCAATAGGCTACAAAGAGGCCTCACAGTCTAACCAATTCAGGTATGCAGCACAAAGTGGTCTAATATAATCCAAAAATGCTCGAAATCATAGCAATCAAACATCAAATCATAGCCTTAAGATCACAAATGCCCAGCTATCCAGAAAACAAAGTCAAATCATTTTCAAATAGAGCACAATATGGGGTACAGGGAGGCAACTAAACCAGTCATGGGAACCATATTTTTTGATTTTTTCATAATTTTTCGAAAGCAGTAAATCTATTCTAGAAAGCAGTAAAAGAGATAGAGAATACAAACAGAAATCCACCCCCAAGCTGAACTTGGCAGTGTCCTCAATGCCAAAAGGTGATAAGGACTATGCTAAGAGGAAAAACAATGTTAGTACCCTCACTCTCGCTCACAAAAACAAAGAAAAATAAAAAGAAAAGGGAAAGGGAAAGAAAAATACGAGTTGCCTCTCGCACAGCGCTGGTTTATAAAAGTCCCGCACGACCATAATCCTCCATCTCATTGGAAGAGTCCAATGCCTTGAGTAACTTATCAAATGCGCCTGCAAACATGTCATTGAGCACTAGATATGGCTTGATGACAAGCGCATCTATCTTCACATAAATAATATCAGAGAAAACGAAAGATTTGTGAAGATAAGTAAAATCAAAATAAAAGGGAGAAAAGAAGGACAATGAACAACTTTCCTTTGGTGGCGTAGGTTGTGAGTATCTCAAGGAGAGAATAGGAGCAACCGCAACTGTGAGAAAATATGGGGCATGGCGAATAGGGAGAGAAGGAACAAGATCAAGTCTATGTGAAGATGGAATATAGGGATAGGGAATAATAGGCTCAACCTTGACGGTTTTACTCACAATTTCACCATCCTCAATAATGGGCTCGTCAACACAAGGGCTCTCAACCAAGAGTTCCTCCTCTATCAAAACATTCATTACATCCACACTCCCCTCAATCTGATCATTCTTTTCAACATCAGGAGTCAGATTATTATCATTCACCTCTAATATGGCATTCTCGACACAATCATCATCATAATCATTATCATCATAAATCGCTCGTTGACTATCAAGTTGCATAGCAAGCGATTTTTCATAATTTGAGACATGTGTGATGTAACACATTAAGTCTTGATTAGATTTTTCAATTTGTTCATCAAAGACTCAATCATTTGCTTAAGTAGATCTAGACTCTCTGAAGATTCAGATTGTGAATAATTATGGACTCTATATGGGTCAGAAAAAGTATAATCAGTTGCATAAGATTCGTTAGGGAAATGGTTGACATCATGGGAATTCATGCACAAATTATTTGGATATTGACAATAAGAATATGCATCAGACACATAACTATTGTAATACCCATTATTAAAATTATATTGCTCTTGCAAATTAGAATACCCATTATTATAGTCTTGCCCCTGATAATTGGAATATCCATTATTATTGTCATATGATCCTTGAAAATTGGAATATCCATTATAGTTATTATATTGCCCCTGAGAATTAGGATAACCTTCCCCATACGAATTATAAACCGGCCACTCCATATAAACTCATGAGTAAGAGAGAAAGAATTTACAAAAATAAGAAATAAAAAAAATATTTACACAAGAAAAGTAGTCTGAATAACCGAACAAAAACTGAGAAAACTAGCCGTCTCCCAGGCAACGGCGCCAAAATTTGATAGGATAAAGTCGTATCACCTATTCAAAGATAATCCCTACAGTCCTCTAACAATAGTAGTCAATGTAAGTAGGGTCGAATCCACAGAGAGACGGAGTTCTAAGTTAATATTCAGCCAAAAAGCTACTTCAGACAAGATCAGATGGAAATCGGCTGAACTACTAATTAACTACTATAAAGCAATATAAAATGGATTTTTACTCTATAAAATAAAAGTCTAGGGAATTAGTTCGGTCCACCATGCTTATACCAATCAAAGGATCAAACAACTATCAGAACCTAGGTCGAGAATCGATAGATTAGAGCCGTGTCAAGCTATGGTTAAGTCTCAACGCCCATAATTCAACATATGCAGCATGCTCACAAACATAATCAGAATTACTGGTGTGTACTAGGCCTCTAAAAGTAAGACGAATCTGTGCAAACGATTATTAACCTCAAGTAATCAAAGAAACTGCGCAATAACGTTAATTACTCAATAAGAACAAATCACACCATAACTTATCTCATCAAACCCTAAAAACTAATAGCAATTCAAATAATCAAGGTATAAACATGGCATCCCTCTCTAAATCCCTAGAAATTAAACTACTCGGACATAATTAAATCAACAATAATAATTCTAATAAGAAACCCTAATAATTGCATCATGAATGAATCAAATACTTAAGCTAAGCAATTAAGAATAATAAAAGATATTAGAGTAGAGAAGAATACCAATTGACGGAAAGGAAGAACTTTTATTAAAATCGAATCCAAGGTTAAATCACCTCTTAAACTAATCTATAGTGTTTAACTAAGAAAGCAAATTAACAATGCTAAACCAATTGGATGGGAATATAATTAAGTCAAAATCCACTAATGCTAACTAAGTAACTACACTAATTTAATGAATGACTCCCCAAAAATCCCACTAACCAACTATTTATATGAAGGCTGCGTGCTGCGTGCAAATTTTGGGCCCCTTTAATTATGGCCCAGTACTCTTTTCAATTCATTTCACGCGTAAGCAGCAACGAGGAGCTGGATTCCAGCCCACCCGATATGGATCGGGCGCTCCTGCCCGATCGGGCCAGCTGCAAGAAGCCCAGCTTGCCTTTTCCTTGGCGCCTAAGCACAACAGCAACATTTTGGACGGATGACAAGGTCCACCCGAAGTGGATCGGGCCACATATGCCCGATCGGGTCTGAGGCAAATTTGAGCCCAGCTCTCTTTCTCACTTGTACGCAGCCACAACATTTAGCACTTATATTTTTTTTGGGCCAGCCCGATCGGGTGGGCCTTGCCCGATCGGGTCTGGGCACATGGCTTCTCGCCCGATCGGGTCGGGCAATGCTTGCCCGATCGGGTCCGCAACTTTTGTACTCGATCATAATATCTTCGCCCGATCGGGCCATTTTTGCCCGATCAGAGTACGGAAAACTCCTTTTTGACTCTTTGGCTCTCAATTCTTCACGTTTAGAGGTTTTGGGACCTCCTAAACTACCCATAAAGCTCGTGAGCCATCCTACGTGTCTCGTAACATCTCGTAAAGCCGTGGTTGCTTCCAAATGGTTCGGAAATAAGGAGAAGGCTCCATAAAACCTGCAATTCAACACTAAAACACAAAACCACAACTATATACGATAGTTAGGACAAAATAGCTCTGAAGAGCTTCAATGACGCACAAATTAGCTTGTAAATAAGGGAGAAAACTCTATATAAATACGTGATACCAATAACGTGATCCAAAATCCAAAGAAGCGAACCAAATCCGTAGTTCAAAAAATAAGACAAAAAAAAGAAATCACTACTTAAGACCCACTAAGTAGCTAGTCCTAATCCCTGACTCAAAATGCTCATCCACTATGACAAGTACCACCATCTTGCTCACAAGGCCAAACCGCACATTCCCGGTCCAAACTGTAACAATCCTAAACAGTATCGTCTTCTGCATAATGAATCACCAACTTCCACAATCAGTGGGGAGTAACTAGCAGTTCTCCCAGCCCAAACAGGAAAAAATAATAACTTAAAGAAAGTTAGAAACAACGCCAAAGACATACATCACAAAGAAGCCTAATCACAACATGCAATACATGTACAACAAGTCATCATCATCGAACATGCATAAAGAGAAAGCTCAATACATATAATCAAATCAACACACACAACAAATCGCACATCAAATCAAAGACAACAGACCATACCGCCTGTGAGTAGACTCATTGGACCATACCGCCCAAGGCCTACGTTGCATATTCGAGGACCATACCGCCCATTCCGGATAGCAAAACTTAACGGATCATACCACCCGTGAGTGAACCAATGGACTATACAGCCCAAGGTTAAGTAACCAAGTCTTAGGACCATATCACCCTTAGGATAATCTAACCAAATTCCTAGGACCATGCCGTCCATAGGATCAATCAAACACAAAGAGCAATGTATACACGACAAGGCATACAAAGGAAATCCAAGCATCATCCATACATGAGTATACACGACAAGGTATACGAATCAACTCAAACAACCAACATACGTATACACGCCAAGGTATACATAAGAATCCAAACAACACTCAAGGTATACACGACAAGGTATACATGCGAATCAATTCCATAAGATAACAAATCAAACATGTTGAGGCATATATCACAAATTCGTTATCCAAACAACATGTTGAGGCATATATCACAAATTCGTTATCAATTCCATAAGTCCCAATATTCCCCGTACATAACTCTTGACGAAGAGATGCTAAGGGCAGTGTTATCCTCCCCCAAGCATTTCGACGTCGACAACTCAAAGTATAGGCCCTCAACACTCAACAAACCGAGCAATAACAAAACTACCCAACAAACTAGTGTACATTTCCTTTATATAACAACTCAAACCAACTCAAACGCACTCAAACATGCTTAACATACATGCATAAACCCAACACCCAACATATAAACATGTTGTAAGCTCAAAGGAAAACCATTCACCAAAACGCAACCAAGGAGGGCAAACCTTCGTCGCGACCAGCGACAACGGTCGAGAGTCACGAGTCGCGAGCTACCACTGCTCGTGGCTTGCGAGCAGTGCTCGTACGCTCACGCTTCGTCCATCAACGTACGTCTAGTCTCAAGCAACAATTTCCAACACCAATACACACCCAACTCAGCCAAAACAACACCTTAGCATGATACTAAACATCATCAACAACCAAAACTCAAACTCCAATGATTAACCAAAGTTACTCCACATCGACAAAACAACAAAAACATCAAATTTGACAAACCGACTAACAAGAACTAACAACAAGATCATAACCACACGTGCATTACATGAAAAATACCACAACGCAACCTTCCTAGTCATGATACTATACTAAACTATAAGCATACAATCACCTAAGTAACATCTAACATGAATCTAGACTCTCTAACGCGATTCTAACAACCTAAGTTCAAAATCGATTCCCTATCGTACTAGAAAAATGCTAGTTACCTTATACTTCAAGTGGGAAGGAGTAGAAAGCTCGATAGTAGTCTAAACACCTTGTGATTGTCACCACCTTCGTCTCATACGATCACAACCACAACGAATCTTCAACAATAGCTTGAAAACCGGTGCAAAATGGCTTGAAACCAAGTAGTAAAAACTGATTTTGTGTGAGAATAAAGTGAAGGAAGCAAAGAAGCCTTTTCCTCTCTTTTTCTTATGGGGGCGTGTGAATGGAAGGATGGAGAAGGGGGTACTTTTCTGATTTTAATTCCAGCAAAATGGTGAGTGAAGAGAGGGTGATTAAGGGTGGTGTTAATGGTCATGATGAGGGGGATTCATGAGAGTGAGTGAAGAGGTAAACTCTTAAGTAGTTTAACGTTACAAAGGGAATTAAGGGCTGTCCAAAAACTCTTCATAAACCCATGCAAATCAGAAATTTCGGACCCTCTAAGTTAAGTAACAAAATGTGTGTAAACACAAGCACAATTACGTTTCAAGAATAATATACGTCGTTCAAAATAAAATTATATAAAAAATTATTTTTTTTAAAATAAAAATCATAATTATCAACGTAATATAAATACGTACTTACCAAGCTATCACATTACGCATATCGCACATAAACGAGCGCTACATTGCCCGTTAAAATAATTGACGCAAGTATGAGCATTGCTCGTATACTACACAATGCTACATTTAAATTCACATTTAACAATATATAAAATATGTAAATATTATCGAAATAAAAGGTAGATATAAAATATAAGTATTTTGTCGGAAATTATTCACGAAACATAATTTAACGTCTAAAATAGTAATAATTAACGCACGAAAAATTCAGAGAAATTCGGGGTGTTACAGTAACGCCTTGTCTTTAGCGTTTATTCTAACTTCTTTAAGCTTACTATTTGTTTCCTAAATTGGGCTGGGAGAACTGCTAGTTACTCCCCATTGATTGTGGAATTTTGTTGAATATATTCTGCAGATGACCGTGCGGTTTAGAGTTATTACAGTATGACTGAGATTGTGCAGTTTACCGGTGTGAGCAAGGAAGTCGTGCTAGTCATTATAGATGAGAACAATAGTTGGAAATTAGGACTAGTTTTATAGTAGGCCTCAGTAGTTTTACTATGTTCATTGAGTTTGTTTCACATTTTGGGTATTAGTTTTTACCCCCTTCGAATTATGAATGTTGGAACTTTTGGTTAGATATGAGGGTATGGGACCTCATTTCTCTTTATATATATATGTTTGGAGTTTTTGACTACTATTTTGAGGATGTTGTTTATTTATAGTTTATTTTTACTCCTTAGAGTGGCATTCCCGTCTCGGTGGTATTTCCACTACCACTGACTGTTCTTTATTTCATTTATTTAAGTGTTTTTTCATAGTTAGTATTTGACGGGATGATATAATAAGAGTATAACTAAATCAAGCATATACTTTGTATCAATAAACATCAGTTTTTATTTTACAAAAATCAGATTGGATCAATGAAAATAAATTATGAATGAAAATCATTACTAGTAAACACACATGTATTTAATTCAATGAAAATCAACTAAAGAGAATAGGGGCTTATTAGCACCCCCATTTTTAATATTTATCTCAAAACCACCATGATTGATCATCACACAACCAATAATGAATGACTCCGAGAAAATCGACCCTACTTCCCCATGCTATATCTTGGTTCCCGTTACTAACCGGGCAACTTGATCACTCATGTCATTTTCATGGTCGAGGAAATGAGGCGTGGGCAAGAGCTATAACGTCGTCTCTCAAATCACGTCAAAATTTCGTAGGTGTTGACATGAATCTTACAAAACCTATGGATAAGCTCGTCGATTGAGGCTCAATGCTTATTTCTTGGATTTTGAAGAACATGAAACCCTAGGTGGTTTCCTATGTTCCTTTTTATGATGAGGTTGAGCTCTTGTAGGACTACTCGAAGAAAATATTTTGTGTGGCCGCAATCATGGAGTGCAAACCACAAAACACCATGTCCATTGAGGTCTACTTTACTCGACCCATGGGGTTGTATGATGAACTTAGACTCAAGCTAAGCCTTTACGTGCTTTCTCTTGTGCTCACTAGTTTTGTGATGTGGACGGACAATTTGCGGCCGAGAAGGGAAGAAGGAAGACTTCATCAATTCTTTATTGGCTGCCATTTTGTATCTTGTGATCCCCACTAACTTGCTCTCACACAATCTCCCTCGACCACTTTAGACCATGCGTACCAAACTCTTGTTCAAAAAAAATCTCACGATATTTCTCGTGGAAAGCATTAAAGAAAATGTTCACGCCTCTACATTGCAAGAAGAAACTTAATTTAGGTTTATTTTCCCGCTAAGTCTAAGTTACTTTGTTCTTATTGCAAGAAGAACAATCATGAACAAGCAACATGCTATCATATATAGGAAGCAGACAGGTGGGAAAAGGGATATAGTCATGGAAGTAGTTAGCGGTGTTCATAAATATCCAATCCGATTATCCGATCCGCGATCTGGTCGATTCTATTCGAAATATATTATTTCGAATGATTCGGATATGCTTTTGGTTTTTTTGAATATCCGAAAAATGTTTAAAAAATATCCGAAAAACCAATCCAATTCGAAAGATCCGTTATTTTTTTCATTAAATAAATATGATTCTAAACTTTCTTTTCCAGAAAACAGATCAGATAATCCAGATAAATTTGAGGATCTGAAATTTTCGGATCGGATTCAGATCACACTTCTCATGATCAAAAATTTTGAACCGGATCGGTTCGGATAATTCAAAATGAACACCCCTAGAAGTAGTAGCACGACCGCTACAACAGTGTGTAGGCCTACTGCAATAGGCAACCAACCTACAAGGGATAATGCCTCTTGCACTAGTGAGGGTGATATTCAAATTGATTTCATCAGTGAACCGATTACCGATGTCACTAGGCTAGGGGTACTCATCTTATGAGCCTAAACCCAAAACACGTTCAAATTCTCATGGCCATGATAACTAATGGAAAACTAAAGTGATACTTGATTTAGGAGCTTCTTATATTACTAGTGATTCACACTTGTTTATCACCTGTTCAACATATTATCGATAGTCTGGTTGGTTTTTCAAATGGTAAAGTTCTATAGCGACAATGGATGGTTGAATGACTCTCATGCAAGAAATCACTCTCTGTAATATGTGCCTCAACTTAACTGCGAATTAGTATCAGTATTGCAAATGATTGATCAGTCTAATGATAACGTCTTATTTACTGATTCCTTGTAGGTTATCAACATCATCATTTGGAAAGCCTGATTGTTGAAAGTGAGAGGCATGATGGACGCAATCATCTCTGTGACGTGTTCCTATAGTGCAAGGAATTAATCACTCTCTGTCATTTTTTATTTGTGTCTAAACTTGACTGCAATTTTTATATCGGTGTTACAAGTGACTGGCCAATCTAAGGGTAATGTTTTATTTAGAGTGAATTTAGCAAAGACCACGAGGAAGGCTTTAGGAGTGAGAAAATAATAAAATATTATAAAGGAGGAGGAGATAGGAGAGAGAAAGTATGAGAGAGTGGGAGACCGGGTAAGAAGAATGACTTGAGGAAGTCATTCTTGAAATTTTGGGGAATTAAGGGCATCACGCCATGTGTCCAATCATGAAGCGATTTCGCCACTTGTCATAGCATTTGACTTCAACGGCTCAGATTTTTTTCATGCATTAATATGTTTGTTGTAATTTTCCAATGGCTATAAAATAAATTTTAGAAAGTAAAAAAAAAAAAAAAGAAAAAGCACCAACATCTTTATTTATTTTTTTGCTCTATAAAATGACACCCATATTGACCCATTTCAAAGTATTAAAAAAATCTCTTATTTCCTCTCCTATTATTCTCTAGTCTATTTACTCCAAAAAAAATTTCAACCCTAATTAATAATTAAAATCTTATTTTCTAATAATTCGATTATTTGGTCATCAAAAGTCTAAGATAATAACAATATAAGATATACAAGTAGGAGAGAAGGAAAGAGAGTATTATATTTTCCTGTATTAGTGAATTAAAGGTAAAACTTATTGTTATGAATTGTCAAGGAACTAGGTTCTCCTGAATTGGGAACTGCACTTAGGAACTCACTACAATAGAGTCTAAAGGAACATATAAGTAAATTTGAGCATTAAACGTATGCTTTAGTGTCGTTGTAAATATGCCAGTAGTCAGTTTCCTAAGTATTTTCATTCAGATTTTTGGTTATGTAAAATAAAGAAACGATATTGATAAATATATTTTAAAATAAAGAAAAGTATTTAAATTAAATAGGATTAGATTTTCAATTTTGATTGAAATAAATTAAAAAATTAAAGGAAAAATTGATATTAAAGGTACGAATTATGCTCAATCTTCTTTTAAACAGCCCACTTGTTGATTATTGTTGGTGGGTACCAATTATTGATCATGTTTGATTTTAATATATAGATCCTTGTGACCTGATAACTGGAAACAACAGGTCAAAGTGAGATTTTATATTTGACTATATTAAGAGTTTTTATGCACGCAGTTCAAGGCGACTATTTCAGCTTTTTTTCTAGATAAATACCATATTTTTTCGAAAAGGGACACCGTCGTTCACCCTTTAAGGGCTTCAATTTCGAGAATTCCTAAAAACAGGTACCTATAAGCAGAATTTCTAGACACGCACTACAAGACGACTTTTTCGGGCTAAAGACGTTGTTTTTTCAAAAATAGACACGACTAGCACCTTCAATGGGAATCAATTTCGATAATCTCTACAAAACGGGTACTTACAAGCCGGATTTTCTGGCATGCACTTCAAGCAAACCTTTTCGGGACTAATACCATGTTTTTTCGAAAAATGGACAATGATATGCACCCTTTATGGGCATGAATTTGGAGAATCCCTACAAAATGGGTACTTATAAAACGAATTTTCGGGCACGCAATTCAAGACGATCTTTTCTAGTCAAATATGACGTTTTTTCGAAAAAAACAGACGTTGCATCCTTTATGGCCACGAATTTCAAGATCCCTACAAAACGGGTACCAATAAGCCGGATTTTTCGGCACGCACTTCAGTCCAAAAAAGCCGAAACAATTGTCTGAAAGTGCGTGCCTGAAAAGCTGGCTTATTGGTACCCGTTTTGTAGATTTTAGACATTCATGCCCATGTATGGTGCATAATAATGTTCGTTTTTCGACGAACTTTGTTTTCGGCCAAAAAGAAGTCAAAATAATCGCTTTGAAGTATGTGCCCTATAACCCGACTTGTTTATACACGTTTCATAGGAATTCTTGAAATTTTTGCCCATAAAGGGTGCATATGTTGTCCGTTTTTCGAAAAAAACGTTGTATTTGGCCCGAAAAGATTGCTTTGAACTGCATGCCTAAAAATTCGGCTTATAAGTACCCGTTTTTGTAGGGATTATCAAAATTCGTGTCCATTAAGGGTGCATAGCAGTGTTTGTTTGTCGAAAAAACTACGTCTTCGGTCCGAAAAGGTAGTCTTAAATTACGTGTCCGAAAACTCGGCTTATTGGTACCCGTTTTTAGGGATTTTCGAAATTCAAGTCCATAAATGGTGAATGGTGGTGTCGATTTTTCGAAAAAACATTTTATACACCGCAAAAAAGTGAAAATACTAATGTTGACATGCGTGCCTGGAAACCCTTAAAATAATCACATGCAGAATCTCAATTTACCTGTTGTTTCAGGTTACTAGGTCACAAGGACCTATAAAATCAAACATGGTCGATAGTTGGTACTTACCAACAATAATCAATAAGTGAGCGTTTTAAAAGAAGATTGAGCATAGTTCGTACCTTTAATGTCAATTTTTTCTAAATTAAAAACTAATACACGTTCATCAATTCATGACGTTTACTTATTTTCCAAGTATATTCAACCACATTTTGTTATTCGTTAAACTAATAAGTGGAGTTAGTGGGTTCCTGGTTCCCAAGTAATGAAAAATATGGAAACATGGAATTACTGGTCTACTTAGCGGTGTTCAGTACTTAATTGGTTATATATAGATCGACTAATTCCAAGTTAAAGTGTGTCTCACTATGCTAGAATATTGAAGTCTAAAGTGTCATTGTCTTGTTCCCAAAAGAATTCATGATTATTGTCTTTTTTTTCATTCCTCTAGAGTTTATAGTAATTGTATTTCTTTTGGTAAGGCGTTTGAATGAACTTTTGTAACAGAGAGAAGTTTTGAATAGAGCAAGATAAAGAGAAAGAGAGAGGAACTCTGAGTAAAGTTCAAGAGGAACAACAATTAGAGGGAACCGTTGTTGCAAACTTGAATTTAATTAGGAACTCACGTTGTGGCAAGATTTTATATATAGTAACAAAAGGTACGGTGTTTGGCCTATTATAGGGAACATAAAGAGTGAAGACTACAAAGTAAGAATAAAAAACATGATAACAAATTATGTGTCACTTCATCAACAAATGTCCCCTATGGGAACAAGAGAAGGGAAAAGGGAGGAACGAAATGGAGCAAGGTTAGGAACACGGGGTAAAAGAGTTCTTATAAAAAATCCAACATGAGAAAGCTATGATGCTTCATGGGGAGACGGTGACTCTGATAAAGAAGGAGACAGTCAACCATGTGAAGAAACAACAAACTTTTTCCTTATGCAAAATGATGATTTGGAATCAAATTATGAACCTAAATCTATTAAGGCAAGTATTGAGTCTTGACACCATTAAAATTCGTCTAAATTCTTTAACTAAGGAACAACTATATGAATTTATAGTTGATGATGTGAGTTATTGCAAAGATGAGGCTTCTACATTGAGACATATTGAACATGTCTTCATTGTCGCTAAGGAACATATCTCTTGGCTAAAAAGCATTCAAAATGACATTGAGAAGATACTTTTTGACGTGTTGATGAAAATCTATGTTTGAAAGAATGTTTCAAAAATGTGAAATAGGAAATTATTTTCTAGGTCTTGAGTTACCTTACTTAAAAGATTCTATTCCTAGATTGAGTTTCTTTGATATATAGTCAGTTCCCTAATAAGGCTTCATATCTGAAATAAAAGATTTGAATGAAATATTTTGCTAAAAGAATACAAGAAAAATCTTAAAAGGGAATTGAACTTTCTTAGGAACAATAAAATTTTGGGACAGGGTCATAAGTCCTCAAATAAAACCAACTGAATGTCTTGGTTGTAATCACAAAAAGGAACAAGGAAAACCTAAAAAGAGAGTTTATTTACCAAGTGACAAGGTCGGTATTTTTGTGGGAACATAGTTCATTATAAAAACACATGTCCGATATAATATATTTTTCTTAAATGCAAGGAACTCAATAAAGAATGAGTTCTCAACAGTGAAAATAATTATCTTGCGTAGGATGGGGGAACAGCACATGGTATCTAGACAGTGGCATTTTTTAAGCATAAGATTTCTCTCACTTGCTGCCTATAATAGTGGAAGTGTGCGCTTTGGTGACAACCCAAAAGGAAACATTGTTATTGTGGGTAAAGTTGGTAAGTCCCATTCCATTAATAATATTTTGGGAAATTCCCAATGATGCACTCCTAGATTTGGCTTCTCTTACTGACACACTTCTATCTTTTAGACTTCTTAATGATAAACCTGTAGTTTGAAATCTTCCCTATCATGAACATTCCGTTTAATAAAAAGCCTTTTATGGTTATTAGGGTCAATTAAGGTTAGGGGTTTGCCTCTTTTTGCGGGCTTTGACTTTTTCAAGGTGAAGATAACGTTTTTTCTAAAAACTTACACCACCATGCGGCCATTATGGGAAAAAATTTCGAGAATCTCTATGAAACGAGTACCTACAAGCCGGGTTTTCGGGCACGTACTTCAAGGGGGCTTTTTCGGCTATAAAAATCCATCTTGAGGCACGTGGCCGAAAACCCGGCTTGTAAGTACTCATTTTGTAGGGATTCTCGAAATTCTTACCCGTAAAGGGTTCTGTTGCAAAATTTTCGTATCCATAGCAAATCATATTCTACAGCAAAATTTTGCTACGGTTTTTTCTATCTGTAGCAAATCATATTCTGTTGCAATTTTTTGCTACGGATTTTCCTATCCGTAGCTAATTTGAGCTTCTACGCCCATCCATCGGACCTGACCAACTCCCCCCCATAAATCCCATGGAAATGCTCTCAACAGGAATCAAAACCGAGACAAGGCTATGGAAAGTGAAATAGTTCCCAATTGAGCTATACATGATGCACATACTCGTAGTTGACTTATGTAACACCCCAACCCCAACGGGCCGATGGGAGTCACCAAATAAGCATCTCGGACCAATAACAGGCCCCACAAATCAACACAAGTCCTTCCGGCGCATTTTGTCATCACTCATGTGCACCCCGAGAAACTTCCTAGGAGGTCGCCCATCCCAAGACTAGTTCCAGCCAAGCACGCTTAAATGAGAAAATATCTTAGCATTATGAGTTCCCTGAAAATAAGATGCACCTTGTTACTATGGGTAGTACAACTAAATCATTCAAGCAATCATGGGGAGTATTACACACCCCCACTTGAGAACAACAACACCCTCGTTGTACCTGGGTACCTCACATATTCGGCCGCAGCCTCTAGGTTGCCCCAACCTGGAAACTGATCGCCTGAAGACTCTAGATATTTGGCCTGACGACCTCTGTGTGGCTCCTTAAGACAATGCAGCCCCAAAATCCTCCCCTATTAGGCGCTTGAGGACTCCTAATATTCGCCTCGACGGCCTTAAGGTCGCCCCAAGACGCGGTCGTATAGTTTCTATGATACCATTTGTAACACTCCAACCCCAACAGGCCGATGGGAGTCACCAAATAAGCATCTCAGACCAATAATGGGCCGTACAAACCAACACAAGTCCTTTCGACGCATTTTGTCCTCACTTATGTGCACTCTGAGAAACTTCTCAGGAGGTCACCCATCCCAAGACTACTTCCAGCCAAGCACGCTTAACTAAGAAATATCTTAGCATTATGAGCTCCTTGAAGAAAAGATGGACCTTGTTGGTATGGGTAGTACAACTAAATTATTTAAACCAATCATGGGGAGTATTACAGCTTATGTTCTTTATATTGCTTCTGAATATTACGCTGTCAATTGTATTCCGTAGAAAAATTTACAACGGTTTATAAAGTCTGTAGTAAATTTTGAAAGGAATAATTTTCCGTAGCAAAATTTGCAACAGTTTATAAAGTCGATTGCAAATTTTGCTACGGAATATTAGTAAGTTTCGAAATTTACTATGGACTTAATAAACCGTAGCAAATTTTGCGACGAAATCGTATTCCGTAGAACAATTTGCAACGAAGTTGTGTTCCGTTGTAAATTTTCAATCAAAAATATTTTCTGTAGCAAATATTTGATACCGTTTAGTTATCCGTGGTAAATTTTTTAACGGATATAATTTTCTGTAGCAAATTTTACAATGGAATTGAAAACCGTAACAAATTTTGCAATGGAGTTGTGTTCAGTTGCAAGTTTTGAAACGGAATACAATTCCGTTGCAAAATTTGCTACGGTTTTCTATCAACCACAAAAAATCCATAGCAAAAACTCTTTTTTTGTTGTGTATGTGGCTTATGATTATATTGAATTACATGTTTTATGCCGTTGTGTGAAGCATGTGGCTTATCGTTAAGTAATTACATGATTGTATAGATGTTTGATACAAACATGTGGGAATGGAATGTTTTTATTTATGACTCTCTTCGTCCTACAAAGGTCTATGCACTTGATACGACACGTAGTTTTAGATGGTAAATTGTTGTTTGTTATCAATTGTATTTTATTTAAAAAGGTAGATGTGAGAGGAGTTAGTTGGTTATTATTTTATTTGGGTGTGAGAAAGTAATTGGTCATGGTTGAAAATTCAAAAGAATAAAGTAGTAGTGGACCATGTCCAAAAATGAAATTATATAGAGCTTTCTAGGAAGGAGGGAGTAATTCATACGAGGGACTAATAAATATATTAGTTTGGATCATAAATTTTCATCATGTTATTCACTTGGATATATTATTACTTTGCAAAAATTGTGGGCTTTCTTTGGTAAGTTGGAATCATATATGTATATGCAGGTGTCAAACTCTCTAGGAACGCGAATCTTATAATCTTGGGAAATTTTTTTAAGTTACCCCTGGGGTTAGAGCTAATTTCTCGGATACCCCTCTGGTTTTCGACCTAGGACAGATGCCACTAAGGTCACTATTCGTGGCTAAAATGTCCTTACTATGTACTAACAGCCGTTAAATATTTCGTTAAATTTTGTTAATTAACTTTAACCCTAACTCAAATTTCCCTTTAAACTTTTAAACCCCACCCACCCCTCCCACTCTATCTCCTCCCCCTCCCTCCCACTGCTCAACTACGACTCACCTTCATTCACCCTTACTCACCTTCAACCTCCTATTCAATGGCTTCTTCGCTCACCTTCAAGTCCTCCACCCAAAAATCATCTAATGCCTAAAAGATTCAACACAAATCAGCCAAAAACCAACACAAATCAGCCAAATATCATGAAATTCAAACAATCAAGCTGCAAATGAACATTAAATAACTCTAACATCTCAATTTCATTCCTAGATCTCCAATGGCAGAGACAAATCGCAAAACCAAAATCCTGTGTTACGCTATCACATTAAGAATCCTTCTTTTAAAAATATAGACCTCCTCCTCGAACATTCTCTATTCATCACCATTTTCTCTCTGACTCCTCCTTCATCTGCTCCAACCACTGATCAATATCTCTTCTCTTCCCTTCTTCTTCTCCTTCACCTTCTTGCAACGAAACCAACCATCTAAACACAACACAAGAACTTGCATAACTATCTTTCTCAACCCCATCTCCCCCCCCCCAATTTCTCCCCCACAAAACCCACTACTAAAACACGAATATTTACAAGGAAACAAGCAGCTAAACTGTTAACCTAACTCTCTCAAAGCTTCACAAGTTGTTAAAGGAAGATGAACCCACCTCTGAATCCTATGATTCAATCCACATTCTTGACTTTTTGCCATCATGAGAATGTTCTATTCGACGAAAACTCGCTTCGCAAATTATTGCCGGAAAAACGAGCCTTTATTGCCATAAAAACGAGCCTTTATTGCTAGAAACACAAGCCATTATTGCCGGAAAAACAAGCCTTTATTGCCTAGAAAATTTCGAACTCTTTTGGTTAAATTCGAGCATAAAACCGCATCATTTATGCTTTGACTCCATCAATTTGAACGTTTCTGACAAATTGGAGTGTTCAATCTCATTCAACATCCAATCAAATTGATTTGCGGAACAACTTGGCTGATTTTTGTTGAATCTTTTGACCATTAGATGATTTTGGGTGGAGGAGTTGAAGGTGTAATACCCCTAATTTAAAGAGTACTTTATTAATTGGTAATTAAGATTATTAACATAATTAAATATTAATAGTCCTCAAGTTTATTTAAAGAAAGTTGTATCTGATTATAGAATTATTGAAAGTTAATTATTTATTTAGTTGATAACGTTTTAATAGAATAATTTCAAGAAATATTGAGTTCAATTCTTTTAACGAGTATGAGTTATTATCGTTTTTAATGAGGTTGTATTGGTATTAATTTATATTTAAAAGGTAAATAGATGTACTTAAATATATGTAAAGGGAAAGGTTTTTAAGATATTTAGACCAAATAAAATAGATTAGGGAGATTAGATTGAAATAGAAAGAAGAAATAAAAAAGGAAAAAGAAAAAGAGAACAAAAGAGAACAAGGAGCAAGGGATTACGTTATTTTGGTTTCTTCAACAGAAGGGAAGACATTGAGAGGAGGAGGAAAGGGAGAATAGGGATTTCGAAGGGGAGAGATGTTCGACTCCGACAAGCCACCGACGGCATCGATGAAGATGAACACGTGCTCATGAAGGGAAGAGAGAAATAAAGCGGCGAAGAGAAGGGAGCAAGAGCTCGTTCTAGTTTGTTTTAGGGCGTCTAGGGATCTTTTGAGGGGCGATTTGATAGCTACTCTTCATCCCTAATCTTCCATTGTCGTGGGTAAGTTGAATTCTATACTTAATTTCAGTTTTTCTGTAAGTTTATAAAGTTAGGGTTTTGAGTTTGAAATTGAATTGGGGGTTTTTGTTTTAAATGGTTTGTGTATGAATTGATTGAGTAGAATAGTTAGTTTAGATTGTTAAAATGATGATTAAACTTGTCAGTGTGAGTTTGGGATGGCTTGAAGTTAGATTCAACGAAAGGTTTGTATTTTAGTGCTACGTAGAAAATAAAGTGTTGTAATTCGTAAGCAAAACAAGTCAGTTTTCTAAATTGCGTGTTTCGACAGTTTATGAGCATTTTTAGCAAAAATGCTATTTGACAAAACTTGTTCGTATTGAAATTTTACTCAATATAGGATCAAGAAACGCTCGATTTGGATTTCGTAGGAAGAATTTTGCTAATTTTACGTTTCTCCCCAAAATTCATATTTTGTATAGTTCATTTGAAAGCACTACTTTTTCATATAGTTGTTTTGTCATGAATTTTTGAGTATCCAAATATATCTTATGAATGTTAGATGTTTTTATATAAACTAAGGTGATTTGAATTAGTTTGGTAAAGGGTTCTAGTTAGAAGTTTAAATGGAAGTTCAAGTTAGAATAATGAAAGTCATTTATATGATTTATGATATGTTACTTTACATCATATAGAATTAGAAGAAGTTGATTGTTTCAAGAACTAGATTTAGTTAAAGTTCATTACTAGTTAGTCAAGTCTATGAAGTATTATTTATTGAATACATATATGTATTATGTAGATTTCTAGTTCACTAAAAGACTCGTTTTGGAGGTGGTTGTTTTGCTATGATTCGTTAAAGGTAAGATTCCTACTCGAACCTTGAATAGTTTACGAGAAAAGTTTAAAAAGGTAAGATTTCATATTCAAATATTTTATAGTTTACGTGAAAAGTTCAAAGAGGTAAGACTTCTTACTCAAATATTGTATAGTTTACAAGCAAAGTATTGAAAGTTGAGGTTTTGGTTTGAAAGGGAGGATGTTCTTCCAAAGATCGAAAGTTTAGTTTCCAAAGTAACTTTTTTAGTTTACAAGAAGTGTTTTCGTTTTGTTGAAAATGGATTGAATGGGAGGATGTTCCTCCAAATATAGAAAGTTGGTTTCCGAATCGCAATTAAAGGAAAGACTATAGAAAGATATTTTGAATAGTTTTATGTTTTGAAAGTTGATGGGATTGCCTATGTGGAATCTCAAGAGAATAGTTTTGTGTTATCAAAGTTGTGGGGATTACCTAAGTGATATCAAGGAATTGGAACTTCGTCGAGTTTGTCTCGACTTTACGGATACAAAATAGAATCAGTACCTCGGACTTAGATCTTCTGCTACGGTTTGGCCGTATGTAGGGTGTGCACACTAGGGGTCTTTGCCTATAGTTATTCTGAGGGCCTAGCTAGCCCAAAGGAAAGGAAAGTTCATTCCATTCCCTAGGTTAATGACTCTTTCTTCGTGAAAAAAAAAGGAAAGAAAGGTTTTGTTTAGAAAAGGAAAAAGGAAAATTGAAAAAAGAAAAGAAAGGATTTGATTTAAAGAAAGCAATCGAAAGGATTTGATTTGGGAACTAGAAAAGAACGGTTTTCTTTTATAAAAGGAAATACGGAAAAGATTTTATGAAGTTACTTATTATTTGGTTATGAAAGAAAATGATTTGTAGGATGTTTTTAATATATCCTACTTGCATATATATCTAGCTTTACAATATGAAATCTTGCTCAGCCAGTTTGGCTTATACTACGTGCCGGTGTATGCAGGTACATAAAGGTAGTAGTGTTGAAGAATGTTCGATGATTGAAAGTTATATTATTTGTATTGCGGCGAGGACGATCGACTTTGTAATAGTATAGTTAATAGTTAATTTTTAATTAAAATAGAAGAGTTTGAGTTTATTAAGGTTAAACTATAATGGTTGCTGGATTTTGGTAAATACAGGTTTATAAGTGGACGCGAGTCCTAAATTAAGTTTTAGGCGGTCCGTTTTACAAACGGAACTCTGCCAGATTTTCGGTAGAATTTTAATAACAAATCTAGTTGTTTGATGTATTTTAGGATCACTTAATATAGATTATTATAGTTAAAGGTTTTAATACAATCATTAGAGTCTATAAGTTCTAATAAGTCAAGCTTTTTGATCTCCACACTCGTGGTGAGTGTGATGGTAATAGCCCGGATTAGGTTTTCCGCTGCAATTAGGGTCTAATTAGGTTGGTCGTAGATCCGGGTTGTTACAGAAGGTAAGTGAAGAAGCCATTGAAAAGGAGGTTAAAGGTGAGCGAGGGTGAAGGAAGGTGAGTGGTGGTGGAGGAGAGAGAGTGGGAAGGGTGCAAACACCACAACCACGTGAATCCACTTCTCAAAATCATCACCCTTACTCCTGACCCCATCCACCTCCAAATGCCACCACCACGAAAACCCCAATCAGCCTAAAAAACACAATCCAACCCCATCAAAACCCCCATCCTAGCCCGAAAAACCACCCACTTTCCACAAAACACCAAGACCCATCTGAAGTTGACCCTGCATCTTTCTGTGTACCCTTTGCACAATCAATTGACCTCAGTAATTTCGATAATTTAATTATAGTTTTTCAATTCATCTTTTCAATTCACATCATCTACCGTGAGTACTAGTTTATAATTGCAGTATCATCCCAATTCATTCTTTAGGTTGAAGGTTGGGATTCATAATCAAATTTAATCATGGCGAACCTATCTTCTTCCCTGACTAACACCAAGGGTTTGTTTGGTAGGGTGTAAAACCTTTACCTTGAAAACTTTTTTCCCATTTTACATTTTTTAGTTTGGAGTAAAACATTGAAATGTAAAATTTGGGATGGAAAATAATTTTCCACCTTATTGAAAACATTTTCCTCCAAAATTGGGAGGAAAACATTTTCCATCACAAGTGGAAGGAAAACATTTTCCCCTCACAATTGAAGTAATTGATTTTCAGTTCAACCAAACAATGAAAAATGCTTAAAATAGAAAATCATTTTACATCAACCAAACAATGGAACCCCTTTGTAAAAATGAATTTTCTAATCTAAAAGGTTTTCCATGGAAAACCGTTTTCATCTGAAAACGTTTTACACCCTACCAAACGGAGCCCAAATTAACAACATTTTCAACCCCATAAACCTATCTACATCACACAAATCCCCATGTTCTCATGTTTTCCACCTTCCTTTCTCTCTTCAATGGCAGACGAAGCAAAAGCCAAATTAATGCAACCTATTCATCCGGTAGCTTTGTCAACGCCATTTTCCAATGCTATCTCTCCCTCACCCAAAAACTATGTCCTTTACTCAAACAAAGCTGCTTCTTACGCTTGGTAACGTTTCCGACGCTTTTTCTAATAGTCAAAAAACTGTCTAAGTTAGACCTGATAGGCCTAAAGGTTATCCAAAAGAATTTGAATAATTTGAATTTGTATGTGAAGGATCATAGGGTTATGCAAGCACTTCGGGTTTTGTTGAATTTTTAGATGAGAAGTGGTGGGATTGAGGATATGGAATTTTCAGCTGAAGAGACTATGGAAGTGAGAAACCCGAAGTTGAAACTGGAGATTGGTGTTGGGATGTCGGAGGTGGGTGTGGGAGGAGGGAGTGGTTTTTTTTTTTGTTTTTTAGATATAAATTTAAAATTTTAAAATGTCTAATAAATTAAAAAGAGTGACATGTGTCACTTTAACATGTTAAAAAGGTTAATAAGAACTGATAGCCGTTTTGACTTGTTAAAAGCGTAGGGGTATGGAAGGTTAACGTATTCATGGAATTTTTTAAAGTTGACTTGTTAGAAGAGGCCAACGCGAAGGTTAGCTTATTCTTGCCAATTTTTCCTTTCATTAATATTATTATTGTTGTTGGTCTAATATATTTTACTAATTACTCTTTACTCGTTATTAGTACTTATATTATTAGGATTGAGCATGGTTTGGATTGATGCAATTTACCCATATTTTATCTCAATACGAGTATTCTAATTTGCAATTGTTGTTTTATATTAACAACTGGATATTCACTTTTAAATCATACTAATAAGCTACAAAAAGGTAATTACAAAGTTGTTAATAACATTGCTATTTAAGGCACAAAATAGTCGTTATGTTGAATGTTAAAGACACTTTGGCGGTTTGGAGTGCGATTTGCCATTTGGTTTATAAATATTATAGACTAAGCTAAAACCTCAAACCTCGGTTTGATCTTTTGACCAAACCAACCCACTTTTTTGAACCCATAAACCAATCAAATCGCAACAAAACGGTTTAGGTTGCAATTTCAATGCGGTCCGACCCAGTTATTATTACTAATTATTATATTAATTTTATTATTGCAATAGAAAAATTAGTTTACTTCTTAGACATTATTGTGACGATATAGTCATCATCATCAAGTATTAACATATTAATACTAACAATAGTAAATACTTCTTATTTTTAATATTATCATTTTATTATTATTATTATTATTATTATTATTATTATTATTATTATTATTATTATTATTATTATCATGTCATTATTACTTCTCTACATTTTTTTAATAAGGATATTTATTTTTTCGCACGAAACAAGAAAAAAGTGCAAATGTAAGAGAGTAAGATGGTAAAAGTAAGGAAAAAGTGAAAAAAGGTGGAGAGAAGAAGAAAAAAAGTAGGAGAGAAGTGTAATAATTAGGTTGTCAACCTACCACTTATTGGAAAAAGGAAGCATCACAATTTACCAAAATAAACCCTAGATGAAAGAATGTCTCTATTAAAAAACCGGATGTAGTATTAGTTTTTATTTACAATTACCAGTTAAAAACAACTAAAATACAATTATATTTATTCATTAATTATTTTTGTTAATACTTATCATTATATATATTATTTGATAAGTTGTTATTGTTAATTATTATTTTTTATTTATTACAGTTCAATTTAATTCGATTTGATTTAGTTCAGTTCATTCGAAACCATGCAGTTCAATTCAGTTCAGCTATGTTTAGCCGAAGCGAACGGGCCTAAGAAAGAATTCTTAATAAGCTAAGAAAGTGAGGGTCATGTTCTCCCCATCTTATTTTCAGCTTAGTTCAGTTTAATCCATCTCAGTTCAATTCAATTCGGTTATTTATCAGCTCAGTTCGATGCAACTAGCACAATGCACTTCAATTTTTTTAATCGAAGAAAACATGCCTGAATCGGATTCCTTAAACTCGTGGTATTTTAAAGCATGGTGAAGTGCTTAATGATATAAGCTTGTGTTCATCAACCAAGATACAAAGCTTGAGTGTATCAACCATTAAGATCTACAAGTGTGAAACCAAATACTAGGGATATTAAGTTGGTGTATAGATGCTTTTAAAAATGGTAATGGTAGTAACTAGTACCTTATGGTTGTTCTATAGAGCTAGGTGTGTTATCCGAGCTCTGTTTTCTCTTTGTCCTTACTTTTAAAAAACAAAGTAAACTATTTCTTTGTTCGAGGAGCAAGATAAATGATGTGCTTGCCGTATAGTATATATACTCCCTCTCGAAATTAAGGTTTTTGTCTATAGGTTTTTGCCTTTCACTTGAAAGGGTGTTTTTTTTTCCTATTTTAGGATTAGTTTAATTAGTTTCTTTAATTTCTTTATTTAGTTTCTTTGAATATTATTTAGTTTTTTTATTTAGATTAGGCGTGTAATTATAGCTAAAGTTTTGAGGTAATAGGATTAGTTTTCAAGAATATATTAGATTAGTTTTAAAAGATAAGATTAGGATTCTTTAAAGCTATGCGTTAGGGGCATTGTCCTAAGCATATTAGAGTTTGTTTATCTTTATCTTGTATGTTTAGTATTAGGATTCGGCGCCATTAAGGACTGAATAGGCGTGCATTAGGCTTGTCGATCTTCCTTATTTATATGACTGTTTACATCAATAAAAATCGTCTTAGAAATTATTTTCGTGAGTTACACTTGTGAATTTAGATTGAATACCTTGCTTATTTAGCATTAAAGAAAGATTGTGATCTATTCTTTTAACCTTTTGAATCGAGATTAAAGATGCTATGTTTTTTCCTTGACTGGTTTCTTTGTTTAGACTTAATCAAATTGGTTCCTCCATTAAAGACTACACGCCATCCTCAATCTTTCATTAATAGTTTACTTACAATCGTCCACCCTAAACCCCAAACTACACCATTTGGTTCGAAAACCACATCAATTAGTGTGGCTGCTGCTGATTATCGACAATGCCCAACGACGAAGAAGCAAAGAGGATCGATGAACTACTTGCTAGGCTGCTCGTCACCGAAGAGAAGAACAACCAATATGGCCTACGTATTGTACAATCACATCAAGAAATCGGTGCACTAAAGGCATCTAAGAAGCCGCAAGAGGAGGACATTCGCCTTGTTAGCCTTCCCTCTTTTGATGGTGATCTTAACCCCGAGGCTTACATTGATTGGAGAGATGCATGAATCGCTTATTCCACCATCAAAACCTGGATGATTCACGGAGGTATTCTTATTCCATCCTCAAGCTCACAAGGCATGCATTCCTTTGGTATAATTCCATGCAAGCACAACATAAAAGAGAAGGAAAAGATAAATTCTTCACTTGGACTGATTTAAAACATAAGATGAAAAAGAAATATGTGCCACGCTCTTACAAGCAAGATTTATTTACAAGGCTAAATTCTTTAAAGGTAATTTAGTTCCATGTTTTGAAGACACTTGATGATAAGTGAGCTTTCATGATCCAGATAAATGATGTGTTTCCCTTTGTATATTTACTCACTCTTGAAATTAGGGCTTTTGCCTATAGGTTTTTACCTTTCACTTGAAAAGGTTTTTCCTATTTTCGGCTTAGTTTAATTAGTTACTTTAATTTCTTAATAGTTTATTTGAATATTAAAGTTTTGATGTAATAAGAATAATTTTAAAAGATAAGATTAGTTTTAAAAGATAAGATTAAGATTCTTTAAAGATATGAGTTAGGGGATTGTCCTAACCATATTAGAGTTTGCTTATTTTTGTCTTGTTTGTTTAGAATTAGGATTAGGCGCCATTAAGGAGTAATTATGCGTGCATTAGGCGTGTCTTCTCGATTTATATAGTTGTTTTACATCAATAAAAAGAAGTTTACAAGTTTATTATTTTCGTGAGTTTATACTTGTGAATTTAGGATGAATACCTTGCTTGTTGGCATTAGAGAAAGTCTGTGATCTATTATTTTAACCCTTTGTATCGAGATTCAAAGATACTATCTTTTTCCTTGACTGATTTCTTTGTTTAGACTTAATCAAACTTGTTCCTCCATTGAAGACTACATGCCAACTTCAATTTTTCATTAATAGTTTACATACAATCGTCCAACCTAAACCCTAAAATACATTATTTGGTTTGAAAACCATATCAATAAAGCGAAGATATGATTCGCCTGAACTTAAATTTACTCTTAAGAAAAAATGCAGGTCAACAAGAAAAAATTATATTTTAATATTAATTATTGTAGTTATAATATATCGTTTTACAAACTAAACTTCTTCGGCCTGCTGGTATTTTTAGCACTTGTACCTATCTTTGACGATGTTGTGCGTGTGTTCAATAGAACTTTGGAGACTGACTTTTTGAGAAATCCACGTGAGATCGCTGCCCCCAAACTCATGAAAAAACTGCATAATCCACATTCTCCTTATCCCCACGACAGATGGCTTGTGGAAATCTCAACAGGAAGATCACACCTTTGATTCGCTTAGGCGTGTCCCGATATCAGGTTTAGGACAAACTATGAACCGAAAACTTATCATTGTGTTGTATGTTACCGGTTGGGTGTTCCTTTGCTCTCTCCTTCGAGGTCGTACTCTTCTTGCTCCAGGGTTTTTTATGTAGATACTTATGGTGAGTATACTGTGTCATGTGTGGGCATTGTTGGTGTTAAACATCGACATAATTTTGTCCGTGACTCCATAGTCGGTATTTGCTATCGGTATGGGATTTCAACTGGCAAGGAAGTTGAAATTGGGTTGTGTGGGGGCAACGAAAAACCCCTTAGTCATGTGGATATGTTACTTTACTCTTGGGATGAGAGGCTTGATGTGTGTGTCGATCTGACTGGGTCATCGCCCTTGACACAATCTGGGATGTCCTACTTCGTGTCTGGCTGTGTCGTGATTGATGCAGCACAACGCAAACGTGTCAAGTATAAGGCTAAATGTGCTGCAATTGGATATGATTTCATACCTTTCTCCTTCTCGTCTTTGGGAGAATTAGAGAAAGATGTTATATTATGTTGCTGAAAATTGATACAGAGGTTCTCCATGGATCAACATATTGGGGCACGGGTTGCTGCCCACATCTTCACTAGGATCATTTTTACTATTGCCAAAGGAGTGGGGGCCCAGATATTATCTCGGCTTCCCACTCATTTTTTGTGAATATTTTGAGCTTGTTTGATATAATAATGATAATTATAAAAAATAATAATAATAACAATGATGATGATCCTCAATGTGAATTATTGCTTCTTAGTGCTTGTGTTGGAGTATCGAAACTCTACTTTGCTATGCGTACCTGCCCCCCTTGTATCTTTTAGTCGCTCAGCGTTCGTTTGATACGGCTCTTCATTCTTCCTTGGAACGTATTGTTACTGCTTCGAGTCTGGTTTTGGCGACTGGTAATGGAGGCTTGCCACCCTACTCTTTCTATTTGGTGGACTTGGTGTTTATTATGCAAGTGATATTTTGCATTATGCTTTCACGGTTACAGTCTGCTGGTTTGCATATCAAGCTTCTTCGACATTCTGGTGTCTTTGCCTCTAGCCCTTTCTTTGATGATGCATTGAGTCTATTTAATAAGACTGTAGAGTCTAACATTTTGAGTAATCTAAGTGTGATAGCTGACCCCAAACTCATGAAGAAACTGACAGACATATTTCACAAAGGTTACTACTACTGCAGAATCCACGTTTTCCTTATCTCCGCGACAGATAGCGCTTGTGGCAATCCAGGCATAGTGCACTTTTGATTAGCTAAGGACGGTCCCGATTCCAGGTTTGGGTCAGACTATGAATGGCAACACTTATCGTTGTGTGTTGTGTTATCGATTGGGTATTCCTTTGTTTTATACTTCGAGGCCGTGCTCTGCTTGCTCTATGGTTTTTGAGGGAGATATATATGGTGATCATGATGTGTCATGTGTCGGTATTGTTGGTATTAAACATCGACATAATTTAGTTCGTGACACCCTATTAGATGTTTGCTATTGGTCTAGGATTTCTGCTGGTAAGGAAGTTGATGTTGGGTTATGTGATGGGCATGACAAACCCCTCCATCCCATGGATCTCTTACTTTACTTCTCCGATGGGGGGGGCGTGATGTTTGTGTTAACTTGATTGGGTCATTGCTCTTGGCACAATCTAAGATGTCGGATTTCGTGCCTGATCTTGTGGTGATTGATGCAGCTCAACGCAAACGTGTCAAGTATCAGACTAAATGTGCGGCAATTGGACATGACTTCTTACCTTTCTCCTTCTCTTCTTTGGAAGAATCGGAGACAAATGATATTACATTGCTAAAAAGGATACAGAGGTTCTCTATGGCTTGAGATCACCGGACACGAGCTGCTGCCCACATCTTCACTAGGATCAGCTTTGCAATTGCAAAAGGAGTGAGGGGCCAGTTAGTATCTCGGCTCCTCTCTAACTTTTTGTAAATTGTATTGTTTTGATATATAATAATAATAATATGATAGAATGATGATGAGAATACTAATAATGTAAAAGACCAAGCCTCCAACATCTTCAGATTCTCTTTAAACTCCAGGACATGACATTTTGTGAATTGTGAGTCACAAAGGTTGGTATGATTTAAGAAGCCAAACATTAATTGTTAGTTGCAGCTGTTACTCTCTTATTCATTATAAATTCATTATGGAATTTTCCCTCAAAAAGAAAATCGTTATGGAACTTTGAACATCTTTAATTGTAAATATCTTTAATCCCGGATTAACTAAAGGTCAATATTTTAGTAATACTCACTGCCTTATTGGTATAAATTTAAAGGGATCCCTCGTTTATTAAATTAGAGAGAAAAAAAGTTTCAAATTTTTTTTTAGGGGTTTTGAATATTGTATTTAGTTGGTGTGAAACGAGGAAATATTGCATTTAGTTGTCTATACATCTAATTTTTTTCGTAACATAGTGCAATAGTGGTCAGGAGTCAAGAGCTCAAGACTATTGGTTTGTTTTTGTCGATTGAAAACAGTTAAACTAAATTTAAATAAGTATTAAACTAAATTAAATTGAATTAATGAAAAATAAAGTATTATTTAGAACTAAACTAAGCTGAAAATAACCGAATTAAACTAAAAATATATGAATTGAACAAAAAACTAACGTAAGTTGGATAGAAAACGTCACGTCTAAATCAAACTTAAAACTCAATAGGGATGGATGATAATAAGTAGTTGAAACGAACGGCTCCCGATTTGCCACAATTCTAAATACAAGCCTTTTTTTACTTGGGATTGTGGCTATTTATGGCTTCCGTCTTATCCTAGACTCTAAATATCCTTCTACCTGGTATATACTTTTTGTGATTGTCCTTCCTCCCAAGAGATCATGCCCATAATTTTCAGAAATTATGAAGTGGGCCAAAATTTATTATTGTACTATAGTAGTTATGGGAAATTTTTTCTTCACATTAAAAGTTTACAAAAATTTCTTGCATCGTTTTCAACCTTAATTACCTTGATACCGTCTACCTGAAATCGGTAATGGGTCCGATTTATATCACGGTATCAGCCAAAAGTCCCTACTTGGAGTAGCAATTTTAAAGACATAACTGCTACTCCAAGTAACGAGTTCAGTACCATAGTCGCTACTTAGAGTAGTGGGTTTTGTCTATAAAATCGCTACTCCAAGTAGCGATGTAAGACTTTCTAAAACACTCCATCTGCTTTCAAAACACATCGGTATAAAGCAAATTGAAAGTTTCAGAAAAAATATAGCCCGAAGTCGCTACTTGGAGTAGCGGTTATGTGCAGAACCGCTACCCCAAGTAGTAACTTTGTAGACAAAATCGGTACTCCAAGTAGCGAGTTTGGTATTGAACGTGCTACTTGGAGTAGCGGTTTTGTCTATAAAATTGCTATTCCAAGTAGCAACTTTTGGCTGAAGCAAAATAAAAAAATTGGTCCGTTCTCACCCGATCCTGCGTGGACAAAAATCAAAATTGTCATGCCCAAAAGTAAAGGCGTAAAAAGTGACTTGGGACATACAAAACTTAAACATTTACTTGTAGCGGAGATAGTAATTGACAATTGTGCTTTTGTTAGGAAAAATTGTCAGAAATAAGTCAACCTTTGCATTGACCGCTTCTAACAAGTCAATCTAAATATATTCCATTAATAAGTCAATCTTGTAGCAACTTTGGCTTTTAATAAGTTTTTTCACCAGTTGCCTAGTACTAACTTGATAGCTTATGTAACTTATCCACGTGGCTTGTTTTGATTTGTTTAAAATCAATAATTTTTTTTCTAATTATTTCTTTCTTCTCTCCCATTCTTTCTTTCTCTGTCATCTTCCTTCCCCTTCACAACCTAACCACCACCACCCTCCTCCTTTTTCCTCGCCACAACCACCATTGAACACCAACCCACCCCAACGCAACCATCCCCTTCCCGATCTTCTTCTCTCCCTTTTCTTACCGGAAAATGGTCAGAAATGGCTTTGGAAGCCACCTGCATCGTGGCTCCTCTGCCCACTCTTTCTCAGAATATATATTATTAAAAGTAAATAAAAAAGGGGGAAGAGGCAAAGGAAAATAAGAGTCAGACGTCGCATCAGGTAGCAGTAAGAACCCATATTGTTCTCACCTTCTCCAATGGTGATTGAAAAATCAGCATTAAAATAAGATAGAAATAAATCTGAATGAGTGATCAAAATTTCTCTAAATCATCTCCTTCCCCTATAACTCTTTCAAGAAATCACCAACCTTTAATTAAATCTTCAATCAAACTCCCTAAATTAGGGATGAACACAAATAAGATATGCTAAAAATTGTGGTTCACCTTCAATCCTTCCATGCTCAGAGTTTCTACAAGCTTCTACCTTCTTCTATAAATAGCATTAGCCAACTCAACATTTTCCTAGAACACCCAAAAGAACAAGCTTGGTATTACTGTAATTTCCTTCCTTCTTCCTTGTTCTTTCCTCCGGTTTTCTCCTTCCTAAAAACCACCAACAACTACTACCACCACAAAGAACACCGCACCACCCACGACACCAACAACTACCATCACGCCAAAGCAGCGTTGTAGCTCTGACGCCCTCCTTCTCACCCTGCGCACAAGCTCCCGCGCGGAGCCTTCTGCTTCCGCCTTCCCTTCCCTCTCCATTGTCCTATTTCACTTTTTCTCAGACTCCCTCTTGCTCACTTTCCCTTTTCTGAGATGGTTTTGTTTTTGTTTTTTTTTGTTTTTTAATATAAAATTTAACTGTTCAATAAAAGAGTGACTTATATCATTTTAACATGTTAAACAGGTTAATAAGAGGTAAAAGTCGGTTTTAACTTGTTAAGGTATACAAGGTTGACTTATTAATAAATTATATTTAGGTTGACTTGTTAGAAGCGGTCAATGCAAAGGTTGACTTATTCCTGACAATTTTTCCCTTTTGTTATTTATTTTTTGGTAAGTGAAAAAATATATATCACCAAACATGGATTACACACTCTACTCTAAAAAGATTGACAACCCTTCCTGATCTTTAAAAAAACTTTTGAGTTATAAACAAGAGAAAGCCTAGCTCTAATGAAAACTTTAATTAAGGCTATAAAACTATTAATACTAGGTACACAGTAGTCCATAAAGCTTTATTTCTTGTTGTCCAGATTGAGTACACAATAGCAGCAACAGCAGCATGCATCACCTTCCTTTTTGCTTGTGAAAGATTGCCACTTTTGCTTATCTAATTCAAACATTCACTCAAAATGCTCCAGTTCTGGTTGATCAATAGCCAGTCCGTGCACCTCTTCCAAAGTAGCTTGCTAAATTCACATTGAAAAAGTAAGAAATCACTATTTTCAACATGATTTCAACATATAGCACAGATATCATCCATACAAACACCATATTTCTTGAGCCTTTCTCTTGTATATAGTCTCTAGTGTGCAGCTATCTATAGAATAAATCTATGCTTAGGGATACTAACCCTATTTCAGACCACTCTATCCCAAGTAACAGACTTATCCATATCCTTTTCTTTCTTCTACAATTTACCAATTGAGTAAGTAGTACCAGGAGTTGGCAGCCAATCAGCATGTTGTAATTGGTTTTTCACCTTACACATATACTTCCAAACCCAGCTTGCATGAATGTCAGGCTTGTACTGCCACCATTCTTCATCCTTGATGTATATTGTATCCACCCATTTCACCCACAAGGTGTCCTTCTTCTCATCAATATCCTAAATATGTCTTCCTACTGCTAAAACATTCCACATCTTGATATCTCATAAATCCAAACCACCAAACTTCTTCTTACTACACACCTTTTTCTAGTTAACCTAACCAGGATTTTTATGATGCTCATTTCCTTGCCACAAGAAATTCCTACAAATCTGATTAATCCTCACCAGATTAAAACTAGGAAAAATAAAAATTTGTTACCAATAGTTATAAACACTAATAAGCACATAGTTCACTAGTCGCAATCTCCCAGCAAAATATAGAGTCCTATGCTGTCATGATCTAATTCTGTGAAGAATTTTATCCACCAGTTTGTCACAATCATTAGTCTTTGATTTTCTTGTGTTTATAGGAGCTCCCAAATATTTTTAGGCCACTCCCCTTTGCTGAAACCAGAGAGCCTATGTATTCTACTAATATCTTGCTCTTTCATGCTCACTTGAAAGATTTCAGATTTACTCTTGTTAGCAGCTAATCCAGATGTCTTCTCAAACATATTTAGCCCTTATAACATGAGGTAAACACTTCTGAATTCACCTCTACTAAAGATCATCAAGTCATCAGCAAAACATAAACTATTCAGCTTCAACTGTTGACATCAAGTCTTGTTTCAACCCCTGATATTGAAGAATTCTTGTTAAGTACTCCATGCACAACATAAAGATAAGATGAGATACAGGGTCTCCCTGTCTTAATCCTCTCTTGGCCTCAAATAAATCAATGCATGATACATTAAATAGCAGTGTATATCTTGTTGTAGTTAAGCATTCCATCAAGATCTGAATGAATCTGTGAGGAAAATTAAGAGCTGCTTACAAGTCTGCAACAAATTTCCACTCAATAGTGTCATAAGCTTTCTGAAGATCTACCTTCATTAAACAACTTCTAGTTGTTCTTCTCCTTGTGTAATGTCTGATGAGATCTTTACATACCAGTATATTGTCCATTATATTCCTCCCAGCAACAAAAGTACTTTGACTTTGATTAATCAGTCCAGGCAAAACTCTTCTTAATCTTGTACAGATAAGCTTGGATATAGCCTTGTAAATTACTGTGCAAATGCTATAGGTCTGTAATCTCCAACTTGAGCAAGACATTTGATTTTAGGGATCAAAGTGATTATTGTGTACTCATTGCCTTTAGCATTTTTCCAGAATTGAAGAATTCTTTAATAACCTCCATAACATCCCTTCCAATCACTTCCCAAGCACTCTTGAAGAAGCTGCTTTCATATCCATCCATTCCAGGTGACTTGTTAACAGGAATAGACCAAAGAGCATCTTTGATTTCTTCATATGTATAGTCAAAGGACAATAGAGAGTGTTGACTATCAAGCAAGACAAGGCCTTGCTGGATAATCCTATTTTGACAGGGGTTAGAAACTCCTTTTTATCACTCACAAAGTTTTTGAAATGAGTTATAAATCTATTCTTAACATTCTCATAATCATATTCCCATTCATTATTGTTATTCATTATAGTATTAATTCTGTTTTTCTGGGTTCTGATCTTAATACTATTATGAAATCGTCTAGTGTGTCCATCAGTTATCCAATCCCCCCTTGATTTATGATTCAAAAAAGAGACATAATTTCTGAGCAGCAAGATATTCTTCATGAGCCAAAAGAGTGTTACCAGGGTCCATGTGAAGCTTTTCTTGATAGATTTTGAACTCAGATAAAGCCTGAAGATAAATTGCTTGCACATCACCAAAACTCTCCTTATTCAACCTCTTCAAATCACTCTTCAGGTTCTTCATCTTTTGCCACAATTGATACATTTTGAAACCTCTAATCTGTTGAAACCAATACCCTTCCACAATTCCAATGAATTGGTCATTCTTACTCCACATAGACAAAATATCTAAAAGGTATCTTGCCTTGTGTAGTTGCAAAACATTTAACTAAACAAGGTGAGTGATCAAAATAGCCTTCAGGTAAAAAGATTACTTCTGAAGTCTGAAATAAGGATAACCAGCTTGTATTAGCCACCACTCTATCCAACTTTGCTAAAATGCTATCTTCATTATCTTGTTTGTTATTCCAAGTATAGAATCTCCCAATAAATTTAACATCCTCTAAGTTGCAGAAATATAAGCAATTCTAAAACTGCTCAGTCTCATTTCTTGTCACTGCAGCCCCTATTCTTTCATTACTATGAAGAACATTATTGAAATCTCCCATCATTGCCCATGGTCTAGTTAAGCAACCACCAATCCTCTTCAAATCCTCCCATAGAGTGCCTCTTCTAGCTTTATCATTATGAGCATATATTATAGAGCAGACAAAAGAACTTTTAGAACTAATAGAGCTTATAATACAATGTATAAGCTGATCAGTACATAATCTAATATCAACATGGAAAGCATGTGGATCCCAAGAAATTATGATCCTACCTCTACCATTCCAAGGTAAATTGGCGGTAATGTTCCACCCTGTACACAAATTAAAGTACAAGGCTCCAAGTTTTTGAGCCTTGATCTTGGTTTCCCGAAGGCAAAATAGCTTAACTTGTTGCATTTCAGTTAGAGTTTTAACTTCTTTTAGTTTTGTAAAGCTATTTAGCCCCCTGACATTCCAACACAAGATATTATCCATGGTTGTCAGGGGTTGTCAGCCCCTTGTCAACCATTTCCAAGATTTCCTTCTCTGTCACTACAAGATCCTCCTCTTGCATACTTTCCTGTCTTAGCACTTCAAACTGGTTTGGGACAACAACTTCAGCAGTAGTTCCTGTCACCTTCTCAGCAAATTTCTTTTTGAACTTATTAGACACCATTTTAAGGCCATTCTCATCAACTTGCAACTCAGGATTAACTTGCACTGGCTTGTCCACCTTTGTTCTCCCTTCCACCTTCTTCTTCTTAATCCAACATTCCTCCATAGTATGACCTATCTTCTTACAGGCCAAACATGTTTCTGGTTTCCATTATATTCTACCAATTGTTTCTCAATGAAACCATGCTCATTAACAAAAGAAACACATTCAGGGTATTGCTGATCTATTTGAACTTCAACCATAACCCTAGCGAACAAAAGCTAGCTATCTCTTCTTTCAGTTGCCTAATAAGAATTTCCCTATTGATTACACAGTTTTGCCTAAACTTCTTTCAGCCTAATACTTGATGTTCATTTTTGGCAGCTTAATCCGGATTGGCACCTATTTAATAGTTTGGTCTCATACATTAGAGTCCTCATCCCAAGGTTCCACAATTACTGGTTTGGAATCAAAGTTGAAAATTCCATTCAAAGTCATATCCCTGCCTCCCATGTCCTGAAACCTCCCATGTCCTGAAACCTCACCAGAAAGCATCCTCTTCCAACTTGAGAAATTTTATGTATGCCCATTTTCCCCTAAACTCTTCTAGTATATCCTTCCATTACATAGAATGGAGGATTTTCACCAACAACAAAGCAAGTTACAACAGATGTCCAGTAGTCTATTTCTGCAGCAACATCCTCAATCTCTATTTTAGGTAAAGAATCAATCACATTATGATCCTCTTCAATCACATTCAAAACAGTTGGGACACTTGTTCCATTTTTCATTTCCACACTCACAACTGAGCCAAATATAATTTTATTGTTGGGATCAGTAAGAGCAAACTTACCTCTAGTGTTCAAAGTTGTTGAATCTAGGTTGGATTTCAGAGCTGAAAACATCTCCTTCTGAGTGAACAACAGGTGTGATAGGACTATATTCCTCTTCACTCGAAATGTCAATATCTGAAATTAACTCCTCATCCACAGATTCCTTCTCTATCTGCATCTTCTTCAAACTGCCATTCAAAGGATCTCCCTTTTGTTGTTATTGAATCTCAATATTGATTTGAGAAAGGAATTTTTTTTTGTAAATAATTTTATGGGCATATAACATAACCCTTAATTTATACTTCGTTTTAAATGAAGAAAGGTAAATTGTAAACATAGATAGGATTGTGACTATTTTTGTGAAATGCAACAAATCCTGTTAGTTAAACTGTAAATTATTGAAATTAATTGAACTGGACCGAACTGAATTGAAAGAAATAGTGAAATGTGAAAGTAAAAATATTATACAGTGATGAGCTGATTTGAACTGAACTAAGATGAAATAAACTCAACTGAATTAACTGAAATTAAGGTGGGGAAACAGGTGTATTCCTTATCATTTTTTGTGTCGGACATGAATTTTGACTTAGGTCATGTTCAAATCATTTCATTTTTACTGAACTGGACTTATTTATACTAAATTTTATTATATTTAAGGTGAATTGCATAGGACTTTACCAGTGTAATATTTCCATCAGAGTTATAATGCGGCTCACATTCTCATGTGATATGTTACAGTACTTACGTTACACTCCTTAAATTAGTATGCATCTAGATTCTGGTAGTAGGTCTAATGAGAGACCGCCTAATTTTAATTTAAAATTAGGCAACAACCCAATCTCAATAGAAAAAAGAGAATGAAACATCCTTTTGAATAAAGTGATGGACGGGCTTCTTTAATAAAGGGATGGGTTTAAGTTAATCTGATTTTAATATAAATTTAGACCGCCTATTTAATAAATTTTGCTAATCTGAAGGTTCTTATAAAAATCTGAAAAGTCAGTAATATTAATATTTTATTATCATCTTCAAAAACGTTTAAGTTAGGGTCGTTACATTCTTATGAGTTGGTTAATCTAGGGACACATAATTTGTATAACGAAAATATTAGAAGGAGAAATACATTTATTATAACTTAATTGCACTCGTTCCTTAATTTTATAAAAGCATTGCTTAAGCGTGGGATAGATGAAGGTGTGCAAGGACCTCAATGGCTCAATAGCACAGGGGCCAAAATTACAGCGGTACCGAAAAATATTATTTAAAAAATTTTACTTTATATTTGATGAAATTACCCTTGTGTTGTCACCCTTGATAGAGATTCTCAATAATCTATCCTTAAATTTTTAACTTATCATCTATAATGCGCTGATGTTCCATCTTTATATTTTATAAATCTAGGGGTCTAATTGTCATGTTAGAACTGGGTCCCGAAATTCTTCAAGACGGTCCTGGCTTCTGCTTCGTTTGTTGATACGGGAGAAATTCCTAAAAATCATATGGAAGGTACGCTTATACTAGTGTCAAATCACACGATTAGTGAGAGAGCAATTGAAGATTTAATTTGTAAAACAATCAATTGCAAAATAGTAAAGCAGTTAGTTTTTTCCTTTTTTCTATTTTTCATCTCCTCTTCCTCTTATATAATAGAGACCCCGTGAAAATATTTTCTTCATTTTTTATGACATTAATAAATTTTACTTGGGCCCTGTTCTCGTGACGTGACTTGTGCCGAACTGAACTTATTTTTGAACTGAACTTATTGTTACTTATTTGAATTTTTTTTTCACTAAACTGAACTTATTCTAACTAAACTTATTTTTGTTGAATTCCTTAACATTTTATAAAGGATTGAAATTATTTTTTTACTAAACTGAACTTATTATTACTGAATTGAAATTATTAATACTGAATTCAATTTATTTTTACTGAATTGAGCTTATTAATACTAAACTGAAATTAGTTTTACTGAACTAAACTTATTATTAATGAAACATATTAAAATAAGTTGTCGAAAATATACCTTACTCCCTGTTCAGTTCAACTTATTTTTACTGAACTGAACTTACTTTTACTGAACTGAACTTATTTTTACTGAACTTAACTTATTTTTGCTGAACTAAACTTGCTTTTATTGATCTGAACTTATTCTTACTGATTTATGGTATTCTTCCTTCTTTGCACTACTGATTTTTACTAAACTGAACTTATATTTACTAAACTGAACTTATTTTTACTGAACTGAACTTATTTTTGCTAAACTGAACTTATTTTTACGGAACTGAACTTATTTTTACTGAATATTATTATTTTAAGGTGAACTAAACAAGGCATTAGTAGGAATTAGTTGGCCAAGGAATGAATGGGCAATTAACTTCCTATATTCTGTGGGGAGTTTTATTTCCGGTAGGTTTTCATCTCTTTCTGTTTTTAGTTGGTGTCTACCAAACTACTTCATCTATTAACCCTAATGATTTAATGAATTTTCATTTCTGTCATTATTTATGATTTACCAAAAACTTCAATCAAAGTTGTTTTATTATAAAAGAACATTTATTCTTTGATAGAAGTACCCCAATAAACACTTCTCTTAAGTTCTATAGAAAAATTAAGAATTGATAATTATATTATGGGATGAAAGGAATTATCGTATGGGAGGAGTGTAATGAATTAACCCTAAGTCACTAGTCATACGAAGGGGTGTGCATCGAATTGGTATTAGACTGGAATTTAGAGTGGAACCGGACCGTGAAATTTCGTTCCGGTCTTCAGTCCTTAAAAAAATAGTCCGAACCGAAAACCCATAAAGGAATACAATTTTTTTTGTTAATGAACAATAGTAAAATTGCCAAAAACTATTATTTTTATGTGTCACAAATCACTTTTATACATTTCGAAATGAATATAGAATTAAAAGTATACTATAAGTAAATGAATAATCATACAAATCGGTCCAAAATCGGAACAGATCGAAATTTTCCGAACACGTCCAGCCTCAACTAGAATTAATTCTTGTCCGGTCTGCGTACCTATTTCAGTCCGGTCCCATTTTGAACCAACAAATGCAGTCCCCTACTCATAGGTCAAGCAAAGCAAATACTATCACCTGCCTCTTGTGAGTAGTTGCTACTTGCTCCTACTTAACAGTCAATGCCCTATATAAGAACCCCAAATTTCTCACCACCGAAATCCTCACCCTTTTCTATACTTCTTCAAATATCTCCTTCTCATTTTCACACCTTAAACTAGAAGGATGAGTGCACTCCTAATCCCATTTTCTCTCCTTTTCCTTACCCTAGCCTACAACCTCATCCAACGGTTCAGGTACAAATTACCACCTGGTCCGAAACCTTGGCCGGTTATCGGAAATATTTATGACGTTAAACCGGTACGGTTCAGGTGCTTCTACGATTGGGCCCAAATATACGGCCCTATAATATCGTTTAGGCTTGGGTCCGAGTTAAACATTGTAGTATCAAACGCTGAGCTCGCAAAGCAAGCGTTGAAAGAGCATGATCAAAATTTAGCTGATAGGCATAGAAAACCATCAGCTAGATTTACCAAAGATGGCAAAGATTTAATTTGGGCTGATTATGGACCTCATTATGTTAAGGTTAGAAAGGTAAGCACATTGGCGTTGTTTACCCCTAAAAAGCTTGAGGCCCTTAGGCCCATTAGGGAGGATGAGGCCACTGCCTTGATCGAATCCATCTTCAACGATTGCATTAAACTTGGTATATATTCCTGTAAACTCCTTCCATTTCTTTATAGGTGTCTTTCTAATTGAAAATCTTATGGTTATTTTTTGAAATATGATATTATAATTCTTTTATATTACTATTTACATGGTTATGTACTTTACTAAAATAGGACATTACCGACAAATGTAATTAACATGTAACAAAAATGGCAAAACGGAAGCGACACCATATAAACGAATCTGCTGATCAACGACAGTAATATCCTGTTTTCTTAATGGATATAACCAATTAAAAAAGGTAATGACATAAACCTAATTAAAATCTTATGGTAATCGTTTGCAAAATGATCACCATAAAATCATCCTTTTTTAGTGCCATGCTCATAAACTTAACAGAGATATGTCGTTATCACATTATTATTGCCTGTTTTGGTACTTAAAACTGACAAGGATATTTGCATTTATATTGGATGGTTACGTCCGATAATATATAGAAAACGTCTTGTTGCATGGTTTTAACATAAGTATCTTTCATTGTTCCTATGATTAAGTTCCTATTTAATTCACCTTATTTTTATGAATTGAGATCATTTGTACTAATGTGAGTTTATCTTATATTGAACTGGTTAATTTTAGGGGTGTAAATGACTATATTTTTCGTCGAAATTTTAACACAGGCAAGTTTAATATTCTATATTATTTGTCTTAAAATTATGTTAATTAATTTGCTCGCTTACACCCTAAATCGCTCCTTGAAATGTGTGAAAAAAGTGTCAAATTTTAAAAAAGGAGGAAGAATAATATTATAGTATTATTTCAAGGTGGAGTGAATAGAGCTTTAAAACGTAAAAGTTGGTAACTTGTACGTAAAAACTGAGAATCTAACAATATCTTCATATAGGGCTGGGAAAAGTTGATCCGACTTGCTAAGCCGACCTGAACCCGACCTGAAATAAGCGGGTATGGGTTAAGTTTTTCGACCTGATTATCTAAATGGGTTGCCCCAACCTGATCTGTTAATTAAATGGTTTAGGTTAACGTTGAAATTTGCAACCTAAATATAACCTGATTTGACACATCTATATAAAATAATCCCAAAAAACTAATTTTAATAAATATTCACATTGTCCAATTAAGATAGAAAAGTCTAAAGATGAATCATAATTATCATATTTTTAGAAAAAAAAAATCAAATTGTATTCATTTTATGGTGAGATGTATTTTTAATTATTTTAAATTATAATTAACTAAGATAAAAAAAAAGAGTAAGTAATCGAAGATAAGTGGGTTAAATGGGTTAAGTGGGTGGCTTGTTTATTAAATACGTTGGGTTAAGGTTGAACTTTTTAACCTGTTTATAAATGGGTTAGGTTTGGATTGAAGATTTCAACCCATCTCTATTATATAAGTGAAGAGGTGGGGGTGGACACCAAAAAGAAAAAAAAAAGGAAAAATAAATAAAATAAATCAATGAGTTTATTAAGTAATTAAGTTTTATTTCCAAATTTAACCATCAGATTTTTTAATAAAAGATGTTCAAAACTTCTAACTAAAATATCTAAAAATCTACAAAGTAAAAACAAATTAAAAAATTATCAAGGATTATATTTTCTTGAGATCTATAAATAGACACCCACTTTGCTATATTTTTATATACTTTTGATATTTTTTATTTTGAAATACATGAGTAATTGATTGTTCATGAATGAAGGCACATTTGATCAAATTGAGTATGATAAAATATTTTAGCATGAGTGAGAAACATGATAAAGAATTTTCAAGTACTTTTGAATTTTTTCTAATTTGGACAATGAGCAAAAAATACCTTACCGGGTACTATATAACAAAAATTGTAGTTGATGGTGGGGAGTAAGGGATGTTTTCAAAGAAATATGAGCCAAAATGAATTTAGCTTGAAAATAAAATATGTTGTATGTGTACCTTCACATTTTATCGTGTTACAGTAGCCAAAACATACATCGTATGCAAATAAAATTAGGATTTTTACTCAAAACCACCTAAAATTTTCACGTTTTTAGAAACTTCCAGCTTAATGATTTTTTTTTTAAAATTTCCACCTATCATTCCCAAATTTTATTAGAAACTCCCACCACTTAATGATTTTTGTTAAATTTTGTTAACAACCCGTTAAGTGGGCCCCATATATGCATTTTATTATTAGTTTACGCTGAAATTGAAGTCAATTTCATCAATTTAAGGGCAAATCCTCAACATATTTAGAGCAAATTTGGAACGAATTACAACTATTTGGAAAGAATTACAACTATTTCAAGTTCCATTTTGTTAACAAAATGTATATGTGGGACCCACTTAACGGTTTTGTTAATGAAATTTGACAAAAAAACCGTTAAGTGGTGGGAGTTTTTAATAAAATTGTAAATGGTAAGTGGATTTTTTTTTTAAACAAAATCATTAAGGTGGGAGTTTCTAAAAACATGAAAAGTTTAGGTGGTAAGATGCGACTATCCATAAAATTATCTATTATAGATTATGCAATTTCATAATAAAATTATTGTCGCACGCATCGCGTGCATAGAAATCTAGTTAATACTAACCCGAACACAGATCTGACCCAACCCGACCTGTTTACCAGTCCTATCTTCATATGCATGGGCGAGGACTGGCTACGTTATCGAGTGTAAGATAATTTGATTTAGGGATGGGTATCGGGTTAAGTTGAGTTGGATTTGTGTTCGAGTCGATAATAAATGGGTTCCAAATTTCTTAGTCCAAACCTAATCCATTTAATAAATTGATTGAAAATTTTAACCTTGGCCGCTGTTTATTAAAAAATGTATTCAAGTAACCTACTTAAGCTATTTGATGACTAGTCTCATATGCATGCGATGTGTGCGAAACATTTAAAATCTCTATAGTAAAGTGATTATAATCTAATGCTTCAGCGATTATAGAGATTCTTTTTTTTTATTTTTTTATTTTTTTTTCCTTTTTGAAGTCCATTCCTGTCTTCCCTTATATAATAGAAATTACATTGTTATCTTCAATAGATATATTATATTTATAATTGTGAATAAGGCCTAAGTCATTCTACTTATCTATATAGTATGCAATGTCGGATTATAACTTGCGATATGTCTTTCTTTTTAAATTGGTAAGGAGAAAGTCCTCGTAATAGTCATAATCGTAAGTGGTAGGAGATATTGGGACAAATTTGTAAGTATTGCTTTTGAAAGGTAAACAAAACTTGTACACAACAAGCTTAGTGGCTCTAAAGTCTATACGCATTTATCTTTCATTATATATGTAGGTGAGTAGGGGACCTTCATAATTTAAATTCACCAAAGAATTCATAAACACTCTCCATTGGAATATAAAGCCAGCATATCTAATGTGATTTTGAATGATATCAATGTGTTGCCTATGTTATGGAGTTGCATATGCGAAATTTATAGCAAATGGTCTAAACTTCAAATTTTAATAGTTAACGACCGAAGAGTAAACGGAAGTTAGCTTAGGTTCCGGACGATAATTTCATTTATAGTTTTGGTGCTTTGTCAATTTTGTATTATTTATTCAAGGAAAGCAAAGGTTTAGAAAAAGACAGTATTCATTAATGACAAAATGAGACATTATTCTCATAAAAAATAAATAAATAAAAGAAGTTTATCAGGCTATCACTATATGTAGTTATTTTAAAATTGTTAATTATCACTTTTTATAAACCACTTTTTGTAAATTATCACCTTAATTTTTTTTAAAAAATTACCACCTTTTGTTTTCAATTCTTTTAATCTTCCCACCACTTAACGTTTTTTGTCAAACAAACCGTTAAGTGGGGCCCACTCTTTCATGTTTTCATTTCTCAACTTCGAGCCTCTCTCTATTCTTCTCTTCTCTGTTTCCCCTTTTTATTTACCACCATAACTAGGGATTTTTTCACCCAAATCTTTCTCTGTCTCCTTCTTCATAACCGAGCAAGAAAGTCAGCCCCAAGAGCCTCGTCATTTTCGAAGAAGGTGGATTGAGGGGACCAAATCAACCTCCTTTTTTTTGTAGAATCTGGGTTCTTGAAGATTGCACAAACTAGCCACAAATCAACGCCACAAATATTAGGAATTACTAGTAATCATGCATAATTAAAGCTTGAACATAAAATTAGGGTTTCACTATTCTAAATTAATCAGTTGAAGGAGAAATTTGTCCTTAATTCACCCACAAAATACCAATAACTCAAACTCTAATTTTTCGGCACAAATTAGCCATTTTTACGAAATTGAGTTACTTTTCTGAAATGAAAACAACATTACTACAATCGATTTTGTCCTAATTAAATGCAGTTGCCATAAATTTTGAGTTATGCGCAAATTCGTGAGACTATTGCTCTCCAATTCAATTTTGAAATTGTTAGGGTTAGGGTTCACTATTTGCAATTGAATTGGGGTTCTTTGGGTTACTTATAACCTTAGGTTGGCAGTTTAGAGTGGGCCCCACTTAACGGTTTGTTTGACAGAAACCGTTAAGTGGTGGGAAGATAAAAAGAATTGAAAAATAAAAGGTGGTAATTTAAAAAAAAAAACCTAAGGTGGTAATTTACAAAAAGTGGTTTATAAAAGGTGATAATTAACAATTTTTCCTATTTTTTTTTTAAATTTTTATAATTTTTGTTTTATTGTCTTGCATAAATTTTGTAGTTGTATTTTCTACATGTTACTCTTATCCTTTTATTTTTAGTACGCCACAAACGACCATCTTCTTAAGAAAGCTCCATTTTCTTTTTTATTTCGATAATAATTTACAATCTTATCGTAGTCTCCCTACTAGAGCTTCTATATCATAAAATATTCTACTCATTAATACTACCTCCTATTTAATTTTGATAATAATTTTCTTTTTAATTTTGTTAATACATGTATGTTTGCTTTAGCGCGCGGATTAAGGAAAAAGTCTAAAAGTAATAGAGAAAGTTAGTAAAAGTAAGAAAAAAGTGAAAAAGGTAGATAAGAGAAAAGAAAAAGTAGGAGAGAAGTGTAATAATTAGGTGGGTCAACCTTTCATTTATGCGAAAATTTAAAAATGTACATATTAAAAAAAACATCCCAAAGTGTTAAAAAATACATATTAAAAAACGGAGGGAGTACTAGTTTTGATATCTATTGTTTTCGCTTATATAGATTAACATTTATGCATGTGTATCACTTTATTTACACAATCTCCGCTCATATATAAAATAATCCTAATATTAGTAGTTTTTGGCCAGTCTTATAATCAGTGTTAAAGTTTTATTTAATGTATTTAGTTAGTACTCGTAGTTTACTAAAGCCTAAATTCTATCAATTCTTTTTATCCTAAATTATGTGTATTGAGCAAACATAGACTATATAGTTACCTTTTATTGAAGGAAAACTTGCGAAAAAATACCTTATTTGTTACCACTTTGTGAGAAAACACCTTATATACTTTTTGGAAAATTTCCTGAGGTACCCCCGGTTTAGGGATAATTCCTCGGGTACCCTCAAGGTATTTAAGATAAATCAAATGCCACCAGAGTTACTATCTGTAGCTAAAATGCCCTTGCTAACGGACGTTAGGTTTCCGTTAACTTTTTCTAATTAAACTTTACTTTTTATAAATAAAAAAAATTTGAAAACCACCCCACCCCACTCTCTCTCCTCTCACACAACCAAGTCCCCTACTCTGTCCAGATGTACCCGACAAACCGCTGGCGAGCCCAGAAACCAATGACACCACCGCCAATGGTCACGGAAACGGCCGACAATCAGAGGAGAGCGCTCCAAACCTACCCTAAAACCACCGCCTTACCCTTCCCACCCTTCGAAACCACCAGAACCACACCTCCCTAACTCACCTCCCTAACCAGATCCTAACCGAGCCAGACTCACTTCACCATGAAAAACTCGCCGATTCAATCTCCTCTCTTCTCGACCGCCGCAACGACATTCCTCACCGTGAAACTCCTCTTCATCTCGCTGTTCGCTTAAACGACGATGTCTACGCTCAACTCCTTGCTTCTGCCGGGGAAGAGAATCGGGGGTTGCGGTGGTTTTGGTGGTGTTGTTCGTGGAGGTGTGGCTGGCGGTGGGTCGATCTGGGTAGGGAAGGGTGGTGTGTGGTTTTTTCTCTTTATTTTTAAATTTTTTATATATTTTTTAAAGTTTTTTCTATTGTTATAAATTAAAAGTAAATTGTATAATAAGAAAAAGTTAATAGAAACCTAACTATAGTCAGTAGTAAGGGCATCTAAGGCACAAATAGTGACCTTTGTGGCATTTGAGTTAGCTCAAATACCCTAGGGATATCCGACGAATTAGCCCTAATCCTTTGGATACCTCAGAAATTTCCCATAATATTTTTTTGAGAAAATACCTTATATGTTACTTTTTATCACAAAAAAATTTATATAAGGTATTTTCTCACAAAAAAATTTATATAAGGTGTTTATTCACTAAAATTAGAATAAATAAAGTTTTTTTTCGCAATTTTTCCTTTATTTAATGTTTATATTTATGACTAAAAACACATATAGGTTGTGTGTAATTATGTGACATATGGATCTTATTTTGAAATATCGTACAAAGTGATTTCAAGGGTATATACATCATAATAGATTTACGAAATAAAGTTATTGCTAATTTATGTAAGATGATCATCTTTAGTACTCCCCCAGTAACGCATTATTGACAACAATTTATTTTGCACGCATTTTGAAATAATAATTTAAGGGTGTAACTAACAAATTAATCAAAAAAATTTTAAGATTAGTAATCTACAATCTCATTCTTGCTTGTATTACAATTATTTTTGCTTAATTTATTCGTTTACACCTTTAAAATGCTTCCTTAAAATGCGTAGAAAATGAATTATTGACATTAATGCGTTACGGATGGAGTACTTTATTAAAAACTAAATTGCATCTTTGACTCTATCTTTTACACAATTTATGTATGATGATTATCTTTACTATTTATTAAAAAAATAAACTCTATATTTTACTCACTCTTTATTTAATAAAATATAAAAATTATAAATATCTTACGTGTTGCGTAGTATGCTCACGGAATTATTCCCTTCCAATAATTATCGGTAGTACTTTATTTAAAACTACATTATAACTTTGACTCTATCTTTTACTTAATTTATGTATGATGATTATCTTTAGTAATTAATTAAACACTAAATTATATCTATGTCTCTATCTTTTAATCACTTTTTATACATAACTTGACATTTGAATATAATAAACATATGCAAACTCTTATACAATAGAGGGAGAAAACATAATATTATGGTTGATTGAAATATGCCTTGAATTATTTTGCGGTAAGATTAACCAAGCGTGGGGTTTTACTGAAGTTTCGATGTCTTCTTTCTAGTAAATCATTTTTTGTTTTGGGTTAGCTTTTAGGCCCATTCTGTTTAGGTTAATTAAAAGGGTATTATCTAGCTAAACCCTATATTACCTCCATCTCATATTTTATAATATTGTACTATCTCTCTCCTCAAGATAATAAAAATTGTTTCCCCTTTGCCTGTGGACGTAGCTAACATATTGTTAGTTAACCACATTAAATCTTTGTGTTGCTCTTGTCGAATTACTTATTCTAAGGCCCTGTTCAGTTCAATTGATTTTTACTCAACTGAACTTATTTTTACTGAACTGAACTTATTTTTACTGATCTGAACTTATTTCTACTGAACTGAACTTATTTCTACTGAACTGAACTTATTTTTACTGAACTGAACTTATTTTTGCTGAACTGAACTTATTTTTACTGAACTGAACTTATTTTTACTGAATATTATTATTTTAAGTTGAACTGGAACAGGCCTAAGTTGGTTTGATATAACAATTAATGAAAAATACTTGTAATTTTAAAAATCTTTTTAGATACTTAGGCCTCTAGTTTATAATTATTTTATCTTTTTGGGTTGAGTCACGAGCCTATTTTCAAGTACTTGCCAAATAGCTTATTCAATAATGAATATCACAACATAATCGTAAGATAAATATATAAAATGGATCGTTCTTAAAGTATACTTTGAGTTGTATTCAAAGACATAAAAATTCTAATTATTCGAGTTGTATAACTAAAGTTACAATTAGTTATAATTAAATTATAATGATTATGGTAGTTTATTGAGACTCAAACTTTATCTTCATTTATCCAAAACTCTAATCATCTTTTTGAAAATTTTAACGTATAATACTCAATATATTTTGTTACATGTTAATCCTACGTGGCGCACCCAATGCTCCCGAAAAAAGCTTCATTGATACATACGAGTATATTGATTGAGGATGATTAGTTTTTGTTGAACTATACTCACTTTAGGAGCATCTACGAAGGTCAAGCTAAAATGTGTGTTACTTACTTTGCCACATCCTTATTTACAACTGAACTATTGTAGAGCTACAACTTATTTAATGAGGAGTTATAACTCATATACCTTGAACAGTCTTACATGCTAAAATATCTGACAATAAGAATAAATTTATGAAGGAAAAACATATTTTCTTTTTTTATTGTTTTAATCTAGTAGCTTATTTTAGCTACCTAGCTTACTCGGGCTATATTAGCGATGTCAGTGGGGCTGAGTTCGTGGAGACCCGCCCCATATGCGTCCCAGATAGATTGGGATGGGGGAAGGTTTCACGGGTAATGGGGCGGGGATGGGGATGAAAATTATCCCCGCCATGGGTGATGGGGTGGGTGTGGAGTTTATAATGTACTCTATCTCGCTCGCCCTGCCTCATCCCCGCCCGCCCCACCTCGTCTGAACCTCTTAAGTACATATTATCTAGTATTTAAAAAAACTATATTGAATAAACTAATTTTATTTTGACATGCGCTTTTTTAAATAAATTGGCACATAATTTAATGAACATGGGATGTATGTTAGGGCGGGTATGGAGGATGTTTGGGCGGATAGGGAGGATGTGAGACGGGTGCAAAGACTCACGCAGGTGATGGGGCGAGAATAGTCTTTAGTACGTACCATTGGGGCAGGGATAGGAATAAAATTTCCCCCACCATGGATGATGGGGCAATGATGGGATGAAATTTATAGCCGGGCATGGGTGTGGAGGGACCATCCTTAGCACCCACCCCGCGCCGACCCATTGACATTTCTAGCTATATTGTCCAATAGGAAACTAGTGGCTTGCGTTTTACATAATTTACAAGCTAACCCTTTTTCAAACCATTGGAGATGCGCTTACTCTCTCTAATTCTCAATTTTACTTTTCATGTTAATATATTCCTTAAAGTTCTTCCTACTTTTACTTTATTCCTAATTTGATAATAAAAAATTTCTTTTTCATCTAACGTTAGTTCACTTTTTTACCCATTTTTTCCATTCATTCTCTCAAGATCACATTCTTTCTCCGTTGAAAATAAAAAGGACTCTTTTGTATGCTCTCCCTTTCCTCCCTGCCTTGGCTTTTATTGCAACATTAGATAGGAAGCTTTTTCAAGAAACAGGAGAACACTAAATTAGGCTTACGTTTCACGAATATCTTATGTTAAAGTTAAATAGACAGGGCCTTAATTTAGAACTCCTTTGAGGGTTTTTCTTTTTTGACATTTGTTCATCTAGAGTTGTTTTATCAATAGAGAAATATGTCTCTTTTGTTTTTTATAGATGGTAAGTCCACTTAATTAATTCATCTCTTCCTTTTACTCTCCCTCTCAAGTCTCAATTGGGCTTTACATATTTCACTTTTTTCTTAACTATTCATTTTCACAAACTTTTGTATTTTTTCTTTAGTGCAAGTATAAAATCAAATCTCCTTATTAAATAAATCGGAGAGAGTATTATAAAACTCAAAAGTAGTAAATCAATTTATTATCAATGACTGACAAAATTGAAAAGGAATTTAAAAACAAAACTCAATAGTAATTAGTAACCCTAAGTTCCGGCTATTTCTCTTTAGTCGTCAAATTTAATTTTAAGTCTTAATAGTAACCTCGTGTTTATTATTTGATATGTTATTGTGTTTATAAGTATTCATAATTGATAGAAATAATTATTTTTAACAAGTTAACCTTTGGCCCGTCTTCCAATATTAAGGTAACCTTTGAGTAATCCAGAAATAAGAACTACTTGTAAACTGATCTTCCAAAATTAAGTCATGACCTGTTGGTAACATGTTTTTACAAGTATATGGTACACGTGGCTTGTTTTGATTGGTTTAAGTTTAAATTATTATTTTATTAGTTTTTCACATTTCCCTCACTCTCCCTCTCTCTCCTCCCCGTCACCTCAGCCACCATAACCACACTTACCTCCATGAACTCCCACCTCACATCACCATCACCACCAATCCAAACCCCAACAAACCGCCGAGAAACCACCGGACTCCAACTCTAGCCTTCGAGAATGTTGCCCCACCCCGAAAAATTTCCCCCGAAAACGCTGCGCACCGCCACTACACCTCAACTCTAAAACCCAACCCAAACCAAGCGTAAACCTCATTCCCAGCCTGAAAACGCAGCATCAACCTCACTGTTTACCTAACCAAGCCCCAAAATGCAACCCCCGAAGCCATGTGTGGGAGAAAGAAACACGCCAAAGTAAAGGTCGCGCAATGGAGTTGCTGTGGTTGTTTGGAGTGGAGGTGGTTGCGTGTTAGGCGAGGAGGTGATGGGAGTAGCGTTGGTGGTGGTAATTCAAAGGGAGGAGGGAGTGGAGATAGAGTGGTTAGGATGGTTGGGTTTGAATTTTACGGTATGAGGGAGTGGTGGTGGCAGTGGGTGGGAGGGTGGTTTTATGGGTGGAGGGAGGGAGTGGGATGGATGATAGGGTAGATCTCGGGTGGGGGTGGGTAGTGAAGGTGGTTTGGTGGCGGTGAGTAGGATGGTGGTGGTTCGTAGTGGTGGTCAAAAGGGGAAGCAAAGTCAAAAACTTTTTTACCTATTGTTCAGGTTGCAGGTCACCTGAACTCATTAAAAGTCAATACACATAGAAGGTTACTTATTCCTGGATTATTGAAAGATTAACTTAATATTGAAAGACGAACCAAAGATTAATTTATTAAAAATAATTTTTCCTATTTAATACTAACATACAATCTCTTGCCCATATAGAAAACAAAGGCAAACCCCTCAACATAAGGAGATACGCAGGGATAATGGCATTCAACAACATCACAAGATTAACGTTCGGAAAGAGATTTGTAAACTCCAATGGTGAGTTAGATCTCTTGGGGAAGGAACTAAAGGGCGTATTATCGAGTCGCAAGGCGAAGATTAACAACGCTAACTTCTTGGCTGAGCATCTTCCATGGTTAAGGTGGTTTTTGTTATCTCTAGACAAGAAAGATAAAGATGAAGCTGCAATGCTTAATGATAGGTTGGACCAATTTATAAGAGAAATTATTGAGGAACATGCGCAAGCCAAGTCTAAAAACATTGGTGGTGCAAATGAAAAACAACATTTTGTTGATGCCTTGCTTACCTTCAAGGATGAGTATGGGCTTTGTGAAGACACCATCTTTGGTCTTCTTTGGGTATGTATGCATATTCTCTCTTACATAACTAATTTTTTTCAATTTATTGATTACCAAATTGAACTAATCGGAAAAAAAAGATTTGAATATGTTTTGGCTTCTCAATGTCGATTACTTAAAATCAATTTCTACTAGTAAAATCAATTTCTACTAATTGGTTTTCTAAGTAGATCATTGATCCCAACTGAACTGAACTCATTTTTATTAATTCTCTATCTAATCTTCTTATGTAGATCATTGAACATATTTTACTAAACTCAACTTATTTTACCTTTGTTTATTTTTGTTAAACTAAATAAATATTATCAACTTAAGGTGAACTGAACGTCATGTAATTCAAAAAAGTATATCCCTCTATATAGTTAAATGGGTGTTGACTTGGTGTAGGATATGATTGTAGCTGGCGTAGATACAGTTGCAATTTCTGTTGAGTGGACTTTGGCAGAGCTAATATGCAACCCAAGAGTACAAAAGAAAGCCCAAGAAGAGCTAGATCGAGTTATCGGGCCTCAACAAACTATGACTGAACAAGACTTCTCAAATCTACCCTACCTACAAGCCATAACCAAAGAATCTCTAAGACTTCACCCACCAACCCCTTTAATGATACCGCATAAGGCTAAAGCCCATGTCAAGCTTAGCGGATATGATATCCCCAAGGGCTCCATTGTCCATGTGAATGCTTGGGCCTTGGGTCGTGACCCAAATGTTTGGCGTGATGTAAATGAGTTTCGACCCGAAAGATTTATGGAGGAGGATGTTGATATGAAGGGTCATGATTTTAGGTTGTTACCTTTTGGGGCCGGTAGACGGATCTGTCCTGGGGCACAATTAGGTATAAACTTGGTTACTTTAACAATGGGTCAGCTTCTGCACCATTTTAATTGGAATGCACCAAATGAAATGAAAGTTGAAGATATTGATATGTCGGACAGCCCGGGAATCGTGACCTACATGAAGACCCCTTTGCAAGCGGTCCCACTTCCAAGATTGTCTGCAAATCTTTATGAACGCGCACCTGTTAATATGTGATTGTATTACTAATTTTTGTCAGATGGACAAGCTACATAATAAAATAAAGGATAAGATAAAATAAAAATTCGACATCCCTACTCATGAAATCTATCAAATAAAAAATTGTATATGAAACAGAGTTTAGGGTAATTTTGTCTATGGTTAATTTAGTGATTTACACTTGTGCACCTAATTTTCCTACATATTTTATTATGTTCAATAAGGTTAACAATAGTATCAAGTATTATATTTGCTTCATGTATGTGTAGTGTTCCGGTATGAGAGAACTGTAAGTCGAAGTTACTATCTGTTAACATCACAATATATATTGTGTTCTTTTATTACCTTACCCATTCATATGACTATATCACAAGTATCCGATTGTATCAAGTGGTTCATCACTTAAACAATTTCAAAAGATTGTGTAGTTCAGTATGAGAGAACTGTAAGTCGAAGTTACTATCTGTTAAAATCACAATTTGTATTGTGTTCGTTTATTACCTTACCCATTCATATGACTATATCACAAGCAGCTGATTGTATCAAGTGGTTCATCACTTAAACAATTTCAAAAGATTTTCTTATTGAATATTTCTCTGTTTTATATGAAAATTTCTTAGTTGTTGTCACAAAAGAAGCAAAACCATTACTAGATTTCTTGTTGAAACTTTGTGTTGCTATTCTTGGTTTTCCTTATACTCTCTCTGTTTTTGCTACTATAACTTTTGATTTTGGTTCCATCATGGGTGTCAAACTAAAGTTGAGGCCTAATATTTATGAAAGTCAAAGTTTGGTAGTATAAAAGTTCAAATTCAAAGAAGCAATCCATGAAGATGAAGAGACACGAGAGTTCAAAGGCCCAAACTCGCAACATGAAGTCAAGGAAAGTCCAAAAACATTGGACTAGAACCTGGAGTTATAGAGTTCAAATTGTTTTTCTCATACGCGAGGTAATAGACGCCGCCTAACACTTTACATTGGTGAAGACTATGAGGGTGAAGTATATCGTGGAAAAGTGGCTAACATTTGAGATACCTTCAAGATGTCTGTTCAAAGAAGGATATCATCATCAAACAACAAACAACAACATTCTCTCATGATCTTAGTCTTAACTCTTTGGATAATTTTGTTTAGCTTAGTGAATACTTCGCATGTTGTAGAAGCTCGAATAGTTTTAAATTTTATTGAGCAAGAATGATGAAGGTATCTATCCTCTCTTTCTATCTCAATTTATTGTCTTACATCTATTATTCTTGTATATTATTATTATAGGAACTATATTAAACTACTTATTATGCGTCCTTATGTTAGCGAGGATCCCTAATGTTAAAGACAAGTAATCCCCATGAGCGATTATCCGCCATAGTTATCTGGACCCTAAGCGACGAGTTATCATTTTCTTGTTCACGATGTCATTTTTTTTTGAAGAGGCAAAATAAGGTAGGGGGATCCACACGAGGAGTTCCCCTAATGCATCTGAACTAAGATTAGAAGAAACTTTGCAGTGTTCTATAGATTTTCCTTTTTTCGTTTAGTTTATTTAAAAAGATATTTCTATTATTACAACTTGTACTAAAGGTTTGTTCCTATTTCATACTACATAAGTTCACTTGTTGGATCCACATTATTGTAAATTCTCTCACAACCATAAATCCTCTCCTATTTAAATAAACAAATAGAACATACTTTAACACTTTTTTTCCTCTTTGTTTCAAGTTATGTTGTCACATTAAATATAAGATTTTCAAACAAACGGATGGACTAGAAGGTTATATCTTTTCAACTATTATATAGGAATCTGATATAATGAGTTCATATAGAGTTTTTCCCTTCATTTGCAAGCTAAATTGTGCGATATTGACGCTCTTAGGAGCCATTTATGCTAATTGTTTCGATATAGTTGTGGTTTGTCTTCTTTATAACGTTTTGCAGGTTTTAGGGTAAAAAAACGCCCTATTTACTGTCATTATGACCACAACACTGTAGCGGAGAAATTATGAGGCATGTAGGAGATCTCGAGATTGTAATTGAGCTCCTTTTGAAGAAGAATTGTTGAGAAACTTGGCATCTAAAGCCAAGTACAAGAGCTGCCACGAAAATGGCTCTGCCCGATGGCATCGGGCAGCCATTGCCCGATCGGATTCAATCTTCCAGGCAAAAAACATCAGTTTTTCCACCCGATCGGCCAGCCTTACCCGATCCCATCGGGTGGGACTTTACTTGGTCATTTTGCTGGTTTTGAAGGCTTTGAAGAACACTATTGGCCCGATGGCATCGGGCAGCCTTGCCCGAGCGGGTGTTAGTGTTTCGGCCCTGATCGGGTGGACCTTACCCGATGCCATCGGGTGGAAGTATTATGTTGGCTGCTGAAATGATGTTCCCAGATCGGTTTGGGCGGCCCTTTGCCCGATCGGGCAGAAGACACGGAGGGACGATTTTTCGTCTTTTCCATCCTATCTTATTTGCTTTCTTAGGTTAATATAAATACTTTTGAGTTTATTTTTACATCGATCTTTGATGATCTTAAACACTTAGAGAGCTTTTTAGAGTTTTTGATTAGTTTCATCATTGTAGAGGAGATCAAACTTGGTTCAATTCAATTAAAGTTATTGCTTTCTGTCAATTGGTAATCTTCTCTCTTTTTGCTTTGTTATTATTTCTTAATTGTTCTAGTTTAGTTGTTGATTATTTCCTGATGCAATTATTAGGATTTCTTATTAGTTTTGTCATTGTTAGTTTAATCATGTTTGAGTATATCCCTTTTTAGGGTATTAGAGAGGGAAGACATGTTTATACCATAATAATTGATTAGACTGTTATTGATTTCTAGGGTTCGATTAGAGTGATTGTGGTGTGATTTATTCTTGATCAGTAATTATTGTTAGTGGCAATTTCATTGATTGCTTGTGGTTAATAGTTGTTCGTACAGACCCGTCTTACTATTAGGGGCGTTGGACACACCAGTAGTTCTGATTATTTTAGTGAACAAGCGACGTATGTTGAACTATGAGCGTTGAGACTTAACCATAGCTCAACATATGCTCGCATCCCTCGACTTTTGACTTAGATTTTGGTAGTATTAACCCTATTTGATTGGTATAAGCATGGTAGACCGAACTAGTACTTTAGTCTTTTATTCCATAATTAAATCTCAGTTTAATTCCCGTTTTCTCTAGTTTAATTATTAGTTCAGTTAATCGTATCTGATTTTATATGAAGTAGTTATTTAGTTGAATATTAACATAGAAACTTTGTCTCCCGGCGAATTCGACCCTGCTTCCCTTGCTACTATTGTTAGAGGACTGTAGGAATTGTATTTGAATAGGTGATACAACTTTAGCCTATCAAATTTTGGCGCCGTTGTTGGGGAAACGGCTAGTTTTCTACTTTTTATTCGATTATTTAGCGTATTAATTTTTGCCTCATTGGAACCTCCCGTTCCAATTGAGGTCGTTCTCACAGTTATCTTGTTTTTTCTCTATTAAGTCCAGGTACCAAAAGAAAACTCATCTATTCCCCAAAAATCCCGGTACGGAAGTTATACTTCGGGAACTTAGAAAAGAGTTCGAACAAGAGAAACCTTATTCAGAGATTTCCTGAAGGAATACCCACAGCTCCACAAATGCTCACCATTGCTGCAAATAATTTCGAGATCAAGCCTGCACTAATCAATATGCAGTAGCAAAATCAGTTTGGTGGGCATCCCACTGAAGATTCGGCCAACCATCTGCAGAGATTCCAACAACTCTGCAGAACTGTAAAACATAAGGAGTCACACCTCAGCAGCTGAAAGTCATGTTGTTCGAGTTTTCACTCAGAGACAAAGAGGTGGTTCAGTGACATCGCTGAGACAGAATGGTCGGTGATTTCTGCTGCGTTCCTTCAAGAGTACTACCCTCCCACAAAGACAATAGATATCATAAACAAGCTGGCCACGTTTTCCCAAGAGCCAGATGAGACACTAAGGGAAGCGTGGACCAGATTCAAAGACCTACAGAAGGAGTGTCCACATCATAATAAGGACAAGTGGTTCTGACGCAGACTTTTTACAATGGTCTGCAGCCCAGACAAAGAGTATTGTTGATTCATCTGCAGGAGGAGTCTTTTTAGACAATGCGGTTGATGAAGGCTATGACTTCCTAGCCAATCTTGCAGCAAATGATCATTCATCATCTAGGAGTCTAACTAAGAAAGTAATTGATGTTGACGTTATTTCATTACTTACTTCTCAGATGGCGCAACTGAATCAGCAGTTAAAACAATGAAGCCTTCTAGTATAAATGCCATGTCAGCAGTTGCGCCCATCACCTCATCTTACTGCGCGGTGTGTGGTATTCAGGGTCACATATAGAGATGGCAATATCCAATGGATGATCCATCACCCGCTCCACCCGAAATACAAAACACGGTGAAAACCCGAGTTAAATGGATGACGGACGGGTGGTTGGTGAACGTGTGACGGGTGATGGATGGATTAGGGTGAGAAAGTTTCATCCATCACCCAACTCATCACCCGTTTATCACCCGCTCGATAACTCATTCTTACATTTTCATTAATTTCTATCATTTTATTTACATTAGTATAATTTTTACCCTTTTGATTATTATGATATGTTTCCATAACCTTAATTTATCTTCATTTGTCATGAAGTTTATATATAAATTGTGATTTTGTATGTTTGATTTAGCTTTTCTCGTTCAATTATCTTAAATGGATGATCCCCTGTCCACCTGGTTCACCCACGGGTGGTGGATGGATAGAATACGGGTGATGGTCTTACCGGGTGACGGATGGATGGATGAGAGTTAGTCTAACCGGGTGATGGATGCGGGTAATGGCTCACCCGACCCAAATCCCACCCGTTGCTAGTCACATAGGCCATGAGTCTCAGTTTGGTCACAATAAGATGGAGCAGGAGAATGCTTTTCAACAAAGACAGCCAAATAACCCCTACTCCAACACATATAATCCTGGTTGGAAAGACAACCTACTTCTCTCATATCGCAACAACAATGTGCAAAACCCTCACCCTCCACAAAACAACTACCAACAACCACAAAATTCCTATCAGCCTTCACAAAATCACCCAAAGCCCAACTACTACCAAAACTAAGGGAATTCTCACAATCCCCTGGTTTCCAAAGACCTACCCATAAGAATTTCCAGCTAACACCTTAAGCACATCAGAAGGAGTGACTTCTAATTCTTTATCAATTTCCTGACTCTTGTAATTAGATCCTGACAACGCTTTACCACTCCTAAGGGTCATGGCTTTTACATCTCTAGGATTAGGGAAAGGTTGAGAAGGTAACTTACCACCAATTTGAGTCTCAAGACTGCTTAAGCAAGTACATATTTGTCCAATTTCGGTGTCAAGTTGTTGTAAATGTGACTCAGTTTTCTTTTGAAATTCAACACCTTGATTGTGAACTTGCCATATTTGGTTAGTTAATTGTTTAACTAAGTCTTCTAAGGTCGAGCGAACAGATTTAGGTTGTGTGTTTTGTGGTGCATAGAGCCTAGGATTACCTTGTTGAAATGGCGGTCTAAGTCCAGACCCATACCTTAGGTTTGGGTGGTCACGCCAACCCTCATTGTAGGTAGGTGAAAAAGGGTCATATTTTCTTTGGGGTTGACCAAAAAAACCGCCTAAAGCGTTCACATCTTCAGTTTGCAATGTCGGATAAGAATCAGTAGCATGAGAAAAATCATAACATATTCCACACACCCTAGCTTTTGACTCATTACCAACAAATTTAGTCATCAAAGTAGTCAAATTAGCAATCTGTTGAGCATTTTCTTTTAATTGACTTTGAACAAGGGAAACATCAATTTCATTCACTATTTTAACATCATTACGTGAGCCAAATTGTTGAGTGTTTTGGGCCATTTTACTTATTAGTTGCCTTGCTTGAGTAGGTGTTTTATCAACTAAAGCACCCCCACTAGCCGCATCTATCATATTCTTATCATTACCCAAAAGACCCTCATAAAAATATTAGATTAGTAGTTGGTCACTAATTTGATGTTGTGGGCAAGATGCACATAGTCGTTTAAAACGCTCCCAATATTCACATAAGGTTTCATTATAGTCTTGTTTAATGCCACAAATCTCCTTTCTAATGGATCCAATTCTACTTGCAAGGAAATATGTTTCTAAGAAAATTTGTTGGAGTTCTTCCCAAGTAGTAATAGATCTAGAAGAGAGAGTGTACAACCATTCTTTAGTCAAATCATGTAAAGAAAAAGGGAATGCATGTATTTTCACAGAATTATGATCAATGCCATCAGGTTGCATAGTAGAACATACAACTATGAATTCTTTTAAATGTCGATGAGGATCCTCACCTTTGCGTCCATAGAATTTAGGGAGGAGGTTAAGAAAACCTGAATTCAGTTTCAGTGGCTTTTCCAGTGTTGGAAACACATTGCACAAAGGTTCATCGTCCAATCTTGGAGCTCCTTTTTCCTTCAAAGTTCTTTCCGGTGGATTCATCTCTTCCTCGCTGCCGAACAAGCTTTCTAGATGCAGATGTACCTCGCTTTGTGTTGCTAAGAACTCTTTCCTTACTCATCTTGCTGTTCGTTCAACTTCGGGATCAAACACTAATGGTCCTCGTAGACGAGTAATCATACACCTGCAAATAATCCAGAGAAATTTTATAAGTATCACTAGTAACCATTTAGAAGGTATATAATATATGCACGCAGTAGGTGTCTGACAAAAATTAAGCATATTAGTATCTTAACCCAGTCCTTCAATTACTGACTATATCGAAGAGTTCTGCCAAAAAAGTGTATTTCGATCTCCTGGGAGTTTATACCCGATAGTAGCGGATCAGACTTCAGAAAATTGAATTTTCATAACGGCCAGTAAACAGATTAGCAGATTGAGGCTCACAATAAGAATTCACATAAGACTCAGTAAAATTCTATGTAGGGAAATTATATATTGCATCAATCAGCACTCATTTAGCTAGAAACAACGCAATGGTAGTAGATCAAACATATAGTACTAAATACTCTATTATACTGGCTGATCAGTGTCCTCTCAACAGATTTTCGAAGTTTACTAGTATGATAAAAACATGTGAGTCTAGGGAATCAGAGAGTTAAAAGGGGAGCGCATGTAAATTGTTCCCAGCCTTTCTAGTGAGAATTTATCATTAATTCATACTCCTTCAGTGTTAACTTAAAACCTTTCCAATAGGGATGATAACTGATTCACAATAACAATAGTGCAAGAAAGGACAACCAACTATGGACATAATCTGATAGGGAACTATACTAAGAGCTAACTATCATAATACATTGAAACATGTATACCCCATCTCAATATAGCCACCCAGAAAAGTTAGACTTTTGAACCTAGATACTTTACCCAATACTGCAGTAGCCAAAATTCCATGTTGAAACAAATAGTTATAGTTGAATATAAGCTCAAACAGTCAATGTATCAAGTGCAGGCTCTTAATTCCCACCAAAAATGTTCAAGTTGAATTCAGTAATGTCTATAATATTGTTTTGCATAATTCAGACGAAATTTAATCAGAAGTGAGGTAGACAGAAATTCGGAAACCAAATAGTAATTGCCAGACCTCCATGAAACTATGTCAACACAAATATTTCAATTTAAGCACAACTAAACACCAGCAGCAGTGTATTAGCACCAAGTATAAACTTTATGATAGCCTTTTAGTCTAAAGCATATTGAGCTTTGAAACCATAAATGCATATAAGCTAATTAATGCACAACGAAGTGGAGAAATTCAAAGTCTGTTAAGCCAAGTGATATGAGAAAATTTACAAAGTTAGTCAAACTATGGGAATGAAAATACCTATAAATCTCCCCAGCAGCGGTGCCAAATTTGATAAATATGTACTTCCTTAAGCAGTCTTGAGATTCAACTTGGCGGTAAGTTACCTTCTCAACCTTTCCCTAATCCTAGATATGTAAAAGCCATGACCCTTAGGAGTGGTAAAGCGTTGTCAGGACCTAATTAAAAGAGTCAGGAAATTGAAAAAGAATTAGAAGTCACTCCTTCTGATGTGCTTAAAGATGTTAAACTGATTTAAATAATGACTTGGCAGTGAAGGATAAACAAAAGACTGCAGTGTCTCAAATTTTATACTTCTATATCGAGCTCAGGTTATGGAGGTTGAAGCAATTCTTCTGGAGCAGCCGTAACTCAACTCAGTTACGTCGAGCCAACGGCGCCAAAATTTGATAAGAGTCGTTAGACGTATAAAATTAAAACCTTTTTTTTACCCAAAAATAGATATAACTAGTATAGTATAGAGTAAATAAGGGTCAATCCCACAGAGAGATTTACGAATTTCTAAAACCAAAGTTTAATGTAGTTAGACAAATATACATATTCACATTGGATTTGGGGGTGCTAAGAGATAGTTTAACTACTCTACTATATACAAATGGCGACGACAAGCAATCCTTTAAAAACATACGACCATTAAGATTCCAATTCATAAACAACGGAACTTGATAATTTTGAGCAAAATCAATTCTAATTAATAGATTAACTGCAGAGACTAAGATAACAAAGATTCCTTATCTTCTCTTACTTTGAAACCGAATTTGAACTAAGCCTAAGCCGACTCTAAACCAACCTAATTGACAAAAATATGATCGCAACTTGTATGAATTAGCATTGGAAGCATTCCGAACTAGGAGACATCATTAATCCTAATTAACTAAATCACATAAATGATTGATTAGTTAGATTACACATACTTTCCAATTTAAATTATAACCATAATCGCAGATTTAACTTAAATTAGAGGCCATTTGACTATAAAATCTGAACTAAGCCGGATTTAATAGTTAGCAATATTGTCAATCGAACATAAGAAACGGTTAACCATACATTCAATAGCAAATTAGACAAATAAACTCAAGTATATGCAAATACTAATTAAACTTGAAATTAACTCAAATAGATATAAAAATCCAAATCAAGTATCCAATTATTCAAAACTAAATCAAAATAGCAAATGAATGTAGCAATTGATTAACAAAAGATAAAACGTAATAAGTGGGTAGTAGAGGAAGAACTTATTGCAATCTGCCTCAAGAACACCGAACTAAACTCCAGATTTGACTCTCCTCGAGCCGATCCTCTCTTCAACCTTGGACAAGAGACTAAGCCCTCTCCAATGGGTGTTCTTCACTCTCAACCCAACTAACACAACAGCTCTTGCGCTTCGCTCGCTCACCCAAATAACCAGAAAATTGTTACTGCTTGCGTGCTCTTCTCTATGAACTGAATGGGATTTTATACACAAGTAATTGTAATTCTTCATGATAGAATAGACCGCTAAAATCTCGGGATAAAATTAACAACAAGATAAACTTTTCATTTCTCTTTGGAACAAATCAGTTAGAGGGTAGAAGATCAGATGGAACCTCATAGCAGGATACAGTTGGGTTTGCTCCTGCTGCTATCTTCTAATCTTTTCCATTTCTTATCTTTTACCTTTCTTTATTTTTTTTTCTTTTCCTTCTATCTTCTTCCGTAGCCTTAGATGTTGACTTAATGCCAATTGGTTCTTTGCTCCAAACCAATTTATTCACCTATCATACAAATAAATAAAGGCAAATGATATAAAACCTATCATCAATAAATAAGTACTAGTTAAACTCACTTTTACCCATTATTATAACATTGAATAAATAAAACGTAAATTATGTAAAAATATTAAAAATCCTAAAAATTTATATCGAAAGACAGTCAAATGACTAAAATAAGGGAGTCAAAATATCGAATATTACACACTTATCACAATGCCACTCTGAAAGACCACTTCCCCCTTTCCTTTTATTGATGAGATGTTGGAAAGGCTAGCCAAACATAGTTATTTCTGTTATCTGGATGGATATTCTGGTTTCTTCCGAATTCCCATCCATCTAGGCGATCAGGAAAAGACTACGTTTACATGTCCTTATGGCACCTTCGCATAACGTAGGATGCCATTTGGATTGTGTAACGCTCCTGCTACTTTCTAACACTGTATAATGGCCATATTCTCTGCTATCATTGAAAATATAATGGAAGTTTTTATGGATGATTTCAGTGTTTATGGTTCTGATTTTGATGTTTGTGTACATAATTTGTCTAAAGTGCTTAAGAGGCAAACCTTGTGCTTAATTGGGAGAAGTGTCACTTCATGGTGAATGAAGGTGTTGTATTAGGTCCCTTGATTTCTGAGCGTGGCATCCAAGTGGATAGAGCAAAATTTGAGGTGATTGAGAAACTTCCTCCTCCAATGAATGTCAAAGGAGTGGGAAGTTTTCTTGGTCATGCGGGGTTTTATCGCAGGTTTATCAAAGATTTTTTGAAAATTGCAAAACCCCTCACTCAATTGTTGCTTAAGGGTGCCACGTTTGATTTTACTAATGATTTCTTGGAGTCTTTTGACAGGTCTAAGACAGCATTGATCATTGCCCCCATTATACAACCCCCTGATTGAATCTCCCTTTTGAGATCATGTGTGATGCTAGCGACGACGCTATAGGGGCAGTACTTGGTCAGAGGAAGGATAAGCTACTCCATGTGATTCACTATGCCCGCAAGACCTTAGATCCAGCCTAGGTTAATTATGCTACGACAGAGAAGGAATTGTTGGCAATAGTTTATGCATTGGAAAAATTTCGGACCTATCTAATAGGTTCGAAGGTTATAGTACATACTGACCATGACAATTTGAAGTACTTGATGGCCAAGAAAGTGGCCAAGCCTAGACTTATCAGGTGGATTCTTTTTCTACAAGTGTTCGACTTGGAGATTAAGGACAAGAAGGGTGCTGAGAATGTAGTTGCTGACCACCTTTCTAGTTTGAGGCTTGAATCATCTTCTGACTCTCCTATAGATAACTCTTATCCTGATGATCATTTGTTTTCTGTGTCGTCTAAATATTCTTGGTATGCTGATTTTGCCAACTATTGTGTTAGTGGTTCCCTTCCTCCCAATCTAACATACCAGCAACGAAGAAAGTTTTATCATGAGGCTAAGATGTACTTTTGGGAGGACCCTTTTCTCAATAAGAAATGCTCTGACGGAATGTTCCGTCGTTGTATTCCTGATTAGGAAATGGAAAGTGTTTTGCTACATTGTCATAGTATGCCCTCTAGTAGCCATCTAGGTTCTCAAGCGATTGGTTTTCGAGTCCTACATAGTGGTTTTTATTGGCCTTCGATTTTCAAAGATGCCCGTACTTTTTGTTTGTCTTGTGATGTTTGTCAGAGGACGGGTAATATTTCTAAAAGGCATGAGATGCCACAGAGTGGGGTTCTAGAAGTCGAACCTTTTGATGTGTGGGGGATTGATTTTATTGGACCCTTTCCTACTTCTTGTGGCAATACGTATATTCTAGTGGTTGTCGACTATGTGACCAAATGGGTAGAAGCTATAACATCACCAACCAATGACTCTAAGGTTACGATGAAGATGTTCAAGAACCTCGTTTTGGTGTCCCTCTTGTTGTCATTAGTGATGGAGGTTCTCACTTTCATAAGAGCACTTTCAAGGCCCTCTTGAAAAAACATGGAGTCACCCACAAGGTCGGTCTAGCCTACCATCCCCAGACTAGTGGTCAGGTAGAAGTGTCAAATAAGCAGATTAAGAGGATTCTTGAAAAAGTTGTCACAAAAGCTGGGAAAGATTGGTCACTAAAACTTGATGATGCTCTTTGGGGCTCTGCACTGCTTTTAAGACTCCATTGGAACCACCCCTTATAGACTGGTTTATGGCAAAGCTTGCCATTTGCTAGTGGAAATGGAGTATCTATCTGTGTGGGCGGTGATAGGCTAAAGTCGTATCACCTATTCAAAGATAATTCCTACAATCCTCTATCAATGGTAGTAAAGGGAAGTAGGGTCGAATCCACAGAGAGACGGAGTTCTAAGTTAATATTCAGCTAAAAAGCTACTTCAGACAAGATCAGATAGAAACAGCTGAACTAATAATTAACTACTAGAAAACAATATAAAATGGAATTTTACTCTATGAAATAAAGGTCTAGGGAATTAGTTCGGTCCACCATGCTTATACCAATCAAAGGATCAACAACTATCAGAACCTAGGTCGAGAATCGATAGATTAGAACAGTGTCAAGCTATGGTTAAGTCTCGACGTCCATAATTCAACATATGCAGCATGTTCACAAACATAATCAGAATTACTGGTGTGTACTAGGCCTCTAAAAGTAAGACGGATCTGTGCAAACGATTATTAACCTCAAGTAATCAAAGAAACTGCCCAATAACGTTAATTACTCAATAAGAACAAATCACACCACAACCTATCTCATCAAACCCTAGAAACTAATAATAATTCAAACAATCATGGTATAAACATGGCTTCCCTCTCTAAATCCCAAGAAATTAAACTACTCACTCATAATTGAATCAACAATAAACAATCTAATATGAAACCCTAATAATTGCATCATGAACGAATAAATAATTAAACTAAGCAATCAAGAATAATAAAAGAGACTAAGAGTAGAGAAGAATACCAATTGACAGAAAGCAAGAACTTTTATTGAAATCGAATCCGAGGTTCAATCACCTTTAATCTAATCTAAAGTGTTTAAACTAAATTAAAGCTAAGCTAAGAACTATGGAAAATAAAACTAGAGAAAAAGATGTCTCTAAAAATATGAGGAATAGCTATTTATAATAGCCCCAAAATCTAATTAAAAAATGAATAGAAAAAGATAGAATTTCGGGAAAAAGAGCTGTCCGTGCTCCAGGCCCGATCGGGTCAATTCCCGCCCGATCGGGTGGCTAAACTGCAATTCTGATGCGAAGGCCGTATCTCTCAAAATAGAAGTCCGATTGGGGCGTGTGACCTATCATTGGAAAGCTCTTGAAGTCTAGAATCCAACCCAATTGGAATTTCTTGATTATAAATTTTCTATCAAAAGTTATAATGAAAATAGTGAAGGTGTATCAGTTTTGGCACTTCTTTCACTAATTCTTTGCTTCATTCCAACTCAAAATTGTCCCAAACGGATGCATTGTGATCCTTGTGCAAGCTACCTTCATCTTCAATGATTAATAGGCTACATCCTTGGTACTCATGATCACTTTGTATCAAAATATCCTGAAAATCATCGAAACACACAAACGGGGAGTAGTAGAGCACAACTTATGTAATTCATGTCATTATGCACCTAAATGCTCAAAAAGGAGTTCTAAATACAATCTAAATGCATCTAAAAACTATATATAAATGTGATACATCAAACTCCCCCAAGCTAAACCTTTGTTTGTCCTCAAGCAAATAAAACATGAACATGGAATAAATTGCCTCACCCCAAAGATAAAAACAATCAAAGTTCAAAATGTTTTCAAGACTAAGAATCGTTCAAGCAGGCAAAATTCAAGTTCGGCTAATCAAATCCATCCAACCACCAATCATCCAAGCAATTTATCAAATTCAAGCATCCACAAGGCATACAAGTCCTGAAAAGGCTTCTTACAAGGGTGTCACTCCTCTCTACTTTGTGGCAGGCAAAGAATATGCCCGAACACTCACCAACCCGACCATAAATACCCTTCCCACTCACACTCTCATGTGTTTAAGAAGGTTCAATGACGCTCATCCTAGTCAAGTCGACTCAATTAGCAGACATACTCTTTAACTTTGACAAACTGACTCGAAATCAATCAAATGAACACTGCAGACACGAGCTCAAGAGGACTTTAGAGGGTTGTAATGGGGCTTAGGTAAAAGGTAGGGAATACTTTTGGGCAATGTGGTGGAAAAACCAAGAAAGGGGGAGCATGAATCATTCAAACAAGGCCTAAGATGGCCTACACAACTCCCAACAACACCATAAAACCACGTAAAGTAACCCAACTCTCATAAATCAATGAAGAACTCATAACAAACCCAATTTTTAAGCAATGAAGTGAATATTTCTTTAAGAACGTACGTGAATGAAAGAATTTCGAATTCTTTTGAACTTTTATTTCATTTTTCTTTCATTTTTCTGAACTTCAGTCACGCAACTCCAAAATTGTTTTTTCTTTTCTTTTTCTCACCCTCAAGCCACAACAAATACACTTTTAAATTCCTCAACAACCAAACTAAACCAAGAAACCAATCTCAACTCAACCCATACAAAAGCTCCCCAAGCTAGGCTTGGAATAATATCAAGTGAAGGCTTTGGGCTCATAATAGGGGTTTAAGTAACACGAAACAAGTCATTAGGCTCAGCGGGGCTAAGGAGGATAAAAGTATATCAAAAATTCACTCTGAAGCTCAAGAGTAAGACAAAAGAACGCCTCTATCACAACAAATGCTACAAGTCATCGAAAATCAGACAAGTACGAAGTCAAAGTCAAGATCAATCCACTAAAGAGGAACTAACACACAAGAATAGACTGGATAATAATATAAATCCAATAGGCTACAAAGAGGCCTCACAGTCTAACCAATTCAGGTATACAGCACAAAGTGGCGTAATATAATCAAACTTTGCTCGAAATCATAGCAATCAAACATCAAATCATAGTCTCAAGATCACAAATGCCCAGCTATCCAGAAAACAAAGTCAGAACACTTTCAAATAGAGCACAACAAGGGGCACAGGGAGGCAACTAAACCAGTCATGGAACCAAATTTTTTTGATTTTTTCAGAATTTTTCGAAAGCAGTAAATCTATCCTAGAAAGCAGTAAAAGAGATAGGGAATACAAACAGAACTCCTCCCCCAAGCTGAACTTGGCAGTGTCCTCAATGCCAAAAGGTGATAAGGACTATGCTAAGAGGAAAAACAATGTTAGTACCCTCACTCTCGCTCACAAAAAGGAAGAAAAATAAAAAGAAAAGGAAAAGGGAAAGAAAAATACGAGTTGCCTCTCGCACAGCGCTGGTTTATAAAGGTCCCGCACGACCATAATCCTCCATCTCATTGGAAGAGTCCAATGCCTTGAGTAACTTATCAAATGCGCCTGCAAACATGTCATTGAGCACTAGATATGGCTTGATGACAAGCGCATCTATCTTCACATAAATAATATCAGAGAAAATAAATGATTTGTGAAGATAAGTAAAATCAAAATAAAAGGGAGAAAAGAAGGACAATGAACAAATTCCCTTTGGTGACGTAGGCTGTGAGGATCTCAAGGAGAGAATAGGAGCAACCGCAACTGTGAGAAAATATGGGGCATGGCGAATAGGGAGAGAAGGGACAAGATCAAGTCTATGTGAAGATGGAATATAGGGACAGGGAATAATAGGCTCAACCGTGACGGTTTTACTTACAATTTCACCATCCTCAATAATGGGCTCGTCAACACAAGGGCTCTCAACCAATAGTTCCTCTTCTATCAAAACATTCATTACATCCACACTCCCCTCGGTCTGATCATGCTTTTCAATATCAGGAGTCAGAGTCTTATCATTCACCTCTAATATGGCATTCTCGACACAATCATCATCACAATCATTATCATCATAAATCGCCCGTTGACCATCAAGTTGCATAGCAAGCGATTTTTCATAATTTGAGACATGTGTGATGTAACACATCAAGTCTTGATTAGATTTTTCAATTCGTTCACCACAAGACTCAATCATCTGCTTAGGTAAATCTAGACTCTCTGAAGATTCAGATTGTGAATAATTATGGACTCCATGTGGGTCAGAATAAGTATAATCAGTTGCATAGGACTCGTTAGGGAAATGGTTAATATCATGGGAATTCATGCACAAATTATTTGGATATTGACAATAAGAATATGCATCAGACACATAACTATTGTAATACCCATCATCAAAATTATATTGCTCTTGTAAATTAGAATACCCATTATTATAGTCTTGCCCCTGATAATTGGAGTATCCATTATTATTGTCATAATGCCCTTGAAAATTAGGGTAACCTTCCCCATACGAATTATAAGCCGGCCACTCCATATAAACTCATGAGTAAGAGAGAGAGAAAGAAAGAATTTACAAAAATAAGAAAAAAAAAAGAAAAAAAAAACGTACCTCAATTAGAACAATGAAGTTCCAATGAGGCACAGAGAAGTAGACCAAATAACCAAACACAAACTTAGAAAACTACCCGTCTCCCCGGCAACAGCGCCAAAATTTGATAGGCTAAAGTCGTATCACCTATTCAAAGATAATTCCTACAATCCTCTATCAATGGTAGTAAAGGGAAGTAGGGTCGAATCCACAGAGAGACGGAGTTCTAAGTTAATATTCAGCTAAAAAGCTACTTCAGACAAGATCAGATAGAAACAGCTGAACTAATAATTAACTACTAGAAAACAATATAAAATGGAATTTTACTCTATGAAATAAAGGTCTAGGGAATTAGTTCGGTCCACCATGCTTATACCAATCAAAGGATCAACAACTATCAGAACCTAGGTCGAGAATCGATAGATTAGAACAGTGTCAAGCTATGGTTAAGTCTCGACGTCCATAATTCAACATATGCAGCATGTTCACAAACATAATCAGAATTACTGGTGTGTACTAGGCCTCTAAAAGTAAGACGGATCTGTGCAAACGATTATTAACCTCAAGTAATCAAAGAAACTGCCCAATAACGTTAATTACTCAATAAGAACAAATCACACCACAACCTATCTCATCAAACCCTAGAAACTAATAATAATTCAAACAATCATGGTATAAACATGGCTTCCCTCTCTAAATCCCAAGAAATTAAACTACTCACTCATAATTGAATCAACAATAAACAATCTAATATGAAACCCTAATAATTGCATCATGAACGAATAAATAATTAAACTAAGCAATCAAGAATAATAAAAGAGACTAAGAGTAGAGAAGAATACCAATTGACAGAAAGCAAGAACTTTTATTGAAATCGAATCCGAGGTTCAATCACCTTTAATCTAATCTAAAGTGTTTAAACTAAATTAAAGCTAAGCTAAGAACTATGGAAAATAAAACTAGAGAAAAAGATGTCTCTAAAAATATGAGGAATAGCTATTTATAATAGCCCCAAAATCTAATTAAAAAATGAATAGAAAAAGATAGAATTTCGGGAAAAAGAGCTGTCTGTGCTCCAGGCCCGATCGGGTCAATTCCCGCCCGATCGGGTGGCTAAACTGCAATTCTGATGCGAAGGCCGTATCTCTCAAAATAGAAGTCCGATTGGGGCGTGTGACCTATCATTGGAAAGCTCTTGAAGTCTATAATCCAACCCAATTGGAATTTCTTGATTATAAATTTTCTATCAAAAGTTATAATGAAAATAGTGAAGGTGTATCAGTTTTGGCACTTCTTTCACTAATTCTTTGCTTCATTCCAACTCAAAATTGTCCCAAACGGATGCATTGTGATCCTTGTGCAAGCTACCTTCATCTTCAATGATTAATAGGCTACATCCTTGGTACTCATGATCACTTTGTATCAAAATATCCTGAAAATCATCGAAACACACAAACGGGGAGTAGTAGAGCAAAACTTATGTAATTCATGTCATTATGCACCTAAATGCTCAAAAAGGAGTTCTAAATACAATCTAAATGCATCTAAAAACTATATATAAATGTGATACATCAGGCGGTCAAAGAGATTAACCTTGATTTGACAGCTGTAGGTGAAGCACGACTTCTTCAACTTAATGAGTTAGATGAGATTTGTTGGATGCTTATGAGAACCACAGGCTCTACAAGGAGCAAACGAAGAAGTTGCATGACAAAATGATTGGAAAGAGAGAGTTTAGGGTCGGTGACAAGGTTCTATTGTTTAATTCCAGGTTAAGGTTGTTTTCTGGAAGGCTTAAATCTCGATGGTCTGGACCATTTTGAAGTGACTGATGTGAAGGCACAAGGTGCCATCAAGGTCGTCAATCAAAAAGGTGAAAAATTAAAAGCAAATGGACAGCGTCTGAAGTTGTACCATGAGGGTTCTTTTGTTGGTTGTATGGAGGAGATTCGCTTCGGCCCCTCTCCACCTGATTCATCTGACTAGACAGATAATATGGTCGTGCGGGACCTTCATAAACCAGTGCTTTGCGGGAGGCAACCCGCACTCCTTAGATAGTTTTTCTTTTTCTTTGATTCGTAATTTTTAGGAATGTGAGAGAGCGTGAGGGTACTAATGTGCTTCTAGATCTTGTGTTTTGATGTGCAGATATACCCACTGAATAGAACCTTGCACCAAACATTGAAAACAGGCGATCTACTTGCTGAACAGTAGCTCGCCCGATCGAGTCGGGCACCAGCTGCCCTATCGGTTGGACAGAATTTTAGGCAGTAGATGAAAAAGCTTCCCACCCGATCAGGTCGGGCAATAATTGCCCGATCGGGTGCAAAACCCCGGTACCCGATGGTAAATAGGTTGCCCGAAGCTTCGCCCGGTTGGGTGACGGGACAATTTCCAGCCACAGAAAAAGTACCCCACCCGATGTCATCAGGCATTGAGTGCCCGATCGGGTGCGCAACCCTAGCACCCGATGTAAAATATGATGCCCGATCGGTGGCGGGACAAAAACTGAACTTATGAAAAAAAATCCACCCGATCGAGTCAGGCAACCACCGCCCGATCGGGTCTGCGCACAAAAAGGCCGAATTTTACTTGGCTTTGCAACTCTTCCCTCACACCACTCTTCTTATCCTTTTCTTATTCCACTCTCTCTCCTCACTTTCATCCTCCTTAAAGACTCACTCAAAACCCCAAACCTCCTTTAACACTCCAATTTTCTTCCTTCAATCTTCCTCCTTTTTCCTTCCAACCTCCATTAAGACATCTCTTTTTCTACTTTCATCCACTTATTCTCATCTTCCACCCGTAAAATCTCTCTACCCTCACTCTTTTCCCTAAACCATCTTCCTACCTCCATTTTTGTGTGAGAAAAAGGTTTAAGGTTGCAAAGCAAAGAATGGCAAGCAAATTCAGAAGGTTAATCAGGGGCGAAGGCTCCAGATCTAGGAGGGAGGCTACTCCACAGGCTCCACCACCACCACCACCAGTCCCAAGCGACCCGCAATATCCTTACATCATCTTTCGGGATGATGAGCACCGCGAGAAATTTCTACGCTTTAAAAAGTGCGAGGTACTTCCTACCCATTTTCTAGATGTAGAATTACTTGCTATATAAATTAGGAATTGCAGATGACTTTAAAGATTTTATGAAGTCTATTGGTATAGAGACCCTTTATAATGTGCATGTGAACACCTATTGACAGGCTAAAGTCGTATCACCTAATCAAAGATAAACCTACAGTCCTCTAACTACGGTAGTCAATGGAAGCAGGGTCGAATCCACAGGGAGACAGAGTTTCTAAATTAATATTCAATTAATTAGCTACTTCAGATGAAATCAGGGAAGAATTGACTGAAGTAATGATTAAACTAAGGAAGACGAATTAAACCGAGGATTTAACTATGGACTAAAAACCTAGGGTATTAGGTCGGTCCACCATGCTTATACCAATCAAATAGGGTCAACTACTATCAAAACCTAAGTCAAGAGTCGGGGGATTAGAGCATGTGTTGAGCTACGGTTAAGACTCAACGCTCATAGTTCAACATACGCCGCATGTTCACTGACGTAATCGGGTCCATAATAAAAATAATCAACTTAGTCTCTCTAATCCCCACGCAGCACGATGCATCAAAAAATAGGATTTTGGGCCCTCACCCGATCGCTGACCCGATCGGGTCCAGGATCGGGCTCACACAAAGCATGCGTACTTCAATAGCCTAACCTAGCAGCAGCAATAAAGCATTGGTGGGCCACCTAAAAAGGCCTCCTTGTCTCCATGCTAACAGCAGCAGCAAAGTAGCAATCATCAATTCAGTGGGCCCATCATATTTCTTTACTTAGTACGCAGCCCAACATACTCACACATCAAACAGCAGCAACACTTGACACGCAGCACTCCACCCGATGGGCTTCCACCCGATCGGGCCTTCAGCACACGATCGGGCCGCGAGCAGAAATGGCCCAGCTCGCTTTTTTCCTTGGACACGCGTAGCATAGCAGCTCTATAAATGGATCTCGCCCGATCGGGTCGGGCATAATACACCCGATCGGGTCTGGGGCATTAAAAGCCAACACGCACTTTTGGTTTTCGCCCGATCGGGTCGGGCAAAGCTTGCCCGATCGGGTCCGCAACTCTCACACCCGATCATTAATTCTTCGCCCGATCGGGCCATTTTTGCCCGAGCAGAGTACGGAAAACTCCTTTTTGACTCTTTAGCTCTCAATTCTTCACGTTTAGAGGTCTTGGGACCTTCTAAACTACCCATAAAGCTCGTGAGCCCTCCTACATGCCTCGTAACATCTCGTAAAGCCGTGGTTGGTTCCAAATGGCTCGGGAATAAGGAGAAAACTCCCTAAAACCTGCAATTCAACACTAAAACACAAAACCACAACTATATATGATAGTTAGCATAAAATAGCTCCCAAGAGCTCCAATGACGCACAAATTAGCTTGTAAATAAGGGAGAAAACTCTATATAAATACGTGATATCACCTATGCATGCTTTGGTGTTTGAATTCTATAGTAGTTTCGGCCTTACCAAGCCCTGAGCAGGGCCGGTTACCATGTCCACTTCCGCCTACTCAATCAAGAACACACCCCTGACCCTTCGGGAGTTTGTCGGGGTACTCAGACTTGTTGTACGGGGGTACTACTACCCGCCTAAACATTTTAGTATGCCGACTACTTAGCCCTTACAAGGGATCGAGAGCCTTTTGACGTTTAGAAGTGTCATTGGGCAAATTTCCACCACCCTATTTTCAGTATCTGGATCCGATTCATGACCCAAACCTTGTTAGGTCAATATGAGAGTCACCTAGTCCGGGGGGACGAGTTGATTACTATTGGTAGCTACATCTCTAAGGGCAGTAGAAATCATTTTCATTATAATTTAGCCCATCATGTAGCCCTACAGTTTGAGCGTATATCGAACTCGCTCCCTAAAATTCGTGAGGACGGGACTTGGACCCCTAGGCGGTTGGTGAATGGGGCTTTTACTTTATTTGCTCGGTAAATTGGCGGTTTTGATGAGACCCACCTAAACCCTGTCCAAGGCCCTACCCTCATCGACCTCACCTACTTATACACCCTCAATGTCCTCCATCGCATTTCTGACCAAAGATTTCAGTGGCGCATTAAGTCTAAAACTTCCATCCAACTCCCCGACCCTAAAGCCCGCTTGCGGCCCCATCAGGCAACTACCTCCTCCCTATAGAGGGCGTTGACCTTGCTGTCCCTATTCTAAAGTCCTCTCGCCGTTCTTACCATAGGCGTCAGACGCCAATTATTGACGAGGGTCCCTCTATTTGTGCTCCACCTCCACTCCTCCTAGCACTTTTGATTTTTAAGGTATGAAGTCGACATTAGGTCGAATGGAGGCAAGTATGGGACGGATGCAGGAGCTAGTCAATGCGAACAACGCCACACTCGCAGGCTATGGTGCTCACATTGACACGCTCTACACACATGTGGATGAGATGGGCACACATATTGACACCATGGCAAAGGATCGACACTTCTCTCTCTATCCTCTTTACGATGATTTTTGCAGGCGTGGCATTGTTGAGAAGTCTGCTCGGCACCCCTCGTGGTACCATTGGAACCCGAGTCATGGCTAGCCTGCCTATGTGACAGATGATATGGCTGAGGATGAGGAGGAGGAGATTGCACCGCGACAGTCTGTCTCTTTGGGAGACTTTGGTGCAGGGGCTAGTGGTTTTGGGGGCGGTTTTAACACAAGTGCTAGTGGCTTTGCTGGTGGTATGGGTGGGTTTACAGGTGATCCTTCTGGTGGTTTTCCTGGCAGTTTTTCAGGTGGTGGTGACATGTCTGGTGGCGGTTTCTTCAGTGGCCCCATCGATGATGATATGGGCGGCTGATGCCCTTATTCTTTCATCTCCCTCATTGCAATCAGGACATTGCCTCGGTCAGCTTGGGGGAGGATCTCTCTCTGTATGTACATTCTCTTCCTTTTACTACTTTGTAGTGTAATTTTACAGCTTTATAGGATAGATTTAATGCTTTGATAGGATAGTTTACCGCTTTGAAAATTGAAAAAAAAATTGAGCTGATTAGTGCATGTTGGACTATATTATTGTCTCCCTGTGCCTCATTGATTTTCTGGAAATGTTTTGGATTCATGACTTTTGATGGCTTGGCATTGAGGATTCGTTGGTTTTGATTTGATTTTCGACTTTTTTATGACCCTTGATTGCATGATGCTTGTGACGTTTGCGCTGAATGTGAAACTAGGTTGGTTAGACTGTGAGTTTTTGAGCCTATGGATGCCTATCTCCATCCAGTCTTTCCTTCTTTGAGTGTAGTTCCTCACTATATCATTGATCTTGGCATTGGTTCTTTACTTCTTGATTTCTAGCAAGCATGCATATTTGAAATGATTGAGGCGTTCTTTTGATTGTCTAAGCAAGCCACAGAACCACATATTTGGCATATTGTCGCCTTTAGCCTGTCTGAGCCTTTCTTGCCTGTTTATGATGACACCTACATTACAAACCCTTTCCTTACACGATATTGTCCTAAGCCTAGTTTGGGGGAGCATTAGTAGTGTCTTGGTTTATTACAGATGAGTTCGGCTTTTTAATGGTTATTGGCTAATTGCTAGTTGTGGAGCTTATTGATTACAAAAGCTCATAGTACAAAATTTGAAAAAATCAACATTGAGAAAGAGGAAAAAAAAAAGGAATGAGTTATGAGAAAAAAGAAGAATCCCTCAAATGTTTCAAACAATGAAAATAGAAAATGAGTGAAAAGAAAAGAAAAGAAAGAAGTGTGATTTATTAGAATACTATTGAGATGGTTATATTTTGGATTGATGATTATGCTCCTCTAGGTTGGCAAACTACCACATCTCCCAAAGTTTTCCACACCCTTCACCTAAGCCACACTACAACCTTATAAAGACCTCATGATCTTTGTTGCATTGCATTGTTTGGATTGATATGAAGTTTTGTCCCAATCCTGTAGAGTATTTGTTATTTGTGAGTCGAATGAATAGGTCGAGTGTCACATGCAACCCTCTAAACACACGAGTGATGTGAGTTGGGAAGGGTTATTATGGGATGGGTCAGGTGAGCGATCGGGCACATCTTTTGCCTGCCAAAAAAATTGAGAGTTGAGTGACCTCTATGCGAGCACCCTCTTAGTATTTGCGGGATGCGCAGAAGGCCTTGTGGATTGCTATACATACTGATTGATTGTTGGTTTGATATGATGGATTGACGATGATGCTTGCCTGCCGGACTAGTCTTGAGTCTAATTGAAATTTTGAGCCAAATTCTTTCTATCATATTGAGGTGAGACAATCATATGTTAGTTCGCATGATTTGTTTGCTTGAGGACAAGCAAAGGTTTAGCTTAGGAGAATTAAAATAATGATTTCATATAGAGTTTTTCCCTTCATTTGCAAGCTAAATTGTGCGATATTGACACTCTTAGAAGCATTTAAGCTAACTATTTCGATATAGTCGTGGTTTGTCTGCTTTATAACGTTTCGCAGGTTTTAGGGAAAAAAAACTCCCTATTTACTATCATTTTGACCACCACACTGTAGCGGAGAAGTTATGAGGCTTGTAGGAGATCTCGAGATTGTAATTGAGCTCCTTTTGAAGAATAATTATTGAGAAACTTGGCGTCTAAAGCCAAGTACAAGAGCTGCCTAGAAAATGGCTCTGCCGATGGCATCTGGCAGCCATTGCCGGATCGGATTCGATCTTCCAGGCCAAAAACATCAGTTTTTCCACCCCAATCGAGCAGCCTTACCCGATCCCATCGGGTGGGACTTTACTTGGTCATTTTGCTGGTTTTGAAGGCTTTGAAGAACACTATTGGCCCAATGGCATCGGGCAGCCTTGCCCGATCGGGTGTTAGTGTTTCGGCCCCGATCGGATGGACCTTACCCGATGCCATCGGGTGGACATATAATTTTAGCTACTGAAATGAAGTTCCCAGACCCGATCGGGCGGCCCTTTGCCCGATCGGGCAGAACACACGGATGAGCGATTTTTCTTCTTTTCCGTCCTATCTTATTTGCTTTCTTAGGTAAATATAAATACTTTTGAGTTTATATTTACATGGATCTTTGAAGATCTTAAACACTTAGAGAGCTTTTTAGAGTTTTTCATTAGTTTCATCATTGTAGAGAAGATCAAACCTTGGTTCAATTCAATTAAAGTTTTTGCTTTCTGTCAATTGGTAATCTTCTCTCTTATTGCTGTGTTATTATTTCTTAATTGTTCTAGTTTAGTTGTTGATTATTTCATGATGCAATTATTAGGGTTTCTTATTAGTTTTGTCATTGTTAGTTTAATCATGTCTGAATAGATCCCTTTTTAGGGTATTAGAGAGGGAAGCCATGTTTATACCTTGATAATTGATTAGACTGTTATTGATTTCTAGGGTTTAATTAGAGAGATTGTGGTGTGATTTATTCGTGATCAGTAATTAATGTTAGTGGCCAATTTCATTGATTGCTTGTGGTTAATAGTTTTTCGTACAGACCCGTCTTACGATTAGAGGTCTAGGACACACAAGTAGTTCTGAGTACGTTAGTGAACAAGCGGTGTATGTTGAACTATGAGCGTTGAGACTTAACCATAGCTCAGCACATGCTCTAATCCCTCGACTCTTGACTTAGGTTTTGATAGTAGTTAACCTATTTGATTGGTATAAGCATGGTAGACCAAACTAATACTCTAGTCTTAATTCCATAGTTAAATATCAGTTTAGTTCCCGTTTTCTCTAGTTTAATTATTAGTTCAGTTAATCATATTTGATTTCATCTGAAGTAGTTATTTAGTTGAACATTAACATAGAAACTCTGTCTCCATGCGGATTCGACCCTGCTTCCCTTGAAAACTATTGTTAGAGAACTGTATGAATTATCTTTGAATAGGTGATACGACTTTAGATTATCATAATCTCTTCATATTCAATCTTAAATAAGAACTTACAGCATTTAATAAAAACTTACTTTTTTAAATAAGTGACACCTTTATGTTTTTACGTTTGCCAATGCATTATCTTAAACATTAATATCTACAATTATAAATAAGTAAAAATTATTAAAAAATTCATATTAAAAAATTCACATTGAGACGAATCTAACAAGATCTCACATAACTACGTTTTTCCTAAAATTTAAATCGCCAAAGCTCATTAAAGTCTAAACAGTAATATAAATAGTAAACACTATGTAAATGTGTCACATAGTTTGAAACAAAGGAAGTGTAATAAAAACTTTTGAAAACATATCATTTTCACTTTGTATACAGCCGTAAAGGATAATAACGTAAACGTGATATGGCGTGAGCAACATAACTTTTCAAACACCAATAAAGTAGATGGCAAGCATGACATTTAAGCTAGAGAAGGTATTGTGTCAGACCAGTCGGACACAATGGAAGTGGTCGGACCAGCCTCACTAACAACCAACTAAAAAATAAACGAACCAACTGAAAGAAAAAAGGAACTAACTGAAAGAATAAAAAACCAACTGAAAGAATAAAAAAACCAACTAAAAGAGTAAACTAACCAACTTAAAGAATAAAATGACCAACTGAAAGGATAGACCAACCAACTAAAAGAATAGACCAATGAACTGAAACAATAAATCAATGAACTGAAACAATAATAAACTGAGATAAGTATTGTATTAACTGAAACAGAAATTGTATTAACTAAAACAGGGAAGATTCGAAATCAATTTTACCATATCTCCCATTGAAGCTACAATCCTCCACTCTTACATGGCCAAACACAGTGATTGAAGCTCTCAAATCTCTTTCTAAAGGTCTGAGTCACAGCCGAGTTGACTCAGGAGAAGTCTTCTTCCTCGCCATTTCTGATCTGAAAAATTCTCTCTCTCTCTCCTGACCTCTTGGCTCGCTCTACCGCCGATGGTTATGCTCTCTTCTTTGACGATGTTCGTTGCTTTTGCCCTCTCTTACTTGCACTTCTATTTTTTGGTTGAAATGTTGAGCAATTTAAGCATGAATTGTGTTATACTCTTTTATTCTGTTACAGTTTGTTTATCTTACTGTATTTTTTGTTGATGGTAAATGGGAATTTGGGACAAACTCTTGTAATGGAGCTGATGAAGAGTAATAAAGAAGATAAGAATGGAAGAGAAGAGAGAGATGACAACGCTTAATTTATGTTTTGGCAACAGTGGGTCAGACTGTCTGACCAAATACTTTCACTTTAATCTATGAGTAGAGTGTCTAATGATATGGTGCTCTACAATTTTAATTCAAGCATATATTCTTTTTGAAACACAAATTCAAAATGACTATTACATCTGCCTAAAGGGGGGGGGGAATCAAACATTATTAATTCATAATAGGAGTACTTAGAGATGAGAGCCTTTGTAGGAAGAGGTTGAAGTCATGGTCATCCCCCATCATGCTAATTCTCATGTATCTTCTAGAGACGTTGGTACCAAACCGTGATCCATATCTAGCTTGGATCTTTAGTTTCCTCGTTAGTTGTTCTGCATCTTCACCCGTCTTACAATCCACCCATGCAAAGGCTAACATTAATCAAAATTCAATTAGAAAAACGAACATTCTTGATTCTTAGGAGAAGTAAGACTAATTTGATATTTTTAAAATGTTACTAAGATAAATCCAGAACACTTTAGATTATAACTTGTTAAAGATAACGAGCGCTTCCACAGTGTTGGATAAAGTAGGTAAGAGTATAAATAGTAAATTAATAATTTAAAATAATCTCAATCACAAACAATTATTATATCGATCGACGTGTACATTTGGGCTTTGTTTGGTTCAGGTGGGAAATAACTTCCCATGAGAATTTATATTTCATGAGAAGTTTTTTCCCTTATTTATTTACTAGAATTAGACTAAATTATTTGGTTAATACCATAAGAAATTGAATTTCCTAGGAAATTTAATTCACCAAGAGGGGGCTTAGTGAGTTATTTCCTATGTTTTGTGAGAATTTGAATTTCCTTGGAATTTCTAAATCCCATGTTTTTTCCAATTTCCTTTAACCAAACACAAACTTATTTGTCATTTTCTTGGAATTCGTATTTCCAAGGGAAATTAGCTCCAATCAAACAACACCTTGGTTTACATTTCAAAGTAATATCAATTTGGAAAATATATTGAATGCTAATTAATGTTCTCTTAACGTTTGTTAGCAAGATCCTTAAAACAAAACTAAATTTTAGTATCCTGAACATAAGTCTTTTTACACTAAACATTATTCTCTTAAGATAAAGTGAATAAGGCCTAAGTATACAGTAGAAAATACGATTACTCTTGTCAAAGTGATATATTCGAATTGTGTATATTTCAAAGTTTTACAAGTTTTAAATGATATACCACCTAGTAACCTTAGGGCTCGTTGATCAGATTATATTTTCGATTCTATAATTTTCTGCAAACTTAAATATGAAATTATTAAAACTCGAAAAATCAATTCCAATATTTATTCTCAATCTTCATAATTAGTTAAAGGGTGATGAAGTATTAAGTTTCAAAAACCACAAACAAGTTTATTATACCTCATATTTCATATGACTTTTAGAACGTACAAACCAAAAGGCAGAAATCGACATTAATGATAAAATGAACCCGCAATTTCTAGTTACCTGGTGTAGGGTAAGTAAGCTTTCCCAAGAAGTTACATTTTTCTTGAGAAAAGTCTGGCAGGCTAATAGAAACTCTGGTGCATTGAACAACTGCTCTGAGCTGATCCCAACGTTGTGCCAAAATGCGGTGGCCAAATTCAAACAGCCCTTCAACTTCACATAATTTGGGCCCCTTTGGAGTCAATGTAATGTTATATGCACCATTCTCATATCTATCAGCAACAAACTGGAGGATCTTTGTTGCTCGAAGCTGCCCTTCTTGGCAACTTCCAATGCTCATCGATAATATTTGCTTCTTCATCTTTTTGGCAATCTCTTGGTCCTTTACTATTGCCCACCTTTTTATACAAAAACATTCAAACTCTTATTGTTGTCACAATAAAATTACGACGGTCCGATTAAGGAGGAGCTAGATTACATGTATTTGATCCAAAATCAAGATATACTTCCTAAGTTTTTAAATAAGTGACACACTTTCCTAATATGAAAATGTCACAATAAGTGACATCAAGCTCAAAATAGGACACTTTAAATGATAAAATTACATTATTACCCGGCCCGTATTCAAGAAATATATATCTAATTATTTATTTAGTTAAAGTACCCTTTCTCTTTTTAATTGTGGTTCCCCAATTTTCTCTCTAACGTACTTGGTTTTCCCCACTTTCTCTATGTTCCACTTATTTAGAAACGGGTGAAGTATATAACTAAAGGAGAAAGCCGATAAATAATAGAGAAGATCTTAAATGATAACTGATATAGAAAACTCTCTTTCTTTATATGAGAATTCAAATAGTATATACTCAAAAGGTGTTGCCTTTTAGGAAGCTCCTCATTGTCATTTTGGCGTCACTTAATGACTTTACAATTTATTTGGCATGTTATTACTTTGGAAAAATTGCCAAAAATAATACAACCTTTTGGCGATTCGCAAATAATAATGCAACCTAAAGATTATTCTGGAATCATGCAACCTTTATAACCCATTTATTTTAAATAGGACAAATTACCGGTTACCTGAACGATTGATAATATTTAATTACAACTTTAATTTTAATTAATATGTTAACAAAAACTAAAAAAATATAAAATAAAATCCCCCCACCCCCTACCCCCCATCTCCAGCTTCAGCCCCTACCCCCTGCTATCAGCCCCAACCCCCTACCCCCTGCTTCTCTCAGGCCCAACCCCCCACCCCTACTTCTCTCAGCCCCACCCCCACCCTCGTTGCTATCAGCCCAACCCCCCGCCCCCGCGCTGGCCACCGGAGCCACCCCTCCCTTCTTCCTTCTCTTCTCGCTACTCCTCTGTTTTCCCTCTCCCCTTATTTCGCTGATGTTGCACCGCGGCTGCCACCACAGCCACTGTGGCTTCGTAGCCTCTTCTCTTCTCGCTACTCCTCTCTTTCCTTTTCATGAACCACCGCACACCCACTCTATTCTCTTCCTTTTCATTCGCTGGGTGGGGTGGCTCGGCAGCGACGACGTGTGGATGGATTCGTGCGTGGACAGAGGCGTCTAGGTGCGTGATTTGGAGGTGTTTGTTGTCGTCGGCGGCGGCTGGGTGGGGTGCTCGTCAGCGGCGGCGTTCTAGGTGGTGTCTTGGCGGGGGGAGGGAAGAGGGGTGGGGTGGCTCCGGTGGTATCGTGAAGAGGGAGGGTTTTTTTGTTGTTTCATTTTATTCTTTTTGTTTTTAATTTTTTAAAAAAAAATTATTTATGATAATCAATAGCTGAATGACACGTGTCTCATTTAACCTCTTCTTCAGGTTAAATCCGATTTTATCCCATTTAAAATAAATGGGGTATAAAGGTTGCATTATTCCAGAACAATCTTTAACTTGCATTATTATTTGCGAATCGTCAAAAGGTTGCATTATTCTAGGCCATTTTTCCTATTACTTATCTTTCAAAGAACTAATAAAGTAATCAACCATCTAAGGTCTAAATTCTCATATAGTGCTTTATCACGAATCAAATTGGCAGAGTGATCGTAATCAACGTAGATCAATATTAAAGCAATCAATGTTAACATGGTTACTCGTACCACCCGTCCTCCACCTCTTTCAAAACCTTCTAGTTTTTCATGGATGTCTACATGTCTTTATACAATTGTCCAAATTCTAATATTCCATCTGTTATAGAGACTACTATTAACTAATCAGATTCTGATTTGACCTCTTATTTCTTTCTCATCACTTGACATGACTCTTTTATATATGGAAACTAATCTAATCCTATTTTTTACCTCTTATTTCTTTCTCACTACTCGCCATCAATAACAATATATAAACGTGATCTCAAAATGTCTACAAAATTAAAGATGTTTAATGGAGACACTTTTAATTTAAAAAAGGATGATATGAGGGCGTTAAATCTTACCCTACTCGTGAGCCAGCATGGCCAGTGGCCTTAGATAATGTAAAGAGCATAACATCAAAGTCAGCTGGAGAAGTGATGGGTGCGTAGTGAGGCCAGTAGTAAGCAAGGTCATACACAAGCATCCCTCCTTCCCTCTTCACCACCGGCTTTCGACAACCGCCATCTGGGTTGTTTGGAGATGTCACCACTTCAATGTATGGACCTGATGATTCCTCTTCAAACCTGCTCGCATCTCCTTTCCATTCATATATCCCTGATCCCTCTTGCTCAACTGCTTCTTTATAAGACTGCCAACAAAAGGTTGAGATAGATATGTCAAAACTTATAAGTGTGCTAACATTTTAGTTGTGCCTTTGTTATCAATCTTCGTATAGTCATGAGTCAATGACCAATGTACTAATTATTATGTGGTTTGATATATTTTTAACCTATATCTAAATGTGTTGTTAAACGTTGATACTAGCATGGACCAATGAAAAAAGTTGCAGGAATAGATAAACCAAAGAGTAGGATGTAAGGCTTGAGGATTTGGCAAGATAGTAGAAATAATACCAAAGAATAAAATCCCATGGTTGAGTTCGTAACATGTAACCATATATTGTGTCATTATATATTGATTAGTCCTACAAGTATCTCATTCAATTCAGAGTTGAGTATTGGTGAACCACATCATTGTTATATCGAAACCGATAAGATTTGATGACACAAATATAATATTTATGATCATCTAAAGAAAAATATAGTCATGTGACATCTTATTGGATTCGTCTTGATATATACTTAATTAAAATCCACTTTTTATTATTTTTATAAATACACAACTAGAGATATTAACAGTCAAAGTTTTGCATTGGAGTATTATATATGTTGGAAAATGAAAATCTACATTTACTAGACCGCTTGAAACAAATTTAATTACTTTAAAATCCTTGTCATAAAGAGCAAGGGATCGGTTATTTTCACACTTAAGAATGAGAAACTTGATTAGATCAATTATAAACCTTAAAAAATGGATTCAAAACATATCAAACATATTTAGAGTCATTGAGATACATTCTCATTAATGGCTAGAAAAAACCAAAAGATCACGTGCGCAAAAATTACCGAGTAATAGGGCTCAACACAAACAACGGGTACGTGGTTGTTAGTATTGGTAGTCTCCTTAATAGTGGAAGCCGAGGCCCTAAGTGCAGCGATGAAGAGCTGAGATGATCCTGTTCCTCCAATTATATACCGACCATCGGTAACTGCATTTCCGACTACACGATGCATTCTTCGCACTGCGTCAATGAGCTCGGGCATCTGAAAGAAAAGCTCGGGCTCCTTAGGGTTCACAAGGTAGCTTATTAGGTCTGATGCTTTGATTGTGACGGAGCATTCATCGTCCACTTTCTTCCAATAAGGGTAGAACATCTTGGGGTCACCACTGCATTAATCAGAGGTATGTTATATAATGTTAGATTCTTCGTCTTTAAAATGACATGATTCTTTAATTTGCAAGGGTCTATTAGTTATCGTGTTTTGTTTTTAGTCTAAAATCGCAAAATGCAAAAACATGAAATTAACAATGATGTCAAATAAGCCATAAAAAACCTATCTTTTTTTACTAGACTATGAATATCCTGAAATCCAAACTCTATATTAGACTAATAAAAAAACATGAAAAATATCTTTCTACCATATTATAAAAGATCGATGAAAACTAATAGCAAAAAAGGAATAATAACATCAACTTACTGATCAAGATTGATAACATCAACATTTCCATTGGTCGTGGTCAAGTTCGAGTTGTGACCACTGGTTGTACTAGGGTTGATGTTGTTGCCGTTAAAAGATACCATTTTATGCTTTGATTTATGTAAAACTTATAGGTCCTATGATTCAATTATGAATCTCCCTTTGCTCTTTCTTTTTGGAGAAGTGTGTATCATGTCTCTCCCTATTTGTAAGCCTATGTGATCGTTAAAGTTTGTTAGGAAATAGGAATCCTTCTTTCCTGCTCATTGTTTTAGGAAATAATGTTTTTATCTATTTATTTGACATATAAAAAACAAAAACAAAAGCAAAAAAGAATCTCTCTATACCTGTTTCTATTATATAGGAGTTTGGACAAAGTTTAAGTATGTGGTTCAATGAAGAATGAAAAAGTAAAATAGTAGGACCAACTATAATTTATGTGAAAGTAAATTGATGGGGTCATAGGAAGATCTTTCATAGATGTCAACTAAGACATGTCGTCTACTGTATTACAAACCCCACAAATTATTTAGTTTAAAAAGGGATTTTTTGTCAAAAACCACCTTTTATAATACACATTGTAGGTTTAACTACCTTTTATAATTTTGTTTTACTTTAACTACCTCTTATAATTAAAACCAGTAGGTTTCACTACCAAAACCAGTTTCAGGCCAAAAAAAATTATGACGATTTTACCCTTTAGTGGTTTTTCGTCATGTTCTTCATTTTTCACCCAATTTTCATTCGATTTTCTCACTGAATCCAACCCTACTTCATCAATTTAGGGGAAATTTGAAGATTCTTTTCAATTAATCATTTAATTGGGCATTAATTTGTGAATGAAGTGCCCAAATCTTCAATTTGAGGCTTTTTTGCAAACCCTATAGTCCAAACTCCGGCAACCACAATGGACAAACTAGATTTCGGCGGCGAGAGGGTAACCACCATCGAACAACCCAGATTCCGCCGACGAGAGGGTTGCACCAGGTTTCGGCAACCACAGTGGGCAGCCCACGTCTGTTTTGGTGGTGGTTACCCTCTCGCCGGCGGAATCTGGACTGTTTGTTACTGGTTATATTCTCGCCGGCAAAAACTGGGTTGTTTGTTGGTGGTAACCATGTCGCGGATGGAATATCGGCTGCCCAATGTGGACGCCGGAATCTGGGTTTGCCAAAAAAACGTCCAATTGATGATTTGGGCACTTCATTCACGAATTAATGCCCAAATAAATGGTTAATTGAAAAGAATCTTTGAATTTCCCCCAATTTGATGAATTAGGGATGGATTGAATGAGAAAATCGAAGGAAAATTGGGGGGAAATGAAGAAGATGACGGAAAACCACTAAAATTTGGCTTGAAAAGTATCGGGTTGAAATCGTATCATCGACTTTGTTCCTAGTTTTGGATTGAGTCAACGGTTCGAAATTCGCTTGGGATCATATTTATCAAGTCTTTATAGACTATTACAAGTATTCAAATCTCATCTTTTAAAATATTTAGCCCCTAAAATAAATGGCTTCAAGATCCGCTGTTGTGCATGATATTATTAGTTGCTTGTTTATAAGCTATGAGTTTAAAATTTTTGGTACATTTCATGTATATTATCTTTGTTGGGACACACATGTCATAGTTATAGTCTTATAGATTGTAATGCTCAGTATATCTTCTACTAGTATATTATTTTATGAAGTTTTGAGTGAGTTATGAATTTTAAGGTCACGATATAATAATATTGTAATTCAAGTTGAAAGTTATAACATGACATATTTATATTTCATAACCTTTTAAGATTTGTAATGTGAAATATACAGTTTGAAAAACTGGAGTCTTCCTTTAAATATCTACTAGATTTCTATGCACGCGATGCGTGTGACAACAATTTTATTATGAAATTTTATAATCTACAATAGATAATTTTATGGATAGTCGCATCTTACCACTTAAACTTTTCATATTTGTAGAGACTCTCACCTTTTTTTTAATTCCACCTACCATTTACCATCTTATTAAAAACTCCCACCACTTAACGGTTTTTGTCAAATTTCATTAACAAAAATCGTTAAATGGGTTCCACATATACATTTTGTTAACAAAATGAAACTTGAAATAGTTGCAATTCTTTCCAAATAGTTGTAATTCGTTCCAAAATTGCTCTAAATAAATTGATGAAATTGACTTTGATTTCAGCGTAAACTAATAATAAAATGCATATGTAGGGTCCACTTCACGGTTTTGTTAATGGACTTTAACAAAAATCATTAAGTGGTGGGAGTTTCTAATAAAATTGGGAATAAATTCAAAAGAAAAATTCATTAAGGTGGGAGTTTCTAAAAACGTGAAAATTTTAGGTAGTTTTGAACTAAAAAATCCTAATTTTATTTGCAGACGATGTGTGTTTTGGCAACTGTAACATGATAAAATATGAAGGTACACAACATATTTTATTTTCAAGCTAAATTCATTTTGGCTCATTTTTCTTTGAAAACATCCCTTACTCCCCACCATCAACTACAACTTTTGTTATATAGTACCTGATAAGGTATTTTTTGGTCATTATCCAAATGAGAAAAAATTCAAAAGTACTTGAAAATACTTTATCATAGTTCTCACTCATGCTAAAATACTTTATCAGGATCGATTTGATCAAATGTCCCTTCACTCATGAACAATCAATTACTCATGTATTTCAAAAAAAAAAAAAAATTCAAAAGTATATAAAAGTATAGCAAAGTGAGTGTCTATCTATAGATCTCAAGAAAATATAATCCTTGATATTTTTTTAAATTATTTTTACTTTGTAGGTTTTTAGATATTTTAGTTAGAAGTTTTGAACATCTTTTATTACAAATCTAATGGCTAAATTTGGAAATAAAACTTAATTACTTAATAAACTCATTGATTTATTTTATTTATTTTTCCTTTTTTTTGGCGTCCACCCTCACCTCTTCACTTATATAATAGAGATAAAATCAGACATTAAAGAGCTTTAAATCTATATTCAAGTTTATAAAAACTTTAAATCTCCTCCCTCTTAACCCGTTCACTTAAGAACTTCGTATTGTACATACTTCTATTAAGTTTTTACTTAAACTAGATTTAAACCTGTACAACAATGCATGGGATACCAAAAGTTCTATCTAAAAAATTCAATTCATAAGTTATTGGATTTTTTAAATAGTAATTCAACCAATTGAAACTTAACCAAGACTAAAATGAATTATAATTTATTGAGAAATTATAGTCTTAAATTAAAGGAAATGTCCTATTATATTAATACCTATTTTGTGTTATTAATCCGTGAAATTTAGACTTATTGTGTATTCTATTATTTCTTTTTAGTCGATGTAGTTGCATAAATGTTATAAAACTGAGCTTGCCTAAATGCCTATCCAATAATATTTGATCACTACGTATACCCATTAGGCCTTCACATGCACATTGTTCTAACCTGTATTTTCTGTGTTTAACCTCGTTATAAAAAGTTTTTTTAAAAACAATTATCCAATAATATATGTATTTGTATTAAGTAATCCACCTAAATGAAAAACAATGAAAACATAATAAGCAAAGTCCCTCCTCCACTTTCTGGTTTACACTTATTAGCAAGGGCAATACAAAGGCTATGTTCTTTTCAACTTATTTAAGCACTATAGTGCTTATTTCAGAATGATCAGATCAGATCGAAAAAGTTCGAATCAGATTAGATCAGATCAGAAAAGTTCAGATCATATCAGAAAATAATAAAAACAAAAAATAACTATAATAAGTTCAGATCAGATTAGATCATATCAGAAAAAATTCAGACCAAATCAGAAAAGTTTAGATCAGATCAGATCGGATCAGAAAAGTTCAGATCAGATCAGAAAAATTCAGATCAGATCTATAGAACGGACCCTTGGGAAATTGGAGAGCGTAAATTTGTGTATATTATAATATTTGTAATCTACTTTTTCAAAATAAAAGTGTGAGAAAGTGTGTTGTGTAATGAATTGGGTGGTTCAATAGTAAAATATCTAATGTGGGACCATGTAAGAAAAGGTGTAGTACATATGTGGTTCTTTGAAGGTAAAATGGAAAATAAAACTACCAAAATGGAAAAGATTCAAAGTAGGAATAATTTTTAGAAAAGGACCAAAAACCAATGCATGAAGAACAATACAAACAAAGTAAGTATATTATAAGTGAATTTTTTACTTACGATTCTAGGTAAGTCCACTTTGTAGGACTCATAACATTAATGCTCGTATTTATGACTAATAAGTATCAAAATGATATACCTAACATATATATAGTGTTCAACCCGTGAATTTTCCAACATGTCTACTGATATATGAGATGCATTCACTTTGTATTTTTTCTCAAATACATCATACCATACACTAAATATATTTGAAACTTTTCTATTTTTCTCAAATGATTTCATATTAATACTTTTTCCTAATAAAATAAAATTGAAACCCCATTAATTATCTGATTTTAGGAATGTATCTCATATAATTTGTTATTATTAGGTTATGTAATTTATTTAGTAAGTATATATCTTAAAATTTATCATCATATTAATTATTCTTGAAATTTGTTTAGTCATTATTCTTGCCCAGCTTTGTAAATATACCCATTATTTATTTATTAACCTTCTCTAACTTTGTAAATATCCTTGTAATCTTTTTGTAATATTCTTGCCCACCTATATAAAAGATAGTAATAATAATTTCTCAAATTTTAGGTCATATTTAAAATTTTAAAAATCTAAAAATCTTTATATTCTGACATATATATAATGGAAATTTGATTACCAATATCTTATGAGATTATTCATCATACACCCGGATGTACCATGTAGGCCATTCCTGAGATTTTCGAAGCCCAGGGCAAAGTCACGATTTGGGGCCTATGTTTTACATAACAATAAATTATTAAATTTAATAAGTTTCATGATATATGTAAACATAATTCTTTTCATTACATTACACACATAAAATATGTTTAATCAACCCTAAATAGAGCAAGTCTTTTGTAAATATGAAAATAATTTTCTGTAATGATTAGAAAAATCATAAAAACACCGAAATGAAAATTAGAGGGGAAATTCCCAATGGTACTCCTCAAGTTTGGAGAATTCCCAATGGTACTCATCTATTATTTTTAATTCCATTGGTACTCCTCAATTATTGCTAATTGCCCAAATGTGATGTTATTAACGAAAATGGTTAGATTTAACCCCAAAGTATACAAAAAAAACATAATTAAACATAATTAAACTAATAATAATAATAAAATCAAATAAAGTTAATAATAAAATTAAAAATAAAAATAAAAATAACCCAGCCAACCCACCCACTGTATTCCCGTCACCACCCTAATCCACTCACCCCTCACCTCCCCAATCCATCAAAACCACCAAGCCAAATGCACCCAGGCTCCGCCGCCTCAACACCATAACCAATAACCACCATCAGTCGAACCTCCTCCTTCAAATCCGATACAGATGGCCGAACCTCCGCCGCGCCAGCATTTTCTGGGTTTTTGGTCGAATTTTGATTGACGGTGGTTTGGGGTTGCGATTTTTTGGAGTTTTTTGATTGGGGTAGTTGGGGGGGTTCGAAGGGGGTGGGTTAGGGTGATTGGGGGGTTCGAAGGTGTGTTTGGAGCGGCTGAGGGGGTTCGAAGGTGTGGGTTGGGGTCGTTGAGGGTGTTCGAAGGGGTGGGTTGTGGCGGCTTGGGGGTTCGAAGGGGTACGTTGGGTTGCTGGGGGGTTCGAAGGAGGTTGTTGGGGTGGGCTAGGGTGTTCGAAGTGGCGGTTGTCAGGTGGGTTGATTGGTTTGGGGGTGGAGTGAGAGGGGGTCGAAGGGGTAGTTGGGTGGGTGACTGGACAGGGGGTAGTTGGGTGGGTGGGCACTAGGCAGGGGGAGGGGGTTGGTGTTTTGTTTTTTGTTTAATAAATGGTTTTTTTAATGGTAATAATTGAGAATTAAATCTTAATGGTATTTAAATTAGTTTAATCATGTTTTGATTTTGATTAGTAATGATTATGGTTAAATTTAACAGTTTTTTTGTTAAAAACATCACATTTGGGCAATTAGCAATAATTGAGGAGTACCAATGGAATTAAAAAAAATAGATGAGTACCATTGAGAATTCTCTAAACTTGAGGAGTACCATTGGGAATTTCCCAAATTAGAGTGGTACTTAAAAAAACAAATGAAAGGAGATAATAAGACCTGACATTTTATATACAAATGACATTTAATTATTAAATTTGCCAAAGGAATGTAGCCATAATTGAGCTGTTGGTATAAAGTGTCATATTGTAATTTTTATTTTAATTTTTTGGTTGACCAAATAATTATTGTAAGAATCTATAAAAATTGAAATCCAGAAAGTTATTGTATGGACTATATTAGGGGAGAAGAGGATGAGTAACTATCCAATCTTAGCCAAATTTAGTTATGTTAAATTCCATGGTTATCTTTCTTTATTGATCATATTTTATATTGATTGGTTAGTTCCTTAATTTTAGCTAATGTTACCTTGTATGTTAGGCCAATAAAGATATCCTAGCTTAGAAACACGTTGTTTAATTTTAACAGCATCATGGCACCGATTAGATTATCATGCATAAGCATGCACAAAATTTGGGCCTCTGATCCCTGGGCCCAAGGCAGCTGCCCCGCTGGCCCTGCCCCAGGAACGGCCCTGGTACCATGGGTCATAAAATAACCTTAGGAGTACCATGGTGTATAATAAAAATTGTAAAATCTTATAAACATGATAAACACTTTCCTCAACTTGTGGTTTCATCTCAGTAGAAAATATTACTTTCATTTGATAGATGTTTTCATTTTAAAATTAATTCTACTAAACGCAATTTTTTTATAACTTTTGCAAGACACGAATTGTTAAATTTACTATATTTCACACTTCCTAATTTCTGGTTCACATTAATCTTGTTGCTTTCAACATAAATAAATAAACCATTTTGCGCTATTGCAATTTTTTTCAAGATGACGTTGTTTTTTCCAGCAAATGATGTAATTTCTCCATCAACAATCTCCAACCATCCATAATGATCTTAGGTGTTGTATAGTTTACATCTAAAATCATGGGAAGTGAAAATTCTCATGAAATAAAAAGATGTTTTATTATCTGGTTGACAAAAACATGGACATTAGAAATTCCTAGGAAGTTCTAATTCCCACACAATAGAGGTAGGTAATTGGAACTTCCTGTGAATTTCTACTTCCCATTGACATCCAAACAAGATTTTTCACTTCCTAGGAAATTAAATTACGTGGGAAAATTAGATTCCTACAAACTTTAATTTCCTACATGCAACCAAACATTACCTTAGTGTACCATATTGGTAGTGTGACTCTATTGCATTTTTCAAACCAAAGTTTCAGTCGAGAGTCCAAGGTTTTACCTAAAAATCATTTTCAAAAAATGGAGTATGTGTTGAGATGGGGACGGGAAAGGTAAAAAAAATGGAGGACCAGAGAGGGGGAAGATGTAAGTGTGTGTGTAAGGTAAGTTTGCATACATTGCGTTTTTTATTTTATTTTCTTCTTGCATTGACCCAAAAAGAAACCAGAAAGTATGTATTTGTGATATTTGATTGCATTAAGAAACTATGTAAAATTTCCTTTTTTTGTAAAATCTATCCATCTTTAAAACTTATTTTTTCCATTTTCTTTTATATGTTTATATTTTATTCTAAGATTATATAATATTTTGATGCTGATGAGTTAGCAACTCAATTAGGCACTTTAATTGATAAATTGACTTGTGGTGTTCTGTATATTAACTTGACATATGAACCTGAAAATAGGAGAAACTGACATGTGGCAAAAGGATTTTTTTTTATTAATATAGAATACTATATTTCACACTTCCTAATTTCTGGTTCACATTAATATTGTTGCTTTCAACATAAATAAATAAACCATCTTTGCGTTATTCCAATTTTATTAAGATGACATTGTTTTGTTCCAACAAATGATATAATTTCTCCATAAACAATCTCCAACCATCTATAATGATCTTAGGTGTTTTATAGTTTACATCAAAAATTATGGGAAATGGAAATTCTCATGAAATAGAAAGATGCTTCATTGTCTGGTTGACCAAAACATGGGCGTTAGAAATTCCTACGAAATTTTAATTCCCACATAGAGCGATATAATTACCTAAGAAGGTGTACGTGATTGGAACTTCTCGTGAATTACTACTTCCTATTGACACCCAAACAAAAATTTTCACTTTCTAGGATATTAAATTATATGGAAAAACTAGATTGGTAGAAACTTTTACTTCCTAATACATGCAACCAAACATCATCTTAGAATAGCATATTGGCAGTGTGACTCTATCGCATTTTTCAACCCAAGGTTTACATTGAGAGTCCAATGTTTTACCTAAACTCATTTTCAAAAAATGGAGTAGGTGTTGAGATAAAGATGGGAGAGGTAAAAAAAAAAGGAGGACCAGGGAGGGGGAAGCCGTAAGTGTTTGTGTAAGGTAAGTTTGCATACATTGCGTTTTTTTCTTTTATTTTTCTTGCATTAACCCATTAAGAAACCTGAAAGTATGTATTTGTAATATTTGATTGCTTTAAGAAACTATGTAAAATTTCATTTTATTTTTTGTAAAATCTGTCCATAGTTAAAAATTATTCTTTCCATTTTCTTTTATATGTTTATATTTGATTCGAAGATTTTATAATATTTTGAAGCTGATGAGTTAGCAACTCAATTAGACACTCTAATTGATAAATTGACATGTGGTATTCTGTATATGAACTCGATATATGGACCTTAAAATAAGAGAAACTGACATGTGGCAAAAGGATTTTGTTTTATTAATATAGATTACTATATTTCACACTTCCTAATTTCTTGTTCACATTAATATTATTGCTTTCAACATAAATAAATACACCATCTTTGCGCTATTGCTATTTTTTTTCAAGATGACGTTGTTTTGTTCCAACAAATGATATAATTTCTCCATCAACAATCTCCAACCATCCTTAATGATCTTAGGTGTTGTATAGTTTACATCTAAAATTATGGGAAGTGGAATTTTCATGAAATAGAAAGATGCTTCATTATCTGGTTGACAAAAACATGGGTGTTAGAAATTCTTACGAAATTCTAATTCCTACACAATAGAAGAATTTAATTACCTAGGAGGGCGTACGTAATTGGAACTTCTTGTGAATTTTTACTTCTCATTGACACCCAAACAAGATTTTTCACTTCCTAGGAAATTAAATTATATGGAAAAATTAGATTGCTAGAAACTTTTATTTCCTACATGCAACCAAACATTATCTTAGTGTAGCATATTGGCAGTGTGACTCTCGCATTTTTCAACTCAAGGTTTACATCAAGAGTCCAAGGTTTTACCTAAAACTCATTTTCAAAAAATGGAGTAGGTGTTGAGATGGAGACGAGAGAGGTAAAAAAAATGGAGGACCAAGGAGGGGGAAGCCGTAAGTGTGTGTGTAAGGTAAGTTTGCATACACATTATGTTTTTTTCTTTTATTTTCTTCTTACATTAACCCATTAAAAAACCTGAAAGTATGTATTAGTTATATTTGATTGCATTAAGAAACTATGTAAAATTTCATTTTTTTGTAAAATCTATCCATCTTTAAAAATTATTTCCATTTTCGTTTTTATGTTTACATTTGATTCTAAGATTTTATAATATTTTGAAGCTGATGAGTTAGCGACTCAATTAGACACTTTAATTGATAAATTGACATGTGGTGTTCAGTATATTAACTCCTCATATGTACATTAAAATAGGGAGAAACTGACATGTGGCAAAAGGATTGTGTTTTATTAATATAGATGCTTATATTTGATTTTCTTACACTTTATCATTGAATTGATAAATGAACATGTGGTGTTATGTATATTAACTCGACATATGGACCTTAAAATAGGGAGAAACTAACATGTTGCAAAAGGATTTTGTTTTATTAATATAGACAGTGGCGGAGCTGTACATGGGCACCCTGGTGCACGTGCACCAGGAAAATTTAAAATAAAAAAAAGTTCAAAAATAAAAAAAAAATAACGCGTCTGACCTCACCAAGTCACCAACAAACGACATTTTCGCCCTAACCCTGTCAAGTTTTGCACGCTCCTTCCCTTCTCCCTTCAATCCACAGACCTCCGAGGGAACCGCGAAGGAAACCGGCGACGGCTCGTCGTTTACCACCGTCAGTCCTTAACCGATTTCTGGAGGCGACTGCTGCGGCCTGCGAGTGCATTTGCGAAGTGCTACGACTGCGAGCCTGCGAGTGCGACTTGTTGAGGCTTTCACTGGAGGCTGGAGTTGCGGCGAAGTGCATCGAGCCACCGTCACCGTCGACGACTCACCGGCACACCGGTCACCGGGTCACCGGCCACCCAGACCCAGCCTAAATTACTGAGGTAAATAAGTTACTTAAAATTACTTTTATATCTTATTTTTGCTCTAAATTACTTAAAATTAGGTTTTAGATTTGCTCTAAATTGCTTTAATTTACTCGAACTTCATGTGGGTCTACTCTAAATTGATTAAATAGATTGTGAGAACTTGTATTCATTGTAGAAAATTATTTGCAGTATTTGAAATTAGGTTATATATTTGCTCTAAATTGCTATTTAAATACAAAGTGAAAATAATTAGATTTTACAACATCAAATAGTTGATATGATTATATGAAAGAACAATTTACAATATAAAGGAAAATAGTTAGATTGAAAATGTTGTTTAACAACATCAAATGTGTTGATTAGTGATTGAAAATGTTGTTTTACAACATCGAATGTGTTGACTAGTTCATAATACTTTCTTGTTAGATATTAATCATATTATATATGTTAGATATTATTATTTTTTACTTTTGGAATAAAATTTGTTAGAGAGTTTATTTCAGAGAAAAATTTGATTTCGATATGTGAATGGCGATTGATAGTGATGCACCACCATCCGGAAAATCCTGGATCCGCCACTGCCAGCAAACGACATTTTCGCCCTAACCCTTTCAAGCTTTGAACGCTCCTTCCCTTCTCCCTTCAATCCACAGACCTCCGACGGAGCGACAGAACCGGCGACGGCTCGTCGTTTACCACCGTCAGTCCGTAACCGATTTCTGGAGGCGACTGCTGCGACCTGCGAGTGCGTTTGCGAAGTGCTGGGACTGCGAGCCTGCGACTGCGACTTGTTGAGGCTGTCACTGGAGGCTGGAGTTGCGGCGAAGTGCATCGAGCCACCGTCACCGTCGACGACTCACCGGCACACCGGTCACCGGGTCACCGGCCACCCAGACCCAGCCTAAATTACTGAGGTAAATAAGTTACTTAAAATTACTTTTATATCTTATTTTTGCTCTAAATTACTTAAAATTAGGTTTTAGATTTTCTCTAAATTGCTTTAATTTACTCGAAATTCATGTGGGTTTACTCTAAATTGATTAAATAGATTGTGAAATCTTGTATTCATTGTAGAAAATTATTTGTAGTATTTGAAATTAGGTTATATATTTGCTCTAAATTGCTATTTAAATACAAAGTGAAAATAATTAAAGTTTACAGCATCAAATAGTTGATATGATTATATGAAAGAACAATTTACGATATAAAGGAAAATAGTTAGATTGAAAATGCTAGTTAACAACATCAAATGTGTTGATTAGTGATTGAAAATGTTGTTTTACAACATCGAATGTGTTGATTAGTTCATAATTCTTTCTTGTTAGATATTAATCATATTATATATGTTAGATATTATTTTTTTTACTTTTGGAATGAAATTTGTTAGAGAGTTTGTTTGAGAGAAAAATTTGATTTCGATATGTGAATGGCGATTGATAGTGGTGCACCACCATCCGGAAAATCCTGGATCCGCCACTGAATATAGATATAAGATAGATTCTAATTATTCTTGCTGAAGAACTTCATTTTATGTTGTATTGAGTTTTTACTTAAATTGCCAATTATCTCAACTTATGTTTTCTATATTATGCACGTGACACGAACTTCTACTCCTATAAATATCAAAGGTAAAGAGAAAAAGAGTACAGGCGGTAAAAATAAAGTTGTGAAATAAAAAATTCTAAAATTATGAGACCAGCTTACTCGGGAGACCAGCTTATTTTTATAACATTTTCTATTGCTTTCATTTTCTAATGAATTTTTTTTCAAAAACCGCCACGTAAAATACCTCTTTCGTCAATTATAGTCATCGTTTTTTTCTTGTGAATTACTGCTCTGAAAGACTAATTATCTAAGTAACTTGTTGTCATTTTCACTAATTACACTACTAATCCATAGTTTGACCGGTCAAATCATGTTTAATATTTTATTAATCTTTTCTTATTTAATTTTATAATATTTTAATAATATATGTTTTTCATATATGACATGGTAATGGGCACATATATCGAGACAATATTTAATCGCGTTTTTCGGACTGAAGGCGACATATTTTCGAAAAACGGACACCGTCGTGCATCTTATATGGGCACGAATTTCGAGAATCTCTACGAAACAAGTACTAACAAGACGGGTTTTGGAGCACGTACTTTGAGACTAGTTTTTCGGACTCAAGACGACGTTTTTTCAAAAAACGGACACCGCCGTGCACTCTCTAGCGGCATGAATGTCGAGAATCCCTTTAAAACGAGTACCAACAAGCCATATTTTCAGGCAAGTAATTCGAGACGAGGTTTTCGGATTGAAGACGACGTTTTATCAAAAAACTGACACCGTTGTAAGTCCTCTATGGGCACAAATTTCGAGAATCCCTACGAAATGGGTACTAACAAGCCGGGTTTTCGAGCACGTACTTCGAAAAGAGTTTTTGGACTGAAAATGACTTCAAACGGACACCGCCTTGCACCCTCTATGAGCATGAATTTCGAGAATCCCTATGAAACGAGTACTAAAAAGCCGGATTTTCGAGCATGTATTTTGAGATGGATTTTTCGTGCCCATATAGGACGTACAACGATATCCTTTTTGCGAAAAAACATCGTCTTCAGTCCGAAAAACCCGTCTCGAATTACGTGTCCGAAAACCCGGCTTGTTGGTACTCGTTTCGTAGGGATTTCCGGAATTTGTGTCGAATAAAAGGTGCACGGTGATGTCCGTTTTTCGAAAAAACATCGTCTTCAGTCCTAAAAACGCGATTAAATATCGTCTCGAAATACGTGCCCATTACCATGTCAAATATGAAAAAACATATATTTTTAAAATATTGTAAAATTGATTTTAAAAAATATAAAATAGTAAACATGACTTGACCGGTCAAACTATGGATTAGTAGTGTAATTAGTGAAAATGACAACAAGTTACTTAATGTCTGTTCGTTATCGTTTTTTGTTTTCAGTTTTCAGTTTTTTTGAAAACTAAAAACACAAAACACGAAATCAGAAAATGTGGTTTTCACTTTTTAATTGTCAGTTTTCAAAATAATTATGCTCCTAATAAATTGACTAATTTTTTATTCATTATAGGACATATATCATACTTCCTCCGTTTCGCAATACTCGCAACATAAGCATAGTAACTACTATTCATTTACCAAACTCATATTATAATTTTTCACAAGCGTATAAGAAAAAATATAGTCAAGTGGGGTCTTATTTGATTCGTCTTAATTCATACTATTATAATATCAACTTTTCATAATTTTTACTTATCAATAATTCGAGATATTAAAGTTCAAAGTATTGCATTGGATAGTGTGCTAACAAGAAACGTTGCGAGTATTGCGAAACGGAGGAAGTATGACTTTGAAAAGCAAAAAACCAAAAAATAGAAAACAACAGTGATACCGAACGGGCCCTTAGATATTAGTCTTTCATGGCAGTAATTCACAAGAAAAAAAGATGATGACTATAATTAACAAAAGGGGTTTTTTACATGACACTTTTTGACAAATAATTCTTTTCTAATATATAAACTATATATTTTCTCCAACCTTACAACTAATTAAAAGAAAATTAAACCAAATCCTAAATCCTCAACATTATTACGCCTTCTTCTTCTTCCTCCTCACATGTTCTTCTTCAACTAGCCCTACCCTGAGATTATGCATCATACACCGAGGTATATCATGAGAATGGTACACCTAATGCTTTTTGAGCAAAAAAATAATCTTGGGTATACCATCAACCGGGTGTATAATAAAAATTGTACCCTACCCCAATTGCTCCACAAATCTCCTCTCATGGTTAAGCTGCCACCCCCACACATCCCAACCAAAAATCATACAGGGCTATACACCACTACCACACACTCCTATCATAGCTTGGTTGTCACCCCCACACAACCCAATCAACAGGCCACCACAAATTTCCCCAACAACTCTCCATAACCGATTACAGGGCCGATCTGAAGGTATGTAGGCCTCAAGTGTAAACGCCCAGGGCCCAGCTCTTCAACGGGCCCAAATTAGAAAATAAGTTATGTGGTAAAAAATTGCTTTTGCGTTAGAATACTCCGAGAATATCGATGAAGAAAAAAAGAAAGAGAATATTTAGGGACCTTTACTTTCTTTTTCTACTATTCCAATCTCATTAAACTTTTCGTATATTATCAATAATCTCACCTTTAATTGAAATGGAAAACATTATCTTTCCCAAGAAGTTCAACAATCAGTCGCAAATTTTTGTTTAATATTACAATTTCATAGCGATAATAAATTTCATACGGTCTAACCAAGTGCTCATGGATAGACTGTCAAACATAATCCGAAGGAAATTATGCGAAAACTTTAAAGTATTATTATGAAGCTAAGTCTATGTATTAATGTGATATCTTATTTTTAAATATCGGTATTTCGTAACATTTTCACTTTTCCCAATATTTATATTTTTTTGACCTATTTTTTTCTTACCAAATTCTTATTTTCATAAGGGTGTTTGGGTATTTTTCATGGATATATATGTAGTTTTCTCTTCGTTGGTAATAAAGGATGGCCTTGCTAGGAGCATGACTTTTAGATTTTCGGCAATGATGATGGAGTTCAGTACTTCTGCAATTCTTTTAAGGAAAAGAAGTTATTGGCAAATGAAAAAAAAATCGTACTATTACTATATTTCTAAAAGACAAATGGCATAAGAAAGACTGCCTCCACCTTTTCTTATTTGTTATATTTGTTTTTTGTAGTTTCGAGACACAACTTCAAAAATTAATAACTAAAAAAAAGTATATGAAAAAAATCTATATTTTTGGGGTCCATTATTGTTTTGCCTAGGACCTTGAAAATATCAGGAATAGCACTGATCGCTTATCCCACAAAGAAAATTGATGCAAAACTTGATTTTGAATGCATTGAATAGTGGTTATCAATAACAAAAACAAAAAAACAATACAACTTTATTATGCACTCAGGTGTACTTTGGGCATGTTACACTCAAGGCTTGCTCATTCCTCGTTTATATCTCCGTATAAGCAAAATTCGACATCCAAAAATGAGCAATGAGCTAAAAAAAATAGCCTTGGGGTGTATGGTGTACCATTCTCATGATACGCCTGGATGTGTGTTGAATACTCTTAAAAAATTGCAAAAGATAACACAATAAAGAGAGGCAAATAGAAATGATTGACCCATGTGAAGACATTTTAAGTTATAGCTGTTATATGGGTTGGGTTGTGGTTTACAGAATCACAAATTGGCGGGTTATCTTCCCAAACCTTGAGTTAACCCTTATACTTTCCCGACATTCATAGATTAAATTTGTTCGGATCAACACGTTAATTGTTTTATCTTATATATTTGATATTATCTACTCATATGTGTCTGGCTTGAAACTTATTGAATTTCATGTACTAGTAAAATTAAGGTTTAAGGACATGCCAAATACGGGGGTAATATAATTATGGTAATGAAAGTCAAACAAAGGAAATGAAGGACGAATCAAGCTTGTACTAATATAAGTTGTGTTGTATAAAGATCATAAACTAGTGATAGTATAAGGAGATAGAGTGTTGGAGGGAACTTTTACCTTCATTATAAGGGGTAATTATCCACCACCACCTATCTAGTAAGGGTTCGTTCTTTTCGTCTGATGTCATCTGAATTTTTTTAATATGATCTGAACTTTTCTGATCTGATTTGATCTGATCTGAATTTTTCATATTTGATCTGATCTGAACTTATTATAGTTGTTTTTTGCTCTTATTATTTTTTAATCTGATCTGAACTTTTCTGATCTGATCTGATATGATCTGAAGTTTTCTGATCTGATTAGATCATTTCTAAAGTAAGCACTAGAGTGTTTAAATAAGTTGAAAAGAACATAGCATAACTATTGTCTTTTAAATGAGCTAATATTTTCCTTCTTCCTCCCTTGTTATCTCATCATCATAACATCACGTGCAATCACTTCATTTTCTTTTAACCACCATATCACCTCCTTTCCGATTACCTTATTTCCTTTGTTTGACTTCCATTAACCTCTAATACATTAATGTCATTTCAAGCATACCCAAAAGGTTATAAAAGTATATATGAAATAAAGTCAAAAATCAAAGAATGCAGGTCAAATAGAAAATGGAAAAAATTTAAATTATTGCAATTTGTGTAAATAAACAGATTATCTTGTCGAGTTCTATATTTCAACTTTGACCCGCCCAATTTACTAAATGTATCGTGTTGGATCGAGCAATTTACTTAACGTGTCAAAGGTGAAACCTAGGTACGCTAATTTCGTGTCAAGTTGTTTGATCGTTTCAACTTTCATCACTCTACTGTAAACTTGGAATTTGGAAAAAGACATAATTTTCCAACAAACACGGTTTTGTATATAAATCCTGTAACCCTATGATGCTTCTTTGGAGATGGAATGAATTTCCTTGCAGTATGTTACATTTACATCAGATTCAGACCAAGAAAAGTTGATCAAAGAAGGGGGAAAATATAGAAAATGAAATGAAAAAATTGACTATCCCTAGCTCTCCTGCCTGAGAAACATCAACTGACAACAGTTTGTTGTGTTTGATTTGGTAGCGTCTGTGGTTTCTTCCTAAAAACATGTTTCCTACAACGTTCGAAGATGCTGTCATATATCAAATCGAATTGAACTCCGGCTCTCTCCCGATTCACAATGAACAAAATGTGATCACCTTCTACGATTTTGTAATACCTGCACATATTCGAGTAACATGAATAAACTACTACACAGTTTCTTTATTATAACTGCCACAAGTAAGCCTGTAAAAACGTGACAAATACCCTCCTTACAATTTTGTTTCACTGTTTTTTATATGGTAGGGAAAAGGACGAACCAAAAATCTGAAACAAGTAGACCCGTCTGATTTTACAAGTCAAACGCACATGGATGTAGCTCAACTAGGTGGTAGATTATGATGTTGAAGAACATGATCGGATCATGGTAGCGGCATTGTAGGAGTTTCATCCCTCTACTATGAAGGTGGGCTCCTTGTTGGCACCAAGTCTTAATCCTGCCACCTAGAGGGTCGCTCTGTCACCATAACTTAACTCTTCCACGTTACCAGTTGGTTCGGGTGTGGAGGCCAAGGGACTGAAGGTTTCGCCTTTTCTGTGACGTTGTAGTCCTATAAGTCAGGCCCTAAGGGCAGATTAGGATTCACTTAAGTTCCCGTTCTATTTGAAAAAAATTATGAAAGTCCCCCTTATTTTTTCCCCAGAATCCAAACCGAAGGTTGTATTGGGAACTGACAGTTCCAGTCCCTAAAATGAAAATGAAAGAGGTTGAATCCCTTAGGAGAGGGGGGAAAGATAAAGAAAATCCTCGTTCCCTAAAAACCGGTGGAAACCGAACACTACCAACTACACCATGTACTACTTAGTTTAGAAGTTAGTGTCTTGAACAAGGTGACAGCGAATATCGGTAGGAGGGAATATACAATTAGAAGAAATAACAAACTCTTTTTTCTCAGATTCTAAAACATGTACTGGCAAAAGTTGTGGGCATCATCAAATGCTCCCTTCCAAGACAGATACACATGATCTCAACACACCTTTGCGGCTTATTGACATATGACAGGCACAGCAGAAAATATTTACATTATCTTTTGAAACTGTCACCCAATAATGTTTCCAGCTATAGGTAGGGTCTACAAGAATGAGTCATGAATCTTTCCAGCTTTCTGTTGCCTCTTTCATGCTTGAATACATTGAAATCTTTGTTCCCATGTTCATAAATCATTTTGTTAAAGGATAAGATTTCGAGAGTAGCAAATGAATAGAGCATATGACCATAAATATAACTAAATAAACAATCGAAACAGACAGAAAAATCAGAAGGTTTCCAGAATAAGTAAATAACAAGAAAGTTGAGCATCACATACCAGATACCAGGTTGCAAGGGCCTGCAATCTGAATCATTCATAACAAGACGATGGGGATGTTCGATAGGAAGTCGAGGATACATCATGGATATTGTGTTAAGTGCTCCATCATTGTCCCACCAGTCTTCATCCCTGTACATGAATTTCTTTAGCAAATTTTTTGTTGTTTTTTTCGAAAATGAAACAGTAGAATACATTCCTTGGTTACTGAGGCTTAAATGGAAAAACAGTTCATTAGTAAACATGTGGAGGTGGTGATTTAATGAACTCATTTGATATCTCTCTTTTGCTCACCGATAAACAAATTCTCCAAATAAAAGTTGTCGGCTTTTGAGGGTCCGTTGAATATCACGACATGTTTGAGCAGTTTACAATGACACATGTTGCATAATGAGCTTAAAAGTCGCCATATTTATATTAATCGTGTTTATCTTGAAGACCGACAAAAAGAAAAAAAAAACTACATACTTTGCTAGTTTTCCACAATCCTGCGATAGTTTTCAAAACAAAATTGAACATGGAAAATAATAAAAACACTCCCTAAACAAAAAAAAAAGGAGTTGGGACTTATTATCAGATTGGAAAATTCTCAAAAATTAAGCAAGACAATGGGGTGAGATAAAATCCAGGATGCAATACCTGTAGCCTTTGTAAGGAGGGGGAACATCAGGAGGGTGGCGCCACATGCTCATCTGCAACACTCTTATAAACAGCAAAGGGTGGATGCCAAGAATGCCAGAAGGAACTGTGAAGCCGAAGAGCTGTCGGGTTCGCTTTGTAGCATAACTGAAATAATATGTATCTGGAAAAGTCTGTAAATGTGAGTTAAGTCTCATTGATCCCTGAATTGTTAGATCAGGAAGGATCCAGTCTTCTGAAGCAAATGGACCGGCATTCCCTAATAGGCAGTCTACTAAACCCCACACACCTATCTTCCTCCATGACATGTTAAAGTGATCAAATCCGAAATTATAATAGGCCTTTAGCCAAGGAATGTCGAACCAATCGTATATGATAACACCCAATCGACAAAGCTGAAGCAAACATATGGGCTTCATATTCATTCCATCTTCTGGCCTGTAATCAATTTTGAAAATGATGGTTGTAAGCTTATACAAACACCACACACGTTAACATTAAACACTTTCAATGACCCGCCAAATTAGTTTCCATATGTGATTTCGACTAAAAAAGACATCCATGACAATTGACAAATAACCAACAGCAAAGAAAGAACTGGAGTGACAACGACATTAGTTAATTATCAGATGGATAAGAATCAAGCAACACCTTCCATCTCAACTCCAAACTAACTATCTAATTACCGACTTATTGAAGTGGAACGCGTAGCACAATGACTCACCAGATTACATACCGAACTACATTCAGCCAGATTGAAAATCATTTACAAATTGAAACTACTAAGATAATTCTGCATTTCAATGATTTAAGCACATCCCAAACGAAATAAACTTACTGCATCCCATCAAAATAAGCTCTTGTGGTCCCATTAAAAGCTCCAGATAATGAGGTGATACTCAACACCCAGTTTGGAGAGGTTTCATGACCCTTAAACGCCTATAATCACAGCCATTAAAATGTCAAAAATGTAAGCAAATCGAAGTTTTCCGGCCATTAACTTATCCAATGAAAATCAGCAATAAGCCTGACCTGATCAGCAAGCATTTGCTGCAAAACCCGAACAACCTGCGCTCCAGCCGAATGCCCAACAAAATGAATAGGATGATCCTCATCCCATTCAGGGTAATGCCCTACATATATTCAAATAAATCTTTTCAAACAATCAAAACCCCATAGGATTTTCCTTCAACCATCATTATATCAACAAACAGATGACACTAACATATTCAGAACTAATCAGAGCAAAATTACAATTGGTTTTTATTTATTCCGGAAAACCTTGTTCATAGATTCTTCCAAATTGGGAATGTCCACAAGCTTTGCTATGTTCTTCACCATAATCTACCACACCTCCTTTCAAGTAATAGAACAATTCGCGCGCCCTGAAAACCAAATTACCCCGGAAAACATCTCAAAAATTATTCCTTTACAAGACTTTCCTAAAACAAAATCAAATTTAAAGGTACCTATCATATACACTGGTGAGAGAGCCCAAATCTGGCACCAAAACTCTCTCATCCTTCTTCTCTGCCCCAGCGAAATAGGACAATCCACCCAATCTCTGAAAATCAAAACAAATACCCACATACAAAAATCAAATACCCAGATGAAAATTCATGCTACCCATATGAAATTAAGCAAAAACAAAATGGTTACCCCTTGGCCAAATCCAAAGATTCCATGAACCAAAACAATGGGAGGCAAATCATCAACAGAAGAAGAACCTAGAGGTTGTTGAGCAACCTCTTTGACTTCAATATTCATATTGGGTTTACGAAAATCATATAAAGCTTGAGACAAATCATATGCAATAGCTGTGCTAAATATGTAAAACCCATATAACAAATGAACCCATGAACTCACAAATAACTCCACTAATTGCAGAGAACTTATCCACAATCTTATCATTTTTTTTCTTTCTTTTATTTGTGATTCTACCCCTAAATTTATCAAACCCCAAGAACACTCACAAGTTCATAATTCTTAAAATCAAATAAAAATGAGATTTTTGGTGGAATTTGGAGAAGAAAAGGAGGTTTGGGAAGGAAATTAAATTGAAGAAATTGAAAAAGTTCCCTCCTTTCTTCTCCTTCCTTACTACTTTGAGGTGTGTTTTTTTTGTATGAAATGTGAAAATGGAAATGGGGGATTTGGGGTCAAACTCGGCCACAATTTTTTGTAATTCCCCAACCTCACAAGTTACATTAGGCAACCACCAATCAACGCACATTCTCAATACATCCATTATAGAAGAGCCTGGATATGAGGGCCAGTGTTAGGTGGCCTCTTTTTATTGGTTTATGGTGTCTGTAAGATTCTTCGTGGTGGGTCCCTTTATCAACTGACGTAGAAAATAGCAACGGAATGGACCCATTTTGATTTCATTTGATTGTTTATTTCCATTTACCAATTTCTTTCTTCTCCTTTTACATTTTTCCCTTTGTTTTTTTATAAATTGACTAGATTAAAAATGCGTTCTACTGTCAATAAGTTTATACTTCCTCCGTTTTAAAATAAGTGATACACTTTTTATTTTGGGTGTTTTAAAATAAGTGATACAATTTGGTTTTTTTGCTTTATATGGTAACTTTTTGCTTGTTAAATGACCTATGTGCCCTTACTTTTTTGCTAAACACATCATTAACAACATCTAACAACACTAACTTCAAAAGGGGTAGGGGACCACACCCACTAACTTCACCATCAATTATACACTAAACACAATTATAATCTTTTGCCTCAAAATCCGCAAAAACAACAATGTATCACTTATTTTAAAACGGAGGAAGTACAAGTTTCAAGAAGTTGCATGAAGTTCTAACATCTTACTCCCTCCGTCCCAAAATATGAGTTTTGTTTTATTTTGCAGGGTCTCTAAGGCGTACATTTGACCTTCTATCTTCAATTTTTAATTAGTAAAAAATATAAAAAGTTGATAATATAAAAGTACATATTATGCTGAATCTAACAAGATTCCACACGGGTATGTGTTCTTGTATATATTAATAAGAATATTTGGTCAAAAATTATAAAGTTTGACTCCTAAAAAGGAAAGAGGAATTATATTATGTGACGGATGGAGTATAAAATTACCTTTAATAAGTTTCAACTAGTCTCATATGCACGGAATGCAGTGCGAAATATTTTAAAACTTAGGCCACGTTCAGTTCAACTTATTTTTTGTGAACTGAACTTATTTTTACTGAACTGAACTTATTTTTACTGAACTGAACTTATTTTTGCTGAACTGAACTTATTTTTACTGAACTGGACTTATTTTTACTGATTCATGTTGTTTTTTCTTCTTTGCACTACTGATTTTTACTGAACTGAACTTATCTTAACTGAACTGAACTTATTTTTACTGAATTGAACTTATTTTTACTGAACTGAACTTATTTTTACTGAACTGAACTTATTTTTGCTGAAATGAACTTATTTTTGCTGAACTGAACTTATTTTTACTGAATATTATTATTTTAAGGTGAACAGAACAGGGTTTTAATGACTAATAATTTATGATTGGAGATGTGTGCATTTCATATAAAAGTTCGGTAACATTTCAAATGACATTAATATTTAAATTTTATACCATTTTTGCCTACTTTGCATCACTCTTATTAAATGTAAAGTGTTTAATATAGGTAGGAAGTCCGACGTGATTAATCGAGCATAAATGAAGTCTACGTAGCTTGTTTGGCGTTGGATGAATTTTGGGAAAAAAGAACCTTAATTACAAGTAAGGTGATTGATTAAGAACCTTGTGATGCTCTTATTGTAGGAGAGTGATTGAATGACCCTAAGGGTTGCCAACCCTCTTTATAGTGAATTTTTGTTGGTCACTTGAACATTAAATCATTATTTTTATGACACTTCTTTCTCCACTTTATTACTAATATATCAATATTTTATTCATTGTTTCTATGAGGGTTGGCAACCTTGAGGGTTAGCCAAACATTTTCCCTTATTGTACGGGTGTTTGAATTGTCAATTATAATTGTTTTTATAAGCAACCAATTATATCTTTTTTATTCATATGACATATGGAAAAATCATACGCATGTATGCATAGTCAATCCATTAATTAGCTTCATCATAATTTTTTTTTTTGCGAATGAGCCATAAAGTCAATGTTACAATGGGATTCAAAATTATAACTTATCCCACACAGATCCCTAATGATTCACTATCGAATAAAGTATAATTAACTATGGGTAACCTTTTATTAAACCATCATTTTAGCAATCTATTCAAAGCCTTTAAGATATACTCAGGAGTACCTAGAAGCAAGCACCTTCTCTCACGAGAAGTGATAAATCTTTAACAGTTAGAGGACATTGTCCCCACTAACACAAAGTTTATAGTGTTTATGTTGGTTAATATAGTGTTGGTGTAGGTGTAATATAGTGTTTAGTAAACAAAAGAGGAAATATCAACACTGTATATAATGTCAATACCAACACTATATGTGCAAGCGTTATCAACACTGTAAAACTATATTTAATTTGTGTTAGAGGAGCCCTCTAACCGCTAGAAACTTGCTCACCCGGGTTTGACCTAAAACTTTTTTACAATCTATTAGTTAGATTTCTTAGCTAAAAAAATTAGTTTGCTTTTTTAGGTAGTTTTTTCTGTAAATACCCTTTGTGTGGAAAACTCTCTGATTTTAATTCTAATTTTGTATTCGTGAAAGTTTTGGTATTTAATTTATGAGTAAATTTTTATTTTGTCAATCATAATGATCAGTGGACAATTGAAATTACAATTAATTTTGATTAATAATTTTCTATTGAAATTGTCTTAAAAGATCACTTATCAAATAGTGGTGAAAAACTAAGCAAGGATATGGAGGTGATATCATGTGAAAACCATTACGTTCTCCTTTGGCTTATATAATAAAGATAAGTTCCACTAAATAACATTCTATAAGATCATATAAGTTCATGAAAAATAAAGTGAAGAGAATACACCAAAATAAGTTTAAAGTTTAATGAGTTCAAAATAGTTTAGATAAGTTCAACTAAGTTTAGATTAGTTCCAATAAGCTATAATAAGTTCCAATAAGTTCAGATTAGTTCAGATAAGTGACAATAAGTTTCAATAAGTTCCAATAAATTCAGATAAGTTTAGGAAAAATAAGGTGAAGAGAACGCACCCTTAATTGTCAATTATAGTGGATTTTATCAAAATAATCCCAACTTTAAATTAATAATCCTAAGTTTTGAAGTATGGAGATGCTTCTCATACCAATCTAATGATGAGACAGAACTTTTGAATTGTTGTTTGGTTGACATGAGAGAACATGCATGGAAAGTGAAAATTCCTATGAATTGAGAGATGAATGAGTTGTTTGGTTGATTAAAATTTAATTTCAAGTTATGATTAGTTTTGTGGGGGGAGGGGGAATAAAGAAAAGGAACAAAAAATGATAAATCGAAACAAAATTAACTATCTCAACAAGTTTTATTTATCACTTAGATAGTTTTGGGAAGACACCCTTTACAATTGAGATTTTTCTGTGTTAATTCAAGTTGGGATATTATGAGAAGATCGGTTATAATTGGAATTTTTCAAGAAAGAAAAAGAACAAAAAATGATAAAACAATCAAAATTAACTATATCAACAAGTTTTATCTGTTACTTAGCTGATTTTGGGAAGATGCCCTTCATAGTTGAGATTATTCTTCTTAATTCAAGGTTGGGATCTTATGAGAAGATCGGTTATAATTAGAATTGTTCTTGTGAAAATTTCCTTTTTCTTAATCAATAATGATCATTGTCACTATCTTTATTCCTAGAAACAATTTAGAAGATATTACTTATGGTGCCTTGCCTCCGATTTAGTTTCTCGCTAAAGTCTAGAGCATGGGTAGCAAGGCAAACCGGGAAGGAGCAAGGCAATCACCCAAAATCACCTTCGTCGACGACGTAACTGAATTGTCGGATAACGAAGAACTTTGCTCGCTTCATAATTTGTTGTGCTTCACTTTTCTTTTCATTGACATCTCTATATCTCTCTTCTTTTTTGTTAAGCCGTCTAAAATGGCATATTTTCAAATGGCAAAGGCAAACTTAGGTCTTTGCTTGCTACATAATTATATGTATTTTTGTCACAATATATGAAGACTTACTACCCCTATTGTTTTCTTATGTTTTCAAGCAATTCTTTTTGATTTGGATGCTCGCTCGAGTCTGAGACATAAGGTAATAGATTGGACTTCAAATCACATTCATAACATCTTAATTTAGGAACCTGAGGAATCCTAAACTACTAAGGGGCATCTGTTTGGAACGAATTTAATATGGACGGGCAATTCATAGGAGAGATTTGTAAGGCCGACGATTCAATAACCATAACTTATGATTGATTATCAACGTGCGAATAATATAAGCAAAAAGCAAGAGAGCTTGATTAAATTTATAAAACAATAAGCAAGTAATAGCAAGAATGCCGTAAAAATACACAATGACCTCGGCTCAGTATTTATACTAATTACATACATGCTTTGTAGCCGTTTGTTAACCTGACCGAATCCCTAATTGAATAAACATTGAGCTAACCACCTCCTATAAATCAGGCGTCCAACTCCATCCGTTCATGGACTGGGTCTTCAGCTTCCCCACGTTCTGTCTCACGTGCCATAAGGTGCCATGAACCCGTTACTTTAATGAAAATTAGTCCAGCCCCCTTGTCACGTGATGGCGAATTTCAGCCCACAACAATTGCCCCCAATTTCCCTCTCTTGACAACAATTGGAAAAGCAAAAGAGGAGGGAAATTTGAAGCCTCGTAAACCGCAACATTACAAAACCCTGTATATTAGTAGTTGGACGGTTTAAATGGAGGAAAGTAAAGAGCCATCAAATCAGTCTTCTTCTTCACTTCCGCACGCTGTGTAACACCCCTAAATTCCTCTCTATTTTCACAAATATTTTCCTACGTAACCAGAGGTATCTTGAGGTGTTACCGCCATGGTGATACGTATACGACTTACATAACAAGATATTAAATAAACCTATTAACTTTTAAAAAATAAAACAGTGGAAGTCTTAAATTAAAATTAATCAAAAGACAAACTGGAAACCCTTTAAGGCCCCTTAATAAAATCCTTAGAAATCCAAACTCCCAACTTGATATTTAAAACAGTCCCATAACATAACTAATGTTCTTTGAGTCAATCTCAAATAAAACCTATGTTACTTAACATAACAGTGAAAACAACTGGCTGAAAGATCCCTTCACAATGAGGCTCATCACGAATACCTGAAAAGAAATCCTACTCTCCATACAACATAAGGTTGAGATGGGTCGTTGTAGGTCCATAATACAATGGACGACACACAAGAAAGTACACGTCAGCTATGGGCTGAGTACATACACACTACCAAAATTTAAAGCATAACAAAAACATCCTAGCATGATACTAACAAAGTAAAAACATGGCATGACTTAAGAACTCGACTCTTGACTCATCAGACAGACGATTAAATTACTTTATTATTGAATTGTTATTGAACGAGCATCGTCAGCCACCGGATTCGTACGGGCTACTACTATTTAAAAGTGATAAGAGTGTCCCTAGGACCGTCCTCAAATCGAATAACCTTGAAAGTGATAAGAGCGTGCCTAGGACCGACCTCAAATCAAATAACCTTTCCTAAGAACGTCAGTGTGATCATACCTATAAGTATCAACTTACTCAGAAAGTCTAATTAACCTTAGCCATCTCGACGAATTACTAAAACTATAGGTCATCTACATCGTCATGTAGAAGCCTGTGAAGAAATGTACAACACTGCGGATGTCATCCCCCCATTGTTCAATACTCATAGGGGATTCATCCTACGAGTTTTCATGTCATTCTTTCTTTCACTTTAAGTGCTTTAGTGTTTTATGAAAGTATAAACACGTACAAGAATGTCATACATACTCACATGGCACAAAGACAACTCATAAAACCATACAAATTCTCTTTTATCTTAAATCACGTTAGGTGATCAAAGCACATCCCTTTGATTAGCTCCTCGACTTAACATGAAGTTACCTCGAACTTCTTAATTGGACTTATTACACTTGACTTGCTTAATCTCAGAAGACTAAAAATTGCTTGATTATAAAATAAAGCATGCTTAAGGACAACTTTCCATAAATAAACATGTAAGACCTCACTTAACATGATAAACTTGTCTTTCCAATAAAACTTACTAAACAACATGCTATTATAATATTTTCATACTTAACACATATGGATCATGTATCATACAAGTCACTTAAAACATGATTTATCGTCATACAGACCAAACAATTGAGTCCTATAATCATGACACTAAGTTTTCATGCTTTACGACCATCTACAAAGTATAGACTAACATGATTCCTAATCTATAATTTTGCTAACGTGTACGTACCTCTGAAGCGTGAATTCCACACAACTACGTACTAAAACTCCCCTTCTATGAATTGGGTACCTAAAACATATATTGAGTCATAATCAATACTCAATTCACATCAAGTTATTAATTGAGAATTCTAAAAATCAGATTTCAAACCTTTACTATAAACTAAATTTTAGATTCTTTAAATAATAAAACTCTTTTTTAATAAAAACTATACTACACCTTTAATACATAAAAATATATGAACATAATATGTTTATGCTTGTTTAAACTATAAAAATTTATATTAATTTATAAGCTGAAATTAAAATAAATCTAAGAGTAATTAATTTCAAGTATAATAGTTTGAGTATAGCAATTCCAATAAATATAGTTTCAAATTAAAAACATCAATTCAATTGATATACTCAAGTTTCCATAACAGGAACTCAAGCAAAGATCAAACTCCTTTTTTTATAACCTGTTGCGACCCAGCAGGCCCCCACAGCCGCCGCCGACTGACTGCAGCAGCCACGCCGGACCGCCAGCAAGGATGACACGCAGCAGCAGCCATAAACAAGGGCCATAAACAAATACCAAGAACGAGATACATATCCACGAAATCAAGCGTAGAAGTAATAAGAATAAGAGGGGAAGAAGGAGGTTTTGTCGGCCAACTCAGGCGGCTCAGGCCGACGAACCACCCCTTGCCGGCGAGTGCACAACGGCCCAAACAAGGCAGTATTACAGCAGCGAATATAGAGCAAGATGGCGTGAGAGAGAAAAAAAGGTAACAAAACCGAGCAAGGGAAGGATTAGGACTCGCCGGTGCCGGAAACCACAACGTGTTGGGCTTGAGTTTGCCGACGATGTAGGTGGTTCAGCGAAAGTTGGGAGGAAGATGAGAGCGCCATTTTGATTAGTTTAGCAGAGGAGAATGAAGAAGGAAGGGTAGGCCTTTTATGGTTTTTATTTTTTTATTATTAATTACTAATTAGATTAGGATTATAAATCATTAACCTAGTCAAACCCAGCTTAGCTAAAGTCAAACAAGCTCCAAAACTCCTTAAATTCTGTTTTTTATAAAATATTTTATACTCTAAATATTTTATAAAACTTAATAGTTAACTCTAAATACTTTATAAAAATTATTAGTTCATGAAATATATTTACAAAATAATTATAATTTTAAAGTATAAAACTTAACCAGAACTTCAAAAGATTATAATATTAAACGTTAAAAAAAATAAGGAGTATTACAGGCTACCCCCCTTAAAAGAAGTTTCGTCCTCGAAACTTAGAATAAAGTCTAAACACATCCATCCTTTTATAAGAGAAACAATTACTTATTAAATCGGCAATGCAACACTATAAGGGAAACAAAAGCATGCAAGAACGAGTGCGCGAAGTTCCCTCGCCTATCTACCCCCTTAAAAGAAGTGACGTCCCGACACTTAACTAACCTGAAACAATTCTGGATACTTCTTTCTCATCTCCTCTTCAGCTTCCCAGGTTGCCTCCTCAGGCACTTGGTTAGACCAAACCAATTTGACAATTCTCACATCCTTATTCCTTGTACTTCGAACCTTTTGATCAAAAATCTTGACTGGTCTCTCTTCATACGAAAGAGTCTCATCTAATTCAATCGTTTCAGGTTGAAGCACATGTGAAACATCTAGAACATAACGCTTAAGCTGAGACACATGAAAAACATCGTGCACACGCTCTAACTCATTTGGTAAAGTTAGCTTATAAGCCACTTTCCTTATTCTCTTGACGATTTCATAAGGGCCTATAAACTTCAGACTCAACTTTTCTTTCTTGCCAAACCTCATCACCCCTTTCATGGGGGACACTTTCAACAACACTTTCTCGATGTGAGGCAGGGGAAATGGATCTTTGGGGCAAGGTTTGTTTAAATCTGTGAAATCGATACAGACTCGCCATTTGCCTTTCTTCTTTCCTACCACAACCATGTTAGCTAGCCAATCAGGATACTTGACCTCCCTAATCTTTACCTGCTTGCAGCAACTTTTCTACTTCCTCGTTGATGATCAGGTTGCGTTCAGGTGCGAATTTCCTTCTCTTTTGTTTGATAGGTTTATGGTTTCGATCCATCTTCAGCTTGTGAGTGCAAATCGAAGGGTCAATTCCAACCATGTCTTCGTGCGTCCATGCAAAGCAGGTGATGTTGTTTTTGAGGAATTCAATGATCCTGGCTTTTTCCTCTGGTGGTAGGGATGCTCCAACCTGTACTCTCTGTTCTGGTTCTGCAGGATCCAGCACCACTTCTTCAAGGTCTTGTCTTCGTGTTTGCTGGGTGCAGGATGCTGCTGTAATTGCTAGATGTCCTCCTTCCTGGGTTTGAAAGAGATGTTGTAACATTCCCTAGCTACCTTTCTGTCCCCCTTGATCCCTTGCACTCCTCATTGGGTGGGGAACTTGATAGTTTGGTGGTAGTTAGATGGTACAACTTTCATCCTGTGAATCCAAGGTGTACCCATAATAACATTATAAGCTGAAGGACAATCTACGACACTAAACCTGGTTTGCAGATTGACTCGTTTGGCATAGGTGGGCAGTGTGATTTCACCAATGGTGAGGGCAGGTTCTCTGTTAAAACCGTACATGATTGTTGACTTCTTGATGATATCCTCTTCACGTAGTCCTATGCTTTGTATGGCATTCTTGAATATGATGTTAGCTGAGCTGCCATTGTCTACCAACACTCTCTTGATCAGGCAGTTGCTGATGGTGAGGGATATGACTAGCCCATCATGATGATCAGCTTCCTAAGCTTCCTCGAAGTTGATGGTCATGCTTCGCAGCTCTCGTTCCTCCCTGCTTCTGTGCTGGATAGGAGCTACTTTGGAGCTCTCTCTAGCAAATCACTTAGCTGCAGAATAAGTTAGTCCACAAATTTTTGAACCTCCAGAGATAAAATTGACTACCTTGTCATGGGTTGGATCAGGTGGTGGCCCAACTGGCTTGTTGTTGCTGTCCTTGCTAGGTTCATCCTTCTGACCTTTCTTCCCCATAAGATGTTCTAGGTAGCCCTTTTTCAGCAGCCAAGCAACTTCCTTCCTGAGGGCTTTGTAATCTTCAGTTAGATGACCATGGTCACTATGATAGCTGCACCACTGGGTGGTGTCTTTTTGACCATTGGGCTTATCGGTCTTCCTGGGCCACCTAGCTGCTGAACCTAGCTTCTCCATGGAGTTCACCACACCTCCTGCATCAACATTAAAGCAGTATGAAGATAAAGGAGGAAAATATGTACTGTTAGTCCTGCGAGGAGCTTCCCTAGCTATGATGCTAGCTTGATCACGCTTCTGGTATGGCTGATGGCGCTAATCATTCCTCTTGTTGTTGTTACTATTGTTATTTTGATTCTTGCTATCGTAGCTGGATTCTCCTCCATACCTGGATGCATCATCCTCTTCTACGCGGATTTCAGCCATAGCTGTAGCCCTGACTTTTTCAAAGGTACTACATGGATACCTGGTTAGTTCATAATATAAGCGGGACTTAGGGATTAAACCTCTTCGGAATGCTTCGATAGCTGTTTGGATATCCAGGTTCTTAACAGAAATCATTTCCCTGTTAAACCTGTCCAGGTACTGGCGTACAGCTTCACCTGCTTTTTGTATAATGCGGTACAGGTCGCCTGTATGTTTCTCCAGCACCCTGCTACTAGCAAATTGCTGATAAAATTTGTTAATGAGAACAGAAAAATTAGGGATAGTACCAGCCCTGAGGGTAACGAGCCATTGTAAGGCAGGTCCACCTAAGGTGGCTCCAAAGGACTTGCACATTGTATCTTCAAGGAGGCCTTCTAGGATAGGTGAAGTCCACATCTTCTACGAAATGGGGCCAGGTGCAGCTTTTTCGGAATCATGGCTCTAGCTATCTCTTCTACGAAAGGTGACTTGGTATAGCCATCAGGGGTCTCCTCAGCTACGGGTGTAGGTGCCCTTGGCATCTTAGCTAGCATCTGCATCATCTTCCTATTCTGGGACTCAAGAAGAGCTAGCTTTGCAGCTGTGGGATCTGTCTCTTCCAGGTTAAGGTTTTCCGTAATGTCCTCAGCTTCTTCATCAGCACTAGCCTCTGAATTAGTCAACTCCAAGATTCGAGGTGATATGCCAGTGCGTCGTCGTGTAGATTTTTTGGTGTTACTCTTAACTGATTTCAGTTCTTTTTGTAAGTTCTCAATGACCTTATTGGATTTTGATTGAGCTTCCCGGAGGGATTCGAAAGCAGCTTGCATTTGTTCGGGAGTGAATTCAGCCATTTTGAATTGGGTATTTTAAGAAGAAATTGATAATGATAGATTAGATATGAAATCTAGCTGTAGGCCCCACTGTGGGCGCCAAACTATTTATGCTAAATTCTGCTTAAGGCAAAACTAAGCTGGGAGCTACAGCTAGAGTACTGCTAAGTAGCTGGAAGCTACTGGACACATCTAACACAAGCAAAGAAACCAAGAATCAAAGAGAAGAATAAGACACCAAGGATGGTGACGCGGAAACCCGTGGAATAAGGGAAAAACTGCGGGTGGCTTTGAGTCCACCAATCAATTATATTCTTGATTACAGCCCTCGTATTTTTGTAACTAAGTATTTCGTAAGCTTGAGAACAATGTTTCATTCTATGAATGTAAGTGCTGAATGCGAATAAACTTATCTCCTCTATACAATCATTTGAGCTATATATAATAAAGAAAATATATCCGTTTGAACCAGCTTTAGCAACGTCTTGTAACCGCTCTTGAATCTCCATTCATATCTTCCATTAATGTCGCTTAGCATGATCTTCGCTCTGTAATGACTTTCCAACCTGCATACGTAGTTGTGTAATTTTCATGGTATAACAATTGCCCCTAACTTGTAGCTTGCACTGCTGGTCTTGCGTAGTAAAGCTGCAAGTTATGATTTGAAGATAAAATTTTAACATAACGTCTATCATAAAAGATAGAATTTCAAGAGGCAAAAAAATTAAATGAAGCATGCTTTAGCTTTAAAGATCTGAGCTTAATCATTTACTTAAGTCCATTTAAGTCAAGTAATAAATACTAGCCGTTTTTCTGTCAGAGTAGCTTAAAATCAAAGAGATCTTCGAAAAGATTTCACTTCCGTTTATTCTTCTTCCTCCTTTAGTAAGTTTGATCTCTCCCTCTCTCTTTTCCTCTTTCGCCCTTCTGCATGCCTCTTAAACAGTCTGCTAGGAAGAAAGTTTTTTCTCCTAAACTTACATCGATGGGTAAGGCAAAAGACGATGTAGCTTGCACCATCACTTGGGAAGATATAGAAAACATTAGGGCTAGAGGGGGTTTCCCTGAGAGCACATAATTCATAGTCCCTGATGAGTTTGAAAGGCCGGAAAAGACTGCGGATAATCTTATCTGTTTTTATGAATACCCTTTCCTACTAGGGTTACACCTTTGATACGTTCTTTTTTAGAAGTCTTAAACTTTTCACCTGGCCAGCTGATGCTAGGGTTTTGGAAAATTTGTTTTACTATCGAGTCAGCCACTAGGGGTTGGAGTCCGGTTTTCGCCCTAGAAGACCTTCTCACCATTTACAACCTTAAGATCATCAACCCTAACAAGGTCACTCTGAAACAGAAGCCAAAATATCCTAGCCCTGTGGAGGGGACCGGTGCTTCGGAGTCTTTTTGGAAGACTTGTTTCTTCTTTGTTGCCAAGGATTCCCTTGGTGAAGCTGGGGCTTTTCTCCCCTCTGGCTGGCCTGCTGGAGGTATTTTACTGTATTTATCTTTTTTTCTTCGAGTATTTTGTTAATTATGGTCTTAACCTTGCCTTTTTATAGGTTCTTCTGAAGCTGTGGAAAGCCTTGAGGACAGAGACGAAAGAGCGAAGGTTTTTCTCAGCATCTCCTTTGACAAAAGAACCTATACTCTCCCTTTTAAAGCTATTCCCGTTTCATCTCTGACCCCTGCTACCTCTGGGACGAACTCCATGACTTTAGGTAGGCTAGTCCTTTAGTTAGTTTACTTTTAGGGTTTTACTAGGTACAATGCCTCAGCTACTATTTTATTGTTTTTGTGCAGTCAAAGGTAGCACCTTGTCCCAAGCTGATGCTTTGGCTCGGCCAAAAAGGAAGAGGTCGGAAGTTCCTTCTACCTCCACCCAGTCTAAACCTGCGACGCCTACTAAGGTCGCCACCTCAACTCCTAGCATGCCTCCCCCTCTTATCAAATTGGATTTGGATCCTCCTGCTCCTGGTCCTTCTACAGTCAACCTAGCCATACCAACTGACTTCCTATCTGAAGATGGGATAAACAATGGTATATGGCCTCATGCAGAAAAGCTATTTTTCCTTGCTGCAACTAAACGCCTCAGGTCTCAGGATCCTGAAGTGATGGTGAACCACGCGGTTCAATATTCTCTCCAGGTATAACTTTTATCGTGCCTCAGTTTTTTAGCTTTTAAGCTTTTGTTCCCTACCTTTCTTATGTCCTAACATCTTTGTGTCAGGCTCTCCAAAACTGTATGGCAGCACACTCTAGCTTGAGGGATGTTGCTACAGTGACTGCTCAGCTCAAGGTTTCCCAAGCTGAGGTTGCTTCTTTAAAGGAAGAGCTGAAGAAGGAACAGAAGGGACGAGCTCTAGCTGAGGAGCAGCGTAAAGTTGAAACGCTGCTTCTAGAAAAGGAGAGAGAGGCAAATAAGCTTTTTGCAGCTTCGGCAGAAGCTGAGATTGCTGCTGCTAGGGAAGAAGCCAAGGTGGCCGCCACGAAGCTGGCAAAGGTGGTGAAAGAGAGGGATGTCCTGAGTGCTCAGCTGGCGTATCAGAAGGAGCTTCATTTAGATAAAATGGCGGAAGTTCAAATTGTTGAACCTGCCAAGCTAGCGTACCTGATGCTGTTTGGGACTCTGGAAAATAAGGAGCTGCACAAATATACTAATGCTTTCCTAGCTACTATAGGGAATATTGCAGATCTTAAGGCTCTAGCATTGGGCCTTAACCCTCCTAGGCAGGATGCTTCTACGGCCGACTCTTCAGCTAAGGACCTAGCTGAGTCCTCAGCTAAAGTTGTAGCTGATGTCCCTGTTGAGCCTTCCAGCAGTTCTGCACCAGCATCTGAGGTACCTGAGCAGATGCCTACGGCTGACCAGCTTGCAACTAAGGAAGTAGCTAGTTTAACCTCTTCAAACATATTTAATTCCTTTCTTGTCAAACAATTTAATTTTTGCTTTGGATGCTTTTACCACCAGCTAAGGGGCTGGTGTGTTTTTTGAACAAGTTTAACTTTTGGTACATATATGCATCTTTAGATCTTTAGTAAAATGAGCTAGCTGCTTTATGTTTTTACCTGGCGTTCTTGATGCCAATGTCTTGTGTGATGGGCCCAGTTACCTAGGCGTGTAGCCTTTAGCTGATGCAACCTTGGTAGCTTAGTTCTTTGATAACTTCTTCCCAAGGTGTCTAGGTGTACTTGCGTCTTTGGATAGCTTAGGAGGCTGGGTAGTGCTCCCACCTACAGCTAGTCTTGCAGTACCTGCATGTGTTGACTAAGCCAAGACAGTCGTTGGCATAGCCAACTGTTCTCCGATGCCTAAGTCAGTAAGGATTCTAGGAAAACCTTTATAGATAGAAAGAGCGGGGAGGATAGCCTAACCTGGCGTTACTTGGCTTTGCTTAGCAATTTTTTCCTACCTGGTGTAACTGCTTTGTTGGTCACTTGAGTCATTGTAGTTGATAACTTGATGTTTAGATTGTTATCCAGTTTCTTAGAAATAGTAAAGTTTTAGGTGTGACGCGTTCCAGCTTCTGGGCACAGCTTTCCCTTCTGTTGTGGCTAGGCGATATGCTCCTTAACCCACTACCTGTTCAATCAGGTAAGCTGACACCCAGCTTACTTGCATTTAGTTCCTGGGTATTTTGGAAGACTTTCCTTAACACCTAGTCTCCTTTCTTGAAAATTTTGGCTTTTATGTTTTTGTTGAAGCTACGGGCTACGATCTGTTGCTGTGCAGCCATCCTAACTAGTGCACTGTCTCGTAGTTCTTCGATGGTATCTAAATCATAAGACAGCTCAGAATCGTTTAACTCAGGGGTTAAGAGCCCATACCTGACAGTTGGTATGGCTAATTCTGCTGGCAACACAGCTTCACAACCATAGACTAATGAGAAGGCGGTTTGCCCTGTTGCTCCCCTAGGCGTTGTTCTGTTGGCCCAGAGGACTTTAGGCAGCTCTTCTACCCACTTACCTTTTTTAGCCTTCAACCTCCTCTTGATGCCATTAATTATCACCTTGTTGCTGGACTCAGCTTGTCCATTAGCTTGTGGGTACCTGGGTGTTGACGTTACCAAGTTGATGTTCCATTCATGACAAAATTATCGCGTTTTATCACTTATAAACTGTGATCCATTATCACATGTAATTTCACTAGGTACCCCAAACCTGCAAATAATGTTAGTATGTATAAAATCAATAACCTCCTTATCTCTTACCTGCTGGAATGCACCAGCTTCGATCCATTTCGAGAAGTAATCAGTTAAGGCTAGCATAAATACTTTTTGACCTGGTGCAACTGGTAGCTTCCCTACTATGTCCATGCCCCACCTCATAAATGGCCAAGGTGTTAATGTGGGGTGTAATGGTTCAGAGGGCTTGTGTATCATACCTGCATGCTTTTGGCAGCTGTCACATTTAGCTACGTACCTCTTGGCATCCTTACGCAATATTGGCCAATAATATCCATAGGCTAAGATCTTGTTAGATAAGCCTCTTTCTGCTATATGTGAGCCACATTCTCCCTCGTGAAACTCTTTAAGGGTAGTTTCCCACTGTTCTTTTTGTAAGCACCTTTGCAACATATCCTGCTTAGCTGGATGTTTGAATAGGACTCCAGCTAATACCTGGTACCTGCTAGCTTTCATGCGTAGCTTCCTTGATTCCAGCTTGTCATCTGACAGTATGTCCCTTTCCAGGTAATCCAATAGTTGCTTTGTCCAGCTACCAGTACTTGCTTCATCACTAACGTTGAATACATTGCTTACCTCCTTATTGATAGCTGGTGCGGCAAAGTGAGCGATGGGGATATTGCTGAAGCTGCATTTCCTAAGTGCGGAGCCTAGGTTAGCTAGTGCGTCAGCCTTGGTATTCTGGTCTCTTGGTATCTGTTGTATGGTGAATTCTTGAAAGACTAGCATCTTTAACTTGACCAGCTCCAAGTAAAGAGACATCTTAGAGTCTTTAGCTGCGTATTCTCCTTTTACCTGGCTAACGATTAGCAAGGAGTCACTATATACCTGCAACCTGGTTGCCCCTAGGTCATGAGCCACGGTCATACCTGCAATCAAAGCTTCATACTCGGCTTCGTTGTTAGTAGCTCTAAAATCACAACAAATAGATCGAACTATCATGTCCCCTTGTGGCGACTTTAGGACTATACCTAGCCTAGCTCCTCTAAAGTTGGAGGAACCATCTACGAACAGTTTTCAGCTACCTGTAGGTGTTACCTGATCAATGTGTCGTACTTCCTCATCCGCTGAGGCAGCCAGGTTAGGACTGAAGTCAGCCACAAAGTCAGCTAGGGCTTGTGATTTTATAGCCGTTTGAGGTTGGTACCTGATGTCATAGGCGCTTAGCGATACGGCCCATTTGCTTATCCCGCCAGTATATTCAGGTTTGCGGAGCACAACTTTTATGGGATAGTTAGTCATATCACAAAGCTAAAGCTAATATTACTTTTCTAAAGAGGTGTACCTGGTTTCTGCATCAAGCAAGGACTTACTGATATAATACACGGGTAGCTGCTGACTGTCAGCTTCCCTAGCTAGGACGGCACTAACAGCCGTGCTGCTTACAGCTAGATAAAGCTGTAAAGTTTCACCTTGCTTTGGTTTGGAAAGTATGGGTGGAGTAGCTAGATAAGTTTTGAATTGCTGTAAAGCAGCTTCGTGTTCTGCAGTCCAATCAAAACCTTTATTTTTCTTAGTACATGATAGAAGAGATGACACTTATCTGATGACCTAGAAATAAAACGATTGAGCGCTGCAACTTTTCCTGTTAGCTTATGGACTTCCTTGAGGTTCTTTGGTGATTGGATGTTGATAAGTGCTTTGATCTGATCTGGGCTAGTTCGATTCCTCTTTACGTAACTATATAGCCTAGAAACTTACAAGCTGGTACCCCGAACAAACATTTTGTTGGATTCAGCTTCATGTTGTACTTTTTTAGTACATCGAAGGTATCTTGTAGGTGAGACACATGATCTCCAGCTTGCTTAGATTTGACCAGCATATCATCGATGTAGACTTCCATTGTGTCCCCTAGCTGCTTTTAAAACATCTTGTTGACTAGGCGCTGATAGGTGGCACCTTCATTCTTAAGACCAAATGGCATAACTTTATAACAATAGATACCTCTTTCGGTCATGAAAGCCGTTTTTTCTTGGTCTTCTGGATCCATCAGGATCTCGTTGTATCCTGAGTAAGCATCTAGGAATGTGAGTCTTTCATGCCCCGCTGTAGCATCCACCAAGGCATCGATGTGAGGTAGGGGAAATGGATCTTTGGGGCAAGGTTTGTTTAAATATGTGAAATCGATACAGACTCGCCATTTGTCGTTCTTCTTTCCTACCACAACCACGTTAGCTAGCTAATCAGGATACTTAACCTCCCTAATCTTACCTGCTTGCAGCAACTTTTGTACTTCCTCGTTGATGATCAGGTTGCGTTCAAGTGCGAATTTCCTTCTCTTTTGTTTGATAGGTTTATGGTTTGGATCCACGTTCAGCTTGTGAGTGCAAATCGAAGGGTCGATTCCAACCATGTCTTCGTGCGTCTATGCAAAGTAGGTGATGTTGTTTTTGAGGAATTCAATGGTCCTGGCTTTTTCCTCTGGTGGTAGGGATGCTCCAACCTGTACTGTCTGTTCTGGTTTTGCAGGATCCAGCACCACTTCTTCAAGGTCCTGTTCTTTGTGTTTGCTGGGTGCAAGATGCTACGGTAATTGCTAGATGTCCCCCTTCCTGGGTTTGAGAGAGATATTGTAACATTCCCTAGCTACCTTCCTGTCCCCCTTGATCTCTTGCACTCCTCATTAGGTGGGGAACTTGATAGTTTGGTGGTAGTTAGATTGTACAACTTTCATCCTGTGAATCCAAGGTGTACCCATAATAACATTATAAGCTGAAGGATAATCTACGACACTACACCTGGTTTACAGATTGACTCCTTTGGCATAGGTGGCCAGTGTGATTCCACCATTGGTGAGGGCAGGTTCTCTTTTAAAACCGTACAAGATTATTTACTTCTTAATGATATCCTCTTCACGTAGTCCCATGCTTTGTATGGCATTCTTGAATATGATGTTAGCTGAGCTGCCATTGTCTACCAACACTGTCTTGATCAGGTAGTTGCTGATGGTGAGGGATATGACTCGCCCATCATGATGATCAGCTTCCTCAGCTTCCTCAAAGCTGATGGTCATGCTTCGTAGCTCTCGTTCCTCCCTGCTTCTGTGCTGGATATGAGCTGCTTTGGAGCTCTCTCTAGCGAATCGCTTAGCTACAGAATAAGTTAGTCCAAAAATTTTTGAACCTCCAGATATAAAATTAACTACCTTGTAATGGGTTGGATCAGGCGGTGGCCCAGCTGGCTTGCTGTTGCTGTCCTTGCTAGGTTCATCCTTCTGACCCTTCTTCCCCATAAGATGTTCTAGGTAGCCCTTTTTCAGCATCCAAGCGACTTCCTTCCTGAGGGCTTTGCAATCTTCAGTTAGATGACTGTGGTCACTATGATAGCTGCTCCACTGGGAGGTGTCTTTTTGACCATTGGGCTTATCGGTCTTCCTGGGCCACCTAGTTGCTGAACCTAGCTTCTCCATGGCGTTCACCACACCTCCTGCATTAACATTAAAGCAGTAGGAAGATAAAGGAGGAAAATATGTACTGTTAGTCCTGCGAGGAGCTTCCCTAGCTATGCTGCTAGCTTGATCACGCTTCTGGTATGGCTGATGGCGCCAATCATTCCTCTTGTAGTTGTTACTATTGTTATTCTGATTCTTTCTATCGTAGCTGGATTCTCTTCCATACCTGGATGCATCATCCTCTTCTACGCGGATTTCAGCCATAGCTGTAGCCCTGACTTCTTCAAAGGTACTGCATGGATACCTGGTTAGTTCATAATATAAGCGGGACTTAGGGATCAAACCTCTTCGGAATGCTTCGATAGCTGTTGGGATATCCTGGTTCTTAACAGAAATCATTTCCCTGTTAAACCTGTCCAGGTACTGGCGTACAGCTTCACCTGCTTTTTGTATAATGCGGTACAGGTCGCCTGTATGTTTCTCCAGCACCCTGCTGCTAGCAAATTGCTGATAAAATTTGTTAATGAGAACAGAAAAATTAGGTATAGTACCAGCCTTGAGGGTAATGAGCCATTGTAAGGCAGGTCCACCTAAGGTGGCTCCAAAGGACTTGCACATTGTAGCTTCAAGGAGGCCTTCTGGGATAGGTGGAGTCCACATCTTCTGCTTGTACTGGTTTACATGATCGTATGGATCTGTGGTCCCATCATACAGCTTGCCAAATGGGGCCAGGTGCAGCTTTTTTGGAATCATGGCTCTAGCTATCTCCTCTACGAAAGGTGACTTGGTATAGCCATCAGGGGTCTCCTCAGCTAGGGGTGTAGGTGCCCCTGGCATCTTAGCTAGCATCCGCATCATCTTCCTATTCTGGGACTCAAGAAGAGCTAGCTTTGCAGCTATGATATCTGTCTCTTCCAGGTTAAGGTTTTCCGGAATGTCCTTAGCTTCTTCATCAGCACTAGCCTCTGAATTAGTCAACTCCAAGATTCGAGGTGACATGCCAGTGCGTAGTCGTGAAGATTTTTTGGTGTCCTTCTCTGTTTCTTTGCTTACTCTGTTCTTCATAGCTACATTCATCCACATCTAGCCACTTTGCCACCTTCTTGTTGTAGGTTCCAGCTCAACTTTGTCCTGTGCGAAATTTAGCATAAACAGTTTGGCGCCCACGGTGAGGCCTACAGCTAGATATCACATCTAAATTCCTGTCATCCATTTCTTTTCCAAATACTTAACTCAAATGGCTGACCTCACTCCTGAGCAAATGAAAGCCGCTCTCGAATCCCTCTAAGAGGCTCAATGTGAATCCAATAGAGTCATTAAAAGCCAGAAAAGGTTCTAGAATCCGTTAAGAGTAACACCAAAAACTCCTCACGACGACACCGAAACATATCTCCTCGTGTATTGCAGCTGACTGATTCTGAGGCCAGTGTCGACGAGGAAGCTGAGAAAGTGCCACATACCCTTGACCTTGAAGAGGCAGATCCCACAGCTAGGAAGCTGTTATGTCCAGATTTTCCTAAGCTAGTTCTGCAGGTTCGCAGGTTCCACGATCATAGGTTCCATCTATAGCTTTCGAGCATTAGCCTCCAGCTAGCTACTACTAGCTACCAGCTTCCAGCTACCAGCTTCCAGCTACCAGCTTCCAGGTTCCAGCTTCCAGCTTCCAGCTACCAGCTTCTAGGTTCCACCTACAAGCTACCAGCTACTAGCTTCCAGCTTCTAGCTATCGGTCACCAGCTTGGAACAGGTCAACGTATGACTCAACAATAGCCTAAGATATAGGTTAAATGATTGTTGCAGCTAGGATTCTCCAGCTAGAGCTCTCCAGCTATGGAAGGCCAGCTTAGGACCTCCGGATATGGAAGGCCAGCTTCACTGACACGTCACTGATTAGTTATGGCCAAAGCCTAAAATCACGCAAGAATAAGTACAGCAGCGGCAAAACAGATGAAGACTCATTCAAAGCCATTAAATACGGACGTGGGCGAGAATCAAGGGGCAGTTACAAGCCGTTGTGAATGCTAATTAAAACGGATACTCATCTCAGTATAAATAGGACAATGATAATGTAAATTAGGCACAAGCTATTACACATTCAGCATTTACATTCTAAGATTGAAACATTGTTCTTAAGCTTACGAATTACATTGGTACGTAAAACATTAGGGCTGTAACTGAGATTATAGTGGATTGGTGGACTCAAAGCCACCCGCGGTTTTTCCCTTATTCACGGGTTTCCGCGTCACCATCTCTGGTGTCCCTTTCCCTTCTCTTTTTTGCTTTCTTCCGTTCTTCTTTGCTTTGTTCACCTTGATTAGCCATCCATCTTAATTAGCTAGTTGTAGGTCTATAGCTAGATTTACTTTTGTAAATTTTGGCATAAACAATTTGGCGCCCACCGTGGGGGGCCTACAACTAGATTTCATCTTTAAAATCTATTCTCTCACAAAATCTCGAACAAGATGGTTGATCTTACCCCTGAACAAGTGAAGGCTGCTTTACTAGATCTCGAACGTGCTCAAACTGAGTCATGTCACACCATCGAGAATCTAAGAAAGGAGTTAGAATCAACCAAGAGAGATAGCAGGTTATCCAAACGACGCAACATTGGCAGCACATCTCGCTTCCCTAATTTATCTCATTCCGAAAGTAGCAGTGAAGAAGAGGAGATCAGGGAAGATCATAACCTGGAGAACAGGGAAGCTGATTCAACAGCTAGCAGGTTAGCTGCCCTAGAAGCACAAAACACGAAGATGATGCGCATGCTGGCCAAGGTACCTGGGGTACCTACACCTGCAACCCATGAAGCAGTAGATGGCTACGCTCAATCATCTTTTGTAGACGAGATTGCTAAAGGCAGGATTCCCAAGAAGCTGCACCTGTCTCCATCATCCAAGCTATACGATGGGGCAACAGATCCATACTATCATGTGAACCAATATAAGAAGAAGATGTGGACCTTGCCTATTCCCGAGCATCTCCTTGAAGCCACTATGTGCAAATTATTTGGAGCTACTCTAGCTGGCCTGGCTTTACAATGGCTTATTAGCCTAAAACCAGGTTCAATATCTAACTTTTCTACTTTAATTAACAAATTTAACCAGCAATTTTCTAGCAGTAGGGTTATGGAAAAGCATACTGGAGAACTCTACCGCATCACCCAGGGTCAGAATGAAGGTGTCCGTCAATACCTGGATAGGTTCAACAAGGAAATGATAGCTGTCAAGAATCTGTACGTTCCAACAGCAATTGAAGAATTCCGGATAGGGCTAACCTATGAATCTAGGTTGTATTACAAATTAACCAGGTACCCTTGCAACACCTTTGAAGATGTGAGGGAGAGAGCCATGGCAGAAATCAGAGTTGAAGAAGATGAAGCAGTCATAAGCTAGATCCAGGCTAGCTATAGTTAGCTAGAAAGGGGCATATCGCCTAGAATCCTAATATATTAAGGTTGTACCACCTCTAATAAATCGAGTAAAAATCACTAAGTTTTTAAAATTATCTATTTTTCTGTTTTTACCTCATGGAACGCTTACTGACTTAAGCATCGGAGGGTCGTTGGCCATACCAACGACCATCTTAAACCGAGATGTAATGTAGGATTAACTAAGCTAACGAAGAGGTTTGCACACCAGGTCCACCAAAGCTAACAGATTGACTTGTACGTCAGATTCATCTAAGCTAACAAAAAGGCTTGTACGCCAGGACACAAACGTCAGAATCCATAAGACGTATACGTCTAGATAATGCGCATACAAAGGCTAAGGCTCACTAGGCAACAGATTATAATCAAACGAAGTGGCCACATACACACAAATGAACATAAGTCACAAGTCTAAGGTTCTAAGCACAAGTGGTTATATCCCAAGTATCAAAAGACAAACGAAATGACTATTTTTTACTAACGTTTTTCGATGTAGCTAGATTAGCTAGTTGGAGTTGCGCATCCAATGTCCAAGTTAGGGGCAATTGTTATGTCCAGATTTTCCTAAGCTAGTTCTGCAGGTTTGCAGGTTCCACGATCATAGGTTCCATCTATAGCTTCCGAGCATTAGCCTCCAGCTAGCTACTACTAGCTACTGGATGTAAGCTACCAGCTTCCAGCTACCAGTTTCTAGCTACCAGCTTCCAGGTTCCACCTTGCAGCTACCAGCTACCAGCTACCAACTACCAGCTATCGGTCACCAGTTTGGAACAGGTCAACATATGACTCAACAATAGCCTAAGATATAGATTAAATGATTGTTGCAGCTAGGATTCTCCAGCTAGAGCTCTCCAGCTATGGAAGGCCAGCTTAGGACCTCCAGATATGGAAGGCCAGCTTCACTGACACGTCACAGATTAGTTATGGCCAAAGCCTAAAATCACGCAAGAATAAGTACAGCAGAGGCAAAACGGATGAAGACTCATTGATAGGATTTAGTCATATCACCTAACCAAAGATAAACCTACAGTCCTCTAACTACGATAGTCAATGGAAGCAGGGTTGAATCCACAGGGAGACAAAGTTTCTAAATTAATATTCAATCAATTAGCTACTTCAGATGAAATCAAGGAGGATTAACTGAACTAATAATTAAGCTAAGGAAACAAATTAAACTGAGGGTTTAACTATGGAATAAAAACCTAGGGTATTAGGTCTGTCCACCATGCTTTTACCAATAAAAAAAGGTCAACTACTATCAAAACCTAAGTCATGAGTCAAGTGATTAGAGCATGTGTTGAGCTATGGTTAAGACTCAACGCTCATAGTTCAACATACGCCGCATGTTCACTAACGTAATCAGAACTACTGATGTGTCCTAGGCCTCTAATCCTAAGACGGATCTGTGCAAACAACTATTAACCACAAGCAATCAATGAAATTGCCACTAACATTAATCACTAATTAAAAACAAACCACACCACAATCACTCTAATCAAGCCCTAGAAATCGATAGAAATCTAAATAATAATCATGGTATAAACATGGCTTCCCTATCTAACACCCTAGAAAGAAACTACTCACTCATAATTGAATTGACAATAATAAAACTAATTGGAAACCCTAATAATTGCATCATGAAGGATTAAATACTTAAGCTAAGCAATTAAGAATAATAAAAGAGATTAGAGTAGAGAAGAATACCAATTGACAAAAAGCAAGAACTTTTATTGAAATCGAATAGGTTCAATCACCTTTAATCTAATCTAAAGTGTTTAAACTAAATAAAACTAAGCTAAGAACTGTGAGAAATAAAACTAGAGTAAAAGATGTAAAAGATGTCTCTAAAATATGAGGAAAAGGTAATTATAATACCCCTAAAAGTCTAATTAAAACGGAAACTAAGAGATAAAAATCGCGTTTACGGGCACGGGACCCGATCGGGCACAGGGCCACCCGATCGGGCCCATAGTAACAAAATTCATGCCAGCTTCTCTTTGACTCAGCGTAGCAGCAGCAGGCCTAAAACACGAAATGTGGCCCACCCGATCACCTGCCCGATCGGGTTAGGGATCGGGTCCACAGCTTAATATGTCCAGCACCATTCCCTTGGCGTAGCAGCAGCAGCGACTGAACTTGGGTCAGCGCCCGATCGGGTCGGGCATTCAGAGCCCGATCGGGTCTAGGCACATGGTTGCTCGCCCGATCGGGTCCGCAACTTCTCTACCCGATCTCAATATCTTCGCCCGATCCGGCCATTTTTGCCCGATCAGAGTACGGAAAGCTCCTTTTTTACTCTTTGGCTCTCAATTCTTCACGTTTAGAGGTTTTGGGACCTCCTAAACTACCCATAAAGCTCGTGAGCCATCCTACATGCCTCGTAACATCTCGTAAAGCCGTGGTTGCTTCCAAATAGCTTGGGAATAAGGATAAAACTCCCTTAACCTGCAATTCAACACTAAAACAACAAAACCACAACTATATACAATAGTTAGCACAAAATAGCTCCGAAGAGCTCCAATAACGCACAAATTAGCTTGTAAATAAGGGAGAAAACTCTATATAAATATGTGATATCACTCATTCAAAGCCATTAAATACGGACGTGGGCGAGAATCAAGGGGCAATTACAACCATTATGAATGCTGATTAAAACGGATACTCATCTCAGTATAAATAGGACAATGATAATGTAAATTAGGCACAAGCTATTACACATTCAGCACTTACATTCTTAGATTGAAACATTGTTCTTAAGCTTACGATTTACATTGGTACGTAAAACATTAGGTTTGTAACTGAGATTATAGTGGATCGGTGGACTCAAAGCCACCCGCGGTTTTTCCCTTATTCCACGGGTTTCTGCGTCACCATCTTTGGTGTCCCTTTCCCTTCTCTTTTTTACTTTCTTTCGTTCTTCTTTGCTTTGTTCACCTTGATTAGCCATCCATCTTCATTAGCTAGGATTAGGTCTCTAGCTAGATTTTACTTGTGTAAAATTTGGCATAAACACCTTTGATGTGTTGAAGAAATACAACATGAAGCTCAACCCAAAAAAATGCTCATTTGGGGTCCCAACTGGTAAGTTCCTAGGCTACATAGTCACACAGAGAGGAATTGAAGCTAGCCCAGATCAGATCAGATCAGAGCACTCATCAACATCCAATCACCAAAAATGCTAAAGGAAGTTCAAAAGCTGACAGGAAGAGTTGCTGCACTCAACAGTTTCATCTCCAGTTCATCAGATAAGTGCCACCTTTTCTATCATGTACTTAATAAAAATAAGGGTTTGGATTGGACTGCGGAGCATGAAGCTGCCTTACAGCAGCTAAAGGCTTACCTGGATACTCCACTTATACTTTCCAAGCCAAAGCAAGGAGAAACCTTACAGCTTTACCTAGCTGTAAGCAACACGGTTGTTAGCGCGGTGCTAGCTAGGGAAGCTGACATCCAACAACTGCCAGTATATTAAATTAGTAAGTCCTTGCTTGATGCTGAAACCAGGTACACATCTTTAGAGAAACTGCTACTAGCTTTATATACAGCTTCTAGGAAGATTAGACATTATTTCGAAGCTCACCCTATATGTGTTATGACTAACTATCCAATAAAAGCCGTGCTACGCAAACCATAATATACTGGCAGGATGAGCAAATGGGCTATGTCCGTAAGTGCTTATGACATCAGGTACCAACCCAGGACTGCTATAAAATCACAAGCTCTAACTGATTTTGTGGCTGACTTCAGTCCTAACCTAGCTGCTGCAGAAGATGAAGAGGTCAGGCACATCAACCAGGTAACACCTACATGTAGCTGGAAGTTGTTTGTTGATGGATCCTCCAATTTTAGAGGAGCTGGCCTAGGTATAGTCTTAAAGTCGCCACAAGGGGACATGATAGTACGTTCTATTTGATGTGATTTTAAATCCACGAACAATGAAGCCGAGTATGAGGCCTTAATTGCAGGAATGACTGTGGCTCATGACCTAGGGGCAGCCAAGTTACAGGTATACAGTGACTCCCTGCTGATTGTGAGCCAAGTAAAAGGCTAATACGCAGCTAAAGACTCGAAGATGTCCCTCTACGTGGAGCTGGCCAAAACCAAGACGTTGCTATTCCAAGAGTTTACCATACAATAGATACCAAGAGATCAGAACACCAAAGCTGATGCACTAGCTAACCTAGGATTAGCATTAAGAAAATGCAACTTCAGCAACATCCCCATCGCTCACCTAGCTGAGCCAGCTATTAGCAAAGAGGTAAACAACATACTTAGTATCGGTAACGTTGAAGGTACCGATAGATGGACGAAACCACTGCTAGATTACTTGAAAAGAGACGTATTGCCAGACGATAAACTGGAAGATAGGAAGTTGCGTATGAAAGCTAACAGGTACCAGGTAATATCTGGAGTCTTATTCAAACATGCAGTTAAGCAAGTCATGCTGCAGAGGTGCCTAGAGAAGGAACAATGGGAAGCTACCCTCAAGGAGTTCCACGAAGGAGAATGTGGCTCACACGCAGTAGGAAGGAGCTTGTCTAATAAAATCCTATCCTATGGACACTATTAGCCAACATTTCTAAGGATGCAAAAGGTATGTAGCTAAATATGATAGTTGCCAAAAGCATGCAGGTATGATACATAAGCCTTCTGAGCTATTACACCCTACTTTGACCCCCCTGACAATTCATGAGGTGGGGCATGGACATAGCAGGGAAGCTACGAGTTGCACCAAGCTAAAAAGTGTTCATGTTAGCTTTGATTGACTACTTTTCCAAATGGATTGAAGCAGGTGCATTCCAACAGGTAAGAGATAAAGAGGTGATTGCTTTTATACATACTAACATTATTTGCAGGTTTGGAGTACCTAGTGAAATTGTATGCGACAATGGATCGCAATTCATAAGTGATAAAACGCGGCAGTTTTGTCACGAATGGAAAATCAACCTGGTTACCTCAACACCCAGGTATCCACAAGCTAACGGACAAGCTGAATCTAGCAACAAGGTTATCATCAATTGCATCAAAAGGTGGTTGAAAGCTAAAAAAAGGTAAGTGGACAGAAGAGCTACCTAGAGTCCTCTAGGCCAACAGGACAACACCTAGAGGATCAACAGGACAAACCCCCTTCTCGCTAGTCTATGGCTGCGAAGCTGTGCTACCAGCTGAAGTAGTTGTACCAACCGCCAGGTATAGGCTCTTAACCCCTGAAAATAATGATTCTGAATTATCTTATGACCTAGATACCATCGAAGAACTACGAGACAGCGCACTTGTTAGAATGGCCCCCCAGCAACAGATTGTGGCCCGCAGCTTCAACAAAAACGTAAAAGCCAAGGTGTTTAAGAAAGGAGACTGGGTGCTAAGGAAGGTCTTTTAAAACACCCAGGAACTAAATGCAGGTAAGTTGGGGATTAGCTGGGAAGGGCCCTACCTGATTGAGCAGGTAGTAGGTAAAGGGGCATATCGCCTAGCTACAGCAGAAGGGAAAGCTGTTCCTAGAAGCTGGAATGCGTCACATCTAAAGTTGTACCATTTCTAGGAATCCAGGTTACCTTTCCTATTTAGTATCTCTTTCTTTTTTGCTTATCTTAAACTTATACTAACTTAAGCATCGGAGAGCCGTTGGTCAACGGCTATCTCAGGTACAAGCTGAAAATCAAATTCTCAGCTACAACAGCTCAAACGTCACCTAATTTCTAAGACCAAGGCAATTACACCATGTAGGAAAAATTGCTAAACAGGTCAAAAACGCCAGGTTAGGCTTTATCCTACCTTGTTTTATCTATCTATAAGGTTTTCTCAAAACCCTCACTAACTTAGGCATCCGAGAGCTGTTGGCTATGCCAAGGGCTGTCTTGGCATAGTTAACATATGCAGGTACCGCAAAAATAGCTGCAGATTGGGGCAACTCCCAGTCCTCCAAAGCTATCTAAAGGCGCAATTGCGCCTAGACATCTTCGAATGTAGCTATCAGCAATACTTGATAGCTGGACTACCAAGACCACACTTGCTAATGGTTATACACCAAGTATCTGGGCCCACAACACAAGACGTTGGCTTCAAAAATGCCAGGTAACATACGAAACAGCTAGCTTGTAATACTAAAGTTCTAAACGCATATGCATATATATACCAAAAGCCAATATGTTCTGAGGATCAATCAAGACATTCAAAGGAACCACCAGTCCCTTGACTGGTGGTAAAAAATATTCTTGAATAATAATATTGTTTGATGAAAGCAAAAGACTAAACGTTTAATAAGTTAGCTAGCTACATTCCTAGCTAGAAACCTGATCAGCTGTCAGTGCTGGTTCTGGTGCCTCAGATGCTTGAGAGACTGGCAAAGTTAGGACAGGTGCTGAAGTCAACCTTGCCTTCAAAGCCTGGAATGATTTCTCGCAATCTTCAGTCCACACATACTTCGTCTCCTTGTTCATGAGATTGGTCATGGGTCGAGCTATACGAGAGAAATCTTTTACGAATCTTCGATAATACCCAGCTAGCCCCAAGAAACTTCTTACTTCAGTGACATTCCTTGGCACGGCCATTCTCTGACAGCTTTAATCTTAGCAGGGTCAACAAAAACCCCTTCCTTAGAAATGAAATGACCTAAGAACGACACTTTCTCAAGACAAAATTCACACTTAGAGAATTTAGCGTATAACTAGTTTTCCCTAAGAGTAAGCAAGATAGTCCGAAGGTGATGTTCATGCTATTCACGAGTCTTTGATTAAATCAGGATTTCGTCTATGAACACTACAACAAACTTGTCTAAGAACGGCCTGAATATACAATTCATAAGGTCCATAAACACAACTGGAGCATTAGTCAAACCAAAGGGCATTACAGTGAATTCATAGTGACCATAACGAGTCCTGAAAGCAGTCTTGGGTATGTCTCGGTCCACTATCTTCAATTGATGGTACCCTGAACGCAAGTCTATCTTGGAGAAAATAAAAGCACCCTTAAGCAGATCGAACAAATCATCAATCCTAGGTAAGGGGTACATGTTCTTGATTGTGACGTTGTTGAGCTCACAGTAATCAATACACAGCCTCAGACTACCATATTTCTTCTTTACGAACAATACAGGGGCACCTCAAGGAGAAAAACTCGGCCTTATATAACCCTTCTCCAACAAATCTTCAAGCTGAACTTTCAATTCATTCATTTCAGCAGGCGCCATCTTATAGGATGCTTTAGATATCGGTCCAGTTCCAGGAGCTAAGTCTATATTGAACTCAACGTCCCTTTTAGGTGGCATCCCCGGAATTTCTTCTGGGAATACATCTTGAAACTCATTCACTATCGGAACATCCTCCACTCGAATCTCCTCATTTTCCACTCTTCTAACACAACAAAAATAAAAAGGGAAATCCCTTTTGGACATAGGTTTTCAACCTCAAAACACTAATGATTCTCACTCCTGGTTTTTCACACCATCTTTGATAAGATACATGGCTATCCAATGGGCTCCTCAAATCTACCTTTTGGGCTCGACAATCAATTTTTGCCTTATATTTTCCTAACCCATCCATCCCTAAAATGACATCCAATCCACCTAACTGGAATTCTATAATGTCTGAAGGAAAATTTGATCCAGCAATACATATTTCTACACCCTCATGACGTTTCACACAATCTACTACTTCCCTCGAAGGAACTGCTATTGGTATAGAAATAGGTTTGGGATATTTAAGGCTAAGACTCTCAACAATAGAAGTAGAGATGAAAGAATAAGAGACTCCTGAATCAAATAAAAGTCTAACAGGCAATGAGTTTATAAAGAAAGTACCCGTGACAACATCATGAGACGCCTGAGCTTCACTATTGTGCATAACATTAAGCTTCCCTGGAACATTGTTGTTACCACCTTTGTAGCCTCCATTTCCATTTCTTCCTGCTTTTCCACCTTGAGCTTGCTGAGAATTCTGACCTCCTTGGAACTTGTAATGACCGATCCCATTCTTGTCTTCATTGTTGGGACGGTTCTGGAAGTTTTTATTATTCCCATTGTTACCCTTATCTTTGGAGTAGCACCCGTACCCCTTATGACCCTTCTTGCCACAAATTCAGCATTCTACAAGATTCCCTTCACAATCCTTACCCGGGTGGTTATTGGGACATCTTTTACAGAAATAGACCCTTTAAGTCTTGCCACCATTGTTCTGATTTCTGTTGTTTCGATAGTTGCCATTGTTATTGTTGTTCTGGAAGTTTCCTCCTTGTCTCAGGTGCTTATCAAACTTTTGAGGGTTTTGATCAGGGTTCTCCTTTCTCTTGTCACCGCTAGATGTAACTAGCTTACGCTTACGGATGCCGTCTAGGTGAGCAGCTCGTTCAAATAGCGTGTCAATATTAGTGAAATTCTCCCCTCCCAGACGCCCTTGAAGATCTAAGTCCAAACCCAACTCACACCTTGCAGCTTTCATCTCCTCAGTTGGAACGTTTTCAGGTGCAAAACGCATTAGCTCAGTGAATTTTCGATAGTACTCCTGGACGCTCAATGTCATAAACTCCAAGGACTTCTATCTGCTTCTTGAGGTATGGGGGATAAAATTTGGCACGGAGTGCCTCCTTAAATTGATCCCAGCCAAAGCCTGTAGTAGCAAGAAGTGCAGCTTTGCGCCGATTCCACAAACAATCAGCCTCTTCTCGAACATAGATTACAACATTAGTCACCTTCAAGTTATCAAGGCAGTTGATCGTTTCAAAATCTCGGATCTAGTCTTCTAAAGTAGCAGGGTCCCCTGTACCAGTGAAGAAAGGTGGCTTACTTTGCCCTATCTTCTTGAACATCTCACCACCAATATCATTTCTAGGAGCATCGCCCCTTACTTGCACCAAGTTGTTAGTGACCTGAATCAATTGACCAAGAGTGGCTTGCATCTCCTGAATGTCAGTCATCTCGCCTCTACCATCACGTCCATTTCTACCAACGCGATTTCTCCCTGACATATTGAACCTGAATGATTGGCGAAGCGTATTTTTAATGGCTTGGTAATTACTAACTTATTTGCGAGCGAAATAGAACACGTTTTACCTCTTATACTTCCTAGAGATACACTTAATCTTTTCACAATAGTATCAAGTCAAGTAATCCAAATAAATCGAACAAGACCTAATTCACGTACTTAAGTCGCTTGACTTTCACTTAGAGATAAGACCTATAAAAATTTAATTCTAAAATAATACTTATAATTCCACTTTTAGGAAATGAAACGCTCCTATTATGCACTAAGTTCTACATGTAAACACATAAAATAAACAAACATATATACTTAATATAAACACCCCTAAATTCCTCTCTATTTTCACAAACATTTTCCTACGTAAACCAGAGGAATCTAGAGGTGTTACCGCCACGGTGATACGTATACGACTTAAATAATAAGATATTAAATAAACCTATTAACTTTTAAAAAATAAAACAGCGGAAGTCTTAAATTAAAATTAATCAAAAGACAAACTGGAAACCCTTTAAGTACCCTTAATAAAATCCTTAGAAATCCAAACGCCAACCTGATATTTAAAACAGTCCCATAACATAACTAATGTTCTTTGAGTCAATCTCAAATAAAACCTACGTTACTTAACATAACAGTGAAAACAACTTGCTGAAATATCCCTTCCCAATGATGCTCATCACGAATACCTGAAAAGAAATCCTGCTCGCCATACAACATAAGGTTGAGATGGGTCATTGCAGGTCCATAATACAATTGACGATACACAAGAAAGTACACGTCAGCTATGGGTTGAGTACATACACACTAACAAAATTTAAAGCATAACAAAAACATCCTAGCATACTAACAAAGTAAAAACATGGCATGACTTAAGAACTCGACTCTTGACTAATCAGACAGACGATTAAATTACTTTATTATTGAATTGGCATTGAACGGGCACCGTCATCCACCAGATTCGTACGGGCTACTACTATTAAAAAGTGATAAGAGCGTCCCTAGGACCGTGCTCAAATCGAATAACCTTGAAAGTGATAAGAGCGTCCCTAGGACCGACCTCAAATCAAATAACCTTGCCTACAACGTCAGTATGATCATACCTCTAATTAAGAGTCTCGCCTGGATCAACTTACTCAGAAAGTCTAGCTAACCTTAGCCATCTCGACGAATTACTAAAACTATGGGTCATCTACATCGTCATGTAGAAGCCTGTGAAGAAATGTACAACACTGCGGTTGTCATCCCCCCAATTGTTCAATACTCATAGGGTATCCATCCTACGAGTTTTAATGTCATTCTTTCTTTCACTTTAAGTGCTTTAGTGTTTTCTGAAAGTATAAACACGTACAAGAATGTCATACATACTCACATGGCACAAAGACAACTCATAAAACCATGTACATTCTCTTTTATCTTAAATCACGTTAGGTGATCAAATCACATTACTTTGATTAGCTCCTCGACTTAACATGAAGTTACCTCGAACAACTTAATTGGACTTACTACACTTGGCTTGCTTAATCTCGAAATATTAAAAATTGCTTGATTACAAAATAAAGCACGCTTAAGGACAACTTGCCATAAATACACATGTAAGACCTCACTTAACATGATAAACTTGCCTTTCCAATAAAACTTACTAAACAACATGCTATTATAATACTTTCATACTTAACACATATGGATCACGTATCATACAAGTCACTTAAAACATGATTTATCGTCATACAGACCAAACAATTGAGTCCTCTAATCATTACACTAAGTTTTTCATGCTTTACGACCATCTACAAAGTACAGACTAACATGATTCCTAATCTAGAATTTTGCTAACGTGTACGTACCTCTGAATCGTGAATTCCACGCAACTACATACTAAAACTCCCCTTCTACGAATTGGGTACCTAAAACATATATTGAGTCATAATCAATACTCAATTCACATCAAGTTATTAATTTAGAAATCTAAAAATCAGATTTCAAACCTTACTATAAATCGAATTTTAGATTCTTTAAATAATAAAACTCTTTTTTAATAAAAACTATACTACACCTTTAATACATAAAAATATATGAACATAATATGTTTATGCTTGTTTAAACTATAAAAATTTATATTAATTTATACGCTGAAATTAAAATAAATCTAAGAGTAATTAATTTCAAGTATAATAGTTTGAGTATAGCAATTCCAATAAATATAGTTTCAAATTAAAAACATCAATTGATATACTCAAGTTTCCATAACAGGAACTCAAGCAAAGATCAAACTCCTTTTTTTATATAACCTCTTGCGACCCAGCAGGCCACCACAGCCGCCGTCGGCGGCGACTGACTGCAGCAGCCACGCCGGACCGCCAGCAAGGATGACACGCAGCAGCAGCCATAAACGAGGGCCATAAACAAATACCAAGAATGAGATACACATCCACGAAATCAAGCGTAGAAGTAATAAGAATAAGAGGGAAGAAAGAGGTTTTGTCGGCCAACTCAGGCGGCTCAGGCCAACGAACCACCGTTTGCCGACGAGTGCACAGCGGCCCAAACAAGGCAGTATTACAGCAGTGAAAATAGAGCAAGATGGCGTGAGAGAGAAATAAAGGTACCAAAACCGAGCAAAGGAAGGATTAGGAATCGCCGGTGCCGGAAACCACAACATGTAGGGCTTGAGTTTGCCGGCGATGTAGGTTGTTCAGCGAAAGTTGGGAGGGAGATGAGAGCGCCGTTTTAATTAGTTTAGCAGAGGAGCATGAAGAAGGAAGGGTAGGCCTTTTATAGTTTTCTTTTTTATTATTATTAATTACTAATTAGTTTAGGATTATAAATCATTAACCTAGTCAAACCCAGCTTAGCTAAAGTCAAACAAGCTCCAAAAACTCCTTAAATTCTGATTTTCATAAAATATTTTAAACTCTAAATATTTTATAAAACTTAATAGTTAACTCTAAATACTTTATAAAACTTAATAGTTCATGAAATATATTTACTAAATTAATTATAACTTTAAAGTATATAACTTAACCAGAACTTTAAAAGATTATAATATTAAACGTTAAAAAAAATACGGAGTATTACACGCTGAGCCAGGTGACTTCTCTTCTCTCTCTCTTCATTTCTTAATTCCTGCTTTGCTTGAATTTTTCTTCCCTTCTTCTTTGAGTTCAAAAAATCTGGCTACTCTCAAGGTTAGATTCAAGATGAGTCGCCCCAAAGCGAGTAAATCAATAGTTTATTCGTCCTCAGATGACGATGAGCCGGAGTTTGCGCCTAGAGTTAATTTGGAGGATAAAAATTCTAGGGCTTACAGTATGAATGATGCAGATCTACTCCATATAGAGAAAACCCACGGGTTCCCTTCGACAGTGAACATGAGTTTGCCGACGCCAGAACAACGACTAGATTACTTCTGCAAAGGATGGTTCACCCTTTACGAGTATCCTTTTACCTTAGGTTACATGTTTCCTTTCTCTTCCTTGGTGCGTTCCTTTCTAGAAGCGGTTCCCGTGGAAGTTTTTCAGTTAATGCCTCAAGTTTGGCGAATCTTGAGATCGATGGAGATCCTTTCGATGAAAACAAGAGTGGAATTTCTGGTAGAGGATTTAGCTGTTTCTTATTCCGTCAAAACTGTAGGAAAAGGGAGGCTAAACCTAAAATTGAGGAAAGGTCGAACTGCCCTTGTTACAAAGATAAATGCCATTGACAAGGGGGTGGATGGAAAGGTTTTTCTTTGTGGAAAGGAAGAGTTTTGGAGAAGAAGGAAAGTCTTTAAATCTGAATGGGTTGTGAAAGGTATTCGTTGCTCTTTTGTGTCGTCTTCTCGTTTCTTGTTTCGTTGACGTTCTCACTTTTGTGTTCTTGCAGATTTATCGAATTTGTTCGCTCCTCGTCTGGAATCTCAGGGTGTTACTGAGATTTTCTTCCAACAACCGGAAGCCGACAAGACGTATCCCATTAGTGTGGAAGAAGACGACGAAGACGATGTCCAGATCTTGGTGCCACCATCAACTTCGGTCAGTCCACCCGTAGAGGCCAAGAAACCCAAACGCGTAGCAGAATCACCGATGTCGAGTGGTAAGTTCTTCTTAACCTGCTGTCTTTGTGTGATGCAAAGTTTGTATGTCTTGACTTTGCAATTTCTCATGTAGGGACCACTAGGACGACAACATCTGCCGCTGCCAACATGTCGGCTCAAGAGCTGCTGCTCTGCCGTCGTTCTCGCAATACTTCCAGTGAAAGCCCGTCTGTTCCTCCTCCGCCACGTACGGCCAATGTTCCTCTGCCCATACCTACGACTCCTACGTCGTCTATGGGTGGCAAAAGGAAATTCTCCATCGAGCTTCCCGTTGACTTTCGCACATTGTCGAAGAAGACGACGCTCCTTGACGTCCAGAAATTTCTGTTTCCTACTGCGCAATCTGGATGGAACGTTGTCCCAGTAGCTGACGTATTGGCTGACGAAGCAAAATATTTATTCCGGGTATGTACCGTTCAGACCACATCTTGTCGCTCATTGTACACTGTTTTTTTCGTTTGTATTGTGTTCAAGATATTCCCTCGTGTTACAGGGTCTTCAAGCCAACTTGGTTGGTATCCAGAAGGTTGCTCGTCTGGAAGCCAAGACAAACCGTCAGGCAGAGGTTGAGAAATTTCTCAAGCTTAGGTTACAGATTGCGACGGAACAGCTACAGTTCGAACGTGCTAAGTCGAAGGATCTGGAGGACGAGGTGGACAAAGTCAAAGTCGAGGTGGAAGATACGGCTGGCCATTATACGTGAAAGACTAGGGCGGAACTGATGAAAGAATTTAAGGAAGGACGTCACGTCGACTGGAAGCCAGACGACGATATAGCCACGTTTGAGAGGGACTTTGTAGATACTGCTCCTCGGATGGATGAGGAGGAGATTTTGGCTAAAGAAGGGGTAGTTCACTCGACTCCGGCGTGTAATCCCCCGTAATTTTATGAATTTTATAAATATATTTAAAGTATATTTATAATCATTTTCATACTTATTCTATTTGATTATTTAAGTATTGACTATTTTAAAAGTCAAACGATTATTTAAACGTTTTACATGGTCACTAATATTTATTTAGTTGTATTTGAATATTTTATATTTTATTTAAACGTTTTTGGTCGTGTTTAAAATGATTTTAAGAGTTGGGTTGAGGAGCCCAACCAAATTGTTTAAGTTCATGGTCAACTTAAGCCAAACCTAAAGCCTAAACCTCTTCACCTTAGGTTTTAGGCAAAACCTATAGATACCCCTCAAACCCTTAATTGAACACCTTTGTTTTCTCTTCCTCACTGTGCTCACTCGTCCGCCCACTCCCTCTCTCCTCTCCTACTGTTTTTCGGCGCCGGCCACACACACCGCCACCTCACCTTTGCTCCGCCGGCCACCACACATGCTACCACTACCCTTTCTTTGCTCTCCTTGATGTCGCAGCAGCAACACCGCAAGCCACCCCCCTTCGCTCGTCCGCCGAGCCCAGCCGCATCAACGAGCAGCGCATGAGCCACATGCGCCACCGTTGCTGTTGTCCCACACGCCACCTGCACATTTCTTCTTTATTGTTTTCCAGTTTTTGTGGGTTTTCTTCGGTTATTTCTTAACCATATCCTCTACTTTAATATTTTATTATAGTTTAATGTTAAAGTTATAGTTTTTATGATTTTTATATGTTTTTTTAAAAAAAGTTGAAAACTTTATTATTCGATTATTAAAAATCTGATTTTTATTTATTATGAATATAACTTATAATTTCAGATTTATTATTATTGGTTTAAAGTGAGTTTTAAGTATTAAATTAGTGATTTTTGAGGTTTAAAGTATAGATTTATGAGTACTATATCAAAGGTCGTTAAAGGTTGGAACTCTAATATATTCAAAGTATTTTAAAATGAGTTTTTGAGACATTTTAATGTAAGTTATATTGATGTAAATTAATTAGTATATTAATTCATTGTTGTATTATTATTTTGATAGGCGGAGAATTTACTTTAGGCGACTTCTAGATTTCTAAAGTGGCCTCTCACTTTGTCTACACAAGGTACGTACATGTCCTTATGTGTTAGATTAGTATCATGTCCTAAGGATTAGGATTATTCATAACAAAAAGTGATACATATCACCATCGCCATTTTCTCTCTCTCGCCCTTTTAGGAAATCTTAGGGTTACTTCATCGTTATAGATATGCTTGGTTGAATGCCTTAGCCATGAAAATAGGTCTTTGATAGGAGATTAGGTCAATTTAAATAATTCGAAATAGTGGTTAAAGTACTGTTGGATGAACCATTCCCCTCAATCGGTTCCCATTGTTGATCCCTCCTTTTGATAGCTTGATTTATGAATGAACTTGGTGGTTACCCTTTTTCAAGGCCCTTTTTATCGTTTCTTTCTTATTTTCACACCATAAATCTTACTCCAAAAAAAAAGAGACTTGAACTAACTTACCATAAGCTAGTACTTTCGGCGCTTTCCTTAGTCCTTGTGGGATCAACCCTTACTTGCCCTTTCTACCTAGTTCAAGAGACCGAGTTAGGTTTATATTTTTGGTAGGCTTGACGACGGCCTATCAGTGATGAATGGATGAAGTAAGAGTAATAGTCTTACTGGGTGACAAATTATGATGTATGCGGGTGATGGCCCACCCGAAAAATCCCATCTTGCCATGTGACATTTCTAATGTGGGATCTTGTCCTTCTTAATAGATGTGGGACCATTTAACTTATTCATTGACTTGAGGGCATTTTGGTACTTTCATCAATTAATTGGGTTGGTTGCTAAGTGGCCCAAATATTATATGTTACACATATTAGTGTTTTTTAAGAAAGTTAGTGAGGCAAAAGGAAATACATTTTTGTTTGCTTCTTTTTGTTATTACTGCTTTTAATTTTCTAGCACATAATACTATCTACTCCCTTTGTTTGTTTTTAATTGTTACATTTTTTCGTTTTAGAACGTTTCTTTTTAATTGTTACACTTTCACTTTTACTATTTATAGTAAACTTTCACATCATTATATTTTAATTTCCCACACTTATGCAGCACATTTGTCCTTTTATTTTCCCATTAAACACCCTAGCACTTGTCATGAACTGTTTTTTTTGCTTTTACAACATTTTCTCTCATACTTTACCTATTCCCAAAATAATGATAACATATATTTCATTAATTTCTTCAGTTATCCCTAAAGTAAACCGTAACAATTAAAAACAAACTGAGGTAGGAATTTTTTTGAGATGAATATGTGTTCAGCCAACTCTGGTACTTACCATGGAAGCTAATAAAAAAGGTTTAAAACGTTGCCATTACTAATCTCATGAATTCGATAAAGTGTCAGTCCTATGATAAATCGTTAACAACAACGTTTCTTTTGGACTAGGACCCCTCTTTTTTTTTTTTGGTACTACTACGAGGAGTTTCCCACCGCCTTAGGCGAGTGGACTAATCTCCCGCGAGAGTTTGCATGGGTACCTCGATGGGCAGCATCCCTCCCAGCTGAGATTTTTTTCCATTCCCAAGGCTCGATCCCGAGACCTTGGTTAAGGAGCAAGAGGCCCTTAACCACTCATGCTAACCTAGCTCAGTTGGTTGGACTAGGACCCCTCTATATGTGCCATCTTACAATGTAAGATAATAAGTCAAATATTAAATTTGTCAGAAACGACCTTATAAAAGTTCAATTTTGTGAGAAACAACCTTATATTTTTTTGTGTCAAACAACCTTTAAACGTTATTTTTTTGTCAGATAAAATCTCAGGGCCTTTTTTCCGGTGTTGAACAACAAGTGTTGGTGTTGACTGGTTATTTGTTGTACTTGCACTCTCTTTCCTCTCTTTTTCAACCAGTTGGAGTTTCATTTATGTCCATTTTCTCCCTTATATAAACCCTACTCACCCCGAAAGTAAATCAATTTTTCCCAAAAACAATCCCATATTGCAAAGAAAAATTGATAAGCAATGCACAAATAACAAGTCAACATCGGGTGTCGTAAGTCAACACCGATAAGTGCCCCTGAGGTTTTATCTCACAAAAAAAAACTTTTAAAGGTTGTTTGTCACGAAAAAAAATTTATAAGGTTGTTTATCACAAAATGGAACTTTTATAAGGTTTTTTTTTTGACAAATTTCTCATTAATAAACGAACACCTTCTTTGTTCTAATCGGTTATAAATAACTGAATCAAATTGAATTGAACCGAATGAAGCTGAATTGAACTAAATTGAACTAAGTTATAGTAATCAATAATAAATAACAGATTAGCAATAACAAATAAATTATTACATAATAATAAAAAATATCAAATAATAATAAGCATAGAATGAGAATATACGACGAGAAAGAAAAAAGAAATAGGGAAGGACTCACTCACCGACCAACTCATAACGCTCAAAGTAAGACCTTCCATTCTAAATTAATAAATGAGGAATGAATTTGATCTTCCACCAAATGAGATTTGAACCTACAATCAAATTATCAAATTAAATAATTATTAATAATTACACTATAAGATAATTTATAATTAATAATTTATTAATAATAATAATTGATGATTAATGATAACAATAATATATTTATTACTTTGTCCATCCTAATTTATTTTCTTATTCACTTTTCTACAGTTTCTAAAATACGATGTCAAAAACTAATACCTCAAATTTGGTATAGAAAAAAATTAAAAAATTATATATTTTAAAAAGTACACATTGAGACTAATAAAACAACATCACAAATGAGTATATTTTCCATTATGCATATAAACTAAAAGGCAATCAAATGACAAAATGAATAGTGCTTAGAGTCAATATGTAGTAAATAAATTGGGACAAAGGGTGTATTTAATAAATAATAGTAATAATAATATATATATATATGAAAATAATAGATAATTAATTATATAATTTATATTAATAAGTAATTACTATTAGTACTTGATGACATATAATAACAAAGATAGAGTCTACTATAATAAATATAATAATAATAATAATAATAATAATTAACAGTAATAATAGTATAATAGTAGTAATAATAATAAGGAAAATTTGTCAGAAACAAGCTTTTATATGCCTTTTTTGTGAGAGAAAATCTTTTAAATAATTTCTGGCAAAATACATTCTACAAATATATTTTTTTTTTGCGAGAAACAATCCTTTTCCATTTTCAGGGGTTGATTGTGGTATCTCACTGCACCCTAATTCAATCAACAACCTCAAAACATGCTATATCATATAAATTAGAATGTAGTGGGATCCCATAATCAACCCCCGAAAATGGAAAAAGGGTTGTTTCTTACAAAAAAAAGCAACATTGTAGATTGTATTTTCCTAGAAAAATTTTAAAAGCTTATTCTTGACAAAGTTTTGGTTATAAAAGGTTGTTTCTGGCAAAAAAATCCTAATAATAATGAGCAGAGATATAATTAACAAAATAATACTCTACTTTTGCTTATTTTTAATAATTATAGGTTACTTTGGGGGATAACCAAAGAAATTTATGAAATCTATGTTATGATTGTTTGGGAATAGATAAAGTATGATAGAGAATGTTGCCTGGTGACAGCGGGAAACCCTTTTCGTCCTCCCTCCCGTGTGATAAGCCTATTTTTAATTACATTTTTATAATTATGATTATTAGCTTGATTATGCTATAAACTATTCGTGTTTATTTGAGACGCGAATTCGATTAAATTTATTAACATCACTATATTATTATATTTAATGGAATTATTTTGGAAGACATTGAATTTGATTTGACATATTTTAAGGAGTTTTGAATTGATATTCGATATGAAATTTCCTTCGAAGGTATATTATTATTTCAAAAGCTAGTTTATAGAGAGAGCGAACGGGTTCAATACCAAAAATATTTAGATGAGAAAAGTTAGACTACACTTAGAAAGAGAAAGAAAAAAAAGGGAAAAAGAAATAAAAAAAGAAAGAAAGAAAAGGAGATTAAAAGGGACTTCATCCCTGTTTCACGAAAGAAAGAAAGAAAGAAAGGAAAGAAGGAAGAGAAAGGGAGAAGGAAAGGGAAACTAGAGAGGAGAGAGGGACGAAGAAGAAAGGAAGGCGGCTCCGGTGCCTTGTCTCCGGCGAGCTCAAATCGCGACCGAGGTGGCAAAAAATGAGAACAAGGAGAGGCGAGGAGATACAGAAAGGGGGCGAAAACAGTCGAGGGGAGTTGCGGCCTCTGGGCAGTTTTCCGGCAATTAAGAGGGGGAAAAGGACATTAGAGCCTTCAATACACAAAACCCCTAATCGCATTTTAGAAAATTGATAACTACTAAGAGTTAGGGCTTGTTCTCTTCGTCTATTATAGCTGAACTGAACTGAATTGAATTTATTGGAGCTGAACTGAACTTAACTTATTGGAGCTGAACTGAACTGAACTGAACTTATTGGAGCTAAACTGAACTGAACAGAACTTATTGGAGCTGACTGAACTCCACTAAACTGAACTGAACTGAAGTGAATTGAATTGAATTGAATTGTAATAAATATATAAATAATAAGTAATAATAATTATTATAAATATTAAATAATAAGTAATTATAATTCTAAGTAATAATAATAAATAGATAATAATACAGAATAATATTAAATGAATAATGATATTATTAATTTTGATATTATTAAATGATAGTTATAAATAATAGTAATAATGATAAATTAATTTTAAAATTAATAATTACTGAAATAATTAATAATGAGTAATTACTGTTATTAGTATTAGTATATTAATACTTGATGATGATATGTAATAACAATAATGTCTAAGAAGTAAATTAATATTACCATTATAATAATAATTAGTAATTATATATAATAGTAATAATTAGCTTAAAACATGTATTGGTATGTGCTTCTAACCAAACCACGATTTGTGGTGGGTTGGTCTATAATATTTATAAACCAAACCTCACCACAAACCGCCAAAAGTATATTTAATATTCAACGTAATGACGATGTTGTACCTTAGATAGTACTCCAGTATTATTAGCAACTTTGTAAGTTTTAAATTTCTTGTAGCTTTTTGTAACTTATTTGTATGATGTAATAGTGAATATCTAGTCGGTAAAATAAAACAACAATTGCAAATTAGAATACTAGTATTAACATGAAATTTGGTGAAACCGCGCAGCAATCCAAACCATGCTCAACCATAATAAGAATAAGAATAGTAATAATAATGAGTAAAGATATAATAAAAAATATATATATATAAAAAAATTAATAATAATAATAAAAAAAGTAACTATAATAATGAGTAAAATAAATAAGACCAACAATAATAATATTAATATTAAACAAAATGGTTAAATAATGAATGGAGCTGAATTGAATTGAACTGAACTGAACTGAACTCAACTGAACTTATTAGAGCTGAACTGAACTGAACTGAACTTATTAGAGCTGAACTGAACTAAACTGAAAATAAGCTGAACATAACGGGCCCTTAGAGTTTCAAGTTTCATGAATAAAGAACGCAGGGAAGTTGTGAGGGATGGTGGAGAGGAAGAGAGCCACCACGCTGCCGCTATAACCATTATCAGACCATCTTTGAGGTACTAAACCATTTTTATTTTTCGTTTTGAAGAGCAAAAGTAAATTTTTATTCTCTAATAAACTGTTGTTTGATGAATTGATGGATTAGCTACTACATGAGCCTGTTTGATTAAATTTAGTTGAAGTTATAGGTAATGAATATACGATTGAAGTAGTGCACCCCTTTTCGATTCTAAAAACATAAGTAATCCTAAACTATGGTCTCTTGACGTTAATTAGTATCTATATAGTTAATGGGCATTGGATTTAGTAAGTCAAATTCATTGATGTATTAGTTTAATTGTGGGTTGGTAAATGATGCTTTCTCCTGCAATTGTGGTGTCTATTAGTTCGTTGCGTTGCTTGTTTGACGTATGATACTTTGTTGCCTTCTTGTTTTTTTGGTGGATAAGGAAGAATGGTTGACTGATTTGGTTTGATTTTATGATGATACATCTCTGTTCTAGTGGAATAACTACTCATTGATATTTGGTTTTCGATGAAGTTGAAGCTTTTGGCCATAAAGTTATACTCGTGACAATAAGATCATTGGATTAATACACCTCAAATGAATTGGATTATGGGACGACAATTAGGTTGTATAAGAAGTCTAGTGAAATGATTTCTCACAATGTTGTTAACAGATTGTTAAAGTTACTAGAGCCATTAACGATGAATCATGGATTTAGGTAATGGTTAGAAATGGTTCATTCAAGTCTCTTTTAGGTCATATGAGTATTGAAGTAACTAGTTGTCATTTACCTCGAGTTATAATACTTTCATAAGTGTTAATGATGGTGGAGAGGGAGTGTAACTGAGTTAACTTGCTGAGAATCTTAGTAAGATAAGCTTTGAAGGTTAAACTCGGGTTGAATACTGATTAATTGGATTAACGAGTTATAAATTGTGAGTATTAACTAGTTAAGGGGTTAATAAAATAACGTTGACCTAGACTAGTAAGAGTATTTGATTAAGATGTCTAATGGAAAGTCTCTTTCATTTACAAGTAATTCATAATGGTCATTACCTAAAGGTCTTAAATGAAGTTACTGGTGAAGACAAGTCCTTTAATAAAGGAAAATGAAAAATAAATAGGATTACAATTGTTATTAATAACGAGGTATGATGAAGTAGAAACCAGGGTGATCACCTAATTGGCTGAGTTGTTTACGTCTCTGTTTCACATACGAACATAACCTAAAATGAATGTTTAAAAATAATAAATAAACAATGTCTAATACCGTTATGATCAGAGTTGATAAATCTTGGTACTTCAAATAGAAGTTTTACTTAAACTAGCAAGCCAATGAGGATTACACCTCTAAGTCAAGATAAATGATTCGGTCTAAATGGTGAAGAGTAAATCATGTCAATAATCTAAGATAAAGTAGTTAGAGGATTATAGGTAATGTGACTGCTCATTCACAGCTGAATGGATGTTAACAACGTCTTGCTATGAATGATTAGCATACGACTTTAGAATTCTAATTAAAGTATAAGTTACACTCATGATGTTGTACCCATCAAAGCCTTAACCTGCAACATATGGCATGCTTATCTGATGCATAACTATACAATGTGTGTTTTATGAGGATAAGTTCATTGCTTCAAGAGATGCATGAGAATATCTTGATCTAGAATGCATAAGAATGATTGTTGCTATAATGAAGTGATTATGAATGAATTGAAGGCATTTTGTGTAAAATGATGGACAACACAAGTTATTGGTTGTTAATGATTGATTTCAAAATCGTAAAATTTCTGATACTAGATTGTTGTGAAATAATGATTGATTTTTGTTGTAAATTAGATATACAGTTACTAAATCATGAAAATTGCGAATAATGGAAAGTGGAAAGATATGAGTAAATCGTGGATATATTGATTGAATTGTTGTTTTGTCTTTGCCGGATTTGGGAAGACATAAGAATGATGAGTATCGCCGTATATGACAAGATTTTGAACCTTCCTCGCTTTAGTATCGCGGTCGGGACTCCCGGGTCACATAAAAAGATAAAGTTAAGGGGTGTGCACACTATAGGTTATCAGCCAATGAGATTTAGTTGATAGGCCGGCCGGGACTTCCAGGTCTATCGTGGGTCGCCCGAGACTCCCGGATTCACTATGTTGCTGATATGTGTGAATGTTATAAATATAAATTCTCTTATATTTAGTTGATAGACCTGTCGGGACTTCCGGGTCTTCCGTGGATCGGTCGGGACTTCCGGATCCATTGTGAACGATATAAATATAAATTCTCTCTCGTATTTTTTGAATTTACATGTCTTAATGAAATTTAATGAGTTCATCAACGAGTTACTTTCTTTAACTTATATATCAAAATTATTATGTAGAGTAACCGTGAAATATTTGCTAGATTTGTTGGATTACCTTCATTCCGATGGAAAGATACTTGATTGATTGATTTTGCCGCTTGAGGCAAGACTTCGAATTGGCCTCTACCCTATGTAATCAGTTGTGGTTCCCTGGAGCCTATTGTTGTTTGTGAATGTGGTTGGCATTACTTTGCCCTGTAATTAATGAGGTTAATTCTTAAAGATAGATGACTTACTCTTTGATATGTGAATACTCGTTGCTCACTGTGAGTGATTTTATTAATATAACTGAATGACGGTAAGAGCACTTAAACAATATCCAAAGGATGTATGTTTTAGGTTTAGATTTATGGTAAGAAATAGTGCCACTTGTGGGTGTATGTTATGATTATATGGTAGTCGTTTTAATATAATTGAATGACCGTAAGAGCACTTAAACAATAACCAAAACATGTTTTACTTGTTTACAGGTTTAGTGCTTAGCTCGTTGTTGATGTGTCAAATGTTTGTTTTGTCATATCTGTGGCCTGCCACTTGGTTGATAACAATGCCCTATTTATTCCAGGTTAAAGAAGAAGCTTTGAGGATGGAAGTTTACGTGTTATTCGTGATTGTTGTATCATGGCGAGGACGACTACAATGCAATTCTAGTAAGATAAGTGTTTATAGATTCGTAACCCATTTTCAGTTGGTTTGTAAAAGTTAAATGAGACTTAGATATCAAATTTTAAGATTTGTTTTGGGTTTGGGGATTCGGTTTACGCGAAATGTGTTGGAGAAATTAAATTGGATGGAGTAGTTGGAGCGATATGAGTTTAGGTTGTTGGTTTTGATTTAAACAGGTTTATGTTTTGGACACGACTCGTAAATTAAATTTTAGACAGTCCGTAATACAAACGAAACTCAGCCGGATTTTTTGTAGAATCTTAGCAACTAAGTTATCTTTATATAATGATTCAAATGGATTTTAAAAGGGTTTAATTAAATGGTTTGAAAAGTTTTGAAATATATTGGATTCCACACTCTTCGACTCAGTTTGATAAGTGTGATGATAATGGTGCGGATCAGGTTTTCCGCCGCGCTTAGCTGAAATTAAATTAGTGTGTATCTAGGCTGTTACATCTTGTGTGCCCAACCATGACCACAACAATCTACAACCACCATCCCCATCTCCTTTGAAAACCACTAACCACTTTAAGAACAACCATGTAAGCTCAGTTTAGGCCAGGGTGGGTCAATTCCGGGGGTGGGTGGCTTAATTTAATCTAGGGCAGGTCAATTTTTGGGGTGGATGACTGACAGGCTAAAGTCGTATCACCTATTCAAAGATAATTCCTACAGTCCTCTAACAATGGTAGTAAAGCGAAGTAAGGTCGAATCCACAAAGAGACGGAGTTCGAAGTTAATATTCAGCTAAAAAGCTACTTCAGACAAGATCAGATAGAAACAGCTGAACTAATAATTAACTACTAGAAAACAATATAAAATGATTTTTACTCTATGAAATAAAGGTCTAGGGAATTAGTTCGGTCCACCATGCTTATACCAATCAAAGGATCAAACAACTATCAGAACCTAGGTCGAGAATCGATAGATTAGAACAGTGTCAAGCTATGGTTAAGTCTCAACGTCCATAATTCAACATATGCAGCACGTTCACAAACATAATCAGAATTACTGGTGTGTACTAGGCCTCTAAAAGTAAGACGAATTTGTGCAAACAATTATTAACCTCAAGTAATCAAAGAAACTGCGCAATAACGTTAATTACTCAATAAGAACAAATCACACCATAATCAATCTCATCAAGCCCTAGAAACTAATAGCAATTCAATTAATCAAGGTATAAACATGGCTTCCCTCACCAAATCCCTAGAAATTAAACTACTCACACATAATTAAATCAACAATAACAATTCTAATGAGAAACCCTAATTTCAACATCATGAACAAATAGAATAATTAAACTAAGCAATCAAAGTAATAAAAGAGATAAAGAGTAGAGAAGAATACCAATTGACAGAAAGCAAGAACTTTTATTAAAATCAAATCCGAGGTTCAATCACCTTTAATCTAATCTAAAGTGTTTAAACTAAATAAAACTAAGCTAAGAACTATGGAATAAAATTGAATACAAAGATGTCTCTAAAATAATGAGGAAAAGGTATTTATAATACCCCTCAAAGTCTAATTAAAAACGGAATAAAAAAATAGAAAATCCGCTTTTACGGGCACTTGACCCGATCGGGCCCACACAAAATTTCCTCAACTTTTCTTTGGATCAAACGCAGCAGCAGCACAAGCCTAAACCCAAAATATGGCCCACCCGATCACCTGCCCGATCGGGTCAGGGATCGGGTCCCCAGCACTAAGAAGGCCTATGGCTTTGTCTCGGCGTAACAGCATAGCAGCAGCATAAATGAAGCTCTCCCGATCGGGTCGGGCACAATATGCCCGATCGGGTCTAGGGCAGAAAAGGCTAAAACGCACTTTTGGTTTCTCGTCCGATCGGGTCGGGCAAGGCTTGCCCGATCGGGTCCGCAACTTTTCCACCCGATCACAATATCTTCGCCCGATCGGGCCATTTCTTGCCCGATCAGAGTACGCAAAACTCCTTTTTGACTCTTTGGCTCTCAATTGTTCACGTTTAGAGGTCTTGGGACCTCCTAAACTATCCACAAAGCTCGTGAGCCATCCTATGTGCCTCGTAACATCTCGTAAAGCCGCGGTTGCTTTCAAATAACTCAGAAATAAGGAGAAAACTCCCTAAAACCTGTAATTCAATACTAAAACGCAAAACCACTACTATAAATGATAGTTAGCATAAAATAGCTCCCAAGAACTCAAATGACGCACAATTTAGCTTGTAAATAGGGGAGAAAAGTCTATATTAATATATGATATCAATGACTTGATTTAGCCGTCGGGCCGATTTTGAGGGTGGTGGAGGTGAAGTTCACAGTCGCAAGTGTAGAGGAGGGGTAGGGCTGTGGGGGTGGGCTGGCTGGCAGGGGAGGAGGTGGGTCGGGGGAAGTTTTTTTTAGAAAAGTTAGTTAATATTTTTTAAAATTAAAATTAAGAATCTAATTTTTAAAATATAATTAATTAGTTGTTAATTATATAATTAAGAGAGTTTAATTATAATTATAGGTCACAAACAGGTTTCAGCCCATATATGAGCAGATTAGGTGCAAAAGTGGGATTTTACCCGAATTATCAATAGGTGGTACCATGGTGAAAGACGGTGCAAAGGTCAGATTTTTACTAATAATAATCATAATAATATCAACGAAATTAGATAAGTATTGAATGTAGTTGAACTAAATGGAGAGAAGCTGGACTAAAAATTGCTCATTGAAACATACTGAATTGAATTGAAAATAAGTTGGGGAGAACAGACAATTAAATAGCAAAATAGCCCAATGAAAAACCAGAGGAGATGCATGGATCGTGGTTGTCGTTAGACTGTACATATATAAAACAATTCAACAATCACTTTGACCAAAACCTTATACAACTACTTTAGAAGGCAACTAATTAGAACTCCTAGCCGATAGCCAAAAACCACATCAGTCACTAACAACTACAACAACAACTAACAACTACTACAGGGCTAATTTTGTTAAATCAATATATATGGATACAATAAAAGAGAATAATTTCGTGAGCATACGATGTGCCACGCACGATATTTAGAATTTTTATATTTCAATAATTAAAGAGTAAGCATAAATATAAACTTAAAGTAAAAAAGGTGCGTAGAGTCTATATATCTAATCAATACTCATAATTAGATTTTAAGCTAAAAAGAATGAAAGAATTTAGTTTGTAATAAAAGTAATAAATAAAGTTATTTATAAAACATTAAATAAAATTTAGGATCAATAACATAGATATAAGACTCGTCAAAAACTAATCATATTTTATATGAAAACAGATGATTTTAGAATACAATGATACTCATCACCGTAAAGATTACATTTTTCATACACATAATTATTATTATACTTTTTTTGGACTTTTTGTCACAAACAACCTTATAAATGTTAGTTTTTGTCAAAATTAACATAGCCTTTAAGGCGAAATATATATTTTTTTTGGCAAGAAACAACCTTATATAAAAAAAACTTTGTTAGATGAAACCTTAAGTGATTTTTTGATAATTGACAAATAAACTTCGGCGTTGACTCGCATGTGCAAGGTACATGACCCCTTTGCTTTTACTTTTTCCCCTAATTCAACCCCTTAACCCCCGAAATATCTGCTTAATCTCTTTGGTTTTTGGATGAACATAACTGATTGGAGCTGAACTGAATTGAATTGAATTTAATAAATATATAAATACTATTTAAACAATAATAATATCAATATTAAATAATAATTATAATGATAAGTAATAATAATTAATAATTATTAATGAATAATAATGATTGTATTTTGGATATATTTAAATGATAATTATAATAAATAATATTAGTAATCCTAAATTAATAATAATAATTATTATAATGATAATTAATAACAATTTTTTTTATAGTCTTTGTATCAATATATTAATACTTGATGATGATTATATAATAACAATAATATCTAAGAATTAAATTAATATTACTATTTTAATAATTAGATTTAATTATATATTAATATTTAGTAATAAAATAATGATTGGGTCGGACCGTGTAAAATTACATCATAAACCATTTTGACGTGATTTGATTGGATTATGGGCTGAAAACGCGGGTTTATTTGTGCTTTTAACCTAAACCATGTTCCTCCCTAATGATCATAGTAATAATAATGAATAAAGCTATAATAAACAAAATAATATACAAATAATAATAATACTTAATATAATGATATAAAAATAAATAATAATAATATAATAATAATAATAATAATAATAATAATAATAATAATAATAATAATAATAAGAACAATTAGTAAAATAAATTAGACCAACATAATAATATTTAATAAAATAGTTATAAAAAAATGGATCTGAATTAAACTAAAGAGAACTGAGATTAAGCTAAAATGAACAGGCCCTTAGTCCATACAATGCACGGAGCTTTGGCCATAGAAAAGTCTAATTTGGGTTCCAATAGGGCATCAAAGCTCCTCATACGGTCATACTCATACCCATCTCTATACTATAAGGGAAGAGGGGGGGTGGACACCAAAATTAAGAAAATAAAAAAACAAATAAAATAAATCAAGGAAGCTATTAAGTGTAATTAAGTTTCATTTCCAAACTTAGCTATGATATTTTAGCAAAAGATGGTTAAAACTTTAAACTAGAATATCTAAAAATCTACAACGTAAAAATAATTTTAAAAAATATCAATGGTTATATTTTCTTGAAATCTATAAATAGACACCCATTTTGCTATATTATAATATAATTTTGAATTTTTTATTTTCAAATACATGAGTAATTGATTGCTCATGAGTGAAAGTGCATTTGATCAGATTAAACATGAAATATGATACAATATTTTAGGATGAGTGAGAGAGTGGTAGAGGGAGAGGGATGGTGTATTTTTTTTTGCTCGTGAGTGATGATAATGACATCTTCCATTAATCTTTTGCAATATTTTTGTTTTTTTAGGCGTTTTGCTTTTAAAACATTTTTTCTAATCTACTCTCCAATATCACTCTTTTTTATGTATTTAAAATGTTTAACTATTTAAACTCTTTTAACATTACAATTACACCCTCTAAAAGAACAAAATGATTAAAGCTTAACGATTATTTTTAAAAGTATGAAAAAAATGTATACACTTCACTGAAAAATTACAATGCAGTTTCTCCCACATCCTTAACACGAAGCACGCATCGCGTGCATATTTGGCTAGTAAGACTAGAAAGTGAGAAACAATTGTTGGTCATCGAAGGAGCAATCCTGAAAGCTGACTGAAGCGTCAAATCAGGCGTTAGATGAAAACAATCTACGACCCACACAGTACCATAGTAGAACACCCGGATTATGAACATCATCCGCCCGATACAAAAAACGATCCAACGGCATTCATTAACGCGGGACAAATCCCTCCAAAACCAAATCTGAAATCTCAGAATCTCATCCCCTATTTAAAACCCAACTTCCTCCTAGCCCTTTCACACCAAATCACCACATTCCCATTTACCAATCAAAACACAAAATCACAATCAAAACACAAAAATCAAAACTATAGAGGAAAAAAAAAAGAATGTCAGGAAGAGGAAAGGGAGGAAAGGGATTAGGAAAGGGAGGAGCAAAGAGGCACAGAAAGGTATTGAGGGATAACATCCAAGGTATCACAAAGCCCGCCATTCGTAGGTTGGCCCGAAGAGGAGGAGTTAAGAGGATCAGTGGTCTTATCTATGAGGAAACTCGTGGTGTTTTGAAGATCTTTTTGGAGAATGTCATTCGTGATGCTGTTACTTACACTGAGCACGCTCGCCGTAAAACTGTTACCGCTATGGATGTTGTCTATGCTCTTAAGAGGCAAGGCCGTACTCTTTACGGTTTCGGTGGTTAACTTTCTTTTTCTCATTATTTACCTACTTTTTTTTAAAAGTTCAGATTGTGAGGAATATTAATTAAAGCTGGTTTTGGATCTTTAGATTGTAATTGCAATATCAATAGTTATACTCTTTACTGTCTTGCTTTTGGAATCCTATAAGTTACAATGAAAATACTCAAGGTTAGAGTTACTAGTGATTAGCTGTTGATCTTGAAACTTGTTGAATTCAGATTTAGCCTCTTCCCTACTTCCTTTAGTCAACCCATACTTGATTTTGATGACAAGTTAAACCTTTAATGTTAGTATGTCACAAACTGTATCTGGTCTTGCACACATCGAGCGATGTTCTAAGGCCTGCAGAAACTCAGGGTTCTGTTTGTGTACATGTACAACTTGAATGCACAGGGGTGCATAATCCATCTCTGTGAAGAATACACTCTTAGAAGCAGATCCGGGATTGTTCTTGAACTTACTGGCATTATTCTTTCTACTTGATGGCCAACAATCAAAGTTGAATTTCTTCATTTGCATTTCAATGTAAACCTGCTGAGTGAGATTGGTCTATAGTATGTAAAAACTGTTACTTAAATGGTAGTAGTACTAGAAAACGAATTGGAGAAAAGATGGGAAGAAAGAACATATCATATCAGCTATTCAGCTGGCGTTATTGAACAAAAAGAAATGTCGTCACGAGCCTAAATCAAAATGCAATAAGCATAACTGTAGGACTGTAGGAGTGTTGTAATTTAGTAATATTAGAGATTATTCTCATATCTTTGTAATTATGTCATACAAGTATATAGTTTCCATGTATAGCTTTGTAGAGTTTTGGTATGTTTTCCATAGTTTGTATTCTATATATTGCTAATGCTATTCGTCACCCTAATGAGGGGATTTAGCCATCTAATATCGTAATTAGAGCTAGGTAGCCATTTTTTTTTCACAAAAGCTTCCTGCCTCACGTCACTAGTGCCACGGCACGCCTAAACACAGCCGGAACCTCACCATTAGCCACGGCAATGGCCGACGACTCCAACTCCGAAACACCTACGCCGAAAACTCTTCACCCCGTGTACACCGTCGGCAACATTCAACACAAGGTTCGTGTTGTTGATGGTACCAAAGTCACGTACTCCGCGTGGGTGAAACTTTTCAAGCTACATGTTCCGGGTTACAAAGTACTCCATCATATAGATGGTACACCTCCACCTGCGAGTACCTCACCAGAATTCGCTACTTGGAACGAAATTGACTCTCATGTGTTACAATGGATTTATGACTCGATTTCCGACGAATATTGCCTTCGAATGCTTGAATCCGATGCCACCGCTTATAGTGTGTGGGAGAAACTTAAGAACCTATTTCTTAACAACAAAGGCTCACGAGCCGCAACACTTGAGCATGAATTTAACAATTAAAAACTTGAATCCATGCCATCCCTTAATGCTTATTGCCAACGTCTTAAAGACTTGGCCGACGAATTGACCGAGGTTGATTGTAAGGTGACTCCACAACGTCTTGTTCTTCAATTGGTTCGCGGTTTACTGGCGGAATTTGACACGGTGGCATCTTTCATAAATCAGCAAATTCCATCATTTGAAACTGCTCGATCTATGCTACAATTGGAACAACAACGTCGTGCCATTCGCGACGATGTTGCACCCACTCCGGCAGCTGGTGGCTCCGACTTCTCCTTCGCCTGATCAACCACCATCACCTGACCAACCACGAGGTCACCAACAGCAACAGCGACGTGGCCAGCACCGCCACGGTCGCCAACAGCACCGCAGACAGCAGCATCGCGGACAACAGCTGCGTCCCTATGCTGCGCCTATTGTGCCCTTGCCTGTGCCGTATTTTTCTGGCTGGGTCCCACCTCCTGGTTACTGGACCCCACCCCCTGCCCCTATCCTATGTAGGCTGGGTGGGCCCCTACGTGGACAGTCATGTGTCTACTATTGAACAACTCGATGATATGTTCACAAAGGCTTTAGCCTTTAGGCAAGAAGCAATGTTTGTATCTTCTTTGCAAGGTAGGATTTGTGATATGCATGCTCCAACTTGAAGGTGGTATGGGGTTAATTATATACTAATGTATTTAGGGCTTTTATATAATACATTTAAGGCTTTTGTTTCCTATATAGAGTTTGGGATTTAGTCCTTATCTCTTCTTATAGGCATGTATATAAGTTGTAAATTAGAGCTAATGCAAATAAGGAAAATCATTAAACCTAACTTATCACTATTCATGAATCAGTCCTATAACTCTTGGGTACCAGAAAGTTTGGATCGAATAATGGGTACCTATCGGTCCAATAAAAAATAGGCGTTTAAAAATATTGTTTTTCTTATGTTAGGGTACAGAGAAAGCAAGTTAGAAAAAAAGGGAAGAAGATTACTATTAGATCGATTATCGGATGCATGAAGGTTTTAAAGTGATACATAATTCGTATCAAATATCTAAATTTTTAGATAAAGTACCTGAAACTATTAGAAAGAACAATTTGTGAACGTATTTTTTGATCGAATTGGGAAGGTTTTTTACGAGTTTTCGAATGGTTTTCCTCGGTCGTAATTAATATATTTATTGTTTACTAATATAAACTAGTTTTAGTCCCATATGGTGATTTGAAAAATAAAATGTGTAAATTAATCTTATAATTCATATATTACTAATATGATATCTGGTGGAAGAAATATACCATTAAATAATTTATGAAAGTAAGATAACATAAAAAGACTATGAATAATCTCAAGGAGATCAGAGAAGTCATTGAGAGAAAGTTATGGTGAAGGGATATCGTGTTATAGTGAAGTTAGAGGGTTCTTGTAAATTTTATGAAACACAATGTCGTTGAAGTAGAAGACAGAAATTCATATCACTTAATCTTACTTATACGTTGCTCTAGATTTTATCACACTTTTTCTCTTTGGTCTATAAGTGGTACTTCCACTGAGGACGATAATTCCAATATTTTTTTTGCAAAGGTGATTATGCAAGGCATGACTCGGAGAGATACAACCAATAGTATAATCGATATTAAATAGGAAATTTTCACAAGTAAGGGTTCAACTATCACCCATTTACTTTTATAAGTCCCAACTATTGATTATTCCCTGTAGGAGCGAACATCACTATTTTGCAGTTTATTAGACGTTTGTATGGATTTTATAATTCGTGAATTTGAAGTTTATATTATGTTTGTATGGATTTTATAATTCGTGAATTTGCAGTTTAAATGATGTCTGTATGAATTTTATAATTCGTGAATTTGCAGTTTAGATGACGTTTGTATGAATTTTATAATTCATGAATTTGCAGTTTAAATGATGTTTGTATGGATTATGTTATAATTTACAGTTTAGATGATTTAATGATTTAAAACTATTAAATTAAGAAAAATAGAAAAATAAATAAGTAACACTTCATTTAATTAAATGTACTATAATTGAATAATCTCCGAGTCATCATTAATACGTGCCTCAGGTTGTCCCATTAAATCACACAATTCTCTCCAACGACTTGTATGCTGAATATGCCTCTCTTCCCACCCACGAACACTAACATCTGCAATTCTTCTCCATCGATGAGCAATAGGAGGAACAGGAAAGTCATCATCGAAAAATAATTTGATGAAGTGTCTATAACTCCCAAGATGAGCGCAGCTAATTCATTGTAGGGTCTTGTAGCACTAGGACGGGCTTGCCAAGGTAAGAACATAGTGCTCAACCTCGGTGATCCATTTCTACTAACATGATAAAACATAATTGTAAATTTATACACATTGCCAATCGGAAACAAATATGTCATGGCATCCATCCAGTGATCTCTCATCCACAACCCCCATGAGACTAATTTATACGGTCTATTGCTTCGGCCACCAACTCATCTAAACCATATATGGTAGTGTATTTGGCTCTATAGCCTCTAATCTCAGCACAAGTTATTCGTCTAACTAACGCCCAATCATCTTGGTTGTTAGAAATTGCTGATAAAAGTCTCCTAAGAACATTCTCCCGTGGTGTCGTCTCGAGGACTCTAGATGATACTGCAATTTCTTCACCTGCAGCTCAACAAATGTGTGTGTACGCCCCCAAACACTAACTAAAGACAACTATGAGCTCTCAAACCAGTGTTTCAGTGCACTGTGTTGACTCTCAACCCTACATGTAGTCTCATTTCCTAAATGAAATATATTATTTGTCCATGCCTTCAGAACTAGCCATTTTCTATGAACATACTCGATAAATTTTGGATGCTTTTTCCAAGCATCCCCCATGTTAGCCACAACTTCACGTAGCGGAGCACCCTCTTAAGAAGATGAAAATGAGACTCACGAGGGTCGTGCATGAAAAGGCAAATCTGTTATACTGCATAAGCAATGTCAGGACGAGTGAATGTCAGGTACTGAAGAGCCCCAGCAAGGCTACGATACAAAGTAGGGTCCTTGACAGGAGGACCGTCAGTGGCACTAAGCTGCAGAAAAGTCTCAACAGGAGTGGAAACTGGGTTACAACCTGTCATAGAAGCTCGTGCTAAGATATCCTTGGCATACTTGAGTCTGAGAGAGGAAAAGACCCGTGGAGGTGCGAGTAGCAGTGATACCAAGGAAATGGTGACGGGCACCGAGATCTGTCATGGCAAATTCACGAGAGAGTGTACTGATGATTTCATTGAGAAGAACAGTGCTGGAGGCAGTTAAGATAACATCATCAACATAAAGTAATAAATATGCCATAGTAGTACCTTTCCTGTACATGAAGAGGGAGGTATCACAAACACTACTGCAAAATCATTGTGACAAAACAAAGTTAGCAAACCGCTGATACTAAGCACGGGGTGCTTGCTTAAGACCATAGAGAGACTTGTGGAGTTTGCAAACATGATGTGGCTTAGTGGGATCAACAAAACCAGGCGGCTAATGCATATAGACGGTTTCTTTTAATTCCCCATGAAGGAATGCATTCTTGACATCCAGCTGATGGATGGGCCAAGAACGAGACACAGCAAGACCAAGAACCATCCGAATGGTGGCCGGTTTCACAACCGGGCTAAAGGTCTCATCACAATCAAGTCCAACCTGTTGATTTTTACCATTTCCAACTAGACGAGCTTTATACCGTGCCAGGGACCCATCAGAGTGAAACTTATGACGATATAACCATAGACTCCGAGTCATATGAGCACTAGGAGGGCGCGGAACCAAGTCCCATGTGTGACTATCAATAAGAGCACGATATTCGTCCCGCATGGCATTATTCCAGTTAGAGTCACGGAGGGCAAGGGTGGGTGATTTAGGAAGGGGAGAGAGAGGTGTAGGTGAGGTGACAAGTAGATTTGGGGGGGGTTTAGGTGTGAAAATCCCATTTTGGGCACGAGTGATCATACGGTGGACGGGCCTAGGTGGGGGTGGCGGAGGAGGTGGTGGTGGAGTGATGTGGGATGGATGGCGGATGGAGGGGGAAGGCTGATGGGTGACGGGAGTGGTGGTGTGCTGGTTGGTGTTGGGAGTAGGGGGCGTTGTGGATGGGAGAGCTGCTGGGCCTCCAACGGGTGTGATGGAAGGGGTTGGTATCGGCCTGTGGAGTGTAGTGGGCTGGGTAGGGTAAGTGGGAGAGGGAGTGGAGTGAATTGGAGTGTGAGGCGTGGGCTGGGGAAAAGGGATGGTATTATGGGCCGAGGTTAGTGGATTGGAAGGAGGGATTTGTGGAGTGGGTTGAAGATAGGAGTGAGGTGGGGCATGGGCTGAGGAAGAGCGTGTGGGCTGAGGGGAAGAGTAGGATGAGCCCAAATAGATTTGGGTTGAAAGATTGGGTTGTTGAGAGGTGGTAGGAGGGGGATAAGAAGAGTGGGAGTAGGCTAATGGAGTGAAGTCCGGATCAAGAAAGTGATATGAGGAGGGTGAAACAGAAGATGGAAGGGAGTCTTTAAAGGGGAAGACTTCCTCATCGAAGGTCACATGACGTGAAAGGATGACCTTTCCCGTGGATGGATCAAGACAACGATACTCTATATAATTGGAGGGATACCCAAGGAAGATGAATTGAGTGGAGCGAGGGGCGAGTTTATGAGGGCGCTTGGCGGTAAGATTAGGATAGCAAGCACATCCAAACACGTGAAGATGAGTATAGGACAGATTTTTGAGATAGAGGATGGATAGAGGTGAGTGGAAGCGAAGAAGTTTAGTAGGGAGAATGTTATGGAGGTAGACGGAGGTGTGAAGGGCCTCAACCCAAACTCAAGAGGGAAGAGGCATGATGAAGAAGGGCAAGTACGATTTCATTAAGACGTCGTATCATATGCTCGGCCTTGCCGTTTTGAGAGGAAGTTTGTGGGCATGAAAAGTGGAAAATAAGACTATTAGCCACAGCAAATTGATGAAAGGTAGTGTTATCGAACTCACAGCCCAAATCACATTGAAAAGATTTAATTGCTCTATTAAATTGAGTTCAGACAAATGAGGCAAATTGTAGGAACTAAGAAAACACTTCAGACTTATATTTTAGGGGATACACCCAAACAAAATGAGTATAATCATCAATGAGAACAAGATAATTCTTATAGCCACTTTTGCTTAACGAAGGAGAGGTCCAAAGATCACTATGAATAATATCAAATGGTGCAATAGTGGAAGAAGTAGAATCATAAAAAGGAAGTTGTTTGTGTTTGCTAATTTGACACGAATTACAAAGATATGAGCCACGCCCTTTATTACAATCGATGCAAAAACTAGTCCTAAGAAAATCCATGACAGGAGAGCCCGGATGACCAAGTCGTTTGTGCCACAAGTCATGAGAAGAATGGGCGATGTGGGCCGATGGATGAGAAGATGAAGGAGTGGTAGAAGATACTGGATAGAGATTCCCATTACTGTTGGTCCTCATAATAATAGTCCCATTCCGAAGGTCCTTCACAGAAAAACCATTAGGATCAAATTCAACAGACACATTATTATCTTTAGTGAATTGACGTACAGAAATGATATTTTTAATAATTTGAGGAGTATAAAGCACATTACGAAGGGAAAGGGTACGGGTTTGGGTAGGGATAAGGGAAGTTTTAGATCCAATAACTGGAATAAAATTACCATTGCCAACATATATAGAACGAATATAAAACGAATTAGAAGAATCGACAAAAGTACCTGGATCCGCAGTTAAGTGGGACGAAGCTCCTGTATCCATGTACCAATTTGGATCATCGGGTTGTTGTAGCGACATGGACTGGAACGCTGCTCCAATATCCGTTGGTTCAAGAGCATCGAAGTACGTAAGATGGGCTTGACCATATGAGCGTTGAGGCGCAAAGGACCTAGAAGACTATTATTCTCCATCAATTCCTCCATAGATTCAAGTTCTAATTTAGTTTTCTCCATTGATTTTTGTAGGAGGATCATTCAAGCATCAAAGTGAAGCAAAGGGTTTTTATTTTTCTCCCTTTTTCTTTTTTCTTTGTTCTTTTTCTCTCGTTTTTCCTCCTTTTGGCACGCCTCTTGGTGCCTTTTTCCGGCAGCCACCACCGCGGGTGGCCGACGAGTGTGCCTAGCGTTGCTGCCTTTTGGTGGTGGTGCTATGGGCCTGTTGTTGGCCTTCGATTTGGGCGGTTTCCGTCCGTTCGTTTCCTTGTTGTTTTTGTTGTGTGGTTTTCGAACCACACACAAATTTTTTTTTTTAAATTTTTTTAATTAATTTATCTTTGTATTTTAAATAATACATTATTTGTTTTTTATGAGTTTTTAAGCACTAGTTTGTATTTTGTTTTGTCTCTTAGTAAAGGTGTTCAAGTTTTATGATCTAAAAGAGTTTTTAGAGTGTTTTAAAATAAAAATCAGATTTATTATTATTATTTAAGAGCTGATTTTTATCAATTAGTAGCCTTAAATTGTTTGTTGTTAAGTACTAATTATTAGTACTTCTTTATTGGTAGGTTCCAAGCATTATAAAAGTAATTGAGGCTTTTGTTTGGTGATTTTATTGTAGTAGCAAGGTACGTACACTTTGACCTTGACCTTAATGTTTTTAAGAAATATTTGTTGAGCATGATAAGTAAGGAGAGGCTTATGCCTTAAGATTGTTTGATATTCATTTTGTGAAGATAGAAAGGAGACTAGGAATGGAACTTTTGAGTTAATCCCGTCATTTGAGATTTATGGTATTGATGTTTATTGCTTTTGAGCATGATTAAAGTTTATTTATGTAATTCTTGAAGCTATGGCTTGCATAAGTATTTATTGAGCAAGGTCTCATGAGTAGTTTATTTTATTGGGGAAGGTCGCATAAGTGGTTTATTTTATTGAGTAAGGTCTCACTAATAATTAAAGTTATTGAGCAATGTCTCATTAGTAGTTAAAGTTATTGGGCAAGGTCCCACACTTAATTAAACCATTGAGCAAGGACTCAATTGGTTGGATCATAAATCCTTAAGAAAAAAGGAAAGGACTCACGGAGTCATTTAAGTAAGAGGTTGAGCAAGAGCTCGAAAGAATAAGAATTAAGGTTGTTTGTGATACTTGTTTGTTATCACTTATTAAAGAAAGATAAGAAATTAATTTATATGCTTATATGTTATTAGTTGTGTGTCTCTTACATATCGGACTTTGGCAATAAAACTCTTGGGTAGGATCCACCATGAGTATTGAACATAAGGGGGGAGTCAGTGTGTAACTATAGATGCTATTGCTTTTATTTTATCAAGAAATCTTTATAGAATTCCAAATTATCAAGAAGGTTATCCAATGGACTAGGTGTCACTTGTAGTGTCTCTATCGAGATGTTGAGTCTATGGGCTTACTCTCACTCTCTCTTTAATTTCACTAACAAGCGTGTACTTCTCGAGTCAAGTTATTTAAAGTTCATGGAACTTTACTTTATTAGTAAGAGGTGTGGATACTCTTACGTCAGAAATAGTAGCCTGTATATTATTCCAAGTGGAGGACGGTGCCCGTTCATTGCCAATATATATCAAAGAATGAATTTAGTTAGTTCAGTCTTTGTTGTGAATTTAGAATCACGAGAAGACAAGCTAAATTATTGAGGATTGCATATATCATTATTTATTGCATTATCTTAGTAGTGTTATGTACTCAGCGTTGCTGATATATGTGTTTTGTTTGTTTGGTTATTGTTTTACCTCAATGACCATGTGACGACCCATTCATGAATATTTTTGTGAATGGCGAGCAAATCTTAGAGGTTAAGTTTCAGGTACAGGTGTTGCTGTGCAACAGAATCATATTCATAAAGATGGGAATTTTAGTGCATAAACAGTCATTTCAATAAAGTTATTTTTGGTTTATGGGTAGTTCTTGAGTTGTTAATAGAGAGGCGACAAGCTTTGAGAACCAACATCGTGGTGTTTAACACACACCATATCGATGAGCAGGATTTGAACTAGGAGGTGGCTTCATATATACCTCCTCATGAAGGAAGGCGTCGTGAACATCCATATGATGACGCTCTTTATTCTTAGCAGCTAAAATAGCAAGAAATGCCCAAATTGTCACCATCTTACCCCCAAAAGCTCAGCATTGTCAATCCCTCAACCTAATGATTGCCAAAGATGGTCAAACGAGCCTTAAGACGTTCGTTCAATCGTCCCATTAGAGTCATACTTGATTTTGTAGACCCAGTTGCAACAAGGAGCCTTTTTGTCGGAAGGTAAGGTTTCCATGACCCAAATACCATTTTCTTCGAAAGTAATGATTTCCTTTTGCATGCTCTCCCGCCAACTAGGATCAAGCTTAGCTTCGGAAAAAAGACGAGGCTAGATGCCCCTCTAATCGCCGCAATAAAAAGGCGATGTCGCAAAGAAAAATTATCACCATTTACAAAGTGTGATAGGGGATAAGGAGTACATGAGGAACGAGATTTGGGAGGTGATGACGAAGATGGACTCACATTTCGAACAACATGTTTCTTATAGTCACGCTGTAAAACAGAAGGCATCTTTGTGCTATGCCCACACCTAAAGAGGAAGAGTGGTTGTGTGGCTCATTGGTGGAGGCTATGGCAGTTGCATTTAGGCCCAACTGGACCTAGGTGACCATTGGTGTCTAGGATAACAAAATTTGGTGGGCGTAGAGGAGCTTTGTGCTAACAGGTGCATCCGAAATAACAACACCAACATCAATAATGTCAATGTCTGCCTCATGGTCTAGCCAAAAGGCATTCCCAATGTGAACATTAACATTATCATCAACAGTGGCAATGCCTACCTCATTTACAATATCAAGTGCACCCCCAACAACAACATGATCAGATTCAAGCTCACCCCAGTGAAAGGAAATACAAGTATCCGACGAACCATCGAAAGACAAAGAAGGAACCGTTATGGTTAGAGCATATGTGAACTCATTGTCATGAAATTTCTTATCACGAGAAATAAATATTTCACTGGTATTCATATCATATATCTTTAATCCCTTCTTCCCATGGTTATTAAAAAATCACGATTCAAGTCTTAAAATCTTACGATTTTAGAGTCTTAATTAATTTGCAAAACGATTTAAATCGCACCTAGAATCTTAATAAGTTAAAATTTTAATTAGAATCTTCATAAATCATTAGAATATTAAAATCGACATCGAAATTTTACGATTTTAACGATTTTATACGATTTATCAAAACTTCAAGATTCCATTAAAATAATGGGCCAAGCCTATTAGTGTATCTCTCTTTGTAGATGAGTAACACTCACATATACAACGAACATTTTATTAATTTTACTCAATTCACTTTCATAATTCACTCAAACTTGTCTTTTTCATCAACGATGATACTAGTAGCAGTTCTTTAGTACACGAGTGGTGACCTTTCACTTCTAATCTTAACCGTATTTAATGATTTGTCGTATGATAAAAGGGCCAAATAGCTACATAATATTTTTTTCAAGTCATGTAATGATAAAAACGGCAAAATAAGTTACATAGTGCATCATAAAACTCTATTTTCGCATAATTTGTAGAATCTTACGATTTTACGATTCGATTCTACGATATGATTTTAACAAGCCTTTCCGATTTAAGTTAGAATCTCGATTTTAACAACCTTGCTTCTTCCCGTTATGATAGCCCACAAAATACATTGTGGAGTCCGTGTAGAAAATTTATTTCCCTTTTGTCCTTTGATTTTGAGAAAAAAAAATATATCCAAACACCCTTAACACCTCATGTAACGACCCGGATCTACAACCAACCTAATTACGAACTGAATACAATGGAAATCCTAATCCAGGCTATTAGCATCACACTCATCACGATTGTGTTAAAAACCTTTAACTTATTAAAACTTTTTAACTTACTAAAACCTCTAAACTCTAATAAACTATATTAGGTGAATAATGATCCTAAACATTTTAAACAACGACTAGACTTGTTATTAAAATTCCACAAAAATTCGGCAGAGTTCCATTTATAATACGGACCACCTAAAACTTAAGTTAGGACTCGCGTCTGATTCATAATCTGTATTCTTAAAATCCAGCAACCAAAACCAGTTTAAACTTAACAAAATCAAAAGTTTTTAATTTAATTACAATTTAACTATTAACTATAATGTTACAAAGCCGTTACTCCTCGCCGCGATACAAATAACATGAATAACACACATCAGTCCTTCTTCAATAATACTACCTTCATGTATCAGCATATACCGGACACATAGTATCAGCCAAACTGGCTGAGCAAGATTTCATACCATGAAGTCAAACATATATGCAGGTAGGATATATTAATTATATCCTATAAATCATTTTCTTTCAAAACATACAAATAAAACAATAACTTTATAAAACCTTTTCTTTATTTTATTTCTAAAACAAATCCTTTCTTTTTCCTTCTTTAAAATCAATCCTTTCTTTTCTTTTTCCTCTTCTAAAACAAAACCTTTCTTTCTTTTTCTTTCACATAGAAAGAGTTATAAACCTATGAAATGGAACAAACTTTTCGTGCCATTGGGCTAGCTAGGCCATCCGGATAACTATAGACAAAGACCCCTAGTGTGCACACCCTACATACGGCCAAACCGCAGCAGAAGATCTAAGTCCGAGGTACTGAGCAACGTACCCCAACTATTCTATATCTGTAATGTCGAGACAAACCCGAAGAAGTTTCAATTCCTTGAGATACCACTTAGGCAATCGCCACAACTTTGAAAACACAAAATTATTCTTGGAGATACCACATAGGCAATCCAATGACCTTGAAAATATAAAAACTATCTAAAAACCTTTTTGTAATCTTGTAACTTTTCTATAACTTTCTGTACTATGGTTCAGGAACCAAACTTTCTATCTTTGGAGGAACATCCTCCCATTTATCTCAACAAAGATTAGATAAAAAACCCTTTTAAAAACTCTTCTTGTAAACTATAATGCAACATTTTGACGATTCGTAGATAATAATGCAACCTTTCGATTATTCTAAAATAATGCAACCTTTCGATTATTCTAAAATAATGCAACCTTTATACCCCATTTATTTTAAATAGGCAAATTGACAGGTGACCTGAAGAAGTGGTAAATCTTTAACTAAAACTCTAAAAACTAATTAAAACTCTTAATTAAATATTAAAAAACTAATTAAAGCCTCCCCTTCCCCACCCCTTCCCCACCCAAAGAGCCCCACCACAACCCACCCCCACAACCACCCCACAACCACTGTAACAGTCCCCAACAGGAGACATACATTGCATAAATTCCGGAATTCCCAAGAAACAATTTGAGAAGAAGACAAAAGAAAAAGAGAAAGAATCCTTTTGATTTAAACCCATTTTCCAAAATAAAAAACATTAAAAACTCCTCTTCACATTCTTGCCCTTTCTTCATCTCTCGATTTTTTTTCTTTTCTCTCTCTTCAAACCCCCAATTTCTTCCAACCAATTTTGATGAAATTGATTGTGTTAGTGAAGAAAAAGTTCTAAAATTTGAATCTTTTTTTTGGGTTGTGAAGTTTTTGTGCTTTTGATTTCTGGGTTGAACTGCATTCATCAATAGCTGTTTGAGGTAGTAATTTCAAGTACTGGTTTAGGGTGTTTTAGATTAATTTTTCACTTTTGTGTTTTTGTTGCTGTTTGATTTTTGGTTTTGTGAGTGTTTGGAAGTGTTCAGATTTGTGGGTTTTAGTTGTTTTGTGGAGCTATGTTGAGTTGAATGAGAATTTTAGATGAATAAGCTAGTTTATGGGTTGATTTGTGGATGATTTTAGGATAGGTAATGGATTCAAGGGCTTTAAGAGTTAGAGAGAAGAGGGCGGTTGTTGGGGTTAAGAGAAGGTGGTTGTTGACGGAGTTGAAGACGACGACCCATTAGAGAAGGAGATCATCGAAATTTGGTGTACTGCTGTCTGCTGCTGCCGGCATTCATGGAGGGGGGGGGTTATTTTGGTGTTTTTTTTTCACTTTATTTTATTTTTTTTATGAAATTTGTAAAAGATAACCAATTATTATGTGACACGTGTCCCATTTAACCTATTCTTCAGGTTATATCCGGTTTTTGCCTATTTAAAATAAATGGGGTATAAAGGTTGTATTATTCCAGAATAATCGAAATATTGCATTATTATTTGCGAACAGCTAAAATGTTGCATTATTAGAATCAATTTAAAACCTATATAAAACTCTTCTCATAACTATACAAGTTTTAATAAGAAATCTTACCTTTAAAACTTTGCTTGTAAACCAATAAAACATTTAAGCAAGAAATCTTACCTTTTATGAATCATACCAAGGCAACTACCTCTGTCTAAACGTCTCCTTAGTTAAACCAAAAGCTACGACATAACATGTGTACTTTGTAAATAATAAAAGACTTTGCTTTAACTAACTTAGTTTTGTAAAACAATCAAACTTTCCTAATTATATAAACCATCAAACAACATAAACCATATAAATGACTTTACTATTCTAGCTTGCACTTCCATTTAACATTAATAACCGTCTAACCAAAACATTTACCAAATTAATTAAAATCATCTTGGTTTATATAAATTAACATTTAAGAATCATATATACATTTGGATACTCAAAAGTTCATTATGAAACATTTATATAAAAATGTAGAGTTTCAAAATCAACTATACAAAATATGAAGTTTTGGCAGAAACTTAAACTGAGCATAACTTCCTCCAACGAAGTCCACACACGTTTCTTGAGCCTATCTTGAGTAAAATATTGATATGAACAACTTTTGTAAGTATTTTTGCTAAAATTGCTCAGAAATTGCTGAAAATTGCATTTTACAAAACTGACAACAATTTCTTACGAATTACAGCTTACGTCAATCTACTCCAACTCAAGATAACAATTTTAATAATCAAACTAGTAAGGTAAATTAACTATTAAACACCTAATTAAACCTCCTACTCAATCAATTCGTACACAAAACTTTCAAATAAAAAACGGCCAATTTAATTTCAATCATAAACCCTATATTCTTAAACTTGCGACAAACTGAAATTAAATTATTATGAATTCAACCTACCCACAAGTAAGGAAGATCATGGATGAGAAGAATCTTGGAAAATATTTCCCAATACGTGCCCTTAACCTCAAAACGAACCACAAAACACTTGCATCCTTCTTGTTAGTGCGACCACTTTTTCTCTTCCCCTTGGTGTACCACTGTGGTTGTGGCTGGAGCTTTGGCAGCCAAGCGCCTAACTTCTTCTTTCTCCCTTCCTTTTGTCTCTCCCGATCTCTGTTCTCTCTTCTCCCTTAAACCATTCTCTTGTTTTTCCTTCTCTTGACGAAAACAAGAGACGTCATGTGCTCTCTTTTGTCTTCCTTTTCTTTTGTCTTTTTTTTTTTACTCCATTAAATAATCCAATCTCTCTATTGTAATCTATTTGGTCTAATTACCTTAAAGTCCTCTCTATACATATATCTAAGTGCATATTTTTTCTTTTTAAAATATAATTTAAATACAAATATAGTATCATAGCAAATAATAATATCACAAACTCTCCATAAGAATTAAACTCTATGTTTCAAGATTTAGATCCATTAAAACATAGCAATATATAGTTACTTAAATATATATAACTAGCTTCCCAATTATACTATAATCAAATTCAATTTTCAGGTAAATAAACTTGGAGTACTATTATATAATCAAGCTAGTAATACTTAATAATTAATAGAATACTCTTTAAAATAGGGGTATTACACCTCAAAGTTAGGGGCCTTCCCAGACCTCAAAACGAGTAAGATTTCAAAACAAATCCAACAAAGTTCTATTAATCAAATGCACAATAGTAAGGATACATTCTCAATAAAAACTAAGAGAACGATCAGCTTGAAAAATCAAAGCTCGAGCCACATTTTAAATATGTTGATGTTTTCTTTCTACACGACCATTTTGTTAAGGAGTACCAACACAAGAAGATTGAAAGAGAATACCAGAAGAGATAAAATACAACAACATGCATTTAATCGAACTCAGTCCTTGTAACAGCCTGACCTTTCCGGGCTGCTAGCTTAACTCGCTTAGCAATCATAAACCTGAATATCTTATTAATTAGAAGAATCAAATATAATTTAACTCCAACTTGCAGCGGATTCTCAACTAAAAACCTTGATCATGATCCTATGGGTCATTGCCCACAACACAATGGTGCTAATAAGCCTTTTCAAATACATAATTGGCTCAACTTAATTACCGAAACTTCAACTAACATGATTTATTCACAAACCATTAATGTTCATTTAATACAACCCAATTTCCAATATAAAACAACTTAACATCATACAAACTTGAATCTCCAGTATAACTCAAACTATGAAGCCACTCTTGCTTTGATTCCGGACATCCAACACAAAAATGTAAAATAAAGAGAATATGCAAAACAAACAAAATTCCAAAATGAGTGGAAAACTCGTAACCTCTACTGCAGCCTATCAAAACATTTTATTTTATAAAATTTATCACGAAGTGTAAAAACATTAGTATTTGGAAACTGTTGGAGACAAGAATAAATGTATAATTAGCTAGTATGTAGTAAAGCCTCGTAAGAGAACATATTTATATATATTGTAGAACTTATTATTAATATTCATTCTATAAATATTCGGAAAGAGAACACGAATAGAGAGGGGTTTCCTCCTTAGGTAAACCGGCTGTCTCTAAACTTTTGGAGGCCGTCGCCCCACCATTTCATTATTATGCTTGCAAGCCTTCATTAGGACATGTCCCGATATTATTCATTTGCCAGGAGATCACCCATCCTGAAAGGGTTCGCCAGGAGATAACCCATCCTGCAAAGGTTAGTCAGGAGATCACCCATCCTGCAAGGGTTCGTCAAGAGATCACCCATCCTGCAAGGGTTCTCTTGGAGATCACCCATCCTGCAAGGGTTGTTGTTCATACCGTACCATTCGGTATCGGCTCTTTCCGCTTATGTATTTATTTATTAACATTATTATTCATTCCAACATTATGAACAGAGATGACATTTGCATCTTTCATTATATCCCATTTAGCCCTTTGCCTTACTTATCATTGATAACATTAAACACTTAATTTCTTATAATTCAATAATCAAATAATTTCGTAGTTATTTCAATGGTAATCTTTATTATATAATAAAACTTCACACTTTGTAAGCAGTTTATAAACTTGGAAGGTATATCACGTGTCGAAAGTAATACCCATTGAGGTGTGCGAGGATGTGGTTGTAATAAAGTATTTTCAAGACTCCGACATAACACCATCATTTGGTTCAAACTATTTTTCAATAGTTTGTCAAAGTAGGGATTGATACGATTTACTTCGAAAGAAACTTAAAGATTGATTCAATTTGCTTTATGAATATTTATACGAAAATAATAAGATAACACCATTTTTATTAGCTTTAAATTTCTAGACAATCAAATGTACTGGAAAAACTATTTCTAAAATATTTCTAAGGACACTATTTCTAAAATATTTCATAAGTATTTCATCGAAACCAAAGTTTTATCTTTTGGAGAGAATGATGAAATCCTACTAAGTAAGGATAATAAAGGAATGTCGAAGTGTTTATTTAAATAAACCCAAATCTTTACTCACAATTTGAAAATCATTTCTTTTGACAATTCGGTAAAGATTGCTTTCATAATATCAACTTTTAAAGACATACTTTCATAAGTAGTTGTAATCAAATTAGAATAGAAAAGAGTTCTTAAACAAAACCTTAATCAAAGATAGGTTCAAAATATGAAATCAAGCTCTGTCAACCTTATAATATGAAACTGTTAAAAACGTAAATGTATATGGGAAATAACACAATGATTGAAACTTGCTCAAAACGTGGTTTTTAATACTTCAATTACGAAACTGGTTCAAATTCTTAGGGGAAATTAAGAGCTAATACTTTCAAAGTTAAATTATCTCACATGCACTTAGGTTACATCTATAATAAGAACTTAACCACTTATCAACACTTATTTGAGTACCAAATTTCACTAATCTCAAAGGATCAATTACTCAAATGAAGTTAATGAAAAGATAATACTCTAATACCTTGATTTGACCCCAAGTCATTCTTCCAAACTTTCTTAAGTATTCCATTACTCAAACCCAATCTCTTTCAAGACTCCATTGTCATCTTCTTCCTCAAACTCAACATGCATAAACAATCAAAGGAAAAAGTTAGGATTTGAAACTTACTAACCCAAAATCAGAAATTAGTTTAGGGGTTTTGTTACTTACACTTAAGTGAAGATTTTTCCCTAACTTATTTGCCGGAAATCTCGTCGAAAGGTCGCCGGAAAGCACCATAAAAGTTGATCTTCAACCTTCTTCTTTCTTTTCCTTCCTTTATTCTCTCTTCTTTTTCCCTTCCTTTCCTTTTACTGACTTCTATTCCTCTTCTCCTTTCTTATTTTAATTCTCCTTTTCCTTTCTCCTTGTTTTTTTTTCCTTCTAAACTTTTTTCCTTATTCTTCCCTTATTCTTTCTTTTCCTCTTTAAATGTATTTTTTTTTACACTTTTATAATAATTCCCAAGTTATAAATTTCACCCACTTTATTTGCTCTTTGAGTTTCATTTCTATATCCCCGAAAGTTAATCTTATCCACACTTAAATTAATGCATAAATTTTGTTTAGCACATAATCAAACACCTAAAAATAAGGGTTGTTACAGTCCTATTATAGCTTGTATAATTTTAACAAGAGAATCAAATTTGACGTTAAACCATAGCGAAAAATAACAAAAAAGATTTTGAACTTCAGTTTTATCACATGACAAACAAACTGACACAACTGTAGAGAATTCATCCATCAGTCCTACCAAAGCTTGCATCAGAAGAGGAAGGCGTAGTATAAGGCCCCTATAATCAGAATTTATCAATTCAAAAGCACGACTGGCGTCATTATCACTAATAGGAAAACTTTCCCAAGTCTGTTTAACTCGAGGACAGGTCATACAAGCTTTATTCATTTTTTTAGACTGCAACTCCTACATGGCAGGAACTAACTTGAAAACTCTATATGAAGGATGACCCATTTGGTGATACCACAACTCAAACTCTGATAAACCAAGGATGACCCATTGTAAGTCAGAAAATCAAGAGAGACATCAATTAATTAGGGTGCCAAGACAAATTTTCAATTTAGTTGAGGAGCAAAAATCACGTTTTGGAGGGTGAGACCCCTCGTAAGAATGACACTACCTGTCAAAGTGATGATGGCATGATCACCATTAGGCAACCTGCCTAGATAATTGACAATGGTTTATGAATGAGAAAATGAGAAAAGCATGACAAATCACCGGAAACATAATGGGACGCCCCGATATTGATAATCCAAGAAGTGAAGAAAAGCTTACCCTTCATACGATCACCACTCGGTTTCTTACTATTTATCATGTGTAAGAATACTTTGAACTTGATCGTGGGTGAGTGCATTAATAGCACAACCACTAGAAGCAACCTCTGTGGATGGTGGGTCACCAGTGGCAGCCTAATCATTGGAGGCAGTGAAGGCACGTGCACCACGAGAAAAAGAGACAGGATGCCACAACCATTTTTGAACCACAACCATCATATTTGTTTGTCCACCAAGTCGGCGGCCCGTGTAATAAAAAGCAATAGTCACGCTCACATCCATTATGCGTACAATATGAACACACAAGCTTAATTTTATCAAGTCTGTTAGATTTTCATAACTCAAGAGGCAAGGCAAAGGCATGAGCAAGAGCAACCTGCTTCAATGTCTTCTCGCGCGCAATATAACGCGACCATTCTTCTTGAACTAGTGCTTGGTACGCGCGATCTAAATCCGTGAGATTATTATATGAGAGAAGGTTCGTGCGAACCATTATCGAATCCCGATAAATAATTGATGTAAGTATTCCTCTGCTCTATCCGCGACAAATCTGCCAACCACATCACATCTGCATTTCCCCCATGTGTAGGTATGCAAATTTTTCAGACGATTTAGTTCATTATACAATCCCATAAGCTTGTTAAAGTAGTGCTGATACTCATAGAAGGCAGCTGTTTACACTCAACGAAAGTGGAACACAGTTGCTGAAGACGAGGGCCATTGGAAACACAAAAACGCTTCTCCAAGTAATCCCACAAGGGTTTAAATTCATCATGAAATGATATGGCCGTTAGTTAGGGTTCGTGCTACGCAAGAGCCACAAAACTAAGATGGAATTCACCGTCTCCCAATTAAGATTTTACTTTCTAGTAGTAGGTTTAGAAATGGTTCTGTCATTGGAACCAAACTTCCGGCGAGCCTTTAGGGACAAAGTTATGGCCCTTGCATAAGCCGCATAATTATAGGCCTTTTAACACCATGGGTGATTAAGTTTCTGAGTTGGTAGTAGGAACCGAGGTAAAGTGGCGAGGTCACATCAAGACTCTTTGCATCATTCATGGCTGGCGAAAACACATTGGTTTTGTAAGCATGACGACGAGATGAAGAGAAGAAAAAACCAGTGGTCAGAGTTTTTTGGCTTCGATAACACGAGAAATTAGGTTTAATAATTTTCCTTAATAGGCCCATAAAGAGAAATAATTGGGCTCAAGCCCAGACTATACAAAGGATTTACAAGCCCTACCTACATAAGTATAAAATTAACCCAATAGATAGTGGTAATTAGTTTTATTCACTATATTGTGTTTTGATATATGTTCAAGGGCCCAACCCAATCCATACTCACCCCCAAAAGTTGTCAAAATCACGATTTAAACCGTTAAATCGTACGATTTTACGTTTCTACAAGAGCAAAAATAGGAGAATCGGTAGTAAAATCGAAATCCGGTGGAATCGCTAGTAAAATCGTCGGAATCGGTCACAATCGTTAGAATCGTCCGATTCTTAACGATTGTGACGATTTTACTTTAAAGCCCCAAATAGGCTTGCTTTTCTTTTTGAGAAAGGCTTATGATCAGCCCACCCCTCTTCGTTTTCCTCTACAGCCCAAAGTCCCCAAACCCACTCATAATTCATTTTTCTCTACAGCCCAAAGTCCCCAAACCCATCTTTCTTCAATATCTCTTTATGACTTTGTCGACATCAATCTGTACAACCGACGACATCTCCCCTAGTGCACGAAATCAATCTGTACAGCTCTCGGCATCTCCTTGACAGCTCGACAGTCGACTCCTCCATTATTTCAGGTACTCTTCCTTATTTTCTTCTCTTCTACTTCTTTCTCTATTTTCTTAGTTTGTTGAATTAGAGTAGTTTGATTTTCGTTTTCCCATTTCATTCTCCAGCAATTTGTTTGATTAAGGGTAAGCAATTCCTTTGATTTAGGGTGAGGAATTCGTTTGATTTAGGTAGTGATTTAGGTTCACTTTGTTGTATTTTAGTATTAGATATTTTAGAATTTTTTATCCAATTCCTGCATTTGTACGCAAAAGTAAATATGGCCATTTGCACAAGCTTAAAAACGATTTTAATAGTGACTTAGTGAGCAACATTTAATTATCAAATTGGTGCTAAACTGCTAATCTAATATTGTTGCTGCCAATTGACTTATTGCTTTGTTATGTTCTCAATTGCTAATTGTAAATCATCTAAACAAAAATATTGTGCTCAATTGCTCATCTAAACAGCTAATGGTAATCTTTTCTATGCTTTTGTAGGATACTTATATCAGTTATATGTCAACCTCCGCTTCAAGCTCCGGTAAAAAGTCCAGGAAAAATGCTCCTGGAAACAGAAGTGCTCCAGGCTGGGACCATGGCACTGATGCAGACAAGGATGGAAAGCGGGTAAGGTGTAAATATTGTGGTGTGACGCAGGGTGGTGGTATTTTCAGGCTTAAACATCACCTTGCTGGTACTCATTATAATGTAGAAGCTTGTTTGCAAGTTCCTGATGATATAAAACAATTATTTAGGGATATGTTAGAAATGAATGCACAACAAACTGATTCTAAAAGGAGAAAACTTCATGATATTGGTGAGGGAGAGCCTTATAATGAGCATGAAGGCCATGAACACGGTTCTAATAAGAGGGTAAGGTGTAGCATGGATGCCTTTGTAAATAAAACCAAAAAGGGATTGCAATCCACTCTAAACCAAAAATGGAAGAAGGACGAAAGGGAAAAAGTTTGCCAACAAATTGGTCGTTTTTTTTTTACACAAGTGCAATTCCTTTTAGTGTTGTGAACAATCCTGAATTTCCTGTTATGTGTGAAATGATTGCAAAGTTTGGGATTGGATTTAAACCTCCAAGTTACCATGAGATTAGGGTTAAATTTCTGAACAAAGAAGTGATTAGTGTCCAAGCTATGTTAGAGGAGTTCAAGGAAGAGTGGAAAAAAACAGGTTGTGCAATTATGTCGGATGGATGGAGTGATAGGAAAAGGAGGTCTATTTGTAATTTCTTAGTTAATAGCCCAAAGGGAACTGTTTTTTTGTCATCCATAGATACATCGGAAATTTCCAAGACTTCCGATAAAGTCCTTGAAATGCTTGATGCTATTGTAGAGAAGGTTGGTGAGGAGAATGTGGTCCAAGTAGTCACCGACAATGCCGAAAATTACAAGGCAGCTGGAGAGAATTTAATGGAAAAACGAAAAAAAATATTTTGGACGCCATGTGCTGCTCACTGTATTGACTTAATGCTAGAGGATTTCGAAAAGAAACTCAAGGTTAATAGCAAAACTATCACAAAGGCTAGGAAGATAACAACTCATATATATATTCTATAACACTTCTTCTCACTTGGATGAGAGAATTTACAAAAGGTAGAGAACTTATTAGGCCCGGTGTGACACGATTTGCTACTGCCTACCTCACCTTAAGGTGTTTAAATGAACAAAAGGACCTCTTTTAGCCTTATTTGCATCTTCCAAGTGGAAATCTAGCAAGTTCTTTGCATCTATGGAAGGAAAAAGGATTGCCAACATTGTATTAGACACCTGCGGATTTTGGAAGAATGTTGTAACATGCTTAAAAGGAGCTCTTCCACTTGTAACAGTTTTGCGTATGGTGGATTCAGATGAGAAACCTGCCATGGGATTTATCTATGAAGCTATGAAAAAAGCTAAAGATCAAATCAAATTAAATTTCAACAACATCGAGAAAAAGTAAGTGAGCATTCCTGTTTTGTGTGTGTTAATGTTATGTTTGTTTTTGTCTACTGTGTCTGTTTTTGTTAAAGTAAGCTGCTGGTTTTGTTAAAGTCTGCTACTGCTTCTGTTAATATAAGCTACTGTTTCTGTTTGTTTTTGTCTACTGTGTCTGTTTTTGTTAAATAAGCTGCTGGTTTTTTTAAAGTAAGCTACTGCTTCTGTTTTCTGTTAATATAAGCTACTGGTTTAGTTAATGTAAGTTACTCTAATCACGTTGTTTCCTGTAGCTATAAGCCTATTTTGGAGATTATTGATGAACGATGGGCGGATCAACTACACAGGCCACTACATGCTGCTGCCTACTTCTTAAACCCCCAATTTCAATATAGTCCTAATTTTGTAGCCGATGCTGATATTAAAATAGGCTTGTACAATTGTTTGCAACGAATGGTTTCGGACCCTAACGAAAGAATGGAAATTGATCTCAAATGGATGCTTTCAAAAACGCAAGAGGTCTTTTTGGTATGGAAGTTGCTGTCATGACTAGAACTAAAAAGTCTCCAGGTTTGTTTCTTTTAGTTTAAAATTTTATGAATTGTGAATCAATTCTCCAATCTTACTTCGTCATAACTAAATTGTTTGTATATATAGCTGATTGGTGGGACTCGTATGGAGATGAATGCCGTGAATTAAAAAGGTTTGCGATAAGGATTTTGAGCTTGACTTGTAGTTCTTCTGGTTGTGAGCGAAATTGGAGCGCATTTGAGATGGTATATTCAATTATCATGTTAGTTTCAAAATTATTGATTCAATTGATTGTTGATTTAACGGACGATGGTTCACCCTATCAAATTCATTTAATGGCCTTCTTAGGTGCATACAAAGAGGAGAAATCGCCTACATCAACAAAAGATGAATGATTTAGTCTTTGTCATGTACAATCTAAAACTCAAGCGCAAATATGCAAAACGAGCTAGTTCCTCCGTAAGACAACAACCAATAGTATTAGAGGACTTACCGTCTGATGATGAGTGGATAGCAGAGCTCGAAGAACCTGTGCTTCCCGAGGATGGTGCATGGTTAAATGAGCTTGACAGAGCCACAAGGAGATTTACTAGATCATCGTTTCAAAGGGGAGATGAAAGTCACGAGGAAGAATGTAATGAACTTCAGTGTAAGTTTACTCACCTCATTTCCTCCTCTACGACTTTATATTATTTCGCAATGCTTGGCTTCACTCTATTTCTTTTTATATCTCATAGTTGATAATGTTGAAGTTCAAGAGTTAAGTGATAATGAAGATCTTGCAACATTTGGTGGTTCAAATGACCTTGGTGACGGCGACGATGATGTTTACTTGGATGCAACAACCACGGGAACGGATTTGGAGAGCGATGATGTAGATGATGGGAGTTTTGGATATGATGAGTGATGTTTTTTTTTATTGTTATGGCCTTTTGGAACTTCATATGAAGCCTAAGGATAAGGAATCATTTTGTATCAAGAGTTAGAATTGTGTATTGTCTATATTTTTCTGGCACATTATCTTTTGAATGATCTTTTGTTGTAACTTGTAACATTTGAATTTTTATTGGTAATGACTTTATGGTTTTCTTATTCATAAATTATATTGAATTAGTAAATATACAATAAATCTCCTTATTATCTATTATATATACATAATGTAGTAACGTATATGTATATTATCCATTATTACATAGATAAATGATAATAAATGTGTAATTGGGCATTTTTTAGCTTTGTTTTCCTTAACATATGAACAAAGAATGAACATGAATAAGTGTTATGTCTTATTGCTTTGAAAATTGTAGAATCTTACGATTCTACGATTCGATTCTACGATCCGATTCTGTGGGTTCCGATTCAAGGTAGAATCTCGATTTTAACAGCCTTGCTCACCCCTAAATAATTGTACGACCACACATTGAGCCTAATCTTCCCTCACTAGCTGCTTTAATTGACACTTCCTCTTTAGCTTCTCTTGGGCCGATATTCCACCTCACGTTAGAGCTACCCAAATTAGTAGACATACAAATGTATCGGTAGAACACAAGCTGGACTAGCACAATGTAGTTTGTGATGGGCTCAAACTAGATTTACCTAACGCCTAACTGAGTGTATCTTCACAGCATCTTCTGCCTAACATGTTGAGTCAATTGTTTTTCGTCCAAATAGCCAAGCATAGGTCATGCTAGAATTGCTGGATCTAGTTTTAAAGGTTTGTATCTTACGATTTTTTTTTTTGGTGCAAAAAAGAGGAGCAACCTCAAAGAAAAGTACAAAAATAAAACAAACTAGTTAGCAACTACACGTGGCCAAGCCGCACCACTAATATCTTGACTTAAAAAAGGACCTAGACCCTCAGGAATTTCATGAAAGATTAAAATAAAAAAGGACCTACTTTATTCGCTTACCGATAGCAATGAGTAAATTGAACTTCCCAATCCACTTGTTCACTCAGTTTTTCACAATTTCGGATCAGATTAAAATATTCACCACAATAATCATGATTTGAGTTCAAAAATTGGACGCACACCTTGCTATCCATCTGAACTATCTTACGATTATGAGTTTATAGGATCATCCTTATTATAAACGTCTTGGAAGTTGAAATTTCCCATTACTCTTCATGCTACTTCTAAAAAGTTTTGTTTATATAGGTAGAGCGAGTTGGCATGTGAGAAATTTCAATTTAAAAGGATATACTCCCTCTGTCTTAATTTGATGTTCCCATTTTACTTTTTGAATGTTTCAAAAACTTCTTCCCACTTTAAATTTTTTCATTTTAAGAATATTTATTTCCCCATCTTACCCTTAACAACCAATTATTTACTACACTTTTCACTTTATGTATTACACATGACCCACTTTAGAATCTTTTATTTTCCAATCACCCACTTTTCTTTCCCTCTCTTACTTTTTTAAAAGCAAAAAGGTACTAAATTATACTTTATACAATATAAAATTAAAAAGATTCTCATCCACCTCAATTTACATTGGTTTTCCCCCATATTCCAAATAAGAACATCAAATTAAGACGGAGAGAGTATCATATTATCATCCTAATATAATTTACTTCTGAGTTGTGACTCCACATGGGTTTATATCAAGTAGCCTCAGAAATTAAAACCATTACAAGCTGATCAACCAAGGACATAATCATATGGTACTAATGAATTCATAGGACTATAAAGTCATACTTTCTGCGCTGTTTAATTCTTGCAATATTTGCCATATTACAGTTATTACTTTGACCATTAGTAATTGACTGGACTACTATACATAGTAGAATTAAGAGTTTGGATTATTTTGCGAAGGTACCCCTAATAGTTTGGATTCTTTTAGAATAACTCATAGTTGGGATTATTTTGAGCGGAACAAATATAGTTGAGATTATTCCAGTCAATTTTCCATTCTTCAATTATGTTTAAGTAAAAATTATAAAACTAATACTTAAAACTATATTGAGATCAATCTAACAAGATGATACATGAATATTTTTTCCCTTCCTTGTGCTGCAGTGTTACTGAGAAAAAGTTATTTAAAAAGGTGGTCTAATTTTAATTTATAAGTAGACTAACTAAAACCTACATTATACTAATAACAAGCGCATTTTATTTTATTCAAACTCAACACTATTCCTAAACGTCTCAAACCAACCTAGTTGTCCTGTCTCTTTTCCTCCCTTGGTTTCCCTTTTAATCTTAAATTACAACTGACTTTTTAAAAAATAACGCAACCAACTTACCTAACGATTAAACTAGATACTAAATGAATTAAACTAGTCATGAATGAATTGAAGAATGTGATTACAAAATGGATTAAGCTGGTCACAAAATATATTAAACTGGTCACGAAATGGATAAGCTAGTCACTATGTACTGAACGACTCTTAATATTGGACTTCGGTCATAGGCTTATAGCCTAATTTTAATCTAAAATTAGGCGGTCTCTTATAAGACAAGAATGAATAAGAGTTTAGGGGTGAATGATGGAAGGAAATACGTAATGATAATGTAAGGGTTTAGCATGGAAAGAGTATTACTTCCTCCGTCTCATATATAAATCCTGTTTTATTGTTGGGAGTCAAACATTAAAATCTTTGACCAACTATTCTATTTAATATAATAGACAAAACATACTCATGATATGTGAGCTTTTGATAGATTCGTCTTAATATGTGCTTTCATAATCATTTTTTTTTTATTAGCTTAGGTTTTACCATTGAGAAACGTCACCTAATGTTTTTCCTTATATCCATTAAAAAACAATATACTTTATTAATTAACACTGAATTGAAGATATCAAAGGTCAAACTATATGCCATATTTTGTAGAGACCGTGCAAAAGGAATAATAAGTATTATGGGACAAAAGAAAAATTACTTTGACCCTCATATAAGTATAATAAGTAATACAATTAAAACCATCTTTTTAAAGCATTGTTTCATTTTATCATATAACCAGTATTACAATTAAAATTACAACCATTCTCTTTTACTTTTAATTAATCTTCCATTTCACACTAATTAAATACTTTACTAGAGCCATTCCAACAACCCAAGGTCAAAGATATCACCCGTTTTGCGCTTCTACACCCTCCAATCCCTATGCATGTGGCTTCCTATAAATTAGTACGTTTACATTACATATCAATTACGATGATTTGGGTTAGATGACCTATCTATGATACCAACATATGGATAAATCATATTACATCTATTTCGCAATACATGTAACATATATCTCTTTTAGATGTTTTGCAATACATGCAATATTACATTTAATAGTTAGTCCTTTTAGTTAAAAAGACACTTGTACCCCTACTTTTCCACTCACATGTACACTACCTTATTCCTTATCACATGGGCAATAATGGCAACTTACTCACTTTCTCTTCTCTTCCCTGGTCCACGTGCCATAGTCCAACGTTGCATGTATTGCGAAACAGAGATAAAGATATATGTTAGAAAACGTTGATAAAAATTGTAACCGCCACGTACTATCATCATTCTTTAATGATAATCTATCCACATCATTCTCATATATAAAAAACAAATTGTTAATTTGAAGATCAAACCTATAACCTCAAGTATAAAGTGAAGAGCTCCAACCATCACTCCATTATATCTTCGTAGCTTCGTTGGTCAAAATTAATGGTGATATTATTTATGAGTGACATTGATGAGTTAACTTGTAACATTTGAAATCTATATACTACCTCCGTTTTTTTGGTTGCAACACTTTTCTAATAGGGAAATTTCCCAAAGGTTGCAACACTTTATTCTTTATATAGTTGTGGTCCCCCACACTCTCTCTCATACTTAACATAATTAAAATACTTTTTGTTATGATCCCCCACACTCTCTCTCATACTTTTTGCACAACTAAAACACTTAATGGTCTCCATTCCCTTTAATTATACCTATACATTCATCTAATGATTCATTAAATTTTTTGCATTGGTTTTCGTTTTTTCAAAAGTCTTGCAACTAAATAAAAACGGAGGTAGTATTATAAAATAATTAAGATGACTTATTTTCCTTTTTAATAATACTTTTTTTGCACTAAATGATAAGTATTAGTTATCTTTAACTACTTCTGAATTATAGCACGAAAGAATATGGGGCATCGGCAAGTCTAAATACTAATTTTGAGTTAAAACTGTAACATGTTAGCTTACAATTTAAAAGTTTTGAACATCTTACACCTTACACCTTACACCTTCAAGTTAAAACTTTACATGATAAATTTTTTAGTTAAAACCTTATATTTTAATTTAAAATCTTACGATTACGATTTTACCATAATCTATCCATATATATTTGATATAATTGACCGTCTACTCTAAAATTTACCCCATTTCAATTGGATAGTAAATTAAGCTACGCGATCCGATGTAGTCGCTTAGGATTCATTTCAGAATCATTCGAAGAGTATATTTTTAATTTTTTTTGGAAGTTTGACTTTACACACTTCATCATTTCTTTAATTAGTGCTCCATTGTTCATCATAGATTAATACTTCACTCTTCAGCGACTTGCCGTCCAAGTTACGACGATGGGTCAGATTCTTTGATGTTGTCGAAAGTTATGCATTAACGTGTTCATACTTCAGTTTAGTTTTACTATCTGAAGTGGGGTAGAAAAGGTTCAAAGTTCCAACGTGCGAGTATAGGTTTGGTTCTCAAAGGCCTAGCTCACTTCCTGTTAACCCCTAAATTGCGTTTGGATAGGATTATAGGAGTTTTAAGATTGGAAAAGGTAATAAAACCCCATATTTTCCTTAGAATGAATCAAACGGATTCGGATCATAATTCACTTTAAGTTCGCTTTATCTTAATCAGATTTAGACCTTTTCACCTCTATCTAAATTTGGATTATATATTTTTGGATTGGAATCACAATTTTTTTCTTCCAATTGCTTCTAACTAGGGTCAGATTTAGATTAAACTACCAATAAAAATAACCAATACAAGGTTGTAGTTTAAAAAACATACTATTTTTCTTAATCTTTAATAGTCTAAATTCTATTTTCCTATTAGATTGTATATTTGTTCCATTAATTAATGATATAGTATCAAATAATAATATCGGTTTCAAGCCAGGTTCGAGTTGGATCTTACATAAGGTCCATTTCATATTGGATTTCATACAAATTTATATGTTTTTGGAATCGAACCAGCTTTCTTTCTTTTGGATTGAGTCGAACTTGTATCGTAGTTGCACGGACTGAATTGCTATCCTTATCCATTGTTAACTGGTTCATTTTTTTTCTCTTTCCCTTTATCCAATTTTAGTTTTATTTTACACTTATATTCCTTGCTATTATAATACCGATAAGGGTAAAAGTAATCTAAAATTGGGTAAAGGGAAAGAGAAAAAAATCAACCAAATAACAATAGATTAAGTTAGAGTTGTTTCGCAGATGCGTATGTTATGGTGGATGAGTGATTACACAATGAAGGATCGATTAAGAGATGAGGTGATGCTGGAAAAAGTTAGAGTTGCATCTATTGAAGGAAAGATGAGGGAAAATCGCTTAAGATAGTTGGGTCATGTGAGAAGGATACCAAATGATGCGCTGGTTAAAAGACTTGATTAGTGGTAGAGTAATCACATTGTACAGGGTAGGGGAAGAATTAAGATGACTTGGATGAAGGTAATGAAAAGTGATATGATTTTACTCGGTATTGATGACAACATGCATTGGAGAGGCCAGGTTTGGGTGGAGAGAAATGATTGACGTGGAGGAAATGGTGCAATTACCTTATTTATTTATTTATCTTTAATGTGTTTGTTTGTCTTTGTGTTTGGCCATTTTCAAAAAAAATTGTTACACTTGTGATGTCATCTCTTTTTTTAAACGGTTGTAGATGACAATCAATATTAGCCGACCCCAAATCATTTTGGGAATAAGGCTTTGTTGTTGTTGCTTAATTTCTCCCTATTGATTTCCCACCTCATTTGAAGGTTTGGATTATTTCACCTTTCACACCATTGACCAACCTTGACAATCACCACCACCCATCTGATCCCACCACCAGCACCCCTACGAGGCTACGACTGCGCAACAAGCCACACAACCATCACGGACACTACAACCACCAAACTAACCCATAATCACCCGCCACCACCACCACCACTACAAACGCTAAATTAACCATAACAAGCGCCACCATATAGAACTAGAACTAGATTTGGAGTGCCATGTAAGTGACAAAGAGAGAAAGGGCCGCCACGACTGGATCTTCCCCGGTCCGACTTTCCTTAGTGGTTAGTGCTCAACCACACCACCAGCCACCTGTCATAGATAGAAAGGGCTGGCAACTTATTAGAGCATCCACCAAGGAAGGAGGAAAGAGGAAAGAGGGAGAAGGATTGAAGCCCTTTTATTGCTTGACCAATTCTTTCAGCCTCTAACTTTTACTTAGGCTCTGTTTGTTTTGGAGGAAAATATCTTTGCATAAAACAATTTTCCATCATCTTTCCATTTTCCTTTGTTTGTTTTGTTAAGAGGGAAAATTATTTTCTCAAGGGTGGAAAATTGTTCTATTAAAATAGCCAACCCTTCCCCCCGTAGGTTTTCCATCATCAAACAAACAAAGGAAAATGTGTTTTACAATCATATTTTCCATTGCAAATTATTTCACTTGAAAAATATTTTTCCATAAAAATTGTTTTCCATCAAAACAAACGGAGCCTTAGGTTCCGTTCTCTTTTCCCCTGCCAACTAACCGTCTCTTCTTACAGGCTACACCTCTTTAATCTTATGACTAGTTTACTTTTTAAGGTAAAACATATATACTTCCTCCGTTTTTTTATACTTGCATCATTGAGCTTTGGCACAAGAATTAAGGAGAGGAGAGAGATAGATAGAGGGGAAAAGGGGGACCCATGTGATTGGAGAGAGGTAGAGAGAAAGTATTGCCGTAAAAGTAAATGATGCAAGTAATTTACAACTTCTCAAAGTGGAAAATGATGCAAGTAAAAAAAAAAGAGAGGAAGTATTAACTAAGGTATAACGTAGTCCATCCATACATAGTGAGATCTAGCTCGGACGGATAGACAATGCTTATAATAATATTGTTCAATACTAACATAACTAGCCTAGCACAAAATCAATTATAATTTATAATTAGGGTGCCCATATATCTCGTACGTAACAAGGTGTACAAGTCCTTTTACTCTGTAATGATTCAGCTTCGTGGGAGACATTAAACTGATGCATGTGGTGTAGCAAATTGACTTATGAAGCTTATTAAAGAATTCATTCTCATTCTTTCACAGTCCATTTATGATCATTAAGATCCCATCATGCTATAGCGATAATTTTGCTGTCATATGCCTCCTTAATTAATACTACTTCGCATTCATTACATGTCTCTCTCGTCTCTTTAATTATACTACAACTCCATCTTTTGGCACTTGCAATTATCTTATCAAAGTAGTACTTAATTACCTAGCAAGCACGGTTTAATTAGATACAAATGACTAACTGAGTAATGATTTCTATGATTTTATCACATAAAATTATAGATTCTAAACATTCTTCAATGCTTTAGAGAAGCATGTGATCATAGCTCTCTTAGAGCTTTTGATCTAAGAGAAAGAGAGACGAAAGAGAGAGAGAAAATAGAGAGAGAAGAATCTGTTTTCTTATTAGATTTCTTGTACAAATGAGCTAAGCACATAATGTGCTATTTATATCCTTGCTGTAACAAACATCTCTAACATTTTGTTAGAGAGAATATTACAGCTGTCTAAGTTAACTAACTAACTATAGTTAGCAACTAACTTCCTTGCTAAACTAGATAGGTAGTTACGCTCTCTTTATTACAAAGCTAAACTAACAAAGCTAAGCTACTAAACTAATGCAGTATTACATGTTAGAAGGAGAAGCTAGTACAACAGCTTAGGTGATAGCAGTAGTAGCTTCATTGACTTCAGCTTCATTGACTTCAGCTTGAGTAGATGAACTGCATATATCAACACCCCCCTCAAGGTGGTGGATGATGAAGGATGAATCATGCCCAACTTGAAAGTTAGTTTAGAATGAAGAGGAGAAGGTAAGGCTTTAGTAAGAACATCAGCTAACTGAGATTGAGTAGGAACATAAGTTAAATGAAGGAGACCCTCCAAAACTTTGTCTCTAGTAAAATGACAATCAAGCTCTATGTGTTTGGTTCTTTCATGGAAGACAGGGTTTTTGCCAATGTGAATTGCTGACTGATTATCACAATTGAGAGTGATGGGAGTTAGATCATGGACATCTAGATCATGTAAAAGTCTAACCATCCAAGTAATCTCTAATGGTGCAGCTGCCATGGCTTTATATTCAGCTTCACTAGATGATATTGAAATAGTGCTTTGTTTCTTAGACTTCCATGAAATAGGAAAATTGCCTAAGAATAAAACATAACCAGTAACAGATCTCCTGGTATTGGGACAAGATGCCCAATCAGAATCAGAATAGGCTTGTAAAGTGAGATGTGAAGTAGCATTGAGCATAATACCTTACCCTATAATATGTGCTACATATCTTAGCACATGAACTAGAGCTTGATGATGAGTAACTCTAGGTTGATGAAGAAATTGGCTTAGAGTTTGGACTGCAAAAGAAAGATCTGGTCTGGTGTGAGTAAGAAAGTTTAGCTTGCCAACTAAACTCCTATATTGAACAGGATCTGAGTAGAAATCACCCTGATCTTGAAGTAGTTTAAGGTTGACAGGAAGAGGAGTTTTGGCTGCTCTAGAAAGATCAAAATCACAGTCTTGGAGAAGCTCTTTAGTAAACTTTTTCTGAGTGAGAATAATCCCAGTAGGAAGATGTGTAACTTCAATACCAAGAAATTAATTGAGATGACCAAGTTCCTTAATACTAAAACCTTGATGGAGATGATCTTTCAAAGAGGTAATAGATTGCTCATCTGAACATGTGAGGATAATGTCATCTACATAGACAGCTGCAACTGTGATGTGATTATTGTCATGCTTGATGAACAAGGAATAATCATTCTTGGATTGAACAAAACCCTTGGCTTGTAATTCTTCTGTTAATCTAGCAAACCATTGTCTTGAAGCCTGCTTAAGACCATATAGTGATTTCTTTAAAAGACAAACTAGGTTGTTAGGATTTGAAACTCCCTCAGGAACCTTCATATACACTTCTTCATTGAGATCCCCATGTAAAAAAGCATTATTGATGTCTAGTTGATGTAGAGGCCAACCTTTGCTAGCTGCAACAGCCAATAAGCACCTAACAGTAGACATTTTAACTACAGGAGAGAATGTCTCTTGATAATCAATACCAAATTTCTATGTAAAGCCTTTTGCTACCAATATGGCTTTTAATCTCTCTAAACTGCCATCTTTCTTTAGTTTAGCTTTGTAGACCAATTTGCATCCTATTGCTTTCTTCCCTTTTGGTAGGGGAACAAGATCCCAAGTGCCAGTAGACTGTAGTGCTTCAATCTCCTTATGCATAGCAGCAACCCAGCCTTGATGTTGTGAAGCTTCAATATAACTTGTAGGTTCTATGTATTGACCCACAGTACCAATGAGAGCTCTATAAGAAGATGGAATAAATTCAAAGGTAACTATGTTGTACCAAAGATTTGGCATACCTTTGCAATCATAGTTATCTAAGTATGAAGGTGACTTTTTAGGTCTAGTAGAGTGTCTAGATGGAAAAACAGGATTGGTTATAGGAAGGTCAAATTGGGAGTAGAGGTGTGAGTTCTAGAACTTGATGGAATAATTGATGGTCCAGGTGAGGATGTTGAAGTGTGGTGATTTGGGGAAGTAGGTACAGAGGAACAGATAGGAGATGTTGGTGTTAGAGTATCATCAATGGTTGCGAATGGAGATAAGGTGAGAATATCTGTAGTACGGTGTAAAGAATCTGGTATGTCAAAAGGTTTTAACATATCAAAATCTGTATTGGTAGGAATAAAAATATGTTCAAGAGGGGTGTAGATGAATCAGAATGATGAAAAGGCAGGTGTTTTTCATGAAAAACTATATCTCTTGACACTATAATCTTATTTGTGTCAAGGTTAAGAACTTTATAGGCCTTTTCCCCTGCAGGATATCCTAAGAAAACACAAGGAGAGGCTCTAGGATCAAACTTAGATTTGTGTGTTTTGATGGTGGAAACAAAACACAAACAACCAAAGACCTTGAGATGATCTAGGTTAGGTTTTATTTTGAACAATTTTTCATAAGCAGTCTGTAAATGTAGAGTGCTCAATGGCGTTCTATTTATCAAATGTGTGGCACATAACAAACATTCTCCCCAAAATTTCATTGGAACTCTTGATTGGAACAATAGAGCTCTAGCCGTTTCAAGTGAATGCCTGTGCTTTATTTCTACCACTCCATTTTGTTGAGGTGAATCAGTGCATCTTTTTTATTGTAAAATGCCTTTTTCTTTGTATAGTTGAGCCATTTCTCCTTTTATCAATTCTCCTGCATTATCTGATCTCACACTTTTGACAGTTGCTGTAAACTGTGTCTCAACATAAGCAATGAAATCTTTCATAATATTCACACTATCACTTTTGCTTCTGAGTAGAAAAATCCAGGTAAATCTGGAAAAATCATCTACAATGGTTAGAAATAAAAAGAAACCATCATGTGTTTTTGTTCTATATGGTCCCCATACATCTATATGTAGTAGTTCAAAACAATTAGTTGTTTTAATGCAACTACTAGGAAAAGGTAATCTAGCTTATCTAGCTTTAGGACAGACTTGACATATGATGTCATTTCCAACAATTTTACTCAAACTAGGTCTACTGTAATGTAGCTTATTAAAAGGAGTATGTCCAAGTCTCAAATGCCAAAGTTTGGCCTCTTCAGTTGTAGATAAGCAAGCTGCTCCCAATGTATCTTCTTCCACTGTGTATAAACCACCATGCAAGCTACCAAGAACTAGGGTATGTTGAGAGGGACCCTGAATCAAACACTTATCATGAGTAAAAGTGATCTCACAAGGCAAATATGTACATAATTTGTGAGTTGAGATCAAATTGAACTTAAAATCTGGAACATGTAACACATTCTTCAATTCTATCCCATTATCAAACTTGATATTTCCTATATGTTTCACTGTAGCTTGTTTTCCATCTGCTACAGTGATGGTGTTTGGTGTTTTATCAAACACTTTATAGGTATCAAACAGTTCTAATTTAGTGGAGATATGATCTGTTGCTCCACTATCAATAATCCATTTAGAATTAGAACTGGTAAGTAGACATGTACCTCCCACATTAGCCAATGGTGTTTCAGCTTGAGCAGTGTCTTTGTATGAGTTCTGTTGATTGTGTAGCATACTCATCAATCTATTGTACTAAGCTACACTGATAGTAGCTGTTTCATATTCTGTGATTTCTCCTTCCTCTACTTCTCCTTGAGCAATGGTTGCTAGCCTCTTTCCTTTGCCTTTGTGAGGTGTATATCCTGGAGGATAGCCATGAATTCTCCAGCATCTATCCATGGTGTGTCCTGCCATCTTACAATGCTCACAATATAAAGAGCTTCTCTTAGTAAATTGCTTGCTAGAGAAGGGTTGAGTGTTTCCTCTACTAGAATTAGTAGATGTGTTTTGTTGAAACTTGTTTCCTCTTGATGGTTGAGAATCAACTCTCCTTGAATCAGTTGTGAAAGCCATTAAACTCTCAGTTGTGTGATTACTAGAATCTTTATGCTTTTCTTCTTGCATAAGAAGTATATATGCCATAGACATGTTAGGAAGAGGCTGCATCATCAAGATGTCTGTTCTGACATTACAGAATTTGTTATCAACTTTCATAAGAAACTGAATTAGTCTCTATTCTTGTTGTGCTTTCAAGAGATTTTGTGTTATGCAAGAACATCCAATCAAGTACACACGGGAATAGGATTGATTCCACTTATTTCATCCCACATTCCTTTAATTTGAGTGAAAAATTCAGCTATTGAGCTGTTTCCTTGACTGATATCATGTAAGGTTTGTTGTAAAGAGTATAACTGTGGACCTGAACTTTGTGCATATCTCTCCTCAAGATCTTTCCAAATATCTCTTGCTGTTGTGAAGTAGATCACACTTCTAGCTATTGAATGTTCTAGAGATTTTAAAATTTAAGATATAATCATAGCATTACACCTTTCCCAAGCTTGATATGTGGAATGAGTTTGATCTGGTTTTGATAGTGATCCATTAATGAATGAGAGTTTGTTTTTGGCTGATAAAGCTATTATCATATTTCTTCTCCATTCTCCATATCTATCTCCATTGAATTTCTCAGAAACCAAAGGTATAGTTGGATTTTCTGACGAATGTATAAAGTAAACACTAGTAGGATCTTGTGTTGGTGGTAAAGAAGGTGTTTCAGTCATTTTTGAGAGTTTAAACTGAATATATGAGAGGTAAGAGAAGAGATATATGTGTTTTGAAAGCAATTTCAGATGATAAACTCAATGATTTGTATCAAAGTAATATTTCAGGAAATCAGTATAACATAGGTTAATTAATGATCAACCTATGAACTGAAACAATCAATCAGTATCTTAATCTTAACAATCAATCTTTTGATTTGATCAGATTAGTTAAAATTCAATGCAAATGATCTTAATGATCTATTTGCTTTGATGATCAAAGAATGAAGAATAGATTGATGTAATCTTCTTGAAATTACAGTAAAACTAATTACAGGATGATAGCTCTAAATTTTCAGCTATCTTGTGTAAACTTTTTCCGCGGAATTTCTTTAAATTTCATCAGGATCAAACAAAGTGAATGCAGATGTTACTAACCTTCTCTGTTACCATAATGATTTCTATGTTTTTATCACATAAAATCATAGATTCTAAACATTCTTCAATGCTTTAGAGAAGCATGTGATCATAGCTCTCTTAGAGCTTTTGATCTAAGAGAAAGAGAGACGAAAGAAAAGAGAATCTGTTTTCTTATTAGATTTCTTGTACAAATGAGCTAAGCACAGAATGTGCTATTTATATCCTTGTTGTAACAAACATCTCTAACATTCTGTTAGAGAGAATATTACAGCTGTCTAAGCTAACTAACTAACTATAGTTAGCAACTAACTTCCTTGCTAAACTAGAGAGGTAGTTACTCTCTCTTTATTACAAAGCTAAGCTAACCAAGCTAACAAAGCTAAGCTACTACTAATGCAGTATTACATGTTAGAAGGAGAAGCTAATACAACAGCTTAGGTGATAGCAGTAGTATTGACTTGAGCTTCATTGACTTCAGCTTGAGAAGATGAACTGCATATATCAACACTGAGGATGGGTGGTAATAGTTATCTCTAAGAACTCGTTTGGTTCACATTAGAAATAACTTCTTACAAGAATTCCTATTTCACAGAAAGTTTTCCCCCCTCAATTTCCTAGGAATTGAGCTAAATTTGTTTGTTCGACATTACAAAATATTGAATTTCCTGGGAAGTTACTTTCCATGTTTTGTTTGGATACTCATCTATTACCTACGATATTTTAACTTATATAACTACTTTTACCTCAAAAAAGAAATCAAATTTCTTCTTTTGCATGCAACGTTTTTTTCCACGTCACCTCTTACCTCTATAACAATTTAATTTTTCTTACTAACATACTCTCATAACAATCCTGTAATCATGTAAAAGTGTCAACGTGAACAAATCAGGTTGTAGAAGAATTGTCATTAATGGAATTATGTTCAAAAATTACATAAAGTTTTAGCCATTCCAACATAGCCCAAACTAAACCGTAGCAAACTTATGTCATTAAGAGAATTATGTTCCAACCAATGACGAAATATATCTTGGCTCTAAAGCTGTTGTTAAATCTGGGTTAATACAAGATATTGTTGACCTTGGTAATACTATTCAAGATCACCACTTGGAGGTGCTTGCTTGTAAATCCCCTAGGGATGAAATCAGACAGGATATGTTCTCCATGTTGGAACTAGTAACTAAAAACAGAACAAACTTACAGCACAAATCGAGACACCGTGATATAATCACTGCCCTAAGTCGATAGACCTCCACAACAGGTGCTATTGGATAGCAGGCACCGACTTGAGGGTTAACGTCTCCTCCACGAACCGGCGCACTCCGAAAAATGGAGTGGGAATTAAACCCGGTTTTTTGTTAACAAAGAAGAACGAGAAGCGAGGAAAATATGGAGGAAATATTTCTGTGTGTCTGAAATAATAGATGGACAGAGGTTTTTATAGGAGCAAGAAAGGAAACTGAAAAATTGAGCATAATGACAGAACATTAAAACGGGAGGAAATAATAGTACAATTATGGAGCAGTTACGTCCACGAACGAAACTGACGAAGTAGCCCAACAACTCTTTTCGGACAATTTAAACCAAGCGGATACAAAAATTTAATCACATCACACGCGCGTGTGCCGTGCCGTGGGGAAGGCCCCTTTCTCTCTCCATAACTTGTACAAGCTATGAAGAGAAGTCCAATAAATAAACAAAGAGAAACTAATGTGTTTCTACTATGTGGGACTCCCACTAAAACAAGGATACCACAAGGTAGTACTTCATACTTAATCAAGTTTAGACCAACATCCCAAAGCTTGATTTCAACCCCATAAATCCAACAATCCCCCACTTGGTTCAAACTAGTAATGATTTAAGAAAAGAAACAAAAGAATAGAGTTGACAGGTGAACTTAGTCTTGAACCTTCAACTAGAATATACCGAGTAACAGTCCCCGCACAAACAACGGTAGGCCAAAAAAACCTATCTTATGATTGCTCTAGAGAATAGCCCGCGTCTATCCTCATAGGAGGCGGCCAACCCCACAATCACGTAGGTGAATCCATCAAGTGTGTACTGCCCACACCACCTCCAAATTGGGGCTGTGGAACTCAAGGACTCAATGTCCAACCTCAACCGTGCAGTATAAACTACTAAAGGATACAACATTTCAAATATTTGAGTAATACCTCAAACTTTATTACCAAAATGAATATAAGTAATAGCATCACAATTTCGTTTGACCACATTGAATCTAGTGAACTAGGTTGGGTATCCACCATGAGCTACTATATAGGCGGGTTCAATCCCATCCCTTTAGCAGTTTCTGAAACTAGTTTCCTGTTTAGACCTTTAGTCAACGGATCCGCTAAATTTCTCTCTGACCTTACATAGTCAAGAGATATTACACCAAATTTGATCAAATTACATACAACATGATGCCTTAGGCGTATATGCCTACTCTTGCCATTATAGGCTTTATTCTTCGCAATATGAATAGCAGCTTGCGAGTCACAATGAAGTAATATTGACGGTATTGGTTTTTCCCACAAGGGAATATCAGCCACAAGATTTCTCAGCCACTCTGCTTCTCGACCAACCATCTTGAGAGCAATAAATTCGGACTCCATTGTTGACCTTGCTATGCATGTTTGCTTGGAAGATTTTCAAGCCACTGCAACGCCTGCTAATGTAAAAACAAAACCACTGGTAGAGTGTATGTCATCACTCTCCGAGATCCCGTTAGCAACACAATATCCCTCTAAAATAGGAGGGTAACCATCATAGCATAAACCAAGACTCATAGACCCTTTCAAATACTTAAGTAGACGTATTAAAGCCTTCCAATGATCATGACTAGGGTTATGAGTATACCTACTCAACCTACTCACAGCATAGGCTATATCAAGGCGAGAATAGTTCATCAAAAACATAAGACTCCCTATAACCTTAGCATACTCAGATTGCTTGACACTATCAGAAGTATTCTTCTTCAAAGACATACTAGCATCATAAGAAGTTCTAACAGATTCAACATCAAAGTAGCCAAACTTCCTAAGAACCTTTTCGACATCATGGGCTTGGTTAAGTATAAAACCCGTGCTAGTTTTCTCAACTTTAACTCCCAAAATAACATCTACCTCACCCATATCCTTCATGTCAAAAGAGGTCTTTAGCATGGTTTTGGCAGAATTGACTACACTCATACTAGTGCCAAAAATTAACATGTCATCAACATAAAGAGAGATAATAACAGATCCACTAGCATCATATTTCACATAAATACAAGAATTAGCATCATAAGATCTAAAGCCAAGGGATAACATTACACTAACAAACTTCTCATGCCACTGCATAGGAGCTTGTTTTAGGCCATACAAAGACTTAACAAGTCTACATACTCTATGGTCTTGACCAGGAACATCAAAGCCATCAGGTTGCTCCATATAAATCTCCTCATCAAGGTCTCCATTCAAGAATGCAGTTGTAACATCCATTTGATGCACATATGATAAGAGGTCTTTAGTGTGTCGTTAAGGCACTAAGAACCTCTTAGCAAACAATACTTATAATCCTAACGAGCAACTACTATGAACATAGTAATGGCAAGTCAAGGGTCGAACCACAAGGAAATAGGGATTGACTAAGGTCTATTAAGTCCAAAACTACCTAAGTGAAGGGTATTTGGGGGTGAAGGGATTGAATAAATATCAGCTAACAAGTAACTAAGTATAACAACTAGCAATCGAGTAGAGAAGTAAATATGATAGAGAAAACACTAGAGTTCGGGTTACTTGCATGAACTCGGGCAAGACACGACACTATTGCAACTACGAGACTATAGAGAATAACATGCAAGGTTAAGCTTCCCTCTAAAGTACTTGACTCCTCTCTCGAATGGCCCTCAAGAGTAATCAATTAATCAATCAACTAAATCCTCTCTCGAATGTTCTTTAGCCAACTGATTAATAGATTTAATTTGCTCGGAAAACCCCTAAATAGGATCTTTTTAATTTCTACCCAATATCTTGGTCTAGAAATTAAGTTGATTCATGGGAATGACAAGACAACAACAATCAATTAAGAGTAATTGAAATCTAAGCCCTAGAATAAACTTGATCAAGGTCTACCCTAAGGTGTCAAAACACCAAGATCAATGCATAGTAGACATGAATAGAGTAAGTACAAGAACATCTTAATAAGCCCTAATTCATGGTTTCACCCAAACCATAGATAAGGAACTACTCACTAATCATGGATTCAAAGAAAAAGAGATTAAACAAATTAAACATGATTAATAAAGCAATGAAAATAAAGAAGATAAATTTAAAGGAAATTACTTGGATTGAAATCGCAATTGAATCATCAAAGTTGCAATATGACAAGAACTAAGAGTTTGAGAGAGTTTAGAGAGTCTAACTATGTAATTAGAGACTAAGTAATGAGATAATTCTCAACAAAAAACCGCAAAAACTATTTATATGGTCCATTAAATGAAGACGGAAAAAGGGGCAAAAGCCAAATCAGGTCGACACGGTCGTGGTGCCTTAAAATTGTCGAGGCAGAACATAATCTCAAAGGAAACTGCTTCTATGCAAATCAGGTGCCACGGTCGTGGCAAAATCACCACAGTCGTGGTGACCTGACTTCACCAAATTCCGCTTCCTTCTGTTCTGGCGGAGTGTAATCTGTTTTGTCGAGTGAGGGTGACCACGGTCGTGGAAAAATCACCACCACCGTGGTGACCCAACTTCTTCGAGTCAGTCCCAAATCTTCAACAGTTTGCCTTTCCTGCTACAGGTCCCCACGACTGTGGTGAATGTGCCACGGCCGTGGTGGCATACTGGTCAGCAGATAGCTCAACTTCAAACGATCATATCTCTCTCGTCTCTTATTGGAATTGGGCTTATGACCAGTCGTTGGAAAGCTATCGAAACGAGCTAACACCTCCCACTGTAATTACCTTAATCCGATTTATGGATCAAACCTTATGTCCATTTGAAGTTCAAAAGTCGACAACTAGTAATGATCGTATGACTTCAAAAACCTGCTAGTTAGCCTGGAAATCATCCAAAAACAACTAAACAGATAACGAAGCGATATTATAAGTCAAAGCTGACAAAAACCATGCAATGCTAGACTTAAATGCTCTAAACTACATGCAAGGGCACTAAAAATGACCTACAATTAAGCACAATAAATTGCTTATCAAACTCCCCCAAGCTAGTCCAATTGCTTGTCCTCAAGCAATGCAAATCAAATACAAGGGCGAGAGTTCAATGACTTTCCACAATAGTACGCGTGCCAAGATAGAGAACAAAGACCGTTCAAGCATTTTCATCCATAAATGCAAAACACTATCAAGTCTCAAAGTTTATAGCATAAGGAAAAGCAACCAATATTACCACAAGTTCTCCCCAAGCTTGGCTCAGTCATATGGACTGTAGCTCTCACTTAAGTCATGCTCAAAGTTTCTCGTGTGTTTATATCGTTACAATGATCGCCCAAGGCTCAATTCCGTTGACTATATCCTACCATAGGCTTGCATATCTTCTCACTCTCCATCGCATGAGACATAAGTTCTTTTCAAGAATCATGAGGACTTATGGAGGTGCTAATGAAGGCTAACAGGTAAGGGTGTGGATACATTTGGAAATTTGGTGCTAAATAGGGGAAAGTAAAGCTTCCTAAATCAACACCAACTAGACAAACGCTAACCCGAAACCATATAACTTCGTTACAACCACTTAACCAACCAATAATAGCTCCTCCAATATCATCTCCTAATCTCTCTTTATTAAGCACTAAGAACAAAACCACAAATTTTTTTGTTGGGATGTTTGATGTTCCCATTTTTTTCTTTTCTTTTTTTCTCTCTTTTTTTCTTTTTTTTTTAACTAATAAGGGAGAGAGATAGGAGATCAACAAGATGTAGGGAGGAGGTGAACTCAACACAGAACGTGAATTCAACCAAAACACACATCATACAACCAACTCAAATCACTATCAGAGCACTGAATCACAAGATATACCAGTCACCAATCTAGCTTCATAATCCCCTAGGTTAGGAAATTGGTAATAGGCTAAAGATGCGGTTAAACAAGAAAACAGGCTCAGGCTCAGGCTCACGAGGGTGACAAAGGAGATAAGATAATGTGGGTGGCATTTGGCAATGTAGTTCATATATATATAATGAAAGCCTCAATCATATTCAAGAATCAAACCACTCAATGCAATTTCAAGGAGGATCAATGCAAGTTCTGGAGAACATTCGTCAAGAAAGAGCATCACACAACAAGCAGATAAGACAGAAAAGATGTCAGTCTATAAGGCTATAAAAACATGCTCTCACAAAGGGTATAGCTACCAACATCGGTCGAGCCGCACAAGAGGGAGACCAATCATACCACAACCAATCGATTCCTTGGCCTACTAGAGACTATCAAAGCATTTCCTTTTTTAGTTTTGAGGTCATCAAGAAGAACACATGCGTACCAATGGCGGAGTTCTAACTTAAATGTAATCTATATGCACATGCAAGACTAAAGGATTCTAAACATGATAATAAATTCTAAAATGCAATCTAAACATGACACTAATATGCAACAAATGCAAATTATATGCATCAAATGCAAACTATATGCAACTAATGCAAACTATATGCAACTAATATATACATCCTCCCCCAAGCTAAACCACATAGTGTCCTCACTGTGAAAAGTCTAATGATAACAATAGCAAGGGAGGGGAAAAATCCCGACTCACTGGTCGGTAGGGGGGTCGGGAACCACGTGAGTCGAACTTATCCCCTTAAGGGCATCAATCGAGTTCCCAATGACATCTTTATATTCTTGCAATATCTTAATCATTTCTTGTATAGAGATGTCATCAAGAGCCGAGTTAACAATAACAGGATAAGCACATGCATCATCAAGGAAGACATATTTAAGAGAGGGGGGAAGGGGTTTTAACTCTACCTTACTAGGAGGTTTAGAACTCTCCTCTTTATCAATGAAAGCGGCAAGGACCTTCAACTCCGCCTCATGTGTCTCCTCGACGGTAGTTTTATCAACAAGCATAGAGATTTTCTTCACCTCATCAATGTTCAAACTCGGTGCTTTAGTGATAGAAGCAAAGGGCTCATCATCAGTGTGAGCTTCTCCCTCAAAGCCTTCTATTTCACTCTCCACATGACCAACCCGACAAACTCTCTCTATCATGGGTCTCTTCAATGTTTTAGAGAATTCAAACACAACCTTCTCATTGGCTACCTAACCTGCGATTGTATCATTTCTGCAATTTATAAAGGCGCTCAATGTCTTAAGAGCCTCTCTTCCAAGAATGAGAGGAGTCTCTGGATCTTCCTCCATATCCATCACCACAAAATCACACGGCACCAAGACATGCCCAACTTGTATCAGAACATCCTCTAACTCACCATGCGGCGCTCTTAAAGATCGATCCACCAATTGAATAGTCTTCCTTGTAGGAAGAAGAGGGAAGTTTAGGCTCGTAGCTATGGATAGAGGCATCAAACTCACACTCGCACCCAAATCGGCCCATGCACCCTTAGGCTCGAGGTCACCTATCTTCACCGGCAAAGTTAATTTTCCGGGGTCACTTTGCTTCTTAGGCATATCTCGTTGCACTCGAGCACTTACTTGGTATGGTAATTTGATAACCTCGTCTTCAACCTTCCGTTTGTTGGAGAGGATCTCCTTCATGAACTTGGCATAGGCTGGCATTTGAGATATGGCCTCAAGGAATGGAATGTGTATTTGAAGGCCTTTCATAACTTGGAGGAACTTAATGAATTTGTCGCTCAACTTCCTCTCCACCAACCTTTGAGGAGATGGGACCGGTGACACATAGGTCTTAGGTGGAGGAGGTGTTGACAATGGAGCTTTGTCATCAACTTGCTCATCCGTTTCCTTATCTTCTCTTCCTTTCTCAACGTCAACCTCCCTTTCATCTTCCTCAACTTGATTATCCTTCTCAACCACCTCAACTTCACTTTCTTCACACTCATTAGGCATCTTAGGGCCCTCATAGTTTGCTCCCGACCTCAAATGGATAGCTTTGACTTGATGTAGGTTGGGGTTAGGAATAGGTTGGCTTTGAAGTTGATTTATGGGTTTAGAGGGGTTTTTCTCGGCCACTTGAGCCAATTGGGTTTAAAGCATTTTGGTGTGAGCTTCTAACTCTTGAAACCTTTGGTCGTGACTTTGAAGAGCTTGGCTTTGAAGAGCAAGGGCTTAGAGGGGGTTTTTCTCGGCCACTTGAGCCAATAGGGTTTTAAGCATTTGGGCGTGTGCCATGCCATGCCATGACGTCCGGACGGATGGCGGCGGCGGCGGGGCGCGCGCGAGAGAAGGTCCCTTTCTCTCTCCATAACTTGTACAAGCTATAGAAGAGAAGTCCAATAAATAAACAAAGAGAAAATAATGTGTTTCTTCCATGTGGGACTCCCACTAAAACAAGGATACCACAAGGTAATACTTCATACTTAATCAAGTTTGGACCAACTATCCCAAAACTTGATTTCAACCCCATAAATCCAACACTCCATTGCTAATAGCAAAGCTCCTGGATTGGATAAATACAATAGTCACTTTTTTAAGCAAAGCTAGGAGACTATAAGAGGTGGTATTACCGAAGATATTGAGGAGTTCTGTTAGAATGGCAAGCTACTGGCTGAGTTAAACATTACTACCACCACCCTTGTCCCAAGAAGGCTAGCCCTTGTACTATTGGTGATTACATGCCAATGACTTGTTGTACCATTTATAAGTGCATTACCAAACTGATTTGGAAGATATTGAATGTTGTTCTCCCTGACATCATTAGTGCCAACTAGACCTGGTTATTGGACAGGGTAGTCCAATGGCATAAGGGTCAGGGTCAGTTTCATAGGGTATTTATTGTACAGGGCTTTATTAAGTAGGGTCCTTATTGGATAGGGTCATTATATAATAATTTTGAAAAATAAAATATATTTTGCTAAAAAAATTACATGTATGGATTTGTATTCATATATACTTACTATTGGCTATCTTTGTTTATTGTTTTTCTTATCCGTTTACTGACCCACCCAATATCAACCCGCTATAGGCCCATTACCCATTTTAGCCCGTCTCGCTAGTAGGCGACCTCTTATGACCCGCCTCGCTTTTGACCCGCACTGACCCGCCCCGACCCGCCCAATAACCAGGTCTAGTGCCAACCAATATGCCTTTGTAACTGGGAGGAATATCATGAATATTTTGGTGGTCAAAATGTACTTTGCTCATCAGATTTAAGCTAGGTGTCTCTTAAATCTTGACCTCAGAAAAGCTTATGACATAGTAGAGTGGGATTTTATTGAAGAAATGCTTAGGTCTCTGAATTTCCCTAACAAGTTATTAAACTTGTTATGGTTTTATTAGAGCTCGTAGGTTTTATTTGGTACTAAATGGACATCCTACTGCTATTAAGGCTGAAAGAGGTCTTAGACAGGGCGATTCCCGACCTCGCTCCTCTTTTATTCACCTTATGTATGGAGTATTGCTCCAAGATCATGGGGCGAATTGGGATTCTTGCTGAATTTACATTCCATCCCAAGTGCAGAAGCATGAATCTTAGCCATCTGGCCTTTGCAGATGACAATATCATATTTTCCATTGGTGATCTCAACTCTGTTAGCATGATGTTGGGTGGTATGAAACTTTTTTCAGATACTATTGGTTTGCAAATCCATTCAGAAAAATCTGAGATCTATTATGCTAGGATGAGTATTGATGTTATACTTGAAATCAATAGAATCTCAGGTTTTAAAACTGGGAAATTACCTTTCAAGTATCTATGTTGAGTCATAATAAATTAAAGGAAAAATTGTCAGAAACCACCTAATAAAGACACTTATTTCGAGAAAACCACCTAATAAACGTTTTATTATAAAAAAACCACCTAATAAAACACTTTTTCTTTCAAAACACCACCACTTGAGACCAAATTAATAACTTTGTTAGCCCCGTAACCATTTATCGACAGATTAATAACTCCTTAAGAGTCACTTGGGGTTGAATGCAAATGGAGGGAACTGATTACAAGGTTAAATGAGTTACTTATTTGATCTCAAATGGTGGTGTTTTGAAAGAAAAAGTGTTTTATTAGGTGGTTTTTTATAATAAAACGTTTATTAGGTGGTTTTCTCAAAATAAGTGTCTTTATTAGGTGGTTCTTGACAATTTTTCCTAAATTAAAAGCTGCTGAATATGATATGCTCATTGACAGAATGTGTACAAGAATCAAGATCTAGTCTAGTAGAAATTAAATTTGTCCTATGCTGGAAGATTACAGCTAGCCAATGGTGTGCTTATGTTAATTTGTACCTTTCAGTGCCAACTTGTCATAATCCTTAACTCTATAATCCAAAAAATCTATAGTGTTTGCAGACTTTATCTTTGGCATGAAACTTATGATTCTACAAAACCAGGCTTTATCAACTAGGATAAGGTTTGCTCCTCAAAGGTTGCGGGTGAGCTTGGTGTTAGAAACTTGAGCAACTGGAACAAAGCTGCAGTTGGGAAGCATAAACGGGCAATTTCCCATAAAAAAGATTACTTGTGGGTCAAATAGGTTCATAGTGTTTACATCAGACAAGCTAAATGTGTTGTGTACCAAGCCAGAGCCTTAGCAAGCTGGATTATGAAATGTATTTGCAAAGTAAAAAATGAGATTGCTCATGTGATACAAAACATGGGTGAAGTGTCTTATAGCATTAAAAAATCTTCACTGAGCTATGCCAGTCTGATATCAAGGTTCACTGAGGGAGAGTAGTCTGGAATATATACTCTTGTCCAAAAGACAGATTCACCTTTGGTCTGATTTCCAACTCCGTTTGTGCATTATGTGGTGAAGAGGAGGAGCAACATGAGCACCTGTTTTTCAGCTGCAAACTAGCAAGGAGTGTATTGACAGAGCAAAAACTTGTTTGGTTGGGCATATCTCATCAAAAGCTCTTATATGTACATGCTTATTCAGTGGGTTCAGAGAAACTGCAACCATTAAAGCTTCAAGATAAAAGTTTATGCTGTTACTGTGCATTTGACATGGAAATGCAGGAATGAGGTGGTTTGGAAGGGAGTTATATATACTGTAGGGTGTATAGAAAAACAAATTCAATTTAGTGTTAAAACATAATTTCCCACATAATGGGAATGAAAATTAGTATGATTGATAGAGCTTGATTAGAAGGCTTGTAATTAGAGTCTTTTTCCTGAAATGTTTCCATTTCGGTGTTGGTTGAGTCATTTTAAAGTTTGAGGGAGTCCTTCCTACAAGGTTTGCCTCAACCCTTTTAGGAATTAGATGTTATGGTCTCTTTTTGATATATATTACATTTTACCTTTTTGCAAAATAAAAATGATATGCATTTTGTTATAGATGATATTAGCGTATTTCATAATATTAATATATATACAAAGCGTTGACTATTCATATAAAGATGGGGGGAAATGATGCAAAATTGTCAATAATTGGTATACAAGTAGTCAACAATAGAGATATTACCATAACTCAACAAGAAATCATTGTCTCGGTTTTACACCCCACCGCCTCCTTTCACCCCTTCACGAATTCTTATTTTGTTCTCTGCTGTCCACTACTACAAAACGCGTCATTTTTCGACGCTTTTTAGGCAATATCTCGACGCAGTAAAGCACCGAGAATTTATTTCGCCTCGACTAACCCTGGACATTTTAAAGTGCTGAGCTTCTTGGCACTTTTGTGTGCTGAAAATGTTACGGCTACTAAGAGGTCTTTTTCTCATTTTTTTTATTCATTTTTCCTCTCTATTCGTCTTTGTTTTATAAATGCATTTCATTGTCTCAAATGAACATCGAATAATATAAAGTTAAGGCAAAAAGGCTAATAAAACAATCTTATTTATTATGAATAAAGATAACTAATACTACAATCTTAGTGTTACGATTAAAAATACATTAAAAGAGAAATAAAAAAGACATACTACATATATGAAACTATTTATACATAGAGCTATATTGCTAATATTTATGTTTATCACTTAAATTTAGCCAATTCCAAGCCGCCAGAACGTCATGCTTCGAGCTTCTTGAAGTCATTCTCGGCTTCCCTCTAAGATTACTTGCAAATTTTACAATAGCATACTAATCTAATCTACAGCTAGGAAAAGAAAACATTAATAGTTCAGGAACGATAGATAAAAAAATATTTCTAGAGCAACAAATTGTACATATTTCTGCAAAATGTTGTTGCATAATGTGTAGTCTCTAATCAAACCTTGACATCTGTTATCCGTAATTTGAACTATTCAGTATATTAATACAATTCACTAATACAAAAAGCGGGTTTTCTCGGCGCTATTTCTGCAATCTCTCGGCATAGAAAATCCTTCTCTAAAGGAAAACAAACAACCCAACCTTTATAAATCTTACAATAATCAAAGTGAAGGGAAAGAGATGCATCTGTCATACAACACAACAGAACAACAACAACAACAAAGGACAGCGGCAGAACGACAACAAAAACACAGGAAAAGAAGCAGCAAGTAGAACGCGGAAAAGAGGCAGCACCGCACTAAACCACCTTGCAACTAATGGGCAACACAATGCATGGCTATAGCAGTTAAAACGAGAACATGTAGCCAGTTGGAGCCGACAAGACACAGGCCGTCAGCGTGAGCACAACATCATGAAGAGAAGCAATACAATAGCCAGAGCTACTGCTATTTTATTAAGAGAAATGATAGATTAACAATGCATTTATGCAAAAAATTTAACAGAAATTGCGCTAGAGCCTGAAACCCTCAATGCACTCATGCACAAAGAAGCTTAAAATACTCGAGCACGCAATCCAGAAGTATAACATTTCACCAAGCTTTGATAAACTGAGTTTCAAGATAATTGACCAGGAGTAACAAACCTGCGAAGCCCGTTGGGATTGATTTTAGACGCTATATGTCAGGACTAGGTCCTAATAGAACTCGTAGCCTCTGCCTATGGAAATCCTTTAGCTTAGTCAACCCCACATCTTGTCCACAAAATCTGTCACCATAAAAAAAAACTCGTGTTTAGATTTAATATATTGATTATCACTGACGGAAAATACACATAGTAAGAGCCTCAAAGCTACTCCGTTGAGGATCAAGTAAGAGCCTTCCTATCGAAACACAAGAAACATCTAATATGACATGCAACCTTTAGATAAATAGGAAGAATACTTGCTTTTACTAGATACATGATATCACATATTTATATAGAATTTTCTCCCCTATTTATGAGCTAATTCTTGCGTCATTTGAGCTCTTCGGAGCTATTTTATACTAATTATCGTATATAGTCGTGGTTTTGTGTTTTAGTGTTGAATTGCAGGTTTTAGGGAGTTTTATTCTTATTTCCGAGCTATTTGGAAGCTACCACGGCTTTACGAGTTGCTACGAGGCACGTAGGAATAGTTACGAGCTTTATGGATGGTTTAGGAGTTCCTAAGACCTCTGAACGTGAAGAATTGAGAGTTAAAGAGTCAAAAGGAGCTTCCCCCTACTCTGATTGGGCGAAATATGGCCTGATCGAGCGAATATTTATTGATCGGGTGGTAGGGTTTCGCAACAGACCGAGCGGACATCATCCGACCCAATCGGGTGAAGAAACAAAAAAACGTGTGTTGGCCTTGTGCACCAACCCGATCGGGCAAGGCCCACCCGATCGGGCAGGCCCACTTTGAAGCTTGCTGCTGCTGCTGCTTGGGCGAAGAGGAGAGAAAATAAAGGTTAGTTTTTAGAGAGTTTTATTAGATTAAACACTTTAGATTAGTTGAAGAGGTGACTGAACCTCGGATTTGATTTCAATAAAGGTTATTGCTTTTCGTCATTCCGTATTGTTCTTCGTTCTTAATCTCTTTAATTACTTTTTGATTGCTTAGTTTAATTATTAATTTGATTCATGATGTTAGGATTAGAGTTTCATATTAGTTTTATTATTGTTGATTTAATCATGTCTGAGTAGTCTAATTTCTAGGGATTTAGGGAGAGAAGCCATGTTTATACCTTGATTACTTTGAATTGCTATTAATTTCTAGGGTTTGATAGATTGATTATGATGTGATTTGTTCTTATTGAGTAATTGATGTTATTGCGCAGTTTCATTGATTGCTTGAGGTTAATAATTGTTTGCACAAATCCGTCCTAATTTTAGAGGCCTAGTACACATCAGTAATTCTGATTATGTTTGTGAACATGCTGCATATGTTGAATTATGGGCGTTGAGACTTAACCATAGCTTGACACGTGCTCTAATCTATAGATTCTTGACCTAGGTTCTGATAGTTGTTTGATCCTTGATTGGTATAAGCATGGTGTACCGAACTAATTCCCTAGACCTTTATTTCATAGTTTAAATCTCATCTTTATATCGCTTTCCTTAGTCTATTCAGTAGTTCAGCCGATTCTTGTCTGATTTTGTGTGAAGTAGCTGTTTAGCTGAATATTAACTTAGAACTCCGTCTCTCTGTGAATTCGATCCTACTTCCCTTGACTATCATTGTTAGAGGACTTAGGATTTATCTTTGATTGGGTGATACGACTTTAGCTTGTCAATACACTTTTATGGTAGATAAACATCAATCAAGCAACAATCATGACCAGGCTGAAAAAAAATTCCGGTTTGACTTCTACCTAGTGACTCGTAGTTGGGGAGTGAAATATGCCGAAAAAGATAAATCACCTTCAGATAGCACAAGCCTTAGAGCTCATTTTCCTATTTTCCCCATCTCATCTGCATTCCCTATATCAATGAAGCATATTAATGGCACAAGATAAGTCATATATACTGAACTTAACTCCAAACTTCCCACACCAGCCATAAAAGAGAGTTGCTATTAAGATTCCTTTCAGACTTTGAGCTAAATAAAAAAAGATCAAAAGACGATGTAGACACATGCTTGTGTTTCTAGCTTGAACTTTCTATCTGATCTAATTCTAACAAGAATTAGTGATAAGTTCTTGAAATAAGTCCAATAGATCACCGCCAAGGTCCTAAATTTGGAAAAAGAAGTGCACTAGTACCAGTAGACAAGCATAAGATATGAACAATATGCCCTCTAGATATCAAATAGTTTATAGTTGGAGTGAAGAACCTGACAAAATAGTAAACAACGTTCTTGTAAGTAATAGTGTATAGAAGTGCAGTTAGGTCCATACACAAGGGTACAAGGAAAGCAGAATGGTGCAATACCAATCAAGATGCTACCCCTTTGACAAGTTATTAATACATTTTCACTGCCATAGACATATGATAAGTCAAAGAAATCTACTTGCCATGTCTCTTTGAAAAAGACCTCTATCAATCTTCTTGCTAGCTCAATTTCAGCAGCTACTTCCCCAGGGACAAACCGAGTATCCTTGCACATAGCCTGGCAGCAAAGAGCATGACAAGTATATCCGTGTTTTATAGTCACCCTGACATTTATTTGGACTGAAAAACATAGTGCACAAACTCACCTTGTAAGTGTTTACTCCATCATCAACCGCACTTTCTAGATCATCTAATATAATATCTTACCAAAGCTTGCCACGTTAAAAGCATAAATAATCTTACCAATTCCAGAATATAAGAATTGCAGCAACTGTAAATCACTAATGTAGACAATTGCTTTGCCTGAGTTTTGTAATCAAGACAAACTGGACCATGAGGGTATTAATTAAATTATTGGGTAGCAGAGGTTATTGCGGCGATGATGGGGTGATGGCGCACTTACGGTTGTGAAGACGGCTTGAGCATTTCCTCCTTCACCCATCATTATTATTACTTTACCATCCTGATCCGTGTTCAAATTTCAATTTCAAAAAAGCACACAGAAAACTTAAAAGAACAATAATTTATAATTGGCAATTGTGAATTATAAAAAGTACCCTAATCCTCGAAATGAAGCAACAAATTTCATGTAAAGTAATAACTTCAGATCTAGTGAGCTTGCCTAATGAAGCCCTTAGGTGAAAGCTCTACGCTGGTGTTTATAGCGAGACTCTTAATCCTAGTTTGTGACTAGAGCTTGTTGAACATAATTGGTGATTAGATAAATCAGTTATCTAATTCACATGATTATATGTTCTTATGTAAACAAGATAACTACAGATTATTGTAGAGATGACAAAACAAAAAATTAAACAGGGGGTAAAAGGAGTGATTTAGTTAACCCGTGTTTAGATTTTTTTATGAACTAATTAATCATTTACCTTGTTTATCGTGCTCTCGAAATTACAAGCATGCGAGCTATGTGCCAAGTAAAAATGGAAGCAGTATTATACATTCTCATGAATATTGTGGAAAAGAACCGAATGTAGCCTATGTAGCACTAAGCAGTTCCAAATTCTACACGATTTTAATCTAGTACTTCACAAATCGCATGAAATGACATTGTAAGACTAGCTATAGAACCATTGAAAACCCTAACTTCAGTTGCTAACAAACCTAAGCACAAAAACATTGTTAGAACAATCGTCAAGGGAATGATGGAAATTGGACCTGATCAAAGAAGGCTTTTTCCTAATCATCATCAGCACCATGTTCCGTCCATTCATCAAACATATGACTTCGTCCATTCTGAAGCAACATCTTCGCCAATTCAACCTATATTAATAGAAAAGAAAACACTTTCAGTACCAAAATTAAACAAATTGAGCTACAATTAAATAAAAGAATGATAAAGAGAAATCAAAAAATAAAAAATGCATATGAGCAGACGAAAGAAGATGGAGAAACTAAACTTGCCTACTCGATCAGGGGCCACGCCTATTATGATCTTGCCTGCTTCGATTCGTCGCCTCCTCGACGAAGGCCGAATTTCACTCCAGAAGATGATGTAATTGCATTGCCTGGCGTTTTCTGTCAATCACGAATATGTGGAAGGTAATTTAAAACGCACAAGAGCAGAGAAATCAGAGTAATGGCACCGACCTGGTTAGGTCTTCAAAGAGACTCGGATGTCGTCGGAACTGATTCTTCTTGCTGGTTGAGGAAAAAAAAGAAAAAAAAGATGATCAGAGATGGAATTGAAAAAGAATATGAAACTGAAAACAAAAGATGGGAGAGGATGAAAGAAGATAGAAATGAAATCATTTTCAGAAGAAAAAAAGACAGAACAATAGATTTTCAGGATGAAGTACAACCATTTTCAGAAATAAAATCAACATTCACTTGCAATGATATTAGAAGTGATAAGCACACAAAATTAAGCTCTAAAAGACGGAAGGCCTAAAAGATACAAACAAGATCTCACCAAATCATGCCATGAGATGCAATGCTATCTTCGACAATTTTAGCAATTAACGTGTGTTCCCACACATTGCCAAATCCATCCTATATGAATCAAGGAATAACTTTTAACATTTTAGAGTACCTCTTAATAGTTTTGTTATAGTATAATATAGGCAAAATATTATAATTAATTTCTTTTCAAACTTGAAGCTCTAGATAGTTGAGGATAACCACTTGCTTCAGGTGAACCAACAAAGAAGGAAAAAATGATAGCCAAGCCTAAATAATATATAGTAGAAAAAACATAAACTAGCCAAGAATCTACGCGATTCCAAAACATTTACAATTTAAGCTGCAGTCATCCTTCTGAAGTTAACACCAAGGCCCACCCAACCTTCAGTTAAATAGGTAGAATACTTGCTTTTACTAGATACACTGTTATGGAAGACAAACATCAATTAAGCCACAATCATGACCTGGCTAAAAAGCATTTCCGGTTTTTACTTCTATGACATTCTTATATGATGTGAGGATTAAACCTGTTTGATAAGCCAAAAGGCAAAAGGGAAGGAAGAAGCTGAGTATGGAGAGCTTTCTGGAAAGGTTTTCCTCCTTTTTTGATTTGTTAATTGTATCAGTTTTTGTACAACAATGAACTAAAAAAAAACATTTTTGTGATGTTTACTATTAAAGGCTTACAATGTAAGCGAGTACTGAAGGATAAATGGGTTGGGCTATAGATAAAGAATTACTACACATAAAAGTAAAATATATTTATAACATGGGCCTGCTATTACTCCCCCTCAAGTTGGCGCATGGAGATCGACAGTGCCCAACTTGCGTAAAAGAAACTGAAATCGACGTCTATCAAGACCCTTGATGAATAAGTCAGCTAATTGAAGATGTGAAGGAAGATAACGAGGCAACACTTCTTGTGACATCAACTTTTCCCGAACAAAATGACAATCAATTTCAAAGTGCTCCGTTCTTTCATGAAATACGTTATTAGCAATATGTAAAGCCGCATTATTTTGTCACAAAACATTGTAGTCGCCCCCAACTGTGGTGCATGTAATTCATGAAGTAAGTTTTACAACCATATTATTTCACTTGCGGTCATTGCCATGGCACGATATTCTGCTTCAGCAGAAGAACATGACACGGTGGGTTGTTTCTTACTTCGCCAATACACAGGGGAAGATCCAAGTTGAATGTATAAACCTGTCATAGACCTTCTGGTTAAAGGACAACCAGCCCAATCTGCATCACAATATGCACGTAGTACCAAGTCAGAATTACTCTTTAGTAATATTCCTTGGCCCGGACACCCTTTTAAGTATTTTAGAACACGCATGAGACCATCCCAGTGCTCCACTCGAGGCTCATGTACAAATTGGTTAAGAACATGAACAACATATGTGATGTTTGGTCTCGTGATTGTTAAATATAGTAGCCGACCTACTAACCTTCGATATTGTTCTGGTTTACTATGTTGAACTCCATTTGCCAAACCCAATTTATGGTTTTCCTCAATGGGAGTGTCTACAGGTTTGCACCCGCTAAGTACAGTTTCCTTCAAGATGTCTAACACAATTTTTTTTGATTTAAGAACAAACTTGTTGGAGCACGATCAACTTCTATTCCAAGGAAATATTTCAACCAGCCAAGGTCTTTAATTTTGAAGCGGGCATTGAGATAATTCTTAAACTCAGCACATGCCCTTATTAAATTGTTCCCCGCAAGTACAATGTCATCCACATGTACTAGAAGTCCAAGAAACACATCTCCTTCTTTATAGAGGAAGAGTGTACTTTCTGCCACAGATTGTTTGAAGCCATATTCTCGCAAAGCTATTTCTAACTTGAAGAACCAATTCCTGGAGGGTTGCTTCAGACCATAAAGTGAATTCTGTAACTTACATACTGCATTGGGTGTTTTTGAACTAAAACCCGGAGGAAGCTTCATGTAGATTTCCTCTTGAAGGTCACCATGCAAGAAAGCGTTATTCACGTCCATCTGATGAAGTTCCCATCCTTTGGCTACTGCCACACTTCAGAAAGTACGAATAGATATATGTTTACTCACCGGAGCAAAGGTATATGTGTAATCAATGCCCCACACTTGAGTGAATCCTTGTACCACAAGTCGCGCCTTGAAACTCTCTATGATCCCATCCGCATTGTACTTAATTCGATAAACCCATTTGCATCCCACCACTCGTTTTCCAGGGGGCAAGCTCACAATTGTCCAAGTGTTATTATCTTCCAAAGCCTTAATCTCGTTTCTCATAGCTTCAACCCACCGTTCGTCTCTCATTGCTTCTGCATAATTCCTTGGCTCATCATGAGAATTGATGGCCGCCAAAAAAGTTTTATGAGTTGGACTAAACTTACTATAACAAATATAGTGTGTGAGAGGATAAGCCTTACCTGCAGATACCTTTTGGACTGAAGGACCTTTAGATGGTGAAACTAGTGTAATACACTCATAGTCATGAAGATATAATGGTGGTCTCCTCTCCGTTGGGGTCGCAACGTCGTTGGCACCTCTTGTACATCATCTACTTTTTCAGAAGGGATAATATTTTCTTCATCTGCTATTACTTGAATATCATGTTCCCCTTCATCACTTGTAGCTTCATTATTCTCACTTGTAGCACATTGTTGGTTATTATTATCACATTGAGGTATCTCGCGAAGAGTGATTGTAGAATGATCACTTTCAATGCCAACATTATGCCCAATTCCATGCTCCCCCTCACTACAAGAAATAATACCTTCATCGCTTTCGTAAAAAATGACATCACGACGCGAGATACGAAAATATCTTTCCTGTCCAAACCGTACATTTTCCAACCCTTCTTACAATATGGGTATCCAACATTCGGTAATATAACAAAGAAGGGCTAATTGTCGTAAGGTAGAACTTTTCCTTCAATATTTGGGGAATGCCGGAATCACAAAGGAACCCGGTGGCGCTTTTCCACTTTAACCAACCCGCGTTAATTCTATGAGCCACGTCTCCATCCAGTTCTCCATCCTTTTGGAGAATGGGTCCAAGGTAACAGAAGACGTTCGATCCTTGAACCAATTTGCTATCCAAAGTGACCGCCCCTGCCTCGCTGCTTGTAAACCCACTGAACTTGCACTCCATATACTCCGTCTGACTTCTGCTCAATCTAAAACCACGGGCTTCTAATGTATGCCTCCACAATTCCAACTTACTCTCAACACCTTCCTTTGTCTCATCAATCAACAATATCATCCGCAAACATCATACACCACGGTATATCATCTTGAATTAACCTCGTTAGTTCGTCCATGACTAGAGCAAAGAGAAAGGGGTTAAGTGCATAACCTTGATAGAGATCGTAATAGGAAACTCTACTGTCCTCCCACCGTAGTCCGCACACTCGTAGTTGCCCCCTCATACATATCCTTGATGATATCTATATATTTTTGTGAAACACCTTTCTTTGCCAACGCCCACCAAAGTATTTCTCTTGGTACTCTATCATATGCCTTTTCCAAATCAATGAAAACCATATGTAGATCCTTCTTCCTATCACGGCAATGTCCATTGTCTGTCTCATGAGGCGGATGGCCTCTATAGTCGATCTTCCTGGCATAAATCCAAATTGGTTCTCCGATATCTTCACATGTTTCCTAAGTCTTTACTCAATCACTCGTTCCCAGAGTTTCATCGTATGACTCATTAGTTTGATTCCTCGGTAGTTGGTACAATCTTGTACATCACCTTTGTTCTTATACAAAGCAATCAAAGTACTCTTCCTCCACTCTAATGGCATTTTGTTGTGTCTCCAAATCATGTTGAAGAATGTTGTCAGCCATTCGATTCCTCTCTCCCCTAAACACCTCCAAACTTCGATAGGTATGCCATCTGGCCCCGTAGCTTTCTTCAATCCCCTCTTTATTAATGCTGCAACGACTTCTCCCTTTTGAATCCTCCTCATAAACTCTCGATTTAACATACTTGGCGAGATGTGTATATCCCCGATGTCTTGTGCTTTATCACTATTGAACAAGGTATCAAAGTAAGACCTCCATCTATCCTTTATCTCCTCATCCTCTATAAGCACTCTTTGGTCCACACCCTTCACGCATTTTACCTTTCTTATGTCTCTTGTCTTCCTGTCCCTCATACGCGCAATTCTATAAATGTCTTTTCCCTTCTTTTCTCAAACTTGGGCCTGCTATTATTATAAAATAGTTATGAAAGTGTTTTGCATTAATTTGTATTGCTAATAGCGGTATTAGCATAAAGTATAAAACTTTTACGACATTCTTATAAAATAGTTATGAGAGTTCTCAGGCGTTAATACGCTTCAAGTTCAACATCTCCTACTCACCTCAATCTATCCTCTTCCACTATTTCCCTTTTTACATCCACCTCTCATTCCCTACTGTCCCCCTCTCATCCCACCGCCTCTACACCATCACCCTATATCATTCTCTCACTTTGTATTCAACATCCCCAAAACCCAATCCACTAAGCCAGTTGTTGAATGTGACAGGCAAACCTCAATGCTCCCATAGAAGTGTTTGCTTGTCTAAAGTTTTTTATACACCATAGACTCGTGTGACTACCAAATTTGAACATTGCAAGCCTTTTACTTCTTCTCTAAATGCTAAAGTTACTCTTACTGTAAGAATTTACCTACATCCACTTATTTGAATTTCATAACCATACAAAAAAAATCAGAGTTTTATGAATAAAGAGAAACGACATATTCAAATTGAAAAACCAGCCAATTTCCATCAAACAATAAGAAATTCAACAATAAAAAAGGAAGGAATATATTTAGGCAATCGACCCAAAAGCCTCAAGCTCACCTCAAATCAAGGATGTGCTTCAGCAGTATACATATATTTTACAAATAAATTCAGAAATCCCAAATTTACTGAAACTGCTATAATATTAGGTCATACACATGAAATTCACAATCTTAATCGAACCTATAAATCAAACATCTAGTTTATTGAGTAAATAACTGACATAATAGTTGAAATTTAAATGAAAACGTCTTTCTAATGATAGACTTTGTCATGAAAAACAACTAGTCGCTTCAACAATCAAAATGATGCCGTGTTCCGAGATCTCCACCACGGCAACCTGGAGTGAGGAAGAACATTGAATGAGAATTTAGAGAAAGAGACTGAAGAACTAAGAATAAGACCTGATGGCGAGCGAACGAAGTGAGAGAATCAACAAAATCGATCTGGGTAAACAAGGTGATGTGGATGGAATGAGAGAGAGGGAAGGGAAATTATGGGGAGAGGAAGAGTTAGGGAAAATGAGAGGAGAGATAGAGGCCGCTTTTTTTCCCAAAAATTTTGAAATCCCGCATAATGCCAAAGTTCACGTGTGAAACAAGTGCCTTTTTTCCAATGTCTCGACGCTTTTCAATGCCAAGACATTTTGCGGCGCTATATAGTGTCGAGAAAACACGGGATTAGAGAAAAACACTCCAACGCTATGGCACTGCGCCGAGGTAATAACGCCGAAGATTAACGCGTTTTGTTGTAGTGGTCTTCTTCGCTTGAAGACGAGAACGAGTTGACCTTGTCCTACTATGCTCGGCATGTTAGGAGGTCGCTAAAATGACGTTGCTCATCGCACTTAATATGTGAAGGTTATGGCTCGGTTTTTTTTGAAATTGTGTTGTTGCAAGATTGTTCAGAAGTCGTTGTTTGCTTCTCAGCCCAAGTCGTTGGCACACAGATTTCGCCGCCTCTACCGCCAAAGGCCTCTTCAACAGCTAAGCTTCCTCACAAAGCTTGTTTGGTTTTTTTAAAATCCTTTTTAGTTTAATTTTCTGTTATTTAGTTTAGGACCCCTTCGATATTACTATGATTTTCAGTTTTCTCGTTTTTGTATTAGATAGTCATATGATATATGTCCTATAATTAACAAAAAAATAGTCAAACTTATTGGAAACATGATGATTTTGCAAACCGGCAACTAAAAAGTGTAAACCACTTTTTGTGGTTTCCTTTTTTTATTTTCCAAAAAACTGAAAAGTGAAACAAAAACGATAACGAACAGGCTCTTAATTAGTTTTAGATTTCAGTTTTTTAATTTAATGGTTTTACTTTAAGAATTTGGTCAATCCCTAAACTAAGGAGACCTTAGTCTTCTCCTTTTACTTCTTTAAAAATATTCCAACATCTATCTAACCCTCAGAGATTCTTAACTCTATTAATACTCCAATAGCACTTGTCTAAAAAATGCACTATATTCAACGAAATAAAAGCAAATCTAATTTAATTGGTGCAAGAATAATAAAGGTAACAAAGACAAGAGGCAAAGAGGACAAGCCATACTATATTCACTTTTTACCCTTTCCACGATAGAATTTACACAAAAGGCTTCCTAATAAGTGTGATTAATTGATCACCACCTATTAACTAAGAACCAAAAATTGTAAAAAATAAAATAAAATAAAAGATATAATAAAAAACCTATAGAAATAGCCCAACCCATGAACAATTTTGACAAAACCCACTCTAATTTAAGGCACCCACAAAAAATTATGCTAGGAAAATTTTCACCGTACCTTTTGTTAGGTACACCTTACATTTCTTCCAGGACCTCCATAGTAAAAATAATTACCCCATACGTTATTAATCCCACCTCTTATATCATAACAATTTGGATGGTCCGCCAAAACTTTGAGATTGGATAATGGAATTAAACTATTACCCCAATCTACAATTTGTAAATTTCGAAAATAAGAAGCTTTTCCAAATCCTTCCCCAGAAAAATGACCACTTCCCATTTGTGTTGAAGTGTGAAAGCCTCCCGTTCTTGAATTCACTATTTCACCTCCAAATTGAACCATACTTGCGTGGTCACGTAGGTGGGTGAACAAAAATGAGGGCCAATACCCGACTAATACTCCGGATCCGAATTCGAGCCACCAATTTCCATGCTTAGGATCCTGAAAATATAAGACAAAATAAAATGTTGTAAATTTAACTTTTTCTTCTGAAATTGTATAGTTTGAAGTTAATATAGTGGTATATGAATAGTATTTTATTAATTATGCATGATCATGCTTATGAATTGATCTCCCATGTGCATGGTAACAATAACTAGGCATAAATTGTTCCCGAAAGCATAGAGGTGACTGAGCCGTGCAAACTAAGTTGCCTGGTTTTTGTATAAATTAAGTTGATATGGGCAGATGGCCAAGTCCTCGAACAAAGCTACTACAACGTACTTTAAAGCATTAATAAACATATATACAATATTTTTATCAAAGAAAACTAACGTTTGCTGAGGAAATTGAAAGTGGGGTGAGTTTCCTCATCATATTTTGCAACTCTATTACTGTTTTCGTTCCAAATTATTTGCTATATATTGACGTTGTGCACTATTTATTTTACCACATGGATTGTCTTTAAGTTTATATACGTAACGATAAAAATATCCATGTGGTATCTTGTTTGATTCGCCTCAACGTGTATTTCTCAAATATATAATTTTTGAAATTTTTCCCTATACCAAATTTGAGACATTAGTTTTTAAAATCGTATCTTAAAAGTGTGAATATGTATATATAGCAAAAAGATTAGGACGGAGGTAGTATTTTTTAACTGAGTTCAAAAGAAAAATATTTTGTAACATACATTTTAGTTTTAACATTTAGTTTTGAGGATATTTTTGCTCTATTTGCACGCACGTAGAAAACATATATCCTATACTCATGTTTATTTATTTGGTTTACCAATAATATATTTCAAAGCGTATGTTTAGTACAAAACTTATCAATTGCCCCTACAGCTACGTTTTAGATAATTTTTTATGTTGAATCTAGAAATAAAATACTATATGTAGTAATTGATAAGCATATAATGAAAATATTAGGACGGTTCGAAAAAATCTTGAGAATGACCGACAAGTTTTCCTTAACATAACTTTGTTTTCGAGGTTATCCTTACTACAACTACTACCACACATTTACCTTGCTTGTCAAAATTGCATCCTTTTACCAATTTTAGATCTAATTCGTTTTTAGCAAAAGAATAAGTAAACAATTTAAATTGGTGACCATATTTGGTCTTTGGTAGTAATTTTTTGATGACTACTTTTTTAGACACTAATATTCGTTTGGTAACTTTTAAATTGTACTACAAAAGAAGGAAGGTGAAGCATAAGACCATAGGAAGAGAATAGAATCTTGCAAAGTTGTTGCAAAAGAGCACAAAGGACAAAGTGGAAAAAGAAAGAAAGAAAATCTAAAAAAGCACTAACCTAACCTAGTGCACGCGTGCAATATATCAGTCGAAGCAAAGGGTAGAAGAATTTTGGGTTAGATGATCATTATTGTTGATGTTTCTATACATAGCAAGTATAGTTTTGTAAATTCCAATTAATTTCTTTATTTTTCAAAAAAGTTGGTTGCGAATCATGTTTGTTTGTGCCAAAGGACTAACAAGGCCTGTCAAATGAGTAAATTCTTACTCTTCTAAGAGAAGTATTTAGTGGCATGAGTATCATAGTGGTCCTTCCTCATCTATATCACCACCAATTTCCACCTAGTATATGATTTAGTACTGTTCTTTTTTCATTCTATCGACTTCTTTTATTCGCTTTTCTAAATTCTATCAACCAATTGTAACAAAAGTATATTTCTCAGTTTCAGGACAATTACTTAAACTGATTTGTAACATTTAGATCTTTCCTCTAACCTAAAAGGTAGAATATCGCACATAATCCCTCCTTCCTATTCTCTTTGGTTGTTTTATTTAGAACAATACTAAATATAACTAAACTGCCTCGAAGCAGACCTAGCAAAGTTAACGAGAAAAACTAAAAACCTAGCATGAACCAAGCTAAAATGGCCTAATTTGACCCAATTGGCTTCAATGACCATATTTTGTAATAGCATTTACTTTTACACTTTTTCGCACAATTCATAATTGACGCGAAACAAAACTATCATTCGACATATTAACCAGAACAATTATCGCTAAAATACAATAATCATAGAACACAAAGGAATTTGGTAACCTAAGTACAACCCACCTCTATCTCTATATGAGAGGAGCTTTGAACTCCAAGACTTGAATCAGGAGGTCAAGAAACCCTAACCTCATGATATTGATCACCCAAGTGCTCAATTGGTGTATTTTTGTTCTATATGTCCGCAATTTGTTGAAGCATTAAGAACCAAATTATCTTTCAATTCTTCCATATTTTTAGGCATTCTGTTAACATTATACTCAGAATTACTCTTACAACCTTGAAGGTTTGTTCCATAGTACATAAGATTTATTTGCTTCACCAAATACATTAGGTATCTAGTCCACATTGCTACTAGTTGCTAAAAGGGTACTAATTCACAAACATGTGCTTGTACTAAGGAGTGAAGTACTAGAAACGAAAGAATGTCTTAGCTTCAAAGTGTTGGATCTTCAATTGACAATATATAGTATTTGCTGTTTTAAAACATTTTTTAAACTTCAATCTTATACAAATTATATTACTGTTAAGAGATTCAATTTCTGTGGTTTGATGGGATTTCTAAATTAACCTTTTTTTTTTAACCTTCGCTTGTTGCAATATATTATTAGTCTTTGCATTAGAAAGAGTGATGAACCAAAGACTTTAGCTTTGACGTGTTAGTTATAGATTTTGAGATACGTAATTATAGGTTGCAAAATTCAAAATTAACATAATGTTTTAGTTTTCAGTGGTTTAACGCAAAGATATATACATCTTTTTTCACCGACAACTTTTGTCTTAAATGTGTGGGTCGTTAACGATTAGAATGTTATCAAGGAAGCACAAACTTACCTTCCAAATTAACAAACTGATGTCAAATTGTCCGCCATTGTATGATGATGTTGGTGAGATAGCAGCGCCAATAGCAATCCTGCTATTAGTCTGAACAAAGCCAGAGCATAGCAAGTTGTAGCATCCGGTGGCTTGGTAGGCATCGCTCTGCCATATTTAAAAAAGTAGAATGTCACCTGTTAGTCGCTATACGTATTAATGTGCATTAATGTTAGCTTTAATTTTTCAATAAATAGCTATTAGTGCTTCAACTAAATTTTTTGACAATTAAGTTGCGTGATGAACACTAAAGGAATAAAGTATTACTATCAGTATCAAGTATGTCCATGTTGTGAGCCTAAGGTTATACTTATACATGTGCCACGTAGCTTCTTTTAGAAAATGTTAAACAGATCAATGGAGTTATTTGTTAGTCTGTAATAAATGGTTTTGATTGCATAGAATAAATTTTGTAAATAAACTCAAATGCAAGTGCCTATAATAATACAACATAAGTCCTAAACGTGTTTTTCTTTTAAGTTTTTGATTTCTTGTATTACTATGTAGATGCTACTGAAAACTTACAAAAAAAGATAGATATCTAGCGATAAACAAAAATTACCATCAAAATTAGTTAGGATTTTCTCAAAAAAAATCTACTTATGAATTCGTTACTTATTACCATCATGAAATACTGCCTGTCAAACGAGCAAAAAGTTACAAAGGGTGTGTTCGATTAACCTTAAAGAAATAAGTTTTATGTTTGATCAGGTCCAATCAAGTCTAATAAGTTTAGTTCAAATAGGTTCAAGTGAAGTAAACATATACTAAATTAGAAGTGTAAAGTTGAAATACTAAACAACAACATATATTTTTGTTGTATATTCCCAACTAAAAGATCATTTTGGAAATACATTTTAACATTTATTCCTAACCCTGGTTTAGTTGGTGGTTACTATTCCTAACCCTAGTTTAAGTTAAAATTGGTGTTAAAAAAGAAGAATGACTTACAGTCCAATAGGTAAAGAACCTAGGATAGTTGTCTCCATATAGCTCTGGGCTAACCTGAAAACAGAATTAATTGATTTATTAGCAACATTAACCACAATTGTTGACTTATATTAGTAGTAATTAAGAGGTAGTTGGGTGAGAAGTAGTCAGCAATAAATATCCATTATAACACTCCTTGACAACTTATAATACTCCATTTATAGTGCCATTTAATTAAATGGAATTAATAGTACTATATACTCTAGATTTTATCTATTTCTTTTCAGATCGTGAAAGTCAAACATAAAAAAAAAAAGAAAAATAACATGCCTGCCAACCAGCTTCAATTGTGTTAAGATCATCACCAAAAGAGCCAGAAATGACCCACATTTGTGATAAGCTGAATTCATAGGGGTTAGTCACTTTAGGTGACCACACATTTAAACTGGCCTTTGCTCCATAATATTGTTGTCCAGATACATATCCAACTGCATGCTGTAAAATCACATAAAGAAACATGTAAGGAAGAGTATAACTAGTTTTTTATAGGGTTTTTTAGGCCTACATGGTCTTTTGATGTAAATTATATGTCGTTCGAAGTTATTAGATGTCTAATATTTCTACTTTTAGCTTCTTATATAGCAAAAAATCGTCTAATCCAATTTTGGGTATTACGATTATAACTCAAAATTTTGAAATCGCTTTCTAAAGGAATCGGAGAGTCTGATTATAGCATGCATATCCCAGAAGTTATTTTAGAGAGAGTAATGGAGGTTTAAGAAAATTGTTTTTTTTGCTTGATTAGGTGTTTTACGATGTGTTCTCTTAACCTTATTTTTTTCTGAAATAATTTGAACTTTTTGAAACATACTCCCTTCGTTTCTTTTTTATTGTCTCATTTATTGTAGATCCAAATACCAATGAAGATGATCTAATAGACATGTAGGTGGAAACAATAATTAAGAAATCCACTTATTTTATAGTAAATGTGGTGATTAAAGTAGGTGAGAGAAGATTATATGGTACATGTACGACCAAAAAGTAATAAATTAGGGGTAAATGGGTAACAGTATAATTTTTCCACATATGGAAAGATGAAAAAATAAAACAAACAAAAGAAGCGGACAAAAGAAAAGTAGGACAAACAAAAAGAAAATGAAGGGAGCACTATCTCTCTTTATTTCTGTTTGTCATAATTTGACCATTTATGTGGTAGCTTTGTGATCAAAGTAAAATAAACAAAAAGAAATAGATAGAGCATTTGAATTGATTAATATTGTTTTGCACATATTGAAACTTAATCTATAATGTGTTCTAGTGTTATTATTCGAACTTATCTGAATTTATTGGAGTAAATTATAACAAATATAAAGTTTTTAGACCCAAAAATGATTTTTTAAAGGTAAACATAATGCTCCAATGCATTGAAGATGGGAGCTCAAAAGATTAACTTGGAGAAAATCTTGATTGAAGTTAGGGTCCCATTAATAAAATTTGGAACATCTTCTAATAAATATTTCCCCCCACCTTAAGGACATTTTCATAGTAACCAGAACAATGACTTGCATTCTTTATTTGGAAAATAAGCCAAATCCCATGAAAAATACAAAAGTGAATCCAAAATCATGGTAATGATAGGTAAGTTTCAGAAAATGTCATCAAAGAAATTGAATTCATGTCTTTAGAAAAGAGGCAAGTATGTAAAATTACACTAAATGTAGAAAATTATGAGAGTGAGGAGTTACTACAAGAAGCAACCTGTCTCAAATTAAATGTGGAGAAGTTAAAGATCAACCAACTACCATTAATTTTTCTCCTTTCATTTCCAGTCATAAAAATCAGTCACTGAGGTAACTGGTAAGGTTGCTCAAATCATGTCATATACCAACATTTCTGATTCACATTAATGGATTCTCCTCATCTTTCTTTTTGTTTTTACTACTAAATTTTGATATGACATGGTTCAATAGTCAATTTCTCAGGCCTCCTAAAGTCCTAACTCTTAAAAGAACAAAGAAATTTTGCAACCAAAATGAAGTATGACCCTATGCAAACACTTGTATTTGACGGTTTACCCATAAGTTTATGGATGGACCATATGAAATTTTAAGTTAACACTGCAAGGTTTTAGAATTTAAACACCTTATACGTTTAAGTTAACACCTTACATAGTAATTAATCTAAATATTGATTGATATCATTTTGGACTCCTTTAGCTAGTAGATAGTGTCCAAGCCTTCCCTTAATAACCCCGCTGTGGCAGCGATTGAAGATACTGGGAGCTTAGCTGCTCCCGGAGATAAAGGAGTAGCTAACATCAAGCTACTCTCTTCTATTAGTGTAATAGACATGTATTCTAATTATGATAGCAAAAGGAAATATTGCATAATTACTTTTGGCACCTCTAATCATACTCAGTTCTTATGTTACTCATACTCAACTATAAGTGTCCTCTTGGATACGAGTGTTCAACCGCCAAGCTCAGGCTAGTTTATAGAATAATGTCAAAAGCTTCTGATTTAAAATTGAGTATCCAAGTGTTATGTGGTATCTGACACAACACACTTCCGATACGGATACATAAAGAAATTAGAAGAGTTGTAGTAATAACATAGTTCACTTCTTTGCTAATGGTTATAGGTAGACACTAGATAATGTCGATGCTGATTCTATTTCTTTTCTCGAGACTAATATAAAGAAAACCTAGAAAGTTTATGAAATTGGAATTCTAATTTGTCAAACCAACACATATCTATAATGGTAGTAATCTTAGCATGTAACATGATAGCAATGAAATAGGGATCCTTTTTAATCATGGTTATTGCCATTCGAGAAAATGTAAAGGAAAAGATTTAAAGAGACAAGCAGAAAACTTTAATAATGAGCTCTTTTCCAGATTTCTTTTGACCTCTTTGTCTAATGTTCACCCATCAACCCTTATGGTCATAATGATGGAGAAGAAGCACTTTGCCTTTACTTTCGTCCCTCCTTTTTTTTTTTATTTCAACCCCCCTTTTTTATTTTCTAGAAATTTTACTGGGTAATTTAAATTTTTGCAAATTCCATATAATATCTCATATTCTAGTACATTAATAGCTCTTATTTCCCCTAGTTTGTATGCAAGTTCACTGTTTTATATTAGAAAATACTCGATAAGTGAACGTCATTAGAGAGAAGAATCTATAATATAGGATACCGTGTATAATTTCCCAATCAGAATTTATCGTGTAGTGAAATTTTAAAGTTTATATAATAATATAATCCTAAGCTTAATTCAGAGAGAATTAATCTAAATTTGAATTGGAAAGGAATTAGTCGGAGGAATTGAATGGTAGAGTTCGATTAAGGTTTTGGGGAGTTCAAGTTAGAGTAACTTTACTTTAACGATAAAAAAGATTATACGTTTGAAATAAAATTGGAGGGATCAGGAATAATGCAAAAGAAAAAAAAATAAATTAACCTCATGATCAGAGCCACCAGAATCTCTTCTAACAAATTTTCTGGGTTTTTTCCTTCCAAATCTTCTAAAAGAGCTAACTCTCATCATATCTTCTTCATTTGTTCTTCTAATTGGAATTGTTCCTCCTGGGCATCCCTCTCCTGTTACATGCCATAACTGAAAGCTTTCTTCAAACTTATTTCTATTTCCTTCTCTTTCATGCCCTTTTGGCCTCTCCGGTTCTTCCTGCCAATTTTTCAAATAATCAACAAAATTTAATAAATTTTAAAAATGCAATTTTTAAATAATATAGGAAGAAAAAAAATATAAATTCGTAATGCATATTACATACCAATGGCTTTTGACCTCTCAACATTGGGTGATCAAATGCTGGTTGTTCATGTGCTAACACACAATCTATAAGATCTCCATCCACACTCTGTTACAAAAGTATTTATAAAATTAATCGCTTTCCCAATAAATGTTCTCCGTCCAACCAAACACACCTAGCGTAAAATATAGATGCATATGCAAATATTTTTTACTGTATGATTCAAGCAACTATTGATACCGGTAAGAAAAACTATTTTCCACACTTTACATATCAAACAATGGAAAACGACAAGAAAATGTGTTCCGTCCAACAAAACACGTAAAACAGATACAAATGCAATAGTATGCTAGCAAAAAAAAAAAACAGAGGACAACAGAGAGAAAGAAAAGGTGCATACTTGAATTGTTTTAAGAGGAGTTTTATTGATCTTCTTAAGATGTTCTCTGATTCTTCTTAACTTATGAATCTCTCCACCTGGATGAAAACTCTGACTTTCATTGGTTGATTTATTGAGAATGCTCGACTCCAAGGTGGAATGAACAGGTGAAATCAGAGAAGAAGAAACAAACAGAAAGATAACAAGAATGGGAATGATTGAAGAGATCTTCAATAAACATATAACTTCCATTATACTTGTACTTTGTTGTTTTTCCACTTGTTCTTGTCTACATTGATGTTGTCTTCTTCTTCTGCTTCCTTTTCTTGTGTAATGGTAAAATGTGTGTTTTCCTTCTTGTTCTTGTTTATTACTCTTTGTTTGTTCCAATGGAAACACACCTACTACCATATTTCATAGGAGATGTCACCAAGAATTATGTACCCAAAATATGTATAAAAAAATATATATATTTTTTGTGGGTATTTAAGGGTTGCCTTAATAATGGTTAAAACACCAGTTCCAAGGTTTTGAAGGCCTAAAATGACAAACAAAATGAATACTTGCTTCTATTCTACTGCTTCTGTAATAACTACACTCTTTTCTTGGTTTTTGGAGGGAGAGAAAAATAAAAGAGGGTTATTAAATAGGAATGCACCCAATGAAAAATGGGTTGGGCTTTCTTGTTGAGTTTCTGCCTCATGTGGCGATAGGGTGTAGGTATTAATACCTGGTGTTATGATCATAACATGTTCTCATTTTTATAATTATAATGTTTGCAAAGAAATGAGTATGAGTAATAAACATTATGATTTATGATTTAACATAAGAGTGTGAAGAGTGGTGGGAGAAAGAGAAGGAATGAGCGTGGGGTTATGTTTCCAGTCTCCAATACATAGACTGCTAACTTTTGCTTTTATGTGCTTATTTTTATAGGCAATAACAATATGGTCCTAACAATCACAGTGCGTGTGGTTGTAAAAATAAAAAAAACAGTGTGAAATTAGTAGGTATTTTGTCTAGATGTGGTAAATGGATGTTAATAAGATACCAAGATTCGATACAAACTTGACACAAATTTGACACGAATTTAGCGGGTTTTGGTCAAGAATTTCGACAAATTTAAGTAAATGGACTAATTTGACAAGAAATCTTTATTAAACGGGTGTGGTTCGGGTCGAACTCTTTAGTACGAAAACGACATGACCTGTTTATCTACACGAATTAAAGTATTTAAAATTCTTCCCTTATTTCATTTGACCTTCATTCGTTTATTTTTCAACTTATTTTATTTTGTATTACTATTGCACACTATTAGTTGTTAATTTAAATACCACATGAAATTTAGTAAGTTCCAAAAAAAAAAATGAATTGAAATATCTAATATAATGAAAAGATAAGCATGTCAACCCGAAGTCGACACATTTAATTTAGGGGTTGGGTTAGGATTAGGGAAGACAACCCGCCAACTCGTAAACCCAACACGAACTTGACACGACATGACTCGTTTACCACCTATAAATTTGTCTATTGATAAGGTTTATATATCAACACTTTAAAGTTATGAGATCAAACATTGTTAACAGATTCTCATATCTTTCTCGCCTATTTTCAAGGGGCCTTATCAGTTAATTAAGGATTATTAATATCTAAGAGGTCTCGATTTATAGAGCAACTAGCCCTATATGCATGCGATGAGTAGGGAATCATATAAAATTCGTTAAAAATATAAAATTAGTTAATTTTTGGTATTTCATATTTTTTTCAATATTTAAAACTATAAACACAATTAGTTATAGTGAGAGAGTTGTTCCATTTATTTAGGAATTAAGAAAAATAGATTAATGTTGATTTTTTGGTGTCACCCTCCTCTTCTCTTATAGAATAGAGATTATCCAGTTTATGCTCAGCACCTAATAGAAAAATGAGTTTGGATATAATTTTGTGTTACTTTTAAAACTCTTTTCTGTTTATGTTTGTTTTTGTAAAATCTGTTTATGCTTCTTATTCTTTGCTTGGGCCCTAAAGACAGATAGGAATTACACTGGGATTTTCTGGGGTTCTAAAGTTGGTTGTTTGCTTTAAGGAGGGTGTCTTTTTCACTTCCCTAGATGTTCTTTGTGTCAGCCTCTCCAAGCTACTTGTTACTTCTATGGATCTCATCTTAGTGTTTTAGTTTTATATCGCTAGAAAACAAAGTTAACCCACTTTGTTAATCATTCCTTAAAAATGGTTTTTTGTATTTGTCATCTTTTCTTGATTAGGATAATTTTACACAAAAGTGCAAATACCATCTATAAGACAATATGTGATCTCATTTACAAGCTACAATGTAGTAGCAAAGCAGAAGAAAGAGTTTGTAAATATCCTCCCTTAGTTTTTCGATTTCTCAACTTACGCTTATGCTACATAAATTGGTTTATTCAGTCATCAAATTGTAACTAGAGGTGAAAACCATGTGGACTCGATCGGGAAAAGGCGCCATCGACAAATGAGTGACCCAATGACCTTTCAAGTGGGCTAGTCTGAGTAGGTTTGGAAAGTTGTAAAATATTTTGCAACAAAATCTATCTGGTCTCGATTTAAAATAGGCCAATTTGAGCTGGATTGATCGAATGATCCATCTACAGAGCACATTGTTTTGGTCAAGATTTCGATGGTTTAACTTAGTCCGAATTCTAACGGCTATCTCTTGTTGTATACAATTTTTGAGGAAGACTTATAACTAGAATTGGTAAAATAAAAATACTATCAGGTGTACGGTGTACTCTCGGCCTGAAGGAAAATATGGGGTTTGGGAAATTCTTTGGTCCATTTCTACACCTACTTTTTTTGGAGTTAAGTCGGGGCGGGTTTAGTACTTCTCCCTTTTTTTGCAACAAAAAAAGTCGTTGCTAAAAATCTTTTGTCGTTGCGAAAGTTATCTTTTGCAACGACAAAAGTCGTTGCAGGGTCGTTGCCCTTACGGCCGTTACAAAAAAAAAGAACAACGACAAAAGTCATTGCTAAAAGTTTGTTTTTTGCAACGACATCTCTCGTCGCAATAAAAATGTCGTTGCAATACAAAGCTGTGTAACTGACAAAGATAAGTATTTTTTGCAACAATTATTGTCGTTGCCATAAAATACTTATCTTTAACAACTACTTTTGTCGTTGCAAAAAATGTACTTTTTGCAACGACGTTTACCGTTGCAGAAGATATTTATGTTTTAACAACTACTTTGTCGTTGCAGAAAACATATCTTTTGCAACGACATTTTCCATTGCAATAAAAAATAGATTTATGTCAACAGCTTGCATCGTTACTGAAGTTTTATATTGTGCAACGACTTTAATCGTTGCTCCAAGTATTTCAGATTATTGACAACACTAAAGTCGTTGCCAAATATGTTCTTTTTAGATTTTGGTACCTGTGATTAGGATCCTAGTCCAAACATTGTATCATTATACAGCAGACCACTACAAAGAAGATATCAAATTCATCAAAATGTTCCATATATATATTTCAATTCACCATATCCAAAATATTACATCCACTTCCATCAATATATAAATATATACATAGCATCTTTTGGAGTAACATATCCAATTGCCATTGTGCCAAAAGGCTATATCCATCATCAGTCACAAAAAATAGTACATTCCCCATCATAATCCCTAATACTAAATCCTTCATCATAAGGAATACCAATTTGCAATATGAAACTTCTATATTAACCAAACTATCCCAAAAACATCCAAAATAGCACCAACAACATTTTCCAGCAAGTCAACCAACCTGTACAAGGTGAAACGAAATATGAACAAATTACATAAGTTCAAAAGGATCGGGTACATACCAAACTAAGCAATCACACTAAAAAATAACCTAACTTTTACAACTTGGATGCAAAGAGAACAATTTACTATTACCTCATGCATTTTAGAAAGATCGTCTTTTAGTGAGTTCACGTAATAATTCCTCCTTCATTGCATCCATTGCACGCTGCATCTCATCTCTTTGCTGTTCTAATTGTTTTGTTGTTCTCTCTTGAGTCTCCTCCAATTGTTTAGAAGTCCTTTCTTGAATCTCTTGCAACTCCTTTATTTGTTGCTCTTGCTCCTCAATTTTTTTTTGCTGTTCATGTATCAAGTTTTGATGTTCAAGTTGCATTCTTCCTTTACTAAAACCACGTAGGGCAGTTCCTTTTCCACGAAAGTAACCAGATCTGGGTTTTAACACATCTAAAAGAATCTCTTCCTGAGTCATTGTTTCACCATGAGTAGCAACTGCAACTTTCAGTTGATCCTACTAACAAGAGCAATAATAACATGACCAAAATCTGTACTTGGTAGAATTTATTGAATATGTAAACACTTTCTTTAACACAGCGCTTGTGATAGTAGTGAAACCAAACTACCTACATCAAAGAAAATACATAGTGACATTATAAATGTCCATAGGCTGCTAGCAATATATGAAAGTATAAGTTGTATTATAGGAATAAAATACTTGTGGGGAATTAAATGACCTGCTACTTGCTAGTATATCTCAAAAGTCAAGGATGACATGTGCTGGAACAAGAGGAGTGATACATTACATAATGTAGTTCAGATTTATCATTTGCAAATCATGATATATTGTAGCAATAATTTGCCTCTGAAGAAAATAATTTTCTTAGTGACTCACTAATATACAACTTACATGTATGGCCTTAGAGCGTGACTCGTCAGCCCACTCAAGTATTCCTTGGTCATTTTTGGTGGTGTGCTCCACAAGCCAAATCACATCAGCAGAAGGCTTTACTCCATTGTTTGCTTTTTTCTACAGATGAACATATACATGATTTACTCGTCTAATACTTATGCAGAGTAATCTAAATATTAAAAATAAAAAATCAGACTTCATATGCTTACCAAGATATCTTCAACTTCGGCAAACGACAAATTTCCAGTGGTCTGCTTCGTTCTTTTGTCCGATAAACGATTTTTAAAGTTTCTTTCACTCATTTCCTGCAATATTAAATAGATTAAGATTACTTATGCTACATGATAAGGTAATATTCCACACTTTATATGCAATTTAAAGAATTACCTTGAACTCCGAAGAACCAAATCGTTCCACGCAATATTTCCATTGGTCTTGTCATCACTCTCAATCTCATCTCTACCATTAGATGTTCCATTTATATTTTCACCATGAAGGTCCCACGTGGTGTAATATTCATACATTCCTGACTTAAGTAGATCAAGTCTCACATCACACCTTTTTTTGAAGACTAAATTACGATACTTATCACAAGGACACCTAATAGTAGAAGTACCATCACCCTCTACAATGTTAGAAAAAGCAAAATTCAAGAAAGCGTTGATAGGGTTTAGTCGTATCACATATTCAAAGATAAACCTACAGTCCTCTAACTATGGTAGTCAATGGAAGCAGGGTCGAATCCATAGGGAGACAGAGTTTCTAAATTAAGATTCAATTATTTCAGCTACTTCAGATGAAATCAGGGAAGAATTAACTGAACTAATAATTAAACTAAAGAAAACAAATCAAATCGAGGATTTAACTATGGACTAAAAACCTAGGGTATTAGGTCGGTCCACCATGCTTATACCAATCAAATAGGGTCAACTACTATCAAAACCTAAGTCAAGAGACGGGGGATTAGAGCACGAGTTGAGCTATGGTTAAGATCAACGCTCATAGTTCAACATACGCCGCATGGTCACTAACGTAATCAGAACTACTGATGTGTCCTAGGCCTCTAGTCGTAAGACGGATCTGTGCAAACAACTATTAACCACAAGCAACCAATGAAATTGTACACTGACATAATTACTCAATAAGAACAAACCACATCACAATCACCCTAATCAAGCCCTAGAAATTGATAGAAATCTAAATCACAATCATGGTATAAACATGGCTTCCCTATTTAACACCCTAGAAAGAGAACTACTCACTCATAATCGAATTAACAACGACAAAACTAATATGAAACCCTAACAATTGCATCATGAACGATTAAATAAATAAACTAAGCAATCAAGAATAACAAAAGAGATTAGGGTAGGAAAGAGTACCAATTGACGGAAAGCAGGAACTTTTATTGAAATCGAAATAGGTTTGATCACCTCTAAATTAATCTAAAGTGCTTGAATTAAACTAAGAACAATGAGGAATAAAACTAGTCTAAAGCTAATGTAAAAGAATGAATAAAAGATCTCCCTAAATAATGAGGAAAAAGGTATTTATAATACCCCCTCAAGTCTAATTAAAAACGGAAACAAAAGTCGAAATCCGCGTATAAATGTGCCAGACCCGATCGGGCCCGAGGCATCCACCCGATCGGGCCGACGTACAAAGTCATCAGTCTTGCGCTTTAGGCCTTAGTGTAGCAGCAGCGCAGCATCAGGTAAATAATACGGCCCACCCGATCGGGCCTTGGGCAACCACCCGATCGGGCCAGGCGACAAAACTGAGCCAGCTCACTCTCTTAAACAGCAGCGACAAAATGGGACGTAGTAGCACCCAGCCCGATCGGGTCGGGCACACTATGCCCGATCGGGTCTGGTGCATTGATGCTCGCCCGATCTGATCGGGCACGCCTTGCCCGATCGGGTCCGCGACTTTCATACCCGATCATAAATACTTCGCCCGATCGGGCCATTTCTGCCCGATCAGTGTACGGAAACCTCCTTTTTGACTCTTTGGCTCTATAATCTTCACGTTTAGGGGTCTTGGGACCTCCTAAACTACCCATAAAACTCGTGAGCCTTCCTACGTGCCCCGTAACATCTCGTGAAGCCGTGGTTGCTTCCGATTGGCTCGGGAATAGGGAGAAAACTCCCTAAAACCTGCAATTCAACACTAAAACACGAAACCACAACTATAAACGATAGTTAGCACAAAATATCTCCCAGGAGCTCCAATGAAGCACAAATTAGCTTATAAATAAGGGAGAAAACTCTATATAAATACGTGATATCAAGCGTCAACCCCCTCTATGTATTCAGGTACTCTATGATCAATAATTTTCATCCAATCCTTAATTCAAAGAATTAAAATACAAATTTAAACATATTCCATATGATTATATATTTGTAGTGTAATAAAATATAATAACTTGTGTGATCAACGAGACTTCATCAATGATAAGAACCAAATCATTAAAGAATATATCAAATTAATACCAGCAGACCATTTCATATAATGATTTAATAAACAGATATGAGAGACCTACTAAAAAATAAAAAGAGTAGATACACAAATTATAGATTGGTACTTTTTTACAATGTCAATGCAAGTAGCATAACACTAATCTATCTTTAAGTCATGTGGTGACTGAGAGTGCTTAGCATTTTTTGACATCAAATATTTCAATGAATATAGGTACACTTAGGATTATAAGCACAGAGGTTTCAGCTCCACAAAACTATGGAATTGATGATAGTTGAAAGTAAATTATATTCGTATGTGAATCTTCTAGATACTTGACCATACAATCATTTTATTTCAAATTACTTAAGGACATCGTTGTTCAGTACAATGTAAATGCAAAGGTGGACTCAACAAAGTAACAATTGTGAACTACCTTGCACCTTTATATTGATAAATCAGACAGCAAAGCTTGGAATAGGCAACCAACTTTCCTCTGGAGGTAGTGAGAGGTTGTTCCTGTTATGTTACCGCAAAAAAATATCTAATTTAATTAGATTTATATGAAGGTATCATGTATAAAACAAATTAAACTACAAGTCTAGCTAGGATGGAAAGAAATGCAAACAATTAGTAGTCACCCTGGACTTAATATTAGAATAAATTAACTTAAGAATGAAAGGGATGATTATTAGTGAAGCAATCAAGTTTATAAATAGAGTAAAATTATAGTACGTCCCACACATTATATGTCAATTAGATCACTATGAACCAACCATTAGATAGTAGAAAATGCCAAAAAAAATTAGCAATACATAATCAACTAATTATAGCATAAAATCACTTAGGCACCTTATCTTAGATTGTTTCAAGTCAAAGATTCAAAAGCTTCCAACCAATTTGGAGTACTGTCATGTATCCACAGGCCCACTCAAGACTTAACTAAGGCCCTAAAGGTGTATCATAGGAGGCCCAAGGTTATAACAAACAAGAACCATGAGGGTGAGATCAGCAATATCACTAAAATCAGCAACAAGGAAGTCAACCAAAAAGGGGAAAGTTGGACAAGCTTGAAAGGAAAACAGGGAAGCATTAGCTTTGGCCATAACCGCCATATATGGGAAATAGTCAAAGCTGATGGTGAACGCTCCAAGCCTTGGGAAGCATGTGCTAAGAGACCAAAAGAGCTAGCAGACAAGAGTAGTTGAATTAGAATAGTAGGAAGTTGTACTAGCAATTCCACATACAAGGAGCAAACTATATAATCTATAACCACTAGTGTTGTAAGTACCAAAACTTGTTTTTTAATGACCAAACTCAATATTCATAACAAACAATTAAAAATTTCAATATACTTTGCAATTGTCTTTGTAGAAGTAATTTTTACCTAACAATTATCGCATATAAAAGAGAGCAAAATTTGGATTCTAAATGGACCTCACAAGAGCAACAGTGAACTAAACAATGACATAACTAAACAATATAAGTAAACAGGGGCAGGGAACTAAACACTAGCAATGACAGAACTACAAAGTCTGTGATAATCCACTGAAATCTTATACTGAAACTTTTAGATCACAATATTCTTCATGATGCAGCCTAGGCATGGGTTTTAAGCTTAGTGCTCTTCATGATGCAGCCTAGGGATTGGTGATAAGCTTAGTGTTGTACATAATTCTACACACAAGAGCTTGAAGTTGGTAAGGCACTCTAATATACTCCGTATGTTTCTTCAAACTTTTAGTGTCTTTCTAAGGTGTAGAAGTTTAAACCTGTTGGCATTAGATAGTAACATAGCCTTGATGTCCTGTGTTGGAACTTGTATTAGTTCTTACATAGCTTGAACTTGTATTGATTTGGATGCTCTTAAAAGTATATGAAATTATGTTCTTGCATATGTGATTGCATATGTATGTAGACTTGTATGTAGACTTGGATATATAATTATAATTATATCAGGTTGGTCCATATGCCCCAATCACCCAGCCTCCATCCAACACAAATTTATCTAGTATGACCTCATACACCAACACAAGTCCGCCACACCCGCTATCACAATCAACCATTATCTTCCTTTTTTTATTTGGGCAAGTCAGTAAGAATATAATTGCACAGCAAAACAGTTTACAACCTGCAGTTCTTCCTCCTTCAAGAATCATCTAGGATGAACCCTGAAGCGAAAAAAAATTAGAAACTAAGAGGTTACAGGCAGCCCTATACAACTAACAACTAAACAGTACAATGCTCAATCCAATCCCTATCAACTGTGCTAATCTTCCTAGGTATGCATCCTGTAATTCTATTGCTTACATCAAACTTTATACACTTGACAGTATTATGTACATTAGGCCTATTTCCCTCCCAAAAAGTAAGTCCTAGCTCTCTAAATATGATAAACTAACACTAAACAACTAGTGATATATGTACTCCTGTTGCTGATCAAGGCCTTTTTTTTATGCTGATCCGAAACAGAACATCAGCTGCATTTCTTCTAAGCTACAGCTAAAGATGAACTAGATGATGATTACCAGAACAATTATATATCAGTTTAAACAACTATGCATAAGGACACTTAACCAGATATCTAATAAGACTAATAGAAGCATGATCAGCTTTACTCAGATTTTCTGAGTCTAGTGTTAAAATTATCCAATAACCATGTCTTGAGATCAAAGTGTTTCCTGACAGAAAGATATAGCGTAAGTGAAGCATGTACACTAATGTCTAGCTCAAGATCATGATAAAGATTCAAGAATTTTTCTGGCAATTACATTAGTGCAATATTATAGAGTAATTATAGTTGTCGTTTAAGTCTCATACTATGGGCCTATGGCATATGATTATGGCCATAATATGCTAATGATAAGAGTTTGGGAAAGCACATTGCGTTGAGTTAGTGTGGTTAAGATCTAAATTTATAGCATTTTAACTTTGTAAACCAAATGCTGCTGACGCACATACAAAACCAGTCATCAGTTCACCTCCAACCCTTCATTTAAATGTATTATTACTATTCTGTCAGCTATTTCTTGCTATAGACTCCCTCTGTCCAAAGCTGTCACTAAATATGGGCCCTGGGTGCAAAGATTATGAGAGGAAGGGACTGTCTCTTTTTCTTTATTTTGAAAAATCCAAACCTTGTAGCTGACTAATTGAGGCGGAAGGTGTCGACAGAACAAACTGAAAGTTGTGTCCCTTGCCTTTTACATAAAGGTGGTTCAACAGTTCAAATTATGGTATGTTACTCCGAATAAGTTGAAGATTGTTTTTTCCACTTATAATAAGATTCCGAATACCAAAAGAAATCTAACCACAACTGTAAGCGACGCTACTTTCTTAATAAAAGCATGCAAACTCTACAGGACCACATATTACTCAGCAACTCAGGAGTTCATCTTTGATTACTAAACAATTAGAACCTAGTTCATCTTTGATTACTAAACAATTACAACCTAGTCCATCTTTGATTCCGGACTCTCAGTAGATCAGCAAAAGTAGATCAGAGGTGAAGGTACCTTAAAACAGTTAAAGATACAAGAATGATAGAATTTGACATGTATTAGCAATAGGACCAGTGCAAACAAGTCAAGCATGTCATATGAAATCATAGAGTTCTAGCATAACCTTTACCTTAATGGGTAGTTTGGAGATCCTTTTAACAAGGTTTTAGTTCCTAGTTTCACTTCAAAGCCAACTAAAATTTTTCGCCTTCAAAATGGAAGAATAGTACAAGTTGATCACTTGATCGTATCTGAGCTGAAGCCACTGCAGTCATCTCGAGTAACATATAGACAAACATTAATTTGTAAGTATAAGCTAATTTTCGGAAACAAAGTAATTACAAATTTAGCATGCTGCAAGATATATGAGTTTAGTCACCAATTAGCACTTACAGAATACTAATAGGAAGTGAGAGTATATTCAGCAAATTAATATTACTGTTTAAATAAAACCTAGCAAAGCAAAATTCTTCCACACCTAAGCTATATCGATCCTTGACACATAAATAATACTACATAAACATCAATGTTGGTTTAAATAATACTACATATACTTTATTCAGTTTGAATTTCTAATCTGAGGTCTAATTTAGTTTGCTTATTATTTCTATTGATTCTATATATCGATTTTTTCTACACAAACAACCACCACAACCCTAGAAAATTGAAAAACCCAAACACACATAATACATAAAATGAAAAATCAGTCAATATGAGAAGAAAAACCCCAGAAAATAAACTACGACAAACCCCAATTTGAAACCGAAAATTCCCCAAAATCAATCCCATAAAACCCCAAAAATTACTAACCAAGATTGTATAAATTTATTCACTCTTGCTATTTTATCATCATTTGGAGCTTACTCATCCAAACAAATTACGAAAATTATGCTAAATTTGTTGTTCTATTAATTTGCTTTACTCAAAATTTTATGGGAAAGAAGAGAGATAAACTTACAGATTTGGAGCCCAACGAAGGAGAGATACGGACTAGAGAGAGAATGGCGGTGGTTTGATTGAGCGGTGGTGGTTGAATTGGCGGAGGCTTAGTAAAGTGTCTTCATTTCGAACGGTGGTGGTGCATTTCGAAGGTGTTTGTGTGAGAATTGGGAAAGTGTTTGGGTAAGAATTGGGAAAATAAGATAAGGGTCTGTATTTTGAAAGAAAGACATTTTTTTTTATATTTTAATTTTATTTAATTTTATAGTTTTAGCAACAACAAAGCTGTTGCAATAAACTACTACGAAATTTAGCAACAAAATTAGTCGTTGTATAAAAACGTACAAATTTTTGCAACAAAAATGTCGTTGTTACAGGTATGCCCAAAATTTTCACCAACCCGCGCCTTTGTAATTGGTGGAGGGAAGATCAAAATTAGCAAGAAACAAGGTCCTTGCCCTATGTGAGGCCCATGTATACCAACATTTTTCAATGTCCCGCGTTTCTCGCAATTGTGGGAGGGAAATGAAATAATATTTATTGCAACGAAAATGTCGTTGCAATATAACAATTTTTGTAAAATTTTCATTTTGACAAAATATCAATTTAATGTGAGACTGAAGGTTTGGTAAATCATACGGAGAAATAGAAGAAAAGGTTTGTTTTATTATTTTTTTACTTAATTTTTTTTTGCAACGACGAAGGTCGTTGCGATAAACATATAATATTATTTGCAGCGACAGATGTCGTTACAAAAGATCTACAAATTTACATGCAACGACACCTGTCGTTGCATAAATAATAGGAAACTATTGCAACGAAAACAGCCGTTGCTGTAGATTGACCCCAAACTAGTGAATGTTTGGGAATTGAATTTAATTTATAGCAACAGCTATTGTCGTTGTTTAAAATATGTTTAGCGAGGACTTTGAAAGTCGTTGCAAAACCCTCGTTGCAATAAATGGGTTTTTTTGTAGTGTTTATTACAACAATTGACAAAAATTGAAATATCAAATAAATTGCAACAAATTTTTTTTTTGTAAGTTATTTCTTTTTATCTCTCTATTTATCACATGCCCCACTTTCTCTCTCCACCCCTTCCACACTCACGCCAAAACTTTGCCTAGGAGCCCACCCACTTGAGGTTGTTGCAATTAAAGAGAAACAAAGAAAGTATATTAAATCAATGTCATGCAAAGTAGAAATACTTTCTGGAAAAGAGTCCAACCAAACACTTTCAGAATTACAAGGAATATCCCCCTTGTGAACCAATGAGCAACTACATTACCCACCCTCTTAACATGAGAAAAGGAGAAAAAATAGTTTCCGTAAAGAGAGATATTAGGGTCAAAGCTTGTGTTTGTATTCATTGATTTGCCGCATATATACATCAACGTAATACATAGGAAACTATGCAAAACTAACTCCTAGAATCAAAGCAAAAGATAAGCCAAGATCTTTACAAATAATATCTAATATATATCTAATGATTTATGTACACAATATCTCAACACCCCCCTCAAGTTGGAGCATGGGAATGATTCAGAATACCCAACTTGGAAAGCAATAAATCAAACTGAGCTTTGCCAAGTGCCTTGGTGAGATATCAGCAAGCTGAGTCGTGGTTGGCACATAAGTTGGAGAGATGAGACCATCAATGATAGCATCACGAAGAAAATGGCACTCCACCTCAATATGTTTTGTACGCTCATGAAAAACTGGATTCTTGGCAAGATGAAGAGAAGACTGACTATCACAGAATAAGGGAATGGACTTAGGATGATGAACTCCCAAGCTCAGAAGTAGGCCCTTAATCAACTTTAACTCACAAGTAATAGCAGTCATGGACCTATATTCTGCCTCGGCAAATGAACGAGATACAATATGCTGCTTTTTAGTCTTCCAAGATATAGGTGAGTTGCCCAAGAAAACAATCCAGCCAGAGAAAGATCGTCTAGTCAAGGGACAAGCAGCCCAATCAGAATCACACCAACCCAGCAGAAATAAGTCACTATCAGCACGTAGGAGAATGCCCTGAACATGAGTACCTTTCAAATATCGAACAACACGCAAGGCAGCTTCCCAATGTCAATCTTGGGAGCCTGCATAAACTGAGATAATATATGTACACAATATGCCAAATCAGGACGAGTAAATAAGAGATAAATGAGGTGACCCACAAGTTATCTATAAGAAGCAGCATCGTCAATGGTGGGACCAGTAGCATGATATAGTGTGAGTGACAAAGTCACGCAAAAGAACCGACTCAAATTTTTGTCTATGACCCTTACCCAATAATTCGGAAGGTGCATTTGTAGAGATGGGTTGAGAAGAAGATGGCCCATGATGGACCAAGAGATCAGAGGCGGGCTGAGGCGAAGGAGATGCGCTGGGCTGGGCCGCAGCGGGAGAGGAGGATGAGAGGTTGTTGGGCTGGACCTCAGCAGTAGGCGAGTGTGAGGGGGCGGACTGGGCCAGAGGAGGTGTGTGTATAGGAGTGGGGGTAATAGAAATAGGTGGGCTATGTTGTGGAGTTAGAGAGGATGAAGGGAGTTGGGTTGTTGGAGAATTTAGGCCAGATTCTAAAGAGTGAGAGGGATTTGTGGGAGGAGGGGAAATAATAGTGGGGCGATTTTGTGACAGAGAAGGAAGGATGGGATGAGAAGGAAGAGTGGGCTGGGGAGACAAAAACTCAGCAAAATCATCGTGGACATCATCTAGTGGGGAATCCAAGTGGGCCGGAAGGGATATTAAGGTTAAAGCTTGTCTTTGTATTCATTGATTTGCTAAATATATACATCGACGTAATTGATATCACATATTTATATAGAGTTTTCTCCCTTATTTACAAGCTAATTTGTGCGTCATTGGAGTTCTTGGGAGCTATTTTTTGCTAACTATCGTATATAGTTGTGGATTTGTATTTAAGTGTTGAATTGCAGGTTTTAGGGAGTTTTCTCCTTATTCCCGAGCCATTTGGAAGCAACCACAGCTTTACGAGATGTTACAAGGCACGTAGGAAGGCTCACGAGTTCTATGGGTGGCTGCGGACGCTAAGAAGCTGCTGAGCTCGTTTATCGCCTGGCCCGATCGGGTGGCTGCCCACGGCCCGATCGGGTGGGCCGTAATTCTTAGATTGCTGCTTCGCTGCTACTATACGAAGGCCCAGGAGCGCAGATTGGTGACATTGTACGTTGGCCCGATCGGGTGGATGACTCGGGCCCGATCAGGTCTGGCGCTCTTTATCGCGCTTTTTCACTTTTTGTTCCCGTTTTTAGTGAACTTGAGGGGTATTATAAATACCTTTTCCTCATTATTTAGAGACATCTATCTTTCATTCATCTTTTATTCATCTTTCATTAGGTTTTAGACTAGTTTTATTCTTCATTGTTCTTAGTTTAATTCAAACACTTTAGATTAATTTAGAGGTGATCAAACCTATTTCAATTTCAATAAAAGTTCCTGCTTTCCGTCAATTGGTACTCTTCTCTACTCTTTATCTCTTTAATTACTTTGATTGCTTAGTTTATTTATTTAATTGTTCATGAAACAATTCTTAGGATTTCCAATTAGTTTTGTTGTTGTCAATTCGATTATGAGTGAGTAGTTCTCTTTCTAGGGTGTTAGATAGGAAAGCCATGTTTATACCATGATTGCGATTTAGAATTCTATCAATTTCTAGGGCTTGATTAGGGTGATTGTGATGTGGTTTGTTCTTTATTGAGTAATTAACGTTATTGCGCAGTTTCGTTGGTTGCTTGTGGTTAATAGTTGTTTGCACAGATCCGTCTTACGACTAGAGGCCTAGTACACGTCAGTAGTTCTGATTACGTTAGTGAATATGCGGCGTATGTTGAACTATGAGCGTTGAGTCTTAACCATAGCTCAACATAGGCTCTAATCTCCCGACTCTTGACTTAGGTTTTGGTAGCAGTTGACCCTAATTGATTGGTATAAGCATGGTGGACCGACCTAATACTCTAGGTTTTTATTCCATAGTTTAATCCTCAATTTATTCCGTCTTCTGTAGTCTATTCATTAGTTTAATTATTTCTTCCCTGGTTTCATCTGGAGTAGCTGAATCGGTTGAATATTAATTTAGAAACTCTGTCTCCCTGTGGATTCGATCCTGCTTCCACTGACTACCTAGTTAGAGGTCCGTAGGTTTATTTTTGATTAGGTGACACGACTAAAACCTATCAAATTTTTGGCGCCGTTGCCGGGGAGACGGCTAGTTCTCAAAGTTTTTATTTATTTATTTGGTCTACTTCTCTGTACCTCATTGGAACTTCATTGTTTCAATCGAGGTACGTTTTATTGCTGCTTTTTGTTTCTTTTGTATGCCCAGGTCCCAAAGAAACGGTTCCCCAATTCCAGCGGACCCTGATCTTACTAGGACAATCAGGCGGATCCGAAAGATAAAGCAGAAAGAAAAGCAGTCTGTTCAGCTGAACACCTCTGGAATAGACACCTTGAATTCAGTTATGTCAAAATCACTGAAGTCATATGGGGTGCCCAACCCGGATGGTCTCTCCACTGGACCTACTATGCCCACCATTGCCGCAGCAAATTTCGAAATCAAGCCTGGACTCATCAGCATGGTCCAGCAAAATCAGTTTGGTGGGCATCCTACTGAAGATCCGGCAAATCATCTGCAACGGTTTCAACAACTTTGTCGAACCGTTAAACATGCCGGCGTCACTCCAGATCAACTCAAAGTCATGTTGTTCGAGTTTTCACTGAGAGATAGAGCCCAAAAATGGTTGAACGATGTGAAAGAAACCGAGTGGAGTGAGATTTCTGCTGCATTTCTGAGAGAGTATAACCCACCCACTAAAACAGCAGAAATCAGAAATAAACTAGCCACGTTTTCCCAAGAGCCTGATGAAACATTAAGGGAAGCGTGGGCTAGGTTTAGAGATTTACAGAGAGAGTGTCCACACCACAACATGGACAAATGGTTCTTGACGCAGACATTTTACAATGGTCTGCAGCCTCAGACGAAGAGTATTGTTGATTCGTCTGCAGGAGGAGTTTTTCTGGATAAGGAAGTGGATGTAGGCTACGAGTTTCTATCAAACCTCGCAGCCAATGATCATTCCACTTCCCGAAGCATTACGAGGAAGGTACTGGAGGTAGATGCCATTGCATTATTGACTTCGCAGATGGCGAAGCTGAGTCAGCAGATTAACACCTTCAGTTCCTCTTCCTCAGCAGCACCCCCTTTGAGTATCAATGCTATGTCTGCAGTAGCACCCATTACCTCATCTTACTGCGAGGTATGTGGTGTTCAGGGTCACTTTGGGCATGACTGTCAGTTCAGTCAATTTCAGATGGAGCTGGCCAATGCCTTCCAACAAAGACCACAAACCTTCCCCCCTTCACATAACTACCAAAACCCACAAAACCATCAACCTCCACCTCCACAAAACTACCCTAAACCTTCATACCATCAACCCCCACAAAATTTCCAAAGACCACCACCACAAAACTTCCATCATCCCAATAACTTCCAAACTCCACAAAATTTCCACACCCCACCTCCACAAAACAACCCACAAGAGCCTAGCAATTCTGAACTGATGAAACTGATATTGTCTATGCAAAAGGAAAATGAGGAAAATAGGAGGTCTCAAGAGAAGCACATCCAACTTCTCGAGGCTCAAGTTGCTCAGTTGGCAGAATCTAATGCACAGAGGCCAGGGACAATTGCTAGGGCAACCAGTTCAGAGAGAACATGTGAATGCCATCACTCTTCGTAGTGGCATTGCATATGATGCCCCTCCAGTGCCCATTGATGAGGTTACCCCGACTGCAGGGAAGAAGAGGGTGGTAGAGGAAGGAAAAAGAAAGAATTCGACGTCTGAAGTCGATTTGTCTGCAGAAGCTGAACAGACAGGGAAGAAAAAGGAGAAGGTTTCTGAAACGCCTTTTACACCAAGGCTACCTTTTCCTCACAGGATGCAACAGTCCAAGGTCGATCAGCAGTTTGGTAAGTTCTTGTCTATGGTCAAGAACCTTGAGGTAACGATTCCATTCACAGACTTAATTACCCAAGTGCCTGTTTATGCCAAATTTCTGAAAGACATGATTACTAAGAAAAGAGACTTTGGTGGGGTAGAACGTGTCGCTCTTACTGAAGAGTGTAGTGCTTTTATTCAAAATAAAACCCCACCAAAGTTAAAAGATCCTGGTAGTTTTTCTATACCCTGCCATCTTGGACCTATTTTTATTGATAAGGCTTTGTGTGATTTAGGTGCTTCTGTTTCTGTTATGCCATTGTCTGTTTATAAGAAACTGAACATGGGAGCCCTTAAATGCACACAAATCACTTTACAGATGGCGGATCGTTCTATAAAATACCCTCTAGGTGTTTTAGAGGATGTTCTTGTTAGGGTTGGGAAATTCTATATCCCTGTTGATTTTGTGGTATTAGATATGGATGAGGATTCCCAGATCCCTATTATCTTGGGTAGGCCGTTTTTGTGTACTGCTGGTGCTGTCATTGATGTCAAGTCTGGGTCTTTAACTCTGAGTGTTGGTGTGGTTTTTAAACTAACCAATGCTGTTAAGGCTCCTATGCTTGAACAATCTTTTTGCAGGGATAAGGTTTTAGATGAAGTAGGGGTGGAGAAGGTTCCAATTCCACCTAAGGTTGCCTCACCGTCTGGAGGCATTGTCAAGAACATTTGGAGGAGAAAGATGTTTGATGAGGGTGGCACTCATTGCCAAGCCCCTCCTATTTGAGAGAGGGAGGATTATGGTCGTGCGGGACCTTTATAAACCAGCGCTGTGCGAGAGGCAACTCGTATTTTCTTTTCTTTTCTTTGCCTTTTCCTTTTCTTTTTATTTTGCTTCCTTTTTGTGAGCGAGAGTGAGGGTACTAACATTGTTTTTCCTCTTAGCATAGTCCTTATCACCTTTTGGCATTGAGGACACTGCCAAGTTCAGCTTGGGGGAGGAGTTCTGTTTGTATTCCCTATCTCTTTTACTGCTTTCTAGGATAGATTTACTGCTTTCAAAAATACAGAAAAAAATCAAAAAAATATGGTTCCCATGACTGGTTTAGTTGCCTCCCTATGCCCCTTGCTGTGCTCTATTTGAAATTGATTTGACTTTGTTTTCTGGATAGCTGGGCATTTCTGATCTTGAGGCTATGATTTGATGTTTGATTGCTATGATTTCGAGCATGTTTGGATTATATTAGACCACTTTGCGCTGCATACCTGAATTGGTTAGACTGTGAGGCCTCTTTGTAGCCTATTGAATTCATATTATTATCCAGTCTATTCTTGTGTGTTAGTTCCTCTTTAGTGGATTGATCTTGACTTTGACTTCGTACTTGTCTGATTTTCGATGACTTGTAGCATTTGCTGTGATAGAGGAGTTCTTTTGTCTTATTCTTGAGCTTCAGAGTGATTTTTTGATATACTTTTATCCTCCTTAGCCCCGCTGAGCCTAATGACTTGTTTCGTGTTACTTAAACCCCTATTATGAGCTAAAAACCTTCACTTGATATTATTCCAAGCCTAGCTTGGGGGAGCTTTTGTATGGGTTGAGTTTGAGATTGATTTGTTGGTTTAGTTTGGTTTTTGAGGAATCTAAAAGTGTATTTGCTGTGGTTTGAGAGTGAGAAAGAGAAAAGAAAAAAAAAGCAAGTTTAGAGTTGCGTGAATGAAGTTCGGAAAAATGAAAGAAAAATGAAATGAAAATTCAAAAGAATTCTAGTTCTTTCATTCACGTACGTTCATAAAGGAATATTCGCTCCATTGCTAGAAAATTGGGTTTGTTATGCGCTTTTCATTGATTTATGAGAGTTGGGTTACTTTACATGGTTTTATGGTGATTGTTGGGAGTTGTGTAGGCCATCTTAGGCCTTGTTCGAATGATTTATGCTCCCCCTTCTTGGTTTTTCCACCACATTACCCAAAAGTATCCCCTACCTCTCACCTAAGCCCCATTACAACCCTATAAAGTCCTCTTGAGCTCGTGTCTGCAATGTTCATTTGATTGATTTCGAGTTAGTTTGTCAAAGTCAAAGAGTATTTCTGCTAATTGAGTCGACTTGACTAGGATGAGCGTCATTGAACCTTCTTAAACACATGAGAGTGTGAGTGGGAAGGGTACTTATGGTCGGGTTGGTAAGTGTTCGGGCACATTCTTTGCCTGCCACAAAATTGAGAGGAGTGACACCCTTGTGAGTACCTTTTCAGGACTTGTATGCTTTGTGGATGCTTGAGTTTGATAAATTGCTTGAATGATTGGTGGTTGGATGGATTTGATGAGCCAAACTTGAATTATGCTTGCTTGAACGATTCTTAGTCTTGAAAATGTTTTGAGCTTTGATTTGTTTTTATCTTTGGGGTGAGGTAATCTATTCCATGTTCATGTGCTGTTTGCTTGAGGACAAGCAAAGGTTTAGCTTGGGGGAGTTTGATATCACGTATTTATATAGAGTTTTCTCCCTTATTTACAAGCTAATTTGTGCTTCATTGGAGCTCTTGGGAGCTATTTTGTGCTAACTATCGTATGTAGTTGTGGTTTCGTGTTTTAGTATTGAATTGCAGGTTTTATGGAGTTTTCTCCTTATTTCCGATTCTTTTGGAAGCAACCACGGCTTTACGAGATGTTACGAGGCACGTAGGATGGCTCACGAGCTCTATGAATAGTTTAGGAGGTCCCAAGACCCCTAAACGTGAAGATTAGAGAGCCAAAGAGTCAAAAAGGAGGTTTCCGTGCTTTGATCGGGCAGAAATGGCCCGATCGGGCGAAGTATTTATGATCGGGTATGAAAGTTGCGGACCTGATCGGGCAAGGAGTGCCCGATCAGATCGGGCGAACATCAATGCACCAGACACGATCGGGCGTAGTGTGCCCGACCCGATCGGGTGGGGTGCTGCTAGGTCCCATTGTGAAGCTGCGGACGCTAAGAAGCTGCTGAGCTCGTTTGTCGCCTGGCCCGATCGGGTGGCTGCCCACGGCCCGATCGAGTGGGCCGTAATTCTTAGATTGCTGCTTCGCTGCTACTATACGAAGGCCCAGGAGCGCAGATTGGTGACATTGTACGTCGGCCCGATCGGGTGGATGACTCGGGCCTGATCGGGTCTGGTGCTCTTTATCGCGCTTTTTCACTTTTTGTTCCCGTTTTTAGTGAACTTGAGGGGTATTATAAATACCTTTTCCTCATTATTTAGAGACATCTATCTTTCATTCATCTTTTATTCATCTTTCATTAGGTTTTAGACTAGTTTTATTCTTCATTGTTCTTAGTTTATTTCAAACACTTTAGATTAATTTAGAGGTGATCAAACCTATTTCAATTTCAATAAAAGTTCCTGCTTTCCGTCAATTGGTACTCTTCTCTACTCTTTATCTCTTTAATTACTTTGATTGCTTAGTTTATTTATTTAATTGTTCATGATGCAATTCTTAGGATTTCCAATTAGTTTTGTTGTTGTCAATTCGATTATGAGTGAGTAGTTCTCTTTCTAGGGTGTTAGATAGGAAAGCCATGTTTATACCATGATTGCGATTTAGAATTCTATCAATTTCTAGGGCTTGATTAGGGTGATTGTGATGTGGTTTGTTCTTTATTGAGTAATTAACGTTATTGCGCAGTTTCGTTGGTTGCTTGTGGTTAATAGTTGTTTGCACAGATCCGTCTTACAACTAGAGGCCTAGTACACGTCAGTAGTTCTGATTACGTTAGTGAATATGCGGCGTATGTTGAACTATGAGCGTTGAGTCTTAACCATAGCTCAACATAGGCTCTAATCTCCCGACTCTTGACTTAGGTTTTGGTAGCAGTTGACCCTAATTGATTGGTATAAGCATGGTGGACCGACCTAATACCCTAGGTTTTTATTCCATAGTTTAATCCTCAATTTATTCCGTCTTCTGTAGTCTATTCATTAGTTTAATTATTTCTTCCCTGGTTTCATCTGGAGTAGCTGAATCGGTTGAATATTAATTTAGAAACTCTTTCTCCCTGTGGATTCGATCCTGCTTCCACTGACTACCTAGTTAGAGGTCCGTAGGTTTATTTTTGATTAGGTGACACGACTAAAACCTATCAATCGGGCGAATTATTTATGATCGGGTATGAAAGTTGCGGACCCGATCGGGCAAGCATTGCCCGATCGGATCGGGCGAATATCATGTACCCAGGCCCGATCGGGTGTTCACCGCCCGACCCGATCGGGTTGGCTGCTCATAGCTCTTGTTGTAACGTTGCTTGTGAGGCGAACATGCTGGGCTCGTTTGTCACCTGGCCCGATCGGGTGGCTGTCCACGGCCCGATCGGGTGGGCCGTAAAACTTGGATTGCTGCTTCGCTGCTACTATACGAAGGCCCAGGAGCGCAGATTGATGAATTTGTACGTCGGCCCGATCGGGTGGATGCCTCGGGCCCGATCGGGTCTGGCGCACTTACTCGCGAATTTCGACCTTCGTTTCCTAATTTTAATTAGACTTGAGGGGGACTATAAATACTTTTGCCCTCATTATCTTTTGAGACATCTTTTATTCATCTTTCATTAGCTTTAGACTAGTTTTATTCTTCATTGTTCTTAGTTCAATTCAAACACTTTAGATTAATTTAGAGGTGATCAAACCTATTTCGATTTCAATAAAGTTCCTGCTTTCCGTTAATTGGTATTCTTTCTTACCCTAATCTCTTTTATTATTCTCAATTGCTTAGTTTATTTATTTAATCGTTCATATTGTTAGGGTTTCATATTAGTTTTGTCGTTGTTAATTTGATCATGTCTGAGTAGTCTCTTTCTAGGGTGTTAGATAGGAAAGCCATGTTTATACCATGATTGTGATTTAGACTGCTATTGATTTCTAGGGCTTGATTAGGGTAATTGTGATGTGGTTTGTTCTTTATTGAGTAATTATAGTTATTGCGCAGTTTCGTTGGTTGCTTGTGGTTAATAGTTCTTTGCACAGATCCGTCTTACGACTAGAGGCCTAGGACACGTCAATAGTTCTGATTACGTTAGTGAACATGCGGCGTATGTTGAACTATGAGCGTTGAGTCTTAACCATAGCTCAACATAGGCTCTAATCCCCCGACTCTTGACTTAGGTTTTGATAGTTGTTGACCTTGTTTGATTGGTATAAGCATGGTGGACTGACCTAATACCCTAGACTTTTATTCCATAGTTAAATCCTCGATTTATTCCGTCTTCTGTAGTCTATTCATTAGTTTAATTAATTCCTTCCTGATTTACTCTGGAGTAGCTGAATTGGTTGAATATTGATTTAGAAACTCTGTCTCCCTGTGGATTCGACCCTGCTTCCACTGACTACCTAGTTAGAGGTTTGTAGGTTTATTTTTGATTAGGTGATACGACTAAAACCTATCAAATTTTGGCGCCGTTGCCGGGGACACGGCTAGTTTTCTAAGTTTTTATTTGATTATATGGTCTACTCCTCTATACCTCATTGGAACTTCATTGTTTCAATCGAGGTACGTTTTACTGCTGCTTTTTGTTTCTTTTGTATGCCCAGGCCGCAAAGAAACGGTTCCCCAATTCCAGCGGACCCCGATCTTACTAGGACAATCAGGCGGATCCGAAAGATAAAGCAGAAAGAAAAGCAGTCTGTTTAGCTGAACACCTCTGGCACAGACACCTTGAATTCAGTTATGTCAAAATCACTGAAGTCATATGGGGTGCCCAACCCGGATGGTCTTTCTACTGGATCACCAATGCCCACCATCGCCGCTAACAATTTTGAGATTAAGCCTGGACTCATCAGCATGGTCCAGCAAAATCAGTTTGGTGGGCATCCTACTGAAGATCCGGCAAATCATCTGCAACGGTTTCAACAACTTTGTCGAACCGTTAAACATGACGGCGTCACTCCAGAGCAACTAAAGGTCATGTTGTTCGAGTTCTCATTGAGGGATAGAGCCCAGAAATGGTTGAACGACGTGAAAGAGACAGAATGGAGTGAGATTTCTGCTGCATTCCTGAGAGAGTATTATCCACCCACAAAGACAGCAGAAATCAGAAATAAACTAGACACGTTTTCCCAAGAGCCTGATGAAACATTTCGGGAAGCGTGGGCTAGGTTTAGGGATTTACAGAGAGAGTGTCCACACCACAACATGGACAAATGGTTCTTGACGCAGACATTTTACAATGGTCTGCAGCCTTAGACGAAGAGTATTGTTGATTCGTCTGCAGGAGGAGTTTTTCTGGATAAGGAAGTGGATGTAGGCTACGAGTTTCTATCAAACCTCGCAGCCAATGATCATTCCACTTCCCGAAGCATCACGAGGAAGGTACTGGAGGTAGCTGCCATTGCATTATTGACTTCGCAGATGGCGAAGCTGAGTCAGCAGATTAACACCTTCAGTTCCTCTTCCTCAGCAGCACCCCCTTTGAGTATCAATGTTATGTCTGCAGTAGCACCCATTACCTCATCTTACTGCGAGGTATGTGGTGTTTAGGGTCACTTTGGGCATGACTGTCAGTTCAGTCACTTTCAGATGGAGCAGGCAAACGCCTTTCAACAAAGGCCACAAACCTTCCCCCCTCCACATAACTACCAAAATCCACAAAACTATCAACCTCCACCTCCACAAAACTATCCTAAACCCTCATACCATCAAGCCCCACAAAACTTTCAAAGACCCTCTTCACAAAACTTCCACAACCACAATAATTTCCAAACCCCACAAAATTTTCCCAACCCACCTCCACAAAACAACAACCCACAAGAGCCTAGCAATTCTGAACTGATGAAACTGATATTGTCTATGCAAAAGGCAAATGAGGAAACAAGGAGGGCCCAAGAGAAGCACATCCAACTTCTCGAGGCTCAAGTTGCTCAGTTGGCAGAATCTAATGCACAGAGGCAGCAGGGACAATTGCCAGGGCAACCAGTTCAGAGAGAACATGTGAATGCCATCACTCTTCGTAGTGGCATTGCATATGATGCCCCTCCAGTGCCCATTGATGAGGTTACCCCAACTGCAGGGAAGAAGAGGGTGGTAGAGGAAGGAAAAAGGAAGAATTCGACGTCTGAAGTCGATTTGTCTGCAGAAGCTGAACAGACAGGGAAGAAAAAGAGAAGGTTCCTGAAATGCCTTTTACACCAAGGCTACCTTTTCCTCACAGGATGCAACAGTCCAAGGTCGATCAGCAGTTTGGTAAGTTCTTGGCTATGGTCAAGAACCTTGAGGTAACAATTCCATTCACAGATTTAATTACCCAAGTGCCTGTTTACGCCAAATTTCTGAAAGACATGATCATTAAGAAAAGAGACTTTGTTGGGGTAGAACGTGTCGCTCTTACTGAAGAGTGTAGTGCTTTTATTCAAAATAAAACCCCACCAAAGTTAAAAGATCCTGGTAGCTTTTCTATACCCTGCCATCTTGGACCTATTTTTATTGATAAGGCTTTGTGTGATTTAGGTGCTTCTGTTTCTGTGATGCCATTGTCTGTTTATAAGAAACTGAACATGGGAGCCCTTAAATGCACACAAATCACTTTACAGATGGTGGATCGTTCTATAAAATACCCTCTAGGTGTTTTAGAGGATGTTCCTGTTAGGGTAGGGAAATTGTATATTCCTGTTGATTTTGTGGTGTTAGATATGGATGAGGATGCCCAGATTCCTATTATCTTGGGTAGGCCGTTTTTGTGTACTGCTGGTGCTGCCATTGATGTCAAGTCTGGGTCTTTAACTCTAAGTGTTGGTGATGATAAAGTGATTTTTAAACTAACCAATGCTGTTAAGGCACCTATGCTTGAACAATCTTGTTGCAGGGATGAGGTTCTGGATGAAGTAGGTGTGGAGAAGGTTCCAATTCCACCTAAGGTTGCCTCACCGTCTGGAGGCATTGTCAAGAACATTTGGAGGAGAAAGATGTTTGATGAGGGTGGCACTCATTGCCAAGCCCCTCCTATTTGAGAGATGGAGGATTATGGTCGTGCGGGACCTTTATAAACCAGCGCTGTGCGAGAGGCAACTCGTATTTTTCTTTCCCTTTTTCCTTTTCTTTTTATTCTCCTTCTTTTTGTGAGCGAGAGTGAGGGTACTAACATTGTTTTTCCTCTTAGCATAGTCCTTATCACCTTTTGGCATTGAGGACACTGCCAAGTTTAGCTTGGGGGAGGAGTTCTGTTTGTATTCCCTATCTTTTTTACTGCTTTCTAGAATAGTTTTACTGCTTTCGAAAAATACTGAAAAAATCAAAAAAAATATGGTTCCCATGACTGGTTTAGTTGCCTCCTTGTGCCCCTTGTTGTGCTCTATTTGAAATTGATTTGACTTTATTTTCTGGATAGCTGGGCATTTGTGATCTTGAGGCTATGATTTGATGTTTGATTGCTATGATTTCGAGCATTTTTGGATTATATTAGACCACTTTGTGCTGCATACCTGAATTGGTTAGACTGTGAGGCCTCTTTGTAGCCTATTGGATTCATATTATTATCTAGTCTATTCTTGTGTTAGTTCCTCTTTAGTGGATTGATCTTGACTTTGACTTCGTACTTGTCTGATTTTAGATGACTTGTAGCATGTGCTGTGATAGAGGCGTTCTTTTGTCTAATTCTTGAGCTTCAGAGTGAATTTTTGATATACTTTTATCCTCCTTAGCCCCGCTGAGCCTAATGACTTGTTTCGTGTTACTTAAACCCCTATTATGAGCCCAAAGCCTTCACTTGATATATTTCCAAGCCTAGCTTGGGGGAGCTTTTGTATGGGTTAAGTTTGAGATTGGTTTGTTGGTTTAGTTTGGTTTTTGAGGAATTTAAAAGTGTATTTGCTGTGGTTTGAGAGTGAGAAAGAGAAAAGAAAAAGCAAGTTTAGAGTTGCGTGAATGAAGTTCTTTGAAAATTCAAAAGAATCTAGTTCTTTCATTCACGTACGTTCATAAAGGAATAATCGCTCCATTGCTAGAAAATTGGGTTTGTTATGAGCTTTTCATTGATTTATGAAAGTTGGGTTACTTTACATGGTTTTATGGTGATTGTTGGGAGTTGTGTAGGCCATCTTAGGCCTTGTTTGAATGATCTATGCTCCCCCTTTCTTGGTTTTTCCATCACATTACCCAAAAGTATCCCCTACCTCTCACCTAAGCCCCATTACAACCCTATAAAGTCCTCTTGAGCTCGTGTCTGCAATGTTCATATTATTGATTTCGAGTTAGTTTGTCAAAGTTAAAGAGTATTTCTGCTAATTGAGTCGACTTGACTAGGATGAGCGTCATTGAACCTTCTTAAACACATGAGAGTGTGAGTGGGAAGGGTATTTATGGTCGGGTTGGTGAGTGTTCGGGCATATTCTTTGCCTGCCACAAAATAGAGAGGAGTGACACCCTTGTGAGAGCCTTTTCAGGATTTGTATGCCTTGTGGATGCTTGAGTTTGATAAATTGCTTGAATGATTGGTGGTTGGATGGATTTGATTAGCTAAACTTGAATTATGCCTGCTTGAACGATTCTTATTCTTGAAAATGTTTTGAGCTTTGATTTGTTTTTATCTATGGGGTGAGGCAATCTATTCCATGTTCATGTTCTGTTTACTTGAGGACAAGCAAAGGTTTAGCTTGGGGGAGTTTGATATCACATATTTATATAGAGTTTTCTCCCTTATTTACAAGCTAATTTGTGCGTCATTGGAGCTCTTGGGAGCTATTTTGTGCTAACTATCGTATATAGTTGTGGTTTTGTATTTTAGTGTTGAATTGCAGGTTTTAGGGAGTTTTCTCCTTATTCCCGAGCCATTTGGAAGCAACCACAGCTTTACGAGATGTTACGAGGCACGTAGGAAGGCTCACGAGTTCTATGGGTAGTTTAGGAGGCCCCAAGACCTCTAAACGTAAAGAATAGAGAGCCAAAGAGTCAAAAAGGAGGTTTCCGTGCTTTGATCGGGCAGAAATGGCCCGATCGGGCGAAGTATTTATGATCGGGTATGAAAGTTGCGGACCCGATCGGGCAAGCATTGCCCGATCGGATCGGGCGAATATCATGTACCCAGGCCCGATCGGGCGTTCACCGCCCGACCCGATCGGGTGTTCACCACCCGACCCGATCGGGTGGGCTGCTCATAGCTGTTGTTGTGACGCTGCTTGTCAGGCGAACATGTTGGGCTCGTTTGTCGCCTGGCCCGATCGGGTGGCTGCCCACGGCCCGATCGGGTGGGCCGTAAAACTTGGATTGCTGCTTCGCTGCTACTATAAAAGGCCCAGGAGCGCAGATTGATGACTTTGTACGTCGGCCCGATCGGGTGGATGCCTCGGGCCCGATCGGGTCTGGCGCACTTACTCGCGAATTTCGACCTTCGTTTCCTAATTTTAATTAGACTTGAGGGGGACTATAAATACTTTTTCCCTCATTATCTTTTGAGACATCTTTTATTCATCTTTCATTAGCTTTAGACTAGTTTTATTTTTCATTGTTCTTAGTTCAATTCAAACACTTTAGATTAATTTAGAGGTGATCAAACCTATTTCGATTTCGATAAAGTTCCTGCTTTCCGTTAATTGGTATTCTTTCTTACCCTAATCTCTTTTATTATTCTCAATTGCTTAGTTTATTTATTTAATCGTTCATGATGCAATTGTTAGGGTTTCATATTAGTTTTGTCGTAGTTAATTTGATCATGTCTGAGTAGTCTCTTTCTAGGGTGTTAGATAGGAAAGCCATGTTTATACCATGATTGTGATTTAGAGTGCTATTGATTTCTAGGGCTTGATTAGGGTGATTGTGATGTTGTTTGTTCTTTATTGAGTAATTAACGTTATTGCGCAGTTTCGTTGGTTGCTTGTGGTTAATAGTTGTTTGCACAGATCCGTCTTACGACTAGAGGCCTAGGACACGTCAGTAGTTCTGATTACGTTAGTGAACATGCGGCGTATGTTGAACTATGAGCGTTGAGTCTTAACCATAGCTCAACATAGGCTCTAATCCCCCGACTCTTGACTTACGTTTTGATAGTTGTTGACCTTGTTTGATTGGTATAAGCATGGTGGACTTACCTAATACCCTAGACTTTTATTCCATAGTTAAATCCTCGATTTATTCCGTCTTCTGTAGTCTATTCATTAGTTTAATTAATTCCTTCCTGATTTACTTTGGAGTAGCTGAATTGGTTGAATATTGATTTAGAAACTCTGTCTCTCTGTGGATTCGACCCTGCTTCCACTGACTACCTAGTTAGAGGTCTGTAGGTTTATTTTTGATTAGGTGATATGACTAAAACCTATCAGTAATACCTAGGAAACTATCCAAAACTAACTCCCATAATCAAGGCAAAAGATAAGCCAAGATCTTTATAAAGAATATCTAATGATTTATGTACACAATATCTCAACAGTATCCAATCTCCTAATGTGGTCAAAATTAGGAAAATAGAGAAAATCAAGATTTCGGACATAAAATTTTAGGTTACTTAGGTTTAGGACGAAAAAAGTTTTAATTCACAACACAAAAATTTGCCCGTACCCCATGTAATGACTCGAGACAGACCATTTTTTTCAAAAAAATGCTGATTCATCCCATAATCAACTCCATGTTCATGTGTATAGAATAATCTACTCTAAAAATATTTGACCCATATCCCAGTTGTAATTGAGAGTATGACTTCACCATAATAACTACTAGAAAAAACCTACACGAATAAACTATTATAAACCAATCATATTATTATGAGTTATAAATAATATTGATAAAATTATAATAAAAGTTCTGCAGATTAAACCTACACCATTAACCTAGTATAAGGGTCTGTTATCTTCGGCATAATTCAGCTGAACTGAACTCAACTGAGCTGAATTGAATTGAATTAAATTAAATTAAATTAAATTAAATTAAATTAAATTAAATTGCATTGAATTGATTGAATTGAATTGAATTGAATTAAATAAATATATAAATAATATGTAAACAATAATAATATGAATATTAAATAAACATTATAATGATAAGTAATAATAATGAATAATAATAATAGTATTTTGGATATTTTTAAATGATAGTTATAAATAAATAATATTAATAATCATAAATTATTATTAATAATAAGAAGTAAACGAATATTAATATTTTAATAATTAGATTTAATAATATAATAATAATTAACAATAAAATAATGATTGGGTGGGACTGTGCAAAATTGCATCATAAACCGTTTTGACGTGATTTGATTGGTTTATTCTTTTGACCTAAACTATCTCCCTCCCTAATGATAATAGTAGTAATAATTAGTAAAGCTATAATAAACAAAATAATATTTAGATATAATAATGATAATACTTAATAATAATGATATAAAACAAATAATAATAATAATAATAATAAGAGTAATTAGTAAAATAAATTAGACCAACATAATAATAATATATCTCAAAATGCTTATAAAAGAATGGAGCTGAACTGAACTGAACTGAATTGAATTGAACTGAACTGAACTGAACTGAATTGAACTGAACTGAACTAAACTGAACTGAACTGAATTGATTAGAGTTGAACTGATTGGAGTTGAACTAAACTGAACTGAACTGAACTGAACTGATTGGAGCTGAACTAAAGCCCTAAGTATGATTTTATTTGTTGAACTAAAGCAAAAGGCATAGTTTTGATTAAGAAATCACCAAAGGTTCTCATACAAGCTAGCGTTGAAGTTATGAAAGTATCCTTGACATAATTAATTACTAAAATAACAATTCTAATATAACTTAAATTAGGAAATAAAAATCTAGACATCCTACTAGAATAAGAAAATACTTTCTTTTAACATTCCCTCAAGTTGAAGCATGCAAGTAAAAATGAAAAACGTGGAGAGAAAAAAGCAAATATTGTCTTCTCTAGAACTTTTGTGAAGATATCCGATAACCCGATTATGGTCGAAATATAAGAAGGGACAATAATAAGGCCATCTGATAATTACATTGCGAATAAAGTGACAATTTACTTTGATGTGCTTATTTTTTTTTCACGGATCACGTGCAATATGAAGTAAACTATCATAAAAGAGAGGAATGTCTTTGGAATGTTGGAACTCTAAGACTGAAAAGTATGGCTTTGAGCCATTCTGATTCACAAATTGTGCTCCCACAGACTATCATAAAAGAGAGGTATGTCTCTGGAATGTTGGACCCTAAGTCTGAAAAGTATGGCTTTGCGCCATTCTGATTCACAAGTAACTGCTCCTACAGAGCAATACTCACCCTTAGTGGAAGAGAAATTATATCCTACTTTTAAGTTTTCTAGGAAATAGGAGATTGACCAAGAAACACTGGCCATCAATAGAGACCACCAAGTAAGAGGGTAGATAGGTCAATCCGAATCACACTAACTATTCAACATAAGTCACTATCAGAATGTAACAAAATACCTTGCTAGGGAGTGCCTTTCTAGTTTTGTACAACACATAAGGCAACGTCCCAATATGCATGTTCTGGCACATGAAAAAACAAAGAATTAAGCGAGATGTGGACGGGGAACTGCTAGATACACTAACTTTCCAATGAGACAATGATATTGCAGGGTTCGACAAAAAGACCATCACTTGCCTAGGCTAGGTTGTGATTCTGTTCAATGGTAAAGGCAGCCAAGTGTGCACCAAGAAGATCGATCTAATATATTATCAAGACCATATTTCCCTGACATACTTCCTCTTTCCATAATAATTGCAACATATACAGATTTCAATTTCTCTAATGCACCACTTTATACGTTTATATTTCTAATTGTGTTTTAGAAAAAGTAACATAAATAAAGTGGATATTAATTAAGTTTATTTATATCGTGAAGAATCTAAAAAGATCTCACATGACTATTTTTATCGTTATGCATAAATCATAATACAAGGCCAAAAGATACTTTGTAAATAGTGTACAAGTTTGCAATGTTGCGATTATAATGGAACAAAGGTATTATAAAATAGACCAGTAGAGTATTGGGAAACTTCAATTCCCAAATAATGTTGAAGGACGCCAAGGTCTTTCATATGATAGCAACAACTTAGACAGCATACGAAGGTGGCTAAAGCAATATGATCAGAATCACAAATCAACAGATATCAAGATACACTAAAATATTGGTATAAAGCATATCTTTCATACAAATGAATAACGAGAGAAAGAACAAGATTGCATAGAGCATATTCAATCGGATGGTTAACCATCATCTAGGAGACTGCTTCAGACCTTACAAAGATTCGCACAAACAGCAAACAAAATCAGACATTTAAATGTCCACATCCATGTACCACCATGTATAAAAGCATTATGAACATCCACTCAATGGTTTTTTTTCAAGCAGTGACCATCTTGACTACAGGGGGAAAAGTCACAAATGTAATCAATTCCCTCATCCTAATGACGAGCCAAAATATCAATCAATCTTCTAAGCATTTAATTCTAAAATCACAACAATATATGCTAAGATATACCTATCACTTATCAAAGCTTTCTTACAGGGACAACGGGACTCCATGGTCCATGTCCTGTTATACTCTGGAGCCTCCGGAGCAATAGTCTTTGTTTTTATAACACTTTGCCAACTTACATCCTGAAAAGCCTCTTTCAAGGACTTTGGTTCAAACTTCGCAGCAATGATCACAAGGAAATTTTAAAGTTACATAGATTGATTTTCAAAATTAGCATCATGTGCTATAAGGAAATGACGTACTTGAGGGGGTAATAGATCCAGAAATAAGTGAGACTACTGACAAGAATGGACTATTAGAGATGACCGTGTGAGTAATAAAGTCAAGAAACTTAATGCTTTCTACAAAATCGCTGACCCAACAACTTTATTGTAGGCTATCTACGATGTGAAGGATCAATGCCACTGGCTGCAAGTGCAACGCCACTAGATGAGGCAGCAACATCACTAGAAGGGGTAGTAGTGTTAGTAGGGGCAACAACGCCATCAGCCGTGATTGAAACACCAGTGGAGGGCTAAGAGTAGGACCCAATGTATAGTCTATAAATCCCTTAGAATATGAATCTAGCAAAATTTCTTCACCGAGATCAACATAAGCAAGTTTAGCAAAGAAACTTGAATCTCGAGACACGAAAAATTCTTTATGGTCAAGATGAATGTTAACGAACTTTGAACCCTTTTCTCGAAGGGGTTGCCCACAAAAATACAGTTGCGACTATAGCTATATAATTATCATCTTTGTCGCTTGATTATGGGCAAAGAAAAAGGCTCCATATATCTTTTGAAAATCACGGAAGATAAAAGAGAATGTAATACAAAGTTTTATATTTGACAACTAAGCAAGGAGTACAATAGGAGTAACAAAAAGCACACGTTCCCCCTAAAATATAAAATTGCCTGGAATCTCAAAGCACGAGCAATACTTATAATAAGTTGATGTTATATTGTTTGGTACTAATATTAGAAGATGGAAATAAAATGATAGGTTTTGCAAACAACTCAGTGCTATTTTCATGTGAGGAGTCTATATTTTCTGAGACAATTGGTGATCGATTATGGCGATGAAACATGATCAAACATCTCAAAAGGTCTTATAAGTAAACCCACACAATGTAGGAAATTAAAGTCCTCTGAGCGTTGTAAGAGGATAAAGTGTCATAATGTCCTTACTCTTTATATGTCATAAGGTCCCCACATGTCACAATGTACTTATATGTCATTTTACTAGATAAGAACTATCACCTTTCAGTTAATGTTACCAAATACTTTTATACAAATAACCTATCTAAACATTTAGTCAAAACGACTAATACCACTAACAGTCAAACCAGTAATGTTTCAGTTATCCGTTGAGCACCAAAAATTACTGTAAATTAAGAGGTAGCTAATTCACGATGTTATAATCCACAGGTTGTACTAAATCCACACAAGAATCACACTTCTCAATCATAATTAACATTTCCTTATTCATATAAGTAAAATTAATATTTCCAGTCATTCACACAAACAAATAAAATATTGCATATTCTTTTAAATAGATGTTAAATCAAACATTATAGAATGTTAGAAAAAGAACATGCGCTAGAGGCTGAAAAATTGGCTATACAAACACATTTTGAACTTAGGGTTCAACCGACTTTATAAAACCTTCACACAAGGAAATGTCATGCAAGGCGTCTTATGTTCTACAGGGTCAATCTGCTCTTAGGTTTTTCATGAATCGAAACCTGAAGCATCAAAACCAAGTTAATAGAATATGTGCAAATAGTGAAGCTAGATAACTATCAGTCATATGCTCAATGCAAATCAACCAAATCGACAAGAGCCTCTATATGGACAGAGCTGAAGGGGACATAGTAAGAACTGCCACCGTAATAGAGGAATCAAAGTTGACACAAAGTGGCCACTCAAACCTAGCACGCTTTCCATTTTTTACCACGTATTGAGACATTGAATAAAAATGAGAAGGGCTCATGTAATATTTAGGGACCCAATGACCCTGTAAAAACTTTGAGGTTATAGCTCTCCTAAGGGCTAATAACCTTAACTTTATAGCCTTGTTAGAAACTAAGGTTAAGCTCTCTAGTGAAGAAAAAAAAGTCAAAAAATTTGGTAATATGTTGCAATGGGAATATAATTACAGTTTTTCCCCTAAAGGAAGAATATGGATTGGGTGGAAACGGATGCAAATTGAAACTTTCACTCTAGAAAAATCAGATCAATTTATTTATCTTGAATTGCAAAATCATGCTCATTTCTTTTCTCATACCATTATGGTTTATGGGTTGCATACTTTGGACAAAGGAAAAGCCTTTGGATTTATCTTTTCTCTATTGCTTAGAGTATGGAAACTGCATGTATATGGAAGCTTATTGGAGATTTAATGTTGTTAACTTCATCAAAACATAATTAATGGGGTTGTTACAAATCATAAGCATTGGTTGACTTTGTTGTATTTTTGACTAAGAGCAACAATTATGAAAAGGAAGAGGACATGCATTTTTATTTTGGCCAAGAACAACAACACAATATCAAAACGCAAGTAGCAACTGATAGGTTGTCTCAACTTTCTTTCATTCAGTGCTACCCCCTAAAAAGGATTCAGTGTGAGATAATACAAATCCACTGTAAACAATGAATTTATAATAACTAAATAATGAACGTTAGAGCATATGAAAAAGATCTAAACACAAAGAAAAGACTAGAAAGTATAAAATAAGGTAATACAAGTAAAGATGGGTTGAATTCTTTCATCTTCACCACTTGAGTTGTCGACGACCTCTTCGACTTACAAGAATTACAATATAAAACTGAAAACTCTACTATGTTGAACTTAATTGAACCTGGCGCTTTGTTGATTATGGGAAGTTGCTATAGTCTTCTTGTCTCTGTCTATGTTGGGTGAGCTTTCTCGGAAGGCTTACAGAGAGTTGTTCCCTTGAGGTTATGGTGTGGAGTATTCAACTTAGGCTAATACCTGTTTGGAGTCCATATGTATGTTGCTCGCTTCGGCATCTCCTTTTTCTAGAGGCTTGATAGGGTTTTAGTCGTGTCACCTAATCAAAAATAAACCTACGGGCCTCTAACTAGGTAGTCAGTGGAAGCAGGGTCGAATCCACAGGGAGACAGAGTTTCTAGATTAACATTCAACCGATTCAGCTACTCCAGATGAAATCAGGGAAGAAATAATTAAACTAAAGAACAGACTACAGAAGACGGAATAAATCGAGGATTAAACTATGGAATAAAAACCTAGGGTATTAGGTCGGTCCACCATGCTTATACCAATCAAACAAGGTCAACAACTATCAAAACCTAAGTCAAGAGTCGGGGGATTAGAGCCTATGTTGAGCTATGGTTAAGACTCAACGCTCATAGTTCAACATAAGCCGCATGTTCACTAACGTAATCAGAACTACTGACGTGTCCTAGGCATCAAACCCTAGGAGCGAATATTCTTTTATGAACGTACGTGAATGAAAGAACTAGAATTCTTTTGAATTTTCATTTCATTTTTCTTTCATTTTTCTGGACTTCATTCACGCAACTCTAAACTTGCTTTTCCTTTTCTCTTTCTCACTCTCAAACCACAGCAAATACACTTTTAGATTCCTCAAAAACCAAACTAAACCAACAAACCAATGTCAAACTCACCCATACAAAAGCTCCCCCAAGCTAGGCTTGGAATAATACCAAGTGAAGGATTTGGGCTCATAATAGGGGTTTAAGTAACACGAAACAAGTCATTAGGCTCAGCGGGGCTAAGGAGGATAAAAGTATATCAAAAATTCACTCTGAAGCTCAAGAATTAGACAAAAGAACGCCTCTATCACAGCAAATGCTACAAGTCATCTAAAATCAGACAAGTACGAAGTCAAAGTCAAGATCAATCCACTAAAGAGGAACTAACACACAAGAATAGACTGGATAATAATATGAATCCAATAGGCTACAAAGAGGCCTCACAGTCTAACCAATTCAGGTATGCAGCACAAAGTGGTCTAATATAATCCAGAAATGCTCGAAATCATAGCAATCAAACATCAAATTATAGCCTCAAGATCACAAATGCCCAGCTATCCAGAAAACAAAGTCAAATCAATTTCAAATAGAGCATAACAGGGGCACAGGGAGGCAACTAAACCAGTCATGGGAACCATATTTTTTTGATTTTTTTCTGTATTTTTCTAAAGCAGTAAAACTATTCTAGAAAGCAGTAAAAGAGATAGGGAATACAAACAGAACTCCTCCCCCAAGCTGAACTTGGCAGTGTCCTCAATGCCAAAAGGTGATAAGGACTATGCTAAGAGGAAAAACAATGTTAGTACCCTCACTCTCGCTCACAAAAGGAAGAAAAATAAAAAGAAAAGGAAAAGGGAAAGAAAAGAAATACGAGTTGCCTCTCGCACAGCGCTGGTTTATAAAGGTCCCGCACGACCATAATCCTCCCTCTCTCAAATAGGAGGGGCTTGGCAATGAGTGCCACCCTCATCAAACATCTTTCTCCTCCAAATGTTCTTGACAATGCCTCCAGACGGTGAGTCAACCTTAGGTGGAATTGGAACCTTCTCCACACCTACTTCATCTAAAACCTTATCCCTGCAAAAAGATTGTTCAAGCATATGTGCCTTAACAGCATTAGTTAGTTTAAACATCACTTTGTCATCACCAACACTAAGAGTTAAAGACTCAGACTTGACATCAATGACAGCACCAGCAGTACACAAAAATGGCCTACCCAAGATAATAGGAATCTGGGCATCCTCATCCATATCTAGCACCACAAAATCAACAGGAATATAGAATTTCCCTACCCTAACAGGAACGTCCTCTAAAACACCTAGAGGGTATTTTATAGAACGATCCGCCATCTGTAAAGTGATTTGTGTGCATTTAAGGGCGCCCATGTTCAGTTTCTTATAAACAGACAATGGCATAACAGAAACAGAAGCACCTAAATCACACAAAGCCTTATCAATAAAAATAGGTCCAAGATGGCAGGGTATAGAAAAACTACCAGGATCTTTTAACTTTGGTGGGGTTTTATTTTGAATAAAAGCACTACACTCTTCAGTAAGAGCGACACGTTCTACCCCACCAAAGTCTCTTTTCTTAGTAATCATGTCTTTCAGAAATTTGGCATAAACAGGCACTTGGGTAATTAAGTCTGTGAATGGAATCGTTACCTCAAGGTTCTTGACCATAGACAAGAACTTACCAAACTGCTGATCGACCTTGGACTGTTGCATCCTGTGAGGAAAAGGTAGCCTTGGTGTAAAAGGCGTTTCAGAAACCTTCTCCTTTTTCTTCCCTGTCTGTTCAGCTTCTGCAGACAAATCGACTTCAGACGTCGAATTCTTTCTTTTTCCTTCCTCTACCACCCTCTTCTTCCCTGCAGTCGGGGTAACCTCAATAATGGGCACTGGAGGGGCATCATATGCAATGCCACTACGAAGAGTGATGGCATTCACATGTTCTCTCTGAACTGGTTGCCCTGGCAATTGTCCCTGCTGCCTCTGTGCATTAGATTCTGCCAACTGAGCAACTTGAGCCTCGAGAAGTTGGATGTGCTTCTCTTGGGCCCTCCTTGTTTCCTCATTTGCCTTTTGCATGGATAATATCAGTTTCATTAGTTCAGAATTGCTAGGCTCTTGTGGGTTGTTTTGTGGAGGTGGGGTGTGGAAATTTTGTGGAGTTTGGAAGTTATTGGGATGATGGAAGTTTTGTGGTGGTGGTCTTTGCAAATTTTGTGGGGTTTGATGGTATGAAGGTTTAGGGTAGTTTTGTGGAGGTGGAGGTTGATGGTTTTGTGGGTTTTGGTAGTTATGTGAAGGGGGGAAGGTTTGTGGTCTTTGTTGGAAGGCATTGGCCTGCTCCATCTGAAATTGACTGAACTGACAGTCATGGCCAAAGTGACCCTGAACACCACATACCTCGCAGTAAGATGAGGTAATGGGTGCTACTGCAGATATAGCATTGATACTCATGGGTGGAGGTGTCGGACTAGAAGACTTCATTAGCTGCTGAGTTAGTTGCGCCATCTGAGATGTAAGCAATGAAATAGCGTCAACTTCAAGTACCTTCTTAGTCAAACTCCTAGATGATGAATGGTCATTGGCTGCAAGATTTGATATGAATTCATAACCCTCATCAACTGCCTTGTCTAAAAACACTCCTCCTGCAGACGAATCAACAATACACTTCGTCTGAGGCTGCAGACCATTGTAGAATGTCTGCGTCAAGAACCATTTGTCCATATTATGGTGTGGACACTCTCTCTGTAGATCTCTAAACCTAGCCCACGCTTCCCTTAATGTTTCATCAGGCTGTTGGGAAAACGTGGCTAGTTTATTTCTGATTTCTGCTGTTTTAGTAGGTGGGTAATACTCTCTCAGAAATGCAGCAGAAATCTCACTCCTTTCAGTTTCCTGCACATCGTTCAACCACTTCTGGGCTCTATCTCTTAAAGAAAACTCGAACAACATGACCTTTAACTGATCTGGAGTGACGCCGGCATGTTTAACGGTTCGACAAAGTTGTTGAAACCGTTGCAGATGATTTGCCGGATCTTCAGTAGGATGCCCACCAAACTGATTTTGCTGGACCATGCTGATGAGTCCAGGCTTAATCTCAAAATTTGTTGCGGCAATGGTGGGCATAGTAGGTCCAGTGGAGAGACCATCTGGGTTGGGCACCCCATATGACTTCAGTGACTTTGACATGACTGAACTCAAGGTGTCTGTTCCAGAGGTGTTCAGCTGAACAGACAGCTTGTCTTTCTGCTTTATCTTTCGGATCCGCCTAATTGTCCTATCAAGATCAGGGTCCGCTGGAATGTGGGAACTGTTTCTTTGGGACCTGGGCATACAAAAGAAACAAAAAGCAGCAGTAAAGGGTACCTCGATTGAAACAATGAAGTTCCAATGAGGTACAGAGAAGTAGACCAAATAATTAAATAAAAACTTAGAGAACTAGCCGTCTCCCCGGCAACGGCGCCAAAATTTGATAGGGTTTTAGTCGTGTCACCTAATCAAAAATAAACCTACGGGCCTCTAACTAGGTAGTCAGTGGAAGCAAGGTCGAATCCACAGGGAGACAGAGTTTCTAGATTAATATTCAACCGATTCAGCTACTCCAGATGAAATCAGGGAAGAAATAATTGAACTAAAGAACAGACTACAGAAGACGAATAAATCGAGGATTAAACTATGGAATAAAAACCTAGGGTATTAGGTCGGTCCACCATGCTTATACCAATCAAACAAGGTCAACAACTATCAAAACCTAAGTCAAGAGTCGGGGGATTAGAGCCTATGTTGAGCTATGGTTAAGACTCAACGCTCATAGTTCAACATACGCCGCATGTTCACTAACGTAATCAGAACTACTGACGTGTCCTAGGCCTCTAGTCGTAAGACGGATCTGTGCAAACAACTATTAACCACAAGCAACCAACGAAACTACGCAATAACGTTAATTACTCAATAAAGAACAAATCACATCACAAGCACCCTAATCAAACCCTAGAAGTCGATAAGAGTCTAAATCACAATCATGGTATAAACATGGCTTTCCTATCGAACACCCTAGAAAGAGACTACTCAGACATGATCGAATTAATAACGACAAAACTAATATGAAACCCTAACAATTGCATCATGAATTATTAAATAAATAAACTAAGCAATCAAAGTAATTAAAGAGATAAAGAGTAGAGAAGAGTACCAATTGACGGAAAGCAGGAACTTTTATTGAAATCGAAATAGGTTTGATCACCTCTAAATTAATCTAAAGTGTTTGAATTAAACTAAGAACAATGAATAATAAAACTAGTCTAAACCTAATGAAAGATGAATAAAAGATGTAAAAAATAAAGATGTCCCTAAATAATGAGGAAAACGGTATTTATAATACCCCTCAAGTCTAATAAAAAATAGGAAGCAAAAGTCGAAAAACGCGACAAATGGTGCCAGACCCGATCTGGCCCGAGCACAGTACCCGATCGGTTCAAATGCAAAACAGTCAACTTGCGTTTGGGCTTTAGCATGGCAGCAGCGCTGCGTTTGACGGGATTTTGAGGCCCACCCGATCGGGCCATGGGCACCCACCCGATCGGGTCTGGTGACAAATTGGGCCAACACGGTCTCCTCGCAAGCAGCAACTCAACGAGAGCTATGAGCATCCCACCCGATCGGGTTGGGTGGTGAACACCCGATCGGGCATGGTGCATATGTGCTCGCCCGATGCGATCGGGCAAGACTTGCCCGATCGGGTCCGTGACTTTCATACCCGATCATAAATACTTCGCCCGATCGGGGCATTTCTGCCCGATCAGTGCACGGAAACCTCCTTTAACTCCTTGGCTCTCTAATCTTCACGTTTAGGGGTCTTGGGACCTCCTAAACTATCCATAAAGCTCATGAGCCATCCTACGTGCCTCATAACATCTCGTACAGCCGTGGTTGCTTCCAAAAGGCTCGGGAATAAGGAGAAAACTCCATAAAACCTGCAATTCAATACTAAAACACGAAACCACAACTACATACGAAAGTTAGCACAAAATAGCTCCCAAGAGCTCCAATGACGCACAAATTAGCTTGTAAATAAGGGAGAAAACTCTATATAAATACGTGATATCAAGGCTCTACCCTGTTTCTAGTCTAGCTCACCACAAAAAGCAGGTGTCTCTTTGGAATATTTTATGATTTCAAATTCAGTAAGACCTACTTCGAGCATGAACCTTGTATATAGTTTCTATAACAAGAGGGTCTCCTTGATGGTGCATGCCTTCGTGACCTCACTACTTGCAAGGTGTTATCTCACTTCTTCTGAGGTTTCATCACTCGCATTGACGAGAATTCTCAGACTTCTTCTTGGGGAATAAATCACATTGCATCCGTTCTATAGATGGCCCCGATCTGTTTAGGCAGCTCATCTTCATTTACATCCTATGCTATTTCATCACGTGCTTCTTCAATATACATGGCGGCTACTCTACGTTGTATCTTGCCCAGCTCTCCTTTGTGCTTGCGCTCCCACCATCTCCGTGAGCCTTAACATAACATGCATCTTAATGTGATAGTATTTATTAAGGATGTGCTAGCTTAAGATTCGCTTGTGTATTAGGGAGAGAGTTACCCTTGGATCAGGGAGTCTCCCTCATTTGTTCTCTTGAATACCCTAATAGAGTTGGACGTCCCTCGCAAACCATTTCTTAGGCTTTATGGGGAGCTCGGTGTCGTGACCTCCGAGCGAGCAGCTGGGCGTTTACATTCTTCCATTGTGCGGTTTTCCCTCTTGACAAAGTAGTTTACTAGTCGTTCAACAACAGTTATGGTAGCTGAGAATGTATCCACCTTCTGCCTCATAATATCACGTTGCGCCTATTGTTTAAACCCATTAACAAAGTTTAAAACCCATCTTTATTATGCAATAATCAAATAGTTAGCATACATGCCAAGTATTCCTTATTCACATATGAATGGTGTCTGTGTAGCAGATCTCTTAGAATATCTTGAACTCTGCTCATGTGTGTATCTTGATCTTTTCCTTCTTCAATTTTGGCGTACTTGGTGCACCATGAGAACTTTACATCATCTGACAAATGCATTACAATAATATTTACCTTTTGTTGTCTTTCAGCTGGATAATTATCATGTACAACTTCAATGTTCGGTCTCGCACTTCTCAGTTGCTCGCGGAGTTCAAATATTTCCCTCAACAAACCATTGATTATTATCTCTAGCCATTCAAAAGGCTTTGCTTCCTTGAGCACCGTGTCTTTGAGGTGTCTCCATTTTGCGACAGTCTCCTCTAATATACCAATGTTTCTACAACCGATTCCATCTTGGGTTACTCGATGCCTACCAGCCGCCACTATCCGATTGTGTGACCTTAGATCGTGCGCAATGCCCTTTCCATCTCTCGGCAAGTGTGCTACCTTCTTGCGAAAAATAAGACTATTGAATCTCGTTGCGGCACGAGCACTCTTGTCTATTGGTGAAAAGAGCGCAAGGATAGGGTCGACCAAGAGGCTCGCATGCACAAGGCAAATTGGATTCTAACACCATGTTTATACCTTGATTTTTTTATATGTATTCTCTTTGATATTTGGGTGTTATTATTTTTAAACAGTTGATTAGTTTTTGTTGTTTAGGCAAATATCATAAATTATTACCTTGATAATAATTGTTGGAATCGAAAAATCAAACTCTTAGAGGCTTACTCGATTAGTCTGATTATGTTTGAGATCATACTACATATGTAGATTTAAAAGCATTAAGAGCCGATTGTAGGATTACACTTGCCCTAATTTTTCGACTATAGACCTATGTATTATTGATTTATCTAATTACCTTACACTTGTATAAGCATGGTGGACCGAACAAACACCTTAGTTTTTTATTTGATTTACTCTAGTTCATAATTATGCAATCTTTAATTTATTTAAATAGTAATATTCTTTGCCTTTCACCTGAAATACTTTGATAATTGCACATAACACTACAGAAATCCCTTCTCCATGGATTCGATATGTACTTGCAAAGTCCTTGCTAACAATAGACAGAGTGTGCTTGCGGTATTACATTTGAAATGTAATCAAGTTTTTTCTGGGGAGATGGCTAGTTTACGTAGTTTTTGTTTGATTCTTTACACTATTATGTTGCCTCACTGGACTTCCTGTTCAAATCGAGGCAATTTTTGCTACGATCGTCTTTCTTTGTTTTTATGCTCGGGTGTAAAAAAGAACAAGTTTTACTGTCCTTGTTGACCCTGGTCTTAGAAAGACCCTCCAAGAGCTCAAGAAACAACTAGAAAAGTATTAACGGACTGACAAGCAAAGAAAAACCAAGAAAGATCCGCTCGACTTCAAATACATCAATGTCTACTTCACTGAAATCTTACGAGGTAACTTCAGCCATGCCTACCGTAGCTGTAACCAATTTTTAGTTCTTTTTTAGTTCTCTTTGAAGGAAGAGGCACAAAAGTTGAAGGATATCAAAGACTAAGTGGAATTGCATATGTTGCATCTTTATTAAGGGCGTATTGTCGTCCGACTAAAACTGTAGATGTCACACATAAGTTGTCTACTTTCCAACAAGAGCGTGACGAGACACTGCAGGCGGTTTGGAGTAGGTTCAAGGACGTATATTGGGAGTTTCCACACTACAAAGTAAACAATTGGCTCCTCCCCCAAGCCTTTGCAATGGATTGTAGCCTGGAACAAAGGGTAATATAGATTCATATCATGGATTTATATAGAGTTATTTCCCTTATTTATGAGCTAAATCATGTGTCATTGGAGCTCTTCAGAGCTATTTTTTTGCTAATTACTCTCTATAGTTGTGGTTTTGTTGTTTTATGTTGAACTGCAGGTTTTAGGGAGTTTTCTCTTTATTTCCGAGCTATTTGGAAGCAACCGCAGCTCTATGAGTTGTTACGAGGCACGTTCGAGTCGTGACGAGCATGTTTGCTTGCTTTAGGAGGTTCCCAAGGCTTTAGACTTGATCATTGAGCTCAAACCGCAAAGCAAAGCTAAAGAAACAAGCTAATGGAGTTGACTTATGCTCTAATCGGGCAGAATATGGCCCGATCGGGCAAAGATTATTGGATCGGGTGCCAGGGCGTCGGGCTGATATCACGTATTTATATAGAGTTTTCTCCCTTATTTACAAGCTAATTTGTGCGTCATTGGAGCTCTTGGGAGCTATTTTGTGCTAACTATCGTATATAGTTACGGTTTAGTGTTTTAGTGTTAAATTGCAGGTTTTAGGGAGTTTTCTCCCTATTTCCGAGCCATTTGGAAGCAACCACGGCTTTACGAGATGTTACGAGGCACGTAGGATGGCTCACGAGCTTTATGGGTAGATTAGGAGGTCCCAAGACCCCTAAACGTGAAGTTTAGAGAGCCAAAGAGTCAAAAAGGAGATTTCCGTACTCTGATCGGGCAAAAATGGTCCGATCAGGCGAAGGAATTATGATCGGGTATAGAAGTTGCGGACCCGATCGGGCGAACGTTGCCCGACCCGATTGGGCGAGGAGCCATGTCCCCAGACCCGATCGGGCACCCGCTGCCCGACCCGATCGGGTCCCCTTCATTACCAAGTTGTTGATCCACCTTGGACTTTTGCATTCGATGAGGAAAAGGCAACCTTGGTGTAAAAGGTGTATCAGAAACCTTCTCCTTCTCCTTTTTCTTTTCTGCCTGTTCAGCTGTTTCAGACACTTCGACATCAGACGTCGAATTCTTCTCCAATTCCTTCTCTAATACCTCCTTCTCCTTGCTAGGGACAGTATCATCATCAATGGGCATAGGAGGAGCAGCATAAATAGTGCCACTACGAAGAGTAACGGCATTTGCTTGCTCCCTATGTGTAGGTTGCCCCGGCAATTGTCCCTGCTGCCTCTGTGCATTAGTTTCTGCCAATTGAGCAATCTGGGTCTCAAGAAGTTTTATGTGTTTCTCTTGAGTTTTTTCTGCCTCCTCATTGGCTTTCTGCATAGCCTGCATAGCCAACAACTGTCTCTCTTGAGTTTTGCAGTGCCTCCTCATTTGTCTTTTGCATAGACAATACTAGTTTCATCAGTTCAGAAGTGCTAGGCTCTTGTGAGGTTGCATTTTGTGGTGCTGGCTGATAATTTTGATGGGCAGGTCTTTGGAAACCAGGGGGATTGTGAGAATTCCCTTGGTTGTGGTAGTAGTTGGGTTTTGGGTTGTTATGTGGAGGTTGATAGGAATTTTGTGGGGGATGGTAGGAATTTTGTGGCTGCGGGTTCTGAACGTTGTTACTTCTATAGGAAAGAAGTGGGTTGTCTTTCCAACCAGAATTGAATGTGTTGGAGTAGGGGTTATTGGGTTGTCTTTGCTGAAAAGCATTAGCCTGCTCCATCTGATTCTGACTGAACTGACAATCATGGCCGAAGTGACCCTGGATACCACACACCTCGCAGTAAGATGAGGTGATGGGTGCAACTGCTGACATAGCGTTGATGCTCATAGGCGGAGGTGTTGAACTAGAGGACTTCATTAGCTGCTGAGTGAGTTGCGCCATCTGAGATGTAAGCAATGAAATAGCGTCAACTTCAAGTACCTTCTTATTCAAACTCCTAGATGATGAATGGTCATCGGCTGCAAGATTTGCTAGGAAGTCATAACCCTCATCAACTTCCTTGTCTAAAAAGACTCCTCCTGCAGACGAATCAACAGTACTCTTCGTGTGAGGCTGCAGACCATTATAAAAAGTCTGCGTCAGAAACCACTTGTCCATATTATGATGTGGACATTCCCTTTGTAGGTCTCTGAATCTAGTCCACGCTTCCCTCAATGTCTTATCTGGCTCTTGCGAAAACGTGGCCAACTTGTTCCTGATTTCTGCTGTTTTTGTGGGAGGGTAATACTCATGTAGAAATGCAGCAGAAATCGCCGGCCATTCTGTCTCAGTGATATCGCTGAACCACCTCTGAGCCTTGTCTCTGAGTGAGAACTCAAATAACATTACTTTCAGCTGCTCAGGTGTGACTCCTTGATGTTTAACAGTCCTGCAGAGTTGTTGGAATCTCTGCAGATGGTTGGCCGGATCTTCAGAAGGATGCCCACTAAACTGATTCTGCTGCACCATATTAATTAGTGCAAGTTTGATTTCAAAATTGTTCGCAGCAATAGTGGGCATCGGTGGACCTGTGGGTATGCCTTCAGGATTAGGCACCCCATAAGATTTCAGTGACTTCGCCATTGGTAATGTAGAAATCTCTGAATCTGGCTTCTCTTGATCAAATTCTGCTCTAAGATCCCGAAGTATTGCTTCTGTGTCGGGATCTCCAGGAATAATATGAGTTTTCTTTTGATACCTGGACATATAAGAGAAAACGACAAGATAACCGTAAGAACGGCCTCAATTGGAACGGGAGGTTACAATGAGGCAAAGAGAAGTACACTAATTAATCGAATAAAAAAACTAGCCGTCTACCCGGCAACGGCGCCAAAATTTGATAGGATTTAGTCGTATCACCTATTCAAAGATAAACCTACGGTCCTCTAACAAGGTAGTCAGTGGAAGCAGGGTCGAATCCGCAGGGAGACAGAGTTTCTATATTAATATTCAATTAACTAACTACTTCAGATGAAAATAGGGAGAATTAACTAAACTAATGAGTAAGCTAAGAAATACGAATTAAGTCGAGGATTTAACTATGGAATAAAAGCCTAGGGTATTAGGTCGGTCCACCATGCTTATACCAATCAAACAAGGTCAACAACTATCAAAACCTAGGTCAAGAGTCGAGGGATTAGAGCATGTGTTGAGCTATGGCTAAGACTCAACGCTCATAGTTCAACATACGCCGCATGTTCACTAACGTAATCAGAACTACTGATGTGTCCTAGGCCTCTAGTCGTAAGACGGATCTGTGCAAACAACTATTAACCACAAGCAATCAATGAAATTGGCCACTAACATTAAGAACAAACCACACCACAATCACTCTAATCAAGCCCTGGAAATCAATAGAAGTCTAAATAACAATCATGGTATAAACATGGCTTCCCTAACTAACACCCTAGAAAGAGAACTACTCAGACATGATTGAATTACCAATAACAAAACTAATTGAAAACCCTAAGAATTGCATCATGAACTAATAGAATAATAAGCAAGTAAAGTAAAGCAATTAAGAGATAAGAAAAAAACAATAAGAAAGACGATTACCAAATTGACGGAAAGCGGAAACTTTAATTGAATTGAAATAGTACTTGAATCTCTTCTACAATGGAAAACAATGAAAAACTAGGCTAGGAGCTCTCTAAATGTTCAATAGAATAAAAGATACAAATAAAAATAAAACCTCATAAGTATTTATAGTCTCTAAGAAAATAATAAGATAGAGTGGGGAAATAACGAAAAATCGCGTCCTCGTGTCGTCCACCCGATCGGGCAAAGGGCCGCCCGATCGGGTCTGGGAACAAGTTTTCAGCAGCTGTAATATTGGCTTCACCCGATGGGATCGGGTAGCTTCCACCCGATCGGGGCCGAAACCCTAGCACCCGATCGGGCAAGTCCACCCGGTGCCATCGGGTGGAAGTCTTCTTCAGTGTTCTCAAAAATCAGCAAATTGGCTAAGTGTAGGTCCGCCCGACGGGATCTGGCAAGTCCACCTGATCGGGCGGAAAATCTGAACTTTTGGCCTATTTTACTCGTACCCGATCGGGCAGTGGTTGCCCGACCCGATCGGGCGGAACTCTTTTCTTCCTTGCCTCTACTTGCCTTAAGACGCCAAGTCTTTTGCACATTTCTTCTTCATAATGGGGTCCGAATACCATCTCGAGACCGCCAAGATTCCTCATAACCTTCCGCTACAGCGTGGTGCTCAAAACATCAGGTAAATAGGGAGTTTTTCCCTAAAAACCTACAAAATGATATGGAACATACAAACCACAACTATATCAAAATAGTTAGCATAAATAGCGCCTAAGAGCATCAATATCGCACAATTTAGCTTGTAAAGAAAGGGAAAAACTCTATAAGAAATCAATATATCAGCACGTAATTTGAGACAATATTTAATCGCGTTTTTCGGATTGAGGACGACGTTTTTTCGAAAAACAGACACCGCCGGGCGCCCTTTTTGGGCACGAATTTCGAGAATTCGTACGAAACGAATACCTACAGGCTGGATTTTCGAGCACGTACTTCGAGACGAGTTTTTCGGACTGAACACGTTTTTTTTTTCGAAAAAGGGACACCGCCGGGCACCCACCCTTTATTGGCACGAATTTCGAGAATCCCTACCAAACGAGTACTAGTAAGCCGGATTTTCGAGCACGTACTTCGAGACGAGTTTTTCAGATTGAAAACGACATTTTTTCGTAAAATAGACACCGTCGGGCGCCTTTTATGGGCACGAATTTCGAGAATCCCTAAGAAACGAGTACCTACAAGCCGGATTTTCGAGCACGTACTTCGAGACGAATTTTTCGGACTGAACACGACGTTTTTTTTTCAAAAAAGGGACACTGCCGTGCAACCTTTTGTAGGCACGAATTTCGAGAATCCCTACGAAACGAGTACCTACAGGTCGGGTTTTCGGACACGTACTTTCAGACGGTTTTTTCGTGCATTATAGACGTACGACGGTATTCGTTTTTTGAAAAAACATCGTGTTCAATCCGAAAAATCCTTCTCGAATTACGTGGCCGAAAATCCGACTTATTGGTACTCATTTCGTAGGAATTCTCGAAATTCGTGACCACAAAAGGGTGCACGGTTGTGTCTCTTTTTCGAAAAAAACGTCGTGTTCAGTTCGAAAAACTCGTCTCGAAGTATGTGCTCGAAAATCCGGCCTGTAGGTACTCGTTCTGTAGAGATTCTCGAAATTCTTGCCCGTACAGGGTGCCCGGCGGTGTCCGTTTTTCGAAAAAACGTCGTCTTCAGTTCGAAAAACGCGATTAAATATGGTCTCGAAATACGTGCCCATTAGTATGTCATATATGAAAAACATATATTTTTAAAATATTATAAAATTAAATAAAAAAAGATTTATAAAAGTAAACATGATTTGACCGGTCAAACTATGGATAAGTGGTGTAATTAGTGAAAATGGCAACAACTTACTTAGATATTAGTCTTTCATGGCCGTAATTCACAAAAAAAAGAAGATGATGACTATAATTAGAATGTAGGGTATTTTACATGGCTGTAATTGGCAAAAAAATCTTTTTTAAATGAAGAAAAGGTATAATTAATGTGAATAATCCCAACTATTGTCTATCTTCCATAATTAATCTCACCTTTAATAATTCTCAAATTAATCTCAACTTATTCTCCACTCTTCCCAAAACAGTCCCATTGGATGGTTGTTAGTGCTATTTTGGGAATAGTGGACAATAGTTGGGATAATTTTGTGAATTTTGAAGGTAATATTAATTATCGAAGATAAGCAATAGTTGGGATTATTCACATTAATTTTTCCTTAAAAAAGAAATCTTTTTTCCTTTATCTTTTCTCTTTTATTTCATTTATAGTTTTACTTTTGCAAATCGCTTCTCTTTTATTTAAACCTTTTCCCTTTTTTATTCCCCCCCCCCCCCTCTAAAACCATTAATCCTTCCTGTATAAAGTTTTGAATTTTCGTGCGAGAGAAATGGGAAAGTTTTGGGGTGGTTTTAGTCGTGGATGGTTGAATTAGGTGGTTATTCAAATGAACTTCTCTAGTGATGTTGATTTTGAGTAGATAAATTGCACATTTGTGTTAAGTTAGATACTTTGGGATTGGATACTAATAATTGTTATATGTGAATTGTGTGTGCTTGATCTTTGTTGTTCAAAGTTGTCATTATGAATCCTTTGGATTCGATCCTTGCCGGATATGCAGCTCATGCGAGACGTTTTAATGGTCTTGCCAGTATTGAACAGGGTGATGTTGATACGCTTATTTCGCCCTCTAATTGATCGATCTCGTCCCCTTTTCCCCTCATTGGCTTTTTTTTTTTGGTGAAAAAGGAAGCTTAAATTAATTAAGTGTTAGGCATATGCCCATTACATCTCGTAACAATGTTGTGAGACGGATTAAAATAGCTATTACAATCCGAAAAATAATTGTTCAAACAAAAGCTAGGAACATGGGAAAATATCCTAGATTTGTTGACACCTAGGTCGCTAATAAATTCCTTCTTTGCCATAAGATCTGCTAGCCCATTGTCATTTCTTCTGACCCACTTAAATTCCACCTTCTTGAAGAAGCGTTTAAGCTCCCTGCACATTACAATAATATTAGCATGGATGTCTTTTGAAAGATCGTTGTCCAACAACATTTCTATGGCTTTTTGCGAATCTGAGCACACAATTAGCCTATTAGCATTAATGTTCTTGGCTAAATGCAGGCCGAATCTTATGCTTGAGAGTTCCGCATTAAGAGCGTTAAAGGAGTAAGCTCTTCTTTGTAAACCGCACAACCACTGCCCAGTGTTGGTTCTTACCACGGCGGCTAGATTAGCAGGTGCACCTGTATCACAAAAGGAAGCATCTGTATGCACAATAATATCATCCATATGAAAGTCAACCCCATTAGACATAAAAGTAGGTGAAACTGGGTGAGGGACAACCGGAGTGAATGCATTAAATTCCCTTGCTAAGTGGACAGCTTTGGCATGAATATGATGTGGATGTAAGTTGTGGATTTGTTTGAAGATCAAGCTATTTCTAGCGAGCCAAATTTCATAGCAAATAAAAGGGAAGATATTTTTCCAAGGAAGGCCCAAAACAGTATAATCAGAAGAGATGTTAACTGTGATCCATGAGGTGATATTCCCCCTTAGAAGGTGAGGGGGAGTGAGGCCAGTTGCCACACCTCGGAAGCGAAGTAGCAGTCACGAAGGGTATGAATAGGGGATTCAGGATGGTTTTTACAATAAGGGCACAAGGAGTCAGGAATAATATTTTTGGAAAAGAGAAGATGTTTGCATGGAATCCTATCCCACCAAGCAAGCCAAAGAAACATAATAATATTTGGTGGTGCTTTAACTTTCCAGAGCCACTTTAGATTGAAGGAAGAGTCAACAATAGGGAGGCAAGCACGATAGGCCATGGAGAGAGAAAATTTATTATTCACAACTAGAGTAGAAACGGGTGAATCTATAGGACTAGAGTCACCAATGTCGATTGAATCAATTTGATCTTGGATGTTTTATGGAAGAACAAAGGAAAGGTGAGATAAATCCCATCTACCATTATGCAAGTAAGCGTCAAGAGTGGAATCAGCATCGTTAATGGTCAAAGGTCCAATTAAGAGTTGCCTAAGTGATTTACACCACACCCACTTGTCATTCCAAAATGAAGTGTTCTTACCATCTCTTAAGGTCCAAGCACTGTTGTTGGACAACACTTCCCAACCCCTCGCTAGGCTTTTCCAAACAAAGGACCCTTTCTTGAAACTAGTGACATAGTTATTGTTGACATACTTGGAGAAGATGCATCTTTTAGCGAGATTGTCCTTACCATGACTTAACTTCCAACCTAGTTTGGCCATGTGTGCTATGTTCAAATGAATGTGACTCCGAATTCCTAATCCCCCCATGTCCTTTGGCAGGAAAGTCTTGTCTTTAGAAACTAAGTGCATCCCAATTCTGTTATCTTTTTTCCCCCAAAGGAAGTCATTGCAAATTTTGTCAAGATCTTTATGAATTGTTTTCGGGAGAAAGTGAGCTTGCATGTAATAATTGGGAATGGTGTTAAGAGTGCTGGAAATAAGACACAGACGCCCTGCCTTAGAAAGGAAATTTGATTTCCAAGATGCTAGTTTCTTCTTGACCTTATTGACAATAAAATGAAGATCTCTCCTGGAAGGTTTCTTGTGGGATAGAGGCAAACCTAGGTAAAGGCCGAGACTTTCACTCTCAAGAATATTAAGGGTGTCTTGGAAAAGAGTTCTATCCATGGGACAAGTGTTAGGTGAAAAAGTAAGTCTACTTTTAATCTCATTGATTCTTTGGCCCGATATGTCACAAAAGAGTTTTAATGTATCTCTCACCTTGAAGGCCGTACTTTCATCTACTCTACCAAAAAGAAGAAGGTCATCCGCAAAAAGGAGATGTGTGATGGGCACTCTCTCTCTACCCACCCAAAAGGGAGTCCACTCTTTAACATTGCAAGCATTGTTAATGAGGGGGGTAAGGGTTTCAAGACACAAATTAAACAAGTAAGGCGACATAGGATCACCTTGACGAAGCCCTCTAGAGTGGAAAATAGGGTCGGTTTCCCTCCCATTGACCAAGACCGAAGACGACGCATTAGACACACAATTCATAATGACTTTGATAAGGTGCTCATCGAGATTATGGTAAACAAGACAATTTCTAATGAAGCTCCATTCTAGCCGGTCATATGCTTTCTCAAGGTCCACTTTAGGAGCAAACCAACCCCATCTACCTCTTTTTTTATGCATGGAATGTAAGACTTCACTAGCAACGACAATGTTCAAGTCCGGGCCTCGGCCTTCAATAAATCCACTTTGGTTAAGCGAAATAAGACTAGGCATAAGAGGCTTAAGACGATGGACAATGATTTTAGTGAGAAGCTTGTATAAAGTATTACAAAGGCTAATGGGTCTTAGTTGTTTGACACTTTCGGGAATGCTTTGCTTGGGGATGAGACAAATTAGCGCATGACCAAGATTAGAAGGGATAGATCCTTCGAGGAACCACTTACGTATTTCTTGGCAAATTTGTTCTCCAACAATGTGCCACTCACGTTGGAAAAAAATAGGATGGAAACCGTCGGGTCCTGGAGCCTTAAGGGGCTTCATACTAAACAAAATTTTACGAATTTCTTCATTAGTGGGGGGGTTCACAAGGGTGAGGACGGGATAAGACAGGAGACAAGGTCACTGGTAGAATTGCAAGAGGTTTGTTCCGTCGTGTACAAGTTAGCAAAAAAGGTTCTAATATGGTGACTCAAGGCCCCAACTTCCGTAATCTCCTCCCCCACGTCATTTTTAAGACAAAGAATTTTGTTAGTTCTTCTGTTAAGCATGACACTTTTGTGGAAAAATTTAGTGTTAAGGTCACCAAAGGAATTCCAATCCAGCTTAAACTTAGTCAACCATAAAATTTCTTCTTGTTCTAAGATCCCCAACAATTGCCCTTGCAGTTTTAATTCTAGGTCAAAATGAAAAGACGAGTGTGGATTAGACTCAAGGAAGGTTTGGACACTTTTTAATCTAGCTTCAACTCGCCTTTTTTTAGCATAAACATTACCAAAAACCTGCTGATTCCAATCTATGAGCACCTGCTGCAAGTCAAGTAAATTATTCTGGACACTAGAAAGATTTTTGTTCCAAGATTCAAGAACGACATTGTTGAAAGAAGGATGGAGAACCCACATTGGTTCGAACCTAAATGGTTTCACACCAGCCCTAGGAGGAGGACGAGAGAGATTAAGCAAAATGGGGCAATGATCCGAAGAGATACGAGGAAGGTGCCAAAGGTTAGCATCCGGGAAAAGAGTCATCCACTCGCTATTCCCCCAACCCCGGTCCAACCTTTCATAAATGGGGTTGATTTTCCTTTTATTAGTCCAAGTAAAACGGTTACCACAATAGCCAATATCAATTAGTCCACAGAAGTTCAAAATTTCAGCAAAGAGATTAGCTTTAAAACTTTGAATAGGACGCCCCCCCCCCCAACTTATCACAAGGCTCAAGCACTTCATTACAATCTCCTAAAACAATCCAGGGCAGGTTTATCGAATTTGCAACATCACAAAGATTAGCCCAAAGTGCTTTCCGCAGTCGGAACTTTGGGTTAGCATAGATAGACGAAATAAAAAAGGGTTTATGAGAGTTTACCTCTACCAAGCCATGAATAACCTGCTCATTCTCAACTATTGGAGAGAAAGCCAATTTATCAGAATTCCATAAGATGAGAATCCCTCCTCCAAAACCGATGGGGTCAACCAAGTGCCAAGAGTCGAAAGGGAGAGATTGTACAATGGTTTGGGTATTAACGCGATTAACATGAGTTTCGGCTAACGCAACAATATCCCCTCATTGGCTTTGTTGCATTGTCTTATACGCAGTGAGTGCACCGCTAATTCTAGCTTAGGGGAGGGATATTCAAGACTTTTATTGCTAAATAGTGTAGCTTTTATCAATCTTTAGTTGTTGTACGCTTTTGCCAGTTTTTTAGAAATGAGAATCTTCGTGTAAGGAAAAAAAATAGTGTACTAATTTTTTAGTTGTATTAGATTGCATATTAGTTCATTCATGTTATTTTTGTTTCCATCTATAAAACTATTATTGGCACACTTATAGAGAAATTTGTTGATATCTTTACTACTACTCTTCTTGCAACCGTTTCACGATTCTTCATAATGTTCATAACTAACACTCTTCCGGTAAGAATGTTTGATCTCTCTCTAATTGTCTTTAGCTGCACTATATTAAAATTGGATCAAGTGACCGAACTTTTGTTCGTGATAAACTGGCGTATCTATTTCAGTTCTGTTTATTTGTGTGTGATTAGTTCCTCAGTTGATGTATTGATCTTGATATTGACCTAACTCTCTTTGATATTTGATAATGTACCCATTTTATTATGATTGAGGCGTTTATTTCATGATCTTAGTTTTAAAGATATTTTTTTTCGTATTTTTAGTCTCTAACCCAATTCTGTCTTTTCAAACTCTTGTTTGATACTTTTACCCATATTACAAGCCCTTGACCTCATTGCTTCTTGTCCCATGAATGCCTAGCTTGGGGGACCGAGTGTTAGTTCTACTTCGATCGTATTGACATGAATGGATGCATGGTTTAGTTGAAGGAAAATCATAATAGCGAGTTTTGTGATTGAAATTTGATTGTAGTAAAAAAAAAATGAGAAAATATAAAGAAAAATGGAGAAAAAGAGAACAAATTCGAAAGAAAAGAAAGAAAAGGGTTTGATTTGAATGATTTTTGGAGAAGAAGATTCTATAGTAAAGTTTTGATAATGATGGTGTTCTGTGGAGTTTTAAAGGCCTTGTTTGGCTGAGTTTACCAGTGAGCAACTAACTAAACCGATTGATGCAACGAGTTATCCTCTTCCTTCTTGATCTTTTCTCCTGAATTCCGAAAATTTTATCCATAACTTAACCTTAGGCCTATTACAACCCTTCAAAAGTCTTGTTGATCATTTTGTGCTATATTATTGAGTTAAAGGTGAGTTGAAAGGTCAAAGTTAAAGAGCATTTTATTCTTCTGAGTTGACTTGATCTAAGATGAGTGTCATTGATTATTACCGTAAACACATTATAGTATGAGTTCACATATCTATAGTGAGGTCAGTCAGGTTTCGTTAAGTCCAGCTTAGGGGGGTGCAAAGAAGGTTTGTGGTATGATTCTCGAGGTGATTGTATGATATGATGTATAATGAGGCTTTTTTTGTAGATTTTCGGTGCTTCTCTTGTGGAGCTAATATTTATCGTGTTTTTGGTTTTGTTATTGACCTTCTTTTAGTCTTGTATTATCGGATTGCTTGTGGACAAAAAATGATTTAGCTTGGGCGAGTTTGATATATGACATTTTGATGTAGTTTTAAGTTGCATTTAGGTATCCTTTCTAGGTTCATTATTAGATTCATACCGCATAATAAACTCAAGTTTCACTATTTTCACTCCTATTTGGTACTTCCTCCGTTTCGCAATACTCGCAACGTTTCTTGTTTGCACACTATCCAATGCAATACTTTGGACTTTAAAATCTTTAATTATTGATAAGTAAAAATTATATTGATAATATAATAGTATGCATTAAGACGAATCAAACAAGATCCCACTTGACTATATTTTTTCTTATACACTTTGAAAAAAAATATAAAAGAGAATTGGTAGATGAATAGTGGTTACTATGCTAATGTTGCTAGTATTGCGAAACGGAGGAAGTATATGTTTTCATGTTTTTGATGAATCTTAGGCATTGAAAACGTACTTGGAGCATGATTAAGTTATATGGCTTAAGGATTGTCTTAGACATCGTTGGATTTATATTTCAGCTAAAACGAAGTGGAGCTCATTTGAAGAAGTTTGAAGATGGAATCATGTCCATCTTTTGATCATATCTCCTAATCTACTTATGATATTGATGTTATTCTAGTTGTGTTGGAAAGTATAGCTGAAGAGCCTTCTGACCATATATCACACCACTCGAGGCGACTTTTGGTCAGATATTTATTACAATTCAAAGTCGGTCCATTGGGGCACCATAACTACCTTTTTCTCACATGAGCAGAATTCAAAAGTCAATCAACAACTCGGTACGTTCTTGGTTATATAGTCAAGAACCTTAATCTAACGGTTCCTTTCACTGAATAAATTTCTTAAGCAGCACCTGTTTATGCCAAGTGTTTGAAACACATGATCAGTAAGAAAATAAACTTTGGTGTGGTAGATCGAGTCGCGCAAACTGCAAAGTGTAGTGATGTAATTCAAATAAAATACCACATAAGTTAAAAGATCCTTGTAATTTTTCCATCATTTGCCATATAGGGGCATTATTTATTGATACGGTCTCATGTGATTTAGGTGCTAGTGTGTGTTTCTAATGCTTGGTTTGTCTGCAATAAATTGAACATGTGGGCACTTAAGTGTACCTAAATTATTGCATAAATGGCTAACCGTTCTATAAGATACCCCCTAGGTGTCTTAGAGGACATCCCAGTTAGAAAATTTTACATTATTAGGCAGGATCTTTTGTGTTTTGGAATGCTTTCCGCAACACCCAATCTCCAACTTTGAACACCTTAGCCTTGACATTTTTATTGAAACTTCTGGCGACGATCTGTTGTTGAGCCGCCGTTCTTATGGATTTTGTTGTATGTGATATGTAGAAGGATGCTTAAATTCCTACTTCCTCCGCTTTTTAATACTTGCATCATTGGAGGTGGGCACGATATTTAAGGAGAAGAAATAGATAGAGAGAACGAATAAAGGGGGCCCATGTGATAGGAGAGAGTTAGAGAGAATCTATTTCCTAAAAAGGAAATGATGCAAGTAATTTGCAACTTCCAAAAATGGGAAATGATGCAAGTATAAAAAAACGGAGGAAGTATTAGTTTGGGTAGACTATTTTTGGGTACAACTCGTACTGTAATTGATGTTGAGTCTGCCTCCTTGACTTTTAGTGATGGTGACAATATTATCACATTTAAGTTGACCAATGCCGTCAACTCGCCTATGCTTGTACAATCCTATTGCATGATTGATGAGGAGTGAAGAATAATGTCCTATCGCACTTCCGTAGAGGACTTGTGCTAACCCTTTGCAACCAGACACTGATACTGAAGTCGATGCCTGTATCATCGATTTGGAGGTCCCTACTACTTAAGAAGGCCAAGTATAAGTGATAAAAATGTGCATTCTACTTCTACATCACATGTAACAAAGGGAAAACTCAAACCCCTTCCCCTCATTTAAAATAATATTTATTCCTTGATGATGTGTGATTGTTAGTACTAAAATACACTGCTTTGTATCACAAGAAGGCTACAAGGTATAATATTGTTGATCTCAAGGGCATAAGTCTTGACTTTTGCATGCTAAAATAAATCTGGAAGAAAATCACGGAACTTGCTTGGCCATTGTTGGTTAGAGTGAGCTTAATAGCTGAACTTGAATGCTTCCTGCTTGAATGATATTGACTATTAAGAATACTTTGAGCTGTGATTTCTTATCTTAGGGGTGAAGCAATTATATTCGTGTCTTATTTTTTTAGGACAAGCAAATGTTTAGCTTGGTGGAATTTGACATGATGGTTTTATATAAAGTTTTCCTCTTATTTGTGAACTAAAATGTGGGTCAATGGTGCTCTTAGAATCATTTTGTGCTAACTATTTTCACCTAGTTGTGACTTCTATGTTTTTTTTGATGATTTTTAGGTTTTACGAAATTATTTCCCTATTTTCCATTTGACAATATTTTCAGTTGGTTGAAGAATTACAGAGAAAAGATCCGCTCGATTGGATAGGGCGCTTGTAGCCCAACTAGGTCGATGTACTGGATGACCTAGTTGTGTTATAATTCCAGAATATCTTATTGTTTACTCTACTTTACTTTGCATAAAGTAAAGAGTGGGGGAGAGGGATCTATCTATCTTGTCTCATATTATTCATTAGCTCTCTTTATTGTCAAAGACTTTAGTTTTCTCTCGAGATCTATATATCTCCCATATTTTTGAGTTATTTAATTAAATATTTTTAATTATTTTTGAGGTATTAGTATTTTCAGTTAGAGGAGTATTTTAGTAATTTCAAGAACAATAAGGATATTTTTGTAATTTAAGTAAGAAGGGTATTTTAATAATTTCTGTGAGAATGGTATTTTAGTAATTTCATCATTAAGGATGTTTTAGTAATTTTATCATTAAGGGTGTTTTGCTCTTTTCGTCAAAAGACTTATTTTTCCACTATAAAAGGATGAGCAGATCTCCTTCATCATTTACTATCATTTTTTTTAAAAGGACTAAGGGCGTGTTCTGTTCAGCTTATTTTCAGTTCAGTTCAGTTTAGTTCAGTTCAGTTCAGCTCTAATAAGTTCAGTTCAGTTCAGTTCAGTTCAGCTCTAATAAGTTCAGTTCAGTTCAGTTCAGCTCCAATAAGTTCAGTTCAGTTCAGTTCAGTTCAGTTCAGCTCCAATAAATTCAGTTCAGTACAGTTCAGCTCCATTCATTATTTAACCATTTTGTTTAATATTATTATTGTTGGTCTAATTTATTTTACTTATTATTATTGTTATTATATAATAATAATTATTATTGTTTATATATATTTTTTTTATTATATCTTTACTCATTATTATTACTATTATTATTATTATGGCTGAGCAAAGTGTGGGTTGGTGCACGGTTTAACCAAATTTTATATCAATACGAGTATTCTAATTTGCAATTGTTGCTTTATTTTACTGAATAAAATTCACTATTACATCATACAAATAAGCTACAAAAAGCTAGAAGATATGAAAAAATTACAAAGTTGCTAATATACTGCAGTACTATTTAAAATACAACATTGTCGTTACGTTGTATATTAAATATACTTTGGCGTTTTGGTGTATTTCTATCATAGAACAACCCACCACAAATCGTGGTTTGGTTAGAAGCACACATCAACCCATGTTTTGAGCTAATTATTATTATAATGGTAATACTATTAATTTACTTCTTAGACATTATATTATATCATCATCATCAAGTATTAATATATAAATACTAATAATTGTAATTACTCATTATTAATTATTATTATTATTATTATCAGTAATTATTATTTTTAAAATTAATTTATTATTATTATTTATTTATTTATAACTATCCTAATAACATCAAAATAATATTATCATTATTCATTTGATATTATTCTAAATTATTAATTTAATTATTATTACTTAGAATTATTATTACTTATTATTTAATATTCATAATAATAATTATTTACTTATTATTCATATACTTATTATAACTTAATTCAATTCAATTCAGTTCAGTTCAGCTCTAACAAGTTCACTTCAGTTCAGTTCAGTTCAGCTCCAATAATTTACCACTAAGGAAATCAAAATTACTAATGTAATATTGGACATGAGGCAACAATGTCTAGAAAGTTGGACAGAATTGACGGACTTTTTACACTTAGGTTTGAGAAAGTAACGATTTTATCATTTCTTTCACAAATTAGGCATTAGCAATCTATATGCTCCAAACCAAGGAGAATTGAAGTGCATCTACGTACTATACTCTTGTATATGGTATAATAATTTATGTATTAGCTAAGGGGCTATTATCTTCAACTTATTTTCATTTACGGTTTAGTTTAGTTTAATATTTAGTTCAGTTTAGTTCATCTTCAATTAGTTCAGTTCAGTTTAATTTTGTTTATTATATGACCATTTTGTTAAATATTAAATATTATTATTATTATTATTATTATTATTATAGTTGTTGTTGTTGTTGTTGTTGTTGTTGGTCTACTTTATTTTACTAAGGGCCTGTTCTCTTCAGCTAATTCTAGCTGAACTGAACTGAACTTATTGGAGCTGAACTGAACTGAACTAAACTGAATTGAACTTATTGAAGCTGAACTGAACTGAACTGAACTTATTGGAGCTGAACTGAACTGAACTAAATTGAACTGAATTGAATTGAATTAAATTATAATAAGTATATGAATAATAAGTAAATAATAATTATTATGAATATTAAATAATAAGTAATAATAATTCTAAGTAATAATAATTAAATTAATAATTTAGAATAATATCAAATGAATAATGATAATATTGTTTTGATGTTATTATGATATTTATAAATAAATAATAATAATAAATTAATTTTAAAAATAAAAATTACTGATAATAATAATAATAATTAATAATGAGTAATTACAATTATTAGTATTAATATATTAAAACTTGATGATGATGATATAATATAATGTCTAAGAAGTAAATAAATAGTATTACCATTATAATAATAATTAGCTTAAAACATGGGTTGATGTGTGATTCTAACCAAACCACGATTTGTGGTGGGTTGGTCTATGATAAAAATACACCAAACTGCCAAAGTATATTTAATATACAACGTAACCACAATGTTGTATTTTAAATAGTACTGCAGTATTATTAGTAACTTTGGAATTTTTCATATCTTCTAGCTTTTTGTAGCTTATTTGTATGATGTAATAGTGAATTTTATTCAGTAAAATAAAGCAACAATTGCAAATTAGAATACTCGTATTGACATGAAATTTGGTTAAACCGTGCACCAACCCAAACTTTGTTCAGCCATAATAATAATAATAGTAATAATAATGAGTAAAGATATAATAAAAAAATAATATATATAAATAATAATTATTATTATATAATAACAATAATAATAAGTAAAATAAATTAGACCAACAATAATAATATTAAACAAAATGGTTAAATAATGAATGGAGCTGAACTGAAATGAACTGAATTTATTGGAGCTGAACTGAACTGAACTTATTGGAGCTGAACTGAACTGAACTTATTAGAGCTGAACTGAACTGAACTTATTAGAACTGAACTTATTGGAGCTGAACTCAATTGAACTGAACTGAACTTATTAGAGTTGAACTGAACTGAACTGAACTTATTAGAGCTGAACTGAACTGAACTGAACTGAAAATAAGCTGAACAGAACAGGCCCTAAATACTCTTATAATAATAACAATTATTATTATTGTTAAATATTATGTTATTTATTATTTACTCATTATTATTACTATTATTATTAGGTCGAAGCATGGTTTAGGGTGGTACGGTTTTATGTTGAACCGTATTTTATCTCAATACGAGTATTCTAATTTATAATTGATATTTTATTTTTACCGACTAGATATCCACAATTACATCATACAAATATGCTACCAAAAACTAGAAGATATTGAAACATACAAAGTTGCTAATAATATTACTCCTTCCCTCCCATATTAGATGATACACTTCCTATATTCGTCTGTCCCACATTAGATGATACACTTCTATAAATCGCATGACCCTACAATATAAATATAATTTTTTATTATGACGGGTGCCACCTACGCAACCCAACCCCTTTACATTACCCCACCATGTACTTTATATACTTAAAAAAATACCAACAACCAACTACTAACAATAAAATAAAGAAATCACAAAACACCCCTAAAACTTTGTGTTACTCAAACTGTATCATCTAATATGGGATAGAGGGAGTACCATTGAAGGTACAAAATCATCGTTACGGTTTGATTTATAAATATTATTGATCAACCCGAAATCTTAAACCGTAGTTTGGCCAAAAGCGTTGATCAGTCTATGTTTTTTAGCCCATAAACAATCAAATTGCGGTCCAATGCTTTTCTTTGCAATTTTTTGTACTCCAATCATTATTATTATTAATTCTAATTTTTATAATAGTAATATTAATTTAATTCTTAGACATTATTTTTATTATATAGTCTTCATCAAGTATTAATATATTAATATAAATGATAGAAATTACTTATTACTACCTTTTTTTAATATGTATGTTTGCTTTTACGTGCGGACCAATGAAAAAGGGCAAAAGTAAGAGAGAAGGTTAGTAAATATAAGGAAAAAGTGAAAAAGGTAGAGAGAAGGAAAGATAAAGTAGGAGAGAAGTGTAATAATTAGTTTGGCCAACCTTCCATTTATGGGAAAAGGTAGAAAATTATATATTAAAATGAAACATCCCAAAATAGAAAAACATACATATATAAAAAAACGGAGGGAGTATTAATTATTATTATCATTTTAATATATCATTAATTATAATCATTTATTAATTTAGAACTATCATTTAATGTTATCTAAAATACTACTATAATTATTATAAATTATAAATTACTACTCCCTCCGTTTTTTTTAACATGCACATTTTACCATTTTGGGATGTTTTTTTTAATATGTACATTTCTATCTTTTCCCATGAATGGAAGGTTGACCCACCTAATTATTACACTTCTCTCCTACTTTTTCTTTCCTTCTCTCAACCTTCTTACTTTTTTCCTTACTTTTACTAACCTTCTCTCTTACTTTTGCACTTTTTCCTTGGTCCGCGCGCAAAATCAAACATACATATAAAAAAACGGAGGTAGTATTATTTATCATTGTAATTATTATTTAACATTTGTATTATTATTGTTTAAATATTATTTATATAATTATTAGAATTCAATTTAATTGACCAATTCAGTTTAGTTCATCTCCAATCGGTTCAGTTCAGTTCATTTCAGCTCCAATCAATTCAGTTCAGTCCAGTTCACCTCCAATTAATTCAACTCAGTTCAATTCAGCTAGATTTAGGCGAAGAGAACAAAATTTAAATTTTTATGGCCATGTAAAAAAATCATAATTGTAATTAAGCTTTTCCAACACATAGATACAAGGCAAGGAATATTATAATCCTCAACACAACTAGTAAAATACAATTACTGTTCCTCGACTAATCATTGATGTGCATGGGATTTAGGCCTTAAGTCTAATGATGATGTCTGCAAGTGGAAGCTATAGTATGACCCATGCACATAATTTACATAAATAATACATATACCAAAGTAGAGCAGAAAGGGGAATTATAAGAAGATTAGATCTTTAAATTCATACATAGTTGGTAAGATTATGAATATAGGAGTACTATTCAACATAATTATGCATATATAGGCATAATTGTGGTGTGGTGTTGGATGTTATCTATGAATCCTGTTTTGCCGCATTGACTAGAACTTATAAATTCATTAATTTTAAAAAGTATGCTTTTTCCCCAAATTCCGTTTTTCTTTTGGGTTGATCAAAATAAACAACTTAGATTTGCTTTGAATAATCATTATCGAAAGCCAAAAGAGGTTTATTTGGATTGAAGTGAAGTAAAACCAACATAAAAGTGGGAATGGGTCCACCTGATTGTGGGCTTTTGGTAGCACAGCATCTGAACCAACTTCTTGCTTTGCTTTGTGACACCAGCATGGCGCTGTTTTGTTTCAGTGATATTGTATCACGCTCCTGGAGATAAATGAACTTCGTGCTTTTGCAAGGGTCAAACTTCAATTCCAATAAAATTGACTTTTTTTTATCATAAATAACCTTTTATAATCACTTTTTTACGAAAAAGCAACCTTTAAAATTTTTTTTTTGCAACTTACAACCTAAAACCTAAATTTTTTTGCGAAATGAAACCTTTTTGTAATTTCCGTCATTGACCGTTAGTTTCCACCCCGACACCACCCAAAAACACCCTGAAAACACCCCAAAACCACCACCCACCCTAACCCGAATGGCTGTGACTGTTGGGGCTGGTTTTGGGGCTGGTTTTGGAGGTGGTTTTGATTGGTTTCGGGTGGGCTGGGCCGGTTTTGAGGGTTGTTTCAGGTGGGCTGGGCCGGTTTTGGGGGTGGTTTTGGGTGGGGGGTTGTTTTGGGGTGGTCTCGGGGTGGGGTAGTGGTGGTGACGGGGTGGTGTCGGGTGGAAAATAACGGTCAACGGTCTAAAACTAACGGTCAATGACGGAAATTAGAAAAAGGTTTCATTTTGCAAAAAAAATTAGTTTTTAGGTTGTATGTTGCAAAAAAAAATTTAAAAGGTTGTTTTTCGCAAAAAAGTGATTATAAAAGGTTGTTTCTGACAAAAAACTCAATAAAATTCTAACTCTTTCACTATTGCAAGAAAATTTGGAAACTTCCTCACGTAATTATTGAACAGGCAAAATGCTAAAATCAACGGTGTTTCTTTTAATGACTGAGGTAGGTCATGCTATTTTGGACTGAATTAAACCTTGTTCTCATCATCAATTGCATTATAGTAAACTGAATTTATTTTTAAAGTAAACTTATTTATAATAAACTGAATTTATTTTTAAAGTAAACTTATTTATAATAAACTGAATTTAACTTATTTTTACAGAACTAAACTTATTGCTACTGAAATAGACCTATTACTTCCTCGATTTCTACATAAGTTGAACATAGAGAAAGTGTGGGAAAACCGAGGAGGATAGAGCGACAAAGTTGTTGTACACAATTGAAAAGAGAAAAGGTACTTTAATTAAATAAACAAGTGGATATATATTGCTTCAGTAAGGGTAATCATGTAATTTTATTATTTAAAATGTCCTATTTTGAGCTTGGTGTCACTTATTAGGAAAGTGTGTCACTTATTTAGAAACGGAGGAAGTATTATTGATACAAGTCAAGGTCCAAGTCAAAGTCAAAAGTCAACACATGGAGATGAGCCCATTTGTTTGGTCCTTGAAGCTTTTGGATTCACATTAAAGTCCTATGAGTGCTTGTCATATTCTACTTGGTAGACCTTGGCAATTTGATCGAAAGGTTATTCATGAGGGGGAAACCAATGTGTATTCTGTTTTGATGGGATCTAAGAGGATTCAACTTATGCCATTGTGCCCTAACACTATTGCGCCAAAGAAGGTTGAAAAGAAACCAAGTTTGTTCTTTTCGGCCAAGGAGTTCGAGAAAGAGGTCGAATTAGAGGGTCATGGTTATGCTTTATTTGTTAAATGTGCTTTAACTAATGATGTTTCTGTGAAAGATCCTAACCTTGCAGGTTTGTTGGAGGAGTTTGGGGATGTTTTTCCCGAAGAGTTGCCTCAAGGATTACCACCTTTGAGAGGAATTGAGCATGCTATTGATCTCGTGCCAGGCGCACCTTTGCCAAACAAACCAGCTTATAGATGTGATCCCGTGGCTTCTAAGGAGCTACAAAGGCAAATTGAAGAGTTGATTGAACGAGGCTATGTGAGAGAAAGCATGAGTCCATGCGCCGTTCCTGCCCTTCTTGTCCCTAAGAAGGATGGTACATGGAGGATGTGCATTGATAGTAGAGCCGTCAACAACATCACAATCAAGTATCATTTTCCTATGCCAAGATTGGAGGACATGCTTGATGAGTTACATGGAGCTATAGTATTTTCAAAGATTGATCTAAGGAGTGGTTACCACCAAATGAGAATTCGAGAAGAAGATGAGTGGAAAACTGCTTTCAAGACCAAACAAGGTCTATATGAGTGGATGGTGATGCCCTTTGGTCTATGCAATGCTCCTAGTTCTTTTATGAGACTAATGAATGAGGTACTACGTCCCTTTCTTAACAAGTTCATTGTTGTCTTTTTAGATGACATTCTTGTGTATAGTACTAGTATTGATTCTCATTTAGCTCATTTAAGACTTTTATTTGAAAAATTGAGAGAGCAAAAATTGTATGGAAAGATGGAAAAATGTGACTTTCTTGTACCTAGTATTGCTTTTCTTGGCTATATTGTGTCTAGGGATGGAGTAAATGTTGATCAAGAGAAAGTCAAAGCTATTTCCTCATGGTTGGCGCCTACAAATGCTCATGAATGTCGAAGTTTCCATGGCTTAGCTTCCTTTTATAGGAGGTTCATTCGAAACTTCTCAACAATTATGGCTCCAATCACTGAATTGATGAAGAAGGAGAGTTTTCTTGGAACACTCAAGCTCAAAGATCATTTGAAGAGGTGAAGAGGCTCCTTTGCAACGCTCCTATCCTTGCCTTGCCAGATTTCCACAAATTGTTCGAGGTAGAGTGTGATGCAAGTGGAATTGGAGTAGGTGTTGTTTTGATTCAAGAGAAGAGGCCTATTGCATACTTTAGTGAGAAATTGAGTGGCTCCAAACTCAATTACTCCAACTCTGATCGTGAGTTCTATGCTATTGTGAGGGCCTTGGATTATTGGTCCCATTACTTGAGGCCCAAGCCTTTCATTCTCCATTCAGACCATGAAGCACTCAAGCACATCCATGGACAGCAAAAGCTCAATCATAGGCACGCCAAGTGGGTTGAATTCCTACAGTCTTTTACCTTTTCTTCTAAGTACAAAGAAGGAAAGAGTAATGTTGTTGCTGATGCTCTTTCTAGGCGATCCTATCTCTTAACTATGGTTGATGCTAAAATCTTAGGGTTTGACCACTTAAAAGAATTGTATGTTAATGATGATGACTTTGGTAATTCTTTTACTAACCCTAATGGTTTGTATGTAGTTCAAGAAGGATTCCTTTTTAAGGGGAATAAGCTATGTATTCCTAAAAGTGGCGTGAGGGAGTTGCTTGTGAGAGAGAAGTTCATAGTGGTGGGGTGGCTGGTCATTTTGGCATTCAAAAGACCTTAGACACCTTGAGTGAGAATTTCTATTCGCCTAGCATGGTGAAGGATGTTCACATGGTGGTTAGTAAGTGTGCTACTTATCAAAAGGCTAAGAGTATTTTTCATAAAGGCCTATATACTCCATGTTCAGTCCCTAATTCTCCTTGGGATAGTGTGAGTATGGATTTCATTGTGGGTTTGCCTCAAACTCAAAGGGGAAAAGATGCTGTCATGGTGGTGGTAGATCGATTCTCTAAGATGGCTCATTTCATTCCTATGCATAAAACTGATGATGCTTTACATGTTGCTGATTTGTACTTTAGGGAGATCATTCGCCTACATGGCATCCCTAGAAGTATTGTTAGTGATCGAGATTCAAAGTTCCATAGTCACTTTTGGAGGAGCTTGTGGAAGATGGTGGGAACTAAGTTACTCTTCAGTACTAGTCATCACCCTCAGACAGATGGCAAAACTGAAGTTACAAATCGAACTCTTGGAGCTCTATTGCGTGGCTTGGTGAGCAAGACACAAAAGGATTGGGATATGAAGCTAGCTCATGCTGAGTTTGCTTATAATCGAGCTCATTCATCTACTACTTCTCAAACTCCATTTGAGGTGGTCTATGGTATCAATCCTTTTCTTCCAATTGATTTTATTGTGCTAACAAAATCTGAAATTCATGTGGATGCAAAGAAAAGGTCCGACACTTTCAAGAAGACATGTGAGCAAGTCAAAGCTAGAATTGAGAAGATGAATGCTCAATACAAAGAGAGGGCAAACAAACATAGGAGGCAGCCTAAGTTCAACATTGGCGATCTAGTATGGATCCATTTGAGGAAAGAGATTTCCAAGCAAGAGGAAGAACAAACTCATGCCTAGGGCAGATGGTCCCTTTGAAGTTCTTGAGGTGATTGGTTATAGTGCCTACAAGATCGATCTTCCAAGTGAGTATGGAGGTGTGAGTGCTACCTTCAATGTTGGAGATCTTAATCCTTACTATGATGATGCAAATTTGAGGATAAATTCTTTTGAAGAAGGGGAGAATGATACAAGTCAAGGTCCAAGTCCAAGTCAAAGTCAAAAGTCAACACATGGAGATGAGCCCATTTGTTTGGTCCTTGAAGCTTTTGGATTCACATTAAAGTCCAACTCTTCCTTTGTATCCATGATTACTGGGGAAGATGAGCCTAGTCCATGAACCATGCTATGAGGGGCGTCTAGCCCATGTTTTGGAGTCCATTTAGAGTCTTAGTTATTTTAATTAAGTCTTTTAATTTCAGTAAAGTCATTAGGGCCGAATTTGCTAGTATTTTCGGTCATCCTTAGGGTTTTGAGTCCTTGTACTCCAAGTATTGCAAGTTGTACTTGAGTTGTAATATTCCCTAAGTGTTCACACTAGGCAAGTTGCTGATTAGTTGCCATAATCCCTAAGTGTTCACACTAGGCGCCTATTAAGGGAAGATTTGATTCTATCTTCTCCTTTATTCTCTCCTAGATTTTAGGGATTACTTAGCAAGTTGATTAGATTGTAATCTCTTGGGATATTATGCTGATTTTCTGCTATGTGGTTGTTTGGAGGACAAGTTTGTTCTTGTCATTGGTTAATAATAAATACACGACATACCACATTACAAGGGTATGTGTGATTTAGTAAAAACTTGTGTTTATGAATTTAATAGTTGATTCTATTATTTTCGGCCATTAAATTAATTTTCAGGAGTGTTAATTAATTTAGTGATAATCTACTTAATTCCAGGAGTGGTTTAAAGTGAGATTAAAGTTAATTGAATCTTTCAGGAGTGTTAGATTTAATTATCATATCCAGTTCTTGATCGTTCTTGTTGTTCTTGGACGGTTTTCTTGGAAGTGTTCTTGATTTTTTTCGGACTTAGTTACTTTAGGATCCTTTGCTTGGATTCTTCCTCGGATGCTACTCTACCTTGCGGCTGCATTCATATCAATTATTGAATTCCCTTACAATTTATTAAGAATTGAAACTGATTTTTAGTGAATTGAACGGATTATTACTAAACTGAACTTATAAGTACTGAACATAACTTATTTTTATTGAACGAAACTCATTAATATTGAACTCAACTCATTTTTACTGAAACTTATTAAAATAAGTTGATGAGAACACGGTCGTAATGTAAATTACTAATTTTAGTTCAGTTTTTCATACTAAGTTAGGGATTTTAGTTCAGTTGTAGAGAACCACACTAAGCCTATATGTTACTCCTATTAGCAAAACTCTTTCTTTTTCAAATACGTGATGAGACATGTTCATTTATCTTCCCCTCACTCCCTCTCAGGTATGAGCTCATCTAACAAGTTTATATGAGTACCATTCTTTTCAAACCTCTTAGATATCGTTTATTCTTTCATCTTCACAAGGGATACCATTCTTTTTCAATCCTTGTGGCCACCAGTATATTTTGCTCTAACATCATCATAACTTCATGGCTGGGGCTATGATACATGAGACCCTGTTCAATTTCATAAAGTAGGCCCTTGTTTCATTGTTCAAAAGTAATGTGAAGTACAAGGTTTTTTTTTAATATAACATAAAAAATATATGCATTGTAAATTTGGGCCCAACTCCTATATACCATTGGGCCAAAATGTTTTTCCTTCTCATTTAAAGTAAACAAATACTTCCTCTGTGTTTTATAAGTGTTATATTTCACTTTAACACGCTTGTCGAGGCACGTTTTATATCAATTTTGAGGTGGATTTGAGGAGAGAGAATAGGGAGAGGAAGGTAACGGGTAGTTAGGGTCTTAGCCTCGTAGGGGTTGGGGATGGGTGGGGGTTTGAGTGAGGCTGGGATTCTAAAAAAGCGAAACCAAAATATATAATTATAAACAGCCAATGAACACCCGATACATGGCTTGTTTACTACTTAAATAGGGTTCTTTCAGGGCATAGAGCATTCGTGGCGGATCTCCTAATAGTTAGGATTATTTTTCGCCGAACGACCATAGTTTGGATTATTGTAGTCAATTTTTCCTTAATTTTATTTTCTTATTTTTGGTGTCCACTTAGAGATTGTAATGTCCAAAGAATTTAAAGAGTGAAACAATGTAAAAAAAAAACATAAAACATAATAAGGAATAGATTTTTGTGAATATATTAGCAATAATGATCAGAAATTAAAACGTCACAAAAGACAAAAAATCTACCAAAAGATTAATAAAATATGTCAGCTAAAGTGGGAACGGGATCGGCGAGAGAGTAGGCTAGTAAAACGAAACAATTATAAAAATGGAATGCTTGATGCTTTATCACACAAAAGAAATTAGTTTGGAAAAAATGTCAGAAATAAAAAATGTAAGAAATAACTTAACTTACATAATTAATTATAGGAACTTTACCTTCCTTAATTTAATTTATTAATTTACTCTTTTCTTAATTTTTATGTCCACCCCCTGTTAGGGTTTTATTTTAATACCGCAAGTGAACGGTGTCGTAACACTAACGACGAACACAGGAGGTGCAAGATTAAACGCTAGCGGACTTTAGACTATGAAATAGCTACACAATTCTATATCGGTGGTGAGGAGTACTGAAACTAATTTCTAAGAAAAAATGCAAAATGAAATGATGATTATAACTATGATATTAAAGCACTAAGAATGAGCATCACTACTAACATGAATTGATCCAGCACAACTTACATTCTAGTCAATGACTCGAAGCTTAGGAGAGATGACATTATTTCCAAAACGAACTACTTAAGATTGAGCATCCACTTGCATGTTTCCTATTTTCATGTCTAACATGCAAAATTAAATTCCCAATCTCAATTCTCACTTCTTTCATGTGACAATCTCGATCAATGACAAGCCAATCTATATTGAACCCCTAATTTAGTTGATGAATTCAAGTAATGAAATAACAATAATGCTACAAAGAAATCCTAATTTCAATTCCCTTTCTCATTGATAACACAAACCAGGGCTAACAATGATGCCATTTGAAAACAAACTTGCCAAAACCCTAATCATATGATTCAATAACATAGAATTAAAATGAATAACGCGATCAATCCATGCTAGGGCTCAACTTATTCCTAGAAATAGAACTACTCACTAATCATGACAATTTAAATTATGATAAACATAATTGAGAAATAGAAAAAGGAAATTGAGAAATCAAACTTGAATTAATAAGTATTTGAATTGAACTAATGAATACGATGTCTTGGATCTTTAAAACTAAGCAAAACCAATGTATTTAGGGCTAAACTAAAAGTTCTAATAACAAAAGACTGAATTGTTATGAAATACAACGTCTAAGTATATATGTTGTTCACTAAAATAAACTAAATCCGAAATCGATGGAAGAAACTCCTCGAATACACCACGTGTCAACGCGCTGACCGCGATCGGTGGTGCTGAACGGGACCAGTGGTGGCCGGCAGCCGCGTGTCGCGGCCCTGACCGCGATCAGTGATTAACTCTCGGTAAAAATCCGCGAACAGCGATGCATGTTGCGAGCAGTGGTGTGTGTGGAACATTCTTCTCAATTGAAAATAAACTCTCAAGAAGGCAAGCAATAAGCCTCTGGGGCTATCATATGAGACACGTAGGCTCTTAATGCAACTCAAAGAGCATTAAAACATTCTGAAAGTATCAGATCTCAAAAAATCTGCATCTGTAATAATTTCACACAAATCTATCAAAACTCATACAAATAGTATTGCAATATTCATCAAAATTTGCCCAAAATCATGTGAAATATGGAATCAATACCCCCTCCTCTTACCTTATATTACAGAGATATATATATATATAGGTTATTTTTCAGGAGCATTGAGAGCTTCACATAAAATTTCCATGTCAATAATATATTCAGAAAATTTCGTGATTATTAAATTTTTGAATTTTAAAAAAAGACAATGAGATATTTGGATAAAAAAGAGGTAGAGTTTGAGTCCTTATACAACTCAAGAATTAGTATGATGTACAAACTAATCGTTCATACCTTCATTTTTAAGAAGTATCCATTTTCATATACCTATCTTATCTCTATACTATAAGGGAATAGGGGGATGGATGTTAGGGTTTTATTTTGGGAAATTCTACATGGTGACCTCCTACTATTGATTTTTCTACGTGGTTGAAACAAAAATAAAAACAATTCTAGAAAGTAACCTTATGGTTTGATGTATTCAATTAGTGCTCTCTAATTATATTTAATTCACTAATCATAATCTAATAGATTAATTTGACTAACCAATTCTTAAAAAAGCCACATATTATAAGGCCTCTGGGTGGGGGCCCTGAGCGAGGGAAGCCCAGAGGATTTTTCTTCTTACCATAATATAATCTCATACTTATAAATGAGATTATATTTTTTTTAAAAAAAAATCTACTGCGTATAGCTTCTTCCCCTCTAAACTCCACTAATCACATGTTCTCCATTAAGGTCCTAAAAACAACCAAATCATAATTCATACAAATAGAGGGAGAAAGAGATGTTAATGAATAAAATCCAACCAAGTTTACTGCCAAACATGTCTTGCAGATCATGAAAGAAAAACGTTCACCGTGAAACTGGTACTCACATTCCAATCACAATAGCACAGATTTCAGGGTTAACCAAGGTAAGATTTGTTAGAGTTAGGAATGGTGGATCATGTAAAAGGTTGAGGCTACGCTTGTTGACAATAGCAGGACGATAACCTTGCTAAGTAGTAAATGATCTACAATTCGCAACAATCGCAATTTCATGCTTCAATCGTTTGATCAAACAAGAACCCATTCTTCGATTACAAATCGCCGACATTTGTCCTCAAAATTTTTGTTCTTCAATTTGAAACCAAATTTGGATGGAGAAGATGAAGGTGTTTGTTGCTATAGCTTCGAGTGCCGGAAGTAACAGGGAGAATTTAAACCGGTGCAAAAATTAACAACAATGACAATTCGATGGTGAAGGAAATCAATGGAGAAGAGGCATTTAATGGTGAAGTTTAGAGGTGATAGAGTCATTCCAGTAGATGGTGGATTTTTTTTGATGGGTTAATGGGAGGTTAGTCAAAGTTATGGTTAGTGGTTTAAAATATAATTAGAGCACTATAATTAGATATATCAAACCATAAGGTCACTTTGTACAACTAGTTTTATTTGTTTCCAACATGTAGAAAAATCAATACAACTATTATCATGCACCCGGGTGCACCGTGCGCATGGTGCACCCGGAGACAGATAACCGTTGTTAAATAGACTTTGTGCGTGAAATTGGCAATAAATGAAGATAGCTCAGCTGGTCAGCATTATGCGCCCAAGAGGTTGGGCTTTTAGATTAGGTCGCAGGTTCGACTCCCCATTTCTACCAATTGTCTTTTTTATTATTTTTTATTATATTCTTTTTTTCTTTTTCATTCTCCTACTTGCTTTTGTCTTATTTATTTATTAATTATATTCTTCTTATTTTCCATTCTCTAACTTTTATTTGTCCTTTTTATTTATTTATTATATTCTTCTTTTTTTCCATTCTCTAACTTTCATTTGTCTTTTTTATTTATTTATTATATTCTTCATTTCTTTTCCATTCTCTAACTTTCATTTGTCTTTTTTTTTTTTTTCTTTTTCATTGTCTAATTTTGATTTGTGTTATATTCTGGCTATATGATAGGCAGAATAGGTTTGATTATATTTAAAAAATGATAGGTAGCTTTACTTAAGTTAACTTAGATACAGATTCACCACTAAGTTAAAATAAGGTTCCTATGAACACCACTTGATTCAAGCTTAAAATCAAGCTAGCATAGGCGCCTAGATTAATTAGGAATTAATCAAAGCAAATAAAAACACAAGTTTTTAATCAATCAAAGTCTAATTTCGTTTATTCATGATTGTGCCCTTTAAATACATGTCCTTGACTCACTAGGAAAATAATTACTGAAATTAAAATGATTAAAAACTAATTAAACTAAAATCTATCCTAATTAGGGTTGGAAAGTCGATCCTTGAAGCTTGCTTATCATGTTGGACGTGCCTCTCTTCATTTCCCTTGATTTCTTCACTTTTCCCTTCAAAGTAGGAAACTAAACCCTAAAATGATAAGGTTAGGCGCCAAAGATGGACTTTTTGAGGGAAAATGATTCATTTTCCTTGCTCTTCTATGCTTGGACGTCCATTTTGAGGAAAGGATAGATGTTCTTCCTATCTTTGTTCTTAGTTGATCTTCTAGGAAGCTTCCTTGGGTTAGGCGCCATTTTTGCTGCTGCATTTAAGCTCTTCACTCGTCCATATGTAGTCATACAACCCTAATGGACTCTCCAATTAACATAAATAAAATTACAACTCAACTAATACTATCCTAGTTAATTTAATATGACATTAAATTAACTAAGAGTACATTTATTATTCTAGACTGCCTAATAAAGCAATTAAAGATAGTAACTTAGTTAATAATTAATTAACTAAGCTAAGGACACTCTCAAAGGACTCAATAGACTTAAGGGACTTTAAAACTTCCCTTAAAACACAAGTAACCATGTTCTTAGTCTTAGGATCAATGGAGCTAGATGGACCTCCATCAAAGCCCTTGGTTAACTTCTTAAATCTCAAAACTAACCATAACCAATAATTAAATAGACTTATTAAAAACCTTAGATTGATTAGGTTAGAGTAGCCAGATGCGTATGCATCATACTCTCCTTCTTGGAAAAAGATTCGTCCTCGAATCTTGGTGTTGAATTTGGATCTTAAGAGGACGAAAATTTGAAGACAAGTCTCCTTTCTTTAGATACATGTTCAATTTTAAACTTTTCTTTTTCATCTCCATGGCTCAAAACTGACATAGCATCTTCATTTAAGTTGCCTTCAGTAGAAACTTTATAATCTTCTCTTCCATGTACCTCTTTTATTACTTGATTGAGCTCTTCATCTTTTGGATCTAAAGGTTTCTCTTGTGAGCCACCACCAATAGGCTGTTCTACTTCTTTTTCTTTAGTTTCGTCCGCATGGGGTTTTCCTTCATTTAACATAGTCTCCTTGACATCTTCAATCTTTTCATTAACTAACCTGAGTTGGTGGAGATCTTTCTCCATTTGATGTGAACGTTCCACTAAGGTTTGAAGTTGTTGAGTACAAAGTTCAAGCTCCTTCTTCATACATGAATTGCAAAAGCATCCCTTTTGATAAGAACTTGACAAAAACATCTTCTTGAGCTCTCTTCTCAACTTACTCCAAGTGGCAATCTTTTGTTTTCCATCTCTTCTCCTTTGGGCCTTCAACTCTTCCCTCCATCCTAAAGCATTCTTTCTAAAAGAGTACTTGACTAGTCTAAGCAAATCATATTGATAAAGATCATACCTTTCACAGACTGTATCAATTTTGTGGAGCCATCTTTTAAATTTAAATGGACAAAGTGAACCATCAAATTTAGGTATTTGAAGGCGTTCAGGGATATCATATATAGGACCCATTGCTTAAAATTGGAACACTCATAGAAAGCTCCTTGTTGGTTTGAAGGATTTCGTCAGTTTTGCACCTCTTACGAAAAAACAATCCAGATTAACACTAAATGAACTCCGATTAGTCCCAACTTTTACCACTAGAAAGATCACTTCTTGAAACCCAAAAAGGACATATTAAACACCTTAAAACTCAAAGAAACAACATAGATATGGGGAAAAACTTTTGAGTTAAATTCTGACAGTTTTGCGATTTTGTGTTTAAGGTTTGTGTTTGGAAAATTTCGGCTAGGATATGTGTTGGTTCTGATACCATGTTATATTCTGGCTATATGATAGGGAGAATAGGTTTGATTATGTTTAAGAAATGATAGGTAGCTTTACTTAAGTTAACTTAGATACAGATTCACCACTAAGTTATAATAAGGTTCCTAAGAACACCACTTGATTCAAGCTTAAAATCAAGCTAGCATAGGCGCATAGATTAATTAGAAATTAATCAAAGCAAATAAAAACACAAGTTTTTAATCAATCAAAGTCTAATTTCGTTTATTCATGATTGTGCCCTTTAAATACATGTCCTTGACTCACTAGGAAAATAATTACTGAAATTAAAATGATTAAAAACTAATTAAACTAAAATCTATCCTAATTAGGGTTGGAAAGTCGATCCTTGAAGCTTGCTTATCATGTTGGACGTGCCTCTCTTCATTTCCCTTGATTTTCTCACTTTTCCCTTCAAAGTAGGAAACTAAACCCTAAAATGATAAGGTTAGGCGCCTAAGATGGACTTTTGGAGGGAAAATGATTCATTTTCCTTACTCTTCTATGCTTGGACGCCCATTTTAAGGAAAGGATAGATGTTCCTTCCTATCTTTGCTCTTAGTTGATCTTCTTTGAAGCTTCCTTGGGTTAGGTGCCATTTTTGCTGCATTTAAGCTCTTCACTCGTCCATATGTAGTCATAAAACCCTAATGGACTCTCTAATTAACATAAATAAAATTACAACTCAACTAATACTATTCTAGTTAATCTAATACTTCCTCCGTTTCTTTTTAAGTGCTACATATTGACTTTACCACTATTCATCCATTATAAGTTGACCGGCTTTTACGATTTATGCATAAGAAAAAGTATAGTCTTGTTGGATCTTGTTTTATTCGTATCGATGTATATATTTTTAATATCTAGTTGTCATAATTTTTACAAATGCATAATTAAAGATAAAACGATACGAAATGTGTCTCGACAAGTGTGAAAAGTGAAATGTTGCACTTAAAAACACTAGTGCATAGTTGGCCTTAGGTAGCACCCTAAAAGTGTTACTGAAGAGCTTAAAAGTGTTACTATAGGCAATAGGTAACACTTTTTAAAGTGAAACATCTGCCAATGCTACCTATTCTCTAAGGTAACACTTTTGAATCCTAATGTATCACTTTTTCAAGTGTTACGTAAAATTCTATAATGTAACACTTTTTTGAAACTAATGTATCATTTTTATAGTGCTACTTATAATATTTTATGTAACACTCTTTCATCTATTGTAACATTTGCTAGATCACCATTTGAACTATAGTAACACTCTATTAGATGTTACATATCACTTTACATTACCGTCTATAACACACTGTTAGATATTAGGTAACACTTTTTCATTTGTTCGCTTTTCATATTAACACTTCTATTTGAAATCTATCATATGTTTCTCATAGTAGCTTTATACTAAACTTACAAACGCAGTAAACAAAGAAAAAATAGAATCACATTATAAATATAAATGAGTATATTCGATCTCAAAGGTTATTGTAAAAAATGATACATAGTATTCATCAATTGAAAACACACTAACGTATTCAAAACAAAAATAGTTGATCCAAAAATTCAGTCACATAATAATCTCTCCCTAAATAAATGTAATCTCTAGACGAACATTTATTTGTTTCTTCAATCATCTTCAATTACATCGTCCTATCCATGCATCTCTCCCGAAACATCATCAATCCTTGCTACTCTTACATTATCTTCATCATCCTGTAATAAGAATAAAAAAAATATATACTAAGAGCAAATTATCTTGGCAAAAAGTATAGTTGCATTGGTTGATGTCACGGTACGGTTACCGGTTACCCACGTAACCGAGATTTTATTTTTCTTTCAAATTTTCTTTAAATTTTTTTTATTGTTCCCGAGCTGCTGCTGCCGAAGCCTTGTTGCTGCCGAAGACCTGTTGCTGCTGAAGAGTTGTTGTTGCTGCTGCTACCATGCTGTGCTGCTGCCGTGCTGCTGTTGCCGCTGCTGCTGCTGTTGCTGTCGCTGCTGCTGTTGTTGTTGCTGCTGCTGCTATTGTTGTTGCCGCTGCTGCTGCCAGTGCTGTTGTTGCTGCCGCTGCTACCGCCAGTGCTGCTGTTGCTGCTGTTGTTGCTGCCGCTGCTGCTGCGAGTGCTGCTGTTGCTGCCACTGTTGCTGCAAGTTCTGCTATTGCTGCCGCATAGTTGTTGTTGGGCAACTGTTGCCCACGCTCGGTCACTCCATGATAGCCGTTTAATAGCAATTAATTTGTGATAAAATTAAGGTTATTAAACTTATTAGAGGTTGAGAAAGGGAAATACAAGAGATCAAGTTAGAACTACAATATAAACTCGGGTGCCTAAATCTGGTCCATTCACACAGCCATGCAGAATAATTTGTACCAACCAAGTTGCCAGAATAGAAGGTGAACTCAAAAGTGATTGTAATAATTGAAACATACCTCTTGAAGCTCTAGTTCATTTGGTTCCGTGATTTCTATATTCGATGACACGCCCAACGATCGAGTCAAATTAGTAAAGGTTTCGGGAGGGAGTTGTTGCTTAAACATCTTCATGACTTCTTTAACGGTATCTTTCACAATTTGATTCTTATATGGTTTCAAAAATTCATCTGGGATGATTACATCACCCAAAGCTGTAGTGTCCTTACTCTTTTTTCCTTTCACAATTGAATACCTTCCAAGTTACCTTTGGTTTTCTGTGATATCAAGCTTCATTACTTCACGATATGCTCTGTCTCCATCCATCTGCCTTTCCATTTGAAGTTCCTCCATCTTGTCCTTAATCACAAATAATGAAAGCATTATTAAAATCTACCACAAGTTAAGATGAGAAAAGTGTAGTCTAAACACATGTAAAGGCAACCAAACTTACAATATTATCCTTAATAGGCTCGTAACATGTTTTGTATCGCTTTCCCTCTTTCCTCTTACGAGACTCTTTGTATAATTGTGCTTCAGATGGTCGTTTCTTCTCATTATCTTGTTGTTGCTACCATGAAAATATTGAAAAAAAAGTCAAAGTTTTTTAAAAAAGGACCGTGAAGCAGAAGGGCTGCCCCTTGCTTATTGTAATTAACTTACCAATTCATGTTCCTTCCGTGCAAAGCTAATGGGGCCCATAGTATGCCTATCTTTTTGGTTGATACTGTTTTCTCTGTTCTTCTTACTTTGTTCCTGCTCGTGAATAAAATAAACATAACTTAGAAAATGGCACTCTGAAATTTGACCTAGATATCTTAGGCAAAATAAAAGCATAACAAATACTTCAATAATATCTTCATTCCAAAAATCTAATAGTTGCTTGAAATAATCTTTCGGAATATTGTCGGGAGCATTTTCATATCGGTCATCATCATTGTCGTAAGCGCTAAAGTGCCTCTTTTTCACAATGCTTTTATGTCGACGCCAAAGCCTTCCAACTGATGCCAACACATTGTCCTTTCCTTCTTCGGAGATAATGAATTTAGTCTGCATCAATAATAAGACATTTAAAGGGATATTCAAAGAGATCAAGAATTTAAGAGTCCTTATGCATATTAAACGACACGAACCTTGATATATTTCCAAATTTTATCTTTATGAGGGACCTTATGCCAATTAATTTTGTTCAATGGCGAAAGACTTGAGTTACGAGCTATAGTTCTGAGAAAACTTGTAAATTTATCTAAAGTCTTCTTATCAGGACCAATAGGCTTCCCCACTTCATTCAAAATTATTGGCTTACGATCATCTAATGTCCATTCATGGACATCTTTGCACATAGTTGGTCCTCTAGGTCGCTTCACTTTTGACAATGCTATATAGAAACCAAAAAACGCATTTAGCAAATGTATTCATATTTTAAAAAGAAAATAGCAAAATGTATTCATATATTTTTTAAAAAAATTAGCAAAATGTATTATAGGATAGTGAAACATTACCACTGCCACCTTCATCAATACCACCTTGAATATCATCATTACCACCTTGAACATCATTAATACCAATTTCACCATCATCATCTAATTCATGCTCCGATTCTGGGACATCTGAGCACATGCTATTTTGATTTTCTTCCTCTAGATCATGTTGGAATGAATTTACCTCTAGAAATCTCTCCATTTGGGAACCAACTACTGGATGTTTTAGAACTTGCAAAACATTTGGTTGAGTGTTAGTTTGTGGCAGGAATAACCCATGTTGTTTCTTTCTCATTTCCTTTTCTTTTAACATTGTTTTCATCTTAATGTAATCACCGAGTGAGCCGGGAGCAACAATTGTCTTAATCTGCCCCATCTTTGTTTTGCGGCGACGCTCAACTTCTTTCTCCTGTTGGCTTTGGAATGTTGATTTTGTGTGGGCGGCAGCAGATTTGCTTACCCTTTCGTCAGAATTCACTATTATAGTAGCGCCTACTTTTTGGTGCACCTGAGACTGTGTCAGAACACTCTGTTGCAACCCTTGCTGTAAGTTTTGTTTTTGAGTCTTTGATTGACGCATCTTAGCTTGAGCGGCCATCGACATCGAAGAAAAATCTGTCTTCTCTTTAAGAGCCAAAACCTTTAAAAAAATGAATGGTAAGTATATGACTAAACATAACGGTAATGTTAACAGTTATAATCAGTACTTGTCTTGAACTAAAGAATTACCTTCTTAGAGCGAGACCTTATGTTTACAGATTTAATCCTTAAGTCTGTGCCGTCCTCATCACTCAATTGGATCTCCTCTTCAGTTGGTGTGTACTCATCACTACCTTCGATCACCCTCTTAGTTTGCTTTTTTACTTTTCTTTGATTGAAATAATTCATACGCCATTGTACTAACTCCCATTTCCTTCATTTTCATTTTGTTTTGTGCGATCCTCATTTCCCTAGCCTTTTCATAACATGTCATATTAATATCACTTCCTGCAAAAAGAAGTGTAAACGGGACCTCAGAGGTATAATTTCGCTTTCCCGAAAAATCAAACCATATCTACTCAAAAGGATAGTAGATATTACACCTCTGTTTTTGGTTTTGTAATCCTAAAAGAACAAGTATAGGACAAGTACTCGGTAAAGGAAAGGAAAAAAGCAATCAGCATAGAAGTTCTTGCCATCACAACATAACATAGTACATCAGTGAAGGACACTTCGAGTAAAAAACACTATGACAGCACTAAATATTCTGATGAGCTTGAACTGCTACATATTCTGATGCTAACAAACTTGAAACAGCAAAAACCATTGTGTTTCGATGCATTCCGTTTGAGTAGTCGGTCATGGGTCGCAGGGGCTTACAGTTTACAGTATTCCAAAGCCGCCTTAGACAGAATGACAGCACTAAATGCCCTTTTGCAAGTTAAAGATGAACGCTGTGTTCTTTGCCTAAAGTTTTGGACTTTATGTCATGTATATATCCTACTCTAAAGCATATCTGCTACCCAGAATGTAAAATTATATCCTTTTAATATTTAGAAATGAAGTCACTAAAATTCGTTAGATTGAATATAAGATTCGTTGCAGAGCTCCAGTCAATAGAATAATTAACTTGACAGAAGCAACTATTGCCTCAGGGGATGATGCAGGATGTGTTAAGGTGTAGACTCAGTTTCTTATGCTATAGTTTATATCATATTCTCACTTGCCAGTATGTAATGTTTCATAATACTTATCAGAATCAAGTTGAGTAAGCTGGAGCATATATTTACCTAAAGGCCTAGATTGGTTGACACGAAATTCTTAATTCCTTGACTTAATCTTAGGATGACTAGCTTCTATAGATGTCGTATCGTTTTCTCTTTTGCATGTTAACCATGAAATTCCTATAAATCACATTCAGGCTTAATGTTCAAATAGCATACCACATACAGAAGAAAAGATAAAACATACAGTGAGACCAATCACTGTGACAACATGCACTCAAAGGCTTAATGTTCTCTCATCTCCTCCTTCCTCTACTCATTTTCCACTAAATTTACTACCTATCCTCCCCTAATAATTTCCTCTAAGGAAGGCATAAAAAGAGACTATGGATACACATCACTTACTATATTGCAGAGTCAAAATGTAAATGAGACTGTGTACTTACAAGTAGTCAGTGCTCTACTGCCGATTGGAGAAGTATTTGAGGAGGCCCGCCTGACTTTATGCCTTGGGTTGTAGAACTTATAGTCCCTGGCAGTACCAAATACCTGAACCTGTAGCAGCAATAAAGCTAGATTCACTAGTATCATCATTCTTCTATGCACAAATTGATATAGACAACCAAACTCAGCCTGGACCGAGTATCCGACTGAGATAATCCTACCCGAAACTGAGCTGAAACAATCTACACTTATTCGCATATTAAACACCAGAATTGACTGATTCCAAACAAGAACCAGAAATGACTGATTCCAAACAAGAACCAACAGTGACTGATTCCAAACAAGAACAACAAGTGACTGAACCAAACAATAACATGCAGAAGTAGTTCGTTGATTTTGCAGGTTATTTGTAAACAAGAACCAGAACTGAACCAAGCTAATGCAGACGGATAAATATATGTAAAAGGATCAGCCCACGTAAAGACTTTACTCTATCTGCCAAATTCATTATACTTCTGTTTTGCAGTCAAAATACTACTAAATCACACGTTCATACTAACTAGCAAGCTATGCAAGGTTCACTCTGTATATAAAAGCGGCTATAGCAAATTCCGCAGCAGTATGTGTTAAAGGAAAGCATTATGCAGTATCATGATTTAACTAAATGAACGAAAATAAACCATTATGAAGATATCGAAGACCTCTAGTAAGCTAAAAAAAAAGCTATTGTAACTGCCAAATTCATCAAGGCAATGGAAAGACTTAAAAAGCTCAGCCCACGTAAACCACGACATAGGAAGAGAGAATTTGTAAAAAGTAATACATAACTTAATAGTTCATTCACTAAAACAGAAGCATCTTCATGGTATTTCCCTATTCGAAATCGACGGGTTGCATCCAATCCCAATCTGTCTCATCTACATCAGTATTATCTTCATGGCTCTCAACACATGGTTCAGTGTTCATGGTATTTCGATGAACTTCGACTTTGTTAGATGCACCATCTCTACACCAAGTTATATCATCAGCATCAACTCTAGGAATAGTTAAATCCTCAACAGGTTCCTGAACTTTACTAAAATATGTGTCTGCGGATTGCCCCTCTGTATTAAAGAAGTCTCTAGGCAACTTTCGATGCACATAATGCCAATATTCCTCAATACTATCTTCTATATAGAAAACTTATTGCACCTGTGATGCCAAGACAAAAGGGTCATCCCTTGAACACAATCTCCTAAAGTTTACCCGAGTCATGCCATAGTTGTCTATTTCCACATGAAACCAATCACAGTTGAACAAGATGATACTAAATGCACTCCAGTAATCTATCTCAATTATTTCTTTTATTTTCCCATAATAAGTGACACAACCAAGAACGGGATTGCTATCCTTGCTACTAGAGAAGCTTGAAGTTAAGGCTGTCAACGAGACTCCACTATTTTGGCTTTTACATTACTCATCATGCATTTTCGTGTAAAAGTTATAGCCATTGCAAAAATATCCGGTGTATCTCCTTGCAACAGTTGAAGGACCCAAGGAAAACCACCTAATATTATCACTAACATCATCCAACTCAACCCTTTCCCTAAACCAATCCACGATCTCGTTTCTATGTTGTCGAGCTTCTCTCCACCTTCTTTTCCGCTTATCTCTAGAACCTCTTTTTACAAACTCTTCATGCTCCCTACATTAATGGATACCATAAAATTACATTAGACCAATACTATAACATATAATTAAAACATTTAAGACAAGATTGATTCTCACTTGATGTATTTCTCAACTAGCTCATCATCACAATTGAACAACGCATATCGATGAGCTTGAATTCTTGTATTTGCATCCAAATTGTACACAATCCCTTTCTTCTTCCCTCTTTTATTCCCCCAAGAGGATGGCCTATCTTAGGGAGCATAAGAAATTCAACATCAACTTTACTATCCTTCTCATGGATTCGGTATAATCCTTTACGACGCTTCTTTGCACCATCATGCAAATATCTAGAGCAGAATATCAAACACTCTTCGGCCATATAACCTTCCGCTATAGAAGCCTCTGGGCGACTTCTATTTTTAACATAAGATTTCAGCTTCCCCAAGTATCTCTCTATAGGATACATCCACCAACCACACACTGGACCACCAAGTTTTATTTCTTCAACCAAATGAATAGGCAAGTGGACCATTATGTCAAAAAATGACGGTGGAAATATCCTCTCGAGTTCACAAAGAGTCTCATTAATCTCAGTCTCAAGGCGATCTAAATCTTTTGGATCAATGGCCGTACTGCATATGGCTCTAAAAAATGCACTCAATCTGATAAGAGGTAAGGCCACATGCTTTGGCAAAACTTTTCTAATCCCAACAGGAAGTAAATGCTGCATTATGATATGCGCATCGTGACTCTTATACCCTAATATCTTTCCCTCCTTTACTTGCACACATCGAGCAATATTTGATGCACACCCTTGAGGTAGCTTTGCATTCTTCAGGACACTACAAAACATGCTTTTCTCATCCTTTGTCACTGAAAATGATGCTTTTGGCAGCAAAACGTACCGCTCATCATCTGATTTCTTGGGATGCAATTCTTGTCTAACTCCCATTTCTTGCAAATCTAATCGAGCCTTATGATGATCTTTAGAATTTCCAGGTACGTCTAACAAAGTTGAAAGCACACTGTCACAAATGTTTTTTTCTATGTGCATGACATCCAAATGATGGGGACAAGCATTATCTTTCCAATACGGCAAAGTATGAAAGATAGAGGACTTCCTCCAAGGACAATCTTTATAATTCTTCTTTGGTTGTAACTTTCCAAAACTATTTTCCCAATCCTCTAGCAAGCTTTGAACTTCGGCCCCACTCAAACGATCTGGATATATTCTCTCTTCCTTTTCCCCATCAAAAGACTTCGCATCATGCCGCCAAGGATGATTGGGATCCAAACCACGACGATGACCCATATAACAGGACTTGTTACTGTTGCTCAAATGTCGATGGTGAGTCTCATAATGGCAATAGGGGCATGCAAACTTCCCTTTGGTGCTCCAACCAGACAACATAGCGTATCCTGGAAAGTCACTTGTGGTAGATTGTAAGACTGCATACATTTTAAACGTTTCACGCTTTGAAGCATCATACGTATCCACCCCAAACTGCCATAGTTCTTTAAGCTCTTCTATTAAAGGTTGGAGGTAGACGTCAATGTCTTTTCCAGGAGAGGTGGGACCTGGAATAAGCAAAGACAACATAAGGAACTCTGACTTCGTGCACAACCATGGCGGTAAGTTATAATTTATTAAAACAACAGGCCATGTGCTATGTTGGGTGCTCATGGTGCGAAATGGATTGAATCCATCACTCGCAAGACCTAAACGAACATTACGTGACTCACTAGCAAATCTCGAGTGTTCTTTATCAAACTTCTTCCAAGCCTCTCCGTCAGCACGATGCCTTAAAAACCCATCTTTGTCCTTCCTTTCCTCATGCCACCTCATCAACTCTGCTGTTTCCGAGCACATATAAAGCCTTTGTAGCCTTGGTTTAAGAGGAAAATGCCAAACTACTTTTGCTGGTACTTTATGTGCACTCTTAGTTGATTCACTACTAGTTGATTCATTTTCCTTCCACCTAGAAGTTTGACAAACATGGCAGCATGTAGCAGCTTCATGCTCCTTCCAATAAAGCATACAATCATTACGACATGCATGAATTTTGTCATAATGAAGACCCAAATCTTTCACCAATTTTTTTGCCTCGTTGAAAGACTTAGGCAATTTGGCTTCTGGCAATAATTCTCGCAACAAGTCCAAGATATCTGAAAAGGCTGAATTAGTCATCCCATGGACGCACTTCAAAAGGTACAAGCGAATAAGGAATGATAGTTTTGAAAATGTTTTACACCCAGGAAAAAGCTCTTGTTTTCCATCTTCAACCAACCTAAAAAACTTCTTAGTCTCCGCATCAGCCACACCTCGAACCCCTTCATGGTCGTGTGAAAATCTTTCTACCGTATCTCTATGAGTATCATATATGAGACCGTCCATGTCATCATGGGTGACATTGTCTTCACTTAAACTCTCCACATTTAACTTTGAAGACATACCCTTCTCACAAAGACTCCATCCTATAGTGTCGGGTTGAATCCCATTCGCGATCAAATGATTATACACTTTCTCTCTATGGTGCCAAAAACGGTTATAACACACCTTACATGGGCAGGTGATCTGATCTCCAATTGCTCGGGTAGCAAATGCTTTATTTAGATAATCCTCCACTCCTTTCTCATACTCGTTGCTAGATTGTAGGAAATTGGTCCAACTACTCATTCTGTCACCTTTACAATATGCAAAATCAAACATAATTCATATAGAAAATTAACACAATAATGTATAACCCTTCCATGGCTTATAAGGACTTAAAGGGACATAAAAAATAATAACCAATAAATTAAGAGTTAAAATAATCTCCTATAATAACCGAAAGCCAAAACAAAAATCAATATCATTATCACAAACCAAAGCAAAGAATCAAATCAAAACAATTAGAACCTACCACCTAAATTAAGAATTATTCCTCGTTTGGGGATTTAGCACATCACCCTATCAATATTCTATCTTCTCAAGTTAGAACGAGCAGAGTACAGTTAGTGAGTTAGATTGATTCCAATCTCACCATCAATCTAAACAATAACTAATCATAATACAAGGCATCTCAGAAGATTATCTTGACCACATAGCGAGGGTGGTGACAGAAAGACCGCCAAATAGTATAGTTAGCTAAGAAAAAACAAATCTCAAACTCAATATACTGTGGCATATCAATACATATGAGTTAAAACTAGGCTTAACAAAGTTCACAAAAATAGCTTCCTGTTAATCAACCACTATTTCCCAAACTGAAGCAAGGCAATAGCTACAATACTGCTAATTCTGTTGAGCTATGGTAATTTTACCAATCAAAGAAAATGTTGACATTGGGTCAGGCAACAAGAGAGGATGCGAGAAGAATGCAATGAAAAATTATGATTAACTAAGTATACAATTCTAATTCACAATTCTAATTATGTTCGTTACTAGCCAGCGATTCAAATTAACTAAGAATACATTTCTAAATCACAATTCTAATTCACAGTAGTAATCAATTAAGATGGAACACCGAATAATTAACATAATCAAAATACAAAAATCCCTCTCTTTTTTTATTGTAAAACCAGATCCCTCTCTTTTTTCATTGTAAAACCAGATCTTTTTGCTGTTTTACATTATATACATAGATACTTACAATGAAATCAGATACTTATTCACCAAGCAAATAAGCCAGTGATTCATAATTAAGCAGATCATCAATACAAAAGGATCTGGTTTTACAATGAAAAAAGAGAGGGATTAACTTACTGCATTCCCAATTCTAATTCCCAATTCTAATTCACAGTAGTATCAATTACGATGGAATGAAAAATTAACAAAATCATAAACCAATCTCTACATTCCCAATTCTAATTCCCAATTTAAATTCCCAATTCTAATTCCCAATTCTAATTCACAATACTAATCAATTAAGATGGAATGAAAAATTAACAAAATCAAAAACAAAACTCCCTAAATTCCCAATTCTAATTCACAATTGACAAGAAAGAAAAGAAGAAAACTTATCGTGAGGTTGCGTTCCTGTAGCCTTGAAGCAGAGGTGGCGTTACCACGCCAGAGAGGAAATTGTCAATTGAGCGCCAGTGAAGAGTGACAATGGTGATTCTCGTTCTGCAAGAGGTGTCGCACGACGCCTGTCAAGTCTCTAATCTGTTAATTGCCAAACCTAGGAATCAGTGAAAGATTTATTTTTTAATTGTCACATTACATACAATAGCGGCTGATTCTCGCCCAACATAATAGTTTAGCGCCTTATTTGCTTGGTCAATTTTGAGTAACCGCCTATTAAGTAATTTTGAAAAAAAAAGGTTTAAAGTATATTTTAAATTATAATATATATATGTAACACTTTTCTAAATAAAAAAAGGTAGCACTTTTTTAAAGTGTTACTTTAAATGTTGTTAATTTTAAAAGTGTTACCTTGAAATGTTACTTGGTTAAATAGTGTTACTACAAAGTGTTACCTATTTTTAAAGTGTTACAGTAAAGTGTTATCCATTAACAAAGTGTTACTAAAGTGTTACGTTTGTAGACAAATAATTTGTCAATTGAAAAGTGTTACTATTGTATGTTACCTAAAGCTAAGTTTGTTGTAGTGAAAGAAACGGAGGAAGTATGACATTAAATTAACTAAGAGTACATTTATTACTCTAGACTCCCTAGTAAAGCAATTAAAGATAGTAACTTAGTTAATAATTAATTAATTAAGCTAAGGACACTCTCAAAGGACTCAATAGACTTAAGAGACTTCAAAACATCCCTTAAAACACAAGTAACCATGTTCTTAGTCTTAGGATCAATGGAGCTAGATGGACCTCCATCAAAGCCCTTGGTTAACTTCTTAAATCTCAAAACTAACCATAACCAATAATTAAATAGACTTATTAAAAACCTTAGATTGATTAGGTTAGAGTAGTCAGAAGCGTATGCATCATACTCTCCTTCTTGGAAAAAGATTCATCCTCGAATCTTGTTGTTGAATTTGGATCTTAAGAGGACGAAAATTTGAAGACAAGTCTCCCTTTCTTTAGATACATGTTCAATTTTAAGCTTTTCTTTTTCATCTCCATGGCTCAAAACTGACATAGCATCTTCATTTAAGTTGCCTTCAGTAGAAACTTTATAATCTTCTCTTCCATGTACCTCTTTTATTACTTGATTGAGCTCTTCATCTTTTGGATCTAAAGGTTTCTCTTGTGAGCCACCACCAATAGGCTGTTCTACTTCTTACTCTTCAGTTTCGTCCGCATGGGGTTTTCCTTCATTTGTCATAGTCTCCTTGACATCTTTAATCTTTTCATTAACTAACCTGAGTTGGTGGAGATCTTTCTCCATTCGATATGAACGTTCCACTAAGGTTTGAAGTTTTTGAGTACAAAGTTCAAGCTCCTTCTTCATACATGAATTGCAAAAGCATCCCTTTTGATAAGAACTTGAGAAAAACATCTTCTTGAGCTATCTTCTCAACTTACTCCAAGTGGCAATCTTTTGTTTTCCATCTCTTCTCCTTTGGGCCTTCAACTCTTCCCTCCATCCTAAAGCATTCTTTCTAAAAGAGTACTTGACTAGTCTAAGCAAATCATATTGATAAAGATCATACCTTTCACAGACTGTATCAATTTTGTGGAGCCATCTTTTAAATTTAAATGGACAAAGTGAACCATCAAATTTAGGTATTTGAGGGCATTCAGGGATATCATATATAGGACCCATTGCTTAAAATTGGAACACTCATAGAAAGTTCCTTGTTGGTTTGAAGGATTTCGTTAGTTTTGCACCTCTTACGAAAAAACAATCCAGATTAACACTAAATGAACTCCGATTAGTCCCAACTTTTACCACTAGAAAGATCACTTCTTGAAACCCAAAGCGGACATATTAAACACCTTAAAACTCAAAGAAACAACAGAGATATGGGAAAAAACTTTTGAGTAAAATTCTGACTGTTTTGCGGTTTTGTGTTTAAGGTTTGTGTTTGGAAAATTTCGGCAATGATATGTGTTGGCTCTGATACCAAGATGTTATATTTTGGCTATATGATAGGCAGAATAGGTTTGATTATGTTTAAGAAATGATAGGTAGCTTTACTTAAGTTAACTTAGATACAGATTCACCACTAAGTTAAATAAGGTTCCTAAGAACACCACTTGTTTCAAGCTTAAAATCAAGCTAGCATAGGTGCCTAGATTAATTAGGAATTAATCAAAGCAAATAAAAACACAAGTTTTTAATCAATCAAAGTCTAATTTTGTTTATTCATGATTGTGCCCTTTAAATACATGTCCTTGACTCACTAGGAAAATAATTACTGAAATTAAAATGATTAAAAACTAATTAAACTAAAATCTATCCTAATTAGGGTTGGAAAGTCGATCCTTGAAGCTTGCTTATCATGTTGGACGTGCCTCTCTTCATTTCCCTTGATTTCTTCACTTTTCCCTTCAAAGTAGGAAACTAAACCCTAAAGGAAAAATTGACAAGAACAGGCCAAACTATTAGCCATCTTCTATAAACAGGTCATACTATGGATAATCCATGAACAGTCCCAACTATCACCCCTATCTTCCATAAACAGGCCAAGTGACCGGTTCACCTGTTATAGCAGGTAAAACCTTGATTTTTTATTTCTTTTTATTTAAAAAAGCTTTTTAATTAACTTTAGAAAACAAAAAAAATATCACCCGTCCCTCACCCCACTCCCTGGTAGTCACCCCCCACCCCTTCCCACACCCACACCGCCACTGCCACTCAGCCTCACCCACCTCCCACTCTTCATCTTCATCTTCAACCCGAATAAACTCATCCTTCTCGTAGATTCTCCCACTCTTCATCTTCAACCTCAACCTCTTCATCTTCAACTCCAACCCCAGAAAGTCCGATCCCCAAAATCCTGAATTTGCTGACGAACAACATCAATACCGCGTTCATCAGAAGCATTAAGCTCAAGAATCATTTTACGGAACTGATTACCATAAAGCTTCCTTGCAACTGCCAATATCGTAGACGTTTTCCCTGTTCCTGGAGGTCCATAAAGCAGTAGATGCGACAATCTATTCTCGTTCGTCAACCTATCAACTGCGCACAATACACACACAATTATAGGATACTGAAAACATAATCTAAAACACTAATTAGAGACTTAAGACAGCGAAATTGGATGAGAATTGGGGAAATTACTGGTGTCGATAATGTCGCGATGTGCAGAAACGTCGTCGAGAGATTGAGGGCGGTATTTTTCGACCCACATGGTGGATTTACCGTCGCCGGTGGTGACGATGTTTTTGGCTTTGTTAGGGTTGAGAATGGTGTCGTTGTTGGGTTCGTCGACGTCCATGAGAGAGATATTGAATTCAACCAACTGAATGTTATAATGGATGAGAATTGAATACTGATATTGAATTAAACATATGGCTTATTACAGAATTAGCTTAGGTTGATATAAATAGTGGTTGCTGGTGTTGATGTTGGGAGTGGGAAGTCGTGCTGATGGTAGAAAGTATCAACTGGATATCAACTGGATAATCTTTACCATTCACTAGTTTGGTAAATTTCAATTTTGGGTGGTCCAAATGCTATTTGGACTCTGAACCTTTAATTTCCAGCTAGATTTTCAGATTAATTTGATTCATATGGTGCGAGCATATTTTTTTATAGATAATGTGGTGCAAGCTTCTGGTTGATTCATTGCTCTAATTTTCTTTAGTTTTAGATGAATGCTTTATAAAAAGTTCTTTGGATCTGAAAATCTAAGTTTTTTCTTCAATTTACTAATTAGAACTTAAAAGGGTAAGGGTGGGGGTGGAAGGTGGTGGCTGGCGTGAGGGTGGAGTGGTGGTTGTGGTTGGGTAATAAAGGAAAGAAGAGAAAGAAGGAAAAAACGGGGGTGTGTGTGGTGGCTGGAAGAAGAGAGGGTGGAGGATGGGTGGTGACCTCAAACAGAGAGAAGAAAAGGAAAAAAAATAATTAAAAAAAGTCACGTGATAGTCACGTGATTTCATTTAACCTGTTGTAGCAGGTGAACCGATCACTTGGCTTGTTTATGGAATTTGGAGGTGATAGTTGGGACTGTTCATGGATTATCCATAGTCTGGCCTGTTTATAGAAGATGGCTAATTGTTTGGCCTGTTCTTGTCAATTTTTCCAACCCTAAAATGATAAGGTTAGGCGCCTAAGATGGACTTTTGGAGGGAAAATGATTCATTTTCCTTGCTCTTCTATGCTTGGACGCCCATTTTGAGGAAAGGATAGATGTTCCTTCCTATCTTTGCTCTTAGTGGATCTTCTTGGAAGCTTCCTTGGGTTAGGCGCCATTTTTGCTGCATTTAAGCTCTTCACTCGTCCATATGTAGTCATACAACCCTAATGGACTCTCTAATTAACATAACTAAAATTACAACTCAACTAATACTATCCTAGTTAATCTAATATGACATTAAATTAACAAAGAGTACATTTACTACTCTAGACTCCCTAATAAAGCAATTAAAGATAGTAACTTAGTTAATAAATAATTAACTAAGCTAAGGACACTCTCAAAGGACTCAATAGACTTAAGGGACTTCAAAACATCCCTTAAAACACAAGTAACCATGTTCTTAGTCTTAGGATCAATGGAGCTAGATGGACCTCCATCAAAGCCCTTGGTTAACTTCTTAAATCTCATAACTAACCATAACCAATAATTAAATAGACTTATTAAAAACCTTAGATTGATTAGGTTAGAGTAGCCAGATGTGTATGCATCATACTCTCCTTCTTGGAAAAAGATTAGTCCTCGAATCTTGTTGTTGAATTTGGATCTTAAGAGGCCGAAAATTTGAAGACAAGTCTCCCTTTCTTTAGATACATGTTCAATTTTAAACTTTTCTTTTTCATCTCCATGGCCCAAAACTGACATAGCATCTTCATTTAAGTTGACTTCAGTAGAAACTTTATAATCTTCTCTTCCATGTACCTCTTTTATTACTTGATTGAGCTCTTCATCTTTTGGATCTAAAGGTTTCTCTTGTGAGCCACCACCAATAGGATGTTCTACTTCTTTTTCTTCAGTTTCGTCCGCATGGGGTTTTCCTTCATTTATCATAGTCTCTTTGAGATCTTCAATCTTTTCATTAACCAACCTCAGTGGGTGGAGATCTTTCTCCATTCATTGTGAACGTTCCACTATGGTTTGAAGTTGTTGAGTACAAAGTTCAAGCTCCTTCTTTATACATGAATTGCAAAAGCATCCCTTTTGATAAGAACTTGACAAAAACATCATCTTGAGCTCTCTTCTCAACTTACTCCAAGTGGCAATCTTTTGTTTTCCGTCTCTTCTCCTTTGGGCCTTCAAGTCTTCCCACCATCCTAAAGCATTCTTTCTAAAAGAGTACTTGACTAGTCTAAGCAAATCATATTGATAAAGATCATACCTTTCACAGACTGTATCAATTTAGTGGAGCCATCTTTTAAATTTAAATGGACAAAGTGAACCATCAAATTTAGGTATTTGAAGGCGTTCAGGGATATCATATATAGGACCCATTGCTTAAAATTGGAACACTCATAGAAAGCTCCTTGTTGGTTTGAAGGCTTCGTCAGTTTTGCACCTCTTACGAAATAACAACCCAGATTAACACTAAATCAACTCCGATTAGTCCCAACATTTACCACTAGAAAGATCACTTCTTGAAACCCAAAAACGACATATTAAACACCTTAAAACTCAAAGAAACAACAGAGATATGGGCAAAAACTTTTGAGTAAAATTCTGACTATTTTGCGGTTTTGTGTTTAAGGTTTGTGTTTGGAAAATTTCGGCTAGGATATGTGTTGGTTCTGATACCAAGATGTTATATTCTGGCTATATGATAGGCAGAATAGGTTTGATTATGTTTAAGAAATGATAGGTAGCTTTACTTAAGTTAACTTAGATACAGATTCACCACTAAGTTAAATAAGGTTCCTAAGAACACCACTTGATTCAAGCTTAAAATCAAGCTAGCATAGGCGCCTAGATTAATTAGGAATTAATCAAAGCAAATAAAAACACAAGTTTTTAATCAATCAAAGTCTAATTTCGTTTATTCATGATTGTGCCCTTTAAATACATGTCCTTGACTCACTAGGAAAATAATTACTGAAATTAAAATGATTAAAAACTAATTAAACTAAAATCTATCCTAATTAGGGTTGGAAAGTCGATCCTTGAAGCTTGCTTATCATGTTGGACGTGCCTCTCTTCATTTCTCTTCATTTCCTCACTTTTCCTTTCAAAGTAGGAAACTAAACCCTAAAATGATAAGGTTGGGCGCCTAAGATGGACTTTTGGAGGGAAAATGATTCATTTTCCTTGCTCTTCTATGCTTGGACGCCCATTTTGAGGAAAGGATAGATGTTCCTTCCTATCTTTGCTCTTAGTTGATCTTCTTGGAAGCATCCTTGGATTAGGCGCCATTTTTGCTGCTGCATTTAAGCTCTTCACTCGTCCATATGTAGTCATACAACCCTAATGGACTCTCTAATTAACATAAATAAAATTACAACTCAACTAATACTTTCCTAGTTAATCTAATATGACATTAAATTAACTAAGAGTACATTTATTACTCTGGACTCCCTAATAAAGCAATTAAAGATAGTAACTTAGTTAATAAATAATTAACTAAGCTAAGGACACTCTCAAAGGACTCATTAGACTTAAGGGACTTCAAAACATCCCTTAAAACACAAGTAACCATGTTCTTAGTCTTAGGATCAATGGAGCTCAATGGACCTCCATCAAAGCCCTTGGTTAACTTCTTAAATCTCAAAACTAACCATAACCAATAATTAAATAGACTTATTAAAAACCTTAGATTGATTAGGTTAGAGTAGCCAGATGCGTATGCATCATACTCTCCTTCTTGGAAAAAGATTCGTCCTCGAATCTTGTTGTTGAATTTGGATCTTAAAAGGACGAAAATTTGAAGACAAGTCTCCCTTTCTTTAGATACAATTTCAATTTTAAGCTTTTCTTTTTCATCTCCATGGCTCAAAACTGACATAGCATCTTCATTTAAGTTGCCTTCAGTAGCAACTTTATAATCTTCTCTTCCATGTACCTCTTTTATTACTTGATTGAGCTCTTCATCTTTTGGATCTAAAGGTTTCTCTTGTGAGCCACCACCAATAGGCTGTTATACTTCTTTCTCTTCAGTTTCGTCCGCATGGGTTTTTCCTTCATTTAACATAGTCTCCTTGACATCTTCAATCTTTTCATTAACTAAACTGAGTTGGTGGAGATCTTTCTCCATTCGATGTGAACATTCCACTAAGGTTTGAAGTTGTTGAGTACAAAGTTCAAGCTCCTTCTTCATACATGAATTGCAAAAGCATCCCTTTTGATAAGAACGTGAGAAAAACATCTTCTTGAGCTCTCTTCTCAACTTACTCCAAGTGGCAATCTTTTGTTTTCCATCTCTTCTCCTTTGGGCCTTCAAGTCTTCCCACCATCCTAAAGCATTCTTTCTAAAAGAGTACTTGACTAGTCTAAGCAAATCATATTGATAACGATCATACCTTTCACAGACTGTATCAATTTAGTGGAGCCATCTTTTAAATTTAAATGGACAAAGTGAACCATCAAATTTAGGTATTTGAAGGCGTTCAGGGATATCATATATAGGACCCATTGCTTAAAATTGGAGCACTCATAGAAAGCTCCTTGTTGGTTTGAAGGCTTCGTCAGTTTTGCACCTCTTACGAAATAACAACCCAGATTAACACTAAATAAACTCCGATTAGTCCCAACTTTTACCACTAGAAAGATCACTTCTTGAAACCCAAAAACGACATATTAAACACCTTAAAACTCAAAGAAAAAACAGAGATATGGGCAAAAACTTTTGAGTAAAATTCTGACTATTTTGCGGTTTTGTGTTTAAGGTTTGTGTTTGGAAAATTTCGGCTAGGATATGTGTTGGTTCTGATACCAAGATGTTATATTCTGGCTATATGATAGGCAGAATAGGTTTGATTATGTTTAAGAAATGATAGGTAGCTTTACTTAAGTTAACTTAGATACAGATTCACCACTAAGTTAAATAAGGTTCCTAAGAACACCACTTGATTCAAGCTTAAAATCAAGCTAGCATAGGCGCCTAGATTAATTAGGAATTAATCAAAGCAAATAAAAACACAAGTTTTTAATCAATCAAAGTCTAATTTCGTTTATTCATGATTGTGCCCTTTAAATACATGTCCTTGACTCACTAGGAAAATAATTACTGAAATTAAAATGATTAAAAACTAATTAAACTAAAATCTATCCTAATTAGGGTTGGAAAGTCGATCCTTGAAGCTTGCTTATCATGTTGGACGTGCCTCTGTTCATTTCCCTTGATTTCCTCACTTTTCCCTTCAAAGTAGGAAACTAAACCCCAAAATGATAAGGTTGGGTGCCTAAGATGGACTTTTGGAGGGAAAATGATTCATTTTCCTTGCTCTTCTATGCTTGGACGCCCATTTTCTGGAAAGGATAGATGTTCCTTACTATCTTTGCTCTTAGTTGATCTTCTTGGAAGCTTCCTTGGGTTAGGCGCCATTTTTGCTGCTGCATTTAAGCTCCTCACTCGTCATATGTAGTCATACAACCCTAATGGACTCTCTAATTAACATAAATAAAATTACAACTCAACTAATACTATCCTAGTTAATCTAATATGACATTAAATTAACTAAGAGTACATTTATTACTCTAGACTCCCTAATAAAGCAATTAAATATAGTAACTTAGTTAATAATTAATTAACTAAGCTAAGGACACTCTCAAAGGACTCAATAGACTTAAGGGACTTCAAAACATCCCTTAAAACACTAGTAACCATGTTCTTAGTCTTAGGATCAATGGAGCTAGATGGACCTCCATCAAAGCCCTTGGTTAACTTCTTAAATCTCTAAACTAACCATAACCAATAATTAAATAGACTTATTAAAAACCTTAGATTGATTAGGTTAGAGTAGCCAGATGCGTATGCATCAATTTGTCTTACTTTTTTCTTATTATGTTACTTAATGAAAAAAGATCCTTAAATAAGTATAAAAAAAACTTAGAATTTTGTTCATTTAATGAAGTTATTAACAATACCTCTGAATATTTGTAAAATGAGCAAAGATAATTTAAATGAGTAAAACGTCCTTATAATGAGCAAACAGTGTCTTATTTTTTTTCTTATTATATCATCATTCAAAAAGTATTCCATATTATTATATTCTAATTTTCTTTTCCACTCTCTAACTTTTCCTCTGTTTTTATTTGAATGTGGAGAATTAAAAATTAGACAAACAATGAGACACCCATTGAAAAAATAATGAGATGAACAATATAGATTTGAAATAAGTATGTATGTTACTTAATACAAAAAGGTACTTAAATGAGCAAAAAACTCTGAGAATTTTGCTCATTTAATGAAATTATTAACAATACCACTGAGTATTTATGAAATGAGCAATAAAAAATTAAATGAGTAAAACATCCTTATGATTAGCAAACATAAAATTGCTTATTTGTTGATTACTAAATAACTTAATGAGTACAAACCAAATGTAAATGATAAGATGAGCAACAAAAAAGCACGCACCATATGAAATGTAAATTAAGTAAACGAGTATTGTAGCTTTAAAATAAACCATTATATTAATAAACCTAAGGTTTTATGCATACTGGGTTCAATAAATTAATGAAATGATGAGCAATATAGCTTTAAAATGCGTAAATATATGGGTACTAGAATGTAAAAGCATGTAAATAAGCAATATAACTTTCAAATGAGCATATTATTATTTATCAATAAGTAAATGATAGGATTTTGTCGTATCGCCTATTCAAAGATAAACCTACAGTCCTCTAACTAAGGTAGTCAATGGAAGCAGGGTCGAATCCACAGGAGACAGAATTTCTAAATTAATATTCAATCAATTAGCTACTTCAGATGAAATCAGGGAAGAATTAACTGAACTAGTGATTAAGCTAAGGAAGACGAATTAAACTGAGGGTTTAACTATGGAATAAAAATCTAGGGTATTAGGTCGGTCCACCATGCTTATACCAATCAAATAAGGTCAACTACTATCAAAACCTAAGTCATGAATCAAGTGATTAGAGCATGTGTTGAGCTATGGTTAAGACTCAACGCTCATAGCAACATACGCCGCATGTTCACTAACGTAATCAGAACTACTGATGTGTCCTAGGCCTCTAGTCGTAAGACGGATCTGTGCAAACAACTATTAACCACAAGCAATCAATGAAATTGTACACTAACATTAATCACTAATTAAGAACAAACCACATCACAATCACCCTAATCAAGCCCTAGAAATTGATAGAAATCTAAATAACAATCATGGTATAAACATGGCTTTCCTATCTAACACCCTAGAAAGAGAACTACTCACTCATAATTGAATTAACAACAACAAAACTAATTGGAAACCCTAATAATTGCATCATGAATGATCAAATACTTAAGCTAAGAAATTAAGAATAATAAAAGAGATTAGAGTAGAGAAGAATACCAATTGACAAAAAGCAGGAACTTTTATTGAAATCGAATAGGTTCAATCACCTTTAATCTAATCTAAAGTGTTTAAACTAAGCTAAGAACTATGAGAAATAAAACTAGAATGAAAGATGTCTCTCAAAATAATGAGGAAAAGGTATTTATAATACCCCTCAAAGTCTAACTAAAAGCGGAATAAAAAGATGAAAATCGCGTCAAATTGCAAGGGACCCGATCGGGCACAGGGCCACCCGATCGGGCCCGTAGTAAAATTTTTTAGCCTTTTTCTTCTCGTTGAGCGTAGCAGCAGCAAGGGCATGGGATGCAAACTGGGCCCATCCGATCCAGCACCCGATCGGGTCGGGGATCGGGTCTTCAGCGAAAATGGCCCAGCCTCGCTCTTCTCTCACGCAACAGCACAATGAGAGCTAGGGGGTCCCCACCCGATCGGGTCGGGCAGCAGGTGCCCAATCGGGTCTGGGCATATTGTCTCTCGCCCGATCCGATTGGGCAAGCCTTGCCCGATCGAGTTCGCAACTTCTGTACCCGATCAATATATCTTCGCCCGATCGGGCCATTTTTGCCCGATCAGAGTACGGAAAACTCCTTTTTGACTCTTTGGCTCTCAATTCTTCACGTTTAGAGGTCTTGGGACCTCCTAAACTACCCATAAAGCTCGTGAGCCATCCTACGTGCCTCGTAACATCTCGTGAAGCCGTGGTTGCTTCCAAATAGTTAGCACAAAATAGCTCTGAAGAGCTCCTTAAAACCTGCAATTCAACACTAAAACACAGAACCACAACTATATACGATAGTTAGCACAAAATAGCTCTGAAGAGCTCCAATGTCGCACAAATTAGCTCGTAAATAAGGGAGAAAACTCTATTTAAATACGTGATATCAGTAAACATGAGTATATGTATATCATTAGAATGAGAAATACATATTTCTAATGAGAAATGTATCTTAAAATAAGCAAATAAATATTTTCTAATATGTTAAAATAAAGACTAAGTAGAGTAATAGAAGATAATAAAAGTAAATGAGCATGCAATATATAATAAATCTGCTCATTTACAAAATGAATCGTTTTATTTATTCATTTGATCAAATGAGCAGTTTCATTTTACTCATTTGATCAAATGAGCAGTTTTATTTTACTCATTTGATCAAATGAGCAGTTTTAGTTTACTCATTTGATCGAATGAGCAGTTTTATTTTACTCATTTGATCAAATGAGCAATCTTTTTTACACAGGAAGATCAGTAAACATTTTGATCTTGATTGAGGTAATAAATTTGCTCATTCACAAAATGAGCTGTTACTATGACTTAAATTTTTCTTACTATATTCTTCTTATCTATTCCACTCTCTAACTTTTTCCAATTCTTTTTTCAATGTGGAGAAATAAAAACTAAAAAAACAATAAGATACCCATTGAAAAATTAATGAAATAAGAAATATAGCTTTGAAATGAGTAAATATGTTACTTAGTTCAAAAAAGTCCTTAAATGAGCAAAAAACTCTTAGAATATTGCTGATTTAATGAAATTATTAAAAATACCACTGAATATTTATGGAGCAAAAAATAATTTAAATGAGTAAAACATCCTTATAATGAGCAAACATTGTCTTATTTTACGGTGTAGAATATATAATTATTTTAAATTCACTTTAATTTTTAAGCTTCCAATATATCACTAGAATAAAAAATACGTAGTTCGAATGAGCGATGTATCTTAAATGAGCAAATTAAATGTCTATTTCTAATGTCTAAAAATAAAAAAAAATAGTCAGAAAAAATGAGAAAATAAACAATATTATTTTCTAATTTGTAGTAGCTTAACACTGGTACGTGGAAAATAAATAAATGAGTAATTTATCTTTTAAATGAGCAATTATATAATTCTTTATTGATTAGTAAACATGTATATACTTTGTCACATTGACGAATATATTACTAAAATGAGCATTATATATTTCAAATGAGAAATATATCTTAAAATGAGAAAATATATTTTCTAATGTGTTAAAATAAACACCAAATAGAGTAATCTGTTATAATACAAGTAAATGAGCAATATTATTTTCGAATGAGCAAATAGATTATACTTGAACTTGAAAAATAACTAAATGAGCATCGTAACTTTCAAATGAGCAATATAACTTTTAAATGAGCAATAATATATTTCTTTTAAAAAAATAGGAATAAAAAGAAGATTAATAAAAAATGAGTTGAAGGAGGAAAAAAAAAACAAAGAGTGGTAGAGGTTGGATTCGAACCCACGACCTCTAACGCGGAGAGAGTATAGAAGCCCAACCATTGAGGTAGCTTCCATTTAGTGATGTAAAATGGAAGGAAATAGTATTAGAGCTGTTTTGCTGAAGTTGGCGAAAATTACCATAATGCCACCTGGTGCACCATGCGCACGGTGCACCCGGGTGTACGGTGCATGGTCTCAAAAATCAATAGCAGGAGGTCACCATGTAGAATTTTCCTTTTATTTTAATAGCAAGTGAACGGTGTCGTAGCACTAACGTGTTGAACATATGGAGGTGTAAGATTAAACAGTACACTAGCTGATTCTAGATTAAGAAAAAGCTACACAATTCTATATCGATGGTTGTTGGTCCTATAGAACTTCTAAGTTTACTACAAGAAGGGGGGTGAATTGTAGTAAAGACTATTGGGGACTATTTTTGCGGAATTAACAAGTTAAAATGAAATAAAGAGAAGTTAAAATAACGAACAGTAGAACTGGTTTTAAACACGATCTTATTCCTATTTTCTCTGGGAATAAATCTTGCCCTTTTATTTATAATAGTAACTTACACCCTATTATAAACAGCAACTCACTCTGTTCCTCTAGGAACTGGTTCCCTGTCACCTTGTTCCCCCTGAACACGTGACTTCCTCTCTTGACTTCACTCGAAGTCTTCTCTTTCTCTTTCTTCTCTTTCTTTCTTGAATGTAGAAATTTTCTCACAAAATTTCACTCACCCCAACTCAGATTAATGGAATACAATGAATTGTTGAAGAGAATAAAACCGAAATAACTTTCTAAAAGATTTACACAATTATCGTAGAAAGTCTTAAGAACTAAAATTGAGTTCTTCTTAATTTATATAGCTGTGATAAATATTCAACGGTCTTCTTCAGCTTCTTTGTAGTGGACGCAAGTTTTTAGGCATTATCTTCCACCTTCATAGCCGTTATGGACCATGTTAATGCCACGTTCCATGATCGTGTGTTTGCACGGTTTGAATGAGTCTTCGAGTCTTCCACGATCTTCTCAGCAGCTCTTGACTTGGTCTTTGGCAGTTTAGGATATACGTTTGATGTGCGGTTAGCTGAGATCATGGCTCCTAGAATCTAGGATCTCAACCCATCAATTCAGCCACGCATCATCGCAATCTCTTCAACGTCTATTTTCCTGTAAACCATTAACAAACTCAACTAATATTATGGAATCCAATATTCCATAATATTAGAATATTAATTCTACACAAAATAACTAAATATTCTATTTTCCTAAACAACTTAATTTTGGTTATTATAAAACCAATTCTCCATAAGTTTATTTTAGGCAAAATAAAATAAATAATTAAATAAAAATATATAAATAATTACACGAAGAAAAACTAATTAAAAACAAAGTTAAAAACTATTCATTTGTCATCATCAAAATAACGAGTACAACAATATTCCCCCTTTTTTATGATGGCAAATAAATTGGCAAAAAAAATTTCTATCCTAAGTCTAAGTCTAAAGTAAAGTCTAAAAAGTCTATGGCTAAGTCTAAACTCAATTGGACTAGGAACTGGATCCACTAGAAACAGAGACAATCAGAAAGGCTCTAGGAACTAAGTCAGACCAGAAAATTTTTTTAGATAGCCAACTAGTCTTTTCCCCCTTTTGTTATCATCAAAACTAAGTTATGTCCCTGCAGCACTAAAGAGTCAACAGTCTATACATCAATTAAAGTAGCTCAAATAGTAATCTCATAATATTAGCCATCCAAACACAAGCAAGTACGAAAAGAAAAAGCATGGGCAAGCAAAAAGGATCAGATTAAGCATATCACAAGAGCAAGGAAAGAAGAGTTCAGAATGATCTGTGTCAAAAGAAGACACGCAAAAAGGAGAAGAAAAAAAAATGTTCAACCAGATATTACAAACCCAAAAAAATTATCCAGTAAATCATTGTTTAAAGAGAGGAGGGAAATTATGATTTGGGGCGTTTGAAGATGTTGGAGACAACGGAGTCAATCTTGGAAATCACTGCATCCACCTTGTTCCTGATCCCCGTGTCTGCCTGCTTGATGGCGGCTAGAGTCTCCTGCTGCTGTGTATCAAGAGTAGAAACTGACTTCTCCAGGACATTGATCCTTGTGTGCATAAGTGTCAGAGACTCCCTAATTTCCCTCAGAATCCCATGAAGTCCAGTGGTAGATATGAGAGGAAAATCCACAGCAGTTGAAGAAACCTGATCCTCATCCAGATTGATCGTTTCAGTATGACCCGGATCCTGGTCCTTAAGAGACTTACCCCCAGCCAGTCTCTGGCTCTTCCTAACAGATGCCCCACCAGCTTCCTCAAATAATTTCCTTTTTGTCCCTGCCTCAGGCTTAGTCACAGTAGCCTCTCCCTCAAATTCCAACTTTCCACCAACCACCCTCAAGCTAAGTCTAGTCAGCGTCTCCTTGGTCAAGTAATTTTCAGGTTCAAGGGTGAAAGAAGGGCTGTCAGACAATTTCACTTTATTTTTCTTTAAAATTGTGGTGATTAGATTGCCATATCCCACCTTGGTATTATGGGATATGCAATAGGAAAGGTAAGAGAGCATAAGAGCGGGAAAGTTTATCTTGATATTCTTTGCTAAACAGTACATTATTGAGAGGTCCATTAGATTAGCTTGGGTTCTCTTAGAAGATCGGGGTAAAACAAAACGCCAAACAAACTGAAACAGAAGTTTGTGAAAGGGAGAGAGATCTTTTTGGTCAATGGACATAGAGTTAGGGTTTCCTTGAAAAAACTGAAGAATTTATTTCATTTGAGACGCCATTGATGTTTAGTTTGCCCTTCCCTTTAACATACTCCTGGTACCCATCTGAAGGTACTTCAAACCATTCACTCAATTTCTTTTCTGTAAAGGTGACCACACACCCATTCACTAAGCTTACACACACTCCCTCTGTTTTATTGAAGTTCTCACAGAAGGAACTCATCTCTTCCTCATATAGTCCCTCATCTACACAAACTAACTTCATCCATTTTTGAAACTTTAACAAATTCATAAACTTATTCCATTTTACTTTCTTGCACCATGCAAGATCAACACAGAATCCGACAATAAATTGAGAGGATTTTGATTTCTTACCCCTTTTGTGGGAATTTGAAGATCTTTCCCCTGACTGCTTTCTTGATTCTCGTCATCGTCCTCATGCTTAGGAGAAGCCGCGTCATTGTCAGAAATGGGTTCTTGAGAATGTGTGGAATCGTGTTTAGGATGAGAAGATTCTTGGTCACTTTGCTCGTCCATGGAGGGTGTTTTTTCGGCTGGGTAATTTTCTTGAGGTTCAGAGGTTGCCTTTTTGGGTGCCATGGGAGAGAGAGAGAATGAAGAATGAAGAGAGATGAAGGAGAGAGAAGATGAACAGTGAGAGGTGAAGTGGGTCAGTAAAAATTGTCAGTGAAGTGAAGTGTTGGGTTTTTATTGTAATGATGAGGCGTATTGAGTTGAAGGTGAAGAGGTGTGATTTGACTGGGTACGGTTTGGGTAAACGTGTTTCATTTATTGTTTCCCCTCTTTAAATTAGATGAACTGAATTTTATTTTATTTTGAGTAAATAATTTGGTTGATACAGTGAATCAGAGAAGTCTTAGAATCAGTTTTTGACACCTCTAATTCAAAAGCGTGCTGCGTCTTTTGGTCTCGACTGCCTGCCCGATCACTTGATATGCTCGTTCGAGCACTTTTTCAACACACAACAAACTTGATTTCTCGTTGGAATGAAAGAACACACAGGAAGGTAGGGCCTTGCAATATTATAAGGTTGAGCGTCCGTTTGCCCCTACAAATTTTAATTGTCTTAATAAATATGATCATCGAATAACTTTTACGCTAAATAATTGATAACGTCATCAGAAAACGATGTTTAAAAGTCTGTTACAAATGTTTCTTCGACTCTTCGGACATGTTGTAACAGAAGTATGTCCGTAACTCCGTATAATAAGAATGAGGTACTCATAAAATAACACCAAAAAAGTCTTAGGTGATGGCGTAATCAAGGAGTGCTTACCATTAGAGCTGTCAATTCGGGTGTATGGGTCGGGTCATGTCGGGTCGGGTGTCGCTCGGGTCGGGTCAAGTTCGGGTATCCGACTAGATAGGTCTGGTCGGGTTTGGGTCGGGTCACTTTCGGGTCGGGTTGGTTCGGGTTTGAATGGCTTCGGGTTCGGTTCGGGTTCGGGTCGGGTTGAACCTGGGTCGGGTCAGTTTTGGGTCGGGTTTGGTTCGGATCGGGTTTAGAACAGGTTATGACGGTTAATTTCGGGTCCGGGTAAGGTTCGGGTCGGGTCAACCTCGGATCGGGTCTATGGCGGTTCGGGTCAACCTCGGATCGGGTCTATGTCGGTTCGGGTCAACCTCGGGTTGGGTTATGCCCGGGTCGGATCAACCTCGGGTCGGGTTATGTCCGGGTTGGGTCAACCTCGGATCGGGTTATGATCGGGTCAGGTTGAACTCGGATCGGGTTATGCCCGGGTCGGGTCAACTTCGGTTCGGGTTATGCCCGGGTTGGGTCAACCTCGGATCGGGTTATGATTGGGTCAGGTTGAACTCGGATCGGGTTATGCCTGGGTCGGGCCAACCTCGGTTCGGGTTGGTCAACCTCGGATCGGGTTATGATCGGGTCGAGTTAGCCTAAGATCGGGTGTAGGTCGGGTCGATTTCGTTTCGGGTGTAGGTCGGGTCGATTTCATTAATGAGAGGAGGAGAGAGAATAAAAATGTGGAAAAAGAAAAAAAATAGCTCTTGTGTACCCGAACCCTTTTTAAACTATACAAGCAATTTTAATTTACGTACTCTATATATGTGCATGGACAATAAGGATAATATTTAAAGACAAATGTGAGTCCTTAGACATGACCCTAAGTGTATGAAATTTAATTCATGAAGATTGCAGGACACTCTTAGAAATGACTAGCACATAGGGTTCAAATTTTATAGGCCATTTTATACAATTCTGATCATTCCTAGTTCCAAGCGAATCTTTTCAAATCTGTCCCTAGATAATGGTTTGGTAAAAATGTCAGCAATTTGATTTTCTGTAGGGCAAAATTCAACTTTGACTAAGCCCTTTTCAGCATAGTCTTTCAAGAAGTGGTGTCTGATGTGAATGTGCTTGACCCTTGAGTGGTGAACTGGGTCCTTGGATATGCATATGGCACTGGTATTATCACAAAATATTGGAACACATTTGAACTTAATACCAAAATCACGTACCTGTTGTTTGATCCATAAGACTTGGGAACAACATGCAGCAGCAGCCACATATTCAGCTTCAGCAGTTGACAAGGCAACTGTATGTTGTTTCTTGGATCCCCAAGAAACTAAGCTTGTTCCTAGGAACTGGGCAGTTCCTGAGGTACTTTTTCGATTCACCAAATTTCCAGCGTAGTCAGCATCAGAGTAGCTAATTAGGTCAAATGTATCACTACGAGGATAGAGCAAACAGAGATTGTCACTTCCTTTCAAATACCTAAGGATCCTTTTGACAGCTATCAAGTGGGATTCCTTTGGATTTGATTGGAACCTAGCACATAGACCAACACTGAAGGAAATATCAGGCCTAATTGCAGTTAAATAAAGAAGAGATCCAATCATACCTCTGTATAATTTCTGATCTACTGATTTATCGTTTTGATCTTCATCCAACCTTGTTCGTGTTCCTATAGGAGTATGGTTGGTTTTAGCTTGTTCCATTCCATATTTCTTTAGAAGTTCCTTAACATATTTTTGCTGATGGATCATTGTTCCTCTTTCAGTTTGCTTGATTTGCAAACCAAGAAAGAAGTTCAATTCTCCCATCATGCTCATTTCAAATTCACTGCTCATTAAGTCAGCAAAACCCTTGCACAAAGAATCATTAGTAGCACCAAAAATAATATCATCAACATAAATTTGTACTACTAAAATGACTGTTCCTTTTGATTGAAGGAACAGGATTCTATCAACTTTGCCTCTAACAAAATGATGAGCAAGTAAGAATTTAGAAAGTCTTTCATACCAAGATCTAGGAGCTTGTTTCAGCCCATATAAGGCTTTATCTAGCTTGTAGACCTGGTTTGGTAGATCAGGATTTTCAAATCCTGGAGGTTGTTCCACATAGACGTCTTCCAAAAGATATCCATTTAAAAATGCACATTTAACGTCCATCTGGTACAACCTAAATCCCATAAAAGCTGCAAATGATACAAATTCTTATTGCTTCTATTCTAGCTACTGGAGCAAAGGTTTCATCAAAGTCAATACCTTCTTGTTGGTTGTAGCCTTTTGCTACGAGTCTGGCCTTGTTTCTGATCACTGTGCCATGTTCATCTAGCTTGTTCCTGAAGACCCATTTTAACCCAATTACCTTCTGATTCTTGGGTTTGGGCTCCAAGTGCCATACCTTTTTCCTCTGAAATTCATTCAGTTCCTCTTGCATGACATTTATCCAGTCAGACTCTAGCATTGCTTCATTGTGGTCTCGAGGTTCTATCATGGATAGGAACGCTTCAAAGCACAAAAGTTTCTAAGTTGAGATCTTGTTTGAGTTCCCTTCTCAATGTCGCTAATTATCAGCTCTAGGGGATGTGACTTTTGGTGCCTCCAAGATTTTGGTTCAAATCTTCTTGTTCCTGTTCCTTCAACTTGATGTTCTTCAGTTTGGTCCTGTTCATTCTCTGTGTGAGTTTCTTCAGCCTGTATTCCTGCATTTATTGTTCCTTCATTTACCTGTTCCTCGTGAGGAACAGGCTCAGGAACGGTTAGTTCATTTTCAGGAATATGTTTCTTAACTGTTCCTGCAGGAGTCAGTTCCTCCTCAAGATTGTCAGTCTCTTGAGGATGAGTTAGCCCAATTTCAAAATCATTTTCATAACATGGTTCCTGCAATGAGTCAGTTTCATCAAAGATAATATGGACACTTTACTCTAAGCACATTGTTCTCTTATTATAAACTCTGTATGCTTTACTATTTGAAGCATATCCTATAAAGACAGCTTCATCACTTCTAGCATCAAATTTGCCTAAATTGTTTTTACCATTGTTGTGTACAAAACATCTACATCCAAAGACTCTAAAGTAAGAGATATTTGGTTTTCTTCCTTTGAACTGTTCATAAGGAGTTTTCTTGGTGATGGGTCTTAGCATGACCCTGTTTATGATGTAACATGCAGTGTTCACTGCTTCTGCCCAAAAGTTCTTTGGAAGATTGCTTGATATAATCATTGTTCTAGCCATATCCTCCAGAGTCCGGTTCTTTCTTTCAACTACACCATTTTGTTGTGGTGTTCTTGGAGCAGAGAAGTTGTGATCTAATCCTTCATTACTGCAAAAATCATCAAACTTGGATTTTTCAAACTCCGTACCATGGTCAGATCTTAGGTCTTTCAATTTGAAACCATATATCCTTTTAACTTTCTTAGCAAATGAAATAAATTCTTCAAATGTTTCATCCTTGCTATGAAGGAAGATTACCCACGTAAATCTAGAAAAGTCATCTACAATAACTAATACATATCTTTTACCTGATCTGCTTTGGATTCTCACTGGGCCACAAAGATCCATGTGGATCAGCTCAAGTAGAATTTGAGTGCTTACCATTTTCTTGGATTTGAACGAGGATCTAACTTGTTTCCCTCTTACACAAGCTCCACAAACTCCATGGCTTGTTCCTTTTATAGTTGGCAAACCAACTACCAAGTCTTTACCACTTAGTTTATGAAGCAGTGTAAAGCTTGCATGACCACACCTCTTATGCCAAAGGTCTTGGTCATCTTCTAGTACACTAAGACAAGTTAGATTGTTCCTAGGAACAAGGTTTAGGTCAACAACATAAGTGTTTCCCCTTCGTGTTCCTTCTAGTATCTTGGTTCCTGTAATGGTGTCACTAACCACACAACATTCATTAGTAAATTTCACATTGTTTCCTTTGTCACAAAATAGAGAGATACTAAGTAAGTTATGTTTCAAACCCTCGACTAAAAATACATTATTTATGGAATGTGACTGAGATTTCCCAACTTTACCTATACCTACTATGTTACCTGTCAGGTTGTCTCCAAAGGTCACAGTTCCTCCTTCGTAGAATGAAAGTGAGAGAAATTTGGTTTTTATCTCCTGTCATGTGCTTGGAACAACCGCTATCGAGGTACCACAGGTTGTTCTCCCCTCACTTTAGTCTGCACCTACAGTAATTAGTCAGTGGTAGGAACCCAGTTAGACTTGGGTTGTTGAGTGTGTGTTCCTCTTAATTCTCCACTCTTGCTTCACTAAGCGAGTGTTCATTTCGATCTGTTCCTCTTTGGTGGAACAGTCAGACACTAAGTGTCCACTATTCCCACAGTAGGAACAAATTATGTTGCTTGGCAGGTCAACATATTTTTTATGTTTGTTCCTCTTCTTATAGTTGAAACCTAGTCCATTTCTTCCTTCATTTTTATATTTTTGTATCCAACTAACTGGATCAGGAAGTTTGATTCTTGAAGATTCCAATTTCCTCTTCAGTACCATATTTTCATTCAGCACTAATTCGTGCTCAATTTTCAAATTGTCAATTTCTTTACTGGTAATGTCAGAGGAAATGGTTCCTTCAGGAACAACTAGTTTCAATTCTGCCAAAGCAATATTCAAGAAGTAGTTGTCATTTTTCAGTTTTTCATAGGCTTCATGAAATCCTCGGTATTTATCAAAAATTTCAAAGAACCGTTCCTCAATATCTGAATTTAATTTCTTAAACCAATTTGTGTGTTCCTTGGTAACTTTCAAGGCCCTCTCCATATTCTCCTCTCTTATGCAAATTGCCTTGTAGTTATCAAAGGTTTCTAAAAGTAATTCAGTGAGTTGGTTCTTATTTAATTTTGACAATTCTTCTTCAACAACATTAAAGTTTACCTGTTTGTGTGATACGTCCTCTTCACTATCTGATTTTGCCATTAGACACAGCTGAGCAGTTTCATCCTCATGCTGTTCTTATTCCTCATCAGAATCTGATTCACCCCAGGCTGCTACCATAGCCTTTCTCATTTCAGTTTTAGAGAAAGGTTTTTGTTGTTCTTTGCTTTTGAATCTGCTTTTTCCTTTCTCGTTTTCCCACAAAGGACATTCCTTTATGAAGTGATCTGGACTTCCACATATATGGCAGCTTAGCTTTGAGGTTTTCCTTGTGCTCTTCCCTTTATAGTTCTTGTTGAAGAACCTTTTGAATTTCTTTACTATCAAGGCAGCTTCCTCTTCATCAGTTTCTGAATCATCTTGCTCTTCAGTCTTGAGAGCCAGGGACTTTGATCTGTTGGAGTCAGGTTCATGAGTTCCTAAGTGCAACTCATGTGTCATCAAGGATCCAGCAAGTTGTTCTATGTTAAACTTGGTGAAATCCTTGGTTTCTTCAAGAGCTGTCACCTTAGCCATCCACTTCTCGTCTTGTGGAAGACTTCTCAATACTTTGCGTACTTGTTCCTCTGGAGAAATAGATTTTCCTAGAGAGTCAAGTTCATTTATGATATTTGAAAATCTTGTAAGCATATCATGAACTGGCACTTTAGGTTTCATTTGAAATAACTCATATCTATGCATGAGCATGTCCATCTTTGATCTCTTGACCTCGCTTGTTCCTTCATGTGTAACTTGAAGGAGTTCCCACATCTGCTTTGCACTCTTGCATCCCATGACTCTATTGTGTTCATGAGGACCAAGACCACAATGCAGAATCTTCTTGGCCATGTTGTTCATCTCCATTTTCTCAAAATCTTCCTTGTCATACTTTGAGAGTGGTTTTGTAACTAGCTCGCCTTCTTCATTCTTTTCAGTGACTTCAAAGTCACCTATCTCAATGACTCTCCAGACTTGAAAGTTTTCTGCCTTAATAAATATTTCCATCCTATTCTTCCAATAAGGATAATGTTTGCCATTGAACATTGGAGGACGTTGAGTAGAGTATCCCTCATCTAGCCTTTCTCCAGTTGTATATATGTTCTCTAGGATCAGCCTCCCCAGTGTTAACTGTTTCAGGAGGAACTAAGCTCTGATACCAATTGTTGGTCCTATAGAACTTCTAAGTTTACTACAATAGGGGGGTGAATTGTAGTAAAGACTATTGGGGACTATTTTTGCGGAATTAACAAGTTAAAATGAAATAAAGAGAAGTTAAAATAACGAACACTAGAACTGCTTTTAAACAAGATCTTATTCCTATTTTCTCTGGGAATAAATCTTGCCCTTTTATTTATAATAGTAACTTACACCCTATTATAAACAACAACTCACTCTGTTCCTCTTGGAACTGGTTCCCAGGCACCTTGTTCCCCCTGAACACGTGACTTCCTCTCTTGACTTCACTCGAAGTCTTCTCTTTCTCTTTCTTCTCTTTCTCTCTTGAATGTAGAAATTTTCTCACAAAATTTCACTCACCCCAACTCAGATTAATGGAATACAATGAATTGTTGAAGAGAATAAAACCGAAATAACTTTCTAAAAGATTTACACAATTATCGTAGAAAGTCTTAAGAACTAAAATTGTGTTCTTCTTAATTTATATAGCTGTGATAAATCTTCAACGGTCTTCTTCAGCTTCTTTGTAGTGGACGCAAGTTTTTAGGCATTATCTTCCACCTTCATAGCCGTTATGGACCATGTTAATGCCACGTTCCATGATCGTGTGTTTGCACGGTTTGAATGAGTCTTCGAGTCTTCCACGATCTTCTCAGCAGCTCTTGACTTGGTCTTTGGCAGTTTAGGATATACGTTTGATGTGCGGTTAGTTAAGATCATGGCTCCTAGAATCTAGGACCTCAACCCATCAATTCAGCCACGCATCATCGCAATCTCTTCAACGTCTATTTTCCTGTAAACAATTAACAAACTCAACTAATATTATGGAATCCAATAGTCTATAATATTAGAATATTAATTCTACACAAAATAACTAAATATTCTATTTTCCTAAACAACTTAATTTTGGTTATTATAAAACCAATTCTCCATAAGTTTATTTTAGGCAAAATAAAATAAATAATTAAATAAAAATATATAAATAATTACATGAAGAAAAACTAATTAAAAACAAAGTTAAAAACTATTCATTTGTCATCATCAAAATAACGAGTACAACAATGGTAATATCTCTTAAACTAATTTCTAAAATAATAAGACGGATGAAATGATGATGATAATATGATAATGATAATATGATAATGAAGTACTAAGATTGAGCATCACCACTAACATGAATTGATGAGACACGAGTTACATTCTAGTCAATATATCTAAACTTAGGCGAGATGACATTCTTTCATGGACGAACTACCTTAAGACCACTTTCGTGACTACAAATAGCCTAACTAATATGCTTGCTTCCTATTTTCATGGCTAACATACAAAATTAGATGCATTAAGAACCAATGCCAATGAAGTTCTCAATCTCAATTCTCACTATTTTCATGTGCGAATCTCAACCAATGACAAGTTAAGCTAGATTGAATCCCAACTTTCGTTGATGAATTCAATAAGAAAGATAGCAAATTGCTCTAATGAAATCCCAATTTCAATTTTAACTTTCATTTGATAATAAAACTAGTGCAAAACCATGATGCAATGACAATGAAAACAAACTTATCAAACTCTAATCGAACGATTCAATAATATGGAATTAGTAGAAATAAAGAGATCAATCCATTCTAGGGCTCAACTCAATCCTAGAATTACAACTACTCGCTAGGCATGGCAATAGAAACGATAAGCATAATCAAGAACATAATTAAGAAATAGAAAGAGGTTATAGAGAAATCAAACTTGAATTAAATTGATGAACCTGAAGTCTTCAATCTTCAAAACTAAGTAATGACAATGTAATTGAGATATAAACTAGCAGTACTTTTGTCTAAGCTATGAAGAAAAAGAGTCCAAAACTTAGTAATTAGAAATATGTTACAATTGCTAATTGAAACCTATTAATACAAGACTCATAAAATAAAGACAGGAGTCCGAAAAAGACTAAATTCGACAAAAAACGCAATCAGGTTTAAGTTCAATTCGACCGGGTCCAGAGTCCAACCCGATCGGGTCCAAACCAAACCCGATCGGGTCCTAATTGAATGGATCCCAAATGACTCTCTAAATGCATCCAAATGTACTAGAATGTGATCATGAGTCTCTAACGATCATCTACATGCTCCAGAATGGTCTATTCCACCTTCAAATAGCTCTAATCTCCCTGAAATAACTCAAAAGACGTCAAACTACAAACAAGCATAAAATCTAGTGAAATATAGCGGATTCATACATCTAATATATTGTTTCAGTAATAAAATGAGGGTCAAAACATGGTAAAATATCAACACAACAATGGACACCAAAAGTAAGAAAAGACGTAATTCAAGGAATTTAATCTGCTATAATTAAGGAATTGTGTTCTATTCCAATCTTAGCCGTCAGATTTTTAGCAAAACATGTTTAAATTTCAAACTAAAATATTTGAAAATCTACAAAGTAAAAACAATTTTAAAAAATATCAATGGTTACATTTTCTTAAGATCTATAAAGACACCCAGTTTGCTACATTTTTATATACTTTGATTTTTTTTATTATCAAATACATGAGTATTTGATTGCTAAAGTTAGGTGCATCATGAAACATGATAAAATATTAGGATGAGTGAGAAAGTGGTAGGGAGAAAGTGATGATGATGATGATGTTCTAAATGACATCTTCATTACTCTATGGCAAGTTTGTTTTGCCTTTTTTGACTTTTTGTTTTTAAATTACTATTACTAATCTAATCTCTAATATTGATTACTCTATTTTTTATGTATTTTTAATGCTTCTTTTTTAAAGTCTTTTGAGATTATAATTACAACCTGTACAAAAATAAATCTAAAACTTAACGATTTTTTAAAAGTATAAAAAATATTTATACACTTCACTGGAGAAATTACAATAATGTAGTTTTTTCAAAATTGTTATATATTACTCTTTCCGTGAGGCACGCATCGCGTGCATATAAGGCTACTTATTAGGTAACGGGACTCATTAATGACTATCCTAATTATATTCATTACTTAACAAAAAAGATAAAGATCGTCACATCTAATTATTCTAATAATTAGAAAGCAGAGGATAAAGCTATCTAATTAAAAGATAAAGATTAAGGTCCTTATTTTTTTCACCTTATCTTTAAGTCTTTATTAGAGAAAATTAGTTCTAATAACTTCAGATAAGTATATATTAACAAGCACTAATAGGCCCATATCAGTTCAGTTAAGTTACAATAAGTGCTAATAAGGTTTGACATTTGAGAATTGGGGAAACGTAAGGGAAAATGCCCCACCCCCAGATACCCCTAGTGAGATTGGAACCTATGACCTTGAAGACTGAAGTGATGAGGCAAAACCTTATAAATCACTAGGTCAATTCTTGTTTGGTTTTTGTATACATTTTGTTAATTGAAATTTGTCAAGTTATGTAATTTTTAATTTTGGCAATTGTAGACTATAATATATATGTTTGCTCAATCTAACAATTTTATGTTACATGCTTCTCTTTTCAATTACTGTATCTTATTATATTCCATCAGCAGGGCCATCTCAAACAATATAGATGCCTTGTGCTAGTAATCAAATTAGGCCCCTATATTTTTTTTCGGTTTCTTTTAATACAAAAGTACAAAACTTAGATAATTCTAAATTATGGTGAAATCATATAGTAAAATATTTCCGTACAAAAGAAATGATTATAACAAGTACCTAAAAGAAAGATGTAATTGTAAACTACTAAGCTTGAATCATAAAAGAAAAGAAATTGTTCATACATGTTCCAAATCAACCTCCTACTTAAAAAATAATCTGATAAAACTAGATATTATCACAATCCAAAAATAATCTATTATGACTAATAAAAATTACAAATTTTTGTAAAATCACAACCACACAGAACCATTTAATCTGGGTTATATAACATTAATCCAAAAATAGAAAACAAAAGGCATTGGCATTGTAGTTCATTTTTGGTGCTCCACAGAGCACCGTGTGCCGGGAGGACGTCGTCGTCTCCGGCCTGACGTCATCTCCGGCGCACAGGGAAGGTGCACAGAAAAAAAACAGAACAACAAAACGCAAAAAGAACTTACAGACATGAATGGCAGAACATATAATGAAGAGAATATATACCTAAGCTTAGAAGAACAAACGCACAAACTTAACAATAAATAATAAAAGGATGTATTTTAAAAACCAAAAATGTTATTTAAAGAACAAATAATCAAAAAAAATAAGGATATTATAATTAATGCAATAAAAAAAACTTATAAAAAAATATGAAAATAGAAAGTAAAAAATAAAAATTAAAAGAACAAAATCAAAAGGGAAATTTTCTGAGGTACCCCGGGGTTAGGAATAATTCCTAGGGGGCACTCGTGGTATTTGAACTAGCTGAGATGCCACCAGAATCATTATTCGTCGCCGAAATACCATTACCACTAACAGACGTTAAATGAACGTTAACTGAAGTTAGAAAAAGGTCTAAAAGCCCGCCATTACTATAATCTGAGCAAATAAAAGGGGATTTATTGTAAGTTTTTTTTTGCTTGTCTTTTAGATTTGGATGTGTTGGGAACAGATGGTTGAGGCTCAGAATAGGGTTGCTTTTTTTGGTGTGTGGCACTTTCAGTATTACTTGACCCACCAACATCTTCTGGACCTTTGTCTTTTTTACCAAATTCAGGCCCAAAATCATTCATTTGCCTAATTATTCTACCACTTTTTAGGTCCACATAATAGTACTCTGGATTTGTGTTCATTACTCCATCTTCTTCAACTGTAAAAAAGGGGACAGATTTGGACAATGGTGGGATCGTCATCTTTTCCTCTCTCTGCCTTCTTTCCTCATCCTCCCTCTGTTTTCTAGCTTTCTCTTCCTTCTGTTTCCTAGCTTTTTCCTTACCAGCCTTCAACTTCAACCAACATTGCACTGCTTTTGAAGGATTCTCATATTCCTCAATATACAAGTCTATATCTTTTTTCCCCCTAAAAAACTTAAACATCTTACACAATGCTACATCACCATCAACCTCGACACTCTTCTGAAAACCAGCGTCATAATACCTAATAACTGGACATTTAGCAGGTATGACATTCTTTTTGTAACCCTCATTCTCCAAATCTTCAAGGAAGCACATAAAGCTATACTGACCAGGATCCTTTATACCAATATCATACCCCTGTTTATTGTAACTAACATTCAACCAATATACCACATCTACCATACTCTTTTCCTACATATAAAAAACCTTTCAGATTTCAAAAAAACAAATAACCCTACACATTTCCACAATTCAAGTATAACATGATAAAGCCACCGTAAATTTCAAGTATCAAATTAGCAAAATGTAACACTTAACTACAATCCCAGTTCAATGAATGTTTTGAAAAACCCTAAATTAGAGTAATTCAACATTTTACCATAAAACCCTAGATTGAAATATCCCTAAACTCCAGTTATTCAAAGATTCATTGAAAACATTTCACATAATAAAGTAGGATTTGAGAAACATACCTTTCAAATGTCGAACTCGAAGCTTCCAAAGACGATGAACTGAAGAGTGGACCCAAATTGCAGTGTTATTTAGCCCATAATCGCTTTTTCAAGTTCAAATTACCCAGAATTTCATAAATGTTGAGTATTAGAAACCCTAATTTTTGGGGGGGTTTGATTTGGGGGACCACCAAGAGACACTATGATGAACTTCACAATGAACAACTTACAAAAACGATCTCCTAATTGTTAATGTTTAATCATCGCGCTTTTTTCTAACTTCAGTTAACATTCATTTAACGTCTGTTAGTGGTAATGGTATTTCAGCGACGAATAATGATTCTGGTGGCATCTCAGCTACCTCAAATACCACGAGGGCACCCGAGGAATTAGCCCTAACCCCGGGGTACCTCAAGAAATTTCCCAAATAAAAATATCTACAAATATTGAAAGAGCATAATGTAATAAATAAAAGAACATAAAAGAAAGATTGGCAAGTTTATTTTAAAAGAACAACAAGTGACTTTTAAACGAACATTGCAACTCAAAAACAGGTGGCAATTTGAAAGAACATGTAATAATTTCCGAAAGAACATTTGGTCAGTTTTTATGAAAGAACGATTTTACTTTATTAAACTTCATATAAATAGACATTTTACTTCTCTTTATTACCATTTTACCAACTTCTTCATCAAAAGAGAGAGAGAAAAACTTGAAAACCACTCTCTCCATAACCATTTCCATCACAAAAACCACTAAACTTCCTTCACAAACCGCAATTCAAAGATCAAAACACCAAACAATCATTAGAAATTTCACCATGAGAACCAAAAATTTGGCAAAAAGTTTGTCAAAGGAGGAAGATAAGCAACTGCATATAACAAAAACAACACCACGAAACCCTAAGTGAGTAATTTCAAAGCAAAAAATGATCTGATTTCAAAACTTTGCAATTTAATTACAAACAGTTACTTACATTTTTATCACTTGTGTTTTGCAGAAACATCCAAAAAGAAGGATGAAGAAGAACCTTCTAACTGAGCAGATGCTTCCACAACAGAAAAAGTAAGCCAAATATTTGAATAATTGATTTCTAGAGCACATTTATACTTTTAACTTCATAAATTTGGTTAAGATTGCAAAAATGGGACAAGGAAAAATGAGGATTATGTGAAAGAGGGGGAAAAGAAGAGAATTGAGTAGAATTGAAATAGAACGTGAGAGAGGAAATGAGAGTGGATTAAATTGATTTGGAGTTTAGAGACAATGAAAGGGAAGAAAAGTAATTGTATACGACAAAAACGATTATTAAATGCAAATGGTGGACCAGAATCAATAGTTAAAGAACAAGAATATACTATAAGAAAATGAGGAGCACAGAACTCAAAGTTCATGTATTCCCAGATTATATGAATCATGTTCTCTTAGACCTTAAGTAGTGTTCTACGAAATGAAAATATATGTTTTATTCAAATTGCTTCTATGTTCTTAAACATAATGATAATAACTTAAGCTATCATTCTTCAGAATTATGTAATATTGCAAATTTTAGATGTAGTTTATAGGAATTGAATCTTATAATCAGTTTTTTTTATGTTTTTTTGTTGTACTATATGACCAATTTGTTTTAATGTTCTTTGACCTAAAACTTTGTGTTCTCAGAAATATATATACATCATATAACATGCTTATCAAAAATATAGTTCTTTGGTCTTATAAAGTGAAAGAACCTATGAGTAACCATAAGGAACACTTGATTTTTGATGTTATAGGTCATGAAGGATTTAAAATAGGTACCATACTTCCCAATACAACATTCATCACATTTTTTTCTTTTAAATTTTAACATGATCTTCAACTCATCAGAGTATGATCTTTGGTCTCATAATGCTTATATGCTCTTTCCTAAATACTTACATGCTCTTTAATAAAGGCTTTATTTACATCACAGTATGATCTTTGGTCTCATAATGCTTATATGCAATGTTGTCAAAATCGCGATTAAATAGTTTAATTGCATGTTTTTACGTTTCTGTTAGAGCTAAAAGACGAGAATCGGAATCAGGTAGAATTGCTCATAGAATCGGTAGAATCGGTCACAATCGGTTTGATTCTATACGATTGAACCGATTCCACCTTAAAGCCCCAATTACGCATGCTTTTGTTTTGGAGGAAGACTCTTAATTAGCCCAAAGCCCATTTTTGTTTTCTATCCTGCCCAAACGCTCCTACAACCCATCTTTCTTCATTTTCTCTTTCTGCCCAACAATTTGAACGCTCTTATGAGCAGCCAAAAAGCAGTACGTCACGCACCACTTCATCTCCTTCTCCAGCAATTCATTTTCTACATTCAGGTAAATCAATTCTACTCTATTCTTTTTCCAACTTCAATTCTACTTCATTTTCTTATTTCTTATTTCTTGTTTTGATTGACATTTTCTACTCTTCTACCTCTTTGTCTTTTTTCTCAGTTTGTTAATTTAGGGTATTTGATTTTCGTTTTGCCATTTCTTATTTCGTTTTGCCCAACAATTTTAGTTTTGCCATTTCTTTTAGTTTATGGATTATATAGTGAGCAGCAACATTTAATTATTTTTCTGTAGATTCTTTTAAGTTTTAATATGCTCAAAATTTTTCTATGACATGTTCAATAGATATAGAACGAATTGAACTGTAATCGACCCCTACATTTAAGAGTAATGCTAATATTGTTGTTGCTAATTGGATTACTGCATTGTGTTGTTCTCATTAATAGTACTTCTCAATGACGCTAAATTGCTAATTGTAATTAAAACATTTAAACGCTATTATTGATTGTTAAGTATTAAGTCTTAAGTCATAAAGTTGTAACTTGTAACGTTTGAAGTTTTTAGGTAATGACTTAATGTTTTTTTGTTCATAGATTATATTTAATTAGTAAATATACAATAAAATGTCAACTATTACCTAAAAAAGAAGAGTAATGTAGTAACGTATAGGTATATTATCCATTAATACCTAAGTAAATGATATGAAATGTGTAATTTGGCAACTTTTAGCTTTGTTTTCCTTAAGATATGAGCAAAGAATGAACATGAATAAGTGTTATATCTTATTTCTTTGAAAATCGGAGAATCTTAAGATTCTACGATCCGATTCTGTGGGACCCTTCTGATTCAAGGTAGAAGCTCGATTTTAACAGTCTTGCTTATATGTTCTTTCCTAAATACTTACATGATCTTTTAAAAAAGGGTTTATGTTCTTCCTGTAGAATTTATATGTTCTTTCTGTTAGGAGAAACAATGTCTCTGTCATTCTATTGTTCTTTTACCTGTCATTACATGTTCCCCATTATGAATAATATTGATCTTTCAAAATAGATTTATTGTTCTAAAAACAGTATTGAATCTCATTTACATGCAACATATACTATTTCATATTCAATTACAGGCGCAACTACAAGACTGTTGTCCACAAAGGAAAGAAAAAAAAACAGAAGTATCTAGCATGGATGATGAATATACTTCAAATGATGAAAATGAAAAGGAATTACACACAAAGAAACCTGCCTCCAAGAAATGCAAAACAGTTGTTGCTGAAAAATAACAACCTGTGAAACAGAATAAGAAAGAACTTAAGATCATAGTTAAAAAAAACAAGATGAAGTAGAGGAGAAGCCTCCTTTGAGAACATTAGTCGCACAATTGGAGCTAAATAAGAGTTGGAACAATGATTGGAATTCGTTGTTGACAAGAGTTCCAATCAACAGTTTTATTGCATTGGCTAATGCGATAAAATTGGACAGCAAAAAACTGAAAGCAGTGATCGATATAGGTTTTGGTGCTATTTTAAATGTGGAGAATGTGGCAAGACACGACAGCAAGTTTACGGCCAAGCTTCTACACTCTTTCGACAACAAGAGCATGACAATTACTCTACAAAATGGGAATATTGATGTCGATGAGAAAGATGTACATTTAGTGGTAGGTCTTCCATATGGTGGTCAGCCGGTGTACTTCAAGAAGGAAGGTCAGGATGAGAATGAAGAGAATGATCTTTCAAGCTATGAAAAATGGAAGGAGTTTGAATTCGAATTGAAAGTAAATCATTTGGAAAACAACTTAAACAACAAAGCCATATGCAAAGATTTGGAAGTAAGGAGGTTCGGTAGATATTGGATATGGGTTTTTTTGTTGGTTGCTGTGAACAGTCTCCTAACTTCAACATCAAGTACTCAATTAAAGTTTGACTTTTTGATGTCATGTATGGAAATCAAGAAGATAAAGGAACTTGATTGGTGTTCCTTTGCAATTAAATGTCTTGATGATAGTACCAAGTTTTGGAATCACAAGGAAGGAAGATACTTTTATGGCCCTTTCCATTTTTTAATGGTAGGTGTTCTCAAAGTATACAAGAAATACTACATGTAATGTATATGTTCTGTATATATTTCCAGTTTGTTCTTTGAAATCTTATATAATGTTCTTTGAAAACTGACAGCATGTTCTTGTGATTTGCAAATATTGTACTTTGACAGAACAAGGATAGGGTCAATGACATAGAAGAGGGATTTACCCCTAATCAGTACATGGAGATCAAAGATGCTAACTGAAAGGCTTAAATTGAAAAAAAACATTTTGGAGAGGGAAAAATCTTGCCTCAAATTCCATTCCAACACATGACAAGAATTGAACCAAAGTTTCAAGGCCTCACAGAAGAAGCACAAGATGAAGGAGCTGTGGCACAAAACAGGAATGAGAAACAACAAAAAGAACAACCAAAAAAACAACAAAAAAGAACAACACAAAGAACAATAACAAATGCACCCTGACCTTTGTGTAAGTAAACACTTTACAGTTATGTTAATAACATATTTTTAAAATAATTATATGCTCTTTAGAACAGTTGTATGCTCTTTCTGAAATAGTTATACGTTCTTCTTTACTTTGGTACATATTCTGTTTTTCATAGTTTGATGTTCTTTTCATTTAACATATGTAATTCTATTCTTTTAACATATTTTCTTTTTATAGATTCACTAATATGTTTAACTAATCTTCCTAAACGTTGTTTTAATAAAACATATATCATCTAATGAAAATGATCCACAATTTCAAATTGCGCAGGAATTCCTCTTTTCATTGTCCTTGGCTTGCAATAAGCTGTCAGATTCCCTAATACTGTTTGAGGAACTAATCCACAAGGCTGAAAATTTATTTGAAGGGCAAGAAGTTGTGAAAGCAAAGATTGAGAACCTTGTGCGTTCCATAATCTTCAACAAGAAGCAATCTGAAGGAGACGAAGATACTCGTGCAACCAAGAAAGAAAAGGGAACTGAAGCTAAATCAAGCCAGAAGGGATATCAATCAACACCTTCTTTCTTTAGCTAAGACGACGATGAATTTTTCTCCAGCGAGGAGTTCCAAAGGTCGTACAAAATTGCTGAAGATGCAACATTTAAGTACTTAAAAGAGAGATCAAGGCAAGAGAAATGGAAACAGATTCAACGTAGGAGAACCACTGATCTAGGGCACCCCTACCTTCAATTTGATCTCGAGCCAATCTACTCCAGAAGAAGTAGTAGAAGACACAGATTCCCTGTACAAGATGATATACCAAGCTTGGATGAAATTGCACTCAGAACACTTGCATAGAGAAAAGACAAGGGGAAAGAAAAGATGGTAGAAACAGATGAAGCCACATCTCAGATCAATAGCGTCTTTATAGACATTGCAGATGGGGGGATGAGATGTGTTTGGAGGAGAAGATTCAGCTGGAAATAGCAATGGAACGGTCTAAGGTAGAATATAGGCATGTTCCGCATATGTCGCTAGAGAATGATCAGCTGAACTTGAACAATCTGTTTCCTGTGCACCAGCCTCCACAAACACTCAACGACATCTTCAAGAATGATCCGATTATTGGACAGGATCCTAATCTCGGTAAAATCCAGACTGCAGATATGGCACTTCACTTTATCATGAATGCTATTGTACAACCTAATGCTAACAATTTGGCTTTTGAAGGTAATATAGGAGAAGCTTCTACAAGTGCAGCTAATGAGAGGTAAAACTCATTTATAGCATTTTTTTTAGTTAGTTACAATGTTCTGTAATAGTCTTAGTTATATGTTCACCTAGTGTTCTTTATACAAAATCATTGATGTTCTTATATCAATTAGTGTTCTTTTTAACACAAAAAATGCTCTTTTTAGCCTTGACAGTGCAACAGTGGAAGAACAAGAAAATATTGCCAAACAAGACCAACTTCAAGAGAAGACAGTGGAAAACAACCAATATCAAGGGTATGGTGTTCTTTTAGTTTTTAATGAATGTTTTCAATACTATTAATCTTATAAAATAGCATCTCTAAGTTATCATTTTCTTGAAAAATACAGTGTTGATGACAATGAAGAATAAGAAAACAACAATCCTAATGATAACAAAGACAGTCAGGGGTAATATGTTCTTTCAAATTATGAATAGTATTCTTTTAAATTAAATTTAATGTTCTCAAATAAAGTTCTTTTAAGTAGGTTCTTTTTACTTCAATTCATACGATATTTGAAAATAAAGATAATGTTCTTAGAAATCCAATCCAATGTTCTTTTATATTCTTACTTATAGACTTGATTTAAATGCTGATATTGGGTCAAACACTGGAGAAAAGCAGATTCCATGCATAACATCACAAAAGGATTTAAAGTAAGTACGTTATTCTTCAATGAGAAAAAATTAGGTACAAAAATATGTTCCTTGCAATTTAGAAGATTTGCTATGTTAAATAGCATAATATGTTCCTTTAAAATGTTCTTGTGAAGAAGACAAGAGGATGACAAACTGATTGATGAAGGAAAAAAAAATTATAGAGGATACTTCAACTGAGAACAAGGACACACAAGAGTAAGATGTTCTTTTACACTGCACTATATTTTTTCAAATTGAAAAAAATATTCTATGAAATCATTACCAATGTTCTTTTAAATTCTAACTTATGGAGTGCATCCTACTGCTGAGATTGGAGAAGAGAAGATTGTTACTGAAACAATGCAGATGAATTTGGAGTAGTTTTTCTTTCCCTTCAATGATAAAAAATAAGTAGTCAATATGTTCTTTGCACATTATAGCATGTGTTTTGTAAAGTTAAACAATATGTTCTTTTAAAAGAGATGTTCTTTTATACTGCACTATATTCTTTCAAATTGAAAAAAATGTTCTATGAAATTATTACCAATGTTCTTTTAAATTCTAACTTATAGAGTGCATCCTACTGCTATGATTGGAGAAGTGAAGATTGTTACTGAAACACGCAGATGGATTTGGAGTAAGTTTTTTTTTCCTTCAATGATGAAAAATAAGTAGTCAATATGTTCTTTGCACATTATAGCATATGTTCTTTGCACATTATAGCATACGTTTTGTAAAGTTAAATTATACATTCTTTTAAAAGAGAATAGGTAGGATTATGTTCTTTATGATTATACATACATAATGATCGACTTTGATACATGATCAACCCTCCCTTTTGTTTTTTTATGGAAATTACAGTCACGAGGGTCAAGAGAAGGTTGAAAATATTGATGAGAAAAAAGAAGACAAAATTCATAAAAATCCTCCTGAGAACCAACAAACTGAAAGGTTAGATGTTCTTTGAGATTATGTACAATGATCTTTCAAACTTATCTTATGTTCTATGTAGTTGTTAAAAATTTTATTTATCATTTATTAAATAGAGTTGACATTACAAGTGCACTTGCATCCAATGCTGATATTGAGTCAAACACTAGACAACAGACGATTGAAGATGAAACTATGCAGATGGATTTGAAGTAAGTTATTTTTTCTTTAATAGTGTATTAGTTGTGCGAATTATGTTCTCTTAACTTTTGTTCTTTGAAATTATGGTTAGTTTTCTTCCAGGAAAACCAATGTTCTTACAGTTTTCATTTATTTACAGTCATGAGGATTTACCTGAAAGGATGAAAAAGTGTGGATGATGCAACAAAGGAAATAGTTAATGAAGCTCCTAATGAGAACTAAGACACTGACGTGTATAATGTTCTTCAAATTCATACACAATGTTTTGTGAAATTCAGGATTATGTTCTCATAAATGAGTATTTTTTTACAGCAATGAGGAATTAACAAAGCTGATAAATATTGAAGAGATACCAAAGGTCATCTGCAAGACAAGTGCTTCTAGATAAGAGCACCATGATGACGATGATGACAACAAAGATGGTGATCCCGCCCATGACAAGAGTGATGTCAATCGTGCTGCCGTAGAGACAAGTAAGCCATTAGATGAAGAGAAGAACAAAACTGCTCTTAAGGAACAGAGAACATCTACCGTGGAGTCTCAAGATGGAAAGGACAAGACTACTCAAGCAAATTTTGGGTAAAAATTACACAAAAGTTGTATTAAGGAAAACAAGAAAATGATCTTTTTCTAGAATGTAGTAAATATTTTGTCATCAACTATTTTGTCACCAGAAACTACTTTTAATCTCAATGATATATTCTATTTACTAGTGATTCAATGTTTTTTTTTTAGAAATTGTATATTTAAAATATATGTCGATATCAGTGCCACTACAAAGATCGGAGATGATGCGACTCTAGGTTGGCTTCAAGAATCAGCAGGAACAAACTGAACCTAAAGAGGCTAATATGGCAGATGAAAAGTAAGGATTTTTCCTGATGTACTACTGACATTATGTTCTTTTAAATAGAACAACATAATTTGCATGATAACACTAAACGTTCTCTGGAAACATACAATATGTTCTTTTAAATATTTTCACAGCTTAACATACAAAAACAGATTACTATAACATGTTATGCCAATTTATTCATTTTAAAAAAACCGTAGTTTCTAACATATTCATGTTAAATTACTATTTTCCAGTGTTGTTGACATCGAAAATCTTGGAAAATTACGGAACATTGTTATAAAGGAGCACAAAAAAGATTGTGATCATCCACCATCTCAACAAGCTGAAACGTAAGTATATAACCTCTTATTTTACATCAATGAACTCCATTTCATGGTGGTTAATGAATCAATATTAAAATTTGCAACTACACCTTAAAAACAGCAGAACAATACAAAATGAAAGAAAGAGTTGTGCAAATTCCAAAGAACCTACCAAATGCTTTCAAGTCACCATTTTTGTCAAAGTACCATGGCTTGTTCAAAGACTTAGGAGCAGATACAAGGGCACTCGCAGATTATGCATTCAACACAAAATTAAAGGATAAGTAAGTGTAACTTAACTTTATTCATGTTAATGTTCTTTTACATTTCCTTATAACTAAACCATAATTCGAAATCAATGAAAACAGTGAGATTTTTTTACAACGGAGAAGACCTAATCCTAACTAGAGAGGAAATTATGGGAATAACACAAAACAATGTTATTGATGTGTGGTCGATAATTCAAAACTTTAAAAACACAAAGAGGGACAAGCTCATTTCACCAAATCGATTTTTCTTCTCCACGTTACCATATGTAAGACATCTTACTCTTAATGTCAAATACTTTTTGTTACAGTTAAACTTAAAATAGTGCTAACACTTAATTTTATACTTTGCAGTTGCAGACTACTGAAGAATATGAATTTGAGACAAACAGTGTTGATAATAAAGTGAAAAACATTGCAAAACTAATGGACAGAGAAATGAGAAAAGGGAATAATTATGACTTGGTTAGTTAAAACATAAAATATGTTCTGTTGTATCAATGTTCTTCTATACAATTCAAAATGTTCACTACTTTGATGTTCTGCTATAAAATTTAAAATGTTCTTTCAAAGCTACTTTGATTTTCTTCAAAAACTGAAAATTAAGAAATGTCCTTCAATTGCTTTAAATAGTAAGATGTGTTCTTCAAATTCTCAAAATAAGCTCCTTTAAATTATGTTCTGCTTGTTAGTAACTAATGTTCTATTCATCATTCAATTAGTTTTTCAGAATACGAAATAAGTTCTTGAAAATATGAAAACATGCTCTCTTAGATATTCAAATATGTTCTTCAGTTTAGTGATATATGTTCTTTTAATTATTATAACTGATCAGAATTTGTCCTTCCTATTGTTAAAAACAAATATTCCTTCCAATGCCCAATCCATCTCATTACTACCTTCTGGTCTTCAATCTCAAGACAAAAGTTATGAATGTCATACAAAACAAAGCTATTGCAACAACACCAAAAGTTACGGTTTTTCAAGACAACCCATAGTCGATGGTACGTTCAATTTTGAATTAACAATTTCTGTTTATAGGCAAGACATCAAAGGAAAGAGTACGCATTAAATTTATTTCACATGCAGAGGCAAACATTGACTAAAATACTGAAATCCAGAAAGAACAAGAGAGCCCAAGACATCGAAATGTGCACATTAGAAGTACTCAACTTAAAGTGGCAAACTCCAAATGACAATGCGGATTGTGCAAATACATGATGAAGCACATGGAGGAATACATTGGACAAGATCCAACCAAGTGGGAATGTTAACTTAATAATGTAACTTTCTATGAATCTTCTCAAAGAAATTTCTACTTGTTTTTTAATTCACATACTAAAATCTAATATATATTGTTTGCTATGATGAAGGCTGATGAGATCAAAAGGATGCGCGTTCAATATTGTGCTGAGATATCCTTGCATGAAACAAACAAAAAGGGAGATGAGCTCTTGCAAAAGGAACGACATTATGCAACATTGTAACACACAAAATGAAATCACAAAAAGGAGGAGAATGGATGTAATAGGAGCATACATATTTCAATTTCATTTACGCATTAGCTTTACTAGAAACATATTTCAATTACATAATATATGTACTAGATTTTTTAGTTGTTGAGAATATTCTATTATTGGTACAGAAATATATTCTGTAAACAAGTTATATGTTCTGTTTAATATAGTTGAATGTTCTTTCTACACAAGTAATATGTTACAGAGTTTGTCAATATAGTATCATGTTCTTTTTTAAAAAAGTAATATGATCTACTAAAGAAAGATGAATATTCTAATATGTTATTTCAGCTTTTAAACAATATAAATTTTTTAAATGATATTATATTTATGCGATTAATGTGTGTTTTTATAAGTTGTAGAAATTGTTTTTTTACAAAAAAAAATGGAGTGCAAATAAGAAAGATGTATATATCAATATCTCAAACATTGAATAAAATAATTCCTTACAAATAATTATCTCAAATAATTTTAAAAAATACCAAAAAGAATGAGATACATATTTCACTGGAATTTCAATGTGTCTACTATACTATGATAAAAATGTGACTCAATCATTACACAAAATTAAAACTCCAAAATAATCATCAGGAACGCAAACATCTAAGGCTGCATCGCTATCCATTGGATGAACAAAACTACCTCCAACCGGTAAATCATCAGGTAGCTGCAACAAAAAAATAACAGTAAAAACCCATTAAACTAAAACAGCAAATATTCTTTCATTACATTCATCATATTCATTACAATCCTTAAAATATTCTTCGTAAAAACGAAGCATGTTCTATGATACAAAAACTTATTGTTCTTCCAATGTCAAAATGTATAGCAGGTATGAAAGTAAAGGCTCCAAAAAAACAACACTGTTGAATAGATGAAATCATCTTTTTAAATTATAATAATGTTTTTTCTGAAAATTATAAATGTTCTTTTATTAAAGTGATGTCATACTTTTATTAAACATATCATGTTACTTAAAAAGTAGGAAAAATTGAACTTTCCCACCTTTTTAAAACAAGAATTTCAAAACTCCCACCTTTGTTTTTTTTTTTTTAAACTCCCACCTTAAAACTACCAAACGTTTTAAAACTCCCACCAGTTAACGGAATCCGTCAAAAAATCCGTCCATACACTGTTCCATCTCCCTCTTCTTCCTCCTTCTTCTAATCTACTCTTCAACTCCCCTTCATTCTAATTTAGCACCCTTCTTTTCCTTTAACCAAAACCTAATTAAAATAAAAACAACCCATCATATTTCTACACCAAATCCAATAGAAATGTCCAAGCTAATGTACCTCTTCCCCTCCTTATGAAATCAAGAGTTACTAGTACAACACCATCCAGAAAACAACTTAGTTTCCAAACGGCAAACTAGCCCTTGATTCTTGAATTTGATCATTCTCCTAACATCATCCTGCTTCTGGCTGCTATTCACCCCCTCACATTCCAGCAAATAGTTGTATCCATTTGCAAAAGGAGAGTCCCCCTCCTTGGTTGTTTCTGAAACCTACCTTCATCCTCCAATTACTTCATATCCTCAACCTGTTCATTATATGTCACCAGTGCAATGAAAGACTTCCTGATAGCCACATTGTCACTCTGACCTTCATGGTGTTTTGCTGATTTTGCCACCTGTTGGAACTCGTTATTCCATCTGGCCTTTTAGGCAGTTCTTACTGAATTATAACATCCTCCTCTGTCTTGTTTTGTAATCGAACCACATTAGTTTGCTGTGGTTTTGGTCTCCAAACTTTCCTAACAACACCCTCCTACATTCTTGTTTCTGTTCTTAAAACACTTCAGCTCTAGTATCAATTCCTTTCTCATTGATAAAATCAACACATTCTGGCAGTTAGTGATTTGGAGCAACCTATATAAGCACCATAGCATATACCAACTTCTCTTTATCTCTCTCTTAAATGTAGCCTGGTTTACCTTCACAGGCTTCCCAATGCTGAATGCTCTCTAGTATTATTTAAATAGACTCCTCTTCCCCCTAATACTTGAAGTCTACCTTAACCTGAATCCAAGCAGGAACCATCTTTATATCATCCTTGGCAAAACCCACATCAGATCTCGAAGCTTTCATATACACAGGCGTATATCAAAGAAGGGCCTGGTTCCATTCAACAGAGTATCTCTTTTATCCACTGAGTGAAATCTAACTATATAAACTCCCTTCCTTAACAAAGCTCCCCAGCTTCTTTTCCTCCTTATAACTATCAAAGGTGGAAATTAATAATTAAGATATCATCATCTTCATCACTTGACGAGAGAGTTGGAACACAAGAGAGGCAAGCTATTCAATCTATACTTGAGCAATGAGCAATGAAGGGGAGTTGATAGTAGATTAGAAGAAGGGAGGAAGAAGAGGGAGATGGAATGGTGTATGGACGGATTTTTTGACGGATTCCGTTAACTGGTGGGAGTTTTAAAACGTTTGGTAGTTTTAAGGTGGGAGTTTTGAAATTCGTGCTTTAAAAAGGTGGGAAAGTTCAATTTACCCTAAAAAGTATACTAATGTTTTGTCCAACAAACACAATGTTCTTAATTTAAAAATAATATGTTTTTTTCTAAAAAACTAAATCTTCTTTCAAAGTATCACATATCATACCTGCAATGAGAATTGAGTTTGACTCTTCATTAGAGTGTTAGCTGCCTCTTTCTTCTTCTTCCATCCATTCACTTTATTTCCTTTCTTCTCAATGATAGACTTGGGTCGTAAGTTGCTATCCCCTTTTGCCCCCTTAGACACAGGATCTTTCACATTCAACAAAGAATTTTTGGGAACATATAAGGGCTTCTCTACCTCAGTTGGAAGTTTGTATCTATCAACACTACCTATGTAGTTTTCCACTTCCCTTTTCAAATCAGCATAAGCAACATCCACAAGACTCCTAGCAACAACATCACCTTGTCAAGCATGAATCAAACGGATGAAGTCAGTAGACATCTGACTTCTCCAAACCGTCCGCATAGATATACTAGACCCAACAATAATACTACTCCCAAAACTCATTCGCCTACCCAAAGCGTTTTTCCTCCATCTTGAAAGAATATATCTCTCAGGACTCTCATTGACACAATTTAATGAAAGACCCTTAGAGAATGACAACAAAGAATACCCATATCGATAATCATATTACATGTGCCTTCTATTCTTTTCTCATCCTCATAAAATCAAACCTGGTGTTTAATTACACCAGAATATGTTCTCCATACTCTATAATGCTTCAATAATATGTTATCTTCTAATACATGATGATCACATGAGGTACCAGTAATAAATTCTTCCTCAAATAAACATGCTATAGTATTTGTATACACCTTCCTAGCATGCATAAGCAACTTCACTCTCTTAAAGTCCAAATATCATTTGCCATGAGCAGATCTAAAATCACACTTGTTTTCCCTACTCCTCCATTCACCAATAACATTAATAAAACTAGAATAAAAATCAGATAACCCACTAGTTTTATCAAGCCTATGTGAAATACTCTTATTAGTAGTCTCACTACGTTGGGATGATATCACACCACCCGACAAAACATCTTTGGAATATGCTGCACACCATTTGTGCCTCAATTCATAAATCATGTTCAACCATTTATTATCAGCACACTTGTACACTAGTAGCAACCTATACATAAAACTACAAAACATATATCTTAATTAACAGAACATAATATATGAAAGAAAAGAACATAACTTGTGAAATGGTAGAACATTAACCTCTGACGAAATAAAACTAAACTGCAGACAACAACAACAATTTGAAATAGACATAACATCAAACATAACATTCAGAGAACATCAAAACATAACAGAAAATATAAAAGATGGAAAATAAGGATTTTTTATTGATATGAACCAATGACATTAAGTTCTTTTAATAAGAACAACATAAGATGCATCTTAAAACTAAATGTTATGGTGAAACACACACTATGAATACAATTTACAGAACATAATGAAGGACACAAACGCATCAATATTTTTTTACTCATAAGCAACAAACAGAAAGAATATGAAGAACAAATATAAAGACCATCAAATGGAATTTAGCAAATCATTAAACAAACAGAGAAAAGAATTTACCTGGACCAATAATGTTCGAACTCAGCTATAGTATCAGTATGCTTTAGTGCATAGCTAAAAGCCTTTTGAAAACCATCCTTCAATCTCAAAGACGGAATGTTCTTCTTAGAGTTCTTAGTAATGTGCCAATTAAAAAGACTATGACAAATATTAGGCCAAACCATTGCAATTTCAGCCGTCATAGAAGCACATTGCTCAGTCATAAAGATTCACTTCTTTCATTCAATAAAAAACCCATACCAAACATCACATTATTGGCATAATTGTTTATGCAAACAAATGGTCTACAAATCATATCTTATTTATTGGTACGATAGGTCGTATCAAACCCCAACGAATCTCCAAAAACCTCAAAATCCCTTCGCATCCTACTATCTCGGAAAATAAAACTCACCAAATGCTCTTTACTGTCAAGCTCCATATCATGGTAAAAATCACTTTGCTCAACTTGTCTTTTGTGAAAACATGTTTAGCAAATTCCGTGTGTCACAACCATCAAAGGAAGCCGCCTTATCTCGAGCAAGGATATTATACACATAAAGTTTCGTAAATCCTAAATTAGGAGAACCACCAACTTCTTTACTCAATACTCTAATACAATCAGACACGCCAACCCTTCAACTCTTTAACTCTTTAATACTATTCAATTGCTCATGATCAACTTTCTGATGAGATCTAATTAGATGTCTTTGATCCAACGCAACCATGTCATGACTATGACACATCTCATGAAAACCAACCATATGTCTACCTTCACGATCCACATGACAGCGAATCATAGCCTTACATCCACACCTATAATCATACTTAGTATGTATTCTTGCTTGCTAACACATCATTCTTAAAACCTTCAGATGAACAAACATACTCTCTTCTACAAATTGAATTATCAACTCTCCTCCTAACCTTACCAACACGAACACCAAAATCATGGCTAAAAGCATACTTATTATAAGCATTATGAGCTTCTAACTGACTCTGGTACACCACATTAACCAACACATATAACTCAGCCTCCTTATACACCTTTATTGCAAACAGAATATGTAAAGAACAAAATCAATAACTTGGCAGAACAAAAATAAATCACTTATCAAAACATAATGACAGAATTGAAAGAACATGATGAATAACTTAGCTGAACAATATGAATAACATGGCAGAACAAAAAGAATGAGTCAGTGCAATGTGACAGAACAACAAACAATCATTAAGCATAGCAAAAAACATAACTTCATCAACAAATATAAACAACACTTTGAAATTGGAAGAACATCAAAGAATAATACTACAAAGATGATCATGTTCAAAAACATCTTGCATAGCTGAAACAACAATCGATATACAAAGAGCATCATTGAGATCTTTAAAAAATTAATAGAACATTATGCATTAATTCAGAGAACATCTGAACTAAAATCAAAATTCGAACATCAGCAATGCAGACATAATTATATAAACACAAATAATCAACAAATTTCAAAATCAACAATCAAACATAAATCGAAATTTAGATCGAAATCATAATTAAACACAAACTAAAGCAAAACTACATGTCGATTTCGATTCTACACTATTATAATTAGCTGAATTATGCTCTTAAACTTCAATTGTAGCATCTTGCATACCTAAAAATACAATATAGGATCGAAATTTAATAATTCTTCAACAAATTCAACAATAACAACAAATATGAACAAATTATATGGAAAAACCTTTAAGCAAAATCGATTATGAAATTATGAAAAATACCTAAAAATTGAACTCCTTCAGGGTTGGAAAATCACGATTTTTTTTCTGATTCGAAACTCTAACAATGGCTGAAATTAGAGAGAGAAGAGAGAGAGAGGAGAGAGAGACAAGAGTAACGCAACAAATTCTTTTGATATTAGGCCTTTTATATTAGCCCGCTCCCACGTAGGATGCCACGTAGGCAGGTGCATGGAGCATGGTGCTACTAGGAGTACATAAAAATTTTCATTGGCATTGCTAACAAGATTGGAACTAAATTAATTTCTATTTTCGGATTAATGTTATATAACCCATATCAATTTACATACACAAATTAATTTCCAGCGAAAAAAATCAAGCGAAGAGTGGAACAAGAACTCATGCAGTAAAAAGTCAAGCAAAAAACTGATTGCACCACCTTCACGGCTTCACGCGTTGGCCGGATCGTTCTAAGGCGAATGATAGTTTAGAAGATTTGGTATTTTAGAAAAGTTAACTGCTTTCTTCCTCTGCCGATTTTCATGGATATAATTGAACTGAACATGTTTTTTTTTCCTCTATAATTGACTGACACTAACTCGGTTTTAATTTATAACATGTAAAAATAACCGTTTCAATCAATTGATTCAAGATCAAAATGTGATAACGATTTAATTAAAAAAATAATTGATGCATAGACAAACCATAAAATCAGGAAAAATTTTGACTTTCTGTTGCCAATTGCCGATGATAGATTGAGAAAGGAAGGTAGGAGAAATACATGGAAATTAGGAGAAAATTTCAAGGAATTTGATTAACTTTGGAAACTATGAAAATTTGAAAGAGAAAATTAAGGAGGAAGATGGAAAGTTTTTTGATATTTTTTTCAAAGAGACAAGCAGTAGATTTCCATGGTGAAGCAATCAAAGCGTCAGACATTGAAGAATGAAGAAACTGAAAATATTGGATTTGGGCTTCTGACAAATTATGCGGCCCACCAAAATTTGGGGCCCTGTGCAAAGGAACTCCTTTGCACACCCCTACGACTGGGCCTGTCCATCATATTCAATTTTTATATAAATAACATTTGATGATTAAACACCAACTGATGCCCAAAATTGGACATATTCCATGGGTATATCATCTATGGCCCCGAAACTATTCCAAAGAGGAAGCTTCATCAGCATTGTAAGACGAAAGTAAGAGGTGACGAGGTTCTACTGTTGTCAGTTTCGGAGCGTGGATGGGCCCTCTGGAGAATGTTTGGAATTCAGCACAATAATCTACTCTTAATTCTTCAAGTGCTGGACAATGTAAAATGACACTGTGAGATGGGTTAAAATAGCGAGCTAGGCGCAAATCCCCCAACCATATGCTCTTTAATCGTGGGAATTCAAACACTACCCCATTATTGACATGTAAGTTGTTGCAGACGGTATCCCCATCACCTATATCCTCGATTATTGTTGCCAAGTTATCACAGGAGTGGATTTGAATATCTTCTAGTAGAGATAGTGAAAGTCCGACACCCTTGACGATTAAATCGGCCGAGAATGCATATTTCACGTTCAAGTAACTTAAATACAACGAACATAAGTTTTTAATCAGATGCAGCTCTGGCATGCGCTTTAGTTGAGCCACCTTATCTACGTGCAAGTACATTAACTTCGGGACTGAGCTTGATGTTGTAGCCGCAACTCCTCCCTCCGTAGATGATGTATGCCATAATTCTTCAACTTTTATATTGAACAAGTTGATTGACAATTTCTCTAGGCATGGGAATCTTATCTGCAGAAATTGAATCAATAACACAAATATCATGTCAATCCTTTGATAATAGCAACTAAGAATAGAAAACGATTCAATTTCATGTGGTACGAGATATATAACTCGGAATGTACATGCTTAATTACCTTCCCGAAAAGTGCTTTCGAGTTGTCTAACTTGGAACATTTTAACAAATTGTCAAGCTTGTACAGTTCTAACGATTTTAATGCAGGGAACTGTAGTTCATTACTCCCCTCGTAGAAGCTCTCGAGACTTTCTAACCATTCAAGAGAAAGATGCGTCATTTTGGGAAATATAAGAATATGTTCACGTATGTCATCTCTTGCTTCCTCAGCTATGATTGTCCTGATTTTCTTTCAAGATTCTATGAATAATCTCTCAAGTTGCGAAAGAGCATAAGCTGCCGAGAGTGAGAAGCATAGAGTTTCTAGAGAGTTACTATGCTTAATCTGTAGAATTTTCAAGTTCCCAAAGCTATGAAAGTAAGGCAACTTAGATTGTGGCCTATTCGTATCACACACTTCTTCTGCTCGTGGTATATCCCACAACCTGACAGCGGCGATATCTTCTATCACCAATTTTTCAATGGATGAGGAAAGAATCTGTAACAATAGTTAAAAGATGTCGATCAGGGATTAATGATTGAAATTAAATTATATTATCACGTAAATCCATGCAAGGTAGATCTACCATGATTTTGAGATGTGATGATGGATCAAGGAAGAGGAAAAGGAGGTGGGGATGTGCAAAAATATTCAGAAATCAAAGTATCAAAACATATATTATTGTTGATTAATTTTTCAGGCTGGGGGTCATAATTCACTGCTTACAAAGATATAGGCACCGAAGCCGAATAGAAGTTAACTTAAGTTTCTGCCAGGATTTAGAATAGGACAAATTGTCAATAAAAACCTAGGTGTAGCCTCTTTTTTTGAATTAAATATCTAAGTCCTTTTTTATTTTATATTAATACCATAATTGCTTCAATTTTTTTTAAAAAAATCAATAATCAACTCTCTCAAATAATAAAAATAATCAACGATCATGAAGAGTAAGAGCAATAAAAACAAGCAATCAACTGTAAAAAGAGACAAGCAAGAAAGTGGACAACGATATACCGATAGAAACTCGAGCTCTGGAGCAAAGACTCACCCTTTGATGAACACCCACAAGCATCAATAACATACCATTTAAATGCCATCTTACAAACTCATGAACCCTAACTTCTAGGATTACAATTTGCAACAACAAGCACTCAACCAATATGCCACAAACAACCCTCTCAATTGCTCTCAAACTCTAACTCTCTTAGTGTTTGTGTAAGGGTTTAATGTGTGATTTTCACTCACTTTATAACTTAGGGAAAGGGGGAGAATACTCCCCCACAAAAATGAGCCACAAACAAAAGAAGGGCATTATATCGGCAGCGTTGGTTGCAGGCCGCGATCCACCCCCCCCCCCCTCCCCCCTTAACCCACATTCTGCCCAGACCTCAGCGTATCAAAAACTCTTTCACGTCTAGTGATGCTCCTCACTAGTTGCGGTGCTCCAAGGCTCCTAGGGTACAAACCCCAAACAGAGGAAACACGGAAATGTACATCAAAATTAAGGTAGGCGTCTTAGGTTTGAAGTGGTAATGTCATAGAAAACTCGGGGATGTCTATGCTGACAGAATCATAGGCCAACTTCAATACTTTCTCATAAAACTCCTTTTAAAGTTTTACACAAGACGAAACCCTCTTACAAGCACTTGGAGGTGTTTGTCTTATTATGGGTAATAATCATCGAAAGTTAACAAGTTTCAAGCAAGAGGAATTCCTTGTGTTTTCATAGGGTATTCCTAAACCCAAAAAGGTTATAAGCACTTAAGAGTGAAGCTAGTGGTTGGACCGATATTGATCTTCTAGGACAGAGAAGATAAAATTAATATTAAAATAATGTGAAAGAAAAAAAAAAGAGAGCGAAGTTAAAGATCGGTCCTTAAAGATCGGTCCTTCAACAAGGACCTCAATTGTTGGTTCTTTGGGCTGACACAGGAAAAGGTGAAGAGACACGTGGAAGAGGAGGAGAGGAAGATAGAGCATGGGGCCAACAAATTTGATGCGTCTAACTGGGGCAACAATCTAACAGTGGACATTTGTGCTCTTATTTCAATCAAAAGGATGAAAATTTACATCTAATTTTATAAACATATTTAGTAATTTTAAAGATCCAACATTGTAGTTTATCCATTGGGATAAAAAAATTATGAGATTATCAATAGTAGATCAAAAGTGAGTAGTAGAGTTAGAAAATAATAATATAATTAATGATCCAACACAGAGGATCATTCATTCTTACACTCTAGTTCTCATAACAACAAAGTTTATGTTGGTAGATATGTTCAAGTTCTTTAACGAAATATTTACCATAAAAAAATTTCGTCATATCATGGGGTGAATGCAGAATATAAAAAGACAACCAATAGGGTTGATGTTGAAGCCCTCAATGAGGTTGCAAATGTGATGCCTAATGTTTAAGAGGAAATGCATGAAGTGACTGATGTAGCATTTGAAGAGATAATGAACAAACAATCGACAGAAAGTCATCCATACGTCTCCCCTATTTTCCCCTAGCTAGAAATAGAAACCCTTACAACTCCCAACTCGTGGCTGACTAATGTTAATATGTATCGCCATTATCCCCTTATCTAAAGGCAAGCTAACTTTCTTTTTTTTTTACTAAAATGATTCATAACCTCTTTTTCTTCCCTCTCTTTCTACACTTCCCTTTTACATCTTTCTTGAATATTAAGGTTTTTTTTCCTATTTGTATTGTAAATCGAACCATAAAAATAATATATATAAATAAAACGTGATAGTTGTATCAACTCATGTTATGTATTACTTCTTTTATATTACTCCCTCTGTTGTTTATTGATCTATCCATTTACTGTAATTACAAAAACCGAGACAAAGAGGAAACATGTGTAAAAGTGGGTCCCTTTATTTATTTAGATATGAGAGGTAATGTGCTTGTGAGTGAGTGTAGAATTATATAAGACCTAAGAACTAGGTAAAATAATGTGAAAATGGAATAACCTTTGCCATTTTAAGAATAAAGTAGAAGTGGTTAAAACTTAAAAAACGGATGAAAGCGGAAAGTAGGTAGATCAATAGGGTACTTAGGGAGTATTTGATATTTTTAGCTATAAAGGTTATTCTTAATTCATTCATCTTATATATTGCATGGTTCTTAATTCTTCTTTTGTGTGTCTTTAGTATCAATAACAAAATCTATTTATTGTTATAATTATTAAAAAGCGTGGTTTTCGCTTGTAGAGCGATATGTGACACTCTATAACACATGTTAACATAGCACGACTATGCACATCATACATTTTCGATAATTACACATGTTGATGTGTCACTTTTACACCATGATATAAAAATGGTAGTCTAAAATTTTGAACTCATTAGCATATTATGCATCTACCGTTGCGGCAAATCTAATAGTTTAGAAAGCTAATCAAATTTTAATTATATCAGCCTCCAACATAAAAAGAATTAAAAAGAAAGCAATCCAAATTAGGATCCTCGAATTTCCGCTTCTTCTTCTACACCACTTTTTTTTTTCATGCTTCTTCTCTACCAACACATGACTCAATTTTTTGAATATTACAACTCCACCAGTATGGCATACCCTTTGACCTTTATTGTTAGGAAAAATTGACAAGAACAGGCCAAACTATTGGCCATCTTCTATAAACAGGCCATACTATGGTTAATCCATGAACAGTCCCAACTATCACCCCCATCTTCCATAAACAGGTCAAGTGACCTGTTAACCTGCTACCACAGGTTAAATGAAATCACGTGACTATCACGTGACTTTTTAAAACAGCTAGTTTTTTTTTGACTTCCTTCCTCCTGACTTCCTTCCTTCTCTCTTTCTTCATCTCTTCCCCTTATTCGTTTCCCACCATTTTCATTCGTCCATAACCTTTGAACAAAATTTCTGCGCAAATTTTCTGGGTTTTACTCTGCGGATTTTTCTGGGCAACAATTATGGATGCAAGATTGGATGAACTTGTCAAGGCTCGTGAGGCAGAATCTATGAAGAAGGTAAAGAATCCTCCTTTTCTTCCCCGTAAAAAACATTGTTATAAATCTTGTTCCTTTATTGTTTGTTGCCTTCAATTACGATTTAGTTTGATGTTTTAGTTGCTAATTGTTAGTTGTTGTGTTTGAAATTAGTTTTTCTGTTTGTATGGTGTTGTAGTGGTTAGATGAAAAGGTTACTTTGAGGATGTGGCATGGTGGATTGTTTAAAAAAACTGGGAAGGGTATGACTTATGTTGGTGGGGAAGGGAAAACCCTGATTGTAGACCCTGATGAGATTTGTTGGTGGACATTGTTAGAGTTGGCAAAGAGCTGTGGTAATTATAGAGTTATTAATAAAGTGTATTACCTGCTACCTAATTGTTCATTAGAGGATGGTTTAAGGAGGGTTTATCATGATTCTGAGGCCTTGCAGTTGAGGGACCTTGCTGTACAGTATAGAGGAGCTGATGTGTATGTTATACATGGAGTTGATATACCAGAAGATTATGTGGAATTGAATGCTTTAACTGTGGAAAAAAGCCCTCCCAAAAATACCCCCCCAATAAAAAATACTACCCAAAAGAAAGAGCCAGCTAAAAAACTGACCCCACAAAAGAATCTTACTCCCATCAAATTACCTCCACCAGTTGCACCTCCTAGAGATGCATCAGCCTTCCATTCATCTGTACTAAACCCTATTTTGCCTCATACAACAGTTGAAAACACTTCCAAAACTCCTCTTACTGAATCTGAGACTGTACCTCTCCATCCACAACTAATTGATGAAGATGAGTACTACAGATGGTATGATCCCAGACCAGACAGCCCCATTCCATTGAATGATCTCATTCATGACAGTTTTAGTGAGCACAGTGATTCTAGCTATGAGGAAGAGATCCCACCAGAAGATGATGAAATTGAAACAGATTTAGAGGATGAGGACTTATCTGTGATAGACGATGTACCAATTGTAGAGGAGGAGGAATATGAGAGTGACAACCTAGAAGTTTCTTATGAAGATGAAGAAGAATGCAGTGATGATGAATTGAGAGAAGCTAGGGAAAGAAAGAGGATAAATAGAAGAGAAGAACTGCAATTAGGTGTGAGATTGCAAAGAGAGGCTGAAACTGCTAATAAGACAGCAGCACAGGCCACTGATGCAACTAAAAAAGATGGTTATGTTAGTGATTATGCAGGAAGTGAAGAAGAGGAAACATCTCCATATGAGGCTGATGATGAAGATCTAGTTGAGAGAAGAAAGAGGGCTAGGAAGCTGACTGTACCTGCTAGCACAGATTGACAGACTTTCAAATGGAAAGTAGGCCTAAGATTTCCAAATAGGGATGGATTTAGGGATGATGTTAGGAGGTATGCAGTTCACCAAGGCAAGAACTTAAGGGTTGTTACAAGCAATAAAGACAAGGGTAGGGGACAAAGACTAGAGGTCAAATGTCAGCCTAGCTGCAGCTTCAGGTTGTATGCTTCATGGGACAGTGGGTGTGACTGTTTTGTAGTGAAATCTGTTGACATAGGACATTGTTGCATAAGGACTATGGAGAAGAACATTTAACTGAGACAACTTGGGTAGCTAAGCAATTTTTAGAGCTTTTTAAGGCAAGGCCACATTGGCCAGCTAAGGAAATAGTGGAGGCTGTGAAGAGAATCTACAGGGTTGTTATTACTAGAGATGTAGCATACAAGATAAAATACAATGCACACAGACTCCTTCATAGGTCAATGAAAGAGCATTATTGCAAGGTGGGTAGATACATTGAAGCTATAAAGAAAAGCAATCCTGAAACAAAGCTGGTATTGCAGTTTGATAACAGTACAAAACCAGCAGTGTTCAACAGGTTGTTTGTGTGCTTGGAAGGGTTGGCCAAGGGTTGGATGGAAGGTTGTAGAAAACTACTATGCATTGACTCATGTCTCTTGAAGACATTTCTTGGTGGGCAATTGATGGGAGCTATAGGGAGAGATGGTAATGACCAGATGTTTCCTGTAGCATGGGCAGTTGTGGAAGGGGAAAACAACAACAGCTGGGAGTGGTTCTTGACTAAGGTGAAGCATAGTTTGATGCTGAATGATGGTGCTGGATTAGCTGTGATATCAGATGAGCATTTGGTGAGTTTGTTCATTATGATGATTTTCAATACATGTATAATTGATTCTAACTGTCAATTTAAGTAACTGTCTTTGTTGTTTCTTTTGCAGGCAATCATATCTGCTGTTAAGAAGGTGTTGCCTAGTGCAGAGCACAGGCACTGTGCTAGGCATATATATGCCAACTGGCATAAAAAATTTCAGAGGAGAGGAGTACAAGCAACTGTTTTGGAGGGCAGCCAAGGCTTACAATGAAAGTGATTATGAGGAGGTTCTTGCTGAAATGAAGGAGGTAAATCCTGATGCAGTTGTTGCTTTTGAAAAGCATAACCCTAGGGTTTTTTGTAGATGCAAAATGAACATAGATACTAAGGTTGATGTTATTGTGAATAACCTTGCTGAGACTTTCAATGGGTATATTATAGGTGCTAGGACCAAACATCTGCTCTATATGTTAGAAGATATTAGGACTGCTTTAATGCAAAGGCTAGCTACAAAAAAATTGGAAATGGAATAAAACATATCCCCTATCTGTCCTATGATCCAAAAAAAACTAGATAAGGCCAAAGCCAAAGCAGCATATTCCACTGTAATTCCTTCAACTGCTACTATTTTCCAAGTCAGCCATGAAATGGATACTGTTAGTGTGGATCTAGATAGGTTTAATTGCACATGTAATGTTTGGGACCTGTTTGGCATACCATGTTTTCATGCAGTAGCTTGCATCTTCTTTTGTCACAAAACTGCAGAGCACTTTGTCTCTTCTTGGTACACTAGGGAAACATATTTAAAGACATATGCAGTTGCAATTCCACCTTGTGTAAGTGAGAAATATTGGCCTAAGGTTGACTTACCTATGGTACCACCTCCCATCAAAGTAGGCCCTGGTAGATCTAGGAAGAACAGGATCAAGGATCCATTTGAAGATCCCAAAATCCAGGCAAGCTCACTAAGCATGGTATTGTGATGACTTGCTCAATCTGTAAGTCAACAGCTCACAACAAAAGAAAATGTCCAACAAGGACAATTCATCTGCCACAGCTGCAACCACTTCAAAAAGGCCAAGAACAAATGAAATGAACTTGAGTCAAACTGGTGAAACTAGTGGTGTTAACAATGCAACAGCACAGCCTAGTAGAACTGGTAGGGGTGGAAGAGTCATAAGCACTGGCTAAGGATCAAGAGGTGGCAGAGGTGGAGGTGGCAGAGGTGCAACTAGGGGAGGTGGCAGAGGTGCAAGTATGGGAGGTGGCAGAGGTGCAACTAGGGGAGGTGGCAGAGGTGCAAGTATGGGAGGTGGCAGAGGTGCAACTAGGGGAGGTGGCAGAGGTGCAACTAGGGGAGGTATTGTGACTGCAGCTGCTAGTGGGAGGGGAAGAGGTGTTCCTGTTACATTAAGAGGTGGTAGAGGAAGAGGTGGGAGAGGAAGAGGTGTTCCTGTTGGAGTAGGGTTGTTTGTTGCATCAGATGGGACATCATATAACAATGGGAGAAGAATCAATGTTGTAAGTTCATAACTAACACAATGTTTTACATATGCAATGGTTTTGTTCATTATAAGTCACATTCAATTTCTTTGTGTGCAGGTTACAAGATCATCACAGCAAAGAGCTCAATCATCAACTGTCATAGGGTCAGATTTCCCAACACAGAGCTCTGCAGCAAATTAGCTTGTCTTAGGGTATTTTTCATTTAGCAGTTGTTACCTATGTATTTTGGGATGATGACAATGGTTATTTTAGCTTTCCAGTTTCAAACTATGTATTTTGGGATGATGACAATGATCATAAACAGTTTTAATGTTTCCTTGTTATTGAACTTAGTCAATTTCTTTTAGTGTTTGAAACAGATTTGTATTTCATTTGAAGATTCATAGTTAAATGGAATGCTTAGGAAACAGAAATACCAAAATAGAGGAGTACATTGATCATATATTGCTTGAACATAGATACCAAAATACAAAGTAAAAATCCAAAATGGTTCATGCCCTAAACAACCAAAAAACTACAACTTCTACCAACACTGCCTAAACAACCAACATACTAATAAGAAAACACATCAAAATAGACAGTCCCAACCAAATACCCCCATCACAGCCTCACTTCCCACTAAGAACAAAGCTGAACCATATCCAAGAGATTGCCAATGCAGCCAAAGCCCCAAACTTCCACATGTTCTTCTCTGTATTGACTTGGCATAGCTTCATTTCAAAAGCAGTACTGCACTCCTTCAATTGATCCTTCTTTGCCTTCAGTTTTACCAGCTTCCCATTCAAACCATCAACTTCTTTATGTGCCTCTTCAACCCTGGTTATTATTTGTTCACATCCAGTGCAGTTGCTAGTTATATCCTCACCACTCACCCATTCAAAAAATCCACAGTCCTGGGCTTGTAACAAAGAAAAATAACGTTTAAAAACCCTAATTTGCAAACATCAACAAGCCCCAATCAGTTTTCCTAAAATTAATAAAAGAATTACACTTTCAGAAAATAATAACCCTAATTACAAAAATTAAAGAAAATAGAAAAACTCACTGGATATTTGCCACATCGTCTAAACTTTCGGCCATGATTGTGGTTGTTCTTGGTGACGGTGAGGATTTTTGTTGGGACACAACACCCACAAATCTCTGTGTGGCCCATCCAAGTTGAAGAAGACGAGGAAATTGCTCGTGAGAGTGGCATGGCAGGAAAATGGAGGAGATGGAGAAGAAAGGAGAGAAGAAAGGGGATGGGTGGTTTGTGCGAAAATGGAGGAGATGGAGAAGGAAGGAAAGAAGATCAGTTTTTAAAGAGGAGGAAGGAAGTCAAAAAAAAAAACTGGCTGTTTTAAAAAGTCACGTGATAGTCACGTGATTTCATTTAACCTGTTGTAGCAGGTTAACAGGTCACTTGACCTGTTTATGGAAGATGGGGGTGATAGTTGGGACTGTTCATGGATTAACCATAGTATGGCCTGTTTATAGAAGATGGCCAATAGTTTGGCCTGTTCTTGTCAATTTTTCCTTATTGTTATTAATCTCAATTTTTATTACTAAATCCTTCTACCTTAGATTTAATTTATAAAAACGACATCATTCATTGTTATTGATCTTAGTAAATAATTCTTTTACCTTGAAAATACTTTTAAAAGTCGACATTAATTTAGTTTTCTCTCACCCTCACCTTGCCACATATTTTTTAAGCACCATCACCACCCTAAAACGAATTTTTTAAAAAAAGCTATTTTCAAAAACAAAGAAAGATAATACGATAAACAATCTCTAAAATGAATAACAACATACGATCATGGTGCTATAACTAACCCAATAAAAAAAGCCATGCAAATTAAGAAAATGTAACACAATAACATGTACTCGGGTATCACCCAGGACACAAAACTAGTTTAATTTTAATAAGTTTAAGACAAGGTGTTGCAACAAAACGATTAAAGCTATGATTAACTAAAGATGAAAGCATAAAGAGGACATATACCTTATTGAACATAGGCGCCACATGCTTGGCGACAGAACTGCCTCCCACAATGCATTCGAACATCGGCACCTCATACAAGTCTAGCAGTTTTAGAGAAGGCAACTGAATGAGATAGGGTTGTTTGCTGTTTAGAGGTCCTTCTTCTTCATCAGGCTTCACAGAGGCATCCTCCATGAAAATGTATTTCAGATTCCGACACTCCCTTATTTTTATTTCGGTCAAGTTGGGCGCGGGAGCAAGAGGCAGTACATAGGTTTCTAGCGTGGGCAAGCCCTCGAGTTCAAGGATTCGTAAGTACGACAATGTCCCTACCGGTGGAGCTCCCCCGTCAAAAATTAGCCTTAAATTATCTAAACCTTTAAGCTTGAGAGACTCCAAATCTGAAATGACAGCCATATTTTCCCGAATTATGGACTGTAGTTCGTAGCAATAATCGAGTACTAGAATCATCAGGTTACGAAATCCACCCTCTTCGTTCTCTAAGACATGGGTTAGATGCTGCAACCCCATGATGTTTTCTAACTCCAAATAATCAGATTTCTTAAATAATGCCTTTATAAAACTGTTACTCAAGATCTCACTTACATCGGTTTTTTTAACCTTCAGAGAACGGTGCAATGAAGGTGAAACAATCGGTTTATCTGGACTACCGATTGATATTGCAAACCTCTCCAGATTGTTGCCAAATGATCTGCATCCTATTGGAAACTGTTCCGTGTATAGTACTTGCATCACAAACAAATTCAAGTAACTCAAAGAACTTAACTCATCAAGGCTTGCCCCTCGACCATTACTTATTGTAAGAAGAATTTGCCCGTTGGGACTAAAATAAAACTGATCTTCATGTGTAATTGTTATACCATCAATAAATTCTGTTTCAATGAGCTCCCAACATAAATAACTATCGGTGTAAAGTCCTTCCAGATTTGTATGGCTACCTATGAATTTAGGTGGAATTCGTGGTCGCATTCCATAGTCAGGGTGCCCCCAGCACCCATGCAAATCTAACAAGCGAAGTTTGAACAAGTTCCCAATTGCATCAGGTAACTCATCTATATTTTATTCACGCAAACTGAGAATAATAAGGTTCTCCAATTTACCAATCACACTTATGTTCCCCAACCAGCAACGATCCAAGTGCAATGTCCAAAGATTGCACAATTCCCCCAGTGATTCTGGTAATTTTGGCCTAAAATTCACGTCTGACACTACTAAAACCTTCAGAAGTTTTACACCTTGAAACAAATTATCAGGAAATGGTTCTGACAGTTTATTCCCATGCAGCAGCAATATTTGAAGCTTATCAAACTTCATTTTATGAAAATAGGAATGATCATGGTTGGACATCAATGATATAGCAGTATACATTTGGCATGTCTCCTCCCACATCCACCGAGGAATGCCTTCCACAAGAAACATGTTCCCATCTGTAAATGCGTAGCAAGAATAAATGCTAGCATTCTACTCCCGGTTTTAACAAGCAGTTTAAAAATTGATGCAACAAAAGCATCTTATGAAAAGAATGAGTATAATTAATTTAGAGATGTATCTAGTTAGTTTGCCTAATTTTAGTCATATTACGCTTTTGTAAGTTACATGTGTAAATTCTTTTTCTTGTGGCAAAATTTTAAAACTTGCATTTCCAAACGAGAAGTGGACTGTGTCAAAATATCTGACTTTACCATACAAACTTCAATCATATACAACTCAGTTTGAAGTCTGACTAATTTTTGGGCTCATGCAAGATTTTAGCTATATCTCTCAGTAATCTATTTAATAGCTACTTTCTTAATATTTTATGCATGTTTGTCTCTGTGTCTTAACTAATTATATTTATGATATTATCTGAATGACTCAATGTATCTAACATCTTAAATCTACCAATGCATTAATGAAATAAGATAAAGTTTGCAGCTATGTTGACATTACCTTTTGCTGCAAATGAGATGGCAGAGGCCCGAACGACATCATGTATCTTGACATGCTTTCTGGTATAGTCGTCGTGTGGTCTAGAATAGCTGTACTTTTGTTCCGCATCATCATCCAAAAGCAATGACGAAGATATGAGCCCATTTTTCTGCTAAATGCATGGCTTCATTAAGATTGTTGACATGTTGAAATAAGCCGATACCAATGCCGCATCTCATCAAGTCTTCTACTGGTATTCTTGAACCCAGGGGAAATAAACAAGCATGTAAGAAACAAGCATGTAAGAAGAATGTCCTTTTCTCTTTACTATCCATAAGCCTGTAACTTGCTTCCAGAACTGCAAAGGATTCGCGATACACACCACCAATGTGACTCAAGTTAGGTCTCTCTATGTCCTTTGCAAATTGTTGCCAGTTTGACAATGCTTTTCCTCTTAGCGCATTTGTTGTTCCTACAATTGCAAGAGGTAAGCGACCACACCTGCTCAGTAACCTTTCTGCCACAGATTTGTAATTCGTATGCTCTATTCCTTCTCCAATTTTATTCCAGAAGAGATCCCTAGCTTCCTTTTCTTCCAACAAGTCAACCTCGAATATATTAGTAGATTCTACACTCATAGCCTCACAAACATTCCTCTCCCTACTTGTCACCAAGAGCTTGCAGCAAAACTTTTCGGTGTTATCACCAGGAGCTGGAATCCCAACTTCTTCTAAATTGAGTTTATGCCATATATTGTCTAAGATTATGAGAATTTTACACCCTTTATCACCTTTCTTTTCCACATATTGCAGTGCATTGTGCAGTTGTTTTGCCCTTTCTGTCATGCTAGTCACGTTCTGCAAAGACTGATGATCAATTTTTGCAGCGATGTCATTTTGGATGCGCAGAGTATTAGGGGCTTGTGAAATCTCTACCATGACTATTTTATCAAACATATTGTTTGCTCGCTTCTCAATTTGTTGTGCCAATATAGTTTTACCTGTAATTAGAACCGACACGGCATATACAGATTAGAAATTTTTGGGCGTAATAGTAACACCATGAACTATTATGGTTGACAACCCACCGGACTCCTCCTGTGTCCCTCCTCTTGTGAGTGAATTGGTGGTAAAGGTCCTTTACAAATTAATTCATTCCGTTCAGTAATGATCCGTTTTAATCCGTCAACTAGTTTAACCCGCTCAATAGTAATTTTACGGAAAAATTGTCAAGAACCTCCTAATAAATACACTTTTTTTTTCAGAAAACCATTTAATAAAAAATTTATTATAAAAAACCACCTAATAAAACACTCTTTCTTTCAAAATACCACCATTTGAGACCAAATAAGTAACTCATTTAACCTTGTATGTGGCAGAGCATTTTAATTCATTCCTTAATCACTTTTTTCAAATCATTTAGTGATCAGTTTAATCCTTAAGTGACCAACTTAATTCATTTGGTAAGTCACTTAATTATTTTTTGAAATTGTTTGTTGTGGTTCTAGGGCCATAGGGAAACACAGGAAGGAGAGGGGAAGGGGACGACTAGGTTGGCTCAAGCCAGAAGTTTGGACAGTAAATGTGTGATTTGCTAATGCTAGATCATAGTGAAGTGGGTTGAGTTTAGTATGAGAATGTGAGGTTGAATTTGGTCTCCTATCATAGTAAAATAAATTTGTATATTCTCAAAACGTTTCTTAATCTATCAAATATCTGGCGCAAAATATTTCACTAAAAAGGGAGGGGTAGACGAGATTTGAACCCATGACCTTCTGGTTTCAATAACTCTTGATATAATGTTAACATACTAACTTAAGTTGATGGTTGAACGCCAAAGAATAACTCTATACTCTATCAAATATATGTTATCACAGTTCAAACGAAATCCCACGTCTCTATGTTTTTTGTTAAAAATTGAGAAAAATGTTGGAAGATTCTAAATATTGTTAAGATTCTTAGGTTACTAAACAAAAATGATGGGAGCTAGTATCACAGAACAAATCAATTTACAAGATATTTCAAGCAAAGAAGGCAGGGCAATCATGAACCTCTAGTTGTGTATACTACAACTGGGAAACTGGGCATTGTAGATCTAATGATTCTAATCTCAATGTATTACTGATATACTGAACCACCCATGCCATCATGCCAAAAAATAATATGAGAAATACAAAAGGATTTACAAAACAAAATACCAAATAAATGTAATTACCTGAACCATCCATGCCAACCAGGGCAATAGAAAGAACTCGATCATAGTTTAAGGCATACAAAGCATCCTGCAAAATCTTTGTTCTGGACTCCAAGCCCTCCACAAAGTGAGTAGGAATGGACTGTAGTTCTTGAGACTTTTTTGGTAAGGTCAACGGCATCGATGGAAGTTGTTTCATCAAAGCTTCAATAACATCGGCCTTGTCCATGGCTGCTTTGCTCATCACACACCAATGATGCAAAATGCAAATGAAAGGTATAATACACGCTTGTTTCCCACCCTCGTCCTTTCCACTGATCTCTTCTGCCTGCTTCTTCAATTCTGCACCTTTCATCATTGTCCTGATCATTTCGACAAAGACTTCCGATTCCTCGGGTACAACTTTCTTTACATACTCATCTTCCAACACATCCTCAACTATGGCAGCAGGTTCTTTCATCCATGCGTCAGCAGCTTCTTCTGATGCTGATACTGCCGAAGATCTTGTTTTCGTTGTATCGTTTATATGAAGCTGCTGCAGCTTCTTCAGTTCCTTTTCCGTCATCAATCTTTTCAGTACTTCAGCTATCTCGACATCTTCTTTCATTAACGTCTTCAAACGATAATCTCCATTCTTCTTCTTGGAACTCTTCACCAATATCTCAGCCATACTGTTGTCTTCTTTATTAATAAACTTCTTTAGATCCTTTGTTGCTTCAAGCACAGCTTCCGCCAACTCAATATCATTCTTCATTAGCTGTTTAAGCCAATTCTCATCCTCCAACTCCCTGACCACAGTTTCGGCCAACTTTATATCGGTTTTGATCAAGTTTTTCAACTGTTCCTCCTCCATCAATTTGTTCACCATAACACTGGCTATCTTTCCATCTTCCATCATCAGCTTTCTCATAACTTCATCCATGGTTAAGTTCTGCATCTTTTTACGCCAAGCATCAGCTGTTGGTGTTATCTTTTCAAGATTGGCTTCCCCAATTTCCACCTGCCTATCGAGAGTGTTCTTTAGGTTGCTTAAATCCTCCAGCTTAACTTGAAGTTTGTTGAGGTTTCCTGTATAACTGTTAATGCAAGACAAATAGTCTGTTATCCTATCTACAACCAATGTCTTGAAAACATTCCAAGGCTCACACATTTTTAATTTTTATGTCTTTCTCTGTTTCACCTTCCCTTTTCACTTTTTAGTATTGCAAAACAAAGGAGGACTAATTTCTGATAATCAATTGCTGTTCCTGGGCTTGTGAAGAAGCACTTTTTTAGTTCTTGCTATTTAAGAATACTTGGTCATTTGGTGGGACCATATGGTTTAAAAAATTAAACATGTGTCTCCCTCCATGTGGCCTGCCTGGCTACCTTCTATGGTTCTACTTCTACCCATTAACTATAAGGTTAGTAACCAACCTGAATACAAAAACAATTTCGTGCTATAAAAAATAACAAGTTGAGGGTTAAGTATTTTGATTCCTTCTTATTTTACGAAAGTTTAAAGGATTGGAGCAACTCAAAGGCTACCTCTGAGAGTGAGACATTCTATTGTGTTTATGTAGCGGTTGGACTGAAAAAGCCGAAAAGATAGATCGAGTTTACCCTGCAATCTCTCTAAAGCAAGAAGCGAGATATCCCTATAACCAATCTTACTTTTTAAGATTGTACCCAGTGGCGGATCCACTCTTTAATGAGTAGGTCATTCGACCCCACTTGAATCAGTAGAATTGTAGAATTTTCGTTTTTTTTTTTTTTGAAATTTTCCTGAAAAATTGAACATTTGACCCCGATAAAATTTAATAATCACGCTTTAAACCCACTAAATATTTTTCCGGGATCCACCACTGATTGTACCTTTGCTTACTTGAATACAGGGATGGAAAAAAAGACTTTTACTCTTCTGCCTTAATTTTGATGACCAAAAAGAAAAAATGTAAAATAACAGAAAATGCTCATAATTGACGGTTTCGCCACTTTCACTATGCTCTTGCTAGAACAATCATTTTCATTTCTTTCTTGATTTTTCATTCTTTTGATAGTTGGGGAACTCTATTAATCATTCACGAGTCCTACCAAAGTTTAACATAACATGAGAGTAATACAAATTGCATCCATTAAACCATATGACGGAACTAAATATATAACATTTCAAGATTAAAGGCGAAGAACATCACGCATTATATCAAGGCAGAAGGGAGAATTAAATCACAAATATGACTTATAAATCTAATTAGTTTTATTTTCTAAAAAAAAGTAAGGAGAAAAAGAGAGATAGTTAGGAAACCCTCCGCTCAAGAGGAATTTCTAACATATCATTACAATGAGTTTTTGACAGATTTGATCCATGTCAGTCCGTAATACAAAGAGAGTCTAAGACTAAATGACCCGCCTTAGCTATTCAGTATGCTGCTTGGTTTGCTTCTCTAGACACATGTGCAATATGAAACTCCTGGAATGCTCTAAGGTTGATTTTTGTGTCTTCAATAATGTTGTCAATTTGCCAATGAGTAGAACACTTGCCATTGCTTGCGTTGATGACCAGTAAGTCGTCGCCTTCAATAAGCATAGATGAATGTTGGAACGTTAGGGCTTTAAGAACACCCCTGTGAAGCGCAGTAGCCTCTGCTGTAAGGACAGACGTGTTGCCTAAGTTGTGGGCTTCAGCTGCTAGGATCGTACCCTAGTGATCTCTAATGATAAAATCAGTTGCCGCATTATTGTGCTTGACGGAGCCATCGAAATTGAGCTTTATGATGCCCACAGGAGGGGGGACCACTTGACGAGAATGGAATGTGGAGACGCCTTTTGAGGTAACTGGGGTAGAAATCTAATTAGTGGATATCACTAATTCATATGTGAAATCTTCCATGAACAATCCGTTTTTCGGAAGCCGTTTTTTCGTAGTTGGGTGTTTTAGAGTCAGTCAAATCAATGGACATGATTATTTATAAAAATAAAAGACTGAAATTAAATCAATTATTGTGGCCGCGATTAGGTTGTGGGTTGGTGACCGTTATAGAATAACCCATCTTTTAATTACTTTTGTAGAGCTAATAAAAGTTGATCCATATTGTAAAGTTTTAGAATGATTGGAGTTGGCTCAAGTGGTGAGTCTTCCCATCTTCTCTAAATTGGTTTATAGATCAATTCTTACCCCAAGCATTTGCTTGGGCTTTGGGGGAGAGGGGGTTGGGAGTTATGGCTTATAATTGATCTCTGGGTGGGGGCCCTGTGTGAGGCCAGTCTAGAGGATTATTATTCCTAATTTAATATAGTATCATACTTATAAATGATATTACATTTTTTGACAAATATATTGTAAAGTTTTAGACGACAAAAGAAGAGAATAATTTTCCAAATAAGAAACATAAAAGATATGTCGAGAGATCTTCATAACAACATTTGTAAATAAAACATAGGTTTAACCCAAAAAAAACAAGGGAATAGTAGATTTTGCTTGTACTTCGATATTATACACGTGTTATTAATGGCAAACATTATAATCACTATAAGAAAAGTGTGTGCACTTGTACACAATCCGACTGAGTCATAACACTCAGAACCAATATAGTCGTATACTGTTAAGGATTTGCCCATTAAATATCACATGTGAGAATCTCATATTGTTAATTTGGAGAGAGAAATTCACTAAATAAGGTTAAGTAACTATTCCCTTATGGTCATATGGATTTAAGGTGGAACCTCTTTTGGTTTTGTGAATTGGACTCTCTCTCATACTTATGGGTACGACAAAAAAAGGACCTACACATGTAAGCGGTTTTTAAGGATATGACCCCAGGAAATATAGCATGTGATAGCTCAACATTGTTAATCTTGGAGATAGATATTCACCAATTAAGGTTAAGGGCTACTTCCCTTATTGCCATATGATTTAAGGTGGAACCTCATTTGATTTTGTGAAGTGGACTCTCTCTCTCTCTTCTCCTCATGGTTTAACACAATCCCATACTTAACATATATTCCCTCTGTTCTCATTTGATGTTCTCATTTTTCTTTTTTGGATGTTTTTAAAAGTTTTTCCCACTTTGAATCTTTTCCATTTTAATAACATTTATTTCCCCATGTTACCCTTCAACAACCAAATATTTACTACACTTTTTTACTTTTTGTCTTACACATGGGCCACTTTAGAATCTTTTATTTCTCAATCACCCACTTTTCTTTCTCTCTCTTACTTTTTTGAAACCAAAAGGTACCAAAGTACACTTTATACAATATAATATTTAAAAGATTCTCATCTACCTCAATTTGCATTGGTTTTCCCTCATATTCCAAATGAAAACGGAGGGAGTACATATGTACATAGTCTATGTCTATGATACTCCTCTATACTCGTTCTTTCCAATTTCTCTCATTGCTCTCTCTCTCTAATCTTTGTTAGTATCCATCTCATTGAAGGAATTCTTTTCTATATTTTGAAGGCGCAAATATTATTTGATTATCCTTCATATTAGTTCAAAAGCGCCCGGAGAATCCGATTCCAACATAGTGAAATTGAAACCTATGGTTGATTTCCATATGGTGGAGTTGAAATCCCCCGACAGTCTCGTTCCACAAAGGCAACAGCTGGTGTTGTAAGAGACCGCCTACTTTTAAAATAAAATTAGGCAACGGCCCAATAGGCCCAATAATAAGAAGAGAAAATCAACAAATCATCTTTTGAAAATAGGGACCAGTTTAATCCATTTTTTGACCTATTTACTTCATTTCTTGACATGTTTAATTCATTCAATACTCAGTGTTAAATTTATTTAGTGACTAGTTTAATCCATTTAGTGATTAGTTTAATTCATTCGGTAAGTCATATGGTTTTTTTAGGAATCGCTTGTTATATTTCGATACCCTTATAGTGTTATTCAATGTTGTTGGGTACTCCCTCCGTCCCACAATCTAAGTCTCATTTCCTTTTTGAGAGTCAAACTTTAAAAAATTTGACCAAATATTCTTATATATCCAAGAAACAATATTCATGTTGGATCTTGTTAGATTCGTCATAATATATACTTTCATAATAATCAACTTTTTTTTCTACTAATACGAAATTGAAAATATATAATGTCAAAGGTGCGTATTGGACACTGTGCAAAAGAAAACAAGACTTATATTTTGGGACGGAGGGAGTATAATATTTTTTACAAGTGATAATTTCATTAATGATTAATATTTAAGTAGGAATTTAAAATAAAATTATGATACAATCTACTAATTACCAAATATATACCTAATTACTCTTCTATTAGAAACAAAAATCTATTTTTTTTGTATAAAACTAAAAGTCATTGTATCACAAAATCAAAATGTAGTATGTTAATTAATAAAAGACAAGGAAGAAAATAATTATCATTTTGCTTATTAAGAACCTGTAAGTTTTAAAGTAATAATATCCAGTTTCATACACGATATATGAACTTATGGATTAGCGACCTAAATCGATAAGAAAAATGGTTCAGATACCTGTTTCGAATGGAATCATTTTCGTTTATTCAAATAGTTTTGCTAAGCCCTAGTTTGAGGAGTATCGGGAAGACAGATGATGTTGTAATAAATAAAAAAAATTAACCATCGTAGAGAGGATGTGGTTCATTGGATTCTTTGTGTTGACGTGATTTACAAATTACATTCAATGGTTTACAAATTACAGTCAATGGATTGCTAGCTGTAAAGTGTAAACAAATGCAACTCCCATAGGCCATAAGGTTTACCGTGTGTAATTTTTTATATATACAGAGCCACTTTCGAAAATTAGAATCAATCCCAATATTTATTAGAATTATAAACAAAGATCTAACCAACTGTGTTAGGAATTGGAGAATAATATGAAACTGAATAATAAATTTATATTGACTTGTTATTAATGATTAGGCTAAAACCTATATATATAGTACAAGGACTTAGAAAACCATCTAAACCCTAGAATATTAAACAATTTCCTACTAGCATAAGATAATTTATTATTCTAAAACTCTATCTTAATACACTTTTCCATCTATATCTTTATCTCTAATACTCCCTTCAATCGTAGCGTAGTAACATGAACGCTATGATTGAAAGAAAAATGGAAAGAGAACAATAACGACTAGAACAATACGACGTAAATCAATTAACGTCCACAATAACCACCCTTTAGGATTAGGGACAACTAATAAACATCATTTTTGGATTAGGGACAACCAAGAAACAGGGGCGGATTTACTATGGGTTTACTGGGTTCAGCTGAACCCAGTGATTTTTGAAGAAAAAACCGGCAGTTTACATTTTGTCAGGAAAAACAAAAAGTATAACATTATATCTAACGCGCGCAGAAATGAAACAAAGGTGCAAGGAAGCATCAATGGTTTTGGTCCGCGCACCAAAAAATTTCACCGGGAAATGGCACGGGATCGATTCTCCTTAATTGGTTATGACTCTTTTTTTCCTTTCAAATTTCTTTTCATTACTCCTACAGCGGCCCTGCCTCCTCAGTCCTCACAAGTGTGAACTTTAAATTTTATTATTTCTTCTCCAATTGTTGTTTCTTTTCTATTTTTTTGTATGTTAAAAACTAAATTTAATTGGTAAGTAGGTACCTAGGCATTTAGGTTAGCTTACTTAGTAATTTGGGTATTTTGGTGAAAGTTTTTATTAGCAATTTAGAATTGTCGTATAAAAACAAAGTTTTTTAATTGGATACTTTAAATTCTCTATTTAAGATTACTTACTTAGATATATTCATATATGACTATATGAGGCTAAGTAATTTAGTTATACACTTGTATTTTGAATATGACTCTATGTGCTAACGTGTACTTCATTTAGTTAGTTCATCAATCATCAGTTTATACTCTTATAATATTATTTATCTGACAATGCACAATGTAGATTGTGGAGTTTGGAATCTTTAGACTATGAAGGGTTTAGAATATTTTTGGAAAGATCGTGCGCGAAAGGCTTTTTTTTTAACTTTTTTGATTTAATCTTTTTATTGTTTCCGAAGGATGATCTCCCTATCTATCGCTTCATTTTGGTCTTAATTTTTAAATGACTTCGAACCCGTAAGGTGACAATCCTGGATCCGCCACTGCCAAGAAATACCCTTTTTGGATTATGGACAACCAATCAACTTTCACGACCCAATTGGTTACTTAGGTCATCAACGATACACAAATGGACCAACACAATGCTAAACAGGACCAGCACAATAGCTTGGATAAGCTACTATACCCATCACAATAATGATGCATAACCGCACTAACCCAACTTGGATTTTGTAGAAACGATAACAATCGCATCAACCGAACAAGATCACGTCTTGGTTACACACCGTCCTATATAGCACAAGCAAGATCACGTCTTGATCATACACAATCTACTAAACAAGTAGATCACACGTAACGGTAGCATCCGATGTTTAATAAATCAAATAACACGAACAATCATTTCAAGAACAACTAACTTAACTCAGCAACTACAGATATGTCAGCCTCGAATTGTCAATCACCAAATTAACAATAATTTTGCCCTCTTGACCAAGAAGAATGCCAAATCGACAATTATAACCAATCTGATTAATAGTCCCCATTGAATCACAAATCCACTCCAGAAGCTAAAGCAATCATTGGCAAAGGACATAAGTTGCCGATTTAGAAATATATACTACCTCCGTATCAAATTATTCGCTACACTTTTTTCACACTTATCAAGGAGGCGATTTAAGGGTGTAAACGAGTATATTTTTCGATGAAATTTTAATACAAGCAATAATGAGATTCTATATTACTTGTGTTAAAATTTCATTGATTAAATCGCCTCCTTAAAAAGCGTGAAAAAAAAAAGTGTAGCGAGTAATTTGATACGGAGGTAGTATATGGATCTTGATAAATCACTAACATAATTAAATTAATTGAGATCAAGAATACTTTTGATACGAAAACAACACACAAATTCAACAAAAAAAAATTTGTATTTTCAAAATTGGTAGATCCGGCCGTTGTGCTCTTTCTTAACACCCACTGGCCATGAAAGTTTTTTTATGCGGAAGCGTACGATCAATCCAATAATTTGGATGGCTCCGATACCATGTTAAGAATTGGAGAGTGTTTAAGAGTAAACGGCTTGGGTAATCCAAAAGTTGGACGAATAATTAGAGGACCGAAGGAAAAAAAATTTAGGGTTTCCTTAAGCTCTGATACCATGTAATGAATTGAAGAATAATATGAAACTGAATAATAAACTTGTACTGATAGCATAATATTAAACAATATCCTAATAGCATAAGATTAGGGTAAAACCCTATATATAGTACAAGGACTTACAAAACCATCTAAACCCTAAAATATTAAACAATATCCTAATAGCATAAGATAATTTATTATTCTAAAAACTCTATCTTAATATACTTTTCCATCTATCTCTTTATCTCTAATAAACTGATATCCTTCGCGGTGAAGAATTTGTAACTATCAATGTATCATAATTTAAATTACAAAATGATATTTCACACTAGCTAATAAAAGTAGATTGGCTTTTCAGTGTAGTTGGTAGCCGGGGCCGGGGGGCATATGTGATTTGTAATTGTTAATTTGCAGAATTGCAGTAAGTGGAAATTTAAATCCCTCATGACTCACCCCCTCAACAATTCCGTTGACTTTCGCATATCCATATATTTTTTCCTAATATTAGTATTAATTTACTAGATAGACTAGTAACTAAAAATTAGTAACTAAAAATTTGTTTTGTTTAGTTGCTAGCTGGGGGCATGTGCGACTTGTACTTATATTTTTTTATTGAGCGAAGCAATATAATTAATTAGGATAGAACAGTCTAGCATTACGTCCATTATTACCATCCTAGGACAGAACAATCAATATACAAAAGGCACTAAAGTCTAATATAGATCTGTTTCACACCAAATTTATTGTAGATCCAGTTAAAAGCTCAAAAGTTAAATATAGCTCGCTAAAAGTTAAGGTTTGTTGTAGCAAAAGTTAAGATTATGTAATTAAAAGTTAAAGTTTCACAATCAAAAGTTAAGGTTTTATATTCAAAAGTTAAGTGTTATGAATGAAAAGTTAAGGTTTCTTAAGTTAAAGTTAAGATTTTGTAATTAAAATTTAAAGTTTGGCAATCATAAGTTAAGGTTTTGTAATCAAAAGTTAAGTGTTATGAATGAAAAGTTAAGATTTCTCTAGCAAAAGTTAAGATTTTGTAATTAAAAGTAGAGGTTTTCTAATAAAAAGTTAAGGTTTTCTAATCAAGAGTTAAGTGTATATGATGCATATCACGTGTTTGAAGTAGAGGTGGCCTTTGGGCGGGTTGGCCCTGACCCAGCCCTGAACCGATCAGGCGAAAAAACGGTCCGACCCTAAACCTGAAAAAATCAACCCTGAACTAGCTCGGCCCGGTTAAGGAACTGGTTCGGTTCAGGTTCATGTTTTCAAATTTTGGAACCGGTCCTAAACTGATCCTAGCCCTGAACCGACCCTGACCCTGACCTGGCCCGTAAACCAGCCCGCTCTTGAACCGGTCCTTGAACTGGCCCATTCTTAAATTTTTCCTTGAATCACCTCTAAACCGTCACTAAAACCCTAGACCATAAATTTAAATCTTAAACCGTAACCTTATACCATATACCCTAAACCCTAAATCCTATACCCTAATTAAAATCATAAAATTTATGATTATTCTTATGAATGACTAGTGGACTGGTGAAGTATAAATTATGAAATTATAATATGATTATGATTTATGATCCATGAAATTGAACTATGGTTATGATAGATGAACTTTATATTATAATTATGATTAATAAAATATAAACTATATTTATGATTATGATTAATAAACTATAATATACGATTATGATTATGATTAATGAGTATTTGTTATTGGGAGTTGCGATTGGTGAAATTTCTATATCAAATTACTATTTGATTTACTCTATGAGTTATTATTTATAAGAATTATCCTTTTTAAATAATAATAAATTTTTTTACTTAAGGTGCATTTCCAATATGAAAAAAAAAATGTATTAAGAAAAATGAAATAACCCTGAACTGGCACTGAACCAGTCCTAAACGACACTAAATCTAGCCCTGAATCGACTCGGACCCTGGCACTGAACCGGCACTGAAACTTTCCTAAACCGCCCCCGAATCGGTTCAGGTTTAGAAAAACATAACCCTGACCCAGCCCTGAACCGGCCCGGGATATGGTCTTAGGCTGGGTCAGGGCCAAGTTTTTGTAAACCGACCCGTATATAACCCAGCACTGAACCGACACAACCCGGCCCGTGGCCATCTCTAGTTTGAAGTATGAGATATTTCACAATTTTGTTTTTTTTTGTTTTTTGTTTAAATTAAAATGAAATAAAATCGAAAAAAACAAAATTGGGGGAAAGTGTTCATAACTTAAGAAGGGTTTTGGGAAATTTTGATTCGAAATTCAGAATATTGGGATGTTTTGACGCAAAATGGGTTTGAAAATCTTGATTCTTCGTACTCAAATTGCTTTTACTGTATTTAATTGGAGATTATGCTTAAATTCGAATTTTTTCGTTACAAAACACCAAGTATTCCCGAAATTGATTTGTTTTGATGTGAAAATAAGTAAGAAAGATTTTCTCTTAATTACTTAGATTCGGTTTTCTTAGTGTTTAGAAAGGATTAGCTCACAAACCTAAATACTAAGGGACTTTTGATAAGTAAAAGATTAGCTCTTAAACTCATTAAAACATTTTTGAGCACTTGTCGAATAGTCTCCCAAGTAACTCGTTCAATTTAAGCTAAGAACCACTCGGTTTTTAAGTTTAGAAAAAACACCCGGTTTTTATTTCATCAAAAGTCAAGTACATACATGCTCCTATGGTTTCCTATTTCTTATATAGACTTAATAACATCCTAAACAACCAACATACAACCTTAGAAGCCTCCAAGATTACGAGGAAATATGAAAAAAAAAACAAAAAAAAAATCAAGAAGAACAAATCAGCAAAAAACTGTTTGGACCTTGAGAGCTTTAGGGCCAATTTTAATCCACTTAGCTATCCAAAATAAGCTCCAAAAGGACGAATTACATCCCTACACATGTAAGGGCTTCCAACCATATGAATTTTGCTGAGTTTGGATCAAGAAAAGCTGTTGCCCAGAACCAAATACATTATCCAGCAATCACGTTTTTCAGCTGGGCAGAATTGGTAACTTGGCTAAATCTTTTTCTTTCCTTGATTTAAAGGCTTCCACTTGGACCCTAAGCTTCCATAACACATATACACATGAATAGGATGATGTGCTACATTAATTACCCCCTTTCATCGTGCATTACATCATCAAAATTAAGAGAAAAACTAAAAATAAGTTGGAAAAATGCTGAAATCAGATTTTTTCACTCTATTAGGATTAGTTTAGCATCTTAAACAAGGTTAATGCCAAATAATCACTAATAGTACTAATTAGGCTGTTTGGTTGCTTTCTTAAGCCTACTTAATCCTCCTTTAAGTTTGGCTAATTAATCCAAATCATCCCGAAAAGCAACCGAACCTTCGTTATGTAAAACCGTCTTGTTTAGGCTCAAACAAGGACCATGTAAATGTTTCGAACCCATACTTGGATTTAAATTGAGTAATAATTATGGTACTTGTTCTTCTGTATTTGATTTTACATCAGTTCTGATGTAAAATGTTGATTTAACATTGTAAAGTGTGAAAAAAGCTTGATATACGTTTAAAATTGGTTTGAATAAGGCCCAACTTTTTTGTTAATGGATAGAAATCTAGGCAAAATCACCTTGTTTTTCCAACAGCGTTGGTGGCAATAAGTTGCAGGAGGTGGTTAGCCGGTCGGCGGCGAATGAGGTTGTGGGTGGTGGTGGTTTAGGGTTAGGGGAGTGTAGGTGGTGTGGTAGTGGTGGTTTCATTGAAAAGAAAGATATTGGTAGCTGCAATGGCCAGGGAGTGGGAGGCGCAGTGAGAGGTGGAGTGGCACTGGTTTTCAATGTCTAGGGAGGGAGAAAGGTAAGGAGAGAGAGTGGGTCAACAATATTTCTAGTGTTGATCAGGTCCACCCAAGAGTTTATCTCAAAAGGCACAACAAACCTAATCTAATTAGGAAACTTAGTATTACTAGGAAACTAAGAGAATAATTCAAGTTTCGACAGAATCTCAAAATAACTAATATATATGTCCAATACTTCCCCTCAAATAGAAGAATGGAGATCATATATATAGAAGTGCTAATAATTAGGTTAAAGTTACCTTTTCATTATAATCAATAATCCATATACAAAAGTAATTAGGAAACTCAACTACTTAGGAAATAATATCTCCTAATATTACTCTAACAATATCTGCCTATCATTACTCTAACAACCCTCTCAGGTTGGAACATGCAAGTCACAAATGCCCGACTTGAAAAGGTGAAACTCAAATCGTTTCTTCCTTAGTGCCTTAGTGAAGACATGCCGTAGTTGAACTGCGGTAGGAACATAAGAAGGACCGATGAGACCCTCTTGAATGGCATCACATACAAAATGACAGTCAACTTCAATTTCCTCACTCCGCCTCATGATTGACAGGGTCTCTTTATGCGATATGTAGAGCAGACTAACTGTCTCAAAATATAGGAACAACTTTAGGGTGATGGACCCCTAAACTTAATAGTAAACCCATGAGTTATTTTAACTCACACGTAATAGAGGCCATTGAACGATATTCAGCCTCAACAAAGAGCAGAAAATTGTATGTTGTTTCTTAGTCTTCCAAGAGATAGGAAAAGCTCCAAGAAATACTAACCATCTTGTAACAGAGAGACGAGTCATGGGAGACACTACCTACTTGGAGTAACACCAATCTTGGAAAGATAAATCACTAGTTGAACCAAGAAGAATGCCCTGGCCCACTCAACCTTTCAAATAATGAACAATGCGATGACCACCTTCCAAGTGCGTCAATGGAAGTGCATGCATAGGATAGGACATGAATTGCACAAGCCAGATCGGGTCGTGTAACGGCTAGATAAATCAATCGACCCATGAAGCGTCGATAAGGCTCGGATCGCGAAAAAGTGAGCCGTCGGCTCAATCAAACTGATGATTCTATTCAATAGGTGTAGCCTCAGGCATGGACCAGTGTAATCCAACTTCAAATACAATGTCTAGGGCATACTTCTGTTGGCACAAAAAAAATATCCCCTTCAAGCTAAGCGCAACTTCGAGCCCCAAAAAATATTTGATAGCCCCAAGGTCCTTCACGTGAAAGTAACAATTAATCTTTAAAGTTTTGTAACGCAACAGAATCATTGCTAAAGAGAATAAGACCATCTACAGACACCAAAAAATTAATTTGCATGTCCTACTTAGTGTATGTAGATAAAGAATAATCAGAGTAAATGGGTGTACATCTACATCTTAACTATTTTTTGAATATAATGAAACTATTTGATATGTTAGTTTTTAGAACAATTATGTAAAATTTGAATATATACTAGGTCTTATGTGATGTATTATATTGTTGGTGATGACTAATGAGAATGCGTTGGACTATGAATTTAGTTATACATATTTATGCCATGAAAGTCTCTATTAGCATATATTAATCAAAGCAGCGACAAAATACCTCTTAAATGGGCTACGTTAATTTACAAGTGTTGCACAAACATGTACCCGGTGGAATCATGGACATTAACCCATAGGCCTCAAAAACATGAAAATGTTGCACAACTTGTACTTGCAATTGAGGGTGACAAATTAATGAAATTGATGAATATGGAGTTTTGCTACCAAACTATATAATCATTGGCAACAAAATTGTAAAAAGCGATGCCTATAACATAGGCTATAAGAATAATACAACTGCCCATTTACACATCATAGACGACAAAATTGTAAAAGTGATGCCAACAACTTGGGGCCTGTTTAGATTTACTGAAAACAACTGAATTGAACTGAACTGATTGGAGTTGAACTGAACTGAAGTGAACTGAACTGATTGGAGTTGAACTGAAGTGAACTGAACTGAACTAAACTAAACTGAATTGAATTGAATTGAATTGAATTAATTTGAATTTATTAAATATATAAATAATATTTAAACAATAGTAATATGAATATTAAATAATAATTATAATGATAATTAATAATACTTCCTCCGTTTTTTTTTAAATATGACACTTTCTATATAAGGAAGTTTGGAATTAGTTGTGACACTTTCTTTTTTGGGCAAATCTTTCTTTCTATCTCTCTCCTATCACATGGGTTCCCTTCTTTCTTTCTCTCTATCTCTTTCCTCTCAAAAAATTGCCTAGGAATCCGTGAAATTAAAAGTGTCACAACTAATAAAAAAGGAGGAAGTAATGAATTTGTATTTTGGATATTTTAAAATGATAATTATAAATAAAAAATATTAATAATCATAAATTAATAATAATAATGATTAATGATTATGATGATAATTAATAACAATTATTTTATAATCTTTTTATTAATATATTAATACCTGATGATGATCATATAATAACAATAATATCTAAGAATTAAATTAATATTACAATTTTAATAATTATATTTAATTATATATTAATATTTAGTAATAAAATGTTGATTGGGTCGGGCCGTGCAAAATTACATCATATAATGTTTTGACGTGATTTGATTGGATTATGGGCTAAAAACGCGAGTTTATTTGTGCTTTTAACCTAAACCATGTTCCTCCCTAATCATAATAGTAATATTAATGAATAAAGCTATAATAAACAAAATAATATACAAATAATAATAATACTTAATAATAATGATATAAAAATAAGTAATAATAATAATAATAAGAGCAATTAGTAAAATAAATTAGACCAACATAATAATATTTAACAAAATGGTTATAAAAGAATGGAGTTGAACTGAACTGAACTGAAACTGAACTGATTGGAGCTGAACTGAACTGAACTGAATTGAATTGAACTGAACTCAACTGAAATTAAGCTGAAATGAACAGGCCCTTGGGCTACAAAAATATACCTGTGGTCCATTTACACAATTATGGACGACGAAATTTCAAGTTGTGACGCCTAAGCTAAGGGTGACACTTCTTTCGTTATTTTCCTTTCGTCGCTAGATGTAATTTTTCTTGTAGTTGTAACAGCGGTGGTCGTCGCAGGCTTTTTTTTGTCATTGGGCGACGAATTGTTTTGTGACCCAATGTAATTTTCTTGTAATTGTAACGGTAGTGGTCGCAGGCGATGGGGGATGCATTGGCGTTGCAATATGAGGAAGGCCATTGGCATAGGTGATAAGTTTGTATGGTGAAGTCAAAGGCTCAACCATGGCGAGCGAAGATCTCCAAGGGAAAAAATGATATTTATTTAGGGGAAACATGTAAAATTATGTTTGACACGAGGGGAAAAACAAGGTTGTGATAATCCAAGAACAGTCCATATTAAGAATGGGAAAAATTGACAAGAACAGGCCAAACTATTGACCATCTTCTATAAACAGTCCAGACTATTGATAATCCAAGAACAGCCCCAACTATGACACCCATCTTCCATAAACAGTCTCAGTTACCTGTTAACCTGTTGTAGTAGGTAAACTAGAGGTCACGTGACTAGCACGTGACCTTTTTATTGAATATTTTTTTTCCTTTTTTTTTTCTCCAGACTCCTCCCTTCCTGAAATCCCAGCAGCCCACCCTTCTCCACCTCCCTCTCCCTAGCAACCACCGCATCCAGTACACAAAACCCAGAAAAATTCAACAACAAAAATAAGTTTATCAGAAAATACCGATCAACACCTAATTTCTCATATTTTCCTTCAATATATTCGTCTATTCTCTGCTCATTCATCCTCGAAGGCCTGACAAATCTGCAGCAACAATGGAGTAGAAGGACATTAGTTGTTGTACAATAATGAACACAAGTTTAGATTGATTGTATACCTACACTAGCGCACAAACACAGCATGGTAAGAAGTTAGATTTTAGGAAATTAAAAAGGAAATACGAAATGTTAGATTTTGGGGATTAAAAAGGAAATAGGAACGAACTTGGTTTCTCCCTCTACTTATATTGTTAGATTGATTGTATACTTCAGGAGTAGTGAAGAGGGTCAAAAGAGAATTTTTGCAGTCGAACTCTCGATTGATTAGGGATGATCGGTGGATTCTGGTGGCAGATAGGTGGGCGGGTTATGGTTTTCTGATGGTTTTGGCGGCAGATCTGGTGTAGACGGTGGTGCTGGAGGACATTTTGGTGGGTTTTGATGGTAGGGTGATGGATTTGATTGGTACTGATGGGTGAGGTGGTGGTGTCGGACGGTTCTAGTGGGTGGGGTGGTGGTGTCCGTGGGTTGTGGTGGTGGTGTCCGTGGGTTAGGTCCGTGGGTTAGGAGAAACTAAAACAGGGGTGGGAAGGGGGCTGGCAGGGGAGTGGGGTGGGGGGAAGGTTTTGTTTTTGTTTGTGGTGGTGTTAATGGAGTTTGTGGTGGTGTGGATGTGGGAAGGAGGCTGGCAGGTGGTGGGGTGGGCCTTTTTTTGTTTTGTTTTTTTAAAGTTAAATCAGGTTATTAAAATTTAAAAAAAGAATTTTTTTTTACCTGCTACAACAGGTTACCAGGTCACTTGGCCTGTTTATGGAAGATGGGTGTCATAGTTCGGACTATTCATGGATTATCCATAGTCTGGCCTGTTTCTAGAAGATGGCCAATAGTTTGACATGTTCTTGTCAATTTTTCCTTAAGAATAAGTGTTACCTACTAATTACAGGTGTCACATGCACTATTTTTGTAAGATAATATTACAAACCTAAATAAAAAAAGACCTAATCGTCATTTGAATAGAGTATATATATATATATATATATATATTGTAACAACCCGTATTTTTAGGTGTTTGGTTATGTGCTAAATAAAATTTATGGATTAATATATTCGTAAGTGTGGATAAGATCAACTTTCGGGGTTATAGAAATGAAACTCGAAGAGCAAATGAACTGGGTGAAATTTATAACTCGGGAAATATTATTAAAGTGTAAATAAAAATATATATATGTAAAGAGGAAAAGAAAGAATAAAGGGAAGAATAAGGAAAAGAGTTTAGAAGAGAAAAAAAAGTAGAAAGGAAAAGGAAATTAAAATAAGAAAGGAGAAGAGGAATAGAAGTCAATAGAAGGAAAGGAAGGGAAAAAGAAGAAAGAGAAAAGGAAGGAAAAGAAAGAAGGAAGGTTGAAGATCAACTTTCATGTTGTTTTCCGGCGAGATTTCCGGCCAATAAGTCAAGGAAAAATCTTCACTTAAGTGTAAGTAACAAAACCCCTAAACTAATATCTGATTTTGGGTTAGTAAGTTTCAAACCCTAACTTTTCTCCTTTAATTGTTTATGCTGTTGAGTTTGAGGAAGAAGATGACAATGGAGTCTTGAAAGAGATTGGGATGGAGTATTGGAGTACTTAAGAAAGTTTGGAAGAATGAATTGGAGCCAAATCAAGATATAAGAGTATTATCTTTTCATTAAATTCATTTGAGTATTTGATCCTTTGAGATTAGTGAAATTTGATACTCAAATCAGTGTTGATAAGTGGTTAAGTTCTTATTATAGATGTAACCTAAGTGCATGTGTGTTGTATTTCTTATTTTGATGATGACAAATAAATAGTGTTTAACTTAGTTTTCATTAGTTTTTATTTATGGAGTTATTTACATAGTATTATTAATTATTTATTTTATTAGACCTAAAATAAACTTATGGAGAATTGGTTTCATAATAACAAAAATTAAGTTATTTAGGAAAATAGAATATTTAGTTATATTATTTTGTGTAGGATTAATATTCTAATATTATGGAATATTGGATTCCATAATATTAGTTGAGTTTGTTAGTGGTTTACAGGAAAATAAGATGTTGAAGAGCTGGCGACTTTGCGTGGCTAAATTGATGGGTTGAGGTCCTAGATTCTAGGAGCCATGATCTCAGCTAACAAACCGCGCATTTAATCTAACTCCTAAACTGCCAAAGACCAAGTCAAGAGCTGTTGAGAAGATTAAGGAAGACTCGAAGACTCGCTCAAACTGGGCAAACACACGATTATGGATCGTGGGTTTAACATGATCTATAACGGCCATGAAGATGGAAGATAATGCCTAAAAACTTGCGTCCACTACAAGGAAGCTGAACAAGACCATTGCAGATTTATCACAGCTATATAAACTGAGAAGAACTTAATTTTAGTTCTTAAGACTTTCTATATTAATTGTGTAAATATTTTAGAAAGTTATTTTCGGTTTTATTCTCTTCAACAATTTATTGTATTCCATTAATCTGAGTTGGAGTGAGTGAAATTTTGTGAGAAAATTTCTACATTCAAGAGAGAAAGAGAAAGAGAAAGAGAAGACTTTGAGTGAAGTCTAGAGAGAAAGTCACGTGTTCATGGGGAACAAGGTGACTGGGAACAAGTTCCTAGAGGAATAGAGTGAGTTGCTGTTTATAATAGGGTGTAAGTTACTATTATAAATAAAAGGGCAAGATTTATTCCTAGACAAAATAGGAATAAGATCTTGTTTAAAAGCAGTTCTAGAGTTCTTTGTTTTAACTTCTCTTTAATTCTTTTTAACTTGTTAATTCCGCAAAAAGCCCCTAATAGTCTTTACTACAATTCACCCCCCCTCTTGTAGTAAACTTAGAAGTTCTATAGGACAAACAATTGGTATCAGAGCTTGTTCCTCCTGAAACAGTTAACACTGGGGAAAAGCTAGATGATGGATACTCTACTCAACATCCTCCAATGTTCAATGGTAAACATTATCCTTATGGGAAGAATAGGATGGAAATATTTATTAAGGCAGAAAACTATCAAGTCTGGAGAGTCATTGAGATAGGTGACTTTGAAGTCACTGAAAAGAATGAAGAAGGAGAGCTAGTTACAAAACCACTCTCAAAGTATGACAAAGAAGACTTTGAGAAAATGGAGATGAACAACATGGCCAAGAAGATTCTGCATTGTGGTCTTGGTCCTCATGAACACAATAGAGTCATGGGATGCAAGAGTGCAAAGCAGATGTGGGAACTCCTTCAAGTTACACATGAAGGAACAAGCGAGGCCAAGAGATCAAAGATAGACATGCTCATGCATAGATATGAGTTATTTCAAATGAAACCTAAAGAGCCAGTTCATGATATGCTCACAAGATTCTCAAATATCATAAATGAACTTGACTCTCTAGGAAAATATATTTCTCCAGAGGAACAAGTACGCAAAGTATTGAGAAGTCTTCCACAAGACGAGAAGTGGATGGCTGAGGTGACAGCTCTACAAGAAACCAAGGATTTCACCAAGTTTAACATAGAACAACTTGTTGGATCCTTGATGACACATGAGTTGCACTTAGGAACTTATGAACCTGACTCCAGCAGATCAAAATCCCTGGCTCTCAAGACTGAAGTGCAAGATGATTCAGAAACTTATGAAGAGGAAGTTGCCTTAATAGTTAAGTAATTCAAAAAGTTCTTCAACAAGAACTATAAAGGGAAGAGCACAAGGAAAACCTCAAAGCTAAGCTGCCATAAATGCGGAAGTCCAGATCACTTCATAAAGGAATGTCCTTCGTGGGAAAATGAGAAAGGAAATAACAGATTCAAGAGCAAAGAACAACAAAAATCTTTCTCTAAAACTGAAATGAGAAAGGCTATGGTAGCAGCCTGGGGTGAATCAGATTCTGATGAGGAACAAGAACAGCCTGAGGATGAAACTGCTCAGCTGTGTCTAATGGCAAAATCAGATAGTGAAGAGGACGTATCCAACAGACAGGTAAACTTTAATGTTGTTGAAGAAGAATTATCAAAATTAAATAAGAACCAACTCACTGAATTACTTTTAGAAACCCTTGATAACTACAAGGCAATCTGCATAAGAGAGGAGAATATGGAGAGGGCCTTCAAAGTTACCAAGAAACACACAAATTGGTTTAAAAATTAAATTCAGATATTGAGGAACGGTTCTTTGAAATTTTTGATAAATACCGTGGATTTCAAGAAGCCTATGAAAAACTGAAAAATGATAACTACTTCCTGAATATTGCTTTGGCAGAATTGAAACTAGTTGGCCCTGAAGGAACCCGTTCCTCTGACAGTACCAGTCAAGATCTTGAAATTTTGAAAATTGAGCATGAATTAGTGCTGAATGAAAATATGGTACTGAAGAGGAAATTGGAATCTTCAAGAGTCAAGCTTCCTGATCCAGTTAGTTGGATACAAAAATATAAAAATGAAGGAAGAAATGGACTAGGTTTCAATTATAAGAAGAGGAACAAACATAAAAAATATGTTGACCTGCTAAGCAACAGAATCTGTTCCTACTGTGGGAATAGTGGACACTTAGTGTCTGACTGTTCCACCAAAGAGGAACAGATCGAAATGAACACTCTCTTAGTGAAGCAAGAGTGGAGAATTAAGAGGAACGCACACTCAAAAGAGGAACCCAAGTCTAACTGGGTTCCTGCCACTGACTATTTACTGTAGGTGAAGACTAAAGTGAGGGGGAACAACTTGTGGTACCTCGATAGCGGTTGTTCCAAGCACATGACAGGAGATAAAACCAAATTTCTCTCACTTTCAGTCTACGAAGGAGGAACTGTGACCTTTGGAGACAACCTGACAGGTAACATAGTAGGTATAGGTAAAGTTGGGAAATCTCAGTCACATTCCATAAATAATGTATTTTTAGTCGAGGGTTTGAAACATAACTTACTTAGAATCTCTCAATTCTGTGACAAAGGAAACAATGTGAAATTTACTAATGAATGTTGTGTGGTTAGTGACACCATTACAGGAACCAAGATACTAGAAGGAACAAGAAAGGGAAACACTTATGTTGTTGACCTAAACCTTGTTCCTAGGAACAATCTAACTTGTCTTAGTGTACTAGAAGATGACCAAGACCTTTGGCATAAGAGGTGTTGTCATGCAAGCTTTACACTGCTTCATAAAGTAAGTGGTAAAGACTTGGTAGTTGGTTTGCCAACTATAAAAGGAACAAGCCATGGAGTTTGTGGAGCTTGTGTAAGAGGGAAGCAAGTCATATCCTCGTTCAAATCCAAGAAAATGGTAAGCACTCAAAGTCCACTTGAGCTGATCCACATGGATCTTTGTGGCCCACTAAGAATCCAAAGCAGATCAGGTAAAAGATATGTATTAGTTGTTGTTGATGATTTTTCTAGATTTACGTGGGTAATCTTCCTTCATAGAAAGGATGAAACGTTTGATGAATTTATATCATTTGCTAAGAAAGTTCAAAGGATAAGTGGTTTCAAATTGAAACACCTAAGATCTGACCATGGTACGGAGTTTGAAAACTCTAAGTTTGATGATTTTTGCAGTAATGAAGGATTATATCACAATTTCTCTGCTCCAAGGACACCACAACAAAATGGTGTAGTTGAAAGAAAGAACCGGACTCTGGAGGATATGGCTAGAACAATGCTTATATCAAGCAATCTTCCAAAGAATTTTTGGGCAGAAGCTGTGAACACTGCATGTTACATCATCAACAGGGTCATGCTAAGACCCATCACCAAGAAAACTCCTTATGAACTATTCAAAGGAAGGAAACCAAATTTCTCTTACTTTAGAATCTTTGGATAATGGTAAAAATAATTTAGGCAAATTTGATGCTAGAAGTGATGAAGCTGTCTTTATAGGATATGCTTTAAATAGTAAAGCATACAGAGTTTATAATAAGAGAACAATGTGCGTAGAGGAAAGTGTCCATATTATCTTTGATGAAACTAACTCACTGCAGGAACCATGTTATGAAAATGATTTTGAAATTAGGCTAACTTATCCTCAAGAGTCTGACAATCTTGAGGAGGAACTGACTCCTGCAGGAACAGTTAAGAAACATATTCCTGAAAATGAACTAACGGTTCCTGAGCCTGTTCCTCACGAGGATAAGGTAAATGAAGGAACAATAGATGCAGGAATACAGACAGAAGAAACTCACACAGAGAATGAACGGGAACAAACTGAAGAACCTCAAGTTGAAGGAACAGGAACAAGAAGATTTGAACCAAGATCTTGGAGGCACCAAAAGTCACATCCCCTAGAGCTGATCTTTAGCGACATTGAGAAGGGAACTCAAACAAGATCTCAAATTTGTGCCTTTCAAGCGTTCCTATCTATGATAGAACCTCGAGACCACAATGAAGCAATGCTAGAGTGATGTATTTCCATAGTATAGTTTTGCCTATGGGTTTTTACCTTTCACTTGAAAGGGTTTTTCCTATTTTTGGCTTAGTCTATAGAGTCTTAGATTAAATTATTTTATACTTTAGTTAATTTAATTTAGACTTTTATTCAGCATATTATTTTCTGTTATATGGCCGAAAATATGTGATGTAATTTCGGTTATGTTTAAGTCTAGTTGAGTTGTAATCCCTTAAAGACAAGATTAGATTAGCTAAGGGATAAGGTTGATCTAGGCGTGTGAAATAAGATAGGAGAGCCGAAAATCTCTATCCTATCTTATTAGATTATCTTCCTTATCTTTAGGATATCTTTTCCTAAATTCTAGGGATTAGTTTTAAATGCTTTCTAGTATATATATAGGACCGATTAGCATTAATAAAATCAGATTTTGAAGTATTACAATTTCATGATTTTGTACTTATGATTTAAGGTTGAGTACCTTGCTTGTTTAGCATTGAAGAAAGACTGAGATCGATCTTCTACCCCTTTGAACCGAGATTCAAAGGTTACTATGCCTATTTGTTACTCTCTAAACTACACAACCATCACTCTCTTTAGCTAAATATCACATAAAAATCGTTCCTTTAAGTCCTATAACCCTCACTCACTCTAAAACCCTCTAAAGTATCAATCTTTGAGCCCAAAATCATATCAATTGGTGTGGCTGCTGCTTTTCGACCATGCCCAACAACGACGAAGCAACGAAGATTGAGGACTTACTTGCTAGATTGCTCGTCACTGAAGAGAAGAACCATCAATATGGTTTACATCTTGTGCAATTACATCACGAACTTGGTGCTATTAAGGCATCTAAGAAGCCGCAAGAGGAGGACATTCGCCTTGTTGACCTACCCTCATTTAATGGCGATCTTGACCCCGAGACCTACCTTGATTGGGAGAGGCGCATGACTCGCCTATTCCAGCATAAAAACCTGGATGATTCACGGAGGTTTTCTTATGCCATCCTCAGACTCACACGACATGCATCCCTATGGTATGATTCCATGCAAGCCCAACGTGAACGAGAAGGTAAAGCAACGATCTCCACTTGGACTGATTTAAAACTTAAGATGAAAAAGAAGTTTGTGCCACGCTCCTATAAGCAAGATTTATTTTTAAAGTTGAATTCTTTAAAACAAGACCACATGACTGTTGAGAATTACGTTAAAGAATTCGAAAGATTATACATAGCGTGTGATTGTAAGGATGAGGAGGAACAAATTAGCAAAATTTGTTTTAGGGCTGCACTCTTCCATCAGATTCCAAGTTGAATTACAACCCCTTACTTCATTTGATGATGTTTGTAACCTCGCTTGCAAATTAGAGCGGCAAAGACACGAACAAAAATCTGGTCCCTTTCGTGGTTTTTACCCCAAAACCGAACCCTCTTCTTCCCATCAACCTACGGATCATGTGCTTACTGATAAAGACAAGGAGGACAAATTTGCTGCTGATCTCCAACGCAAACAAGGCCCTTTGAATCAAGGACAGCAGAAGATGAGGCATATAGTTTGTTTCAAGTGCCAAGGCCTAGGACATGTCGCCAAACAATGCCCTAACAAAATTCTGGTGTCCAAGGAAGACTACTACTTGTTCTTGGCGCAACATGAGGAAGAAATAAGGTCCAAAGACCTTTTAGAACCGTCCAATGATGCGTTTGATTCATCATTTTGGGACTCTCAAATAGTTTGTGGACCAGAACAAGCACCAAAAACCTTGATCTTGCGACGTGCTTTACTCTCATCAACTCCCGAAGTGCAAGAGGATGTGCAAAGGTCTAATCTTTTCCACTCTAAGTGCTTAATTGGTGGAACTCTTTGTTCTTTTATTATTGATAGTGGCTCTTGTATGAATGCTTGTGCTTTAACATTAGTTGATAACTTAAAACTGCCTACAAGAAAACACCCCTCCCCTTATAAATTAAGTTGGTTGAATGATGATGGTGGTGTGTGGGTAAAGAAACAAGCACTTGTAGGGTTTCGTGTAGGTGAATACATGGACCAATTGTGGTGTGATGCTATTCCTATGACTGCTTGTTCTCTCTTACTTGGTCGCCCATGGAAGTTTGATAGAGAGGTGATACACAATGGCAAGAGCAATGTCTATTCAGTCCTAATGGGATCCAAACGGCTAGCTCTTCAATCCTTACCACCCAAAGTGGCGACAGTTCAAGACACACATGTGGCTGCTCATGTTTGTTTGAGTTCTTGTCATCATGAATTGCTTGACAGAATTCCCCCAAGCTAAACCTTTGCTTGTCCTCAAGCAAATAGAGCATGATCGTGGAATAGATTGCCTCACCCCATAAATAAAACAATTCAAGCTCAAAAAGCATTTTCAAGACTAAGAATCGTTCAAGCAGGCATAATTCAAGTTCGGCAAATCAAATCCTTCCAACCACCAATCATCCAAGCAATTCATCAAGTTCAAGTGACTACTAGGCATACAAATCCTGAAAAGGTGCTCACAAAGGGTGTCACTCCTCTCAATTTTGTGGCAGGCAAAGAATGTGCCCGAACACTCACCGACCCGACCATAAATGTCCCTTCCCACTCACACTCTCATGTGTTTAAGAAGGTAAAAATGTCGCTCATCCTAATCAAGTCGACTCAACTAGCAGACGTACTCTTTAACTTTGACAAACTGACCAAAATCAATCTAGTAGACATTGTAGGAACAAGCTCAAGAGGACTTTTCTGGGTTGTAATGGGGCTTAGGTAAGAGGTAGGGGATATTTTTGGGTAATGTGGTGGAAAAAACCAAGAAAGGGGGAGCATGAACACTCAAACAAGGCCTTAGATGGCCTAAGCAACTCCCAATCAACACCATAAAACCATGAAGAAAAAAAAAACCAATCCTCCAAATTCAATGAATACGCACAACAAACCCAAGTTTTAGGCAATGACATGAAACTTTATTTATGAACGTGCGTGAATGAAAGAACTTTGAATTCTTTTGAACTTTTATTTCATTTTAATTTTTTTTTGAACTTCATTCACGCAACTCTAATTTTGCCTTTTCTTTTCTTTTTCTAATAATCAAGCCACAACAAATACACTTTTGATTCCTCAACAATCAAACCAAACCATGAAACCAACTTCACTCTCAACCCATACACAAAGCTCCCCCAAGCTAGGCTTGGGAATAAAATCGAAACAAAGGCCATGGGCTTATAATAAGGGTTTAAGTAACATGAAACAAGGTCATTAGGCTCAGCGGGAATAAGGAGGATAAAAATGTATCAAAAACTAACTTTGGGGCTCAAGAATAAGTCAAAAGAACGCCTCTATCATAGCAAGTGTAACAAGTCACCAAACATCAGATGAGTACGAAGTCAAAGTCAAGATCGATCCGCTAGAGAGGAACTAACACACCAAAAATATAGACTGGATAAAAGTATGAATCCAATAGGCTAGAAAAAGGCCTCACAGTCTAACCAAATCAGGTATGCAGCACAAAGTAGTAAATCATAGTCAGAAATTGCTCGAAATCAAAGTAGTCGAATATCAAATCAAAGCCTCATAATCACAAATGCCCAGCTATCCAGAAAACAAAGTCAAATCATTCTCAATAAAGCACAACAAGGGGCACAGGGAGGCAATCAAACCACTCATGATCAAACATATTTTTTTTTTTTCAAATTTTTCAATTTTTCTTAAAGCTGTAAACTAAACTATCAAAGCTTTAAACTACTCTAAAAAGCAGTAAACTATACTAGAAAGCAATAAAATATACTCACAGTGAGAGATTCTCCCCCAAGCTGAACGAGGCAATGTCCTCATTGCAACGAGGGAGAGGAGAGAACAAGGGCATCAGCCGCCCATATCATCATTAGTGGGGTCACTGAAGAAACCACCACTAGAAGTACCACCACCATCGGTAAAACCACCACCGGAGGGACCACTCATCCCACCACCAAAGCCACTAGGACCTGCATCAAAAGCACCTCCAAAACCACTAGGACCTAGGCCAAAGTCTCCTAAAGAGACTGACTGACGAGCAGGCTCATCCTCCTCATCCTCTGCCATGTCATCGCTCTGGCCGGTAGGCGGGCCATAACTCGGGTTCCAATGGTACCACGAGGGGTGCTGGGCAGTCTGCTCAATAATGCCACGCCTACAATAGTCGTCATAGAGAGGATAAAGGGCGTAGTTCTGGTCGTTAGCCAAGGTGTCCATCCTCCCCCCCATCTGGTCTATACGGGTATAGAGCTGATCGATGCGAGTGCCATAGCCCGCGAGGGTGGCGGTGTTCGCGTTGATCAGCCCTTCCATTCTACCCATCCCCGTCTCCATGCGACCTAGGGTCGACATCATAGAGGTAAAGTCAAATGAGTCCGTGTGAGGGGGAGGGGAGGGGGAGGGGAGCAGAAGTGGAGGCGCCCTCGTCTAAAATCGGCGTATGCCGCCTATGGTAAGAACGGCGAGGGGGCTCTGGCTCAGGGACAACTAGGTCGACTCCCTCTATAGGGAGTAGGTAGTTTGCCTGACGAGGCCGTAGTCGGGCCCTAGAGTCGGGCAGAATGAGGGATTTTTTTGGACTTAATCACCCACTGAAATCTATGGTCAGGCAGGCGGTACAGGACTTTGAGGGTGTTGAGATAGGTGAGGTCAATGAGGGTAGGGCCTAGGACGGGGGTACGCTGAGTCTCGTCAAAGCCGGCAATTTGCCGGGCAAACAATGTGATCAACCCCCCGTTAACTAACCTCCTAGAGGTCTAACTACCGTCTTCCCTTGGCTTAGGGAGCGAGTTCGAGATACGCTCGAACTGAATAGCGATATGGTGAGCCAAGTTGTACTGAAATGGCTGCCTAGAGCCTTTAGCAATATAGCTAGCTATAGCAACTAGCTCGGCCCCCGGACCAAGTGACCCTCAAACCGTCCCAACAGAGTCTGGGCCATGAACCGTATCCAAATGCTAAAAATAGGGTGATGGAAGTTCGCCCAATGACAGTGCTGGATGTCAAAGGGCGTAGGGTCCCCTGTCAGCATAACATAAGTATCGGCCATCCTAAAGTGGTCGGGTGGGTAGTAGTCACCCCGTACCTGTAACCTAAGAACCCCCGCAAATTCCCTAAGGCTAAGGGAGTGTTCTTGGTTTAGAAGTCTAAAGTGGACATGGGTGACCGGACCGGCCCATAGACTAGAGGAGAATAAGTGTTAACATGTACATTATAAAGCGCCTCCATGCCTAGAACTTTCATGAAGTTCTTAAAATCATCAGTCAAACCAAGTTTAGACAAAAGCTCAACATCTAGAAATCGGGTAGGAAGTACCTCACGCTTTTTAAATCGCAAGAATTTCTCGCGATGTTCATCATCCCGGAAAATGATTTCCGGGTATTGAGGATCCCGTGGAACTTGTGGTGGTGGTGGTGGTTGTGGTGTTGCCTCTCGCCTAGATCGCGAGCCTTCACCTCGAATAAGCCTTCGGAATTTGCTTACCATGGTAGAAAATGAGCCTTGTAGCCTCTTGTAACACAAAGATGGGGTTTTAAGGTGAGTGTGGGAAGAGATGGGAGAGGGAAGATGATTTTGGTGAATGAGATTTTGTGAGATGGAGGGTGAAAGGAGGAAAGGAGGGGATTTTATGAAGTTTGGTTGAGAAAGGATGGAGATTTGAGGTAGAAGAGTTTGGTTTTAATGGAGGTTAGGGGTTTGGGGGTTGAAGATGAGTGAAGAGAGAGAGAGAATTGATTGGAAGGATGATGAGTGAATGGTGAGAAAAGTGGGGAAATCCGTGTAAAAGGAGGTTAGATGGTCGCAGGCCCGATCGGGCGGAATTCAAAAAATTTTATCCCTCAGAATTTTCACTTCGCCCGATCGACCGCCCGATCGGGTGCCTATTTTCTCATCGGGTGCTAAAGTCTCGCGCCCGATCGGGCGACTGTTGCCCGATGGCGTCGGGCGGTATACCTTTCTGACTGATTTTTTTCCTATAACTTTTACGCGTTCACCCGATCTTCCACCCGATCGGGCAAAGTATTTTTGATCGGGTGCTAGGGTTGCGCACCCGATCGGGCAAACCTTGCCCGATGGCATCGGGCGTACTTTCTTTTCTTCCTCTATGTTAATTTCCGCTCACCCGATCGGGCATCTTCCACCCGATCTGATCTGGCGAGCTACTGTTCAGTATGTAGCTCGCCTTTTTGCAAATTTGGGGCAAGTATGGCTCAAGTTTCTCTTCAATTAGCATATCTGCACATCAAAGCACACAAGATCTAGGAACACATTAGTACCCTCACGCTCTCTCACATGCTACAAACTACGAAATAAGAGAAAAGAAGATCTAACTAAGAGATACGGGTTGCCTCCCGCAAAGCGCTGGTTTATGAAGGTCCCGCACGATCATATTACCTCTCTAGGTAGATGAATCAAGTGGGGAGGAATCAAAGCGGATTTCCTCCACACAACCAACAAAGGCACCTTCATGGTACAGCTTCAGACGCTGTCCATTTGCCTTAAACTTCTCTCCTTTGTGGTTGGCAACCTCGATGGCACCATGTGCCTTCACTTCTGTCACCTCGAATGGTCCAGACCATCGAGATTTGAGCTTTCCAGGAAACAGTCTCAACCTGGAATTGAACAATAGGACCTTGTCGCCAACCTTGAATTCTCTCTTTCCTATCATCTTATCATGCAACTTCTTCGTTTGCTCTTTATAGAGCCTGTGATTTTCATAAGCATCCAAACGGAGCTCATCCAACTCATTGAGTTGAAGAAGTCGTGCTTCACCTGCAGCTGTCAAATCAAGGTTAATCTCTTTGACCGCCCACGCAGAAAGATACTCCATCTCAACTGGTAAGTGACAAGCCTTGCCATAAACCAGTCGATAGGGTGTGGTACCCAAAGGAGTCTTAAAAGCAGTGCGGAGCGCCCAAAGAGTATCATCAAGTTTCAATGACCAATCCTTTCTAGCTTTAGTGACCACTTTTTCAAGGATTCTCTTAATTTGCCTATTAGATACTTCTACTTGGCCACTGGTTTGAGGGTGAAAGGCAAGTCCGACTTTGTGGGTGACTCCATGTTTTGTCAATAGGGTCTTGAAGGTGCTCTTATGAAAGTGAGAGCCACCATCACTAATTACAACACGGGGGACACCAAAACGGGGAAAGATTATCTTTTTAAACATCTTCATCACAACCTTAGAATCATTGGTTGGTGATGCTATAGCTTCTACCCATTTAGTCACATAGTCGACGGCCACTAGAATATACCTATTCCCACAAGAGGTAGGAAAGGGTCCCATAAAATCAATCCCCCAAACATCAAAAGGTTCGACCTCTAAAATCCCACTCTGTGGCATCTCTTGCCTTTTTGAAATATTACCTGTCCTTTGACAAGCATCACAAGACAAACAAAAGGCACGGGCATCTTTGAAAATCGAAGGCCAATAGAAACCACTATGTAAGACTCTAAAACCAGTAGCTTGGGAACCGAGATGACCACTAGAAGGCATACTATGACAATGTAGCAAAACACCCTCTATTTCCCAATCAGGAATGCAACGACGAAAAATCCCGTCGGAGCACTTCTTATATAGGAAAGGATCCTCCCAAAAATACATTCTAGCATCATGATAAAACTTTTGCGCTGCTGATATGTAAGATTGGGAGGATGAGAACCACTAACACAGAAGTTAGCAAAATCAGCATACCAAGGAGTTTTAGAGGACACAGAAAACAAATGATCATCAGGAAAAGAGTCATCTATAGGAGGGTCAGAAGGGGATCCAAACCTCAACCTAGAAAGGTGGTCGGCGACCACATTCTCAGCGCCCTTCTTATCTTTGATTTCCAAGTTGAATTCTTGCAGTAAAAGAATCCATCTGATGAGCCTAGGTTTGGCCTCCTTCTTAGCCATCAAGTACTTCAAAGCAGCATGATCAGTGTGTACTATAACCTTCGAACCTATAAGATAGGTTCGAAACTTATCCAATGCATAGACTATGGCTAGCAACTCCTTCTCTGTTGTAGCATAATTAACCTGGGCTGGATCTAAGGTTTTGCTAGCGTAGTGAATCACATGGAGTAGCTTATCCTTCCGCTGACCAAGTACTGCCCCTATCGCATAATCACTAGCATCACACATGATCTCGAAAGGGAGATCCCAATCTGGAGGTTGTATAATAGGGGCAGTGATCAAAGCTGTCTTTATCCTGTCAAAAGACTCCAAACACTCATCAGTAAAATCGAATGTGGCACCCTTTAGCAACAATTGAGTGAGGGGTTTCGCAATTTTTGAAAAGTCTTTGATAAATCTGCGATAAAACCCCGCATGACCAAGAAAACTCCTCACTCCTTTGACATTCATTGGAGGGGGAAGTTTCTCAATCACCTCAATCTTTGCTCTATCCACTTGGATGCCACGCTCAGAAATCAAGTGACCTAAAACGACACCTTCATTCACCATGAAGTGACATTTTTCCAAATTAAGCACGAGGTTTGCCTCAACACATCTTTTAAGCACTTTGGACAAATTATGCAGGCAAACATCAAAGTCAGAACCATAAACACTGAAATCATCCATAAACACTTCCATGATATTTTCAATAAAATCAGAGAATATGGCCATCATGCAGCGTTGGAAAGTAGCGGGAGCGTTACACAATCCAAATGGCATCCTACGATATGCGAAGGTGCCATAAGGACATGTAAACGTAGTCTTTTCCTGATCATCTGGATGGATGGGAATTTGGAAAAAACCAGAATATCCATCTAGATAATAGAAATAGCTATGTTTGGCTAGTCTTTCCAACATCTGATCAATAAAAGGGAGGGGGAAATGGTCCTTCAGGGTGGCATTATTAAGTCTACGATAATCAATGCACATACGCCACCCTGTCACAATCCTAGTGGGAATTAAATCACCTTTCTCATTTTCAACAACAGTGGTCCCCCCCTTCTTGGCAACCACTTGCACAGGACTGACCCATTTCGAATCAGCAATGGGATAAATGATCCCTGCATCTAACAGTTTCATGATCTCTTTCTTCACCACCTCTTGCATGTTAGGATTCAAACGTCTCTGAGGTTGAATGCAAGGGCGGTGATCCTCTTCAAGATTAATACGATGCATACAAAAATCAGGACTAATGCCCTTTAGATCATCAATACTATACCCAATAGCCTTCTTATGGATACGAAGCACAGCAAGCAAGCTTTGCAATTGGCTATCTGTGAGTTTAGTACTTCCTTATCATCTAAAAACGCATACTTCAAATGAGAGGGAAGTGGTTTGAGTTCTACCTTAGTTACCTGAGGAGTAGAACTGGAGCATACACTTTCAAGTATTACAGTTGGCTGTTTCTTTTCAGCTCCATGACCCTCTAAATCTGCAAGACAGGCATCAACATCAGTATCAATGCCTTAGGAGTCACTCTCAGTCAATGCTACCTCCAATGGGTCAGCATCACGTATCTGCTGAAATGCAGACATCACAGCTTTGTCTACCACATCTATCCTGCAACACGATTCTTCAAGCATAGGAGACTTTATAGCATTGGTTAGTTTAAAAGTGACAATATCATCACCAACACTTAAAGTCAAAGATCCTGACTTGACATCAATAACAGCACCTGCAGTGCACAAAAATGGTCTGCCAAAAATAATAGGAATTTGGGCATCCTCCTCCATATCCAGTACAACAAAATCCACAGGAATGTAAAACTTTCCCACCCTAACAGGGACGTCTTCTAAAACACCTAGAGGGTATTTTATAGAACGGTCAGCCATCTGCAAAGTAATTTGAGTGCACTTAAGTGCTCCCATATTCAGTTTATTACAGACAGACAAAGGCATGACAGACACAGATGCACCTAAATCACATAAAGCTTTATCAATAAAAAGTGCACCTACATGACAAGGGATGGAAAAGCTACCCGGATCTTTCAATTTTGGTGGGGATTTGTTTTGCAAAATGGCACTACACTCTTCAGTGAGTGCGACTCTATCTACCCCACCAAAATCTCTCTTTTTTGTGATCATCTCCTTCAAAAACTTAGCATAGACAGGCACTTGAGAAATTAGTTCAGTGAAAGGGACCGTTACCTCAAGGTTCTTGACCATAGCCAAGAACTTACTAAGTTGCTGATCCACTTTGGACTTTTGCATGCGATGAGGAAAAGGCAACCTTGGTGTAAAAGGTGTATCAGCAGCCTTCTCCTTCTCCTTCTTCTTTTCTGCCTGTTCAGCTGTTTCAGACACTTCGACATCAGATGTCGAATTCTTCTCCAATTCCTTCTCTACTACCTCCTTCTCCTTGCTAGGGACAGTATCATCATCAACGGGCATAGGAGGAGCAGTATAAGCAGTGCCACTACGAAGAGTAACGGCATTCGCTTGCTCCCTATGTATAGGTTGCCCCGGCAACTGTCCCTGCTGCCTCTGAGCATTAGTTTCTGCCAACTGAGCAATCTGAGTCTCGAGAAGTTTTATGTGCTTCTCTTGGGACTTCTGTGTTTCCTCATTGGCTTTCTGCATAGCCAACAACTGTCGCTCTTGAGTTTTCTGTGCCTCCTCATTTGTCTTTTGCATAGACAATACTAGTTTCATTAGTTCAGAAGTGCTAGGCTCTTGTGAGGTTGCATTTTGTGGTGCTGGCTGATAATTTTGATGGGCAGATCTTTGGAAACCAGGGGGATTGTGAGAATTCCCTTGGTTGTGGTAGTAGTTGGGTTTTGGGATGTTATGTGAAGGTTGATAGGAATTTTGTGGGGGATGGTAGGAATTTTGTGGCTGTGGGTTCTGAACGTTGTTACTTCTATAGGAAAGAAGTGGGTTGTCTTTCCAACCAGGATTGAATGTGTTGGAGTAGGGGTTGTTAGGTTGTCTTTGCTGAAAAGCATTAGCCTGCTCCATCTGATTCTGACTGAACTGACAATCATGGCTGAAATGACCCTGAATACCACACACCTCGCAGTAAGAAGAGGTGATGGGTGCAACTGCTGACATGGCGTTGATGCTCATAGGCGGAGGTGTTGAACTAGAGGACTTCATTAGCTGCTGAGTGAGTTGCGCCATCTGAGATGTAAGCATTGAAATAGCATCAACTTCAAGTACCTTCTTAATTACACTCCTAGATGATGAATGGTCATTGGCTGCAAGATTTGCTAGGAAGTCATAACCCTCATCAACTGCCTTGTCTAAAAAGACTCCTCCTGCAGACGAATCAACAGTACTCTTCGTCTGAGGCTGCAGACCATTATAAAAAGTCTGCGTCAGAAACCACTTGTCCATATTATGATGTGGACATTCCCTCTGTAGGTCTCTGAATCTAGTCCACGCTTCCCTCAATGTTTCATCTAGCTCTTGGGAAAACGTAGCCAACTTGTTCCTGATTTCTGCTGTTTTTGTGGGAGGGTAATACTCATGTAGAAATGCAGCAGAAATCGCCGACCATTCTGTCTCAGTGATATCGCTGAACCACCTCTGAGCCTTGTCTCTGAGTGAGAACTCAAATAACATAACCTTCAGCTGCTCAGGTGTGACTCCTTGATGTTTAACAGTCCTGCAGAGTTGTTGGAATCTCTGCAGATGGTTGGCCGGATCTTCAGAAGGATGCCCACTAAACTGATTCTGCTGCACCATATTAATTAGTGCAGGTTTGATTTCAAAATTGTTTGCAGCAATAGTGGGCATCGGTGGACCTGTGGGTATGCCTTCTGGATTAGGCACCCCATAAGATTTCAGTGACTTCGCCATTGGTAATGTAGAAATCTCTGAAACTGGCTTCTCTTGGTCAAATTCTGCTCTAAGATCCCGAAGTATTGCTTCTGTGTCAGGATCTCCAGGAATAATGTGAGTTTTCTTTCGATACCTGGACATATAAGAGAAAACGACAAGATAACCGTAAGAACGGCCTCGATTGGAACGGGAGGTTCCAATGAGGCAAAGAGAAGTACGCTAATTAATCGAATAAAAACTAGAAAACTAGCCGTCTCCCCGGCAACGGCGCCAAAATTTGATAGGTTTTAGTCGTATCACCTAATCAAAAATAAACCTACGGCCCTCTAACTAAGGTAGTCAGTGGTAGCAGGGTCGAATCCGCAGGGAGACAGAGTTTCTATATTAATATCCAATTAACCAACTACTTCAGATGAAAATATAGAGAATTAACTGAGCTAATGAGTAAGCTAAATAATACGAATTAAGTCGAGGATTTAACTATGGAATAAAAGCCTAGGGTATTAGGTCGGTCCACCATGCTTATACCAATCAAATAGGATCAACTACTAAGTCAAGAGTCGGGGGATTAGAGCCTATGTTGAGCTATGGTTAAGACTCAACGCTCATAGTTCAACATACGCCGCATATTCACTAACGTAATCAGAACTACTGATGTGTCCTAGGCCTCTTGTCGTAAGACGGATCTGTGCAAACAACTATTAACCACAAGCAATCAATGAAATTGGCCACTAACATTAATCACTAATTAAGAACAAACCACACCACAATCACTCTAATCAAGCCCTAGAAATCAATAGGAGTCTAAATAGCAATCATGGTATAAACATGGCTTCCCTATCTAACACCCTAGAAAGAGAACTACTCAGACATGATCGAATTGACAACAACAAAACTAATTGAAAACCCTAAAAATTGCATCATGAACTAATTGAGAAATAAGCAATTGAACTAAAGTAATTGAGATAAAGGAATAAAGCAAATAGCAAGACGATTACCAAATTGACGGAAAGCGGAAACTTTAATTGAATTGAAATTGTACTTGAATCTCTTCTACAATCCAAAGCAATGATAAACTAGCCTAAGAGCTCTCTAAGTGTTTAATAATATCAAAGATACAAAATAAATATAACCTAAAAGTATTTATAAGTCTTAAGAAAACAATAAGATAGAGTGGGGAAAATAACGAAAATCGCATCCCCGTGTCATCCACCCGATCGGGCGAAAGGCCGCCCGATCGGGCCTGGGAACAAGTCTTCAGCAGCAACAAAATAGGCTTCACCCGATTGGATCGGGCAGATTCCACCCGATCGGGGCCGCAACCCCAGCACCTGATCGGGCAAGTCCACCCGATGCCATCGGGTGGATGTCTTCTTCAGCTCTCAGAAAAACAGCAAAAATGGCTAAGTATTGCTCCGCCCGATCACATCGGGCAAGGCCGCCCGATCGGGCGGGAAACCTTAACTTCAGATTCTTCTCTCGTACCCGATCGGGCAGTTGTTGCCCGACCCGATCGGGCGAGTCTTCTTCTTGCCTTGCTTTGCTTGGCTTCAGACGCCAAGTCTTTGCACACTTACTTCTTCATAATAGGGTCCAAATACCATCTTGAGACCTCAAAGATGCCTCATAACTTCCCGCTATAGCGTGGTGCTCAAAACATCAAGTAAATAGGGAGTTTTTCCCTAAAACCTGCAAAATGATATAGAACACACAAACCACAACTATATCGAAATAGTTAGCATAAATAGCTCCTAAGAGCATCAATATAGCACAATTTAGCTTGTAAAGAAAGGGAAAAACTCTATAAGATATCGATATATCACAGTGCATCTACAAAGAAGGAGAGACGGAATCAAGTGGTGCATATGCGAAAAGGCTCTAATCTGGTTGTGGGGGATAGAGTTTGGTTGTCCCTTGATGCTCAAAAACTCCATGTTAATCACAAGAATGACGAACCTTTAGATGAAGGACCTTTTGAAGTGGTGGACAAGCTAGGCTATGAGACATTCAAGGTCCTGCTAGGGAATGGTGTGTGTGTTACCTTGGCTTCCGCAGATTTAGTTCCTTGTTTTGAAGACACTTGAGGACAAGTGTGCTTTCAAGAGGGGGAGAATGATGTATTTCCATAGTATAGTTTTGCCTATGGGTTTTTACCTTTCACTTGAAAGGGTTTTTCCTATTTTTGGCTTAGTCTATAGAGTCTTAGATTAAATTATTTTAGACTTTAGTTAATTTAATTTAGACTTTTATTCAGCATATTATTTTCTGTTATATGGCCGAAAATATGTGATGTAATTTCGGTTATGTTAAAGTCTAGTTGAGTTGTAATCCCTTAAAGACAAGATTAGATTAGCTAAGGGATAAGGTTGATCTAGGCGTGTGAAATAAGATAGGAGAGCCGAAAATCTCTATTTTATCTTATTAGATTATCTTCCTTATCTTTAGGATATCTTTTCCTAAATTCTAGGGATTAGTTTTAAATGCTTTCTAGTATATATATAGGACCGATTAGCATTAATAAAATCAGATTTTGAAGTATTAAAATTTCATGAGTTTGTACTTATGATTTAAGGTTGAGTACCTTGCTTGTTTAGCATTGAAGAAAGACTGAGATCGATCTTCTACCCCTTTGAACCGAGATTCAAAGGTTACTATCCTTATTTGTTACTCTCTAAACTACACAACCATCACTCTCTTTAGCTAAATATCACATAAAAATCGTTCCTTTAAGTCCTATAACCCTCACTCACTCTAAAACCCTCTAAAGTATCAATCTTTGAGCCCAAAATCATATCATAAAGTCTAACTGGATTAAATTCCATGCAAGAGGAACTAAATGAATTTCAGAGGAACAAGGTATGGCACTTGGAGCCCAAACCCAAGAATCAGAAGGTAATTGGGTTAAAATGGGTCTTTAGGAACAATCTAGATGAACATGGCACTGTGATCAGAAACAAGGCCAGACTCGTAGCAAAAGGCTACAACCAACAAGAAGGTATTGACCTCGATGAAACCTTTGCTCCAGTAGCTAGAATAGAAGCAATAAGAATTTTAGTATCATTTGCAGCTTTTATGGGATTTAGGTTGTACTAGATGGACGTTAAATGTGCATTTTTAAATGGATATCTATTGGAAGACGGCTATGTGGAACAACCTCCAAGATTTGAAAATCCTGATCTCCCAAACCAGGTCTATAAGCTAGATAAAACCTTATATGGGCTGAAACAAGCTCCTAGATCTTGGTATGAAAGACTTTCTAAATTCTTACTTGCTCATAATTTTGTTAGAGGGAAAGTTGATAGAACCTTGTTCCTTCAATCAAAAAGAACTGACATTTTAATAGTACAAATTTACGTTGATGACATTATTTTTGGTGCTACTAATGATTCTCTGTGCAAGGGTTTTGCTGACTAAATGAGCAGTGAATTTGAAATAAGCATGATGGGAGAGTTGAACTTCTTTCTTGGTTTGCAAATCAAGCAAACTGAAAGAGGAACAATGATCCATCAGCAAAAATACGTTAAGGAACTGCTAAAGAAATATGGACTGGAACAAGCTAAAACCAACCATACTCCTATAGGAGCAGGTACAAGGTTGGATGAAGATCAAAATGGTAAATCAATAGATCAGAAATTATACAGAGGTATAATTGGATCTCTTCTTTATTTAACTGCAAGTAGGCCTATTATTTCCTTCAGTGTTGGTCTATGTGCTAGGTTCTAATCCAATCCAAAGGAATCCCACTTGATAGCTGTCAAGAGGATCCTTAGGTATTTAAAAGGAAGTGACGATCTCTGTTTGTTCTATCCTCGTAGTGATACATTTGACCTAGTTAGCTACTCTGATGCTGACTATGCTGGAGATTTGGTAAATCAAAAAGTACCTCAGGAATTGCCTAGTTCCTAGGAACAAGCTTAGTTTCTTGGGGATCCAAGAAACAACATACAGTTGCCTTGTCAACTGCTGAAGCTGAATATGTGGCTGCTGTTGCATGTTGTTCCCAAGTCTTATGGATCAAGCAACAGGTACGTGATTTTGGTATTAAGTTTAAATGTGTTCCAATCTTTTGTGATAATACCAGTGCCATATGCATATCCAAGGACCCAGTTCACCACTCAAGGGTCAAGTACATTCACATCAGACACCACTTCTTGAAAGACTATGTTGAAAAGGGCTTAGTCAAAGTTGAATTTTGCCCTACAGAAAATCAAATTGCTGACATTTTTACCAAACCATTATCTAGGGACAGATTTGAAAAGATTCGTTTGGAACTAGGAATGATCAGAATTGTATAAAATGGCCTATGTACTAGTCATTTCTAAGAGTGTCCTACAATCTTCATGAATTCAAATTCATATACCTAGGGTCATGTTTAAGGACTCACATTTGTCTTTAAATATTATCCTTATTGTCCATGCACATATATAGAGTACGTAATTAGAATTGCGTGTATAGTGTAAAAAGGGTCCGTCTACACAAGAGTAATTTTTTTTGTTCCACATTTTTTCTCTCTCTCTCTCCTCCTATCATTATGATCTCTCTGATTCACTGTATCAACCAATTTATTTATTCAAAATTAAATTCAGTTTATCTAATTTAAAGAGGGAAAACATTCAATAAAACACATTTACCCAAGCCTTACCCAGTCAAATCACACCTCTTCACATTCAACTCAATACGCCTCATCATTACAATAAAAACCCAACACTTCACTTCACTGACAACTTTTACTGACCCACTTCATCTTTCACTGTTCATCTTCTCTCTCCTTCATCTCTATTCATTCTTCATTCTCTCTCTCTCCCATGGCACCCAAAAAGGCAACCTCTGAACTTCAAGAAAATTACCCAGCCGAAAAAACACCCTCCATGGACGAGCAAAGTGACCAAGAATCTTCTAATCTAAAAGACGATTCCACACATTCTCAAGAACCCATTTCTGACACTGAAGCGGCATCTCCCAAGCCTGAGGACGATGGCGAGGATCAAGAAAGCAGTCAGGGGAGAGACCTTTAGATTCCCACAAAAGGGGTAAGAAATCAAAATCCTCTCAATTTATTGTCGGATTCTGTGTTGATCTTGCATGGTGCAAGAAAGTAAAATGGAATGAATTTCTGAGTTTGTTAAAGTTTCAAAAATGGATGAAGTTAGTCTGTGTAGATGAGGGATTATATGAGGAAGAGATGAGTTCCTTCTGTGAGAACTTCAATAAAACAGAGGGAGTGTGTGTAAGCTTAGTGAATGGGTGTGTGGTCATCTTTACAGAAAAGAAATTGAGTGAATGGTTTGAAGTACCTTCAGATGGGTACCAGGAGTATGTTAAAGGGAAGGGAAAATTAAACATCAATGGCGTCTCAAATGAAAAAATTCTTCAGTTTTTTCAAGGAAACCCTAACTCTATGTCCATTGACCAAAAAGATCTCTCTCCCTTTCAAAAACTTTTGTTTCAGTTTGTTTGGCGTTTTGTATTACCCCGATCTTCCAAGAGAACCCAAGCTAATCTAATGGACCTCTTAATGTACTGTTTAGCAAAGAATATCAAGATAAACTTTCCCGCTCTTATGCTCTCTCACCTTTCCTATTGCGTATCCCATAATACCAAGGTGGGATATGGCAATCTAATCACCACAATTTTAAAGAAAAATAAAGTCAAACTGTCTGACAGCCCTTCTTTCACCCTTGAACCTGAAAATTACTTGACCAAGGAGACGCTGACTAGACTTAGCTTGAGGGTGGTTGGTGGAAAATTGGAATTTGAGGGAGAGACTACGGTGACTAAGCCTGAGGCAGGGACAAAGAGAAAAATATTTGAGGAAGCTATTGGGGGATCTGTTAGAAAGAGCCAGAGACTGGCTGGGGGTAAGTCTCTTAAGGACCAGGATCCGGGTCATGCTGAAACTATCAATCTGGATGAGGAACAGGTTCCTTCAACTTCTGTGGATTTTCCTCTCATATCTACCACTAGACTTCATGGAATTCTGAGGGAAATTAGGGAGTATTTGCCACTCATGCACACAAGGATCAATGTCCTGGAGAAGTCAGTTTCCACCCTTGATACACAGCAATTGGAGACTCTAGCCGCCATCAAGCAGGCAGACACGGGGATCAGGAACAAGGTGGATGCTGTGATCTCCAAAATTGACTCTGTCATCTCCAACATCTTCAAACGCCCCAAACCATAACTTCCCCCCTCTCTTTAAACAATGATTTACTGGATATTTTTTTTTGGGTTTGTAATATTTGGTTGAACATCTTTTTTTTTTCTTTTTGCGTGTCTTCTTTTGACACAGATCTTTCTGAACTTTTCCTTCCTTGCTCTTGTGATATGCTCAATCTGATCCCTTTTTGCTTGCCCATGCTTTTTCTTTTCGTACTTGCTTGTGTTTGGATGGCTAATATAATGAGATGCTTGTTTGAGCTACTTTAATTGATGCCCAGACTGTTGACTCTTTAGTGCTGCAGGGACATAGCTTAGTTTTGATGATAACAAAAGGGGGAAAAGACTTGTTGGCTATCTGAAAACATTTTCTGGTCTGCCTTAGTTCCTAGAGCCTTTCTAATTGTCTCTGTTTCTAGAGGATCCAGTTCCTAGTCCAAATTGAGTTTAGACTTAGAATTTTGTTTATGTTTAGACTTAGGTTAGAAATTTTTTTTTGCCAACTTATTTGCCATCATCAAAAAGGGGGAATATTGTTGTATTTGTTATTTTGATGATGACAAATAAATAGTGTTTAACTTAGTTTTCATTAGTTTTTATTTATGGAGTTATTTACATAGTATTATTAATTATTTATTTTATTAGACCTAAAATAAACTTATGGAGAATTGGTTTCATAATAACCAAAATTAAGTTGTTTAGGAAAATAGAATATTTAGTTATATTATTTTGTGTAGGATTAATATTCTAATATTATGGAATATTGGATTCCATACTATTAGTTGAGTTTGTTAGTGGTTTACAGGAAAATAAGATGTTGAAGAGCTGGCGACTTTGCGTGGCTAAATTGATGGGTTGAGGTCCTAGATTCTAGGAGCCATGATCTCAGCTAACAAACCGCGCATTTAATCTAACTCCTAAACTGCCAAAGACCAAGTCAAGAGCTGTTGAGAAGATTAAGGAAGACTCGAATACTCGCTCAAACTGGGCAAACACACGATTATGGATCGTGGGTTTAACATGATCTATAACGGCCATGAAGATGGAAGATAATGCCTAAAAACTTGCGTCCACTACAAGGAAGCTGAAGAAGACCGTTGCAGATTTATCACAGCTATATAAACTGAGAAGAACTCAATTTTAGTTCTTAAGACTTTCTATATTAATTGTGTAAATCTTTTAGAAAGTTATTTTCGGTTTTATTCTCTTCAACAATTTATTGTATTCCATTAATCTGAGTTGGGGTGAGTGAAATTTTGTGAGAAAATTTCTACATTCAAGAGAGAAAGAGAAGAAAGAGAAAGAGAAGACTTCGAGTGAAGTCTAGAGAGAAAGTCACGTGTTCATGGGGAACAAGGTGACTGGGAACAAGTTCCTAGAGGAACAGAGTGAGTTGCTGTTTATAATAGGGTGTAAGTTACTATTTTAAATAAAAGGGCAAGATTTATTCCTAGAGAAAATAGGAATAAGATCTTGTTTAAAAGCAGTTCTAGCGTTCTTTGCTTTAACTTCTCTTTAATTCTTTTTAACTTGTTAATTCCGCAAAAATAGCCCCTAATAGTCTTTTACCCCCCCCCCTCTTGTAGTAAACTTAGAAGTTCTATAGGACCAACAATGTGAGATAATCTAACTTTGAAAGTGTTAGCTCTTAATTTCCCGTAAGAATTTGAACTAGTTTCGTAAAAACCTATTTTTGACATCTTCTGGTCATTTTTAGCCAAAATGCTATTTCACAATAGCTGTTCGTATCAAAATTTTACTCAAGTTAGACTCAAAAAAGTTTGATTTTGAGTTGTTATAAAGGAGTTATGGCTATTTTAAGTTTCTGCTGAATTTGACATTTTGTTGGACGATTTCATTTCTTGGTAAAAGTTGTGGTGAATTTCCAAATTGAGGATTGAAATATTTTGCAAAGTGTTTGAAGGAAATAAATATAAGTTGTATTATTTTAAGAGTTAAATGAAAATTTAGTCTAGTTTTTGATGGTTACATCATCTACCTTATTTCTTGGACTTTGTTTAACTTACTTGACTTAGATTTTACAAAGTTGTAAATAATAACTTTCAAATTAAGTGTATATATATATTTCAATTGAGAAGTGTTGATTTGGTCTTCCTTTTACCACATTGAGTATAACAAGACATTTTACAATTCTTTACTAATGACATAGTTTCTTATATATAAAATCATATATCTCCTCACCAAATTTTAATGATTTTGTTATTCTTCTAATATTCTTTGAGTAGTAATTGAATGACCTATATTTATGACAAGTACTTTAATACCTTTGTTGTGTAAGTAAATCCTTATAACTTAAACTTTCAACTTCAAGGTTCGTTAGTTCATAAAAGCTACTTTTATGAAAAACTTGTTGAAGTTATATTTGTATTGAGAATATGCATACTTCTTAAATAATGAGTTTGAAACGAATATGAAGATATTGATTTAGTTTGCGAGTTTGCGGTTAAGTATCACAAGTCCAATGGCATTTCACCCCTTACTGTTTATGGCCAAAATTGTATTTGAACAATTTTGTGTATTACGGTTTGGAAAATGAGTTTCTAAATTATTTCAAAGTGTTTAGTTCCAAATAAAATATGCTTCTCTGTCCCTGACCTTTTGTAAAATTTAAAAGGAAGTATATGGTTATGAAATGGATTATAAGTAGGCTATTTAATTTTCTAGTTAAGAGAGGTCTAGTTGAATTGGGGAAGGGAATAAGAGGGTATATTAAATAGCTTCTCAAAATGAAGTTTAGTTGGAAACTATTGATTGTTTTCATGATTTACGAGGTTGATCATGGAGGTTAGTTGAGGATTAGAAGCATTATTCAAAGATCGATGGTGGGCTTCCTGGAGGGTAATATGAAGTATTGGTTAGCGGTTAAGGTAACTTTTATGTATAGCAAACTTAACTTTAATGCCCGTACTACATTTTTTTGTATGAATAAAATACGAATTATGTTGCTAAAGTACAATTTATTTGTTTATACAATAAAATGTTTAGAACTATGAGAGTTCTAACCAATAATATATTTTTCAATCATAGACAAGACTTATGATTATTGAAGTTTTCTATTAATACAAAGATTAAGGAACCCATTGAGGTAATTGTGATAATTTGTTTATTTGACGGTTCAGTATTGGAAAAACCTTTTTAATAACAATATACTTAATCTTATTAATGATACTTTAGTTCATCTTGTATCTCATAAATCAAGTATTGAAAACCAAGTCTGAAGAAGTTATAATCGTTATGTTATTTCCAAAAATATAAGGATATGTTTTAAAGAGTTTTATACTATAAGCTTGACATAAAATTCATAATTTAAACCTTATGTTAATCGAGATTTTAATTAAGAACTCCTTTCTATTCTAATTTGATTACAACTACTTATGAAAGTATGTCTTTAAAAGTTGATATTATGAAAACAATCTTTAACGAATTGTCAAAAGAAATGATTTTCAAAGTGTGAGTAAAGACTTGGGTTTATTATGAATATTTTCACGTGTCTTTATTATCTTTATGTAGTAGGATTTCATCATTCTCTCCAAAAGACAAAACTTCGGTCTCGATGAGATACTTATGAAATGTTTTAGAAATAGTGTTTTTATGAAATGTTTTTAGAAATGGTATTTCTAGCACATTTGAGTTTACTTGAATTATAAAGCTAATAATAAATAGTTTTATCTTATTGTCTTCGTATAATGATTCATAAAGCAAATTGAATCAACCTTTAAGTCTCTTTCGAAGTAAATCGTATCACTTCCTACTTTGAAAAACTATAGAAAAAGAGCTTGAACCAAATGACAATGATCTGTCAAAGTCTTGAAAAAACTTTATTACATACACATCCTCATACACCTCAATGGGTATTACTTTAGAGACGTGATATGCCTTCCAAATTTATAAACTACTTCCAAGGTGTGAAGTTTTGTTATACAATAAAAATTACCACTGAAATAAATATGAAAGTATTTGACTATTGGATTAGAAGAAATTAAGTGTTTAATGTTATTAACGATAAGTAAGCCAAAGGGCTAATGAGATGCAATGAATGATGCAAATGGCATCTTAATTCATAAGCTAATAATATTAATAAATAAATGCATAAGCTGAAAGAGCTTATACCGAATGGTACGGTATGAACAACAACACTTGCAGGATGGGTGATCTCCTGGCGAACCCTTGCAGGATGGGTTATCTCCTGGCGAATCCTTGCAGGATGGATGATCTCCTGACGAACCCTTGAAGGATGGGTAATCTCCTGGCGAACCCTTGCGGGATGGGTGATCTCTTGCCGAATGAATAATATTCCGATATGTCCTAATGAAGGCTTGCAAGCATAATAATGAAATGGTGGGGCGACGGCTTCCAAAGTTTAGAGACAGCCGGTTTGCCTAAGGAGGAAACCCCTCTCTATTCGTGTTCTCTTTCCAAATATTTATACGATGAATATTCTAATAAGTTATACAATATATATATATATATATATATATATATAGTGTGTGTGTGTGTGTGTGTGTGTGTGTGTGTGTGTGTGTGTGTGTGTGTGTGTGTGTGTGTGTGTTTGTGTTTCGGCGATAAGTTGCCAATGGTATACGAATAACAATTATCATTTATCATGAGAGGGTTTGACAATTGTACTTATACAAATTTCTTTGTTAAAATTTTTATATAATACTAATAACTTTAATAGAAATAGCATGTGGTTGCTTACGAGGCTTTACTACGTACTAGCTAATTATAAAGTTATTCTTGTCTCCGACAGTTCCCAAATACTTAGGTTTTAATACCTAGTGATAAATTGTTTAAAATAAAATATTTGGACGGGCTGAAGTAAAGGTTACGAGTTTTCCACTCATTTTGGAATTTTGTTTGTTTTGTATATTCTCTCTTATTTTCAGATTTGTGTTGAAATGCGGAATCAAATCAAGAGTGGCATCACAGTTCGAATTATATAGTGAGATTCAAGGTGGTGTGAGCTTTAGTTTTATGTTTTGGAATTTGGGTTGTATTAATTGAACATTAATGGTTTGTGAATAAATCATGTTAGTTATAGTTCAATAATTAAGTTGAGCCAATTATGGATTTGGAAAGGCTTATTTAGGACCATTGTGTTGTGTGCAGTGACCCACAGGTCCATGATCGAGGTTTTTGGTTGAGTATCTGCTGCAGGTTGGAGTTAATCTATATTTGATTCTTCTTATTAAGAAGATATTCAGTTTTATGATTGCTAAGCGAGTTAAGCTAGCAGCTCGGAAAGGACAGGTTGTTACATATATATATATATAATCTGGTGAAAACTGTTTTCACCGTGAGTAAAAGACGTACATGTTAAGATAAAGGGGTACGCGTGCAATCATTAATGGCATTTTTGTAAAAACCGATAACTTTGATGTTAGCAACACAACTTTGATGTTAGAAGCATGTGTACCCTTTATATGTACCATTTTAAATCTTATATGTACCTCGAGTAAGGCGTAACAGTTTTCAATGTTAAGCAAAGCATAGGTTTTTAGCAAAACCAGACTCTTTTTCTCTCTCTCTCTCTCTCTCTCTCTATATATATATATATATATATATATATATATATATATAAAGCAAGAAAAAAACATGTATCAGCTTTTAAAGAATAGTAGTGCCACATGTCAAGCATTTAGAATAAGTGGCACATGTCGAAATTATAAAGCTTTGTATTAGGCTCAATTTCAATATGACAACTGCAATGAAATATATAGAAAGTAGAATATTAAGGGTAATAACCTATTCTATTGGTTTTGGAAAGTATAAAATAAAATAATATTTTATTAAATATAAAGGAGTAGCATTAAGATTCAATAATTTAATATATATTATTAGAGAAGAATATGAAAAATTACCTGCAAATGGTATTGTGTTATGCTTTATAGATTGCTATTTGTCAACTAATGTTTATTTCCAGAGCATGGAATTTGGTACGAGGAACATATATTCTTGGTGTGAATTGTGTTTCACGTAATAAAGATATCTATATATTTATATAAACCGCGAAAAAAATTATGTGACATTCTCTCATTGATTATGTCAGGTATCATTACCTTAGCCATTATGCAGCGTATTAGTTGCTGGCGAATTTAATCAATTAGAAAAGTAATATTTATCTACATTTTAGAATGATATGAGATCTTTAGATGTTTAGGAATGTGATTGAAATTTCCTTGATTGTAATGTTCATTTCTTTTATTCTGTAGACTATTGAATTTTCAATTTTTTATGCAATTAGATTTTCTATTACAGAAATAAGTTAATGACGATTGATAGTGATTTATTATACTTCCTCCATTTCTTTTTAATGGCAACAAATGGGTATTATTTGTGAGACATAAAAAATTCCTTTGTTGTTATTAAAAAGAAACGGAGGAAGTATACATTTATCCTAGGAAGTAATCATACTATCTTTTGGTATCTATACTATACTCCCTTTGTCTCATATGAATTGCAACAATTTGACTTTTACACTATTCATATGTCTTACCTTAATCATGATTTTTAAGTAACATATAAAATCAAATGTTAGTAACTAAGATGTTCTTACCAAAATATATATTCCGAAAGTGCATTTCGAGACGAATCAAACAAGATCCCGCATGAATTTATTTTTCTTACTCATACATCACATGTGATAGTAAAAGTGACATTAGAGAATAGTGTAAAATGTCAAACTATAACAATTAAAAACAAACGAAGGTAGTATAACTTAAGTCATAAAGTATATGTAATTGGTACCTGAGCAAGAATTTATATTGACTCATATCTTATTATGTGCTCTCTTCCTGACAAATTGATTCTACCTAGACAAAATTAAATAAGATTGTAATTTCCCAATCATATTAGACTATCAATAAGAAAACTCCTCCATTTTTTTGAATAAGTAATCATGCTTTTTTACGCTGAACACAAAAAAAGTACAAAAAGTATCGAGAATGATGGTAAAAGTAAGAAAAAGGTGAAAAGGTATGGAGAATAAGGAGAAAAAATTTAAGAGAATGTGTATAAGTAGGTGGACCAACCTAACATATAATATAAGAATAAATGAAAAACTGTTCATATTAAAATAAAACATTATCAGGGGTACCTAATATGAATTTCGCTTTACATATTTCCATCGGATCTTTAAGTCTAATGGTAATCTATAATTTTTTTAGATTATTCTGAATAACCAATGGATTATTTTGAATTCGAAATCCGATTTATGATGAAATGAAATGAGAGGAGAGTAATAAGCATTTAGACTGAGGCTAGCCCCCTAGCTACTTTACTTTAATGATATAAAATATTTTTTATCAGTTTTTTGGAATTAAAATTATTTCACCTAGATATGATTGTTCGATTCAATACACAAATATGGGACACATATTTTGATTCTTTTTATAAGATTAATTATATAATTGAATATAGTATCCAATATAGTATTCCTAAGATGAATTATCCAAAAAGTATGACTATCTTATAAATATTTATCCTTGATTTTTGTAAGAAAAAATAGTTTTTATTTTTTTTTGAAAATCTTATCAAATATATATATAATCAATTAAAATGTTTGACACGAAAAGTTGTTATACCAAATGATCAAAAAATAGTTATACCAAATGATCAAAACAACAAAGTTTAGTAATCTCTTTTAAAAACTTTCCAGTTAATCGTAGGTTTTTGCAATTGCATTCATTTTTTGTGTAAATTTATCACTCATAATGGTGTAGTTATTCAAACAAAGCTTCATCGATACAATTGTTTCTCTTTGTTTGATTTGGTCTTTTAAAAAGATTGTAACGGGTTACAACAATGATGAGTTTGGAAAATTCACGGGTTAGAACACTAGACAAGTTAGGATTATCACTTTGACGTTTATTAATCATAAGTTCGATCATTAATCTGACTAATTTCTAGAAAATGGGTTTAACCTTGAATTAGAGCTAAAAAATTCTCTTATGAGTATATTACACTACTTCTTTTTGTTCTTTATTCACTCCTTTTTGGCCCATTTCCATAAGGTCTTCCTACTTCAAATTCTTTCCATATTCCACGGTTTTGTTTTCCATTTCACCCCTATAATGCCCCGAAATTAGGGGTCCTTAATTAAACCTAACTAAACATAATTAACTTAATTAATTAACAAACTGCAGCGAAGACATGACTTAAACCTGTGGGTTATGGGCCCACAAATAATATAATGGCCTTAAATTACTTAAAGGTAATACATAGAATTCCCAAAATCACAAAGGTAATAGCCCACGAGTGTATTCTCTAATAAATCTCGAAACACACTAATCCACTTCCATCGCATCTTTTCCCTTCGTTCAACTTAAGCCATCTTCCAGATACCTAATTATATTCACAAAAAGTAGAGAAACAAGAAAGACATAGAAAAATTCCAAAATGAGTGGAAAACTCGTAACTCTTCTCCATCTTATAAAAACAGTTTTGTTTCGAAAACGTTTTTCATACACAGGCACATATCACATCATCCTAGTAATTGTTCGGAAATACTTGTCAGATTTCGTTATTTTTCCTTTGAATAGTCTCGTGGCAAGGACCATTCACGTGAGCTTAGATCTTTGGCAAGTACATAGAGCAGAAATATTTCCTCCACCCGTAACTTGCCCATTCACCAGTTCAGTTCATAACTCAAAGCCATGAAGACCGTTCTCTTTCCACTTTTCATTACAGTACCTTAATTATATAATTTTCAGATTACTTGTTTTCCGAACAACAGCCATCAATCAGATAATCATATAATCAAATATAAGTTAACACACATAAAGATACATATCCATGATCATATCACATTTGTATTTCATGTAATTCAACACACTCACATAAAGCTAGATCCCAAAGTTACGAATAACATTTACGGGCACACACATAACATGGGACATAGTCGTTACTCTTAATACATACGGACACATACATAATGCTGGACATATAAGTTACCTTAGTTATCATTCCTCTTCTTAAATTTACCCATCTCACGTTCTTTATGCTTTGAGAATCACCCGAACATAGTCTCACATCAATAACAAGATGACATCATCAACTTAATCACTAATAACTAATCGATCAACCTTAGGCTAAATGATCCCACCTTTAAAATTAATCTCATTTTGCTAAAATCCATACTAACAGCTATACTTACCATCTAAATAGAGTATTCTGGTCATATGCTATTTTCTTTTTTGATCAAGAAATTTTCAAAGATATTTCGATATTATAATTCTAACACTTTCTACGGTATCAAAATCTTTGTTATCAGCAGAAGACTATACGAGTTTGCTAGGTACTTGCTTCAGGGTCATGGTATAAGAAAGATAAAAACAAATTGTGAGTTTGAGATTTACTTTCTTTTGTTAGATACTAGATTTATGCCCAAGCAAAAATATACGTGATATCAAAGGTTCTAGGTAAAAGGTTTAATATATAAGTTACTGGATTATTTTAATGATTCCCAATGAAACTTAATCAAGATTAAAAAAATTATATTTATTTGAGAAATTTTAGTTTGAAGTTAAAGGAATGTCTACATTGTCATTATATAAGTACATATTATGTGTTATCAACCAGTAAAATACAAATTTATTGCTCTACTCTATTACTTATTGTTATAGTCAATTAGTTGCATAAAAGTTGCAAAATCAAATGTCTATCCAATAATATTTAATTAACACCCACCCAGGCCTTCAAATGCACATTCAGTGGGCAACCTCGTTATTAAAATTGCTATTTAAAAAATTATCTAATATAATATATGTAATCGGATTATTTTAATTAATTAACTTAAAATAAAAACAATAAAAACATAAAAATAAACAAGGTTCTCCCTCGATTTTTTGTTTCTATTCATAGGTAGGGGCATATCAAGACAAACCGGAGAAAATAAATTTGTGTATATTACAATATTTGTAATCTACTTTTTTCATAATAAGAATGAGAAAATGTGAAGTGTGATGAATTGGGTAGTTCGATAGTAAAAGAATCTAATATAAGTTCATGTAAAAATTGTGTAGTGATTATGTGGTTCTTGGAGGGTGTAATACCCTGGATTTTAATATTGTTTAATTAGTTATTAAACTAGATTAAGGGTCCGTTCTTTTCAACTTATTTTTGCTTATCTGAACTTATCTTAACTTATCTGAACTTATTAGGCCTTATTAGACCTTATTCGACCTTATTCGACCTTATTAGACCTTATTAGACCTTATTCGATCTTATTAGACCTTATTATTATTATTATTATTATTATTATTATTATTATTATTATCATCATTATTATTTATTATCATTATTTATACTATTACCATTATAATTATTATCATTCATATCTTTACTATAATAAATTATTATTACTATTTTTCTTATTATATCTTTTCTTAATTTTTATTAATATTACTACTACCATTATATTATTTTTATTATTCAAATTATTATATTATTCCTATTGTATTACTATAATTATTTATTTTTACTAGTGTATAAGTCATTATTTGTTGTTATTGTTAATAGTATTATTTAAAATTTTCTACGGAGGCAAACTTAAAAGATGTCTATCAATTTATTTAAGAACAAGCACCAACCACAATAGTTTAATGTTCATAGGAAAACTTTGCAAACGACAATCCATAGAAATCGGTATCCCTTATTCATGTAGACGAAATAAAATTCTCAAACGTACAACAAGCAACGATGATAGCCAAATGAAAATAATAATAATAATGAATAATAATAAAATAATAATTTTGTTGAAAAAAATAATAATAATAATAATTTTGTAATATAAAAAATATATAAGAACCTTACTAGACCATATTAGACCTTATTCGACCTTATTAAACCTTATTCGACCTTATTAGACCTTATTCGACCTTGTTAGACAAATTCCTAGGAATAATAATAATAATAATAATAATAATAATGTTGTAATATAAAAAATATATAAGAACCTTACTAGATCTTATTTGACCTTATTAAACCTTATTCGACCTAAATTCCTAGAAATTTGCAATGCCTGCAAAATGTGGGAATTATCTTACCAAGTCCCCCTTGGTAGTTGAAAATTCTTATATGCACAACAAACAAGTTTTGGTAAATCATAGAAAATACAATGTAGGAATTGAATTCCTATGAATTACAAGCTCCTATAGTAATTTAATTCCCATGTCAACCAAACAATACCTATAAATACCTTGCCAAATTGTCATTGTTGAGCAAGTTAAAGACTTAAAGTCACAATTCATTATCACCATTGCCTTCCAAAAATTTAGGCTTTCTTGCTTACCTTTCCTCTGTTCCTATCAAACACCCAGCATTAATGACCACCATTGTCGGCCGGAAAACAACAACCACTACTCCCAGCCACTGCTATCCCTGTTTGGCCGACGCGCACCCACAACAGCCCCCTCTCACTCACTCGCTGCACTCCTCTCTTTCCCCTGTAACGCTGCTGCCCACGCAGCTCGCCGGGCCACCACCGACGGCCCCAACGCCAGCCACCACCGTGTCTGCCGCCCTAGTTACAACCACCCAATACACCTCTCACAATCAGTAATTCAGTATGCTTCCACTTTGAATCTCTCAGGCCCCATCTTCTAATTATCATAGCTTGTGATAACAAATTATATATGAAGGTAATAAGCCTATCTCCTCTTTTGTTGCTTTCGGTCAATGAGCCATAATAGTCAAGTGAGTTGATCAAAGTTTACCAATGATAAATGGAGCTGGTTGTTAAATTGCTTCATAAGTAAAACTTTTGACTTTAAGGGTGGTAAAACATGAGCTACGAACCAATTAAAGACTTAAGTTTTGCAAGGCAATATTTTTTGGTGTTACTAAATATAGCCCGTATTTATTAGGACATAACCCGTTTTTTTAATTAAATGTCATTTTTACCCTTACTAACTCCCTTCCTCATCTAACCTTCACTACCACTCTCTAACCTTCACTACCCCTCTCTAACTTCCACATTCAACCATTCCATCATTCTCTTCCACATCCACCATGCCTCCATGAACGAAGAAGTCAAAGACCGGATCGCCACCGCCACAAACATCCTCCTCAATGGAGGCGCCACCACCGCCACCTTTACGCAAAGTAAGTTTTTTTAAAAAAAAATTTACATTAACGTGGAGGATCAGAGTAAAGGCCTACTATTTAAAAAAAAAGACGAAAATACGGAACCGGAATCTGGGTCCGGTTCCGTGTTTTCGTCTAAAAATTCATTTTTTTAAAAAAGTTGTTGTTTAATGTAATTTAACGTTATTTTATTTGAATTCTAAACAAAATCAATAAATTCGGTTTAAGGGGTGTTTTTGGGCGTTTTTTGGGGCGGTTTTCCGGAAAAACACGGAACCGGACCCAGATTTCGGTTCCATATTTTCCAGAAAATCTTTTTTTTTTAAATTCCTGGGTTCACGGAACCGAAATCTGGGTCAAGTTCCGTGATTTTCTGGAAAAAAGTTGGAGTTTCATCCGGAATTTGAATTTTATTTTTAAAAAAAAAGTTTTTTATTTTCAAAATTTGAAAGTGACGGAACCGGATGGGGATCCGGTTTCCGCCATGGTGGAGTGGGATTGGCTTCTCGGTACCACATGGAGGAAACCAGATGCCCATCCGGTTCTATCATTTTGACCCAATTCCTTTTTTTTCTTTTTTTCCGCATCATTATTTACATATTTGCAATTGAAAATTCTATTTAATTAGTTATTAAAAAAATTATTTTGAATTTTATTATTTGTTATTGTTTAGTTGAGATTTTTTTAAAAAATTTATTATATATATTATTAATATGAAATTGTGTAAATAAATGATAACAAATGTCAATATTGCTTATAATTAATTAATATTTATTAATAATTAATAATATTTAATTATTAATGATAATTATTTTATACATTTTAATTAGTAATCTCGTTAAATAGTGTTAATATTTGTTAATAATAATAAAAATTAGTTCATTACTTTAATAATTAGTTTAGAATTTGTAATTTATTCGCATTTAGTAATAATTAGTTTAGAATGATTAGTTGAGAATATGTTTTAATAATTAGTTGAGAATAGTAACACCATATGTTTAGAATAATTAATTTATAATAAATAATAATATTTAGTTCATGATTGTTTATTAGTTAGAAATGAAATATATAATATCACTGTTAATTAGTAATCTCGTTAAATAGTGTTAATATATATTACTATATAATTAGTTTAGAATTTGTAATGTGTTCGTATTTATTAATAACTAGTTTAGAATAATTAGTTGAGAATATTTAATAATAATTATTTTAGAATAGTAACACCATATGTTTATAATATTTACTTTAAAGTAAATAATAATAATTAGTTCATGATTGTTAATTAGTTAGAAATAAAATATATAATATTATTGTTAATAATATGTTTTCATTCCTAGTTTTAGAATTGCTTTTTATGAAAGAAGAAAAATTAAATTTCATTTATATTATTGAATTACTAGACATGTGACAAAAAATCATTACCTCTTGTTCATGTTCGCTATGACGATCAATCGGGTCCTCGACATACTCGAGCGGGGCGTGGATGCCTCCATTAGCAGGGCCCGGGACATGGCACGGGGCAAAGCAGTTGTACAGTCGGAGAAGTCTAATGTTGGTATGTGTTCTGATAGTGATGGCGATTCTGAGGACACGACTGATTTGCAGACGCAGATGGATGGTTCAAAAGGAGGGTCTTATCACTATTGGGTTGAAGAAGGGTATAGGAGGTAGGTTTGTCGGGGGTCTTCTAGCACGGGTCAAAGTATAAGGAGAGTGTTGAAGAATGCACATAAATCATGGTTAGTTCAGGGACCTATGCGAGGAGGTCCTATTGATGGTAGTGTGATTCCTAGTTTTCCGGGTCACATCGCTTCGAGTTTGTGGTTAGTAGAGGATCGTGATGTCCTTAAATGTGAGACTAGGGGAGTGACTTGTACATCCTTAATAGAAATTTTAGGTTTGATATTAATTATTTAATATGCATTTTAAATAACAAGAATATTAAAATTAAATAAAGAAGGTAACTATCGATTATTTCCGTGAATAATGTTAAAATCACGGAACCGTCTAGGGTTTTCGGTTCACGTTACTGAAAAATTTAGATGGTTCCGTGAATTTCACATTATTCACGGAACCGTATTGCCTTCTCGGTTCACAGTACCGGAAAACCAATCCGGTTTCATGAAATTCAAATTTTTTTTACAGAACTGGATGGGTTTTCTGGTACCGTGAACCGAAAAGCTCATCTGGTTTCGTAAAAAAATTGAATTTTACGGAACCGGATGAGGTTTTCGTTTCCCGGTACCGGAAATCCCATTCGGTTCCATAAAATTCAAATTTGACAAAATAAATCATCAAAATTACGGTACCGGATGAGATTTTCGGTACCAGGAACAGAATATCTCATCCGGTTCCGTAAAACTCAAGATTATAAAAAAAATTCCTAACCGGTTGTGCAAGCGGCGGCAACCACTCCTGTTCGGCCATCTTATTCTAAGAAATTCCGGCCAATGTGATGGTGGTGGTGGCAAATGTGGTGGTGGTGGTGGTGGTGGGCCAAGGTTGTAGAAGGGGAAGATGTAAGTTGAAAATGTTACAAAATTATTAAAGGGGAGGGGGTAATATATACTTTTATACTACGTATTCATACGAATACGGGCTGTGAGCGGATAAATACGGGTTGTGAATAGCCGCACACTATTCTAATAACATGTACTAACCGTATGAAGGATAATATTTTTAAGAGTTGGACTTTGAAAGTTATTTTTAAAAGTTGGGTTAGAGGAGTCCAATGACTCCAATTCATTCAAACTATTCAATGCCCATACTAAAAGGCCCAAATAATTACCAAGCCTAGTAGTACCAGGGTTAACGAAACCTATATACCCCATTAAATCCCAAAAACTCACACACATCTCTCACTATATTTTCTCTCTCCCCACGCTACTCCCTCTCTTTCTTTTTCCTGTCTCGATTTCTGTGCCGCAACCACGCGCAACTACGTTGCCACCAATCACCCGCACCAGCCCCACGCGCCGCCTTGCTGCCGCCAATTTCCTCATCTAGTTCTAGTTTTTCTTCTCGTTTTTCCGGTTGTTTTCCTCTCTTTTACCTTTATATATTATACATAAAAGTTTTTAATGTTTTAATATTATTTTATTTGATTTAGTAATTAAAATTTAGAAATTATATATATCTAATAAATTCTTATTACATTATTTCTAAGTTAATGTAATCTATTTAAAGTGAGTTTTAAACAACAAAGTATGAACATTTCGGATTTTAAATAACTAATTTGGTATTATTATATTAAAAGTTATTAAATTTGAATGTTTTAGCCTTTTAAACTATTTTAAAGTATGTTTAAGAGGGTTTTAAAGAGTATTAAAGTTGCAGTGATTTTTAGTATTAAGCTAATATTGAGAATTTTAATAATTGGTTGGAGACTTTTCCTTGAATTATTTCTAAGGGCTTTAAAGTGGTCTCCATTATTATTTATACGTTAAGGTACATACATGATGTCTATGTGTTTTTATACTAGTATCATATCCTAGGGTTAGGATGATCTAGTACCACACATAGAGAAATTTTAATAGTTCATATGTTGCTTATGAATATATGGAATTATATGTTTTATACGGTTGTGTGAAGCATGTTGCCTATTATCAAGTTATTAAATGATTGTATGGATGTTTGACACAAGCATGAAGCATATGGGAAGGAAAATTGTATTTAGTACTTCATATGAGGGATTAATAAGTATATTGGTTTCGATCATGAATTGTTATCCTGTTATTAATTTCCTTGAATACTATATTACTTTACAAAGACTTAGGGCTTTGTTGGGTAAGTTGTATTGGATATTCTATTTCTTTTCAAAGACTTAGGGCTTTGTTGAGTAATTTGGATTGGAAATTTTATTACTCCCTCCGTGCCATAAATCTCTATACATTTTCCTTTTTCATCCGTCCCAAAAAGCTTTATACACTTCTATTTTTGGACATAATCCAACACTATTTTATTCTTTTGGCTTTTCAACCATGAACCAGTATTCTCTCACATCCAAATAAAATAATACTCCCTCCGTCCCATATTACTTGATACAGTTTGACCGACACAAAGTTTTAGGAGTGTTATTGGACTTTTTTTATTTTATTGTGAGTAGTTAGTTGTTGGTATTATTTAAGTCCATAAAGTACAATGTGTGACAAATGTAGGCCATAGGTGTATTGACAAAAGTAAAATATGGGACCAGTCCCATAATAAAAAAAAAATTTGAGTGTAGGACCATGTGTATCAAGTAATATGGGACGGACGAATATGGGAAGTATATCAAGTAATATGGGATGGAGGGAGTATTCCACTAATTCCTATCACATCTACCTTTTTAATAAAATACAATTGATAATCAAACAATAACTTATCATCTAAAACTACGTGCCCGATCGAATATCGTATAAGACTTTATGGGACAGAGGGAGTACTTTACAAAGACCGTGAGCTTTGTATGGTAAGTTGGATTTTTGGTTTTTGACTATTTGGTTGATTGTTTATGTTAGTTAATAAAAAGGGATTAATCATGGGTCAATTAGTTTTGTATGATCATAATATTTATTCTGAAGATAAAAATTGGAGTCTTTATGTAATCATGTTTATTTGTGTTGGTTGTCTTATTGTTGTGGGCCCCAACACTACTAAAATATTAATTACTTAAAGTGAAAGTGAAAGTGAATATCACTAAACGTTTTGGCATTTGCACGTTTGAAGTATTAGACAAGTATGAGTTGGAGTAAATGGTGGTAGTCCATGGCTTTTCTTGGGACCCAATTATCGTGACCTATTTTATTGATTTTGTAACTTGATATCGTTATTGGTTATGGAGAGCATAGAGTCACGCCCGTTGCTTCGTCTTCTAAATTGAAGATAAAATTTTGTGGAGTGAAGGTAAGCCTTCTTAGTCACATGTTTTATTGTTAGTTACTACTCATGTTTTAATGCTTATTAACTAGTAGCATGATAGGTTTCACGTGTTTTGTTTATAATGCGTTAGCATCACAAAGAGAAAAATCCCTAAGGCATGTATGTACTAAATCTATATATATATTAAAAAGCGTAAGCATGGATTGCAATTCGCCACATGTCACTCTCCCTTCTTTTCAATAATATTTATCAACGTTATTCTCATTAAAAAATGCAAATTGTCTATGCGAAACTTCGAACTCGCGACCTCAAGTATGAATGATAAAGCTCTAACCATTGTGCCACGACATTGTTGTTGCTCCTTTTATCAATACTAATAATGATATAATATGTTTTCAATGAAAACAATAATTAAGTTATAACTAGAGGTGTCAATTCGGGTTTGGGTCGGTCCACATCGGGTCGGTCCGAGTTGGGTCGGGTTGTGTCGGTCCACTTTGCTTTGTCGGTCCGGGTCGGGTCGGTCCGGGTCTACAATGTTCGGGTATTATCGGGTCGACGAGCATGTCAGGCTCGGGTCGGGTTTGGGCCGGGTCATTATCGGACCGGGGCTTACCGGGTTCGGGCCACTCTGGGTCGGGTAATAAACGGGTTGAATAGGGTTGGTTCGGGTTCGGGTAGCCTTTGGGTCGGGTTGATTCCGAGTACGGGCGACTTCGGGTCGGGTTGATTTCGGATTCGGGCGACTTCGGGCCGGGTTAATTTCAGGTTCAGACAACTGTGGGTCGGTCTATTCAAGTTCGGTGCCTATTATGGCCAGGCCAGCGACTCTAATTCATTTCAAGTTCGGTCAACTTTATCTCGGGTTATTTCCATGACATTCGATTCGGATTCAAGTTGAATTCATTTCTAATCACACTCAACGGTGGGTTATGTTTATGATTGAGTCTTAACAAATGAACTTATTATTGAAGTTGAATTGTTATGGCGTGTTTAGAAGATCATCGCCGTTTTTGTAATCACTTTATTTGATTGTATTTTAGAACAAAAACGTTCTTGATAATGTGTTATTAATTATGTTTAGAATATTAGAAATAAAAGATATTGTACTCCGTTATTAGAATATTGTAAATGACTCGGTTATTGAAAGTATAAAGATGATGTATAAATCAAAAGTATTGTACTTTGATGGTCAAGTTGTTTTTCTCTATTTCTGCAAAGTAAAATAAGCTATTAAATTTAATTAATTTTATTCTAATTTAATTTTCGATAACATAAAATTTGAAAACTTGTTAGGATAATCAGTATTACTATATTAGATCAATCATCGATATACTAGATTAGTGTATACGAGAGTTACGATTAGTGTATGTGTATTAGACCAATCAATCAATTATCAATACATTTAAGATTGTTAAGACTAGTATATCAGATCAATCATCAATCAATATATGTGTGTATGTATATATATATATAGTTTAGAGTTATACATTAAGAACAATCTTCAATATATTATATCAACGTATATCAATGTATACGATAATTAAGATTAGTGTATTAGATCAATCATCTGCGTATTAGATCAATACACTAGATAAATATTTACGACAATCAAGATTAGTGTATTAGATCAATCATCGACGTATTGGATCAATATATAAGATATTTAAGATCAATATATTAGATTAACTGTCAATATATGATAGATCAACGTACAAGATAGTTTGAAGAGGCAGTGTTAGAAGATCGGGCATCAATATAGTTAGGATCAATGCATTAGATCAATCATCTATATATTAGATCAATGTAAATCGTGAAGCAAATGTAGTAGATTCATCATCAATATATTAGAACAATTTAATAAGAGAGCTAAGATCAATATAGTAGATAAACTATCAATGTATATTATTATATCAACCATCAATACATTAGATCAATGTTTACAACAAACAATATTAGTGTATTAGATTAATCACTGGCATATTAGATCAATATATAAGATATTTAAGATCAATATACTTAGATCAACTGTCAATATACTAGATCAACGTATAAGTTAGTTAAGAATACTGTATTAGAAGATCGGGCATCAATATAAGTTAGAATTAGTGTATTTGATTAATCATCTATATATTAGATCAATGTATTAGAACAATTTAATAAGAAAGCTAAGATCAATATCGTGGATAAACTATCATTGTATATTATTATATCAACCATCAATACATTAGATCAATGTTTACAACAAACAATATTAGTGTATTAGATTAATCACTGGCATATTCGATCAATATATAAGATATTTAAGATCAATATACTTATATCAACTGTCAATATACTAGATCAACGTATAAGTTAGTTAAGAATACTGTATTAGAAGATCGGACATCAATATAATTAGGAACAGTGTATTTGATCAATCATCTATATATTAGTGTATTCAATAATTAAGTGTAGTGTATTATAAATCATCAATGTATTAGATCGATCAATTTATACGATAGTTAAGTGTAGTGTATTATAAATCATCAATGTATTAGATCAATGTATACGATAGTTAAGAGCAGTGTATTAGATCAGTCATTAAATATATTTAAGATAGTTAAGATCAGTGTATTAGATCAATCATCAATATATTAGATTAGTGGTGTAAGATAGTTAAGAGTTATATATTATATCAAAGTAGTATTTGTAGTTCATCATTAATATATAAGATCAATGTAGAAGATCGTTTACTTATTACATGTAGGATTGCAAAACGAGCCGAGCCAAGTAGAGTTTTCGGTTGTTCGAGTTAAGCTTGATTCTAATTACTAGTATTCAAGCTATCATGAGCCTGAACGAGCTAAGCTTGATTGTAATTACTAATGTTAAGAGGTATATAGTATTAGTAGTAGTTTAGTAATAGTTATGTATTACTGATGGTAACATATCTAATAATAGGTAATAATAATAGAAGTAGCTTTAATAGTAATGGTTATAGCAACTCCGGTTTCAAGATGTTTTATTTCACATAAAAAAGTGGTTTTATTGATACACCACTATGATAATAATAAACTCGTTATAAGTAATACCCCATCCGTCCAGTAATATATGTCACGTTTTCTTTTGCACAATTTATAAGACGCACCTTTTCTACATATTGAATTTCGTATAAAAGTTGATATTAGGAAATTACATATTACGACAAATCTAACAAGACCTCACATGACTATATTTTTATGTATATATTAATAAGAATATTTGATTTTAAAATTTGACTCCAAAGAAGAAAATAATACTTATATTAAGAGACAAAGGGAATAATATAACTCAAAATACCACTACACAAAATTTTGGAAATAAAAACTAGCATTGAAATTTGAAAATTCAAAATTTAAATTCAAAATCAAAATCAAAATTTAAAAGATGAAACCTTAAATTTCAACTCTTCTCCCCCTATTTACCTCTAAAACTTCATAACACACACCACCAATATAAAAAGGCAAAACCCTAACCCCCTTCCCACCTCTCCCTCCGTCCTCCCCCAGCCCTTTCAGCCATCCTGCCGCCCCCCATTCTTTCGCCTCCCTTTCTCTTTCTTTCTCTTCCTCATGGTGCAACCCAATTTGATCGAATTCGAGCTTGTAGCTTTAGATGGTCGAATTCGACCACAAAAGTTCTAGATCTAGAGCTTTTATGGTCGAATTCAACCATGAAAGTTTATATAGTTGAAGCTCTCCGCACCGTCTCAGAGTGATCTACTTGTTCGTGCCATTTACATTTTCTTGTTTTTTTGCTACTTGGATTTTTGGATCATGTTTTATGTGAATTTGTGTGATTAATGGAATTTGTTTGATAATTTACATCTTTATTCGATTTGTTTGATGGAATTTTAAGTTTGTAATCTGTTATTGAAATTAGGGAAAGGTTTTCGAAATTGGGATGAGATTAATTTTACATGTTAGTAGTTGATTTTCTGGGTTTGATAATTAGGGAAAGGGTTTCGAAATTGAAACTGGGAAAGGATTTGATAATGTAATCTTGTTGTTTTTCTCATTTATCTTCTTTTTCCTTCAATGTTTTTTGGCTTTACTTGGCTCTTAAATCCGTTGTATGTGTTTTTTGTTGTTTTCGTCAGTTTCTTTGTTGAGCAGGCTTAGTAGTGCCTTCCTCTTGCACATTAATTCTCTTTTTGGAGTTTGATAGAATAATTTCAACAGGAAAGATTACACCGCCTACTATATGATTATGGAATTCAACCATGGATAAAATGACTAGTCAGTTGAGAAACTGGGAAGAGTTTCTATGTAAATGAATGACGCCATAGATGTAGATGATATCTACAGTTCAATGGTTTGCAACTTAAAGAACTGCAGTAAACCCAGATTCTAAAACTAAATTAAGATGACTAATGGATTAGAGTGAGCAATAATGAGTAAATTCTTAACAACGTTTTTTTTGTCGAACCAAATCGGCTTGGATAGCGGTCGAATTTCGAATATGTTCCAATTCAGATCGAACCAAATCGGGTTATTGTCGAACCAAATCGGATTATCGGATCGGATCAGTTTTTGACACCTCTAAGTAGAACCAAAATTTTTAATCTTGTTTCCTTCAAATAAATTGCTCCATATGTATGTCAATAAATTAAAGTTTCAATATCTTTAATAATTATAATATGAAGTAACAATTAGATTAATTCAAGAGCAATTTGCGAGAAACAACCTTTTAAATACACTTTTTTGCGAGAAACAACCTTTTAAATTTTTTTTGCGACAAACAACCTTTTAAATACATTTTTTTGCGAGAAACAACCTTTTAAATATTTTTTTGCGAGAAACAACCTTTTAATTTTTTTTGCGAGAACACACCTTATCACTCTTTTCCGGCGTTGACCACAAATTTCCGGCCTTGACCAAGTCAAATTTGCTATTTGCACTCCTTCTTTCTTATTTCCACACTCCTTTTCCCTCATTTGTTCCCCATTATATAAATCCCATGTTTTTAAAACCCAAAAAGTTCTTTCTCTTTAAGTAAATTGATTAAGTAGTAGTGTAATACATGGGATTATAAAAACATAAACCCAAATTTGCCAATGCATGTATTAGTACTAAGATTACTACTTAATCAATTTACTAAAAGAGAAAGAACTTTTTGGGTTTTAAAAACATGAGATTTATATAATGGGGAACAAAGGAGGGAAAAGGAGTGTGGAAATAAGAAAGAAGGAGTGCAAATAGCAAATTTGACTTGGTCAAGGCCGGAAATTTGTGGTCAACGCCGGAAAAGAGTGATAAGGTGTATTCTCCCAAAAAAAATTATACAAGGTTGTTTCTCGCAAAAAAAATTTTTAACGGTTGTTTCTCGCAAAAAAATATTTAAAAGGTTGTTTCTCGCAAAAAAGTGTATTTAAAAGGTTGTTTCTCGCAAAAAAATATTTAAAAGGTTGTTTCTCGCAAAAAAGTGTATTTAAAAGGTTGTTTCTCGCAAATTTGCCTTAATTCAATTATATAAACAATTTAAAATACAAGCAAGTAATGTACTTTAGAGGGTATTTTTAAATTTTTGTATCACAATATTAAACATGGTGTCATGACTGTCATCATAGGAGTATATATGTTTAAAAGAATTAAAGTAAGCGATATTACACGTTTTAGTCATTTTCAGTTATTATCGGTTTAGTCCATTTCAGTTTAAAATGATTTTTCATGCAGTTTATTCTAGTTCAGTTCGTTTTCGGTTTAGTTTCAGTTCGATTTCATTTCGGTTAAGTCTAGTCACTATATTCAGTTGGTTTCAATTCAATATTTTTTCAGTTATTGGTCATTTTTAGTTCAGTTTATTCGATTCAGTTGATAATCAGTTAGCTGTTCAACCAACTATTATCAAAACTGACAGCTCTAGTGTGAGAAATATTAAAAAAAAGTGTGTCATTGCCTTCAATAGAAGTGTTGCATCTAAAGTGAGGCAACCAAATAGGATAAGTGTTGTATTTAAATTGGGACACAGACAAAAAAAAATATATGGAGTCCAAACAGGTCAGGCAGACGGATTGTATTAGGTCGGGTCAAACATGTGTCGGGTTGCATTGGGTCGGGTCTTTTCGGGTATTCTTCGGGTTGAAGCGGGTATCGGGTAGGTTTCGGGTCGGGTACATGTCGGGTTCGGGTTACTGATTATCGGGGCTGATCGGGTCCGGGTTGACAACGGGTCGGTCCGGGTCGGGTTCGAGTTGAGTCATACCAGGTCATATTAGTGTCGGGTTTATTTCGGGTCGGGACCAGGTCGGGTTTCGGGTATGGAATTCTCGGATCGAATCGGGTCCGGGTCCGAGTCGGGACGAGTCGGGTAATCGGGTCGGGTCAGCTTTTGACACCTCTAGTTATAACATTTTAATTGCATTTTTTAATAAAACTACTAATTTATAACTATTTAATAACATCCTTCTACACACCAAATTTTAGTTGTATTAAAATACTAAAGTATAAAGCACGTAAATCCCAGAGCATCGCCTGGGTATAAATACTAGTTTGTTGATTAAATTACGTGCTTTCTTGTCTCTAGATTATTGATATGCTACTGTGACTTGGGATGACAATGGGTCGGGTCTTGGGGCGGGTCTGACCAGATTCGGACCTAAAACCATTAATTTTTTTTAGACCCAGACCTGATGGGCCTGGATTTTTAAGACCCAGACCCAGATCCTTGATGGTCTAGGGTCTTTAATGGGTCATTTTAAATTCCAAGTTTAATTGCATTTTTTAATCTAACAAATTTATTCCGCCTATTTTATAGGTTCGTGACCATAGTTAAGGTTTGTATCGAAACAATTAATAAAATATAGCTCATAAAATCTTAAATATATTTGAACTTATATCATTCCATGTCTTAAATGGAGTCACAACTAATCATAAAGTTATTATTCACAAGTTAACTTTTTTAATGTAAATCGGTATGTGGGTAGGGTTTGGATTGAGTTTGTGTCTGATATATTTGGACCCGGACCCGGAGCCAGACCTACCTATTAACCTCTGGATAGATCCAGACCCGACCCAAACCCATTGGGTGTAAAAAAGTTGGACCCAGACCTCCGCGGGTCTGAGTCTGGGTCGGGTCCAAGACGCATTGCCATCCCTACATTATTGGCGGGTAGTCATTCCATAGTTTATTGCCCATAGCGGAAGACTCTTTTAGCTGCATTTATTCATACTTTTAGTTTATTATTTTTTGAGATTTATGTATTAATTTGTTCAAAATTGGTTTGAACTAAGTTTGACTTTGAAGTTTGTTTTAAGTTAGACTTTGAGTTTATTTCAGTAATGAAGTATTTAATTTAATTTGTTTTCCGCTGCAAAAATGTGAATAAGCCGATATGTTTTTTCACACGAGCGATAATGTTTCAATGAGTCTTTATGTTTTTGTGGGAAAAAGATAGGAAAAATTGTGAATAACCACCTGCACGATACACCTGTTTCAAAATAACCACCCCATTTTTGTTTGTGTTTAAATAACCACCTCTCATTTCCTTAACTTTTTCAAATACCCACCTGTTAACGGAATTTTCTAACGCCGTTAAGTGTGATGCCCAATTTCTTACTAAATTATCCTACCTCCCTCCAAAATTTCACTAATTACCTTACTAATCTATAATTTGACTGGTCAAATCATGATTAACATTTAAAAAAAATTTTTTATTCAATTTACAATTTTTTAAACTATATATTATTGATATATGACACGGTCATGGACACAAATTTCGAGACAATATTTAATCGCGTTTTTAATACTCAAAACGACGTTTTTTCGAAAAACGGACACCACCGTATGCCTTTTATGGGCACAAATTTTGAGATTCCCTACGAAACGAGTACCTACAAGCCGACTTTTCGGGCAAGTACTTCGAGACGCCTTTTTCGGACGGAATACAAAGTTTTTTCGAAAAACGGACACCGGCTTGTAGGTACGGCGGTGTCTACTTTTCGAAAAAACGTGTTCCATCCAAAAAAAATTGTCACGAGTACGTGCCCGAAAACCCGGCTTGTAGGTACTCGTTTCGTAGAGAATCTCAAAATTTGTGCCCATAAAGGGCGTACGGTGGTGTCCGTTTTTCGAAAAAACATCGTCCTGAGTATTAAAAACGCGATTAAATATTATCTCGAAATTTGTGTCCATTACCGTGTCATATATCAATAATATATAGTTTTAAAAATTGTAAAATTGAATAAAAAAAATATTTTTAAAATGTTAATCATGATTCGGTGTCCGTTTTTTTAAAAAACTTTGTATTCCGTCCGGAAAAAGCGTCTCGAAGTACGTGCCCGAAAAGCCGGCTTGTAGGTACTCGTTTCGTAGGGAATCTCAAAATTCGTGCCCATATAGGGCGTACGGTGGTGTCCGTTTTTCGAAAAAACGTCGTCTTGAGTATTAAAAACGCGATTAAATATTGTCTCGAAATTTATGTCCATTACCGTGTCATGTATCAAAAATATATAGTTTAAAAAATTGAAAAATTGAATAAAAAAAGATTTTTAAAATGTTAATCATGATTTGACCAGTCAAATAATAGATTAGTAAGGTAATTAGTGAAATTTTGGAGGGAGTTAAAAAAATTGAGCCCTAAAACTAACGGTGTTAAGATTTTCCGTTAAGAGGTGGGAATTTCAAAACGTGAACATAAGTAGAGGTGGTTATTTAAATGCAAAACAATTTGGGGTCGTTATTTTGAAATTGGTGTATCTGACAGGTGGTTACTCACAATTTATCCAAAAAGATATTTTATGAAATTGAGAATTGTCGGGGTATTACATACCTAAGTTTAAAGCACAATTCATTAAATATTTAGAATAAATTGTAACCAACTTAGAAAGCCTATAAATACTAAAATGATGTAATGATTGTAAGCATGCAATAAGAAGACAATAGAATGCACACAAGCCATTATCTGTACTCTCCCTCCAACTTACTACCTAATAATCTTCAATCAAAAGTCCACCAACTTAACGCCTATAATTCCATGACTTGGTATATCAAGAGCCTTCAATCCAAAGCCTTCAACAATTTACCGAATACAAGCACATCCATTTTTCAACTTCAAACTCCACATATTCAAATCCACATTTTAAAAAACCAAACACCATATAAATTGAAATGACGTCCTCAAACATATGTAACTATCTCCCAGCTAAGTAAATTGAGTGCCTACATTTATGGGCGAAAAATATCAATAATGGTCTATTCAATTTAAGTCAATATTTATCTCACAAGATTTGTAGGAATTAATACAAAATGTTTACGAACAAACAACGATTTGATCCAAGAAGCTACTTGGGATGAAGTAGTGGCGGATCTACTATGTAAGATTTTGATAATTTACTAATGACGGAAAACTAAAGAATTCTTTAATTCTTTAGTCGAGTAACAAATGTTATAAATTAAATCCGAAGTAAGGGAGGTAACGTTTAGGATGTACAAGTAGTCCGGAAAATATTAAGGAGTCTTCCTAAAAACTATGATCATATAGTGGCAGCCATAGAAAAGTCCAAGAAAGACTAATCTAATTTAAGGTAAACTGAATTAATAGGTTTTCTTCAAGCACATGAAGATAGAATGCGTAGATTTATAGAGCATCCACTAGAACAAGCTTTTCAAGCAAAATGAAAATTCTCTAAATATGGCTATCGTAAAGTAGGAATTTCACATAGCCGTAAGTGGAGAAGAAGATTTAAAAATAATGAGAGTCGAGAAAATAACCAGACAGGCTCAAACTCTAATTTATGGAAGAAAATTGGTCATATCTCACAAGATTGTCGGTATCAATATAAGAGGTGCAAAAGACACTGAAATTGAAAATATTTTTGGTACCGACAAAAAGTGGAGGCCAATTTTTCTTAAAACAAGGAATCTAATAATCTTTTACTTTATATTTTACTTGTCTATATGGTCATCAAGAGTCAAGTGATACATGGTATATTAATAGTGGTTGTTCAAACCACTTGACGGGTAACAAAATTCTTTTGTCAGCCTCAAAGAACATGTTAAGTCTCAAATAAATTAATTACTGTTGGTGATGGAAGCAACCAAGAAGTTGCTGGCAACAGGACATTTGTTGTTAGCACAAAAAATGACTCTTCTATTATACTTCCTCCGTTTCTTTTTAAGTGCTACATTTAGACTTATGACACTATTTATTCATTATCACTTGATCGGCTTTTATGATCTAGGTAAAAGGAAAAATGTAGTGATGTTGGATCTCAGCTCGTTTGATTCGTTTCAATGTATATATTTTTAATATCTAATTATCGTAATTTTTTCTAATGTATAATTAAAGATAAAAATGATATAAAACGTGCCTCGACAAGCGTGCTAAAGTGAAATGTAGAACTTATAAAGAAATAGAGGAAGCATTTATTAGTGACGTTTTCTACGTCCCCGGACTTGCTGAAAATTTGTTAAGTGTGGGCTAATTAGTTCAAAGAGTCTACATGGTGAAGTTTTGCTGATAACAAATGTCTCATATTTGACTAGAAAAAGGGACATTTAAACACCACAATTCAAAAGACTCTCAACAAAATATTTCCACTGAAAATGCAATAAAACATTAATTGTGCCCTCAAATATATTATTGATGAATCAAGATTATGGCCCTTCAAGTTCAGGCACATAAATTTTAACAATTTAAAACTGTTAAAACAAAAAGAAATGGTGAACGGGTTTCCATCAATAAACAATGAAACGAAAATATGTGAGAGTTATATTTATGGAAAGATGCATAGATTTCCATTTCCGACTTCTTATTGGAGGGCTAGAGCTACGTTGAAACATGTTCAGATATATGAGGCCCTAACAATAATTCGTCTCTTGGTGGAAAAAGATATTTTCTTATTTGTTGATGATTTCTCTGGCATGATGTAGGTTTATTTCTTGGAGAAAAAATCAGAAGCTTTTTCCCACTTCATGCATTTTAAAGCTCTCACATAAAACAAAGTGTGCATTCTATAAAAATTCTCATAACAGATAGTGGGAGAGAAATGACAAGTAAAGAGTTCAACTACTTTTGTAAGGAAAGTGGTATTGTAAGGGAATTAACCGTAAGACAACGCACACCTGAACAAAATGATGTTGCGAAAAAAACATATCGGTTGTTTAAATGGCCCGTAATATGATGCAAGGAAAATATTTTCCACAATATTTTTGGGCCGAAGTTGTTTATACTACAGGTTTATGTTCTCAACAGATCTCTCCAAAAAAAATTCAAGGGTATGATACCCTATGAAGTTTGGCAAAAAAGAAAGGTAAAAGTGGAGCACCTCAAACTTTTCGGATGAATAAATTATGCCCACATTTCGAAGGAAATCGAGAAAAGCTTGATGGAAAAGGTGAAAGATGTATCTTCATTGAATATAATGAAGGGTATATTACTTTGTATCATCCCAAATCAAAGAAGTTTATCATCTGAAGAGATGTCATCTTCAACGAAGGATCTATAGATGAGGATGTCATCAAAGAAGTTAAAGATGTATCATCTCATGAGATGTCATCTTCAACTGAATGTAGTGGCGAAATTTATCTAGCAAGACAATCATCCTCAAGTTCATCACCGCCAAGATCTTCAATAACATCCTTAATATTGGTGAGTCCAACATCAAAGTCAAGCTCAAGTCCAACATCAAAGTCAAGCTCAAGTCCAACTCCAACACTTTGCTAATCACAAAGGGATAGGCGACCACAAACTACTTGAAAGACTTTCAATGCAATCAAGCTATCATGGCTCTCTTCACCAACGAAACACAAATTCAAGAAGCAACACGAGGACCGAGGCAATGAATGAAGAAATGAAAATGATTGAGAAAAATAACATATGGGATCTTGTAGAAGCACAAAGGCAAAGAAGTGATCGGCCTCAAAAGGCTCTACAAGACTAAGTTCAACAAAGATGGCTTTATCTAGAAATACAAGGCACGTCTCGTTGTGAAAGGCAAATATCAACAACTAGGAATTGATTTTAACAAAACTTATGCTCCAATGGTTTGCATGGAGACAATCAGGTCACTCCTTACACTTGATGTACAACTTAAACTACAAGTCTTTTAATTAGATGTGAAATAAGCATTCCCAAATGACGAGCTCGAAGAAGAAGTTTATGTCGAGCAACCACAAGGATATTTTGTCGAAGGCGAATAAGACAATGTCTTTCACCTTCGAAAGACCCTCCATGGGCTGAACGAACCTCCTCAGTCTTGGAATAGAAAAATAGACAAGGTTTACAAAAAAGTCCAAGTGAGCCACTATTATATGTCAAGGCCAAGGATGACATGATGTTTTTCTATTATGCCTTATGTAGATGATCTACTCTACCCATGGACTAATACAAAGATGGTGGGAGATTTTAAGAAGATGAAGATGTCGGAGTTTGAGATGACCATCCTTGGAACTGTTAAATACTTCCTTGGCATGCAAGTCAAGCAAAGCCCATGAAGGATATTCCTTTCACAATAAAAGTATGCAGAAGACCTACTTAAGCAATTCAATATGAAAGATTGAAAACCATTGTCTAACCAATGGCCCTTGGTGAGAAGCTACCAGAGAACGATGGCCAGCTGCATCAATATATCGAAGTCTGGTCGGCTCTTTCATCTATTTCACACACATAAGGCCCGATATTGTAAAAGTTGTTAGTGTAGTTTATAGATACATGAGTGAGCCAAATAAAGCTCATCTAACAACAATGAAAAGAATTCGTAGGTACGTCAAAAGAAACCAAAGGTTATAGACTGTTGTATAAAATAGAAGAGGATTACAAGCTTACCGGATACACGGATAATGATTGGGCCGGAAGTATAGATAGCCATAAGAGTACAAGTGGCTACATGTTCCAACTAGGAACCAAAACCATATCATGGTCGACAAAGAAACAAGTGATAGTAGTATTATACTCCCTCCGTAACATAATAGTTGCAACAATTGAACTAGGGGGAATTCCTAGGTAGATTATGTTAAGTATGGATAAGGGAGGTTGGTTAATTAAAGTAAGAGAGAGAAATCACATGGGTTAAAAAAAAGGAGGGAAAGAAAGAAAACAACAAAAAAAGGGTACAAAAGTGGGTGGGGACCAAAAAACACATCTTCATTTCATGTGATAAAATTTACCAAAATAAGAAAGATGGAAAATTGTTGCAAGTAATATGTTACACCCATTTTAGGAAATTGTTGTAACTATTATGTTACGGATAGAGTAATATATAGAAGCCGAGTATACATCTCAAAAACAAGTGCATCATGTGAAGTAGTAGAATTCTCAATGATCTATAACATGTAGCATAAGCCCCAAAAAGAATTTATTGTGATAACATGTCAACAATAGCGATGACAAAGATCCAAGTTTCCCACAATCGGACAAAACATATTGAGATGCATCATCACTTTATTCGGAAGTTAGTCAAGAAACAAGAGATCGAGCTACAATTTTGTAAGACGGAGGGCAGCTTGAGGACATATTTACAAAGGCAACTCCAACCGAACAATTCATAGAGTTTAGAAGACAACGCATATTCAAGATTTTCATATTATTGGGAGTAGTGCTAGAATTATAATCTAGATAAATCTTTGAAAATATTGTGTAAGAAAAAGTTTAGCATGTGACCATAATAATCTATTAACATATATTGACCGGCATATAAAGGATGATCTAAAATTATTTATAGCCTAAGCAGAAAATCTAGGCAAACTAGAATAAATTGTTACCGATCTAGAAAGCCTAGAAATACAACAATGATGAAATTATTGTAAGCATGCAAGCAGACAATAAAACACAAATCTTTATCTATACTCTCTCCTCCAAATTACTACTAATAAGCTTCAATTAAAAGCCCACCAACTTAACGCCTATAATTCCATCAGTAAGTAGTCAAAGATAATACCCACTGCTAGGCGATGACCAAATAAATCCATGAAAAACCATTATCATTATGAAGAAACAAGAATATGACTACAATCCCAAATAGTGAGAGGTTACAAGATCCATCAAGAGATGGGAGAAAAAACTCTCACATACAAACAGGATTAAAAAAAATACTAGCATGATAGCTAGTAAAAACTGATAAAAACACCTATATAAATAACCAAGGAAAGGGTAAAACCAACTTTGAAAACATTCTTACAGATAATTGGGTGTTCTACAAGAATATTGATCAGAAAAACCGTTATGGTGTTGGTAGGGAAAAGACCCACAGACATGAGACCAATGATCTTGCTAGAAATCTCCTCCTCGCTAAAAAATGTGGCATTTTTATCTTCATTCTCAGCAACTTCTTTTCCATTTTGTTTCATTAGTACACTTTCAAGAACTCCCTCCATGACAAGTTTTCTCCCCTTGATGATAGCAACGTAGAAAGGTCTCCTAGGGTGGGTAACGGGAACCGAAAAGATGTGGTACACCCAAAGAAAGAAGGGCTCGGCAAGTTGCCTCAATTGATATAGGCTACGATTATTGAACTTAACTAAAAATCGATACGACGAAGCCAAGGTGGTGAGCTCTTTAGAAAGGTTATGAGTCAAATTTTCTGATCTTAAGGGCAGGCTTGTTTTGCCTATAGCATGGTTTGAAATTCTATACTTGCTAGTTTTGAGAAAAATAAGTATGACTAGTGTTGTAGTAGTGGAAAATCCGAGGAGAAAGAAGGGAGCCATTGTTAATAAAAATTGCATGGGACTTGTGATGGACTCGGTGAAACTTGAAAAGTCTAAGTCATCGCTTAAATAACCGTAGCTAAAATGGTATCTTGTTCAAGTGTCAATAAAAAAAGCCACTAGATATAGGTGGTCGCGAAAGAAGGAGGCACTGGCGAACTTTCCTTCCATGTGAGTTGTGACAATAACTGGTCGATTCGATTAGTTATAGCTTCAGGTGCTAATAAACATAAACACTGATTTCATAGTTACGCTGAACAAAGCATTATTATCCTTTTCCCGAAATCAAAAGAAAAAAATAAGCAGATAGGTAAGCCTCTTGCTTCCTTGTATTTCAAGCACATTTCAAGTTCTTAGACTGTAGAAACATAAAAACCTTAAAGGCCTTTTTACCATATAAGACCAATTTTGTGGCAAAAGACTTGATAAAAAACATTTGCCTGGAAAGACCAAAAAATAGGTCCAGGATGGTGAGCTCAGACCAATATAATGATTTCGCACAATTACAAAGTTGACTTTGAGTGACATATTATGGTAAAGGACACATTTTCCAAGCACAAATGTAACACTTTAATAACACTTCATCGATAAGTAACACTTCATTGTAACACTTTTTAAATAAGTTCATTTTATAGTGACACTTTTAAAATAGGTAACACTTCATATTAATATTATTAAAGTTAGAAGTGCACGCCATGCGTGCACCATATAAGAATTATATGTAAACCTTGACAAAATTGTGAGAAACAAAATATCAAAAGCTAAACACTTAAAAGAAAAAAATTAACTTACGCATATATATACAATAACATTCACATACGGTGCTAAACATCCTTGTAGGAAGTGGAAAAAAACTATTTACAACAACATAATTTGAAATTAGCTTCAGTTCTTTTTTTCAACATGGGCTTGCTCCATTAGATTTACTCTCTGCAAATTACTGCAAAAAATATATGATTAGTTAATTGACAGGTGTGTGTGTATATCTATACAGCCACAATAATGAAATTATATAGATACAAATGTCAGAAACGATTGTGATATAAATATTTGAATGTATACCTCATCTTGGTTGATGTGAAGAATTAGGTAAGAGTACTTCTTTGTAAACAACGCTTTTGGTGTACACACCATCTCGTCCACGAATAGTACCCTTTTTAATCAAAATCCTTGTTGTCTGTTGACTTGTCCCTCTTGATAGTGCAACATACAGTTGTCCATGACTAAAAACATGTTGTGGAAGATATATTCCGATATGAGGAATAGTTTGGCCTTGTGATTTGTTGATGGTTAGAGCGAAGCACAATTTGACAGGAAACTGTTTTCGTACCATTTCAAAGGGAAACTTAGCATCTTCTGCTGTTTTCAAAGGAATGCGTGGAATAAAAACTCGAGTGCCTTTGCAACTTCCAGTCAAAATCTCAGCTTCAATCACATGATCCCTCAAATGACAACAAATTAGTCTTGTCCCATTGCACAATCCACTACTTGTATCAATATTCCTCAGTAACATGATGGGTGATCCAACTTTAAGTTTAAGGGCATGTGGCGGTAGACCGCCAAAGGACAAAGAGTTTAAGAATTCTTGTTGATACAAATTCTGACGATCTTCTGGGACTGAATCAGATGAGTAATATATTTTCTCTTCTCCGAAAAATTTGTCAAGTATCTTCTCATTCAACGTGTCAACTTCATCATTTGTTGGAGTTACAATAGCTCTCTCTACCATGTACCCGACATCACCAACATGCTCTGCCAAGTTAGGGAAAATACGTTCTAGTAAGGTGTCAACCGAATTTTGACCGATATCCGCTACACTTATCGATTATGGCAACCTTATCATGTCTTCTTCAATGGTTGGCTCGCATCCATCACCAACTCTGAGAAGAAATGTTGCAAATTCCTCATCAAGTCTGGACCTCATATTTTGGGTGAGATGTAGTACTTCAATATGTCTCCATAATGTTGACCTAACTAAAGATGCGTCTATGGTTTGTGCTTTTGTTCCTTTAGGTACAACAGGCAAAATCTGCCTAAAATCCCAACCAAGCACAATAACTTTGCCACCAAATGGAATGTCAACCTCCATTAGATCTTTCATACTACGATCAACAGCCTCATATGCATGTCGATGAGTCATTGTTGCCTCGTCCCATATTATAGCAGCCGCATGCTTTATCAACTGTGCTTCAACATCTTGTTTACTGAATTTCCAGGTCGATGACGCTTGAAGTGTTATCGGGATTCCCAGAGTTTTATGAGCTGTTTTTCCTCTATATAAAAGTGTCGCAGCTATGCCTGAGCTAGCCACTGCAAGTCGAAATTTACCTCTAAGCTTGATGGTAGCAAGTAGGGCTCGGTATAAAATAAGTCTTTTCAGTCCCACCTGGACCATCTATAAAGAAAATTCGAGGAGTATTAGTGTCAATGGCTTGCATAATAATATTGAATGCACGACGTTGGTCATCATTAAGATGCTCAGCACAATGGACATCTTCAGGGGAAATTTGTGCAGATAATTCTTCATGTATAGCTCTAGCTAATTGTACATTTCCATCTATTTGCATGCTAATTTGGGGCAGGTCAAAGTCATCAATACCCTTGCCGAAAATAAAGTTGTATGCAACTATATCTTATTCTAAATCACAATGATAAATTCTTCAACTCATCACATCTGCAAAGAACAGCTTTTTTATTATTATTTTAATATTTTGATAAGATGCAAAGTACAGCTTCTATAAACTAATATAATTTCTACACTAAAAAAAGTTGGATTACTTTTTCCTAAAGTATTTTTAAAGTTATCCGATTTTAGCCCCAAAGATGACTCCATGTACTCAGACAGTATATATAAGACGTAATACTATTGATAAGAGGTTTGGGCGGTTATATGCCGCTATATGTAATACTGCAGTCTTCGACATTTTTAGAGTCTAAAAACTATTTCGATATATTCTCTGTGGCGTATATTCTCTAATCAATAGTATTATAATCTACATTTTTTTCTTATGAAGACATCATTGGAATTGTTGTATATGCAAGCGAGGTTCAATCGATTGGAAATGATAGAACTACCAAGCAAGATTTAGTATTACTTGACCAAGGGTATGTAATTAACAATTCACTTTGTACATTACAATATATATATATATATATATAGATTATAATTCTTCATCCTAATGTTTTAAGAAGTTGTTTTCTACAGTTGCTTTGCAATGAAATTCACATTATGGGATAATTTCATCGACGAAGTAGGCTACCGACTAATTAAAGATATCTTTGACAAACTAATCTTGATAGCCTGTGGGGTACAAGTTCGGTATTATAATGGTAAGTTTTTATAATTACGGTTACTAGAAAATTTAATAGTTTTTTTGTAGACGAGTATTTACACACATTAACCCTTTTTTTTCAAGGGTTCTATTTAAGTACTACCAAGTACACAAGATTATCTATAAAAAAAAAGTGATCACGGTGCTACTGATCAACGTGCTACTGTTTTGCTACAATGGTCAGTTTATATACCAAATATGCTTTTACAAATACCTTTTCAATTTTTCTCGCTCTAAAGCATATTAGAATTAAATCAAATCTCAACATTTTTGTAATTATATTCAATGTCGATTTTTTTACAGGTACCTCAATGACCACTTTGCTCAATTAAAGGTGAAATGGATACAAACATGTGGTCTATCATTGTATTGGACGCTTTTGACATCAAATGCACATCGTACAACATTCTCCAAATTTCTTAAGATGCCAAAGGTAAGAACTTATCAACATTTTACATTTACCTATTTTTAGATAAATAATATTCAAAGCATTTTCGTATATCAACTTATACTTACTGTCAGATAACACCGTTCTATTTAATGCAACCTTAAAATGATCTTCTGATGTTATTGTTTACTAAATCAATTTATCAATATCAAATCAATGCCATTGCAGGGAAAAACATATAGAGTGATTGGATTGTTATCTTCTATTGATGTTCGAAGTTTTACTTGGTATGATGCATGCTCCACATGTAATAACAAAATTCATCATGATCGTGATCAGGTGATGTGTTACCGTTGTGGTATTAATGCCCCACAAATCATGCAGGGGTAACTATCTTTAACTTTGTAAACATAGTTATATTTCTATACAAGTTGATAAATAAGTTAGTTTTATATAAACCGTTTTGGTCCAGCTACAAGCTATCAAATATTAATTTAAATATAAGAGATATCCTGGGTTTTTTTTTAAAAAAAAGGATAAGAAAATAAAGGGAACATGAATATAATAAAGCTAGAGTTTTGAATGGATGGATGCAAAAAAAAAGAGATGAAAGATAAATTATACGGATGATAAAATCACAAATATTAACTAATGAATATCTCCTAACATAAAGAGACACTGTTGACTATATCCATGTCATTTGGGGAGTATTTTAGACAATTTTTGATTATTGGATGGAATTTTAGGAAGACTTAATGTTGGACTAACATATTAGTTTATATATAAACTATGGGTTTATCTCTATTGAGTAGATAATATTTTACGTATCAAATAATAAAAGATTATAGATATTATATACTTGGTTTATTATTGTATCGTATCATCTAATATATATTATAAAACATAGTTATAATTAAATTATAACTCCTATTTTCTTCTTTTTTTTATTCTGTTATTTATTTTCTTTTGTGAAGAGTATATGTGAAGGTTACTATAGAGGATTCCAGTGGCTCAATGCGTGTCTTATTGTTCAACAAGAAGATTGAGTTCCTTCTAAATTCAACTATCTCTGAAATGAAGGATTTGCATGACTAGGTATATGCATTATTATCAAAAACTTCATTTTTCCCTCCCTTTTATAGATCATAGATTTGGAATTTTTAAAATTTTTAACCTAAAATTTTTCTTTACAGGAGAACAACAGTGACAAATTTTTGACAAAGTGTCAATCAACTTTGTCTAACTCATATGTTTTCGTTATGGAAGCCCCAATTACAACTTATTCCCCACCTTATCGTAGGATCAAATTTTTGACATACATCTGCTAAGAAGAAGAGTGCGCGCATTTATTAAAACGGTTTGTACCTTCATTAGCACATGCTTTGTGTTTTATTTTAAATTAATTAGTACTAATTTTTCGTTAATCATAACCACTAATTTAAGTTGTTTGATTTTGTAGGCTGCGTGGATGAAAAAAAGCTCCATGATGGGACCTAAACAATTGTCATACCCCAAAAGCAATTGTTTGCCATATATATGCATTTTATTGATTTATGGGGTTTGTACATATTAACGTACCTTATTTAGGAACATCTTTGCAAGAACATTATGTAGGGCCTGTTCGGCAAAACTAGCTGTTGTGGTTGGCTTTCAGCTTCTGAATAATTTTTAGTGTCGATTTTTAGTAATTGCTCAATTGCTTGATATATTGAAATTTAGTGTCAAACATATTTAACAAGAACTTAATTTCTTCGTCTGTCTTCCCTAAACAAATAAGCTATGGAGTCACAACTCACAAATAACTTTCATCTATATCAATTTTATACTCATATATCATTAATTCCAACGCTCACCAATGTGCAACAATGCCAACAAACATCCATGTACATAAAAGAAAGAAGAAAAAGACAAACTTAGGAAAAAAAAACAATAAAATGAAAAGGACAAGCTTTATATTGCTGAGGCCATCAAGCTGCAACACTATATTACCTATGGAACGCTAACAAAGCTAGCGTCCCCAACAGCTACATATACCTTTAAAGCTACTTCGAACGTTACCTAGCCACACACTAATATTTTTTTAAGGTAGTGTTTTCACCCAGTCTAATCACTAAAAGCTACTTAAAAAGCTAACGCCGAACACGCCCGTAAAATATACTCAGGATTCCTGTAAAAAAAAGTCATATATATATTCAGGGTTATGTATTGATAGATCTACCTATAATCACCAATAGGTAGATCCTGCACACGGAACTATGGTGAGCACCATGCGCACGATGAACATTACCCATTGTCCAATGAACATCACCCAATGAACACACCCAATGAACATCAACCAATGAACAATGAGCGTCACCAAATGAACATCAGTTGGACATCACCCAATGAACATCAATGAACATCACCCAATGAACATCAGTTGCACATCATCCAATGAACGTCACCAATGAATGTCACCCAATGAACATCAGTTTGTGTTAAAAGAACACTAAGTCACACACAAAGAACAATAATCAGTTCTCCAATGAACAAGACTCCGAAATTGATTTGAAATGAAAATTTTCAATTTTTTTAAAATTTGAAAATGTCAACCAATGAACATCAGTTTATGTTAAAAGAACATTAAGTTCACTCAAATGAACAATAAAGTAAATCAAAAGAACCAACTGGTGTTCATTGGGTGATGTCTAACTGATGTTCATTGGGTGATGTTCATTGTTCATCAGGTGGATCATTGGTGATGTTCATTGGGTGATGTCCAACTAATGTTCATTGGGTGATGTTCATTGTTCATTGGGTAATGTTCATTGGATGATGTTCATTGGGTGATGTTCATTGGGTGATGTTCATTGTTCACTGACTGATGTTCATTTAACTGACGCGTTTTGAGCTGTGCGTATGTAGCTGTACATGGTTCCGTGTGTAGGATAGAATTTGCGTATAATCACAGATTTCCCCAATTTTTCTAGGCTTACGAAACTAATATTTTAACCCTAAAGGAAATAGGAGGGAAAACAAAAAAACAAAAAAAAACTAACTCCCACGTTTGACATCCCACCCTCACTACAGAATAGTTGAACTCACGGATTTGTTCAACTCAAAGAAACTGCTTACTCCCACATTCCACCCCCACCCTCACTTCCCAATTCAATCGCTTACAAAACTAAACTCCCAACATACTTCTGAATTGCACTTGATCTTCAACTTCAAACCTGCAAAAAATGATACTAAGGTAATCTAATACCAAGGTAATCTAATATGTTAAATCTCCGTTTTTTTCCCTAATACAATACATATTTTATGATGATTTTTTTTTATTTTGGTTAATATAGGGTACTTTGTCAAGCATTCTAATCCAACAGGAGCAATAAGGATAATCTCAAGTTCAACAAGAAAAAAAGTAGGGAAGATATAAAGGTAGGATTATTATTTTAAACTTCGTATAATTTGTGGTCCGGAATTTATTAAAGTTCAGTAGATTGAAACTTCATTATTTAAAATTTCATTGATGCAAGATAGTTCAGTAGATTGAAACTTAAGGGTAAACGGGTGGCCTTGACATGCTCAAATCTACCCAAGATACAAACTTTCTAGATATGATCATTACAATTGTAAAATATAATATAATATAATATAATCTCAAGAGCTCAATTATCAATAAAGCTTATACCCAGATCCAATCATCTAACCACAATTATGAGCACCCATCTTATAGTCATAATTAAATCACACAAAAAAAATGCAAAAAACCTTCCATTTATCAATTTAACCCAGTACCCAGTAGTACAAAGATCAAGCTCAAACGCATCAATTAAAAGAAACCCAAATTAGACGGAATCATGGGCATTCAAGAACAAGAAAGAAAATCAATTGCAGTTGCAAACCGAATTTCAAAAAAAAAATTATATTATTGAAAGAATTTATTTAAGTTAATTAAAAGTGCAAATTTGATTGTGTCTTGCGCTCTGTGGATTGGGTTTGTTTAACTTAATTAAACCTAAAAATTTGATTGTGGTCTGTCTGACTTCGGTAAATTAACCCCCCTTTACTTTACAAAATTCTAATACAGTGAAAAATCGAAGTTTGAAGAAACTATGAATCAAAACTTACTTGGTATAAGAAAAATTAAGTACTCTTCATCTTTGTTGCTTAATTTGCATGGCTTCGATTATTGCTTCATAATTCTGTCATGATAAGTCAAATGCACCTTTCTTCAATTAGAGGTATATAGGAGTTGAAAATGAGAACCAAAAAAGAAAGAAAAAGGAAGGAGGAAAATGAGAGGTAGAGAAGTATAGAACTAGCACAAGGTTTATTTGGAGGAAAGGAGAAGAAGAGGTAGAAATGAGGATGAGTAATGCAAGTGAAGCGTTGGAATGTTTATTTTAGAGAGGTGCTACAAATGATTTAATGCACATGGATGCGGTCATGTGGAGTTCAGTTGCCACTTGCCATGTTGCCGGTAAGCTTAGCATGTATCATAAAAATTGTTAATGCAATACATGTATCATGTAACATAGAAAGGTGTTAAACACGTGAATTAAATTCGACTGCCCTAAATTAGTCTAATTTTATTAGAAAGTTAGACAATTTCTTTTAGAAGTTATAGAATATTATAGGCGATATTTTTTCTAAGACAATGATATGAATAATATTATCGTTAGCGTTTGTTCTCTTCTCCTATAAACATGTGAACTAAATTAGACTGCACTAAATTAGTCTAATCTTAATATAAAGTTATACCACCTCTTTTAGAAGTTATAAAATATTATAGGCGATATATTGTGAGTCATCTTAGCCGTGTTTTAGATTTGGTTTTTTGTTTTATTTTTGTAATATTAAATTGTACCTTTGCTAACGCACGAGATTTTTTTAGAAGTTATAATATATTATAGGCGAATGCCGCACAAGAAATTGTGAATTGTGAATCAGCTTGGCCGTCAAGTTCTTTGCCTCTAACTCAAACTACTTTAGGATACCTTTACACACTCAAAAGTACAATCATATATTGATTTAAGGCTAAAGTTTATGATAAGGACTATAATGTTTATACTTCACATTTATTCTATTTGTTTGACTAGGCTTAAGTATGTCGTTGTTGAGGAGTAGAGTGTGAATGGATGATACTTTACTATTTTCACATCTCCCGAGACATAACTTTAAATAAAAATATCTTTAAATACGTATAATAAAATATTATAAAAATTATATATAAAAAAAGTTTACATTGAGCAGAATCAAACGATATCCCATTTGACTATATTTTTCCTTTTATGTAAAACACTAGAGAGAGTCAAAGTGGTCAAAGAAACAGTGCCACAAACCTTAAATGTTGCACACTATATGGAACGGAGGGAGTAAATGTTTTGAGTAGAATCTTTTTGTGGTCCAGGAAATGGAAAACCAGTACCAGTAATACACTTGCACTAAATAAAATAAAATAAAATAAAGTACTACTATACTACCCTCCCTAAACCCTAGAAAATTGATGTGACATATTTTGAATTACTACAGATACGAAAAATGGAGAATCGAAGGCCAACACCATCTGATTACAGAAGGATAAGACAAGCGAGGATGACGAATGAACAACTTGCTCAAGAAGCCAATAGAAGAAATGCAGTAAGGCGTGATACTTACAATAGACAGAGAAATGCCCAGCAACATATGAATGCAAATGTCTTAATGAACATTACCAATGACCAAGATTGCGTCCAAGCACACACAAGTGAGTTCATTTTCAATTCAACGAATGTATATGAAACATCCATATAGGGTAGTAATTAATGTGTTCGACATCAAATCATGTTTCTATTATTCTATTGTTAGACTAATAAATTAATATACATATATTTGTTTATGTCTGTATAAGCACGTATAGACCAATTACAGTTTTAAATACATCTAAATATTAGAATTTAAGTACATCTCATGGAGCTAATTAACAGTATAATCAATCATAATAAACCAACTTATTTTTCGAACACCTTACTTTCTCATGTTAAAAACAACTTCAATTTTTATTTAAAAAATATATACATATGTTCCAACTTATGTTCCTATAGAAGTGTTTTAGATAAAGAGGCATGCTTAGTATGGTTCCTCATATATCTACTTTAGCTTATCGTCGCATTCAAAGGAAAATAGTATGCAACAAATTAACTCAACCATGGGCCAAATTAAATTTTAATTGCGAATTACTATGTGTTTACTATGAAAAACATGAGACTTTTAGTTTCCCTATATGTTCAACCTAAACCCAACCTAATAAAATGAATTATAAAAGTGTATGTCAATTATGTTATATTTTAACATTGAAAAAATTTATGAAACATGTGAAAAAGAAGGCAACCAAGATCCCATTACATTGATTTCACCAAAGATATTATATTGATGCCCTAAAATATCCTTTTTATTGGGTGTGTATACACACACACTAACATATATAAATTGCTAAAAAATTCGCTAATACTTATAAAATATAATGCAGCAACACATAGTTGTCAAAATGATGTATCGGATAGGTCCATGTTCATTGGGCAAAGAAACATCCAACATGGATTTATGGAGTTCGGTGAAAGTAGCACTTCAAGGACACTTCAACATAACGAACTGCAAGATAATAGTGGTAGAAGAAGAAATAGGGAACGAGTGATTTATCGATGTGCAATAAACTACCACGAACGAAGGGGTATCCCTAAGATACAATTGTTGCCCACAAGGACATGTGCAAATTGTCATGCTCGATTATTCCATAAAGAAACATCACAAATTTGTTGTATGTCAGGGAAGATAACCTTACCACATTTTCCTGTTCCCGACAAGCTTCTTTCTTTATATACCGATCAATCACATGTAGGGGAACATTTCAGGCACAACATAAGACCTTTTAATCATATATTTGCTTTTACTTCGATGGGTGTTCACTTGGATCAGAGATTAGCGAATGCTCAAAATGGAGTATACACTTTTCGAGCTCAAGGTGCTATATATCATAAGATAGGTGGCCTTCTCCCTTCGGGGTCAGAAGAACGACCACGATTCCTTCAAATGTACATATATGATACTGACCACGAGCTTGAGCATCGAACTCATGAGAATAACACATTGAGACAAGATGTTATACAAAGAATCAAATCCATCCTTGATCAGTGCAACCCATTTGTGCAAAATTTTCGATGTTTAGCACAACGTGAAGACATACAACATTGTGCACTTCGTATATGTGAACAACCTTCAGACCGACCCAATATTGTCTACCTACATCTTCCCAAGTTGCTGATGTTATTGTTGGAGGAGAAGAAGTTGCAAACTTGAATCCAAGAGACATTTTAGTCCAATCAACTTCTGGACAATTACTTAATGTCATGGACACTGCTGGATATTATGATCCCATGCAATATCCTTTACTCTTTCCTTATGGTTCCTATGGATGGTCCATCAATAGTCTTGATAACAACGGGAGAACCATTCCTTGCCGTGCTTTCTATGCATATGTCTTCCAGGTAAAGACTAAAATTATATCTTAAATTCATGCATATGTAGGATTCCATATATATAATAGAGATAATTCTAAAATATTTTCATTTTTTGAAGATAAGGTCAGACGTTACCTCCATCATTTTATTGGCAGAGAGGCTACTTCAACAATATATAGTTGACAATTTTGTCAAAAATGAGGCCAATAAACTTAGATGGATTCGAGACAACCAAAATACCATCAGAGCTGAATTGTATCAAGGTCTACAAGATTGTTTGGATGCTGGAGAATTGAATCCGGGTAAATGTTGTTGCTGTTGATTTGTTCGTTTAAGTTTTTTAGTTAAGTACTTTTAAACCTCTAACCTCAACTGATTACAGTGAATGCTGGTAAGAAAACTATTCTACCCTCCTCATTTGTTGGAAGTCCACGAGACATGAACTAGAGGTATCAGGATGTAATGGCATTAGTTCAGCATTAATGTAAACCTGATCTTTTCATAACAATGACTTGCAATCCATCATGGCGAGAAATTACTGAGGAATTGTTTCAAGGGCAAAAAGCACAAGATCGACCAGACTTAATTACAAGGATATTTCATGCGAAATTTGAGGAATTCAAAACCGATAATGTTGATAAAAGCGCCCTTGGAAAGGTTGTCCCATATGTGTATGTAATTGAATTTCAAAAGAGAGGGTTACCACATGTTCACATGTTAGTCATTTTGGATGAGCAAGATAAGCCAAGATCTCCTGAAGAATATGATCAGATTGTAAGAGCTGAGATACCTGGTAGAGATGAGGAACCAAAAGTATATGATGCCGTTCTTCGACATATGATCCATAAGCCATGCGACAACGGACGCCAAAATTCAGCTTGCATGGAAAACGGAGTTTGCAACAGCAAATTTCCTAAACCATTTTCAGAAAGCACTGTTCAAGGTACAAACTCTTATCCCGTGTATTGTCGACGAGGTAATCGTCCTCCCGTTCCTCTCCATGAAAATAGCACAACTTTGGTTCATAATGGGTGGGTTGTTCCCTATAATCCATGGTTATTATTGAAGTACGATTGTCACATCAACATTGAAATCTACAGTAGTATCAAGAGTGTCAAGTACATGTACAAATATGTGGACAAGGGTGTGGATCGTGTTTCCATGGAAGTTCGAGTAAGTGAAGAATATAATGAGATCCAACAATTTGTAGATGCTAGATGGGTATGTGCACCAGAAGCGTTATGGAGAATCCTTCAATTTCCTATTTCTAAAATGTATCCTTCAGTAGATCGCTTGCAACTTCATCTCCAAGATAGACAACAAATCAGATTTAACACGAATCATTCTATTCAAGAGATCCTTGAAATGCCTCAAAATTATAGAACGATGCTCACCGAATTCTTTAAAATGAATGTTACAGATACTGAGGCAAGGAATTACCTATACAGAGAATTCCCGCAGCATTATCGATGGATGACCGCTACAAAAACTTGGAGGAAGAGGTTGAACCACCAAAAAGTGATAGGAAGAGTGTACACAGCATCTCCAATGGAGGGTGAGAGATTTTACCTTCGTATGTTATTGGATCATGTTAGAGGTCCGAAATCATTCCAAGATCTTCGAACGGTCAACGGGGTCATCTACCCATCTTTCAGAGAAGCAGCAGAAAAATTAGGTCTATTGGAAAATGATGCAAGCCTCCGTGATTGTTTGCTTGAAGCATCGATCTCTAAAATGCCATCATCATTAAGGAGGTTGTTTGTCACACTTTTAGTTTACTGCTAACCAACTGGAATTCGATCTTTGTGGGATGAATTTTACCATCTCATGGCTGAGGACTACCTACTGTCAACGCCACCAAGCTCTAATTTTGTACGGGATGCTGTTTTACTTGAGATAGATCGAATGTTAAAGCAATTAGGCAAGGGTATTGATGACTTTGACCTGCCCCAAATTAGCATGCAAATAGATGGAAATGTACAATTAGCTAGAGCTATACACGAAGAATTATCTGCACAAGTTCCCCCTGAAGATGTCCATTGTGCTGAGCATCTTAATGATGACCAACGCCGTGCATTCAATATTATTATGCAAGCCATTGACACTAATACTCCTCGAATTTTCTTTATAAATGGTCCAGGTGGGACTGGAAAGACTTTTTTATATCGAGCCCTACTTGCTACCATCAAGCTTAGAGGTAAATTTGGACTTGCAGTGGCTAGCTCAGGCATAGCTGCGACACTTTTATATAGAGGAAAAACAGCTCAGAAAACTCTGGGAATCCCGATAACACTTCAAGCTTCATCGACCTGGAAATTCAGTAAACAAGATGTTGAAGCACAATTGATAAAGCATGCGGCTGCTATAATATGGGACGAGGCAACAATGACTCATCGACATACATATGAGGCTGTTGATCGTAGTATGAGAGATCTAATGGAGGTTAACATTCCATTTGGTGGCAAAGTTATTGTGCTTGGTGGGGATTTTAGGCAGATTTTGCCTGTTGTACCTAAAGGAACAAAAGCACAAACCATAGACGCATGTTTAGTTAGGTCAACATTATGGAGACGTATTGAAGTACTACATCTCACCCAAAATATGAGGTCCAGACTTGATGAAGAATTTGCAACATTTCTTCTCAGAGTTGGTGATGGATGTGAGCCAACCATTGAAGAAGACATGATAAGGTTGCCACAATCGATAAGTGTAGCGGATATCGGTTAAAATCCGGTTGATACTTTACTAGAACGTATATTCCCTAACTTGGCAGAGCATGTTGGTGATGTCGGGTACATGGGAGAGAGAGCTATCGTAACTCCAACAAATGATGAAGTTGACACGTTGAATGAGAAGATACTTGACAAATTTTTCAGAGAAGAGAAAATATATTACTCATCTAATTCAGTCCCAAAAGTCGTCAGAATTTGTATCAACAAGAATTCTTAAACTCTTTGTCCTTTGGCGGTCTACCGCCACATGCCCTTTAACTTTAAGGTGGATCACCCATCATGTTACTGAGGAATTTTGATACAAGTAGTGGATTGTGAAATGGGACAAGACTAATTTGTTGTCATTTGAGGGATCATGTGATTGAAGCTGAGATTTTGACTGGAAGTTGCAAAGGCACTCGAGTTATTATTCTACGCCTTCCTTTGAAAACAGCAGAAGATGCTAAGTTGCCCTTTGAAATGGTACGAAAACAGTTTCCTGTCAAATTGTGCTTCGCTCTAACCATCTACAAATCACAAGGCCAAACTATTCCTCATATCGGAATATATCTTCCACAACATGTTTTTAGTCATAGACAACTGTATGTTGCACTATCAAGAGGGACAAGTCAACAGACAACAAGGATTTTGATTAAAAAGGGTACTATTCGTGGACGAGATGGTGTGTACACCAAAAACGTTGTTTACAAAGAAGTACTCTTACCTAATTCTTCACATCAACCAAGATGAGGTATACATTCAAATATTTATATCACAATCGTTTCTGACATTTGTATCTATAGAATTTCATTATTGTGGCTGTATAGATATACACACACATCTGTCAATTAACTAATAATATATTTTTTGCAGCAATTTGCAGAGAGTAAATCTAATGGAGCAAGCCCATGTTGAAAAAAAGAACTGAAGCTAATTTCAAATTATGTTGTTGTAAATAGTTTTTTCCCCTTCCTACAAGGATGTTTAGCACCGTATGTGAATGTTATTGTATATATATGCGTAAGTTAATTTTTTTTCTTTTAAGTGTTCAGCTTTTGATATTTTGTTTCTCACAATTTTGTCAAGGTTTACATATAATTTTTATATGGTGCACGCATGGAGTGCACTTCTAACCTTGTAATATTAATCCCTCCGTACCGTATTGACTAAAATCACGTGGGGTTCCGTCTTGATCAAATCGTCATTAATATTCTATCGATGTAATTTTTACAAACATATAATTCCAGATATTTGAGGATATAAAATGTGCATTAGGTTGTGTTATAAACAATATATATACTCTCACAAAGAAAACAAAAAACAAAACTAAGTTACTTTGTATAATAATATTTACCCAAGGTGCCACGTCCAACCCTAATAACAACCCTAGATAGTCTTGAAGCATATTAGCCTATTAGGAGTCCTAATTGGATTAGGAAATCAATCCTAATATGCGTACAAACAAATCAACAAATAACCCTAAAAATCATCTAAACTTAACAGTGCTTGTTTGGTTACATGTAGGAAGTATAACTTCCTAGGAATTCCTAAAGCCCATGAAATTGTATTTCCTAGGAAATGTCAAATTTTGTTAGCTTGGATATGGGAATTTCTAATTCCCATGGGAATTTTAACTTACCTATTTGTAGGAAGTTAATTCCAATGGGAATTTTTATTTCCTACATCATTGTCAACCAAACAAAAGCATGTAATTATAAATCCTAGAAAATACAATTTCCCATGAATTTAGATGACAACCAAACAATACCTTAAAAATATGGACAATAATTCAGTTAACAAATCTAACCTATTCTTAACTAATTATATTTGGGATGCAAGCAAGTATAACTAAGTAAGATTAGTTACAACCAACCAACTAACTAACCGAAATTAACTAATTAACAAAGCAGCCTATAAATTCAATTTACACAAGAAAACCCTAACAATTTGGAAGAACATTAAAGAAACTTAAAAGAAACTAACTAAAACTTAAGGAAAATCATCAAGAAAGGTTGAATTTGTTGTCAATAACTCTAAGAAAATCATCCAAGATATGAGTATGAGGAATCCTTTCCATTTTTTACACATTTTTTCTAAGTCAAAGTACTTATAAGTTATAAGAAATTCTACCAAAAATATGTTATAACTATAATAAATTCACATGAATCGAAGTACAAATATTTAATTGAAAAGAACAACTTATACTTTATTATTATTATTATTATTATTATTATTATTATTATTATTATTATTATTATTATTATTATTATTATTATTATTATGGTCACATGAAGAGCATATACTAATGCCCAACCAATTTATAATTGGATTGGGCATCTTTTAGATACATACGGAGTATATTTTAGCATTAGATCAGCCAAAAAAATTCATGCGAAAGGAAAATTTAAAATATATATAGTACGGGTAAAAAAATATAAATAAATAAATAAATAAAAATACAGTATAACTATACAAAGAAAAGAAACTTAACTAATGATCATGATTCGAGAATAGTACAAACAGGTAAAAATAGATTGCTAAGTCAAAGGACCACATATAGTAGAAAAAGGGAAGAGGTGCAGATTAGCACGTGTGGGCGTGGTCTTAACAAAGAAGAGAAGGTACTGTTTGTATGGGTTTGTGACTTTGTGTAGCGCGTATATCAGCTGCCAAAGAAATCTCAATTTAGGAAGGTCTTTCTATTTATTAAAGTGGAACCTTTCCTAAAGTGAATTTTTAGAAAGGTGTCTGACAAAATATTTAGGAAGGTTAATTTTATAAACTTCTATTTATTATTTTGTTGTAAAAATTAGGATTTTTTTTTACCCTAGTTGTTTATATATATATATATATATATATATATATATATATATATATATATATATATACATACCTTGAATCCTTGATAATAACTCAAAAAAAAACTCTCATTCATCACTAAAAGCAAGAAAGCATTTGAAGCATTTGATAGAAGCACAACACAAATTTTGAAGCAAAGAATTCTTAACAATCAATCGGTGTAATTCTATCACAAACGTGTAATAATCACTGTAAGTATGTACAAAAAAATTTTCGTCGTTACCCTAATTTTATTGTACACTTAAACGAAAAACAAGATTTTTTGTTGTTTTTTAATAGAAAATTGCACTATTACAATTTATTAGGGGATTTAAAAAAAGAAAGAAAAGATATTAGGGAATTTTCTTGAATTTGAAAGACTAGTATTTTGTGCTATACGGATGATGATGATTTACGAAATTTAAAGTAGCAAAATTAGTTAGATTTATGTACGTAGCTTTTATTATTGATGATTTTAGGAAGACATATAGGAAATTTTAAATCAACTTATCTTTTAAATTTTTGGAAGATTGTTAATTGTTATCGATCACTAGAATCTAGGAAAATAAAATCACTAAAATATTATTATTTCTTAAATTATAGTATTTGGAAGATTTTTATATATTTGAAACTTAAACCAACTTATCTTTTAAATTTTTGGAAGATTATTAGTGATCACTTAAATCTAAGAAAATAAAATCACTAAAATATTACTATTTCCTAAACAATAGTATTTGTAATGTTTCATAAATATATAATTAATGTTTACTTATAGATATATAATTAATATTTACTTGTAAAGTTTCTACGTTTGTTTCAGTTGATTTGCTATAAGTTAAGTTTATGAGTTTCAATACATAACATTTACATTCAATAATTGATTTCCACTGCAGAACTAATAATGGTCAATCGGTTTGATATAAATAATATAAATGATATACTATGTGTTGGAGCTACGAAGCTGGGCGTATTGAGTACCTTGGTAATGGTCGAATGCCGAATAAAATATTTGTAATAACTGATTCCCAAGCATCTATTAATAGATAGCAAAATCCCAATAATTTAAGGGTGTTCGAGCCCGGACTGCCGAATTTATTGGTTGCACGAACTGCACCACCACCGAACGGTAACGTCATGTTTCAAGTGATGAATATACCAGCGCAAGTCAATAATTTTGAGATGGTTATTGTTGCAACTAAGGTGGCGACGAAAAAGAGAGGTATTGGGGCCAACCGAAGACTGAATTTTGCGTATTGGGATCAAGCACTAAGGCAAATATTAACACACTCACAACAGGATCAAATCTTTATAATGAAGTGTACATTACTTCATAACGTTAGAAGTGTTATTGAAAACATCAGTAGAGATGTTATCATGGATAACAATGCCGCCCAGCATTGGCGGACCTATGTTAGAACAAGGGGGGACAATTGTCCCCCCCCCCACTTTAAAAAAATCGGGTAAGAAATCTTGATTAAATCGAATTTATGTCGGTTGAATTTGGATTTGATTTCAGTTTGGCTTAATTTAATAATTTCGGGTAATATTCGATTTGAGTTAATTTCTTTTTACATTAATCCTTACTCAATACTATTTACTCTTTTTATTTTTTTTCCTCTCTTTGACATAAGTTTGTAAATTTAAATACGAGTACAAGCCTTTATTAAATTTTCTATTTGTCTTGTTTAAAATTTCAATTACTTGTACTCAATTTCACTTTGTATTGTATAATGTTGAGATTTATTGTTAGTTTTCTAGGGAAGATTTATTATTTTTTAATGTTAACATTATATTTATTCATTAATGTATTAAGTTAATTTTTAGGGAAAATTAATGAACTAAGCTGTGTAAAATTCATATAGTAAAAGTAATTAGTGCCCACTTCACACGATCCTTAGTTCGACTCTAACTATTAGCTGAGTGAGATGTTGTTAATGATACATTTGTCACTTGAACTTATACAATTATTATTTTTATAGATGAGGACGTCATCAAAGAAGTTAAAGATGTAGCATCTCACGAGATGTCATCTTCAACTGAATATAGTGGCGAAATTTATCTAGCAAGACAATCATCCTCAAGTTCATCACCGCCAAGATCTCCAATAACATCCTTAATATTGGTGAGTCCAACATCAAATTCAAGCTCAAGTCCAACTCCAACACTTCGCTGATCACAAAGGGATAGGCCACCACCAAACTACTTGAAAGACTTTCAATGCAATCAAGCTATCATGGCTCTCTTCACCAACGAAACACAACTTCAAGAAGCAACACGAGGACCGAGGCAATGAATGAAGAAACGAAAATGATTGAGAAAAATAACACATGGGATCTTGTAGAGAAGCACAAAGGCAAAGAAGTGATCGGCCTCAAAAGGCTCTACAAGACTAAGTTCAACAAAGATGTCTTTATCTAGAAATACAAGGCACGTCTCGTTGTGAAAGGCAAATATCAACAACTAGGAATTGATTTTTAACAAAACTTATGCTCCAATGGTTTGCATGGAGACAATCAGGTCACTCCTTACACTTGATGTACAACTTAAACTACAAGTCTTTTAATTAGATGTGAAATAAGCATTCCCAAATGACGAGCTCGAAGAAGAAGTTTATGTCGAGCAACCACAAGGATATTTTATCGAAGGCGAATAAGACAATGTCTATCACCTTCGAAAGACCCTCTATGGGCTGAAGAAACCTCCTCGGTCTTGGAATAGAAAAATAGATAGGGTTTACAAAAAAGTCCAAGTGAGCCACTATTATATGTCAAAGCCAAGGATGACATGATGTTTTTCTATTATGCCTTATGTAGATGATCTACTTTACCCATGGACTAATACAAAGATGGTGGGAGATTTTAAGAAGATGAAGATGTCGGAGTTTGAGATGACCATCCTAGGAACTGTTAAATACTTCCTTGGCATGCAAGTCAAGCAAAGCCCATGAAGGATATTCCTTTCACAATAAAAGTATGCAGAAGACCTACTTAAGGAATTCAATATGAAAGATTGCAAACCATTGTCTAACCAATGGCCCTTGGTGAGAAGCTATCAGAGAACGATGGCCAGCTGCATCAATATATTGAAGTCTGGTCGGCTCTTTCATCTATTTCACACACATGAGGCCCGATATTGTAAAAGTTGTTAGTGTAGTTTATAGATACATGAGTGAGCCAAATAAAGCTCATCTAACAGCAATGAAAAGAATTCGTAGGTACGTCAAAAGAAACCAAAGGTTATAGACTGTTGTATAAAATAGAAGAGGATTACAAGCTTACCGAATACAAGGATAGTGATTGGGCCGGAAGTATAGATAACCATAAGAGTACAAGTGGCTACATGTTCCAACTAGGAACCAAAACCATATCATGGTTGACAAAGAAACAAGTGATAGTAGCATTATACTCCCTCCGTAACATAATAGTTGCAATAATTGAACTAGGGGGAATTCCTAGGTAGAATATGTTAAGTATGGATAAGGGAGGTTGGTTAATAAAAGTAAGAGAGAGAAATCACATGGGTTAAAAAAAAAGGAGGGAAAGAAAGAAAACAACAAAAAAGGGTACAAAAGTGGGTGGGGACCAAAAAACACATCATCATTTAATGTGATAAAATTTACCAAAATAAGAAAGATGGAAAATTGTTGCAAGTAATATGTTACACCTATTTTAGGAAATTATTGCAACTATTATGTTACGGATGGAGTAATATATAGAAGCCGAGTATACATCTCAAAAACAAGTGCATCATGTGAAGTAGTAGAATTCTCAATGATCTATAACATGTAGCAGAAGCCCCAAAAAGAATTTATTGTGATAACATGTCAACAATAGCGATGACAAAGATCCAAGTTTCCCACAATCGGACAAAACATATTGAGATGCATCATCACTTTATCCGGAAGTTAGTCAAGAAACAAGAGATCGAGCTACAATTTTGTAAGACGGAGGGCAGCTTGAGGACATATTTACAAAGGCAACTCCAACTGAACAATTCATAGAGTTTAGAAGACAACGCATATTCAAGATTTTCATATTATTGGGAGTAGTGCTAGAATTATAATCTAGATAAATCTTTGAAAATATTGTGTAAGAAAAAGTTTAGCATGTGACCATAATAATCTATTAACATATATTGACCGGCATATAAAGGATGATCTAAAATTATTTATAGCCTAAGCAGAAAATCTAGGCAAACTAGAATAAATTGTTACCGATCTAGAAAGCCTATAAATACAACAATGATGAAATTATTGTAAGCATGCAAGCAGACAATAAAACACAAATCTTTATCTATACTCTCTCCTCCAAATTACTACTAATAAGCTTCAATTAAAAGCCCACCAACTTAACGCCTATAATTCCATCAGTAAGTAGTCAAAGATAATACCCACTGCTAGGCGATGACCAAATAAATCCATGAAAAACCATTATCATTATGAAAAAACAAGAATATGACTACAATCCCAAATAGTGAGAGGTTACAAGATCCATCAAGAGATGGGAGAAAAAACTCTCACATACAAACAGGATTAAAAAAAAATACTAGCATGATAGCTAGTAAAAACCGATAAAAACACCTATATAAATAACCAAGGAAAGGGTAAAACCAACTTTGAAAACATTCTTACAGATAATTGGGTGTTCTACAAGAATATTGATCACAAAAACCGTTATGGTGTTGGTAGGCAAAAGACCCACAGACATGAGACCAGTGATCTTGCTAGAAATCTCCTCCTCGCTAAAAAATGTGGCATTTTTATCTTCATTCTCAGCAACTTCTTTTCCATTTTGTTTCATTAGTACACTTTCAAGAACTCCCTCCTTGACAAGTTTTCTCCCCTTGATGATAGCAACGTAGAAAGGTCTCCTAGGGTGGGTAACGGGAACCGAAAAGATGTGGTACACCCAAAGAAAGAAGGGCTCGGCAAGTTACCTCAATTGATATAGGCTACGATTACTGAACTTAACTAAAAATCGATACAACGAAGCCAAGGTGGTGAGCTCTTTAGAAAGGGTATGAGTCAAATTTTCTGATCTTAAGGGCAGGCTTGTTTTGCCTATAGCATGGTTTGAAATTCTATACTTGCTAGTTTTGAGAAAAATAAGTATGACTAGTGTTGTAGTAATGGAAAATCCGAGGAGAAAGAAGGGAGCCATATTTAATAAAAATTGCATGGGACTTGTGATGGACTCGGTGAAACTTGCAAAGTCTAAGTCATCGCTTAAATAACCGTAGCTAAAATGGTATCTTGTTCAAGTGTCAATAAACAAAGCCACTAGATATAGGTGGTCGCGAAAGAAGGAGGCTCTTGCGAACTTTCCTGCCATATGAGTTGTGACAATAACTGGTCGATTCGGTTAGTTGTAGCTTCTGTTGGATAATTTAGAGTATTTGGTTGATTCAATTCTTATGACGTTTAACTTAAGCTACTTGGTTATGGTGTCGTTGCTTAAGTTACGTTAAAATGCACGATTAATAGTTTATGGTTTAGTAAACTATTGTAACTTCATATGTAATGAGTTGAGCAGCAAACGAATAACGAAGCAGCAAGTGCAGGAACGGGTCGCGGCCCGCGACCCTGGTCGCCCCCCTAGACCGGGCTTCGCGACTCGCGACATCGTTCGCGACTCGCGATGATCTCCTGCTTGTTGACGCTCATGTTTTGCGGTTTTGCCTTTTGAGCGGTTACTAGCCGTTTTTTGGTGCTTGACGTGCATATATGTGGTTGAAACCACATATGAATGTTCATTCTATTATTATCATTCTCTCAAAAGCACTCAAGGTTCTCTCTTTGGTTTATTGTTCATCAAACACAAAATCACACTAAACTTTGTTCTCATTTTGTGAATCTCATACGAGCGTGATATTCACTGTTCTTCTTTGTATCTCGGAGGTGAATTCCGTGCAACCTGTGCTTCGTATAGGGTCGGAATATCCATACACGCCTAGAAGATCGTTAATTCGTTGTTGTTATTGTGTGATCATCTTTGTTTTCCCGATTACTAGCACTAACAATCCAAAAGCGATAATAACTTGAAGATGGCTACACTTCGTGAAATGACAGCGAATTTCCACAAACTTGATAAGTTTGAAGGCGTGGGTTTCCGTAGATGGAAAAAGAAGATGCACTTTCTTCTTACCTCTTTGGCGGTGGTGTACGTTCTCACATCCCCGAAGCCTATTGAAGTGGATGATGAGACGATTGAGGCTACGAGAAAGAGGAAGAAGTGGGAGAACGACGACTACATATGCCGTGGTCACATTCTCAATGGTATGTCCTATGATTTATTTGATGTTTATCAATACTATGAATCCGCTAAAGTTCTTTGGGATGATTTAGAGTCTAAATATATGGCCGAAGACGCTTCTAGTAAGAAATTTCTAGTGAGCAATTTTAATAATCTTAAAATGGTTGAGTCTAGGCCAATTATGGAGCAATTCCATGAAATCCAAAGAATTTTAGGAAGCTTTAAACAACATGATATTAGTATGGATGAAACATTTGCCGTTTTTTCAATAATCGATAAATTACCCTCCTCTTGGAAAGATGTTCGAAATAGTTTGAAACATAGAAAAGATGAAATGACTATTGAACAATCGGGTGCTCATCTTCGGATTAAAGAGGGCATTCGGGTTCAAGATGGTCAAAAGGAGGTAAATCCTAGTTCATCCACTATTAACATGGTGGAGGATGGAAAGTCTTATGACTCTAATCCTAAGAAGAGGGCACATAACTTCACCAAAGGAAACTATGGTAAGAAACCAATGTTTGGTGGAGGAGGACAACAACGAGCTTGTTGGAAATGTGGAAAGCCCGGTCACTTCAAGAAGGATTGCACCATTTGGAAGAAAAAGATGAACAAGAATGGGCATGGTGGTGGGAAAGGCGAGTCAAGCCATACCCAACCCAAGCAAGGTACTTGTGCACAAGTTTCACTTAATTTGGGTTTGAATTATGTGTGTACGATTTCTGAAATCTTTTGTGTACAGGATGATTGTTCATGGTACATCGATTCGGGAGCTTCAAGACATGTATGCAAGGAACGATCTCTCTTCAAGACCTTCAAGGAGGCGGATGAAGGAGAAGTTATTTACATGGGGAACGATTCTACTGCTAAAGTCTTAGGAGTAGGTCAAGTTGAGCTAGTTTTTAGTTCCGGAAATTCTCTTGTTTTAAGAGATGTTGTATTTGCTCCGGACCTTAAAAAGAATCTAGTCTCGGGAGCTATCTTGAATCGAATAGGTTTTAAAATGGTATTTGAGTCGGATAAATTTATTCTATCTAAAGGAGGGTCTTTTGTTGGTTTGGGTTATTTGTGTAATGGTATGTTCAAATTAAGTATTTCAAATACTTTGTTAAACAATGTTTGTGTTGTTAATGATAGTTCTTCTCTATGGCATTACCGGCTTGGTCATGTTAATTATAGAAAGTTTTATTCTATGTCAAAGGATGATTTGATTCCTAGTTTTGATCCAAGCATAGAGAAGTGTAGAACATGCATGCTTACAAAGATAACCAGAAATTCTTTCCCTAATAATGTGGAAAGAGATACTAATTTGCTTGACTTGGTGCATAGTGATCTATGTGATTTTCATAGCACTCCTTCTTTAGGTAATAAGAAGTATATCATAACATTTATAGATGATCATTCTAGGTATTGTTATGTTTATCTTCTATTCACTAAAGATGAAGCTCTAGATAAGTTTAAGATCTATAAAAACGAGGTTGAATTGCAACTAAATGATAAAATAAAACGGCTTAGAACCGATAGGGGTGGTGAATACCATGATCCTAGTTATTTCCAATCATTAGGAATTATACATGAAAGAACCGCGGGTTATACACCACAACAAAATGGTATAGCGGAAAGAAAGAATAGAACTTTACAAGAAATGGTAAATTCTATGTTATCCTATTCGGGTTTGAGTGATGGATTTTGGGTGAAGCGGTTTTTAACGGCTTGTTATTTATTAAACCGTGTTCCTATGAAAAAGAACAAAGTTACACCCTATGAATTATGGTACAAAAGAAAACCAAATCTAAGTTATCTTAGAGTTTGGGGTTGTAGGGTAATTGTAAAAGTGCCGGAACCTAAACGTAAAAAGTTAGGTGAAAGGGGAGTTGAATGCATCTTTATAGGGTATGCTATTAATAGCAAGGCCTATAGGTTCTATGTTATAGAACAAAATGACGTTTGGTCAACTCACACTATTGTGGAGTCAAGAGATGCAATCTTTGATGAAAATCGTTATTCATCAATTCCTAGACCAAAGGATGTAACTCCAAGTACCATTATTCAAGAAGATGATCGGTCTTTAAATGATCATGAATTAGATGAACAAACTCTAGAAGAGAATGTAGCATCAACTTCATCACAACCTAGGAGAAGTAAAAGGGCAAGAAAGGAGAAATCCTTTGGCCCGGACTTTCATGTATATTTGGTTGAAGGATCTAGAAGTTCTATATTGACTAAATTTCCATATGTGTTTAATGTGGAAGGTGATCCTTTGACTTATGGTGAGGCCATGAGATCTCAAGATGCTCCTTTTTGGAAGGAAGCTATTGATGATGAGATGGATTCCATCATGGGGAATAACACATGGGTTTTGGCGGATTTGCCTCCCAAGTGTAAACCTATTGGGTGTAAATGGATTTTCAAGAAGAAAATGAAAATCGATGGAACTATTGGTAAGTTCAAAGCCCGGTTAGTGGCTCAAGGCTTTTCCCAAAAGCCGGGTATCGATTATTTCGATACATATGCACCCGTTGCTAGAATCTCTACTATAAGGTTGTTGATTGCTCTTGCGGCTATACACAACCTTGTGATCCATCAAATGGATGTTAAGACATCGTTCTTAAATGGAGAGCTAGATGAAGAGGTTTACATGAAATAACCCGAAGGGTTTGTTGTAAAAGGTCAAGAAGGTAAAGTTTGCAAACTCGTTAGATCTTTGTATGGGCTAAAACAAGCACCTAAGCAATGGCATCAAAAGTTTGATGAGGTTGCGTTGTCTAACGGATTTAAATTGAATAATTCGGACAAGTGCGTATATAGCAAATTTGATGACTTAGGTCATGGTGTTATGATTTGTCTATATGTAGATGACATGTTGATTTTTGGGACTGATTTGTCACAAGTTGAGTGGGCAAAGGCTTTCCTATCATCAATGTTCTCCATGAAAGATTTAGGAGAAGCGGATGTCATTCTAGGCATAAGAATTAAAAGAAGCAATGGTAAATTGAGTTTATCTCAAACACACTACATTGAAAAAGTACTTAAGAAGTTCAATGTAAGTGATTGCTCCTTTGTATCAACTCCTATGGATCCAAGTGAAAAATTAATGCCAAATGATGGTAGTGCGGTATCTCAACTTGAGTATGCACGGGTCATAGGATGTTTGATGTATGCTATGACGAGTACTAGGCCGGATATCGCATTTGCGGTAGGAAAGCTTAGTAGGTATACTAGTAACCCTAGTATGAAGCATTGGCATACTATTCGTTGTGTCTTAAGGTACTTGGGGAAAACCAAAGATTATGGTTCATCCTACAGTGGATACCCTTCGGTTTTAGAAGGTTATTCGGATGCAAGTTGGATCTCTAATAGAGAGGATCACTCTCTTCCACAAGTGGATTCGTTTTCCTACTTGGGGGAGGTGCTATCTCTTGGGCTTCTAAGAATCAAACTTGCATTGCGGACTCCTCCATGACTTCGGAGTTCATTGCTTTGTCCTCGGCTAGTAAAGAGGCGGAGTGGTTGAAGAATCTCATGATTGAGATTCCTTTGTTGCCAAAACCAATATTGCCCATAGCGATACATTGTGATAATGATGCAGCTTTGGCAAGGGCATATAGTCAAGTTTATAATGGTAAGTCAAGGCACATTGGTGTGCGGCATTCCTATATTCAAGGACTTATCAAGGATAGTGTTATCACTGTTGACTATGTGCGGACTATGTATAATCTAGCGGATTGTTTCACTAAGGCCTTGGCTAGAGATACGGTGAAGAGGATGGCAATCGGTCTTGGATTGGAGCCCTTAGTTAATCACGAGTGAGGGAATCTTAACTTAACGCCCAATAAGACGTTGGGTCTTAAGTTCAATAAGATTAATTCCTTCATTTGATGATTGAAGAACATTTGTAAATATCCTCTAAGTATTGTTCTTATATTGACTATGATGTTGATAAGAGGTTGTATATACTTAATAGTTCTCTTGTTAAACCTTGTCATAGTGGCATGTTTTTATTTAAGAGTTCTACCTATGTAAGTGTGAAGTTTAGCCGCTTCAAGTAGCTATAGGGGCATAGCTATGATACACTTATGAATGATACGGACACATGGCTTAAAGTGTCAAGTTTAATGAGTTCAAGTAGTTAATCTTGTGTGTATGGTATCTTCAAGTTTTCCACTATGTATTGAGATTGGTTCAATCGCTTGCGACACCTTTCGGATACGGATACTTGGAATGTATATTATACTAGGTGGAAGTTCAAGTCTTCGTACACTTTCATTGATGCATGAGGTTGTTTGTTTTGATGATGTTCTAGTGCTTATAATCTTTTAGAATACTCTAAATGGGGGAGGATTGTTGGATAATTTAGAGTATTTGGTTGATTGAATTCATGTGACGTTTAACTTAAGCTACTTGGTTATGGTGTCGTTGCTTAAGTTACGTTAAAATGCACGATTAATAGTTTATGGTTTAGTAAACTATTGTAACTTCATATGTAATGAAGTTGAGCAGCAAATGAAGAACGAAGCAGCAAGTGCAGGAACGGGTCGCGGCCCGCGACCCTGGTCGCCCCCCGCGACCGGGCTTCGCGACTCGCGACATCGTTCGCGACTCGCGATGATCTCCTGCTTGTTGACGCTCATGTTTTGCGGTTTTGCCTTTTGAGCGGTTACTAGCCGTTTTTTGGTGTTTGACGTGCATATATGTGGTTGAAACCACAGAAGAATGTTCATTCTATTATTATCATTCTCTCAAAAGCACTCAAGGTTCTCTCTTTGGTTTATTGTTCATAAAACACAAAATCACAATAAACTTTGTTCTCATTTTGTGAATTTCATACGAGCGGGATATTCACTGTTCTTCTTTGTATCTCGGAGGTGAATTCCGTGCAACCCGTGCTTCGTATAGGGTCGGAATATCGCTTTTGGGAAAGTGTTCCCATACACGCCTAGAAGATCGTTAATTCGTTGTTGTTATTGTGTGATCATCTTTGTTTTCCCGGTTACTAGCACTAACAGCTTCAGGTGCTAATAAACATAAACACTGATTTCATAGTTACGCTGAACAAAGCATTATTATCCTTTTCCCGAAATCAAAAGAAAAAAATAAGCAGATAGGTAAGCCTCTTGCTTCCTTGTATTTCAAGCACATTTCAAGTTCTTAGACTGTAGAAACATAAAAACTTTTAAGACTTTTTTACCATATAAGACCAATTTTGTGGCAAAAGACTTGATAAAAACATTTGCCTGAGAAGACCAAAAATAGGTCCGGAATGGTGAGATCAGACCAATATAATGATTTCGCACTATTACAAAGTTGACTTTGAGTGATATATTATGGTAACACTTTTTAAAGGACACATTTTTCAAGCACAAATGTAACACTTTAGTAACACTTTATTGATAAGTAACACTTGTTCTAACACTTTTGAAATAGGTAACATTTCATAGTGACACTTTCAAAATAGGTAACACTTCATATTAATATTATTAAAAAGATAACATCACTTTAAAGTAACAGTTTATAACTTACAATTACCTACAACATAGGTAATACTTTTGAAATTACTATCATCAATGAAAAAGGTAACACTCTAAAGTGTTACGTTTTTGGAGTTTATAAATAAATTATTTTAAACCATGTTTTGTTTTAAAAATCTAAAGCCCCAAAAAATCAATGAAATTTTGGCCTAAATTGGACTAGAGCATTATAATGCCTTATATTTATGAAATTACTTTATGAAAATAATTTAAACCTTTCTTTTATTATATAATTTTTCCCACATTTTGACTTTACCTTCGTGAAAAATCTATAGATTGAGTAGGCGAAGTACTCATTAGTTGAACCAATTTATAAATAGAGCAAAGAAAAAAGAAAAGAAAAGAGAAAACCAAAACAATAACTACATAGCTGATGCTCCACCGCGTTGGGCTTCTGCATACTATAAAAGAAAAGAAAAGAGAAAAGCAAAAAAGTAACAATAAGCAATACTATAATAGATGAAAAAGTGTTACATAAAACATTATAAGTAGCACTATATATTAAAGTGATACGTTAATTTCATAAAAGTGTTACATTAGAGTATTTTGAGACACAATTTGTTCATAATAATAGACCGCCTCCTTTAATAATTTGTGTGAACAATTTGTTCATAATAATAATTTTCTTTGATTTGAAAACTAATTGTTCGTCAATCGGTACATCCAAGGGTAGGGGACTTAAAGATTTCAACTAAGCCATTTGAACTAATAACTCCAAGCGCCCAACTTGGAGATGCCGAGAATTACAAAAAAAAAATTAAGGATTAAATATAAGCCCTGTTTTGTAGTAAGCGGTTTGGGTATAAATTAGCGGATGGAAGTGAATCGGAGGATTACTTAGTCAAATTCTCTAACCAATCCTGTCAATAGAAAATGCTCCAATGTGCAGCTTTTTGCATCAGAGGATTGTTAATGTAAATTTTAAATGATTATTCTACCCTCATATACTATAAAACAAGTGGACTTCTTAATTGTTGTCCCCACCCACATGTCTATGACATCATCTTCCTTGACCTTTGGAGCTACAGTAAATGGACAAACAAAAAGAAATGGGGGGAGTTCTAGAATATAACTTATGTCCTTATTTGTCATTTTACTGAAAATCAGCTATCAGCTATTAATTTATTTTACCATACACTTTTATAAAAACAATTGATCAAATCAACTAATAGGTAGTCAAAACCAGTTTAATTATTAACTATCCGCTATCCGCAGAGCATCAAATAGGGTTATAACATGCACAGGATTTAGAATAGGATTGGTTCATTCATCTCGTACAAAAACTTGTTTGAAACAGTCTATCCAAAACCTTATATATGACCATATAAAATTTTGACACCTTCAACATTAAATATAAAATCTTACACAAAAATATTTGAAGTTAAAGCATTTTAATTATACCATCTATCTATAAGTTTGTGGGTAGCCCCCTATCACAAGACTTACTATGAGATACTTTCTTCTTTTCCTTAAACTCGTATACAAAGACTTAGTGTGCTTGTAATGTTGAAAACCAAAAGTGGGGAACTGGCAATTCATCGGAATTAAGTTGTCTCATTGTTTGGTGGAGATTTTACTTCCCAAACCGAACAAGCACTTATGTTAAACACCATTAACATTGGGATAGAACACATGCAATTTTAAGTCAAAATGTACGCTTTTGAACCTCAAAGTTTGAGGTTGTAAAATTTTAACTCTTATATTTATAATTTAAGACCGTATAGTAAGGTAAGTTTTTTCACCTAAAACCTTTTGGATTTACGTTGATTGATCCAAACACATCATAGTATATTAATAACAATATGGATATACCGTTTACTACAAGACTTACTCGACTATAATTATTTTTGACTGTAATTAATATCTATAATCAGTTAAAGATCATAAGCATCAAAGAATTGCTTAACCCATAAGATATAGGATCCGTTCTTTTCAACTTATTTTCAGTTCTTATTAATTCAGATAAGTTCACATAAGGTTCAATAATGTCTAATCAGTTTGAATAAGATCAAATGAAGTCTAATAAGGTTTTAGTATAAAGTCGAATAATATCTAATAAGATATGTATATTAAAGCCTAATAATTCATATAAACAAAAATAAGTTAAAAGAAACGGAACCCTAATATTGTTAGAACGAAATTTCACGGTTCTAACCGTTGTGTCCAGTTTGGGAAGACAAAAACCGTTTTGGATTTCTCTTGTCAGCAGAGCTATCTCCAAGTATTCCTTTAGTCCCAGCACAAAAGTACTAAAATAATGAAATGTCAGAAAACACAGGATTTATGTTGGAAAGACTTCATCAATCCTAGCTGGTTTCTCAAAGAGAAACAACCCACCATTAACACCCTGTAGCTTCAAATTTACTTGATATTGACTTACAGTTCGGGAAGGTTTTGTTATTTGACTACTTTTCCATGTGCCGATAATAGAGAATATAAGTATATAACCAACATGGAAACACTCTTGTGGCTTTAATTAATGAATGTAGCTAACAGTAACACCCTTGTCCATCTCATGTTGGCTGGGTTGTAAACTTGGAAGTATGATGAAGTAATAAATGTATATATCGTGGAAATGTGAGGCGGGAAAAAATGAAGGTCGGAGATACAAATAAGAAAAATTGGAGTTTGGAGGTTGGCTCAATTGATCCGGCAAGTTTGCTTGATGAGGTGAATTATTGACTCTTTTACGCTTTGTTTGGATAGCAAAGAAGGAAAAAAAGGAAGGAGAGCGAGAGAGGGAAAGGGGAGGAAGAAAAAGGGAGGGGGGAATGTGATCCACTTTTCCTATAAATGTTTTTAATTTTGGAGGGATTATGTGTGGAATTTGATTTTCCTGTTTTGCGTAGTTAAATACAACCTAGGGATTTAATTAAAGAGCTTAACCCAACTATACATCATTTAACAATACAACTACATACAATAAATAAGGGCCTAACACTCCCCTCAACTTGGAATATGGAGTTCACAAATGCCCAACTTGCGAAGACGATTATGGAACTGTTGTTTCCCCAAAGCTTTAGGTAAATAATATCTACAAGTTGTACCGTCGTGGGAACATGATGAGACGAAATAACCCCATCTCGGATAAAGTCTTGAACATAGTGACAAATCTGACAATCGATCTCAATATGCTTTTTGCGCTCATGGAAAACAAGATTATGGGCAATGTGAAGCGTCGACTTGCTATCACAAAAGAGCTTCCTCGCACGTGGATGAGAAATATTTCTCCGGTAAAGCCTTAAGCATACTCAACTCATAAGTAGTTGTAGCCGTAGAACAATACTTGGCTTCTACAAACGAGCGAGAAACTATGTGCAACTTCTTAGTTTACCAAGAAACAGGAGAACGACCCTTGAAGACTAACCAACCCATAAGAAAGCATCGAGTAAGTGGGTAACTAGCTCAATCAGAATTGCACCAACCAGTCAACTGTAAGTCACAATTGGCAGGTTGAAGAATCCCTTGCCTGGGGCGTCGTTTCAAACAATACACTCTACGCAAGGGAGTTAATCAATGTTCTTTTCAGGGGAGCCTGCATAAATTGAGCAAGAATGCATGCAAGTGATGAACACAATACGCAAAGTCAGGAAAAGTAAAGGAGATATAGATAAGACACCACCCCACGAGGCGCCAATACTTCTCGGGATCATCAAGGAGCTCACCCGTACCAAGGGCAAGATAATGGTTTTTTCCATAGGAAAGCTCGAGGGAGGGGCACCAAAAGTCCTTATTTGGCCACAACATCAAGAGTATACTTTCATTGGCATACAAAAATTCCTTCCTGACTACGACAAACCTCAACCCTAAGGAAATACTTTAGATGACCCAAATCCTTTACGTGGAAGCATTCACCTAACTACTTTTTGCAAGCAGTGATGGCGGAAGAATTATTGCCCGAGATGATCAAGTCATCAATATAATAAGGACATTGAGTTGCACCGAGCCCCAAGGTAGAGTAAATAATGATTAATCGGAATAGGATTTTCAAAAACCATACCGTTTGACAAAAGCCCGTATAAGGATTTATGTAGACGGAAAACCAAGCCATCTGGCGGCCATGAAAACCCAGTGGAAGCTTCATATAGGGTTCCTCATCAAAGTCGCCATGAAGAAAGGTATTTTGAACATCCATTGGTGTAATTCCTAATTGTTGGCAGCCACAAAGCAAGAGTGGCGACCATCTTGGCGACAGGAGAAAAGGTCTCATTATAGTCCAGACCCTCCACCTGATGATTACGAAAGATGACATGACGATCTTTGAGACATTAGACTTGGCCATCAGCTTTGTACTTGATTTTGTAAACCCATTTACAAAGGGGAGCAAGTTCCTCATAGGGCAATTCACTCATGACCCAATTATGATTATCTTCCAGGGAAGCAATATCCTTTTGCATTGCCTTCGTCAACTAGCGTGTTTCAAGGCTTCCTTGAAATTCCGCTTTAATTTCGTTTTTCTAAACCGTCCATCCAAAGCCTAATTTAATTCACTAATTTGAATTTTTACTATTTAATTATAATGATTTTCGATTTTGTTTAAAACGATTTTAAAAGAGTTAAATGTTATTATTATTATTTCGATTTATATTTTCTATTGTTAACTAATTGGGTTAGTTTCCTTTTGCTAAACCGTCCATCCGAAGCCTAATTTATACTATCCATTTTTACCATATAGCATTTTAACCCAAATAAAAATACCCACCCAATCTCCCCTACTCTCTCACGTCACTCTCTTCCTTTTCCTTGCTCCCCAAGCATCTCCAACACCCAAACACCATTAGAGCTTCATTAGTTTTTGTCCCCTCAACCTTCCTATAAATAGATCATCAGCTTAACCATTCTCATTCAACTCAACTCACCTCCTCCCTTCATCTTTCTCTTCACCCTTTTCCTCCATTTACACCAAGTAAGCTAGCTTCACTTTTCCTCCCATGGATGCCCTCTTTCTTCGCCATCACCCCCGCATCAGAAACACCATTAAAACACCGCAACACCTTTCCCTCCTTCCTTCTCTTCTCGCTACTCCTTTGTTTCCCTTTCCCCCTTGCTTCGATGCTGCTGCACCGCCACTGCTCACGCAGCCTCGCCACCACCACCTTCTCTCGCTGGAACCTCCGGCCACCGAGAAACCCTCCCACATCGCTTCCAAATCCGGCCAACAGGCCACGCAGCCCAGCCCCGCCTTTCCTCCTAATGTTTCCCTTTGTCTTCATTTTGGTTCAAAGAACCAAAGCTACTAATTCCTAAATTATGAATCACTTAGGCCTGTTTAGATTTACTGAAAACAGTTGAACTGAAATGGACTGATTGGAGCTGAGCTAAACTGAACTGAACTGATTGGAGCTGATTTGAATTGAAAGCTTTTATTATGAAAAGTAGGAATTAGGATAATCACAATAATTTTTGCTATTTGGCTTTCATTAATAATTATAGTCATAAGCTTACACGATAAAATTGGACAAATAATTGAAAACTTATGATAATGTTATGTACATTTGTATTATAATGTAATTAGATTACTGATTTCTAGTATGTAGTATATTGTTATGTAATATAATTATAGTCACAAGGTTACTAAAATATATTAGCTTCCTGTTTATTAGTATGTTGTATACAATGTATAATGTTATGTTCGTAATGCTAATGAGCTGGCTAATATTTGTTTTTTATATTTTATTTTATTCCTGCCTTATGGACTACATGAGTTATTAAGCCATTTTACTTTAGTTATTAAACCCGTCCCACATGACCCGACCTGCCGACCCACATAATTTTAAGAGGGTATTTTTTATTAACTTCTTGTGCAACTTCATTATTTTAATTCTTCCTATTTTATAAGTGTCTAAAACAAATTGTATTAATGTTTATGTGCTATGTAGAATGGATGATGATGTGATGGAAGAATGTTTGACACGTATAGAGTTACATGAGCTAAGGAGATTGACTACCCAAGTTTACCCAAGTTGAACAAATGCCTTTGCATTCGGGCGTCGAAATGAGGCATCAATGGGTACAACGGCTGCTGACAAGTCATCCTAAGTTGTACAAAGAGCAGCTTCGGCTAAGTAGAGATATATTTATAAGTCTTTCTAATGTCCTTAGAGCACAACAACTGTTGGAAGATGGTAATGGTCAACACATAAGAATTGAAGAGCAACTTGGGATATCTTTGTACATGCTAGCCAAACCTGCTTCCGTTCGTGAAACTGCTGATAGATTTGAACACTCCACAACAACTATTTCAAAGTATTTCCATGGGGTATTAGATGCATCGGAGAAATTGTCAACTCAAATAATTTGACCATATCAAAGTTTGAATGAAACACCTCCTTAAATTCAAAACAACAACAAGTATTGGTCATTCTTTAAGGTACTAGTCCTACTTTCTATGATATTTTATATTAATTAACAAATATCCAAAATATGTATAGTGTCTATGTAATGACGATATACTATTGTTACTAGGATTGTGTTGGTGCCATAGATGGTACCCTTATACCTGCAACTGTTGCAGATGCTGTAGGCAAGGCCTTAAGAGATCGTAAAGGAGACAAATTATGGAATGTGATGGTCGTGTGTTCATTGAACATGTTGTTTACTCACATCAATGTAGGCTACGAAGGTAGTGCACATGACACAACCGTTTGGAGGCGAAGCTTAGGAGATGAAACAATGGGATTTCCTCATCCGCCTTCTGGTACAAACTAACTAACATTACCATGAAAAAAATGGGAAAATACATTAATTTGGTGAACAAACATAATGACTGTTTTACAGAAAATACTATGTGGTCGATTCAGCGTATCCTAATACACTTGGGTACTTGAGTCCACATGTAGGACCTGGGACGAAGTATCATTTGCCTGATTTCAAAAAAGGGACTCCACCACAGGGAACGTTTGAGCAATTCAATTACCGACATTCTTCTTGTCGAAATGTAATTGAGATGATTTTTGCGGTTCTTAAAAATAGGTGAAAGGTTCTAAAACCTAAAATCGATGCCGCAAATGAAATTAAGTTATTAGTTGCAAATTATCGTTGCTTGTTGCACTCTACACAATTACATTCGTTTACATGATCTAGGGATTCCTTTCACACATCAAGTTCAAGTCATGGAACCAAGAGAAGATCATAGTATGTACGATGATGACTGAAAAGCAGCTATGGATAGTGTCCGACAACAAATAACTGATCAAATATAGGAGTCAATTCAGAGGAATCCGGAGGTGAGGGAGCAGGTTGATGGACAAGAGGAAGACGAAGAGCTAACTGATTATGAAAACTAGTACTTTACATGTTTTGTAGTACTATTATTTTGCATTATAGTTGAACTATAAAAATGTGTATTGAAAAATATAACCATTTCAACAATGATTATTATTATTATGAATGTTATTATTATTATTATTATTATTATGAATGTTATTATTATTATTATTATTATTATTATTGTTATTGTTATTATTGTTGTTATTGTTATTGTTATTGTTATTATTATTGTTGTTGTTGTTGTCGTTATTGTTGTTGTTGTTGTTGTTGTAATCTATTAAAAAGTATGATTTTTGCTTAATTATCATTAGCAATATCATTAGACATAAGGCATGTCTAAACTAAATTGTCATTATCAGTATCATTAGCTAAATCACATAAACAAATAAATTAGCAAAAAAACTGAACTGGACTGATTGGAGCTGAACTTAACTGAACTGGTTGGAGCTGAACTGAACTGAATTGAACTGATTAGAGCTAAACTGAACTGAACTTAACTGAACTGAAATTAAGCTTCAATGAACAGGCCCCTAGTTGAAATTCTATAATCCCCAAAGTCAACTATTTGACTTATTAAAGGTATAAATCCATTAACCCATTTTGCTTTCTTAAAACCTAATTAGTGTTAAAAGTAATTATTTCAGAAAATGAGTTTATGAATTATTGTTACTGACTTTGAAAAGTATAATTATGTAGCTAATGTCTTTAATTTATGAAAATGCCATTTTAAATATATATTCAAAGATTAATGTTTTTGAGATTAATGTTTTTAAGTTTAGATTTTCGAAAAACGGGTCATTAAGGAAATATCATGATTAGTTATAAGTTGAGTGGATTCTAATTACTATTTTATTTATGTGTTTTGGGAACGATAAACGGAATGTGGGAATTCGAAATGCCTAAGGATGACGTTCTCGGAGTTATGACGGTATTAGGGATTAAGCGGTTAAAGTAACCTTTATGTCCAGCATATTGTACATGCACGTATGTGTTTATGAAAAGTATAATTATTGATACGAATGATGATTATTTATTGTAAGTATGAGTTACAGAGCTTATGATAGTGACAGTAAGATTTATTTCCAGCGTTACTATACATGCCCATATGTGTATGTTTATAAAGTATGAGTTATTTATGAACGATGATTGTTAATTGGAGGAATAATTAAAAAGTATGAAAGTATGAAAATGACAATAATCATTATCCTGTATGTGAAAATATAATTATATGTACTTCGTATTATGATTATGGAATTGAAGTTTATTTTCTATTTAAATTATATTCATGATATTACATAAAGTTTATTTATTGAATTTATAAGATTCACAGGTCAGAGTACAGCTCTTGTTTATGTATGATGCAAAGTCATATGTTAATGTGGATTGTGAACGTTAAATGATTATTATAAGAAATGAATGGTGGTTTATGAGATATGTTCATGTTATATGTTTATTCGAGTAAATCACGTTAATTTAAATGAAAGTAATTTATAGTATGATCAAACCATGATTCATGCCTATGTGAGTAAAGTATATTTGATTGATACTTGTAATATGGATTATGAATAATGCATGAAAGCATGACTTTATGTGATGAGTATGATTTATGACTTTATATGAAACTTGATGTTGACTTATGTTCGCACGATTATTTAATGTCCCAGTAAAGTAGGTTGGCTAAGAGTTACGAACAATGTGATGCATGCTCATATGATTTTATTGATAATATGTTAATGTTTTTATTATGTATAAGAGTTGAGGTGAATTAAGATGTTATATGAAATACGAGTTATAGTTCACACGATTCATGCTTATAGCAATCCATGTATAGTGTATGCCTAAGATAGACTCATGACCCTATGATTTTTACCTCTGTGAGGTATTAAAATGTAATTAAAGTCTGAATACATGTTCAATGTGGTGTATGGTGTTATTGTCTGTTAATGGTTATTACGAAATGCATGAGCTTCTGTGAAGCAAGTTAATAAAATATACGGAACATGCTAATTGAAAGTGACAGAGGTTCTGGCATTTATAGTGAATAAAAACGCAAGTTATGAGCCGTACATCCGGAAGGGGTTACCGCAAGGTGGGAGGCGTCCCACAAGGCTATGGTTGCCAGCTACCAAAGTACAAATGTTCTGTTAATGAAAAATATATTGATGTTATTCTTTTAATGATGGAATGGAATTTTAATAAAAGGTTTTTACCATGTTTTACTATTCTCTTCTCCCTGTTTGCAACTAAAATGAATTGAAATGAATTTACGATGTTAGGGTAGTATGTTACTAAGCCTCGGCTCTTGATGTTTTATTTTCATGTTTTAGGTACTCACGGGAAGACAACATGGCGTAGAAGTGAGGATTAATGTAGTTATTAGAATTTTCACGGTCTCCATTATCTAATTAGCCATTATGTAAGACTAAGAGAATGCTAGCTAATTATCAGATATATTATTATCACCCATCACGCATGTTTAATTATCATTAATGTTCACGTTTTCTGTTGCCTTGTGCTTTCCTAACGGAAAGTACGGTGGTAGTGCACCGACTGTCTAGGTCCTCCGTTGCTAATACAAGATTAATTTAACGTAATAATGGTGATTAGAAGTCGAGGCGTTACAAATAGTTTCCAAGTCATCCAAAAAAACCAACAGTCGCTCCCATATGGTATCACCCGAAGGAGGAGTAATAGAAGGAGAAATAGTAGAGAAGCAAAGGGAAACTTATTCTTAAAGAACTGAACATCTCGGAAAACAAAGATTTCATGTGTGGCCAAATCATATAACTTCCGCCCCTTCTTGTTATGAAGGTACCCAACAAAAACATAATGTCTACTCCGAGAGGCAAATTCTTCCCCTTAGCCCATTGATTATGAGCGAAATAAAGAGAGATATAAACCTCTAGTTCGGCAAAGTAAGATGGAGCACCAAAGGAAAACTCATATGGGTCGGGGTTTTGTTGTGTAGCAAACTAGAAGGGGTTTGACTAATTAGATACACTTCGCGAAGGACACATTCACCCCGTAAAGAAAGAGGTAAGTTCCCTTGAAACATTAAAGAACAACCAACATTAATAATATGTTAGTGTTTTCGTTCCACCCGACCATTTTTTTGTGGTGTACCAACATAAGAGGTTTGGAAAATAATACCATGAGTATCAAAATAGTCACGCATACTATTAAACTCTATTCCATTATCACTTCGTACTTTTTTCACATTCACCTAATCAAATTGTTGTTGAACCATGCATGGCAAAGAAAGAGCAAAATGATTTATACACATCAGTTTTACACAACAACAAAGAAACCCAGGTTGCACGAGAGTAATCATCCACTATTGCCAAAAAATAATGTTCACCACAAGGAGTTTTAGGTGTCCCCCATAAGTCACAATGTAACAACTTAAGAATTTGGATGGCCTTATTATAGCTAATAGGAAAACTAGAATGAGATTGTTTTGCCTTCGGGGGCAAACATTATTACGGGCTTTATTTAATGACTTCTAGTGCTAATATTACCAAAAACAGGTAGAAGCTTGGCGACCTAATCCGAGGGGTGTCCCAGAAGACGATGCCACAGTTCAAAGTCACTGATGTTTGAAACGGTCAATAACACACATACTGGAAATCTCACGATAATAGTCGGGTCCATACTTTGTTCACAAGCTCCAATACGGCTCCCGAATGTAAGTCTTGTGTAGCACATAAAGAATCAACGAAGCGGATATAACAGTTAGAGTCATTTATCAATTGCAATACCGATATTAGTGCAATTTAAGTGTGGAACAAATAAAATATGCTTAAGGGCTTAGCCATCAGGAAGTTTGACATTGCATGCCTTAGCGGAAATACCTGTTTGACCATTCAATAATCCAATAGGACATAAAGGAGCAATAGGATTAAGTAACAAAGATTAATCCCCAGTGACACGATATGAGGCTTTAGTTTCCAAAGGCCAAGAAGAGAGTAGAGACTCACCCATCATATGATCAAAAGATTTATCATTTACCATATTAAAAACGGTTTGAACTTTCTCGGGACACAAGGAAGATAAAGACGTGCCCCCAACACCACCCGTTGCACTAGGAAACTCTAGGACCGTGGAACAGCTAAGAGGTGGGACCAGACTGCACACCGTGTGAGCACGCACAAATGCATCGGTGAAATGTGTCGTCAAAGGGATGTTCACCTGATGGGCGTGACTTATTTAAATTACCATCACTAGGACCCTTCCCATAGTTTTTCTCCCACCAAGCGGGGAATCCATGAAGCTTAAAATAGATGGAAATGTCAAACTCTCGCTTCTTACATTGCAAACAATGAAGCCTACATTTGTCGGGTTGATCCGAGACACCCTTCCCCCAGACAGCAAAGACACAGACGCCATCAACCGTGGCTTTGTCGCGAGCCATGTCACGAACACATTCTTGCTAAAGAAATGTGTGATAGGCCCTAGTGAGATCAGGAGGAACTTGTTGGGAGAGTAGGTTTGAGTGAACGGTGGCGTATAAATTGTCTTGATGGAGTTTTTGTTCCTCCCGATTTGTAGAGAACTGCCCGACCATAATACAAGTGCATTTGCAGTCAAAATAATCATGGAGAGATTTTACTCGTTCCAAATCATCATAGAGTCCATCAATTTGTTAATCCTCCATGGACACCGATTTAATCTGCTTGCAAGGAGTAATAAGAGAATGTTGTTGTTGAAGTCGTGGCCCATCAGACACGCAGAATTGAGTCTCCAAATGCAGCAACAGGGGTTAAGCTTCATCATGTTAAGGAATGGAGTCCGAGCGTTTCTAATCCATGCTATGGAGCATCAATGACACAAACATTGAATTAATGATGTCTCAATAGAGTAACTTCAGTTTGACAGTAGGCTTAGTAATGGTGCCATCAACAAACGCCCTAGTTCATGCCAAGTAATTATCAGCGCTGAGGATTACATGAGTAATCAAGTTTCCGGGTAAATATCGATCAGACTCACGTCAACTAATAACTATAATCACGACTTTTCCTTAATGACCCCTTTCTCAAAAATCTCATCATTTTCAAAACCCGTATAATCTTAAAATACCATTTTTATAATACTAATAATCTCTTCAAATAATTTTAGAAATATTATACACTAATTGGCCTTTAAATGAACAGATGGGTAAGATGGATTGTTATACCTTTCATAAATCAACTTTTTGACTTTCGGTTTTAATCCCCAAATGAACCAGTAACTTAGTTCTGATAAGAACCATTCACATAACAGGGGAAGGCTTGAATGAGGGAGGGTGAGGTTAGGCTGGTGGCCGGAAAATATGCCGTTGAGCAAGGGGAGATTGTCGGAGTTTGTCTGCGATGTGGTTGCGGGTTGCTGCAGAGCATCAAAAGGGAAGGCAAGGTGAATGAGTGCGGGCAGAAGGAAAACGAAACAGAGCAGGGGGAGTCAAAGGAGTGTTGGAAATGTTTACGGAAGCTTTGGTGAAATTGTTTTTGGTTGGTTGATTTAGGCAAAAGGTAGTGGGTTTATGGAAATGTTGGAAAGTTGGTTGCTTCTCATTCATTCCAATGCAAAGAGCAGCATACATATTTATAGTGGGTATTAACTCACATTACCCTTAGGCTACTTCATTTTTTAATTAGTTCTAGATTATCCTAGACTTTTCTTCATAGCTCTCCTTTTACAAGCTTAGTCTAGAATTTCCTAGGATGTAGCTTCTTTACATTTTTCTAGATAATTCATCTAACTAATATTCTAGACTTGTATAGATTTTTCAGATTATATTTTAACACTCCCCCTAATCTGATAAATCTTGTACTCCAAGTTGTTTTATGAACTGCATGAACTTTTATGTTGAAATTTCCTTTGTGAATATATCCACAAGTTGCTCCCCCATTTTGCAGAATTGTAGCTCGATCTCTTTCTTCTCGACTAACTCGCGAATAAAGTGGTGTCGTATCCCGATGTTCTTTGATCTGTTGTGGAAGATTAGATTCTTTGTCATTGCTATAGCAGACATGTTGTCACAGAATATGGTTGTTGAATCTTCTTGTGTTTGTTGTAGATTGACCAATATCCTTCTAAGTCATACTGCTGCACATGTTGCTGCAATGTACTCTGCTTCGGCGGATGATAGTGCTACTGTCGTTTGTTTCTTTGATGATCATGAGATCACGTTTGATCTTAATTGAAATACATACCCGCTTGTGCTTTTCCTGTCATCCACGCTTCCGGCCCAATCACTATCTGTGTACACTGTAAGCCTATAATCTTCTTCTTTTTCATATAGGATTCCATAGCTCTTTGTTCCCTTTATGTACCTGATAATCCTTTTTGATGCTGCGAAGTGAGCTTTACTTGGCTCACTTATGAATCTGGATACTATGCTGACAGCATGTAATATGTCGGGCCTAGTGTGTGTAAATTTAAATGAGAGATCCGACCAAAGTTCGATATATTGATGCATCGACCTTATCCTAGCCATCATTCTTTGACAGCTTCTCACTCAGTGCCATTGGGGTAGCTAATGGTTTGCAATTTTTCATACTAAATTTCTTAAGTAGGTCTTCTGCATACTTTTCTTGTGAAAGGAATATCCTTCCTGGCCTTTGCTTGACTTGCATACCAAGGAAGTATTTCGTAGTTCCAAGGTCGGTCATCTAGTACTCTGACATCATTATCTTTTTATAACCTTCAATTTTTTTTGGATTTGTGCCTGTGTAGATTAGATCATCTACATAGAGGCATAATATGAGAAAATCATGTGACCCTTGGGTCTTGATATAGAGCGACGGCTCACTCGGGCTTTTTGTGAAGCCATTTTGAAGAAGATAGCTATCTATCTTGCTATTCCATGCACGATGATCTTGCTTGAGCCCGTAGAGGGCTTTACGAAGGTGATAAACTTTATCTTTTTGGTCGTCGATAAGGTAACCTTGTGGTTGCTCGATGTATACTTCTTCTTCGAGCTTCCCGTTAAGAAATGCTGACTTCACATCTAATTGAAAAACTAGTAATTTAAATTGAGCTGCTAGTGCAAGGACTGACCTGATTGTTTCCATGCGGACAATTGGAGTATAAGTCTCGTTGAAGTCAATCCATGGTTGTTGAGAGTAACCTTTTGCGATGAGACGAGCCTTGTATTTCTGGATGGAGCCATCTTCGTCATACTTGACCTTGTAGACCCATTTAAGACTGATGACTTCTTTGTCTTCAAGCTTCTCAACAAGATCCCATGTGTTGTTTTTCTCGATCATCTTGATTTCTTCATTCATGGCCTCGATCCACTTGTCTTCTCGAGCAGCTTCTTGAAAACTTTGTGGTTCACTTGTGATGAGAGCTATCCTTGCATGATTGCATTCATAGTCTTGTAAGTAGATTGGTGGATGTCGGTCTCGATACGATCGACGAACTTCCTGAGTTGGTCTTGATTTTCTTAATGAGCTTGAGCTTGACCTTAATGGTGATCTTGGGCTCCTTGACGATGATGGAATGAGGGATGATTGTGTGGATGGCTGACTTGGGCCATCTCCTTGACCTGGTCTTGGTGGCGGAATATCCCCTTCTAGGGGTTAAGATTCATTCTCCGTCGATATCCACTGTGCTCCTTCATCAAAGATGACGTCTCTTAATATGATTAATTTCTTAGTTTTGGGTTGATATAGGCGATATCCTTTGGACTCATCACTATATCCAATAAAGATACATTTTTCTCCTTTTCCATCTAGTTTTTCCCGATTGTCCTTCGGGATGTGGGCATATGCAATGCACCCGAAGACTTTGAGGTGTTCTACTCTTGGCATTGTTTTATACCAAGCTTCATAGGGCGTCATACCCCTGACTGCTTTCGTGGGGGATCTATTGAGAATGTAAACTGTTGTATGAACAGCTTCGGCCCAAAAATGTTTTTGTAAATTTTTGCCTTTCATCATACTGCATGCCTTTTCAGCAATTGTTCTATTTTTTCTTTCTGCAACACCATTTTGTTGAGGTGTGCGTCTTACTGTTAATTCTCTTTTAATACCATGTACCTTGCATAAGCTGTTGAAATCTTTGCTTGTGAATTCTCCCCCATGATCTGTTCTAAGAATTTTTACAGAATGCCCACTTTGTTTTTCAGTGAAGGCTTTGAATTGCATGAAGTAGGAAAGTGCTTCTGATTTTTTCTCCAAGAAATAAACCCACATCATGCGGGAGAATTCATCAACAAATAACAGAAAGTATCTTTTATCGCCAAGAGACGGATTCTTGGTAGGGCCCCATATATATGCATGGACAAGTTCCAACGGAGCTCTAGCCCTCCAAGAAGAAGTAGGAAATGGCAATCGATGCATTTTTCCATATATACATCCCTCACAAATTTTCTTTTTATTGTTTATTGATGGAAGTCCAATCACCATTTCCTTTTGTTTTAACAGTTTTAAACTGTTAAAATTTAGATGCCCGAATCTTAAATGCCATAATGTTGATTCATCCATAATAGAGCAAAATTATTCTCTAAGTGCATTTTTAGAGGAAATATTTTGTTGGGACCCATTTGAATTGTGGTGATTAATTGTCCCTTTTTCTTGTCAAATTAGTATGAGACATTTATTGTCATCAAATTTCACCATGTAGCCTCTTTGGACTAGTTGGCCCACACTTAATAAATTTTGTGCAAGTCCGGGGACGTAGAAAACGTCACTAATTAATTTGGAAGAGCCATTTTTTGTCATAACGGCAATTGTCCCCTTTCCAGCAACTTCCTGCTTCCATCACCAAGAGTAATTTGAGATTTAACATTTTTATTAAGACTGACAAAAGAATTTTTGTTGCCAGTCATGTGGTTTGAACAACCACTATCAATGTACCATGTGTTATTCGACTCTAGGTGAGCATTTAGACAAGTATAAAATAATTGATCATTCGACTCTTTGTTTTCTGTAAAGTTGGCCTCTTCCTTTTGTCGGTACCAACAATCATTTTCAAAATGAGTGTCTTTTACACTTCTTACATTTATACCGACAATCTTGTGTGTTATGGCCATTTTTCCTTACATAAATTACAGTGTGGGCTTGTTTGATTATTTTCTCGACTCCCATGATTTTTATAATTTCTTATCCCCCTGCCACCGTTATATGAAGTACCTCCTTTACCGTAGCTATTTTTAATTTTATTTTCTCCGTTATTAGAAAATTTTAATTTGGCTAGAAAAGCTTGTTCTAGTGGCTGTTCCAAGAATCTACGCATTATATCTTCATGCGGTAGAAGAGATCCCATCAATTCGGTTAGACATAGTTTAGTCAAGTCTTTATTGGACTCTTCTATTGCAACCACTTGATATCGCGTATTTATATAGACTTTTCTCCCTTATTTACAAGCTAATTTGTGCGTCATTGGAGCTCTTGGGAGCTCTTTTGTGCTAACTATCGTATATAGTTGTGGTTTTGTGTTTTAGTGTTGAATTGCAGGTTTTAGGGAGTTTTCTCCTTATTCCCGAGCCAATTGGAAGCAACCACGACTTCACGAGATGTTACGAGGCACGTAGGAAGGCTCACGAGTTTTATGGGTAGTTTAGGAGGTCCCAAGACCCCTAAACGTGAAGATTAGAGAGCCAAAGAGTCAAAAAGGAGGTTTCCGTACACTGATCGGGCAGAAATGGCCCGATTGGACGAAGTATTTATGATCGGGTATGAAAGTCGCGGACCCGATCGGGCAAGGCGTGCCTGATCAGATCGGGCGAGCATCAATGCACCAGACCCGATTGGGCATAGTGTGCCCGACTCGATCGGGCTGGGCGCTGCTACATCCTAATTTGTTGTTGCTGTTTAAGAGAGTGTGCTGGGCTCGTTTATCGCCTGGCCCGATCGGGTGGCTGCCCACGGCCCGATCGGGTGGGCCGTAAAAATCAAATGCTACTGCGCTGCTGCTACGAAGGCCCAAGAGCCAAGTGGGTGATGTTTTGCACTCGGCCCGATCGGGTACTGTCCTCGGGCCCGATCGGGTCTGGCACCCTTTTACGCGGATTTCGCTTTTTGTTTCCATTTTTAGTTAACTTGAGGGGGTATTATAAATACCTTTTTCCTCATTTTTTATGGACATCTTTTATTCATCTTTTTACTGCTTTAGACTAGAGTTATTTCTCATTGTTCTTAGTTTAATTCAAATACTTTAGATTAAATTAAAGGTGATCAAACCTATTTCGATTTCAATAAAAGTTCTCGTTTTCCGTCAATTGGTACTCTTTCCTACCCTAATCTCTTTTATTATTCTTGATTGCTTAGTTTAGTTATTTAATCGTTCATGATGCAATTGTTAGGGTTCTATATTAGTTTAGTTGTTGTTAATTCGATTATGAGTGAGTAGTTCTCTTTCTAGGGTGTTAGATAGGAAAGCCATGTTTATACCATGATTGTGATTTAGATTTCTTTCAATTTCTAGGGCTTGATTAGGGTGATTGTGATGTGGTTTGTTCTTATTGAGTAATTAATGTCAGTGTACAATTTCATTGATTGCTTGTGGTTAATAGTTGTTTGTACAGATCCGTCTTACGACTAGAGGCCTAGGACACATCAGTAGTTCTGATTACGTTAGTGACCATGCGGCGTATGTTGAACTATGAGCGTTGATCTTAACCATAGCTCAACTCATGCTCTAATTCCCCCGACTCTTGACTTAGGTTTTTGTAGTAGTTGACCCTATTTGATTGGCATAAGCATGGTGGACCGACCTAATACCCTAGACTTTAGTCCATAGTTAAATCCTCGATTTATTCCGTCTTCCTTAGCTTGCTCATTAGTTTAATTAATTCTTCCCAAATTTCGTCTAAAGTAGCTGAATTGGTTGAATATTAATTTAGAAACTCTGTCTCCCTGTGGATTCGACTCTGCTTCCATTGACTACCATAGTTAGAGGACCGTAGGTTTATTTTTGATTAGGTGATACGACTAAACCCTATCAAATTTTGGCGCCATTGCCGGGGAGACGGCTAGATTTCTAAGTTTCTATTTGATTATTTGGTCTACTTCTCTGTGCCTCGTTGGAACTTCATTGTTCCAATTGAGGTACGTTTTACTGCTGTCTTTTGTTTCTTTTGTATGCCTAGGTCCCAAAGAAATGGTTCCCCAATTCCAGCGGACCCCGATCTTACTAGGACAATCAGGCGGATCAGAAAGATAAAGCAGAAAGAAAAGCAGTCTGTTCAGCTGAACATCTCTGGAACAGACACCTTGAGTTCAGTTACGTCAAAATCACTGAAGTCATATGGGGTGCCCAACCCAGATGGTCTCTCCACTGTACCTACTATGCCCACCATTGCCGCAGCAAATTTCGAAATTAAGCCTGGACTTATCAGCATGGTCCAGCAAAATCAGTTTGGTGGGCATCCTACTAAAGATCCGGCAAATCATCTGCAACGGTTTCAACAACTTTGTCGAACTGTTAAACATGCCGGTGTCACTCCAGATCAACTCAAAGTCATGTTGTTCGAGTTTTCATTGAGAGATAGAGCCCAGAAGTGGTTGAACGATGTGAAGGAAACCGAATGGAGTGAGATTTCTGCTGCATTTCTGAGAGAGTATTACCCACCTACTAAAACAGCAGAAATCGGAAATAAACTAGCCACGTTTCCCAAGAGCCTGATGAAACATTACGGGAAGCGTGGGCTAGGTTTAGGGATTTATAGAGAGAATGTCCACACCACAACATGGACAAATGGTTCTTGACGCAGACATTCTACAATGGTCTGCAGCCTCAGATGAAGAGTATTGTTGATTCGTCTGCAGGAGGAGTCTTTTTAGACAAGGCAGTTGATGAGGGTCATGAATTCCTATCAAATCTTGCAGCAAATGACCATTCATCATCTAGGAGTTTAACTAAGAAGGTACTTGAAGTTAACGCTATTTCATTGCTTACATCTCAGATGGCGCAACTAACTCAGCAGCTAATGAAGTCTTCTAGTTCGACACCTCCGCCTTTGAGTATCAATGCTATGTCTGCAGTAGCGCCCATTACCTCATCTTACTGCGAGGTATGTGGTGTTAAGGGTCACTTTGGGCATGACTGTCAGTTCAGTCAATTTCATATGGAGCAGGCAAATGCCTTTCAACAAAGGCCACAAACTTCCCCCCCTTCACATAACTACCAAAATCCACAAAACTATCCTAAACCCTCATACCATCAAACCCCACAAAATTTCCAAAGACCACCACCACAAAACTTCCATCATCCCAATAACTTCCAAACTCCACAAAATTTCCACACACCACCTCCACAAAACAACAACCCACAAGAGCCTAGCAATTCTGAACTGATGAAATTGATATTGTCTATGCAAAAGGCAAATGAGGAAGCACGGAGGAACCAAGAGAAGCATATCAAACTTCTCGAGGCTCAAGTTGCTCAGTTGGTAGAAACTAATGCACAGAGGCAGCAGGGACAATTGCCAGGGCAACCCGTTCAGAGAGAACATGTGAATGCCATCACTCTTCGTAGTGGCATTGCATATGATGCCCCTCCAGTGCCCATTGATGAGGTTACCCCAACTGCAGTTAAGAAGAGGGTGGTAGAGGAAGGAAAAAGGAAGAATTCGACGTCTGAAGTCGATTTGTCTGCAGAAGCTGAACAGACAGGGAAGAAAAAGGCTACCTTTTCCTCACAGGATGCAACAATCAAGGGTCGATCAGCAGTTTGGTAAGTTCTTGGCTATGGTCAAGAACCTTGAGGTAACAATTCCTTTCACAGATTTAATTACCCAAGTGCCTGTTTATGCCAAATTTCTAAAAGACATGATCATAAAGAAAAGAGACTTTGGTGGGGTAGAACGTGTCGCTCAAACTGAAGAGTGTAGTGCCTTTATCCAAAATAAAACCCCACCAAAGTTAAAAGATCCTGGTAGTTTTTCTATACCCTGCCATCTAGGACCTATTTTTATTGACAAGGCTTTGTGTGATTTAGGTGCTTCTGTTTCTGTTATGCCATTATCTGTTTTTGAGAAACTGAACATGGGAGCACTTAAATGCACACAAATCACTCTACAGATGGCGGATCGTTCTATAAAATACCGTCTAGGTGTTTTAGAGGACGTCCCTGTTAGGGTTGGGAAATTCAATATCCCTGTTGATTTTGTGGTGTTAGATATGGATGAGGATGCCCAGATTCCTATTATCTTGGGTAGGCCATTTTTGTGTACTGCTGGAGCTGTAATTGATGTCAAGTCTGGGTCTTTAACTCTTAGTGTTAGTGATGATAAAGTGATGTTTAAACTAACCAATGCTGTTAAGGCACCTATGCTTGAACAATCTTGTTGCAGGGATGAGGTTTTGGATGAAGTAGGTGTGGAGAAGGTTCCAACTACACCTAAGGTTGCCTCGCCGTCTGGAGGCATTATCAAGAACATTTGGAGGAGAAAGATGTTTGATGAGGGTGGAACTCATTGCCAAGCTCCTCCTATTTGAGAGAGGGAGGATTATGGTCGTGCGGGACCTTTATAAACCAGCGCTGTGCGAGAGGCAACTCGTATTTTTCTTTCCCTTTTCCTTTTCTTTTTATTTTTCTTCCTTTTTGTGAGCGAGAGTGAGGGTACTAACATTGTTTTTCCTCTTAGCATAGTCCTTATCACCTTTTGGCATTGAGGACACTGCCAAGTTCAGCTTGGGGGAGGAGTTCTGTTTGTATTCCCTATCTCTTTTACTGCTTTCTAGGATAGATTTACTGCTTTCGAAAAAATTCTGAAAAAATCAAAAAAATATGGCTCCCATGACTAGTTTAGTTGCCTCCCTGTGCCCCTTGTTGTGCTCTATTTGAATATGATTTGACTTTGTTTTCTGGATAGCTGGGCATTTGTGATCTTGAGGCTATGATTTGATGTTTGATTGCTATGATTTCGAGCATTTTTGGATTATATTAGACCACTTTGTGCTGCATACCTGAATTGGTTAGACTGTGAGGCCTCTTTGTAAGCCTATTGGATTCATATTATTATCCAGTCTATTCTTGTGTGTTAGTTCCTCTTTAGTGGATTGATCTTGACTTTGACTTCGTACTTGTCTGATTTTCGATGACTTGTAGCATTTGCTGTAATAGAGGCGTTCTTTTGTCTTATTCTTGAGCTTTAGAGTGAATTTTTGATACACTTTTATCCTCCTTACTAAGCCTAATGACTTGTTTCGTGTTACTTAAACCCCTATTATGAGCCCAAAGCCTTCACTTGATATTATTCCAAGCCTAGCTTGGGGGAGCTTTTGTATGGGTTGAGTTTGAGATTGGTTTGTTGGTTTAGTTTGGTTTTTGAGGAATTTAAAAGTGTATTTTCTGTGGTTCAAGAGTGAGAAAAATAAAAGAAAAAGCAAGTTTAGAGTTGCGTGAATGAAGTTCAGAAAAATGAAAGAAAAATGAAATGAAAATTCAAAAGAATTCAAGTTCTTTCATTCACGTACGTTCATAAAGGAATATTCCCTTCATTGCTTGAAAATTGGGTTAGTTTTGAGTTCTTCATTGATTTATGAGAGTTGAGTTACTTTACGTGGTTTTATGGTGTTGTTGGGAGTTGTGTAGGCCATCTTAGGCCTTGTTTGAATGATTCATGCTCCCCCTTTCTTGGTTTTTCCACCACATTACCCAAAAGTACCCCTTACCTCTCACCTAAGCCCCATTACAACCCTATAAAGTCCTCTTGAGCTTGTGTCTGCATTGTTCATTTGATTGATTTCGAGTCAGTTTGTCAAAGTTAAAGAGTATTTCTGCTAATTGAGTCGACTTGACTAGGATGAGCTTCATTGAACCTTCTTAAACACATGAGAGTGTGAGTGGGAAGGGTACTTATGGTCGGGTTGGTGAGTGTTCTGGCATATTCTTTGCCTGCCACAAAATAGAGAGGAGTGACACCCTTGTGAGAGCCTTTTCAGGACTTGTATGCTTTGTGGATGCTTGAACTTGATAAATTGCTTGGATGATTAGTGGTTGGATTGATTTGATTAGCCAAACTTGAATTATGCCTGCTTGAACGATTCTTAGTCTTGAAAATGTTTTGAGCTTTGAATGAATTTTTGTCTATGGGGTGAGGCAATCTATTCCATGTTCATGTTCTGTTTGCTTGAGGACAAGCAAAGGTTTAGCTTGGGGGAGTTTGATATCGCGTATTTATATAGACTTTTCTCCCTTATTTACAAGCTAATTTGTGCGTCATTGGAGCTCTTGGGAGCTATTTTGTGCTAACTATCGTATATAGTTGTGGTTTCGTGTTTTAGTGTTGAATTGCAGGTTTTAGGGAGTTTTCTCCTTATTCCCGAGCCAATTGGAAGCAACCACGGCTTCATAAGATGTTACGGGGCACGTAGGAAGGCTCACGAGTTTTATGGGTAGTTTAGGAGGTCCCAAGACCCCTAAACGTGAAGATTAGAGAGCCAAAGAGTCAAAAAGGCAGAAATGGCCCGATCGGGCGAAGTATTTATGATCGGGTATGAAAGTCGCTGACCCGATCGGGCAAGGCGTGCCCGATCAGATCGGGCGAGCATCAATGCACCAGACCCGATCGGGTTGGGCGCTGCTACATCCTAATTTGTTGCTGCTGTTTAAGAGAGTGTGCTGGGCTCGTTTGTCACCTGGCCCGATCGGGTGGCTGCCCACTGCCCGATCGGGTGGGCCGTAAAAATCAAATGCTGCTGCGCTGCTGCTACGAAGGCCCAAGGGCCAAGTGGGTGATGTTTTGCACTCGGCCCGATCGGGTACTGTCCTCGGGCCCGATCGGGTCTGGCACCCTTTTACGCGGATTTCGCTTTTTGTTTCCGTTTTTAGTTAACTTGAGGGGGTATTTTAAATACCTTTTTCCTCATTTTTTAGGGACATCTTTTATTCATCTTTTTACTACTTTAGACTAGTTTTATTTCTCATTGTTCTTAGTTTAATTCAAACACTTTAGATTAGATTAAAGGTGATCAAACCTATTTCGATTTCAATAAAAGTTCCTGCTTTCCGTCAATTGGTACTCTTTCCTACCCTAATCTCTTTTATTATTGATTGCTTAGTTTATTTATTTAATCGTTCATGATGCAATTGTTAGGGTTTCATATTAGATTTGTTGTTGTTAATTCGATTATGAGTGAGTAGTTCCCTTTCTAGGGTGTTAGTTAGGAAAGCCATGTTTATACCATGATTGTGATTTAGATTTCTATCAACTTCTAGGGCTTGATTAGGGTGATTGTGATGTGGTTTGTTCTTTATTGAGTAATTAATGTCAGTGTACAATTTCATTGATTGCTTGTGGTTAATAGTTGTTTGCACAGATCTGTCTTACGACTAGAGGCCTAGGACACATCAGTAGTTCTGATTACGTTAGTGACCATGCGGCGTATGTTGAACTATGAGCGTTGATCTTAACCATAGCTCAACTCGTGCTCTAATCCCCCGACTCTTAACTTAGATTTTGGTAGTAGTTGACCCCATTTGATTGGTATAAGCATGGTGGACCGACCTAATACCCTATACTTTTAATCCATAGTTTAATCCTCGATTTATTCCGTCTTCTGTAGTCTTTTCTTTAGTTTAATTAATTCTTCCTTGATTTCTTCTGGAGTAGCTCAATTGGTTGAATATTAATTTAGAAACTCTGACTCCCTGTGGATTCGACCAAGCTTCCACTGACTATCTTAGTTAGAGGCCTGTAGGTTTATCTTTGATTAGGTGATACGACTAGAACCTATCACCACTATATGATCATAATTTTTAGGTAGGCTCCTTAATATTTTCCGGACTACTTGTACATCCTCGATTTTATCTCCATTAGTCCGGATTTGATTTATAATATTTGTTACTCGACTAAAAAATTCTTGAATTGTTTCATTTTCCTTCATTAGTAAATTATCAAAGTCCCTCCATAAAGATTGAAGTTTAAAGAGTATTACATTTTCGGAGCCCCTATATTTTGTCTCCAGGATACTCCAAGCCTTCTTAGCCGTTGTAGCGGCCATAATAGTGGGAAGAATTGTATCATCTACTCCTCGATCTATCAAAGACAAGGCATAATTGTCCCTTATCAGATTTTGCATGTATTGCTTCCTTCTTGCTTCATCCCAAGTAGCTTCTTGGATCAAGTCGTTTGGTTGTTCATAACTGTTTTGTACTAATTCCCACAAATCTTGTGAGATAAATATGGACTTCATTTGAATAGACCATTGTTGATATTTTTCCCCTCTAAATGTAGGTACCCAATTGACTTGGGGGTAGTTAAATGTGTTTGGGAAAGTCAATTTTAATTTTGGTGGTGTTCGATTTTATTTAAAAATGGAATTGAATTTCTGGAGTTTGAAGTTGAAGGATGAATGTGTTTAATTGTTGAAAGCTTTGGATTAAATTGCTCTTGATACCAATTGTTGGAAATGTTTATGGAAGCTTTGGTAAAATTGTTTTTAGTTGGTTGATTTAGGCAAAAGGTAGTGGGTTTATGCAAATGTTGGGAAGTTGGTTGCTTCTCATTCATTCCAATGCAAAGAGCAGCATACAGATTTATAGTGGGTATTAACTGACATTAGCCTTAGGCTACTTCATTTTTTAATTAGTTCTAGATTATCCTAGACTTTTCTTCATAACTCTCCTTTTACAAGCTTAGTCTAGAATTTCCTAGGATGTAGTTTCTTGACATTTTTCTAGATAATTCATCTAACTAATATTCTAGATTTGTATAGATTTTTCAGATTATATTTTAACGAGGAGTAACGAGAAAGATGAAAAGGATGGGGGTTACTAGGCTTATGGTGGTTCTAGGTGGCGCAAGATAGAAAGAAACGAAAACCCATTGTAACACCCCTGAAATTCGGCTACTTTGAAAATGTAAAATAATAAATAATTTAAGGAAATTCCAAAGGTGCTACGCCGCGATAATTAATAATAATCACCGCAAGGCTAAAGGTTCTAACTGAAATAAATAGTCAACATGGTTTAACTAATTAAACTAACTAGAATCTAAATAATTATTACAGACTATAATAAAATACTAAAGTCAAAAGAATAGCAGCGGAAGTCTTATTAAACCTACTAACGTATAATTAAATCCATCGCACTCTTTAACCCAACCTTGAGCTAACCACCTTCAAGTCCCTGCACATTGAACACTATAGTATCAGCCAAAAGGCTGAGCAAGATTTCATACTGTACTAAAACAAAACTATCCAATGTGCAGGTAAGATATATAGGAATATCTTACAAATTCATTTCCAACCTGTACAAATTAAATATATAAAATAAAACAACCTTCCAATAAATCTTAACTTTCAACTTTCTTTCTTTCTAAAACAATCCTGTAAATACATTTAAAATGTAACTGTTTTGAAACCTGTGAGTAGGAAGTATTAAAGTCCAATGAGCTAGCTAGGCTCACGAGACAGGTAAACACCAAAGCCCTTAGTATGCATACCCCTAACTTGATAATGAACCAAGAAGGAAGACAAATGGCAAGTGTATTGATCAACATACACCCAACTACTAAATAATGGTTGAGACAAAACTCAACCTACTTCCAAACCTGAGGAATACCGCTTACCGGCAACCCCACAAAAACATTCTTATAAAACATGATAAATCATAGATAAGTAAACATAGAAATATTCTAGTTTACTTAAAACCTGTAACAATGAGGAACATCCTCCTTTTAAATCTCAACTTGACATATGAGGAACTTCCTCCCTTTTGAATCTCATAAGTAATCTCATAATTTTCTTTCACAATAAATATCGTCAAAACGATTTAAATCTCATTATATAAACATTGTAAAACCTTTTAAATCTCAATATATAAATAATGTAAAACTCTTTTTAAAATCTCAATATATAACCACACAAAACCTTTTTAAAACTCAATATAAACTTTAAACCAATATCATCCAATTCTTAAAATAATCTGTACAAGTCTTAGTAAGAAATCTTACCTTTTCCGCAACCACAACCAACCAAACGTAATCTCAAGTCAATAAGGTTCTTCTACGAACCCATAATCTACAATATAATAAAGTATAGTATAAGTCACTTGACTATACTTCACATAACTCACATACAAATAACCTAACCTAGTTAATAAGCTTTGACTAATTTTAAAAACGACTCAACGTCAATAGGACAAAAAGTCAACAAAAGTCAAACTGGTCAAATTTGGTCAATGAAAGTCAAACTGGTCAAGTTTGGTCAACAAAAGTCAAACTGATTTTGACTCTAATATCATCCATATTATTTTCCCACTAATTAACTCCTTCTCATTCACCCTATACCAATAACAACTATGACTACTACTACAACAACAACAACAACAACCTACACCAACTATATGCCAAAACTTCAACTTAGGATTTAAAACTAACAACTAAGAACTAATCCAATATACTCAATAATTTCAAAATATTTAAAGTCACAATAACTATAATAATCTAAACAATATTTCAGCTAATAACCCAAAATAAGAAACTAATCATCAATCTAATATAACAAGAATTCATAATAATTTGAAAAGTATTAATTTTTGCAAACTAAACTCATAGATATGCTAATTAACTCGAATTATACATAAAACATAAGCCAATTAAACAAATTGAACATAGTATAAATTTCCCCCAAATTGATTTTCTCAAGAACCCTTATTTAATAAAAAAAAAACAATTCGAAAATCAATACAAATCAGAAATTAAAATATGGGAAAGAACCTTACTTGATTAATAGAGTGATTGGAATATAGAATAGTATTAAAAGATCCAAAATTCGTCTCCTTTGACCCGAAATTCGACCCAAAAACGTTGCCCAAACTTCCTTTTTTTTTCCAATCAAAATAGCCCAAATAACTAGGATGATGATGATGTTGAAGATTAGTGAAGATGGATGGTGAATATATGATGGAGGGTGGATATATGATGGATGGGGGATGATGGTTTATGGAGAACAAAGCAGCAGGAAGTTGGTTTGTGTTTGACAGCGTCGAATTGCAAATAGCAGCGCTGGATGAAGAATGATGGTAAGGTTGGTTTTTTTTTTTCTTTTTCTTTACCACCTCCTTATTATTTATAGTTTAGCTTAACTAAACATAATGGGTATGGGTATGGGTATGGGTATTTAACCTAGTCAAACTAGGAATACGTTTTGGGATAATTCTAAAACAAAGTCAAAATAGGGAAGAAAAATAATTTAATAAAAGGCTAATTTAAATATTTTTTTTATAAAATAATTTAATATAAATATTTACTAACAATACATAAAAATACGGGGTGTTACACCCATCCTCAACTTCCTCAACAATTAAATGCAAAACAAGATTCATATTCGATTTCGCATAAGGTTGGGATTTGACCTTAGTATTGACACCAATTTGCATCAATAGCGCACCAGAAAGAGCCTTCTCTAACTGTTTGATCACACCAAGCCACTCCAGCAACTTCGATTTCTCTCTTGAAACTTGAAACAACTCGTGCAAGGATTGTTCTAGAGAGAGAATCAGACGCTCTTCGTCACTAACATCATCAAACAATAATGGTGGAATGCCCATTTCATCAACCTTCAATCCTTTTTTCCCTTTGGTGCTTTCGAGGGAGAAATCTTACCCTAGTTGCTTCACAATCTTCGAATTGGCCGCCTTCCCACCTTTTTTCCTTGCCATGGCAGAGAGAGAAAGTTTGGGAGAGGATGGTTACTTCCGACGACCGTCTCCTGTCCTATCCAAAATTGTTAAGGGACTGAAAAAATAAGAAATTTCTTTGATAATAAACACTAGACTCGCTAAATCACATTAGTTGTGAAAATCTATGCTTTCTTAGAAAACATAATTTTTCCGACATGAAAGATGATTCCAAAATAAACTATTATAAACTATTGGATTTTCCCCCAAGTAATTAAATAAGCTTAATCTCTAAAAATAATAACACTTTTGGGGTATTACATATAATTAGGTGGACTAACTTACTATAGAAGGAAAAAGGGAGAAGTCTCTCGATTAAAAACGCTCCTAAATGAAAAGTTGTTTCTATTTAAAAATAACATATAAGGATAATATATTACATGAAATCTACAGAAAAATCATATTCATTTAAAACAAAAATCTAATATCTGAATATGCGAACTAGTTTCGGAGCGTACTATTATATGAAAACCATTTCTAACAATTTTTTGAAAAACAGAATACAATTAGATACTAATATGAATAATCATTTTAAAGAAAATAATTTATTTGATGTAAAGATCACTCCATATACATTAAGAAATTATCAAGCTGAACATTAACCTAGCGCCAAAAACATTCCTATCAATTTATAATTAAACACTATGAGCAATTGGATGTACAATTTACATTGCATAAATGATTTACTATTTAATAAAATGTGTTAACTTTTTAATTTTTATCTAAATAGATAATGTATATACTCTTTATTAGTAGATTGCATTAGTGAGTATGTCTAACTATTAGGTACCAACTTTTACGTAAATAATATTGCTTTAAATTAATTTCATATATTTACACACATAATTATAATAAAAATATCATGAAATGTTCATGTAATCTTGAACTTTTTTGTTGAATTCTCATGCAACTATTATTAATTAAAATATAGATATAAAGACATTAAATAAAAAAAAATCTTGTGCATTTTGTTCAGGTCAAAGCCTAGTAATTTTTTTTTACTAGAAAAAAAAAATTACTAGGCTTAGGAATACAAGATGTAATTATAAGGAAAAATTGTATCTTACCACCTTTTACTTACCAGTTTTTGTAAATTACCACCTTTTACTTTTTTTTTAAAATTACCACCTTTTACTCCCCTTTTTTTTATTTTCCCACAATTTAACATATTCTGTCAAAGAAACGTTAGTGTGGGCCCCATTCATTTCCCACTGAACTTAGTAAAACCCTAGCCACCACCACCCTCAACCCTAACCACCACCACCACCATGCTCAATCCTAACCACCACCACCAAAACATTAGTAACACCCTAACCACTTTTTCGAAACCCTAGCCACCACCACGCTCAACCCTAACCACCACCACCATCACTACAACCACCACCTCACAACCCTAACTACTACCACGCAAAATCTGTGTTTTTGAAATCTAGACCACCACATACACCAAAATCTAGGTTGCTCACGCAAAATCCTTTGTCGTTGTTCACGCAATCTTCGGTGCGAATGAGAGAGAGAAAAGAAGTGAAAATGGAGGAGAGAGATTGGAGAAGATGTTGAAGCTTTAAGAGGAAGAAGAAGGAGATTTGACGAGCGAAAGTTAGGGTTTTCGATAATCTTTGCGGTTTAATGGAGAAGAAAGAGATTCTGATGCAAAGATCTCGACGGAGAGGAAGTTAGGGTTTCGACAATGGAGGTTGAAGATGAAGATGATGAAGATGAAGTTGTTGTTGTTGTTGTTGTGGTGAGATTGTGAAATTTGGGGTTTGTGCGATGGTGTATGTGGTGGTCTCGGTTTGGCTGGCTTTGGTGCGGTGGTTTATGTGGTGGTCTCGATTTGGCTGGCTTTGGTGCGGTGGTTTATGTGGTGGTCTCAATTTGGCTGGCTTTGGTGCGGTGGTGTCTGTGGTGGCCGGTGTGGTTGGTTGGTGGTAGGCGGTGATTGGTTGGTGGTAGGCGGTGGTCGACAGTGGTTGGTTGGTGGTAGGCCCACACTAACGTTTCTTTGACAGAAAATGTTAAATGGTGGGAAAATAAAAAAAGGGGAGTAAAAGGTGGTAATTTTAAAAAAAAAGTAAAAGGTGGTAATTTACAAAAACTGGTAAGTAAAAGGTGGTAAGATACAATTAACCCTAATTATAATCCTGAAATTAAGAAAAAGTGATTGACATCTTTTAACAGAAAAATATAAGTTCATAACATATACAGTATATTATTAACATGAATGTGTATTAGGCCCTGTTCAGTTCACCTTAAAATAATACTAATATTCAGTAAAAATAAGTTCAGTTCAGTAAAAATAAGTTCAGTTCAGCAAAAATAAGTTCAGTTCAGTAAAAATAAGTTCAGTTCAGTAAAAATCAGTAGAGCAAAGAAGAAAAAATAACATGAATCAGTAAAAATAAGTTCAGTTCAGCAAAAATAAGTTCAGTTCAGTAAAAATAAGTTCAGTTCAGTAAAAATAAGTTCGGTTCAGTAAAAATAAGTTGAACTGAACAGGGCCTTAGTGTAATAGCAAAGTAATATAAATAAGCAAGCCAAGATTTGATGTGGCAATTAATGATATTTTTTTCCATAAAAAATGTGCTAAAATTTTTAGTCATCTTGGGATGTAATATACTTCTTTAAATATGAGATTTTGTTGGCTACACCATATCTTCTGGTTTAGGAAAATTTTAGGTGAAGACTATACTAATCAGTAAAACAATCAATTTCATCATATTAGGCATGCATTTTACGTATATTAGACGTTATTATTATTATTAAGATTATTATTATTATTATGTAATATATACATAATAATTTGAGATACGCTTTCTATGTAATATTTGGTATCAATATAAACAAATAACAAGTCACAATATTTTTCAAAATAATGTCGAAACAATGTATCAATTTTGAGTGTTACACGAAATATATAGATTTTTCGACATCTGATTAAACTACTTTGACCTACATGTTTAACTACAATTATAATATCTATTTAAAGATCTTGAGTATTAACGTGAATGGTTTATTTGGAAATAATTTACCAAATAAACTAATCGTAACTTTAACAATATATATGTAACTCAAAACTTATAGTTTTTACACCGTTTGATTCAACTCGAAATATACTTTAGAATAAAACCTATTTTGATATACATATTTTAGTGTGCGGCTATTCACAGCCCGTATTCGTATAAATACGCAGATAAAAGTCTATATTACCCCCTCCCCTTTAATCATTTTCTAACATTTTCAACCTACTTCTTCCCCTTCTACCACCTTGTCCCACCACCACAACCACCACATTTGCCACCGCCGCCGCCACCACCACCACCACCACATTGGCCGGATTTTCTACCGAAAAACTAATCCGGATCCGTAATTTTGATGAATTGTTTTTTTTTTAAATTTGAATTTTACGGAACCGGATAGCCTTCTCGGTTCACGGAACCGGAAAACCAATCCGGTTCCGTAAAAAAATGCTGAAAATAACGGAACCGGATGGAGATCCGGTTTCCGCCATGGTGGAGAGGGACTGGCTTCTCGGTACCACCATGGTGGAAACCGGATCCCCATCAGGTTCCGTAAATTTCGAATTTTGAAAAAAAAAATTTTTTTTTAAAGAAAATTCAAAATCTGATGAAACTCATCATTTTTTTCCAGAAAAGCACGGAACCGGACCCAGATTCCGGTTCCGTGAATCCAGAAATTTAAAAAAAAAACGTTTTTCTGGAAAAACACGGAACCGAAATCTGGGTCCGGTTCCGTGTTTTTCCGGAAAACGCCCAAAAATACGCTCCTAAACACCCAAAACGCTAATTTTCTTGATTTTTTTTTTAAAAATTCGAATAAAACAACTCTTTTTAACATCAAACAACATTTAAAAAATAATAATAAGTTTTTACACGAAAACACGGAACCGGATCCAGTTTCCGGTTCCGTGTTTTCGCTTTTTTTTTTAAAAAATGGGGCGGTTTTAAGGAGTTCTTTGAACATTATTTATAAAAATTCAAAAAAAAAAACTTACTTGGCGATGTGGCGGTGGTGGCGCCTCCATTGAAGACGAAGTTTGTGGTGGTGGCGGCGGTTGCGGTTGCGGCGGTGGCGGCTGCCGGATCTTTGCCCTCTTGGTTCTTGGAGCCATGGTTAGTGAGAGGGGAGGATGGAAGGAGGAGAGGTGTTAGTGAGAGGGGATGAAGGTTAGAGAGTGATGAATGGAAGGAGAAGGAGAGAGGTTAGTAAGGGTAAGTTAGACATTTCACTCAAAAATACGGGCTATGCTCTAGTAAATACGGGCTATGTTTAGTAACACCCATATTTTATTATCATGCAAGGGTATTCATTACTAGATATCCTCTTTGGTAGGTAGTTTAAAATAGGTCTGTGAGTCAATACAAAAAATCATGTACCTGACTTAGTCATTAATGCCAAAAAAGTCTAGCATATGGAATAACTCCTCAGTCCTTACTAGTAAAAGAAAAAACTCTTTTTATGTGAGTTGATACCAAAGTCTTACACAAAGGGGAGAGATAATATGCGCATCTTTTTTAGATATTCCCTCCATTTTCTTTTGTTTGTCATATTTACTGTAACTTTAAATGCCAAGGAAATAATTCATAGGCATGTGGGCGGGGACACCAATTAAAAGTCCACTTATTTTATAGTTAACCTGGTGATTAAAGTAGCTGAGAGAAAATTATAAAGTACCTGTGTGAGACCAAAAAACAATGAGACCAAAGATGATGAGGTGTAGGGCTTGAGTGAGCAGATCGGCATTGAATAGAGCGACAATAGAGAGAGGTGGTGGTGGATTTACCTTCATGTTCGTGTTCATTCATATATTTATAGCAATTGCCACTAGGTACTCCTAGGTGCACGTTATAATTTAGCGTTCTCCTTCAACTTATCTTCAATGCAGATAGTTTAATTCAGTTCAAATTAATTAGTTTCTGTTGATAGTTTAATTCAATTCAAATTAATTAGTTTCAATTTTATTCTATTTTGTTAATTCAACTCTTGATAATCTTCTACTTTAATATTTTACTCTTCTTTTCCATTTAGTTTAGATTAGTTTAATTTATCTCTTTTTCAGTTAAGCTATTTTAAAAGTATGACAAATTATAACCACCGTCACATTTGGACAGGTGTCAACAGATATCGAAGTTTGCCGAGAAGAATATACGTTTATGCCCCCCTGTGATGTACGTTTTAAGTACTACTTCCTAGGCACTTTGGCACTCTTCATTTCCAAGCCAAACACAAACAATCTTCAATCACAAGCAAATCCAAATCGGCATCTCCAAGGTCCAGATTATCTCCTTTCTTACAAATATTGATGCAAAATTAACCATTATTTCTGGTCTGAATAACTTCCATTAATTTTCAGATTTGTCTGGTCTGATAGAATTTCTTGTTTGTGTCAGAAATGGCGAGCTTCAAAGTATCTCGCATTGAAACCAAGCCTTACGATGGCCAGAAACCAGGCACTTCTGGTCTCCGCAAGAAGGTCTCTTCATTCTTCACATTCATCAAATCCAATGCATTTCCGAATTTTTATTTGCTTTCTCATGTCCGATCACTATCATACCAATTTACACTTTGATTATTTCATGATTTTTGTTTTTTCGTATATATAATTTAAAAGTTGCGACATTTCTCCGCGAATTATACAATCCGTTAGACGTGGAGTTGGTTTGTTTATGTTTGATGGTGACATTTGAAAGTTGTTGATTGCATCAATTCCTAGTTTGTTGCATTTGCATTTACATGAAGCTTGTGATTCGTTTATTGTTGATCCAGCTATTGTAATCGATAAATCCAATAAGTTTATGATTGACGCAATGACAGTGGATAGGAACTGTGATTGCAACATTTTTATGCTCTGTTCGACATTCGTAATGGCTGGATCGACCCTTGTGCTCATAGTTTTGGGAGAAATGGTGCAATTATGCGGATTTTTATTGAGTTGATTCATGATCTTGGCTTATAAGATGAATAATGTTTGATTAATGTTACCTATTATATGGAAAAAAATTTGAGGACTTTTTATTTTTTTTTATGTTTGATGGCGTGTTGATGTTCTTGTTTGAAGTATTAACTAGATCCTTTTAAACCATTTTGTATGTTTTTTTTTTAAATTTAGTCGTAATACACAATAGTTGCTGAACTTTTACTACTGATTGATATGTAACTACCTTGGTGTTTATGATTTTGTATCCATAACAAAAATGTTGGAGAAGAAGATTGTAAACGAGTATTTACTTTTGGCTCTGATTAGCGAAATTGAAGCTTAAATCTTGAATAATTGATATTTGGTTTCGTTGATCCAGGTCAAAGTGTTTGCACAACCTCATTACTTGCAAAATTTCGTTCAAGCGACTTTCAATGCCCTCACAGCTGATAGGATAAAAGGTCGGTTTAAATGTTTCCTTTCGCGTGTATACAAATTGGTTTGATTTTGCATTGGTTAGGCATTCAAGTTTTTGTTCAGGACATTTCTCATTTCTTGTGATGATTAATGCCTCACATTGCAGCAGTAATATTAGAGTATTTACTTTTTGATGGGTGGTTTTTGAAAGTGGTAATGAACCCATATACTTAGATAGGAAATGGAGGACAATAATAACATTGTAAATACGCTCCGCAACCATGCTTCCTCACTTCCCCCCTCTTGGCCAAAATATATACATAGGAATAAGCCAATAACTAGTGACACTTGACTGACATTGTTCTTAATACCCTGTTCTACTGCAGAATGTTACATGGGTAACATAACTATCCTCTATAAGTTATCAACTTTCAGTTTTTTGAAGTCAGGTGAAGGTTAGCTAAGAGTGGTTGGAGTAATTTTTGATCTTTTCTGGTTATCATTTTCAGATAATTCTATTTTAGGTATAGCAAATGTTAATATATGACCCTTCGGTATGATTGAACATATTTTCGAGGGCATGTTAATAACATCTTTTTTTAGGGAAAAAAGGGGGATTTTATATTATAACTCTACTCTTGCTTATTTGCTCTTTTCCATTATATTATGTAGAAAACATCTTTAATAGAATATGGAAACTGGAAGTCAGATGAAATATCTTTGATGGTGGAAAAATAGGCATTTAGTTCCCTTAATATATCAATGGCATTACCCCAATGTAATACCTAAAGAATGGGGAAGAGAAAAAGGGTTAAGAAAATGAAGGTTGAAAAGAAGTGACGCATTAGTTGTTGTGCAGCTGTTCCTTAATTGTATTGAGCAATTATTTTTACTAAGTAGACTTGAATTGTCTCTTTCATAAAGGGTCTACTGGAAGCAATTATTTTTACTAAGTAGACTTGAATTGTCTCTTTCATGAAGGGTCTACTGGAAGATCCTTCGCAATTGTAGGGGCAAGGCTTTAAACATCTCTTTGTAATTTTATGGTAATACGTACATTCAATATAACATCCGCTTGGCAGAATTTTTGTTAGAGGAATTGAAGTTATGGTATGGTCTAGTGTAAAGTTTTACAGATGACTATTCCCTATTCCCCTACGCTAGGTGGTTGAAGGCCCAAGTTCTAAGCCTTGTTTAATCTCCTTATCTTAGTTTCTTGCCTTCCCAATTTCTTTTCCTCTGCTCGTTCTTACCAAATTTTAATGGACAAAATAAATCACTGCCTTTATGTTGTGAAATCGCCTTTGAGTTGAACAATTATAGTGGCTTTCGCTGACTCCATAGCAATTAAGGTCACAAATAATAAATTCACTTCTACTAGACAACTATAAAAGGCTATTTTGAATAATCAAATTTCCGACTGTCCCTCCTCTCCAGAGTGACAAATAAGATAAGTGAAGTCTTGAAGATGTCTTTGGGGATTGAGGAGTAGTGACTTATTAACAGTCTTCTATAGCAGGTCTACCAAGAGAATCATCTTTCAGTTTTTTGAATTGATGTTTCTTGAGAAAAACAGTAACTTTTATGTTTGTCAAGATTATGAGGTTGAGTTACAGTTTTGATGGCTGAATTTCATAGTAATTTTTGTGCTGGTAGTTGATTCATCTGAAAGTGTGTGTGGACGCAGGTAAAACACTTGTTGTTTCAGGCGATGGACGTTATTACTCTGAAGATGCTATCCAGGTTTGCTTTCCAACCATGTTGTACTGACTTGATACATTCGTAGTAAATAACGTATTTTGTCTTTTTATTTCCCATTTTAGCTGTATGGAGCATTTGATATCAAATATATCTATTACTTGCAAGCCAGATCTTGCTTGTCATTTTTGTGCATATGTGTTTGGGGTTGAGTTTATAGTATTTGTTATGAAGAGATGGATATGGATAATGGATGTAACATAGAAGCATTGGCAAACGTGAGGTAAGAATACTCAGCATGTAAATTATAAAGTAAGAACCCTAACTCCAACCTTTCATGAAGGGATTTAGTTAGAAGTTAGCACTAATTCCTAAAATGTAACATGGCTTAGTTTAGTTAAGACTTACGAAGAGGGTTTGACAAACCTGATGAGTTGCATAAAATTTCCGCATTCATTGAAGGCCTGGAAGCCTATATAATAATGTCCTTAACATCCAAGTACTACTCTGCGTTTCAGCCATATGGATTTTCTGGACACAAAAACTACGTGAAATTTGATAAATTGATTTTAAAATCTGAAACAAATGTTTATTTAATAGAAATATCTTTATTAGACTCTTGATAACCAATCAAAGGACAACGTAAATCAAGCTTTTTGTACGCAAGCTTCAAAACAATGTGAACCTGGTTGAAGGATGCCATAGGCCCTTGCAAAATGAAAATTTAACATATCTGATTAAGATTGTTTACTTGGGCACCATTTAGCTAGTAGCTACTATGTGTGTGTCAGGTCCATTTCCTTGGGCTTTGAGCTTGTTCAAGAAAAAAATTAGTTTAGCCATTATACAGCTTTATAACATGTCTTCTGAATAGTCTGAGAAGCAAGTAAAGATGTCAACTGCTGAAACTTTCTTTTGTTGACCCGTATTCTTTTGCTTGTTCGTCATCTTTCCTCCAGGTATATAATGGTTGGTGTACTTTAATATGCTGCATTATATGATGTGCTTGATGAGTGTTTAAAAAAGCGAGGCTGAGTTGAAGTCCTAGGCACAACTGTCCCAGAGCTTTAAATGGCATGGGTGAGGCGCATTTAAGACGCAAAAACATGCCAGGAGGCGCAGTGGCTGGTTTTTGTGCCTGCAACCTGTTTTTTGCACATAGATCCCTTAGTTTTTAGAATTGTGCTTCACTTTGAAGAGGCACACACCTCACCCCTAGCGCTTTTAGCTTAGGCTATAGGTCTTCTATTGCCTCAGTGTCCCATAAGCCTTTTTAATCATTGTGCTACATTTGGAAAAATTTAAAATACATAGAAGTGGCCTTGTTTATGTGGAGGTAGATGATGTTATGATGCATATAGTATCCATTTGATTCTCTTTGCAAGTGCCTTCCTCTTTTTTTTTCCTGGAAACTTGGGTTCTCGTAACTTTTAACTCAATTTTTTTTTTATATCGCTTCTCTCTAATAATAACAGGTAATCATTAAGATGTCAGCTGCAAGTGGAGTCAAACGTGTTTGGGTTGGTCAAAACGGATTGCTTGCAACACCTGCTGTGTCAGCTGTCATACGTGAACGAGTTGGGAAAGATGTAAGTTCAACATATTTCACAGGTTGTCTGTGTGTCTTATTGAAAACAGTTCACTCTAGCGGTTAGTCTAATCCTTGGGGCTTCTTCTGATGGTAGGGTTCTAAGGCTTCTGGGGCATTCATATTAACGGCCAGTCATAATCCTGGAGGCCCTACTGAGGTTTGTCATGTCCTACAGTGGTAACATAATTCCTTGGTGGTGAATTCATATTGCAGAATTCTGCTATATTTTTCCCTTGATCTTTCGATTTTAATGTAGGATTTCGGAATAAAGTATAACATGGAAAATGGAGGACCTGCTCCTGAGGGAATCACTGACAAGATTTATGAGAACACAACTACCATAAAGGAGTACCTGATTGCTGAAGATTTACCCAATGTAACGCTTTAGTTTTGCACATGATGCCTTTTAGTTTAATTGCTTGGTATCTGGGCTTAACGCTTACGCCTGATGATTGCTATTCTTTCCAGGTTGATATCTCTAAAATAGGGTCAACTAACTTCTCGGGTCCTGATGGAGAGTTTGAGGTTGAAGTCTTTGATTCAACTGATACCTATGTGAATTTGATGAAGTAAGCTCTAAAGATGGCTTATACCATCCACCTGTGCTTTTTATTTTGCTTATTTTAGTATGTTTGCCTTAAAAAAATCCATAGTTACTAAGGGCTACCTAATTGCTGAAGATTTGCTCGTGTTGTTTTCATTTTTGCGCACAATGGCCTAGTGCTAAAACTCATAGGAGCTACAATTTTTATTAGACACCCGGGTGTATCATGAGTACGGTGCGCCCAAGGCTATTTTTCTGCTCAAAAAGTCTTGGATGTACCATGAGCATGGTACATCCAAGGCTATTAGATGATCAAATAACCTTGGGTGTGCCATGCTCATGTTACATCCGGGTGTATGATGCATAATCTCCATAGGAGCCCCCACTCTTGTTTGGCCTGCAATTTTTAAATCACTGGTGCGACATTCAAATTTCAAAAGGGAGTGATTTTGTAATTTTTGGCCCCTTCTAGAATTTTTCTTGTTGCTTCTCAAAAATAGTCTTTGTATTGGTCTTTGATTGCTTAGGATGAGCTAATGAGGCTGGAATGTGCTAAGACCATGGAAACCTGCTGGCCAGTTCAGTATTTGGGTAAATTAAAATAGAGTTGTATTGACTCTTCCTAAGACCAAGGGCAGAATACAACTAGCCACTTTTGGGAGGTGTCTTATCCCCCAAATAAGCTTATTCATGATGTCTGAATGATCTATCGTCTCCTAGGAACTCTCTAGTTATTACATAATATTCTCCTAGTTGTCACAGTTGACATTTGTCCTTTTTTCCTAAATACCCTTTCTGGCACAGTCTATTACTCTAGGCGCAGTTTTGCCCATTATACCTTTTGCCTCAATGCAAATTTTGGATGGACTATCACACTTGTTTCATTTTGGTTGATGAAACTAGGGTAGGTGATGTCGATTTTAAGGTGGGGTTTGAAGACATAAGTTAGAAACCTCTGGTTTTAAACATACACACAAATTTAATATTGGAAGGAGATAAATGGAGATGAGTAACATAATAGGATAAGGAAGTATCATCAAGTGGTGTTTCAAGTACCTTGTCTGTATTTTCCAAGGGAATGGAGAAAACTCATCAAGATTTGACTAATTTAATTTGGATGGTTTTAATGGAGAGTTTTGAGTGACGATATCTAAACCAAAAATAAAAAAGGGGTAAAAATGATGACCATGAGACCCGCTTTAATATATGAAAGGAGCATAATAATATGATGGGAGTAAAGGAATCAATTCTTTGTTTGGGCATGTGCGACGATGGCGAAAAGATGCTGAGTTTAAGAAAGTCTTGGCGGATGGAGATTGAACAAGAGGTCGAGACAATAGAAGACAAAAATTGAACTGATGGGCGGGGGTGTGGAAGAGAATGATGGAATCAGATTTAGAGGACTGTATACTGTTGGACAAGAACGAACGGAAAGGGTGGATCTTTATAGTGTTGATTTGCTTTGGTTCATGTAGCCAACCCCATCTTTTCGGAATAAGGCTTTGACATTGTTGTTATTGTCGATGGTATTGCACATACTTTTGTGGGGGAGGGGTTTTGTTCTGATTTCTTGCAGTATGTTATCACCTCCCAGACTTGTCAGTTGTCACGTGTAGTAAAAAAAATCCTGTTGCCTTTTGTGTGTTGTAGTTTTTTTCAGAGTTCCTTTTAAAATATCTCCTATAGAGTGAATTAGTTGGCAATCGGTTCCCTCAAGGTAAAGGGAATGGAATTAGAAGGGGAGTTAAAGGGAATGTAATTAAAAAGGGCAACTTGGAAAGAAATGTAAAACCTTCTGATGTAAATTGTTGTTTGGGTAGGTTTTCTTCCTCCTCTTTCACCTTTCTTCATCCTCGCACCAGTGCACCACCATATCCACTACCTGTAACCTCTGGGGAAATCGTGGCCTTCGGCGCTATACTGGGTGATAGGCGGGGGTAGGTTTTGGTGGTTGTGGCAGTGGTGGGGTGGAGGTGGTGGGTGGGGTGGTGGAGGTGGTTGGGTAGTCAATGGTTCCACTTTACCCATTTTTAAGTTGGGGGGGGGAATCAAAGTAGAGGGTTTTGGGGTGATGGTGGGGAGAAAGGAGTAATGGTAGGGAGAAAGGGAAAAGCAAAACCCCTCGACCAAACAATATATAAGGGATGTATAAAAATGTTGATATGATGTATAAAAAATGGAGATAATGGACTAGACCAATAATATAGTGGTCTATTTCATTGAAGGAGCACGCTGAAACTGGTTAGATGTTTGACAATTTCCAGAGGGACAATCTAACTTGCAGAAGCTGACTGGTTGGTCTCACTCAGAAGTCTGTGAATCTCTTTCTGGCAACTATTTGATCTCTGTGAATAAGTATTCTAAGTAGAAATACAACCATTGTTGAAGTGCCAGACATGTGACTTGTAACCGCTTTAGTCCATACCGGTCTTGATTCCGGTTACTGCTATGCTAGTAGTGCTATGCACCAAACCAAGACTCCCAGACAATTTAGGTATGCGAGGTGTAAGAAGAGGGCAACATTAAAAATTGAAGCATTATTTCGTTAGGGAGTTGCTTGATGTAGAAGGCAGAGGGCGCAAATGGTTAGAGGGAGAAAGGGAATTTAAGAGAGGTAATAGATAGAGGGAACTGTATAATAAAAAATCCTGATAAATGAGCTCGCTTGCTTACTTGTGGGATTGACCTAGCCACTCCAAAGCTTGGGGAATTTATAATCACAATTCAAGATTCATCAATATCATCCTCTTCTCTCACATCTTCATTTTCGTCTTCTGTTCTTCATTCAGAATCTAGTTTTTAGCAGTGAAGTTGTTGGATAGTGGATATCATGTATTCAATTGTGAGTGTTTTTTTCCTTTAGATGCTTTAAATCTCCTTTTAAAAGTTGGGGTGGTTATTCTGGTTACAGATCCAATTATCAATATGAACGTCTTTTTTGCTTGTTCATCTGGGGTTTCGACTTGTGAGTTTGTGCTGTAAAATTTTCAAAGCATATCAATCTTGCATTGTTCCTCTGTATAATATTGTATGTAGACTTGGGGAAACATAGATTCTCAATGATAGTTGCATGACCTCTGCTATGAATACCTTTCTGGACTAATTTGTTCAATGAACCATTTGATTATTCTGGACTGTGGCTTAGGCCTTTATGTGAATAAGAGCTGCAGCAAATCAACTTTCTTGTACAATTTACACAGTTAATATAATATTCTTTTTAATCTTCTACTTTGGTTATATGATGGTAAATTTTATTTTGCACGAAATATATATCTTCCATATGCCGGGTTTCATATTTCTGTTAATTTTATAAGCTACTGGCGTTTGCCTTTTGACTTCGTCTTGGATAATAATGTATAATTTTTTTTTGTTGCATAAGCAGGTCAATTTTTGATTTTCAGGCAATTAAAAAGCTGCTTGCATGTCCAAAATTCACATTCTGGTAAGAGTACTCACATTTTCGAACAGTAATGCTGTAACTTTTTGCTGTAACTTTGCTAAGTCTTTTGCTGCCCCTCCTCACAAATATCTAGTTATGATGCCCTCCATGGAGTTGCGGGTGTTTATGCGAAGCGTATATTTATAGAAGAGCTTGGTGCCAACGAGAGTTCATTGTTGAACTGTACACCAAAGGTTGGATGGTTATTATGGTCTCTTTTTCTTGAGCTATTGTGGCTAGCTCAGAGTAGATCCTTTAGCTTACACTGTTGCCCTTTTGTAGGAAGATTTCGGTGGAGGGCATCCTGATCCTAATTTGACTTACGCAAAGGAGTTAGTTCAACGCATGGGATTGGGTAAATCAAGCACTGATGGTGAACCACCTGAATTTGGTGCTGCTGCTGATGGTGATGCTGATCGTAATATGATCTTGGGTAAAAGGTAGATGCTACATTTTCAAAGTGAGGGCATATCATGCGGAAAACTTCTGTACTAACTTACCCTTTGTCCAGGTTTTTTGTGACCCCATCAGATTCTGTTGCTATTATTGCTGCTAATGCGGTTGAAGCAATTCCATACTTTTCAGGTGGTCTGAAGGGAGTTGCAAGGTACGATTAAGGTTATTTAGCTCTTTTTTCTAGTGTCCATACAATTTGTTTGGCATCTTTCTCCAGCTTTTTGTGTTCATGAAATTTGGGCGAATGGTTCTAGCTTTTTGTTTGTGTGTAGGACTGTAATAGATACCTCTGCCTCCTTCTCTCAAAAATGTTTTCACTATTCAGTATGCTTCCACAGTAAAATTCAGTCACTAAATCAGCGATGCAGTTATCAGCTACTATGAATTCGTATTCAAGTATATTGACGTTTGGTCTCTTCAACTTAATTATATCCTGCCAAACTCGGTTTTCATCAATGGAACGTAGTTCAATCACTTTGCAATCAGTAAAAGTAGTTCTGACCTGGTCCATCCTGAGTTTGCTTCTTGGTGCTGACACATTGTTCAATGCTCTGTTTTTTTATAAAAAAAAACACTATTGAATGAGTAAAATTATAGCTTTGAGTTCAGTAAAAATCAGGTGAAGAGGAAGGGGCTGATTACCTTTTCTTTCTCCCCTTCCTTTTCTCTGAGTGATGCCATTCTAATTTAATGGTAGCATGTACCACATGGTGAGTCAATGTTGTATGTCTTGTGGTGATCTTAATTTACTTCAGACGTTTTGTCTGTTTAACCACCTGCTTGCATTTCAGGAGCATGCCTACTTCTGCTGCTCTGGACGTTGTTGCAAAAGCTCTGAATTTGAAGTTCTTTGAGGTAACCATGACTCATCTTTAGTTTCCTCAAGTGGTTGCTTGGGCTGTTTTTTCTTCCTTCTCTCAGTTCATCAATACCTTTAGAAGGGCATGAAAACAAAATCTTCTTGACTTCAGGTGCCCACTGGCTGGAAATTTTTTGGTAATCTGATGGATGCTGGACAATGTTCAGTCTGTGGTGAGGAGAGTTTCGGAACTGGTATGTCTTTATCTTCTGTGTTCCATGCTCATTTCTGATGTCTACTGAATTTTCATGTTTAAGTTGACTGAGCTTCCTGAACAGGTTCTGATCATGTACGTGAAAAGGATGGAATTTGGGCTGTATTGGCCTGGCTATCTATTCTTGCTCAGAAGAACAAGGATAAACTCAACGGAGAAAAGCTTGTGACTGTTGAAGACATTGTTCGTCAGCATTGGGCCACCTATGGTCGGCACTATTACACAAGATATGATTATGAGGTACTTCTACTCCTTCAATCCCAAATTATCTGATTACTGGTAGTTTTTGTCAATCCATATTATCCCTCAAGTGATAAATGATTGATTAGAGATATCTATGTACCTTTTATATTCTATAAGGGCCCAAAAACACTGTTTCATGTATCATGAGAAATTGCATTTAACAAAAGTATGGCAGCACGAAGAGGAAATACAAGCGTGTAAACTATAAATTCAAGTCACTATCACTTAAGATATCAATTCAGTACTACTTTTTTTTGTATTAGAGTCTATGCAATATCTCGTCATTTAAATTGCAATGTAAATATGCAACAACAAGCATTATTTAAAGACTTGTGCGATGTACTAAACGGAAATTAATTTGCTTTGGAAGGAGTTTATTGTATGCATCTTATGTGCATTATTTTGATATAAACTACTCAGTTATCACATAAATGTTTTCTCTAGAATGTTGACGCAGGTGGTGCGAAAGAACTTATGGCACATTTGGTCAACCTGCAATCTGATCTCCTTCAAGTTAACAAGTAAGCTGGTGTTTGCTATATTTGAGTTTATGCTATATTTCAGTGAATGAAGTAGTGAAGCTAAATCAATTGCTAGATGAGTGAAGCCTGTCAATCAAATTAAAACCACCCCTGCTTATCGCAAAATCTATACACTTCAGTTTTTATATATGTGAAGTTGTTTGGATCTAAGATCTATGCACATCAGGTTTTGTATCACAATGCTGCAGAAGCTAGGTCAATGGGGGGAGGACTGGAGGAGGCTCTTATTGTGATCTTTGCTGAAGGCAACTTGAAGTGGGTGATGATTAAGAGTGGATTAGTATTATGAAAATCATGATAAGAAAAACATTGATGTAGTGTACGTACTGTAGCTGCATTTGCTAGAGTAGTGAGGTATTGGATATTTGAGCTCTTTATTGAAAGTAACTATTCAAGTCAACATCTCCATCTGCACCCGTGCCATCCGATGCCAAAATTTCACTCTACTAATTCCAATTAAGTTGTTTACTCTCTTTCCCCTTGTGTTTGTTCCACCCCACCTTAAAAGCTTTCGCGCATGTACGGGGGTAGTAAATCTTTTTGTCACTTCCTTCAAACTCAGGGGGTACTGGAAAGTAATTGTCTAAATTGAGCTATAGCATTTTGTGGTTATCTTGGTGAAACTAGTAACTTAATACCTATCCTGGCAGGTCTGGATAATTTTCTGTAAGAGGACTTGTGGAGAGCTATAGAACATGATATTGTTTTTGCAATTAGAACTAGAATTACCACATCTGCAGTCATTCTTTTTTATTGAAAAAGTATGGTGGCATCAATTCACTATCTTAAAAATGTTTAAGTTCATAAATTATTAAATTATCTCATCTTAGCACTTAAGTTGAGCTTTCTGTGTTTTTTTTAGAATAACAGTAGTATTGGGCACATAGATTTTTTTCATACAACTTTATGGGTCATTTACTCGGTCTATCTTTGGGTTAATTCTCCGAATTTAAAATCTGACAAGGATTACCAACAATTAAATAATCTACCTCCTGGTGCTAATCAATTGAGAAAAAAAGCATAGAAAATAAATATTAGGATTATCATAACTTATGCTCCTGGTTTGAATTAGTTGGATCTGTTAATATTCAGGACCAAAAACCGTGCTTTGATTGACACTCGATATATGTGGTTGTCATTTACATTCTGCATTTTTCTGTAGCAAGGTAAATTGCAGGGTTGCATTTTGACACGAGAGTAGTATCTGGCAGCTAATCAATTCGATATCATTAATAAATAAACACTACTAATTAAGAAGTTATATATCTAGAGAAAATGCTATTACACTTAAGGAGTTGAAATTTGTGAGTTCGGTCCATTTTCTTGCATGCTTCTCTAAGTAACTGTCACTTTAAATATTGCTGTTCAGGTCTGTTTTATGTTATCTTAAAAGCTTTTTTAATCCCTGCTCTGAACAGGATTGCGAAGGAAGTAAACTCAGCTGTGTGCAACGTGGTTAGTGCTGATGAATTTGAATACACTGATCCGGTTGATGGTTCAGTTTCCAAGCACCAGGGTATTCGCTATCTGTTTGAAGATGGCTCAAGATTGGTAAGAGCTTCTGTCCTGCTGAAAGTAGAGAAAAGAAAACGTACACCTGCGACACATTAGGTGAATCTTTTCTGCGTGCTCAATATTTGATCATTTATTACCATGTAGGTGTTCCGCCTCTCTGGAACTGGCTCTGAAGGAGCAACCATTCGTGTGTACATTGAACAATATGAAAACGACTCCTCAAAAACTGGCAGAGAATCTCAGGATGCACTTAAACCTCTTGTGAGATTCCTCAACGCTTGGGACAAATCTACTAATCTTACTATTTGCTTCCCATTGCTGGTATTTAAAACTGTAAAATGCATTCTATTGCAGGTGGATGTTGCCCTGAAGCTTTCAAAGATGCAAGTTTTTACTGGGAGGTCGGAGCCAACTGTTATTACATGATCACAAGTTTTTCAGATGGATGCCGTATCCCTTGCGATTTGGGTACAAGATTTTACCCGTCGTGTGGTGTCTTTCTTAAGAGGCGATAGTTGTTTTTCAGGACCATATTTTTCGTGTCAAACTCAGTTTTTTATGGTCGACAATATTTTGTAATACAAGAGGGAGCTCATTGTTGAACATCTTTGAGTTCCAGAGTTGACAATGGGCAACTCATAGTAGAGAATGTGTCCTTTGTGCTTGAGTTGAGCACTAAATGGAGGATTTCTTGAAATATATTTTACAGTTGTGGAAACAGCTTACTTTTTTTTTCTCGAACGAGAAAGTAAAAGCTATTGGTTTATTCATACCTTGGCAGAGACTTCTAAACTTTCTCATACCAAAACTAAAGGTCGGATCTGACAGACCTTGTTCTAGAATTGTAAAGGAAGATCAAGCAAAATTCACCTTGAAATTGGGGCGTGATTCTTTGTCAAAGACGTTTATGTCCGAATCGAATAAACTTTTTCACTAAATGATACTCCCTCCGTTCCATATTAGTTGTAACACTTTTTATATATGATTGTCTCATATTAATTGCAACACTTCTATTTTAGGCGTGAATTCACCAAAATTAAATTATATATCACTCAACTAATATATCCTACTGATTCATTGATTTATGTAACAAACATTAAAATAATACTTTTTTGGATTGGAATCCGGTGAAAAGAATCTTAAAAATGAGACGGGTGAGAATGATCGATATTCTTTATTTTTGAACTGGATGTGCATATTTTTTGAGTTGGATATGCATATTTCATTTTTCGAGCTATAAATATATGTTCTTAGACGTTAAAATGCACATGTAGTTTTAAAAAAATGTACATGATAAAAAGTTGCACTTTTAGTTCAAAATATATGCATATACAGTTCAAAAAATATGCACATAATATCCTTCCCACCCTTCTCATTTTAAGAGTCTTTTTGTTTGATCTTAATTCGTACTCCCTTAATCTATTAACTTTTTAAAAGTAATATATCCCTTTCTATCACATCAGCTTTTATAATAAATTAATATAACTCACATCCTACTCTATTAACTTCCTAAAACTATATACACAAGCTATTGTTGCGACTAATATGGGACGGAGAGAGTATAAGTGGACGAGAGAAGAACCAATACAACATTTGTAGATATGTTCGATGTAGATAACTACTACATTGATGTAAATAAGGAAGGGTTGTCGAGACCTTTCCATTTCCTTCCATTCCTCTTGGAGTGGTTCATCAAATTAAGCGTCGAAATTTTTTTGGCTATGCACCATGGTTTTCAATTTCCGATGTTGATAAAAACTCCTAATAAATGTAGATGGAGTATGCAATACTACCTTGAGAAAGGTGGATATGGTTGAATCACAAGGAAAAGATAACAGGACACCTAGGGGTGTAAATGAGCCGAACTGAGCTTGAGCTCGACCAAGCTCGGCTCGGCTCGAAGTCACTTTGGTCGAGCTCGGGCTTGGCTCGAAGCTCGACGAGCTCGCCAAGGTGGAGCTCGAGCTCGGCTCGTTTACAAACTTTCGAGCTCGAGCTCGGCTCGGGCTCGGCTCTTCTTTTTTTCTCCCGCCTATTGGTTTTTGGTTTTATTGTTCTTCCTTACGTAAAGTAAAATATGTAATAGTCCATCATACATAAATTTAATACAATATGAAAACTAAACTCAATAACATTATATTCTTTTATGGGCTTTTGCATGTTTGGGCTATTTTTTTTTTATTTTTCTTATCACAACACGTTTCAAATGTAATTTTTCTTAAACGAGCCGAACGAGCTTAAACGAGCCGAGCTTTGCTGGGCTCGGGCTCGAGCTCGTATACTTAACGTATAGCTCGGGCTCGGCTCAGGCTCGAAGTTGACCGAGCTCGAGCCGAGCTTTGACCGAGCCGAGCTCGAGGGCTCTACGAGCCGGCTCAGATCGTTTACACCCCTAAGGACACCCATAAATAGGTAAATTGACACAGAATGAATATTAATTTAGTTTATCTTTTTTTATTTTTGATGTTTTGGAAAGTAAGTAAGATTATATATAACAACCAAAATCAGTTTAGATCATACAAAAGACAAGCCTCATAGGCCAAAACCTCCAACAAAAAACTCAGACAAACTAATTACAAACTAACAACTTTCAAGCTTTGAATCCAATCCATATCTGATTGATTGAGCTTCATAGATTCTGCTCTGCTAACTACTTGAAACTAGAAATCCTTCATCACAGTGCTAATATGCCTCACTCTTCCATTCCAAAGAGCATTATTCCTTTCTTGCCATATTAGATACACAACAGCAGCTAGTGAAGCTCTACATAATCTCTTCACGCATCTTGAACCAGAATATTTTTTCAGCATCAGTTACCACAACTTCTTGTAGTCTGTAGTCACTGCACTAATCCCAAGCCATCTTTTCATGTAACATAATTTGTGAGCTAAAAGATCACTCAAAAAACAAGTGTTGAAGGGTTTCAGGAGCTTGAAAACAGATAGTACAGGTATACCTCACATACATGCAACCTAACCAACCTAGCTCTAGATTGTAATCTCTCAACCAAACTGAGCCAAAGAATATATCTAGGTTTTGGAATGATGAAAGCATCCCAAACTGAACTGAACAATCTGATCCTAGGACAAGTAACAGAAAGACTCTTATACATTTTAGCAATGGAATAACTTGGTTGATTCAACCAAGAACCAATATGAGTCATGTAGCTAATCTGTTGCTTGGATTTGCATAACAACTTCCAAATCCAACTAGCACATGTGAAAACCTCAAGTCAAATAGCATCTGTTTTTTTCTTTCCTTGCTAGTAACCACAAAATAGAATGAATATTAGTTTATTTTCAATGAACATGGACAATTGGGTTTGTTTTCTCTCTCCTCCATTATCACTTACTTCTATTTTGAATTTATTTGTCCAAAAGAAATACCACACCGAATTATCATTTTTACAACAAACAAAATTCGAATATTAACCCCAAACAATATTTTAAACATCACCTCAACACGAGGGAGTTCTAAACCGATACAAGAAAGCAATTTTGAATTATAACTATATAGGTGTGAAAGATAATGTTGTTTTTTAGATTTTTTTTCATAGATATAGAATTCGTTTCAATTAGTATATCATTACCTTGTTTGTAAATGTTCATTGAAAATATCAGTAATGTTCGTTTCATGTGTATTCTGTTTTGTTCTTTCTACTTTTAATTTTTTTGTCTCTTAGAAAGATTGCAAATATGAAGAACAAAAGAGAATGGGGGGAGTAATATTTGGTAATGTTCATTTTAGTTAAATGAATTTTCTTTTTCTTTGATAATATTAAGTATGTTGGTTTATAATTTATGTGCATATATATTCATCTGATTATCATCTTTGTCACGTGTGCGATTCCAATGTTCATTGGCTACAATTGTAGATATTGGAAAGTGCATTCAGCAAATTAACGATATTATTTTCGTTTGAATTGATGTTCACTATGCATGTGATATATATTAGAGTAATACTTCCTCCGTTTTTTATTAGTTGACCTGTTTCTTTTATCACGTTTGCCAACGCGTGATTTCAATCACTTTTATCTTGGAAAATTGATGAGTAAAAATTATAAATATATGATATAGTGAAAATATATAATGAGACGAATCTAACAAGACCCCACATGACTATATTTTCTCTTATGTATAAATCACAAAAGATAGTCAAAGTAGATTATGTGAATAGTGTCAAAAGTCAAAACGTGTCAACTAAAAAAAAACGGAGGAAGTATGTTATTTAGGAAATGTTCGTACAAAAATAGTACATATGTTCTTTTCTTTTGCATTGGTGTATATTTGGTAATATTCATTTTATTCGCTTTTTTGACAATAACCGTTCAAAGATTGGATCACTTTTAGCTAAATTAAAAGTAGATTTTCTTTTCAATCAGGATCTTAGATCCTTAGGTGTAATGAATTCTCCTTTTTCTAAGTTAGGACATTGATAAGGGTTTTACTGAACTATTTGAATAACCTCTACTTCAAGCCATATGTATCATCTTCTTCATGTATACAAAGGCCTGGTGTATGAATCTACTCTCCTCTTGGAGAACTTGTTCATAAATGCAACTTGGTATGTTAGTTTTATAATATCTTTAAAACGGGCATCATTGAAATTTCGCTTGTATTCATGAGCCAAACTATCTTGTGCTATTTGCATGAACTCATAGTCAAGTACATTAATATGGCATTTCATCTTAGCATCTTTGAACCTATCTAGATAATCATTCATAGGTTCCCATGAAGCTTTGGAAATTCTAGCTAGTTGACTTAGGGTCACGTTTGGTTGTCGCCTTAAGAAATGATTCCCAAATTATCTCTACATTTCTTACCAGTTATCTATAGATCATGGGGGCTAGATTGACATACCAATCAAAAGTCACCTCTGAGAAAGATCATGAGAATAGTCACAATCTCCTGCTTCTTTACATTGCATGTTAAATTTTAATAAGTGTTCTTCACCAGATTTTCCATGTCTTCTTGAGAGCAATGTGAAGGCAATAGTGAAGCCTCTAGGCAAGGGATATTCCCTAACTATACATTCAGGGTACGGGCTCAAGCCTTTGAGTCCTTCCCATATGTTCATCCATCATATACTGAACCAGAGCCATGGTTACAGCTTAATTTCCTGTGGACCTTGAGGATTGCCCGTGATGGTTGAACCCTAGGAGGTGGATGTTGATAATCATAGTCATCAAATGGATCATATGTAGTGTTTCCCATAGACTGCCTGCCCCTGTGCATAGTGGCATGAGTTGGGTGCTGCTGCATATCAGGGTGATGTGGGTACGTAGTTTGGCAACATTTGTTGCGTACATTATGCATATTGGGAACATATGCATTTAAGATAAAACCACCGTATTGGCTGCCATGATTATGATGATAAAAAGGATAATTGTATCGATTAATTCTGCCTTCTTAACCAACATTTTGAAATTTATTTGGTTGATCATTTCATACTCTATCCCTAGTTTGGTGGATAGAGTATGAAATGATTTTTTTTATTCTGCCTTCTGTAGGATTATACCTAGTTTGGTGTTGGGTGGAAGTTCGTGGTCTGTGATTCTTAAGGATGGATTTTTTTTCTTCTGAGAGACACCATGAGTTGCAAATTATTCTATTGGGATCTAGATACCACTAAATGGTCTTGAGAAATTGGTCGGAGTCTTGAGTTTATCAAACAAAGGTTCTAGTCAATGAACCACATCCTCATCTACTTATCTGGATAATGCGACATTAGTGGCATTGAAAGTCTCATGAATTTCGAGAATGAATTTATTTATCTAGGCATTCATAGCATCCCTACAGTCTTCTATCATATTTCTAGAGATATCAGTGAAGACTCTAGAAGATTCCTGAGCAAGGCTCTGTAATGAGAATTCAATTGGTGTCTATGGCTTTCCCTAGCCTTGGTGAAGAGTTGTCTTATGGTCTCTACCTATCTGGAATGCATGTGATTTAGACAAATACGAATAACACTGGACAAACAAGTATTTCTTATGGGGACAAAAGGAATCTAGTATATCTCTTCTTCAGGTCTAATTGGGAAACTATCTTCATCAAGTTGGACAAAATCTTACGTTTCTATTAAGCGTACCTCGTTAATCCTACTATTTAGGTTGTCAGAGTTAGACCCTTCAATTCTCTCATTAGTATTCTTAGAGTGAGATTACGCAAAATCTGAGACTCTACTTCATCTATTTCACCTCTTAATCTGTTAGAACGAGTGTTGGCCATTATGATTGAATGTTTTCAACTTAGCTGTCTACCATTGTGATCGCCAAAAACTTGTTGGTACAAAAACTTGTAAACAAGCACTTATACCCCGTCGCAAGATGTTCTAAAATATCAGGGAGGTGATTTGCTCCTACAGGTCACCGACACCGACCCTTAGAAATAAGAGGTCCTCGCTTACGCAAGCACATCTACTAATGGCAAAAATAATATGCAAAATTAATAGAGAGATTGATAGACAAGGAACAAATAACATTTCTTAAAACAATGATATATTAATGATTAACGCATCAACTTCAACGCTACACAAACTTTAAGAAAAATACATATAACATAACAAGCTTATTTGAGGAAGAAGAAGAGGTATGTCGTCATCTTTCGTCCACCCAATGAAAGAAACAATGATGTCCTAGAACATGAAATGTTCAATCTAAGTTAAATAACTATGCTACGCTAAGCTAAGAGATTCTAAGTAGAATGTGTTGTGTTGAGTTGTTCTAGGTTGTAGATGATGGTGAAATCTCCCTTTATAGTTGTGTTTGATGACAATTTCTTATCTTTAGTCTTCAAGTTGCTGCCCCATTTACTCTTGAAAGTGGCGCCACTTCTTCGATCATGGGAGAACAATTTTGATTATGCTCCACGTTCTTCCCCACGTTATGTGAACCTTTTAGACTATGACTTCTGGATTTCCAGGGTCTCGCGTTTCCCCTTTCGCTCGTATCTTAGGCTTATAGATTTCATTAATTTGGTCAATATTGGATCCAAACATTATCTTAATTAGGATTGGGTTTGACTTTTTTCTTTGTTTGGGATGATATTAATAAGAGGTCATCGATCGATGCTTCTTCGTCAGAATTTGGGCGATTCAGCGTCTCATGATGAAGCATTCATCAAAGAAAGCTTCAATGGAATTTAAGTTTTGGGTTTAAGGTTGTCGGGAAGGTGTTTAGGGTTTTTAAAATTGCACCCCCAACCACGATTGAAAAGCACCCCCAAGTTGATAGGATGATCACTTTGATGTTATTGTCTACGTTGTTTCGTAGTACCATAAACTTTCATGGTAGTAAGAGGAGCCAATTTTGTACCAAAGGGTGTGTAATAGATGGTGAAAAATGTTTTGGCAATACTTCTAATGATACCAAGGAGTGCTAAAATTTATACCATTAATATATGTGGGAGTGCGTTGGATTGGACAGATTTAATACATCATAAGATATATAGTGGATACTAAAGTGAAAAAATAAAAAACAAAAGAAAACTAGAACTAAAAAAGAATAGAAAGTCTAATATGGACCCGGTCTACATTAAACTTATTGTAGACCAGGGTTAGGTCCCAAAAGTTATGGTTTTTTAGCAAAAGTTAAATTTCCGCTCACCAAAAGTTAATGTTTCTTTAGTAAAAGTTAAGATTTTTTAATTAAAAGTTAAGATTTTTTAATTAAAAGTTAAGATTTTTTAATTAAAAGTTAAGGTTTTATAATTAAAAGTTAAGTGTTATGAATGAAAAGTTAAGGTTTTTTTGGCAAAAGTTAATATTTTGTAATTAAAAGTTAAGGTTTAGCAATCAAAAGTTAAGGTTTAGCAATCAAAAGTTAAGGTTTTGTAATCAAAAGTTAAGTGTTATGAATGAAAAGTTAAGATTTTATTATCAAAATAAAACCCTAAATTTTCCCCCAATTCAATTTGATTGCGCCTGCCACTGACTTGTTTGGTACATCCTCTGTTTTCTCACGGTGTGTACGAATTAGTTTCCGGCCGTCAGTGCTCCATTCAGTTCAGTCTTTCTATCGCCTGCCACCACGCCGGCCGCCTCACTGTCGACCACCACATACCATCAGACTGCGGGCGATTAACCGGCAGTGACGCACAACAGCCCTTCGTGGCTGCCTCTCCTTCACGAAGCCTTTCCGGTTAATTTCCGCCAGGTATGAAGATGAAGATGAAGAAGGGTCGGATTTCCGGCATTGGGAACGATGGTGATGGTCGGAAATTGTCTCATCGTCGCCGGAGAAGGAGTGAGGAGATAGAGTGGAGTGAGGAGAGAAAGGGAAGTGAGGAGAGTAAGTTGGTCTACACTATTTCTATTGTGGACCCGGTCCACCCAAGTTCTTTTGAAAATAGAAAGTACAACTGACTTCCGAAGGAAGCCTTAAGCTTCCAAAAGAAGCTATCTACACCAGGCGGTGAACAGCGATGGACAGGCCCTATTGCCTTCCTTCGCAGCAGCCAGTACCACTTTGGTCGGTGTGACCTGCATCACGACGGTCACAGGCGTTTTGAAGATCGGAACAATATTACTTCCTCCGTTTTTTTTTTAAATGTGACACTTTCTATTTTAGGAAGTTTTAAATTAAATGTGACACTTTCTTTTTTGGTCAATAAACTCTCTCTATCTCTCTTCTCTCACATGAGTCCCCTTATTTTTTTCTCTCTATCTCTTTCCTTCCCAAAAATTGCCTAGGAGTCAGTGAATCTAAAAGTATCACATTTAAAAAAAACGGAGGAAGTAGAACAATCTCATAAAGCTGATCTCATCTCCTCTTCCCTTTCCTTCGTTCTACAATGTTCTTCTTACTCTTTTTATTTTAATCGACATTAAACTTTGATTTCTGCAACCTCCACCGAGCCAGTGATGGTGGCGAAAAATGGCAGTGAGCTAGAGATAGCAAGCTGTGGTGGCAGACGACCTCTCTTATATCAGTAAGAAGACAATTTGCTCAGTTATGACTACATTGGATTTGATTTCCTCTGAGGAAATGCAAAAGGGCGAAAGAGCGACAAGTTTGTGAAATGCCAAGTAAATAACTAATAGAAGTACTACATAGCTCTATATACACCAAAGTGTATCTAATAGATTGAGTGTTAAGAATGATGGAACACATAAAGTATGATAATAAAAAAAAAAAAGTTTCCTAACCAAGAAAACCAGTTCACAATTTATAAAATAGGAAAGTGTACAAAATTCTCTGGTATTGGTACTATAAATGACCAAATTCCCAAGCTACTGTCACTGAATTTGGCCGATTGATGTTCTGCTACTGTTAATTGATGTATCATTAACAACTCTATCAAATTAAATTGTATGAATACATCGACTCCAATACACCTATCAACTTCAACATTGAATTAATTTAAACCCTACCTGGACAACAGAATTACTAAGGAGTGTCAAGATGTATGTTTTACCAACTGAAAGAAGAGCAGTATACAAATGAAAAAACTAACATCATCAAACACAGCCACCTAAATGGGACTTACATCAAAAATACGTCAATATCATCATCTATGCCTTGGGAAAATTTTGATCCTCAGAGATCGTCAAGAGTTACTGTTCGGGTTTATCTATCAAAGTATGAAAAGGTTTCCTAAGAATACTCTTTACAGCTTCAGGATAGGAGCCACTAGAGTGACCCTGGAAAACCATTGTACAAGGCTTTCCATTAATTGAATTTTTAATGCATTTTACCGCATCAAGGCAATTAGAAAGTAAATCGCCATCCACAACCTGTTCGAATAATGGGCAGAGTTCAGAAAAAACAGAAAAATAAGGCAATTAAAGTGAAAATAAACTACCATGTGACTAACATCCATCAATAGGTTTTTAAGAGTAGAAAAAACAATGATGACAACTAAAGTGACACTCTGTACAACCCCGAAATTACAATTGGTAGATCCTGCACACGGAACTATGGTGAGCACCATGCGCACGATGAACATTACTCACTGTCCAATGAACATCACCCAATGAGCGACACCCAATGAACAATGAGCGTCACCAAATGAACAATGAGCGTCACCAAATGAACATCAGTTGGACATCACCCAATGAACATTAATGAACATCACCCAATGAACATCAGTTGCACATCATCCAATGAACGTCACCCATGAATGTCACCCAATGAACATTAGTTTGTGTTAAAAGAACACTAAGTTCACACACAAAGAACAATAATCAGTTCTCCAATGAACAAGACTCCAAAATTGATTTGACATGAAAATTTTTAAATTTTTGAAAATTTGAAAATGTCAACCAATGAACATTAGTTTATGTTAAAAGAACATTAAGTTCACTCAAATGAACAATAAAGTAAATCAAAAGAACCAACTGGTGTTCATTGTGTGATGTCCAACTGATGTTCATTGGGTGATGTTCATTGGGTGATGTCCAACTAATGTTGATTGGGTGGATCATTGGGTGATGTTCATTGGGTGATGTCCAACTAATGTTCATTGGGTGATGTTCATTGTTCATTGGGTAATGTTCATTGGATGATGTTCATTGTTCACTGTTCACTGACTGATGTTCATTTGACTGACGCGTTTTGAGCTGTGCGCATGTTGCTCTTCATAGTTCCGTGTGTAGGATAGAATTTGCGCCGAAATTATTCAAGATGAAATTTTACACAAAATACACGAGCAGAATATCAAGCATTGGTGGTTAAAATGTCCAAAATAGATTTTTAAGAGAAGCTTCGTTAAGTTATTGGTCCTCAATGCAAAATACTAGCCTTATGATCTATAAACCACTAACTCGAATAAGATACATGTTTGAATAGATTTAAGGTAAAACTTAAATGGAATATGATGGCAATTTTATTGGTCGACCAGAACATTCAGGTAGAAGTCGATCCGGAATGAAGTCAATCCCCACAAGTTAATACTCGATAACACTATCCCGCAAGTTAACACTCGATAACACTATCTATGGTTGGGATAGGAACGAAAAGGAATAAATTATCGGAAAATTTAGAAAAGAAAACCTTATGTTTTCATTTTTTTGAGTTTACCCACTTTTTTTATTATTTAAATTAACCCCGTAATGTTTTCAAAAAATTTAGATTGCACCCCCTTATTGCAACATCCGTTAATTTTTAACGGAGGTGGGTCTCACATATACGATTTCCCTTTCAATTACCCTCCTGCATTCATCTTTCTCTTCCATTTACCCTCCTAAATTCATCTCTCTCTCTTCCAATTACCCTCCTGCATTCATCTTGTCTTTGACTATGCTCTCTACAAAATACTCCTATTTTCTATAAAAGTTTGGTTTTTTTATTGCTGCTTTGTTGAAATACGTTAATGTTGTTGAAAATTAATACATTATTAAAGTGGTTGTTGTTAGCCTAATCTATCTATATATATATATATTAAAAAACGTAAGCACGGATTGCAATCCGCCACATGTCAGTCTCCCTTCTTTTCAACAATATGTTTATCAATGTTATTCTCATAAAAAAGTAAAAATTGTCCATGAAAAGCTTCGAACCCGTGAGGGGAAAACTTTATTTACCCACCGGGTAAACTACCCACCATTAATAGAGAGTATGATAGTGGAATCCAATTTAGCGTATTTAATAATTTTATAATACATCTATTAGTGGTGGGTAACTTACCTAGTGGGTAGATGTGGCAATACTCAATCCGTGACCTAGAGTATGGAATATAAATGCTCAACCATTGCGCTACTACATTAATGTTGCTTCTTTTATCAATTTTAATAATTACATTAGGTTTTCAATGAAAACAATAATTAAGTTACATTAATTGCATTTATGAGTAATACTAATTTATAACTTTTTATTAATCTTTTTCTACAACAAAATAGTTGTCTTAAAGTAGGAAAGTGGGTCCGAGACTCTAAAAAAAAAGGATTGAAGTGTAATACATATAAATCCCAAAGCATCAACAGCATCGTGGGCCTAAATACTAGTTTTTAATCATATTATGTTTGGAAGTTGTTAAAATTCTCAAAAATGGAAAAAAGTGGTACTATTGGACTCCATTTACTTGAATACCTTATTCCCTTTTGAAATTGTTGATGCCGAGTTGTTGATTTTTTTCCTTGTTGATTTGCTGCTGCTATTTAGTTGATATTTAATTGTTCCTGATTTGTTGTGCCTTAAACAATGTAGGATGACCCCAAGTTACACAACTCATCTCCTACTGATTTTTGCATTTGGGTTGTAGATTCAACTGATTAATGGATGAGAGATAGTTACATAAACGATGAATGCAGGAGGGTAATTGGAAGAGAGAGATGAAGGCAAGAGGGTAACGGGAAGGAAAATATAGTATTTGTCATGTGCTCAACTAGGAAAAAAATATAGTAGTTTCTTCTTGCCTTTCCTGTAGCCATGTAGCCAACCCCCTCTTCCTGTGACGCTCGGACTCGCCTGAACACCCTGCCCATATCCGTGTCTACACGACCCGACTCGGGTGCTGACACGGAATACGGGTCGGATCCTAGGGAGAGAAACTGGACTCGGCAGTTTTCTGGGCGCCTAAGACCTTGCTAGAAGCTTTGAAATACACTAAAAAAGTTCTGGCTATTTAAATCCCCACCTTGCGCTGCAGATGAAAAGGAAAGAGGGCTCAAAAGTTGAGAAGAGGAAGCCATGGAATTGAAGAGGAAGCCATAGAATTGAAAAGAAAGCTAAAGTGAAGAAGATGAAGCTAGAGACTTTTCTTTTGTTGTCGTTTGATTTTACTTGTTGGACTTTTCAACTTAAATCATTTGATGTGAAAAAAATTTAAATGTTGAAAAACATGTCCCCCAGTCCATATCCAAGATTTGGATCCTTTTGGAACGTATCCGGGAGCCCTTGATTTTGAGGTTTGGAGGATTTGACACTCGGACCCATACCCGTGTCGAATCCTCGTCCCCGAGTCCGAGCATCACAGCCCTCTTCTACATCACTACTCTCTTAACTTCTCAAGCAAATGTGTTATGGTATATTCTGCTTCAATATGGAAGAGCGGTCCTCTATCACCATTCTCGTTAGCGAGATAAGGACAAGGCAGACATAGATTTAGGCCACAATCTAAGCTCTTGTCTTCCGTGTCCTTTTCTGCAGTGTAGGCAAATGGACACCACCACAGCACAACAAGCTGAAAGATTCAAGCAGCACAGTTCTCACCTCAGCAAGCTTCTGCTTGTCTTTGTTTTTACCATCAACATTCCCCCCCCCCCCCAACCCCCCTCCTTTTTCTCCCATCTCACTACTCTCTGACTTCTCATGCAAATGTGTTTGGTATATTCTGCTTTAAAATGGTAGTGAGGATAATCATAACTATAAGAATAGCACAATCATTGATGTGAAGTACAAAACTGAAAGCAACACAACAAGTGCCTCAAAATTTTCAACATACAAAGACTTTTAAGAAAACATACCAGCAACTCGACGCCAGATATATCAACTGCCTTTAATGAAACAAGCTCCCTCAGGCGTTCAGGTGTTGATATAAGAAATTCAGGTTCACAAGTCTTTAGACTGCACGAAAAGAATCTTTATGATGAGAAAAGTAAAGCAATAGATCCATAAAGCTATAACTGCACCACAAGGCACTGAATCCAAGCATCTATTACTAATGGTTTTTGTTAATTAAGAGTCAAATTCCAGAAAAGGTTGCTGATTGAGAATTGAGCAGCCTCCTAACCAAAATTTACTTGCTTATATTTTATATTAGTAATTGCTTGGTTGACACAAATTTATATGTTCGGCTGACATTGCCCAGGAAATGCTACTTCCCATAAAATGTGGTAAGTTGCTTACCTAGACCCAATATGTTGAAACCTTAGGAAGTAGAACTTCTTACAATCAACCAAACGACATTTAGAACAATGATTTGACATGGAATTGTACATAAACCGCCTCACAAAATCTTTACATCAGAAATATCAATTTATCAAGCAGTAATTAACTAATTTCCAATAAACTACTACTTAATAAAACATAATTATTTTAATGTTGCCTGTTTCCTAAAGTTCGCTCAGAACAATCTTGCGTAGTCCTCAGAATAGACTACTATTAAAACATATATTCAAGAATGCAGTACAAAAAGTTCATAAAAGACCCTATAAATCTGTGGAAAAAGATTAAAAAATAAAAAAGTATACACGTCTTCCATCATACGAAAAGGATGGAGATCCCACACATACCCTTGAACTTGATGCTCTACAGGAGTACCAGGATGTAAACTCACTGTGTGTAAGCCGAAAGATTTTAAGGACTTGAACACCATTCGAACCTGAAAGAAACAAATCGAATGTAAGAAGAACAAAACCTCGGGAAGGACCTTTAGAAAGAGAGAATGTGCAGGTGAGAAGACTATTTGGGGACATGCCATAAATTTTAAGCTAGGGGGGACTCGTATAAGAAACATAATAATAGTACCTCCGTTCTTTAATAACCACTACCTTTCTCATTTTACACTATTTATACCTCTCCATTTAATCAACTATAATAATTAATGCACAAGGATAAACATGAGCATGTAGGATCTAGTTACATTCGTCTCGGTATATACTTAATAATTAAAATCAACTTTCTTCAATTTTTACTTAAGTATAATTAGAGTTATTAATGTTTAAAGTAGCATGTTGGAAGGCGTGAAACTCTATATGTAGTGGTCTTTGAAGAACGGAGGAAGTATTATAAATAGGTGCCACAAGAAATTTTAATTTGAGTTGTAGTTATGTAGTAGAAGCAAAAATCATCAATTCTAAGTGCCAAACTAAAATCTCTTCACCTCTTATGATCCAGCTCATGAAAATTTTTAGATAATATATTAAAAATATTATTATATGAATCAATTCAAGTAGGAAATGATCAAAAAATTATAATTTGGATCACCCATCTTCCCAGAGTTGCATGAGAAATATTACCAATATTATCAACAAAGAGCAAGTAGGATATTGCTTGCACCAATGAAGCTACCAAAATCCAATAGTCCAACCGGTGGTGACATGTGATTTTTTATTATATATACTCTCTTATATAATGTCTTGTTACGGCAAAAATTTATTCGAGCAACGGCGCAAAGCAGTATTTGAGCCCGTGAACTTAACGACTTTGTGCAACAGCATTAGCTCAAAATATACTTTGAGATAAGATACATACTTCAATTATTATCTTACCATTAAAGTAAAATGGAGAGTTTGGGCAAGTTTGGAGAACGCAATATATATTATTGGAGAATACATTGAGTGTTGCAAAATGTTCCGTAAACGGTAAAATCAATTCTAACTCAAACTTCTACCTTGAGAGAAGGGTGGCGTGAGTTCTTTCCTTGTCTCCCTTGATACAAAAAATGGAAAAATGAATTTGTAAATCCCTATCAACCGTCAGTAATTTTTCTTTCAGAAAGATTAATTATGATCTTATGTCCTACATATATCCATTGTCTAAAAAATAAGCCTATCCTTTTAAGAATAAAAAATGGAAGTTGAATGTGAACAATCTTGTGCATAAAATTCTTGATCCATATCCACTTTCCCATAATAATCTTTTTGGAGGATAAAGAGCACCCACTAATGTAAGGATTTACTTTTAGTTTTATTTTGACAAAGGTTGGGAACAAAAGTATATCTCGATAGAATTTGATTGAGTCATCTACTTTCCCACATTATCTCGACTTCATTGTTGTTGTTATAGTCATTGTGGTATTGACTTTTTTACATATAAATAAAATGGTTAGTCCTTATTCATTGTAAGCCTTGATAGTGTTACTTGTCATTTAGTATGAAAGTTTAGATTATAATGTTACCAATCTATAGTAAAAAGTTAAAAAGTATCATATGATGATGATATAAGAATATGACAAAGAAAAAATCTAAGGGCAAAATATTGGATGAGGTGCATATTTCATAATGGTACAAAAAAGAATACAGATATATGTGCAAAAAAGTTTAAAATGGAAAAAAGGAGTGAATGTAAAAAATTGCATAACAGGAAGATAACTGAACCAACGAACCTGAGATGCTTTCTCCTTTGACGATACAAGATATAACAGGAAGGGGGTGGTAAATGAAATCCCATGCATCTCCTTCTGTGAAAGGCTGTCAGCTGCCGCAGAGGCTACCCAGACCAGTTTATGCGCAGAAGGACCAGTTCCACTCTTTTCCAATATATCCTTCCCCTTGGAATACGACGTCCAAAATTCAAGTCCCCATGAGTCAACAAACATATATTTATACTGCTCCTCTCTAAGCAGACCAACAACAAGCAAAGAATCCCGCATACAGTTCAAGCATGAGGTAAGAAACTTAGATGGGCAGCCAGAAGTTCTTAAGGTACAATCTTCCAACTTCGATCTTTTTGCCTTGGGAACATCTAAGTTCACATCTTTTAAGGTTCTTTTATTATTTAGCGACCGTTTGCTCGTGCCAGTGCTAATATCTTGCTTCCCATGTCTCTCATTGTATGGATCCTCAGCCGTGGGAAGACTAAAGCACATTCCCTAAGAAAGATAAGTTGAAGCCAACAAGAGAGAAATAAAATGAGCACGCTATCCGAACATTATATGTATTCATCAAAGAAATGGTCTATTGACAAGAAACCCTCAGTTCTTGTCGTCATGACCAAACAATTGAACTAAGAATTTATCTTTTCTCTTTGTATTCTTGCTTGCAAGCTATCCAATTTAGCAGCGCTATCGGTGAATCATTGTTACACAAAAGTAATTTAGCAGCGCAATCCAACTCTGACGGTGAGGTTAAATCTGTAATATATTTTTAAAATGTATCTAACTGTAAGGTAAAAATAACAATTCTAGCTTCATTAAACAAATAATTTAACAAGATAATCATTTAATGGTTTCTAATATGATCTGTAATCATAAGACTAATGGTGAAACACAAGAAAAGTGGACTAAATAAAAGCCAAATATGACCTAAATACAGAATAATTTTCTAAGTTCATTTTTCAGATAAACATATCAATCTTATTCAAGAAAACCGTCACAAAAGAACTACGAATTTAGATTGTGTTTTAAATGTATTGACTAGAAATTGAAACCAAAGTTAGGAATTCGATGAAAGAAGATTTTAGTTTTCAGGTAAGCCTGATTTGATATAAAATTTTAAAAAAATGTTAAATATACAATGTGAAATGTAAAGAAAGCAATGAAATGTAAGAAATTGAGAGAGAAAAGAGTGAAAAACCTGGCATTGGCGGCGCTTGCCAGATTGGCGACGCTTCTTGGCGGCAATAAGAGAAGCAACGCGATTAGAGACAGAAGAAGGATCTTTAGAGAGCTTCTTTCTGATAGCTTTATTCTTCTTCTTCGCCCTAAAATCATCGCCCTTCGCCATTCTTGATAACTAACTTCTCTTCTCTTCTCTTCTCTGTGAGGAGGAGTTGAGGACTGAGTTAAGGGCAACGAGGGTTTACAAGACTATTGGAGACTGCAGAGAATGGGGAGACGTGGGGGGATAAGTTAAACCGTGCAATCTACGAAGTATATATGTCGGGTCGGTGGGTCGGTCAAAATAAAATATTTTCAGGTTTGAGTTGATTTATAAACTTTGTTCAAGATTTAACATGTTCACCAAGTAGTACTTGATATAGTAATAAGGAGAGTACCTTTTCACTCCTCAAAAAAAAAAAGGAGAGTACCTTTCCAACCCACTAGACGCACTTTCAAGGTAGGGATTCTCCTTCTCCTTCCCCTCTACTCTCAAGTGTCCGACCCATTAGGACCCGAGTGGGGTCCGGGCCACTTCTTTTTACCAAAAAAGAAAGAATGAAAGATCCAACGTGTTCGGTTTCGGGTCGACTCAATGTGTTAAGGGATTTGAACTTGCTCTTTATTTATTTAGTTTTTTGGTTATATATGTAACAAAATATAGACAATATACATTGGAAATAATAAGTTATATAAAATGTAGTCATTTACAACTGAATTCAACCATAAAAATTAAGTCCACATTTAACGAAATTTATTTTTGGAACCAAATACTCTAGTTGAATCTTTTTTTAGCAGTAAAATTCCCATAATTTTATATTACTGCAACAAATATAATGGTTTTTCGGTCGGTGTGGGTAAAAATGTTTTTTCCGAGTTCTGATATAATCGGGTTCGAGTCAAAAAGTTGTATTCAAAACCCATTATTTCCGGGTCGGGTTTCGGGTCCGGTCAGATTTTAACAGGTCTACTAGGAAGAGATCAAGAGCAACATAAAAATGCAATTTTATTGAGAAGACAAATTTTTCCTCTTAAAAATTTAATGTCCACATTGAGATAACTAATCTATATTATTAATTCAAAATAGTGCACTTTTTATGGGAGGCAATGAGAAGCGTGAAAAGCATAAATCCTGCTCCCACCTTACATCCCACCAAAAATCATCAAATTAATTAAAAAAAACAAAATTGAAAACTAAAAACCACCAACACCTTACAAAAATAATTACGGAAAACCAGAAAAAAAAAAAACAATCGCACGTCCCTCTAAACGATTCAATTTTCACTTTCAAGTTAGAAATATGTTATCTGTTCTTACGAAAATAAAAATTGTTTGCAAAACTGCTCCTCTTTCAACTTACTTGCAATTTGTTTATTTCATTCCAAATTTCTAATTGCCCCTTTAATTCTAATGATCCATCTTTTGCTCTTCCTATAGTCCCTCATAAAAATGAATTTTTGCGTTAGCTGTCGTATGAAGAACATAGTGGGATGGCATAGTATGTGAACGGTTAGTGTTCCGGCATCGTTAATCAGAAGTTAATTTGTAACCAAAATTTAGAGGTAATTATCACTTTACTTACACCAAAGATTGCTAAAATTTAATGGATATTGTAACTGAATTCTTCTCCTAATTACACCTTCTTCACTACCCCTTAAATTGTTATTTGTTGTATTAAACCATCATAAATTTGGAACCCGAGAAATTTTATAATTTTGAAATGTGGTTAAGGCGTTGGATTTGTGATTTTTCGCGTAAATAAGTTCCCCTTCTTTTGAGGTTAACTCATGTTTTCAAATGGTCATATCTCACTCGTTTGTTATCAGAATTGAGCTTGTGACCAGTCGTTGAAAAGTTAACGAGCTAATTAATGTCCCATTGGAAGTTTCTAAAAATATTGTCTCTTGATAAGACTTAGGTTTGTTAAAAGTTATTGTTGTGTGCGTTCTGTGTACTTTTTGTTTACAGCATGATGTCATGTTTCTTAAATGACTTTGGTAGTATTGTGGAGTATCCTAAGGCATGTTTTTTTTTTTTTTGAAACCATCCTAAGGCATGTTTGGAAGTGTAATATTAGTACTTGATGCGATTTATTAATTTTTAAGATTATATTATGCCATGTTTGAGTTGTCGACGTCGTAATGTTCGGGGGAGAATGATACTACTGTTATAAAGGAGGAGGCGCTAAAGACTAATAACAACGTAAAAGTGATAATTAACACGCAGAGTTTAACGTGGTTCACTAGCAATATGTTAGCTATGTCCACCAGACCAGAGGGAGATTAGTTTTATTAGGAGAGAACCAGAATACAGAATAGTGTTAGGCAACACTAAGATAATCAGATGAGTGAATACTAATTCAATACGGCCATAGATTTAACTTAAGGGTTTAAATAATCACCCTTAGAGTTAACCTAAACAAACTTGGGCCTAAAACCCATAATAGAATATAAGGTTTAGTCAAACCTTATAATACGAGAAAAGCTAAGTCGTGCTTGGTTATTCGAACCAACAGATATTCAAGACATATCTAACAAATCTCCACCTTGACTTGAATACTCCCAAAACCACAGATGTACCAGATGCAACAGCCAAGTTGCCAGATGTACCAGACTCTCCCTCTGAACCAGATTGCTCCTTAAGAGCTCAGATTCCCAGATTGCCCCATAAGAGGCCCAGACTCTCATAAATGCTTAATCAGAAACCTCAGACTCTGAGATTGCCCCTCAGGGCCCAGATTGTTCCATAGGGAACCCAGACTCCCACTTAAAGGAATAGACTCTAATGACTTAGAACATTCAGCAAGTCCAAGCAATGTTGGAACTTGCCATATGGAACAGACTTGGTGAACATGTTTGCTGGATTATCAGCAGTAGCAATCTTCTTCACTTTTATCCTCTTCTCGTTCCTCAGGAAATGATATCTCACATCTATGTGCTTAGTCCTCTCATGATGGACTTGATCCTTGGCTAAGCATATTGCATTGAGACTATCACAATAAACCACAGCCTAATCATGATGTAAACCCATATCACCAACTAGCCCCTTCAACCAGATTCCCTAGCTTTAATCAATGCCATGTAATCTGTCTCAGTAGTAGACAGAGTCATTGTAGCCTGTAGAGTTGCCTTCCAACTCACCACTGAACCTCCAAGAGTGAACACATAGCCAGTCATAGATCTCCTATTGTCCACATCTCCAGCATAATCAGAATCAGAATAGCCAGTGACTAAACACTATGCATCATTCCCATAAACAAGACCCACATCAGAAGTACCTCTAAGGTACCTTAATATCCTCTTCACAGCCTGCTAATGCTCATTCCCAGGTTGCCCCATGAACCTGTTGACAACACTCACATCATGTGCAAGATCAGGCATAATGCAGACCATAGCATACATCAAGTTTCCTACTGCACTAGCATACGTGACTCGAGACATGAACTCCTTCTCAGCTTCAGAATGAGGTGCAAACACACCAGACAGACGCACATTCACAGCGCTAGGAGTATCTATATGTTTAGCTGATGACATGCCAAACTTAGGCGATATCTTCTCAATGTAGCCCTTTGTGAGACAAAGAGCTTACCTAGATTCCTATCTCTATAAATCCCCATACCCAGAATTTTATGTGCAGCACCAAGATCCTTAATCTCAAACTCTGAACTGAGAAGAACCTTCAACCTCTGTATATCAGACTTGGACTTTGCAGCTATCAGCATATCATCTACATATAGGACCAGATAAATCATCGAACCATTAGCAGACTTGTTGTGATACACACAACAGTCATACAGACTCCTAATGTAGCCTAACTTCACCATATAGCTGTCAAACCTCTTGTACCACTGCCTAAGAGACTGCTTGAGCCCATACAAAGACTTCTTCAGTTTGCATACATACTCTTCTCTGTCAGGAACTTCAAACCCCTCTGGCTAAGTCATATAAATCTCTTCCTCCAACTCTCCATGTAGAAAAGCTGTCTTCATATCTAGTTGCTCAAGTTCCAAATTTTGATGTGCCACCATAGCTAGTAACACCCTGATGGAAATGTGTCTGACCATTGGCGAGAATATCTCATTAAAACTACTACAAAACGCGTCATTTCTCTGCGCTTTTTAGGCAATATATCGGCGCTTTACTGCGCTGAAAGCGCCGAGATTTTGGTCGTCGAGAACTCACCTTGTAAGTGTTTACTCCATCATCAATTGCTCTTCCAAAATACTATCGGTACTTCCTCGTAATAGCACTGTCGTTATCGAGTTCCCGCCTTCTTCATTTCTTACAATAGTAACCTGTAGGAGAAAATTATATCAAAAAGGATGGATCCTTGCAGCCATTAATAGAAGAGGACTGGAGAGAAGACACAATAGGAAGCCTGTGAGAACAAAAACTAAACCTTTAAAATGATAACTGCAGTTAGAGAGCCTGGAAGGAAACAAACCCAACAGAGAGAAAGAAGTAAAGTACACACAACATTAGCATTTCCTGCATTGGTCACTGATGTTGCAAAGCTTTCAGTAGGGACGTTGTCCAAAAGGCATTTTCAAGTTCCAACAATCAGAGATGATATGCAGAACCTCAATTTTGGGAATGGCACAGCCTCTACTTTTTCCTTACTACATAACAGTACTTAATGCAAATTACTATAACCATTTCTACGCAAAATATTCAGAGAAACAAGGGAAAGAGCTTCACAACTCTGCAATTTAACATAGTCTAATTAGTAATAAATGTCTTTCGAGGTTACACACACTAAGGAAATAGGTGTTAGCTATTGGAAAGGGATTCAAAACTAACATCTAATATTGATTAACATTTTGAACTTTGAAATGATAGTGTATTAGTATGTTATGTAACATGTACTAAGCAACGAGAACATTTAACAAGTAGAGACTTATGGTGTAATAACATTCAGCACATAAAACTTGAGCCAATCATGGAAACCTTAGGGGTATGCCACTAGTCCTTCCTGTCCCCCCTGCCCCTTTCTCTCCCTCCACCTAATCACTCAATAAACATAATTTAATTATTTGTCATATGATTAAACACATTCAAAATTTCATTTCTCTAACTCTCTCCTTTCCACCATCTTGCTCTCCCTAATGAACACTAATGAGTCACTTCTTTGGATCAGTAGTGCATGACATCAAAAAAGTTGGTGATCATATTAGATTAAAAGTTTCCCAAATCCAATGGATTTACACAAACATTAAAATCAAAAGGTTGCTTTACTTATAATTATGACTAGCCTTCAGCAGGGTGCTCGATGCCAAAAGGTAAAAATCATAATCCTAATTTAACATGCTCAAAACTAACCCACTCGGTACCATAGGACCTAATAAAGATAATTTATACAAGTTCATGAAGTCCACGTATTTTCAATTTTCGGGCAAGAGATTCGGAAAGGGCTTTCACGAGTGACAAAGTCCATCTACTTTCAGGAAAAAAACTTAGCTAAACAAAAGCCAAAGTCGCACAGATTTAGGAAGGCTTGCACTTGAAACCTTACCTTTTCCTTTTGAGCATCCAGCTTCTTCAATTAGAGCCAAATCATAATTGTCTTTAGCCCGAGTTAGTGTTTTTTTTTGTAAGTAAAGTAATATATTAACAGCCAAAAAACCAGCACCATTTACAACCTAAACACCCTTTAAGAGACTTTACGAACCTTCTAGGAAGGACTCTAAAGCTCAGAAAGGGGACAAAACAGACCCTCTATACAAAAATTCCTTGTATCCACTCCCTATCTATACTGCTTACTTTTTCATTTATAATGCTATACATTCTATCTTTAACTAAACTTTTAATCTATGCTATTAGCACTCTAGTACATAAATCTTTTTTGTCCTAAAAAGCTATATTTCTATGAATCCATAAGTTGTAGACTAGTCCTGCTATACAAGTTGTAACCACTTTATTTCTCACCTTACCCCGCCCCCCACCCCCTATATATGCATTTGATCCATAGGAGGAACTCATGGATTGTCTGAGATTTGTTTTTCACCCCCAGGCAGCTCTGGATCTGTTGGAGGGCTGCCCTACTATATTCACAGGAGAAGAAGAGGTGTTGATGAGTCTCTGGTTGCTTCCCACAGAAACTGCAAAGGTCATCATCAGCAATACCAAATCTATGTAGCCTGTCTTTTGTTTGCAATCTCCCCTTAACTGCTAGCCAAGTGATAATTCTATGTTTTGGGATTGAGTATCTATTCCAGACCCCACTACACCAATGCTGCACATCATCAGTTTTTTGAGTTTGTTTGTATACTTTGCCAATAGAGTATTCTTGTTGGGAACCCTAGTTTTCATTATCTATCATCCTTAGCTGATCTCTTGTTTTACAGATATCCTTCACAACCCAACTTGCACCACTTGGTGGGGAGAATTCCCACCAGTTTGAGTGTTAGATGTACACTGAATGTATCCATTTCACCCATAGTGTATCTTTCATAGCACCAATATGCCATACAAATTTACTAACAGCATCCCTATTCTAGTTCTGCACATCTCTAATGCCCAGGCCTCCATTTTTCTTTGGTAGGCACACCTCATCCCAACTTACCTTACCTGTGTTCTCACTCGAGGCTTTGTTGGTCCAGTGGAAGTTCCTGCAAACTCTCACAATTTGCTTCAAAATACTTCCTGTGATTATGAAATCCTGAGCCCAGTAGCTATGAATGCTCATAAGTACAGAATTTATGAGTTGAATTCTAGCTGCATATGACAGGTTCCTTGTGGACCATTGTGGGATTTTCATGGTCATTTTCTCCACCAGCATATTACAATATGTAGTTTTGAGTTTTCTTGAGCAGATTGGTACTCCTAGATATTTGAAGGGGAGTTCACCTATACTGAATCCAGACATGTGAGCCAATCTCTGAACTTCACCATTTTCCATCCCCACACTGTATATTTCCGATTTACCTTTGTTTGCATAGAGTCCAGAAGTTTCAGGAAAAAAAAGCAATGCCCTATAGCATTAGGTATGCAGATGGCACATATCCTTTGCAGAATATTAGCAGGTCATCAGCAAAACAAAGGTGGTTCAGTTTCATAGGTTCACATCTTGGATGGAATTTGAACATATCCATGTTTCCGATATGTATGAAACTTCTAGACAGATATTCCATAGATATAACCAATAACAGAGGGGAAATTGGGTCTCCTTGTCCAATACCTCTTTTCCCAGCAAAGAAACCTTGGGGGTGCCATTTATCATCAAAGAGAAATGTGGGGTAGATACACAAGCCATAACCACTTTAATGAAATGGGTTGGGAATTTCAAGTGAACTAGCATTTCCTCAAGAAAATCCCAACTAATGGTGTCATAGGCTTTCCTAAGATCAATTTTCATCATACATCCTCTTCTTTTTTGGCCTTTTTTATATATTTTAACAATGTCTTGACACACAAGCACATTATTAAAAATACTTCTACCCTTAACAAAGGCACCTTGATTTTGAGAAATTATATCAGGTAATACCAGTCTCAATCTAGTATAAATCAATTTTGTAATTATCTTATATAGAATAGAGCAACAAGCTATAGGCCTATAATCACCTACTGAGGCTAGACACTTTACTTTAGGGATTAGGGTAATAAGGGTAGTATTTACCTCCTTCAGCATACATCCAGATTGAAAAAATTCATTGACTGCAGCTATCATATCCTCTCCAACTATACTCCAGGAAGCTTTGAAAAACTGGATATTGAAGCCATCCATTCCAGGTATTGTTTGGAATAGAGAAAAGTGCTTCTTTAATTTCTTCATTAGTGAACTGTAAGCTCAGTTGCTGCTTGTGTAGTTCAATGAGCACTGGACCTCCTTCTATGACCTGTCTGCTGACATTCCTCTCTTTTCGCCATGTGGTCCCTAGTAGCTCTTTATAGAATTTGATGAATGCATCACTCACAAAATCAGGTGTGAAATTCCATGATCCCATTTCATCTTTAATAACATTGTAACTATTTTGAGCTTTTCTAATCTTCAAGCTCTGATGGAATAATTGGGAGTTTTCATCTCCCTTTGCCACCCACCTTGCTTTGGCCTTTTGACTGAGGTATGCCAGATATATTTAATGGCTTCTGTGTATGCCTTCCTGTGTTCAACCTCTTGAGTAGCTAGGTGTTGATCATGAGGCCTATTGTGTAACTGCTTCTGTATATAAGCTAAAGCAGCAACATTTTTTGCTTCATTTACACTCACATCCCCATATAGAGAGTTGTTAAGCTTTTTAAGATTCAGCTCAACTTTTTTCAGTTTTTGCACAATTCAAAACATGTGATAGCCCTGCACATTTGTTCTCTAGTTGTCACTAACCACACTTAGAAATTCTGAGTGCCCTCTCCAGAAGTTGAAGTATCTGAATGGTTTCTTTCCTTGGTTCAGAGGGTAAGCTCTTACAATTCGTGGGCAGTGATCAAACTCACCATCACACAAGTATGTGATCTCTGCTTCAGTGAAGTTGTTTAGCCATTGAATGTTGCATAAAGCTCTATTAATCTTGGAGAAGACCCTGTGTTCTCCTGCTTGTTTATTTGACCATGTGTAATGGTTTCCAGAAGTCTTCGTCTCCACCAAATTGCATGCCAACAAGCATTCTCTCATATCCACAATTTCACCTTCATGTATGGCTGAGCCAATTCTGTCATCATATTGCATCACAGAATTAAAATCCCCTAACAACATCCAAGCTCATTGTATCTGTACCTCATATCTTTTTAAAGCTGACCATAGATCATTTCTAGCCTTCCTTTCATTAAAGCCATAGATAAAAGTATAGTAGAATGTACTATTCCTATTCACAATATCACTCTACAATGAATACACTGTGGTGTATAATCTAGGATATCAATCTGAAAGGCAGTGGGGTCCCATCCAATCACAATCCTAACCCTATCCAAACAAGTGTTGTTAGAAGTAATGCACCAATTAGGACATAATTAAAGGTACAAAGCACCAAGAGAGGCTGCTTTGACCTTTGTTTCTAAGAGGCCAAACAGCTTAATTTTATGTGTTAAGATGAATTGCTTAACTTCATTATGTTTACTAGCTCTGTATAGCCTCCTCCTATTCTAGCTCAGTATGTTATCCATTACATACAGAGGGCTCCCCCCTCTCAACTGTATGCAATGAGCTGTGTTCTGGCTCCATTTCTTAACCCTCAAGTACATTATGTCCCTCTTCATTCATGAGCAGCTGAAATGAGTTTTGCATTGCCACTCCTGTTCCTTCATTCTTCCCATTTTCTGCTTGTGTTGGTTTGTGAGTTTTAGTGGTTTTCACCTTCTGAAAACCTGCTTTATGAGCATCTTCTCTCCCTACTTTCACCCAAACCTGTTTCTGTTTCTTAGTGCATACTTTCTCTGTGTGCCCAATCCCTTTGCAAGTCTTACAAAAGTCAGGTTTCCATTCATAAATCACCGCTTGAGTGATCTTCTCAGCTTTTTCATTTTCAAAGTATATAAACTCAAGGAATGTGTGTTGGATGGTAACCTCTACTATGACTCTAGCATAGAGTAGTTTGTCTCTACTCAAAGTTGCCTGATCAGCTTTTATAAACTTGCCCACTCCACTCACAATCTTTTGTATGCTTTTCACTCCCCAATATTTCAATTCAAGTTGGTGAAGTTGAATCCATATAGGTATGCTTTTCACATCCTCTTTGTTCAAATTCAAATCAGGGTTCCAGGCTTTAACCACAAATGGTATGTTATCAAACATTAGATAGGCATCCTCTAAGACCTGTTGTTGAGTAGTTTTAGTGTCAAACCTAATAATGTAAATTCCTTTTCCTATAGCAGCACATTTATTGATTTCATATTTCCCCCATACTCTCTTTGTGAAACCCTCAATTACATGTAATGGTGGGTTTGCCTCATTAACATAACATATGACAGCAGTGTCCCAATAGCTAATTTCATCGTGTATATCTTCTAGTTAAATTTTAATTATTGAATGCTCATTTTCAGATTCAGAAATAGAAGTGTTAGGTATTTCCTCACCAGTTTGTAGTCGCCTATGGGTTTTCTTCATTACTGTCATCCACTCATTGAATTGTTGCCTCGTCTCCTCTTTTTCTTCAAGCTCTTTCATTGCTGCTTTTGGGATAAGCAATTCATCCAGCTCTAAATCTTCGGGCATTCGTAATGTTTCAATCCCATGTATTTGAGCTATGGGTTTGTATTTTTCGTATTGTGCACTGTTAGGCACTTTCTTCTCTTTCTCTGGTTTTGAATCTGGGGTTTTTGTTGAATTCTTGCTTTTGGATGATCTAGCCATGGCAGTCGATGATTAATCGCGAAAATCGTTAGGCAAGAGTCTCCTCAAAACCATCTCAAAACCCTCTCAAATTGCAGAACAAAATGAAATCAGGCTACTTGAAGGGTACTTCCCTGAGTTAGTGGTTTACTTGAACAATAATAATTAGTAATTTATAGTTGAACACTGCTTGAATTTGGAGAAGGTGACTCCAGGCAAGTTGCTGCAGTTTTAGACTTCTTTCTTTTATTTTCTTTCACTTCCTGCCAAGAGACAAATAAATGAGGTTATAACAATAAGAAGAAAAGGCCAACTTCAAGAACTATGGAAACAAATTGTGAAAAATGTACAAGGACAGGTGCTAGCATTTACATTAAACTAATCTATGAATCACGATGACCAAGCCGGAAAATAGAAATGAGAATATAGATCATACCATCTTATACCTTCTCCTGCAAAAACCTTTCAACTTCTGCTGGAAAAGCAGCTCCTACTAACTCCAGATTTTCATCCAAACCATCAGAAGCAGATGCTACATCCACCATCAGCATGAAGCTGAAGACCGACCATTCAATTCATCCAAACCACTGCAATATCTATCAATGTAAATCTCCTCAGACTCAAAATAAGAACCTACGACATTATTGATATAATGATTTCATATAGAGTTTTTCCCTTCATGTACAAGCTAAATTGTGCGGCATTGACGCTCTTAGGAGCCATTTATGCTAAGTATTTCGATATAGTTGTGGTTTGTCTGTTTTATAACGTTTTGCAGGTTTTAGGGAAAAACTTCCTATTTACTTGGCATTTTGACCACCACACTGTAGCAGAGAAGTTATGAGGCATGTAAGAGGTCTCGAGATTCTGTTCAAGCTCATTTGAAGAAGGATTATTAAAGAAACTTGGCGTCTGAAGCCAAGTACAAAGCTCCCAAAACTTTAGATCTTCCGCCTGATCGGATAGCATTGCCCGATCCCATCGAGTGGACTAATACTTAAAATTTTTGCTGGTTTTGGAGCTGCTGAAGAAGAAGCCTCGTCCGATGACGTCAGGCAGCCTTGCCCGATCGGGTGCAAATGTTGCGGCCCTGATCGGGTGGTCGTCACTCGATCTCATCGGGTGGATGTGCTTTTATTAGTGCTAGAGTATTGTTCCCAGGCCCGATCGAGCGGAAGACACAGAGAGTGCGATTTTTTGTCTTTTCCGTCTTATCTTATTGCTTTCTTAGGTTATTATAAATTTTATTTTGTTTATTTTTACATGTAACTTTAATTATTTTAAACACTTAGAGAGCTTTTAGAGTTAATTTCCATTAGTTTTCGTTGTAGAGGAGATCAAACCTTGGTTCAATTCAATTAAAGTTATTGCTTTTTGTCAAATTGGTAATCTTCTCTCTTATTGCTTTGTTATTATTTCTTAATTATTCTAGTTTACTTGTTGATTATTCAATTATTAGTTCATGATGCAATTATTAGGGTTTTCTTATTAGTTTTGTTCTTGTTAATTTGATCATGTCTGAGTAGATCCCCTTCTAGTTGTTAGATAGGGAAGCCATGTTTATACCATGATTGTTGTTTAGATTTCTATCGATTTCTAGGGCTTGATTAGAGTGATTGTGGTGTAGTTTGTTCTTGATTAGTGATTAATGTTAGTCGCCAATTTCATTGATTGCTTGTGGTTAATAATTGTTTGCACAAACCCGTCTTACGATTAGAGGCCTAGGACACATCAGTAGTTCTGATTACGTTAGTGAGCAAGTGGCGTATGTTGAACTATGAGCATTGAGACTTAACCATAGCTCAGCACATGCTCTAATCCCTCGACTGTTGACTTAGGTTTTGATAGTTGTTAATCCTATTTGATTGGTATAAACATAGTGGACCGAACTAATACCCTAGAGTTTTAATCCATAGTTAAATCTTAGTTTAATTCTCGTTTTCCTTAGTTTAATTATTAGTTCAGTTAATCTTATCTGATTTCATTTGAAGTAGTTAGTTAGTTGAATATTAACATAGAAACTCTGTCTCCCTGCGGATTCGACCCTGCTTCCATTGACTACCATTGTCAGAGGACTGTAGGAATTATCTTTGAATAGGTGATACGACTTTAGCCTATCAAATTTTGGCGCCGTTGCCGGGGAGATGGCTAGTTTTCTAGTTTTTATTCGATCAATTAGAGTACTTCTTTTTGCCTCATTGGAACCTCCCGCTTCAATTGAGGACATTCTCACGATTTTCTTCTTGTTTCTCTTTTATGTCCAGGTTCAGAAAGAAAACTCATATAATCCCTGGAGATCCCAATACGGAAGCAATACTTTGGGATCTTAGAGTAGAGTTCGAACAAGAGAAAACAAATTCAGAGATTTCTTCATTACTAATGGCGAAATCGCTTATGGGGTGCCTAATCCTGAAGGCATACCCACAGGTCCACAGATGCCCACTATTGCTGCAAATAATTTTGAGATTAAGCCTGCACTAATCAATATGGTGCAGCAAAATCAGTTTGGTGGGCATCCTTCTGAAGAGATTCCAACAACTCTGCAGAACTGTTAAACATCAAGGAGTCACACCTGAGCAGCTTAAAGTCATGTTGTTCGAGTTTTCACTCAGAGATAAAGTTAGAGGTGGTTTAGTGACATCGTTGAGACAGAATGGTCGGGGATTTCTGCTGCATTCCTTCAAGAGTATTACCCTCCCACAAAAACGACAGAATTCAGAAACAAGTTGTCCACGTTTTCCCAAGACCCAGATGAGACATTGAGGGAAGCGTGGACTAGATTCAGAGACCTACAGAGGGAGTGTCCATAACACAATATGGACAAGTGGTTTCTGATGCATACCTTTTATAATGGTTTGCAGCCCTAGACGAAGAGTTTCGTTGATTCGTCTGCAGGAGGAGTCTTTTAGACAAGGCAGTTGATGAAGGCTATGATTTCCTAGCAAATCTCGCAGCGAATGATCATTCCTTGTCTAGGAGTCTGACTAAGAAGGTACATGATGTTGACGCCATTTCACTACTTGTTTCTCAGGTAGCGCAACCGCATCAGAAGTTCGACACAATGAAACCCTCTAGTTCGACATCTCCACCTATGAGTATCAATGCCATGTCAGCAGTTGCACCCATCATCTCATCTTACTGCGAGGTGTGTGGTATCTAGGGCCACTTTGGCGATGATTGTCAGTTCGCTCGGAATCAGATGGAGCAGGCGAATGCTTTTCAACAAAGACAACCAAATAACCCCTACTCCAACACATACAATCCTGGTTGGAAAGATAACCCACTTCTCTCTTATAGAAGCAACAATGTTCAGAACCCACAGCCACAAAATTCCTACCAACAACCACAAAATTCCTATCAGCCTTCACAAAATAACTCAAGACCCAACTACTACCAAAATCAAGGGAATTCCCACAATCATAATTTCCAGCCAGCAGCACAAAATATAGCCCCACAAGAGCCTAGCACATCTGAACTGATGAAACTAGTATTGTCTATGCAAAAGACAAATGAGGAGGCACAGAAAGCTCAAGAGAAACATATGCTGGCTATGCAGAAAGCCAATGAGGATGCACAGAAAGCCCAAGAGAAGCACATAAAACTTCTCGAGACTCAAATTGCTCAATTGGCAGGGAATAATGCTCATAGGCAACAGGGACAATTGCCTGGTCAACCATTACAGAGGGAGCAAGCAAATGTCGTTACTCTTCGTAGTGGCACTGCTTATGCTGCTCCTCCTATGCCCGTTGATGATGATGCTGCTCCTAGCAAGGAGAAGGAGGTAGTAGAAAAGGATTTGGAGAAGAGTTCGACGTTTGATGTCGAACTGTCTGAGGAAGATGAACAGACAGGAAAGAAGAAAGAGAAGGTTTCTGATACACCTTTTACACCAAGGTTGACTTTTCCTCATCGAATGCAAAAGTTCAAAGTGGATCAATAGCTTGGTAAGTTCTTGGCTATGGTCAAGAACCTTCAGGTAACGGTTCCTTTCACATAACTTATTTCTCAAGTGCCTGTTTATGATAAGTTTTTGAAGGAGATGATCACTAAAAAGAGAGATTTTGGTGAGGTAGATAGAGTCGCACTCACTAAAGAGTGTAGTGTTATTTTGCAAAATAAATCTCCACCTAAATTGAAAGATCCTGGTAGCTTTTCCATCCCATGACATGTAGGTGTACTATTTATTGATAAAGCGTTATGTGATTTAGGTGCATCTGTTTCTGTCATGCCATTGTCTGTCTATAATAAACTGAACATGGGGGAACTTAAGTGCACTCAAATTAGTTTGCAGATGGCTGACCGTTTTATAAAATACCCTCTAGGTGTTTTAGAAGACGTCCCTGTTAGGGTGGGAAAGTTTTACATCCCTGTGGATTTTGTTGTGTTGGATATGGAAGAGGATGCCCAAATTCCTATTATATTGGGTAGACCATTTTTTTGCACTGCAAGTGCTGTTATTGATGTCAAGTCAGGGTTTTTGACTTTGAGTGTAGGTGATGATACAATCACTTTTAAACTAACCAATGCTATGAAGTCTCCTATACTTGTAGAGTCTTATTGCAGGATTGATGTGGTAGACAAAGGTGTGATATCTGCATTTCAGTAGATAAGTGATGGTGACCCATTGGAGGTAGCATTGACTGATGGTGATTCGTCAGGCATCGATACTGAAGTCGATGCCTGCCTTGCTGATTTAGAGGGCCATAGAGCTAAACAGGGTCAGGAATTTGTGGTACTTGAAAGTGTATGCTCTAGCTCTACTCCTCAGGTAACTAAGGTGGAACTCAAACCACTGCCTTCTCATTTGAAGTATGCATTTTTAGATGATAAGGAAGAATGTCCTGTGATTGTCAGTACTAAACTCACAGATAGCCAATTTAAAAATTTGCTTACAGCGCTTCGCATGCACAAGAAGGCTATTGGGTATAGTATTGAAGATCTGAAGGGCATTTGTAACAGCCCGGATTTACCGACCAACTTAATTAGAGCTAAACACAGCGAAAACCTTAATCCGGACTATTACCATCACACTCATCGTCCTAAAACGACGAGTATGGAACTCTAAAAACCTGAACTTTTTAAAACTTTAACTATAAAACATTAACACTAAATGAAGTTAACTAAATGATCTGAATGGTATTAATTAAATAATAAAATTATACAGAAAATTCGGCAGAGCTCCGTTTGAAATACGAACCGCCTAAAATTTAACTTAGGACTTGCTTCCAAACTATGAACCTGTATATCATTTTAATAAATTTCCAGCATCTATTCCCAGCTTCTACTTTACAAATTCCTATTTAAAAACTATTTACAACATAACTAAATATTACACTATTACAAAGTCGATCGTCCTCGCCTTAATACATATAAAGATAATTGCAATAAGAATTCCTGCATCAAAGCTTCATAACTTCACTGCTTCCACCTGAAACTAATACGACATTGCCACCCACCCAAGTGACAGGCCACAGAAATGACAAAACAAACATTTGACTCCCATCAGCAACGCGCTGAGTACTAAACCCGTAAAATAAGTAAAACATGCTTTGGTGGCTTTGTTTAATACACTCATCACATATATTCACAACAATTCACATAAACTCTATATACTTCAAATCACTTACCCAACAATATACAACAGTATACAACTCTTATTGAAACCGTAGTTCATAAGGAAAGGTAATAGCGATATAATATTTATTTGAAAACTCGGCTTATTTTCAAAACATTTAAGTTTCTTACAAGAAACATTCATTTTCATTTCTTATCTCGTTGTGAACGCGAGTGGAGAGGGGTACAACGTACCGGCTGTCTCCAAACTGTTGAGGGTCGTCACCCCACCTTTTATGTTCTGCTTGCAAGACTTAACTGGACATGTCCTTCAACGTCAGGATTTAGCCCCTCCTGATTGGGTAACAGCTAGGGACTACCCGTCCTAACCCGGGTGCATGTTCACAACCTCATTTCACCATTCTTATTTATATTATATATATTCAATGTTGTATGTGGCGACTCATTCACCTTATTTCACATATCACATATCAAATTTCACATTTCACCTTGTAACACATTCTCATAAATATCACACTTTAATATTCGTAAATCATGTTTCATATAAAAATAATCAATTTGGAAATCATTTCACACAATCTCATAATATATTCTTAGCATACATGATACTTCAATACTAATATCCTCAACTTGATCCGTAGCCTCAAAGACCTTCATAACAAATGTCTTTCCCAAATTGATCGAGATAGTTACCTTAATCTTAATAACCTCAACATAACTGTTCAACAATCACTCACACACAGCTATTTCCATCTACCTTAGACTTCAACGATAAACGAGCAATCTCAATATAACCTAGAACAACTATCTTACTTACCATCTTCTAACTAGACTCCTATGTCAAATCTTTTCCATATCCTTTGATAACTAATCCTCAATTACTGGATTCTAAATACCAATAGGATGTTCCCATGTCTCGATTTATCTCTCAAAAAGCTATATATATATATAACTACCATTCCTTACCAAATCAGTGTGAACTAGTTCCGTATTTTGTTTCCGAGTTCATTAACTATTATTACTAGTTGTAGTAATTAAGACCAATATCAAGTTATTCTAGACAACAACTATTCTTATTCTTTCATATTTTAATTATTAATTAGAATCCTATCACAATTAATGAACTTATTGAATCACTATCATCATAGACTTTTAACTCGTTCACTATCTGGATGACTTTGGCTACATTATCTTTTTAACCATTTAGAACTAATCTCAAGATCATTAATGTTATTTAAAAGTTTCCTAGCAGATTCTAAAGAGACCAATTCATCCTTTTCCTGGTTAAATTAATAACTTTAGTTATCTTTATTCTTAAGCCCAAATCACGCACTAGTGGTCATGGAGTTTCAATGTTATAATATTTATACATACATCTACGTGGAAATCTCTTACAACTGACATATGGTTCCTATCTTAAGTTCTCTTGTTAGTTAATTGAAATCGTTAAACCAACTTCTATTTCTTTTAGTTTAAAATTAACTCACTCAACTCCTTCATACTTGACCCAGTTAACTAATTTGATAAACCAAGTTAGGTCGTTTGCTATCTGGTTGGTCGAATATCTTATTCACTTCTTCAGTTTCAATCTATCTTATTCCAACAACCTATTGATCATTAAATTTGACTATTGACCCGATTCCTTAGATTATTTAGGTAACATTTGTGGAACTCTTTGAACTTGAATCTCCAATTTATTTATAAGAGTGAAGAAAAATCCTTGAAACCATAGTTACGCAAGAGTAATCATATTATGTAGAGTAACCTAACAACCTATTCTTCCCTGCTCCAAACTTCTGATTCTCACTAGACAACATTTTGAATCTGCCACTCTTCTTCCAATTCCAAGAACCGCATCATCCCATAAGCTTTCAACCTGTCCTAATTTCATGAACCTATTCTACCCATAACAAGGACTCTCACCTAAAATCAATCCTCTTCATAATTCAGATTCTACAAGCAACTTTACCAACATCAACAATTACATACTCTAATTGAACCCAGATTTCAGAACTAATATCAAACAATATCATATTCAAACAAACACTAATTCCATAAGCATAGAACCAATACCTCATGTCCATTCTAATTTAATAATACTATCAAGGACAACATCACAAACAGGTTTCATATAATCCATTGAACAATTTGAGAAATCTAGCAAGAGAAATTATATAAATTGAGTAAATCAGGAATTAGTAATTTTATTTGAAAGTGTTTAGTACCTCAGTATGGGTTTCAAAGTGAGCGTAGGTGGCGGTTGTGTGGTGGTCGAACAGCGGTGGTGGTCGCCAGTGGCTCGCGTGACCCTCCTCACGCACACTCCTTCATCCCTGTCAAGAAAACCCCCAATTTTTAATCAAAATCTCTAAATAGATAGAGGGTTTGGTATTTTGGAAGTTGCTCTCCCTAATTCCCTCTCTATTAGCCGGAAAATTGGCCAGAAATGGCCTGCGTCGTGCCGCTACTGCACACGCCTCGCCGTCACTCCCTCTTTCGTTCTCCGTTGGCTCTGCTGCGTCGCCCACCGGAGTTGTGCCTCCGTCCGTCGCCTCCTTCTCCCTCCGTTCTCTATCTCTCTCTTCCTCTTCCTCTGTTTCTCGCCTTTCTCACCTCCCCTGCCTTCCTCTTCTATCTCCCCTTCTCCTTCTGTTCGACTGACAGGGGCTAGGCCCCTTTGTTTCTCCATTTTTTTAAAATTTAATTCATGAGTCACCCAACTCTTATTCAACTTCTCACACATACCCCCTTCCCTTCTCCTCATATGCCACGCCACCCTCTTCATTTCCCTCACTCTTTCCTCCTTTTTTTTATATATTTTTTTTATGTTAATCTTAATTAAATAAAACACCCCCACTAATATATAGTATACACCAACATAAATATAATTATCTCTTCAAAATATAAATCTCATCAAAACTAATAATTCAAACCCATTTCTCATATTAATATAAAGCTCTAAATTATTAAAAGTAATTCCATTAAAATAATTTAATATAATTACGTCAATAAATATAGCACAACTTCTTAATAATAATAATAAAATCAATATAAGTTTTCATTTAAAACACAAGGGTTTCAGAAATTAATTAAACTAATATTATAATTAATAATTAATAAAGGTGCTCTTAAAATAGGGCTATTACATCATTACTCCTGATTTTTGTATGCATCGTATTAAACTGGAAGAGGATCACCTCCCTTGCATTCAACCTCGGACACGTTTGAATCCTAATAATGAAACTGTTAGATGCAGGGATCATATACCCCATTGCTGATTCCAAGTGGGTCAGTCCCGTGCAAGTGGTCCCTAAGAAGGGGGGAACCACTGTTGCGAAAAATGAAAAAGATGATTTAATCCCTACCAGGATTGTCACAGGGTGGCGTATGTGCATTGATTATCGTAGATTTAACAATGCCACTCTGAAAGACCACTTCTCCATTCCCTTTATTGATCAGATGTTGGAAAGGCTAGCCAAACATAGTTATTTATGTTATCTGGATGGATATTCTTGTTTCTTCCAAATCCCCATCCATCCAGACGATCAGGAAAAGACTACGTTTGCATGTCCTTATGGCACTTTCGCATATCGTAGGATGCCATTTGGATTGTGTAATGCCCGCGCTACTTTCCAACGCTGCATGATGGCCATATTCTTTGATTTTATTGAAAATATCATGGAAGTGTTTAGGGATGATTTCAGTGTTTATTGTTCTGATTTTGATGTTTGCCTGCATAATTTGTCGAAAGTGCTTAAAAGATGTGTCGAGGCAAACCTTGTGGAAAAAGTGTCACTTCATGGTTAATGAAGGTGTTGTTTTGGGTCACTTGATCTCTGAGCGTGGCATCCAAGTGGATAGAGCAAAGATTGAGGTGATTGAGAAACTTCCCCTTCCAATGAATGTCAAAGAAGTGAGGAGTTTTCTTGGTCTTGCGGGGTTTTATCGCAGGTTTATCAAAGATTTTTAGAAAATTGCAAAACCCCTCACTCAATTGTTGCTAAAGGGTGCCACATTTGATTTTACTAATGATTGCTTGGAGTCTTTTGACTGGATAAAGACAACATTGATCACTACCCCTATTATACAACCCCTTGATTGGAATCTCCCTTTTGAGATCATGTGCGATGCTAGCGACTATGCGATAGGGGCAGTACTTGGTCAGAGGAAGGATAAGCTACTCCATGTTATCCACTATGCTAGTAAGACCTTGGATCTAGCCCAGGTTAATTATGCTACGACAGAGAAGGAATTGCTGGCAATAATTTATGCATTGGACAAATTTCAGACCTATCTGATTGGTTCGAAAGTTATAGTACATACTGACCATGCTGCTTTGAAGTACTTGATGGCCAAAAAGGAGGCCAAGCCTAGACTTATCAGATGGGTTCTTTAGCTACAAGAGTTCGACTTGAAAATAAAAGACAAGAAGGGTGCTGAGAATGTGGTAGATGACTACCTTTCTAGGTTGAGGTTTGAATCATCTTCTGACTCTCCTATAGATGACTCTTTTCCTAATGATCATTTGTTTTCTGTGTCGTCTAAATCTCCTTGGTATGCTAATTTTGCAAATTATTGTGTTAGTGGTTCCCATTCTCCCAATCTTACATATCAGCAACAAAAAAAGTTTTATCATGAGGCTAAAATGTTTTTTTTGGGAGGACCCTTTCCTATATAAGAAATGCTCTGACGGAATGTTCTGTCATTGTATTCCTGATTGGGAAATGGAAGGTGTTTTGCTACATTGTCATAGTATGTCCTCTAGTGGCCATCTAGTTTCCCAATCGACTGGTTTTCGAGTCCTACATAGTGGTTTCTATTGGCCTTCGATTTTCAAAGATGCCCGTGCCTTTTGTTTGTCTTGTGATTCTTGTCAGAGGACGAGTAATATTTTAAAAATGTAAGAGATGCCACAGAGTGGGATTCTAAAAGTCGAACCTTTTGATGTGTGGGGGATTGATTTTATGGGACCCTTTCCTCCCTTTTATGGGAATAGGTATATTCTAGTGGCTGTTGACTATGTGACCAAATGGGTAGAAGCTATAGCATCACCAACCAATGATTCTAAAGTTGTGATGTAAATGTTCAAGAAGATAATCTTTCCCCGTTTTGGTGTCCCTCGTGTTGTAATTAGTGATGGAGGTTCTCACTTTCATAAGAGAACCTTCAAGGCCCTATTGAAAAAACATGGAGTCACCCACAAGGTCGGTCTAGCCTACCACCCACAGACTAGTGGTCAAGTAGAAGTGTCAAATAGACAGATTAAGAGGATCCTTGAAAAAGTTGTCTCTAAGGCTAGGAAAGATTGGTCTTTAAAACTTGATGATACCCTTTGGGCACTCCGCACTGCTTTTAAGACTCCATTGGGTACCACTCCTTATCGACTGGTTTATGGCAAAGCTTGCCATTTGCAAGTGTAAATGGAGAATCTTTATGCGTGGGCGGTCAAAGAAATTAATCTTGATTTGACATCTGCAGGTGAAGCACGACTTCTTCAACTCAATGAGTTGGATGAGCTCCGTTTGGATGCTTATGAGAACCACAGGCTCTACAAAGAGCAAACCAAGAAGTTGCATGATAAAATGATTGGAAAGAGAGAGTTTAAAGTTGGCGACAAGGTTCTATTGTTTAATTCCAGGTTGAGATTGTTTCCTGGAAAGCTTAAATCTCGATGGTCTGGACCATTTGAGGTGACAGATGTGAAGGCACATGGTGCCATCGAGGTCGTCAATCAAAAAGGTGAGAAATTCAAAGCAAATGGACAGCGTCTGAAGCTGTACCATGAGGGTGCTTTTGTTGGTTGTGTGGAGGAGATTCACTTCGGCCCCTCCCCACTTGATTCATATGATTATAAAGTTAATATGGTCGTGCGGGACCTTCATAAACCAGCGCTTTGCGGGAGGCCACCTGTATCCCTTAGTTTTTAATTTTCTTTGATTCATAGTTTTTAGAGTGTGAGAGAGCGTGAGGGTACTAATGTGCTTCTAGATCTTGTATTATGAATTGCAGATATACCTACTGAACAGAAACTTGAGCCCCACCTTCCCAAACTATTGCAAAAAGGCGAGCTACTTGCTGAGTAGTAGCTCGCCCGATGGGATCAGGCGACATCTGCCCGATCGGGTGGCCGCAAAGAATGAAAGCGGAAGAAAAAGAACTTCGCCCGATGGCATCAGGTGGCACCTACCCAATCGAGTGCGTAACTTTTGTACCCGATGCAAAATTTGGCACTCGATGAACTGCCCGATCGGGTGACGGGACAATTTTCAGAAACAAGAGTAGCACTCCACCAGATGGCAATGGGCGAACAATGCCCGATCGGGTGCGCAACCTTGGAACCCGATGGAAAATAGACTACCTAATCGGTTGCCCCATCGGGTAGCGAACAAAGTTGATATGAGCATAAAAAAATTTCGCCTGATCCAATCACCACCTGATCGGGTTTACACACCAAAAGCCAAATTATACACGGACTTGAACCCTTTTTTTACCACTTATCTCTCATCTCTTTCACTCATCTCCCTCTCTCTCCTCACTATCATCCTCCCCAATCAACCTCACAAATCCCAAACCTCTATTAAAACTCCATATCTCTTCCTCCAATCTTCCTCCTTTTCCCTCAAAACTTTATAAAACCTTCTCCTTTTCTCCTTCCACCCCTTTTCCCCTTTTTTCACTCACAAAAATCACCCTACCTTCCCCTTTTTCTCTTCACCATTTTCCCAGCTCCATTTTTGTGTTAAAAGAAGGTTCAAGGTTGCCAATACAAGGATGACAAGCAAGTTCAGGAGATTAATCAGGGGCGAAGGCTCCAGATGTAGAAGGGAAGCTACTCCGCCGGCTCCACCACCACCACCAGTTTTGAGAGACCCGCAATACCCGGACATCATTTTTCGGGATGATGAGCATCGGGAAACATTTCTACGCTTTAAAAAGCGTGAGGTAATTCCTACCCGATTTCTTGATGTATAATTGCTAGCAAAATTGGGTCTGACTGATGATTTTACAAACTTTATGAAATGTGTCAGTATGGAAAATCTGTACAATGTTCATGTGAATACTTATGCTACTCTTGTCTTTGAATTCTTTAGTAGCTTTGGTCTCACCAAGCCCCGGGCCGGGCCGGTCAAACATGTTCACTATCGTCCATTGAACCAAGAGCACATGACCCTTAGGGAATTTGCGGGGGTTCTTAGACTGACTGTGCGGGGGGACTACTACCCGCATGAACAATTTAGCATGGCCGGTGTCTCCTTAGCGCTTACAGGGGACCCAGAGCCTTTTGACATTTAGAAATGTCATTGGGCAAATTTCCACCACCCCATCTTTAGTATATGGATCCGGTTTATGGCCCAAACACTATTAGGTCGTTATAAGGGTCACTTAGTCCGAGGGGACGAGTTGATCTCTATTGGTAGCTACATCTCTAAGGGCTCTAGAGGTTCTTTTCAATACAATTTAGCCCACCATGTAGCTATCCCGTTCGAGCGTATCTCGAACTCGCTCCCTAGGATTCGTGACGACGGGACTTGGACTCCTAGGCGGCTAATGAACGGGGGGTTGGTTACTTTGTTTGCCCGGCAAATTGCCAGTTTTGATGAGACCCACCTTAACCCTGTCCAGGGCCCTTACCCTCATCGACCTCACCTACCTTGACACCCTAAAGGTCCTCCAGCGCATCTCTGACCAGAGATTTTAGTGGAAAATTAAGTCCAAAAGATCTATCACCCTTCCCGACCCTAGAGCCCGCTTGAGGCCCCGCCAGGATAATTACCTACTCCCTATAGAGGGAGCTGACCTAGCTGTCCCTGTCCCAAAACCCCCTCGCCGTTCTTACCATAGGCGTCATACGCCAATTATTGACGAGGGTGCCTCTACTTCTGCTCCCCCTCCCCCGAACACTTTTGGATTTACAGGTATGATGTCGACCTTGGATCGAATCGAGGCAAGCATGGGATGGATGGAAGAGCTTGTCAATGCGAATACCGCCACCCTCGCGGGGTATGGTACTCGCATTGACACACTCTACACCGTATGGATGAGATGGGGAGACGAGTGGACACTATGGTGGAGGATCAGCATTTCTCCCTCTATCCTCTCTATGATGAATTTTGCAGGCGTCGTATTGTTGAGCAGTCCGCTCAACACCCCTCGTGGTACCATTGGAACCCGAGCTATGGCCAGCCTGCCGGTACGACACATGATATGGCGGAGGATGAGGAGGAGGAGGCTGCACCGCGACAGTCCGTCTCCTTAGAAGATTTTGGTCTAGGGACTAGTGGTCTAGGGGGCGATTTTGATACAGGTGCTGGTGGCTTGGCTGGTGGTATGGGTGGTTTTTCAGGTGATCCTTCTGGTAGTATTCCTTGTGGTTATTCAGGTGGTGGTGATATGCCTGGTTGCGGTTTCTTTGGCGGCCCCACCGATGGTGATATGGGCGGCTGATGCCCTTGCTCTCTCCTCCCTCGTTGCAATGAGGACATTGCTCGGTCAGCTTGGGGGAGGATCTCTCACTATAGGTATTTCCTTTACTGCTTTTTAGTGTAGTTTTACAGCTTTATAGGATAGATTTAACGCTTTGATAGGATAGTTTACAGCTTTGAAAAAAAAATTGAAAAATGAAAAAAATATGATTGATCATGACTGGTTTGATTACCTCCCTGTTCCCCTTGTTGTGCTTTGATTGAAAATGATTTGACTTTGTTTTCTGGATAGCTGGGCATTTGTGATCTTGAGGCTATGATTTGATGTTTAATTACTATGATTTCGAGCGAGTTCTGATTATATTACACTACATTGTGCTGCATGCCTGAATTGGTTAGACTATAAGGCCTCTTTGTAAGCCTATTGGATTCATATCATTATCCAGTCTGTTTCCGTGTGTTAGTTCCTCTTTAGTGGATTGATCTTGATTTTGACTTCGTACTTATCTGATATTCGATGACTTGTAGCATTTGCTGTGATAGATGCGTTCTTTTGTCTGATTCTTGAGCATAAGAGTGCATTTTTGATATACTTTTACCACCTTAGCCCCGCTGAGCCCAATGATTTGTTTTGTGTCACTAAACCCTCATTATAAGCCCATGGCCTTTATATATCAACACTATTCCCAAGCCTAGCTTGGGGAAGCAATTGTTGGGTTGAGTTTGAAATTGATTTCATGGTTTGGTTTGGTTTTGGGGAATTAAAGTGTTTTTGATGAGGTTTGAGTATGAGAAAAAGAAAAGAAAAAGCAAAGTTAGAGTTGCGTGAATGTTTGGATCGAAAAATGAAAGAAAAAGAAATAAAAGTTCAAAAGAATTCAGAGTTCCTTCATTCACGTATGTTTGTAAAGAAAAAAATATGCTACATCGCTTGAAAGTTGGGCTTGTTGTGAGCTTTCATTGATTCATAAGAGTTGGGATGTGTTTTGCGGTGATATGGTATTGTTGGAAGTTGTTTAGGCCTCCTTCGGCCTTGTTTGAGTGATCTTTGCTCCCCCATCCTTGGTTTTTCCACCACATTTCCTAAAAATATCCCCTACCTCTTACCTAAGCCCCATTACAACCCTATAAAGTCCTCTTGAGCTTGTGCTTACATTGTTAATTGGACTGATTTTGAGTTAGTTTGTCAAAATTAAAGAGTATGTCTGCTAATTGAGTCGACTTGGCTAGGATGAGCGTCATTTAACCTTCTTAAACACATGAGAGTGTGAGTGGGAAGGGCATTTATGGTCGGGTTGGTGAGTGTTCGGGCACATTCTTTGCCTGCCACAAAATTAAGAGGAGTGACACCTTTTGTGAGTACCTTTTCAGGATTTGTATGTCTTGTGGATGCTTGAATTTGATGAATTGCTTGGATGATTGGTAGTTGGATGAATTTGATTAGCCGAACTTGAATTTTGCCTGCTTGAACGATTCTTAGTCTTGAAAGCGTTTTTGAGCTTTGATTGTTTTTATCTATGGGGTGAGGCAATCTATTCCATGTTCATATTCTATTTGCTTGAGGACAAACAAAGGTTTAGCTTGGGGAAATTTGATATAATGATTTCATATAGAGTTTTTCCCTTCATTTACAAGCTAAATTGTGCGGTATTGACGCTCTTAGGAGCCATTTATGCTAACTATTTTGATATTGTTGTGGTTTGTCTGTTTTATTACGTTTTGAAGGTTTTTGGGAAAAACTTCCTATTTACTTGGCATTTTGACCCCCACACTGTAGCGGAGAAGTTATGAGGCATGTAGGAGGTCTCGAGATTGTGTTCGAGCTCATTTGAAGAAGGACTATTAAAGGAACTTGGCGTCTGAAGCCAAGTACAAAGCTGCCAGAAAACAGCTTTGCCCGATCGGGTCGGGCAACCACCACCCGATCAGATTCGATCTTCTAGCACCAAAACTTCAGATTTTCTGCCCGATCGGGCAGCATTGCCCGATCCTCGGAAGGACTAATACTTAGAATTTTTCCTTGTTTTGGAGCTGCTGAAGAAGAAGCCTCGCTCTATGACGTCAGGCAGCCTTGCCCGATTGGTTGCAAATGTTGCGGCCCCGATCGGGTGGTCGTCACCCGATCTCATCGAGTGGATGTGTTTTTATTAGTGCTGGAATATTGTTCCCAGGCCTGATCGGGCGGCCCTGTGCCCGATCGGGCGGAAGACACGGAGAATACGATTTTGCGTCTTTTTCGTCCTATCTTATTGCTTTCTTAGGTTATTATAAATAGTTTTTAGTTTATTTTTGCATGTACCTTTTATTATCTTAAACATTTAGAGAGCTTTTAGAGTTAGTTTCCATTAGTTTTCATTGTAGAGGAGATCAAACCTTGGTTCAATTCAATTAAAGTTATTGCCTTTTGTCAAATTGGTAATCTTCTCCCTTATTGCTTTGTTATTATTTCTTAATTGTTCTAGTTTAGTTGTTGTTATTCAATTAGTTCATGATGCAATTATTAGGGTTTCTTATTAGTTTTGTTTTTGTTAATTTGATCATGTCTGAGTAGATCCCATTCTAGGGTGTTAGATAGGGAAGCCATGTTTATACTATGATTGTTGTTTAGATTTCTATCGATTTCTAGGGCTTGATTAGAGTGAATGTGGTGTGGTTTGTTCTTGATTAGTGATTAATGTTAGTCGCCAATTTTATTGATTGCTTGTGGTTAATAATTATTTGCACAGACCCGTCTTATGATTAGAGGCCTAGGACACATCAGTAGTTCTGATTACGTTAGTGAACAAGCGGCGTATGTTGAACTATGAGCGTTGAGACTTAACCATAGCTCAGGACATGCTCAAATCCCTCGACTCTTGACTTAGGTTTTGATAGTTGTTAATCCTATTTGATTGGTATAAGCATGGTGGACCGAACTAATACCCTAGACTTTTAATCCATAGTTGAATCTCAGTTTAATTCTCGTTTTCCTTAGTTTAATCATTAGTTCAGTTAATCTTCTCTGATTTCATCTGAAGTATTTAGTTGGTTGAATATTAACATAGAAACTCTGTCTCCCTGTGGATTCGACCCTGCTTCCATTGATTACCATCGTTAGAGGATTGTAGGAATTATCTTTGAATAGGTGATATGAGTTTAGCCTATCAATAACCTTCAAAAGATGGAGAACAATTAACACTGTTCATTGCTGATGTAGATTTCCTCCACTTGACCGCATAAAGTTGATGACCACACCTAACTTTTAGAGAAAAATTAGCCTTCGCTTAATAAAAAATTCCCTAAATCTAATGTCAATTTCACATAGTAATTGTTATCATTCAATTGTCAACAATATTAGTTGGATTGCTTCTGCGGTTCTAGCATTGTATTCCGATTGCAATTTCAAATCAATCACAATTTTGGGTGAACTTACTTTCGCAGACAAAATAAGGTTTTGTAACTGGTGAGTTCGGCTTGCCATTCATTGCCGAAAGTCAATCTAAAACTTGTACTCTGGCAGATTTTTGCTGCAATATCCGTAGAGATTCATCCGGTAAAGGAATTTCTTAAAATCTCAAATCCTCATCTAAACTTTCCTAAGCACACCAGCAGTTCTTCAATTGGTTTGGTCTTTTTCGTCTAGAAGATGAAGAAAACTTAAAATAGATATAATAGCAAAAAAGAAATGATAAAACCGCTGAATAAAGCGATAAAAATAATTAAGATTTAGAATATGGTGTAGAAACTCACATCGATCCTTGAGAGAATCTCGCCTGGTCTAATGAAGATTTCTGGAAACATGGGGATTTAAACAACCTCCGTTAAAAAATGGGTTTTGGTTTGGGAATAAGGGAAGAAGAAGAATGGGGGACGAAAAGTAGGGCAAAGAACTGAAGAAGGGGAGAGAGAGAGAACGAGGCCGCCTCTTTTTCCCCAAAAATTTCGAAATCCCGCCTGGTATTCAACCTCACGTGTGAGGCAGGTGACTTTTACCATATTTTTGGCGCTTTTCAGCGCCAAGAGACCTTTTCGACTCTAAATGGCGCCGAGAAAACACGGATCAAAGAAGTGCAATCCAACGCTACCTTGGTGCACCGAGATGATTGCGCTGAGAAATGATGCAATTTGTAGTAATTATAGTCAACTCTCTCTGTGTGTGTGAACCATCTTGCAACAACACAAGCTTTATACTTGATTCCCTCAGATGATGAAATATCTTCCTTCTTCTTGAATACCCATTGCAGCGAGCCATTGTGCAGACTCACTGCCAGAAACATAAACTGCTTCTTTGTAAGTAGATGGCTCATGAAGATTCATCTCCTCAGCAACCTGTAGAGCATATGCGACCATATTCTCAAAACTGTACCTCTTTGGAGGTGTGTCCCGACCCAAATTCTTTGGAGGTCCAATTCCAACTCTTCTAGACCTGTCAGGAACTAGACTTGGTTGAGACTCTAACTGACGAGACTCCATCCTTTGAGACTCTGATCTCTTCCGAGACTCTGACCTCTCCTGAGACTCTGAACTTCTCCGAGACTCTAACCTCGGAGACTCTGACTGATCATGTTGATTATCTTATCCACCTTGGTGTTGTAAGTAACTCTCATCAAGAAGAACTTCCAACTCCACCTGTATCAACATTACCTTCAACAACAGACTTCACAGTGGGGTTAAGCATAGAGTTTTCATCAAATACAACATTTTTGCTAAGTATAACCCTACATTCAGAGGTTGACCAGACTCTATATCTCTTAACACCATCCCCAATACCCACAAGTACACCCTTCTTAGCCCTAGGTTCTAACTTACCCTCATTTACATGATAGTAAACAGTACAACCAAAGACTCTCAACAATGAGTATCAGCAGGCTTACCAGACCACACCTCATAAGGTGTTTTACAATCAATACCAGTGTGAGGTCTTCTGTTGATCAGATAGCAAGATGTGTTAACAGCTTCTGCCCGGAATCTCCTAGCCAAACCAGCATTAGAGAGCATACATCTTGCTCTCTCCAACAGAGTGTGATTCATACGTTCTGCTACTCCGTTCTGTTGTGGAGTATCTCTAATAGTGCGATGACGGGAAATACCTTCATCTCTGCAGAACTTACCGAACTACACCAACAAAACTCCAGAGTCCAGACCATTATCAGTTCGCAACCTCTTGAGCTTCTTCCCAGTTTGATTTTCCGCAAAAGCCTTCCAATGCTTGAATTTCTCGAAGGCTTCACTTTTATGTTTCATCATGAATACCTAAGTCATTCTTGAGTGATATCAACCATAGACACAAAATACCTGTGACCTCCAATGGATTCAACTCTACATAGACCCCAGCAATCAGAATGGATGTAATCAAGTGTGCCCTTAGTCCTATGGACACCCCACTTGGGAAACTTGGTGCGATGAAGTTTCCCAAATACATAATGCTCACAAAATTTGAGACTCTACAACTTGTGCCCACAAAGAAGATCCCTTTTTGCCATTCCTCTCTCACCCATATGACCCAGCCTCATGTGCCAGAGTCTGGTCATATCTTCCTTAGGAACTGCAGAAGATGCAACAGCAGCACAACCTGTCAATGTAGAATCTATAAGAAAATACAAAGTGCCACGCTTGACACCTTTCAGAACCACCTTCGAATCCTTGTAGACATCCATGACTCCACCTTCACCTTTGAAACTGAACCACTTGATGTCTACAAGACTCAATGATATCAAATTCTTTGTCATAAGTGGAACATGCCTAACTTCATTCAAGGTGCAAATAGAACCATCATGAGTCCTAATCCTGACTGAGCCAATCCCAACAACTTTGCAAACAACACTATTGGCCATAGAAATATCGCCTCCATCTATCTTCTCATAAGTTGAGAACCTCTCCCTGTTAGGACAAATATGGTAAGAAGGCCCAGAGTCTAGAACCCACACATCACTATGACGAGACTGTTCATGGACTACTAAGGCTTAATTTTCCTCTGAATAAGTATCAGTTTCCGCCATAGCGGCAAAACCCTTCACTTGCTGCTGCTGCTTTCTCTTAGGACATATATTCTTTCAATGTCCCTTCTCCTTACAGTAATTACAGACATCATTTGGCTTAGGACCCTTCGAACCCTTAAAGTTTGATTTCTTTTTACCAAATTTCCCAAACCCTTTATTGTCTGTAACCACTAACCCAGATGCCTGACTCTCGGACCTAGAACCAGATGCCTTATGGCGAGACACTCTATTATGAAGTGCATACCTAACTTCCTCTGAAGATAGGCTGTTCTTCCAAACAATAAAAGAATCCACAAAATTTTCATATGACAGGGGTAAAGACACTAACAGAATTAGGGCAGCACCCTCCTGCTACTTTAACATCTATGTTACGTAGATATAATAGAGTAGAATTTAATCTATCGAGATGTTCCCTAAGAGACTTACCTTCTTGCACACGCAAGCTGAACACACGTTGCTTGAGAAGCAACTTGTTGGTTAAAGAATTAGTCATATACAGACTCTCAAGCTTTAACCAGAAAGCAGCAGTTTCTTCATCTGCGACCTCAGTGATGACGTCATAAGCCAAACAGAGCATGATGGTTGAATGAGCCTTCTCCTCCAAGCTAGTCAAATCTACGTCGCCTGCACCCACTGGCTTCGAATTATTCGGTAGTGGTGTCCAAAGACCTTGCTGCTTAAGCAAAGCTCGCATCTTGATCTGTCCTCGACCAAAACTATTGCTCCCAGTGAATTTATCGATTTTCACGTTCACCCCAGACATCTTTAACGCCAAACAGATTGAGGAAAACTTCAAACCCAGATGAACCAAACAAGGCTTTGATACTAGTTTGTTATAACGGAGGAGGCGCTAAAGACTAATAAGAACGTAAAAGTGATAAATAACACACAAAGAGTTTAACGTGGTTCACTAGCAATTTGCTAGCTATGTCCACCAGACAAGAGGGAGAGTAGTTTTATTCGGAGAGAACCAGAATACAGAATAGTGTTAGGCAACACTAAGATAATTAGATGAGTGAATACTAATTCAATACGGCTATAGGTTTAACCTAAGGGTTTATATAAGCACCTTTAGAGTTAACCTAAATAGACATGGGCCTAAAACCCATAACAGAATATAAGGTTTAGTCAAACCTTATAATACCCGAAAAGCTAAGCCGTGCTTGGTCATTCGAACCAACAGATATTCAAGGCATATCTAACAACTACCTTTAGCATCACTTCGCCAAGAGTTATGTACGGGAAATATAGTGACTTGATCATAATTGACTTTGTACCCAAAGTCAGATGACTTTGATGTTTGTATACCTTTGACTTACTCTTACTATACTATTTCGTGTAAACCGTATCAATTTGAGGTTTGAGATTTCAATGATTTTGAAGAATTTGATGATTTTAATGATTTTGCTAATTTTAATGATTTTCACTGTTGAAATGATTTGAATGATTTTTGACGATTTTAATGACGTTGATGGATTTAATCGTTTTGACGAATTTTAAGAATTGATAATTGGATGATTCGATGGTTTGATGAATTTGATGAATTTGATGAATTTAGTGAATTTGATGAATTTGATGATTTGAAGTATATTGTTTTGTCTTTGAATTTGAAGTTTCGTTTAAATTAAGGGGAGTAGCTTAAGGAACGGTGTTCGAAGGTAACGAGCACTCCGAGGGGTCAGGGGATATCGTTGGGTGTTACCCTGCATTGGAGATACATAGGACTTGTTGTCGTATGAGCGGTTGGGAGATACTGCATGTATTGTCTCGCATCGGGAGTTTGGCCATTCTGAGACACAGATTGTAAGGAACGTAACCCATATACCGTTCTGAAGGTTGCAACCTGACATTTCTTGAGGGAGTGGGTTGCGGGTCCCTAGTGTTTGATCTCTCTATGTGAAATGGGTATTTTCAAATTGATAATGTTTCTGTGATTCCTTTGATGTTGGTCTTTTGAAATTCTTTATTTTAAACTCTTATTGTATCGTTCTTATTACTTTATGTTAAAACTCAATGCGTACCTTGCCTTCTTTTGTTGCTATTTGTGTTACCTTGTCTTTGAATTTTGTTCAACTTCATTTAAGCTTACTATCGTTTCCTAAATTGGGCCGAGAGAACTGCTAGTTACTCCCCACTGATTGTGGAATTTTGTTGATATACTTTGGAGATGATGATGTAGTTAGATTTATTACAGTATGAACCGGGGTTGTGCTTTTTACTCGTGTGAGCAAGGAGGTCGTGCTAGTCATTGTGGACGAGCACTATGAGTTTTAGCTTAAGACTAGTTTTCTAGTTGGTCTCAAATAGTTTACTTTTGTTATCTTGAATGTCATTTCTCATTTTTAGTTTAATTTTTCTCCTTAGAGTGGCATTCCCGCCACGGTGGTATTTTCGCTACCACTAAATCGTTCATTGCTTCTTTAATTTAAATATTTTCATAGTCAGTATTTGACGGTATGTTACAACTTGCTTCTTACCAGGTAAAGATGGCTTACAAGCTGCTAGTGGGGGATTTGGTTAGGTGCAATTGGGATGGTTTGGTCTGGTGTAGATCTATTGTGCCCAAGCACAGATTTATATGCTGGTTGGGTGTTCAGCAGAGACTCAACACTTAAGCTAGATTGTTTAGTTCGGGTGTTAGCCAGAATGATTTATGTCCTACATGCTACAGTAGTTCTGAGACACATGCTCACCTCTTTTTCCATTGCTCTTACAGTGGCAGTTTGCTAAAAGGGCTGTTGAACTAGCTTGAGATCAGATGGGCTGATAGATGTTTGATCAACTAGTACTCTTGGATAAGAAGATCAAATTTGTCAAAATATTTGGGAAGATGATAGGTGCCACTGGTAACAATGTTGTGGTTTACAATATATATACTTCCGTCGTTTTTTATACTTGTATCATTTCCCACTCTAGTTGCAAATTACTTGCATCATTTCCTTTTAGGGCAATAATTTATCTCTACCTCTCTCCAATCACATGTGTCCCCTTTTTTCCCTCTTTCTATCTCTCTCTTCTCCTTAATTCTTGTGCATAAGCTTAATGATGCAGGTAAAAGAAAGCGGGGGAAGTATTTTATTAACAATATAATCTCATTTATAACTATGTGATTATGTTATGGTAAGAAGAATAATCATCTGAGTTGCCCTCGCACAGGGTCCCAACCAGAGGCTCATTATAAGCCATACACCCCCAACCCCCTCCCCCAACAATATTGAAATTTTGCTTCCACAAAGATTTGAACTTGGTCTCTCATGTGGGGGTTAGGAAGTTATATCATTGGACCTAAGGATCCTTGGTAGTTTAAAATATATGTAGAGTGAGAAATGAGGCATTTTAGAATTGTAAAGTGCCTAGGTTGGAGGTTGTGTTAGATAGTTAGATAGTTAGATAGTTTGAAATTTCAAATTATTATTAGAGGCAAGTGTTGTCTTTCATTCAAAACTTCTTGTATTGATAGAATGTGGTTTGATATGCTTTGTAATGGACTTTAACTAGTCTGTTTTGCGTTGCTTGAGTTGGGGTCCATCCTAGATGGTTTGTCCTCTCAAGTAAAGTCTAGGTTATAAAATGGCTTTATTTTAATGAATTTTCTTACCTTGTTAAAAAAGTAAAAAGAAATAAAGGCCTTCAATGAGTTCCGTAACGGTATCATAAACGTCTCGGACCCAAAATTTTAGAATTCGTTACCCACACGGCCACACCCAACCAAATCGACCGTAAAAGACTCGTATACTAGCAAGTAGCAACCCAATTAGAAGATGAAGGGAAATAATCTAATAAAAAAGGATTTTTTGTTGGGAACTACCTACATTTAGATGTCATTTGTGAATAACTATCCTGTTTCAAAAAAATGCCAAATAACTACCTACTTTTGTCAAAAAGTTTGGTATCACTACCTTATACAGATTTCCGTCAAAAAACTTAACGGAAAACGTTAGTGGGGCTCATATTTTAACTTTTTCCTCCCAATTTCAACTTAAATTACTGAACTAACCTCATGTTATACACTCAATTCAGTTTCTCTCTCCTTATTCATTTCTCCTTAGCTAACTTCATCCCTTTTCTTCCATTTTCATTGCAGCTTTCTGTCTCTTTCTTTCAAATTTGACCGTTTGGGGTGGAATATTCATGGAAAATGAAATCTGGAAAATGAAATATGGGTTGGGAAAATGAAATATGGGTTGGGAAAATGAAATCTGGGTTGGGAAAATGAAATCTGGGTTGGAAAAATGAAATTTGGGTTGGGGAATATGGATACTAAACTGAATTGAGTATAAGAAGAGGTTAGTTGAGTCATTTCAATTGAAATTGGAAAGGAAAGGTACACATGTGGGCCCCACTAACGTTTTCTGTTATGTTTTTTGACGGAAATCTGTATAAGGTAGTGATACCATACTTTTTTGATAAAAGTAGGTAATTATTTATCATTTTTTTGAAACAGGGTAGTTATTCACAAATGACCCCTTAATATAGGTAGTTCCCAACAAAAAATCCATAAAAAAATGAAAGTTTCCTTCCCTTGAAAAACGTGGAACTCTTTAGCTTTTAAGGCTTATTTTCGAACATGATGGAAAACCAGCTGTATAATATTTTATGGCGCACATTCGTAACTACAATAATAGTAGCTCTGATCTCTTCAACTTCAGCATAAGACATTTTTTTAAATCAAACTTCAGATAAGATACTTAAGTCTATCAGATTAATAAGCAATGATAAGTTAGTTTAGTGAGAGCATGTGGCTCGAGCGTCAAGGGACGAGCTTGTAGCGTACTCGCAAGTCGCGACGAAACTTCGAGTATAAGCCATACGGAGTGCTAATACAATTAATGGGCAATTGTCCATATACTAATTATTATTATCTAATAATGTTTGATCTAATGGAAAGAAAATGACCCTTCCACCATTAATGTTGGTGGTTCAATTCTTACTGGAGGCACTTTAAAGATAGGAATTCTCTTACCCTTCATCCTTACTCTCAAGTGTTTTGCGTACTTATTAGAGCTGGCGGACCCATACGGAGTTCCAACTCGGTAGGATAATTTCTTCTTGCCTCCCATAAAATATACTTATTATTATTAAAAGGAAGATTACTCATTGTATACTTGTAGTCAGATGCGTCAAACATGACTCTCTATGTTATATGCTAATTTGATGCTTTCGTATCTCCCCTTCACATGTCGGCCGACATTGAGCTCATATGTCAGTTTTTGAAAACATTTTTAAAATGCATGTAAATAGATATGAGCTAATAGAACTATGACATATCCTTTATTGCTATCAAATTTAACTTTTAATTACTAAAATCTTGTACCTTAAAATTACAAACAAAAAATGAGATAACTCGTAATTGGGGTACCGAGCATGATGAACTCTCCATACTCTTGAAAGGTTCCTCTTTTATATGGATATACACTAATTTTAAAGCTCTGGCGATGCACACGCTATAATCAAACTCCTATTATAATCAAACTTTTATTTCTACTGCTTCTTATAATAATATAGTCCTACACATTTTATATTTTCTTTATTGTTCTACTCTTATATGCACGGATTTAAAAAAAAAATACATTTTTGTTCATCAAAAACTTTATTTTAATTTGTTGTATAACTATATGATAAATGAGTCTTATTGTAAAGCATATTTTAAGCGCACTCCAAATCTAAAAATTATAGTAATTTAATTTGAACAATGTATCCGAAGTTATACCTGAATACATGCATTTTTACTCTTACATATGTATTTTTAAAGCTCGTGTAATGCAAGGGTTACAACCATATTCTTAGTATATTCAAACTCTTATTTCCACTATAATTATATATCTTATACAGTATTAATAATATATAGTACTCCGCTTGTTATAATATCTTTGTTGTCATATGCTTCTGCAGGGATTAACAAAAGACATACTTATGGACGTTTCATGGTAACTGAGTTATTATAGCATATTGAGAGCCACATGAGAAATCAACTGATTTTATGCCAATATAACTTAATATATCTCTATTCTATAAGGGAAGAGTTGGGGGACACCAAAAATCAATATTATTCATTTTTTTAATTCCGAATTTAATGGAATAAATCGCTCTCTATAACTTGGTTTTTTATTTTGAAAAACACATATGAAACAAATTATCTAGTTTTCCTTTCTACTTTCTATTTTATATGCTTTCCCACGCATTGCGTGCATTTAATACTAGTACTTAATTAAATAAACCTTTCATTCCTTGCATGAATTTAACTTTTGTTTGCTTTTGAATTTTTTTAAAAAGAGGTATTAGATTTTAGCTTCTTGGTCTAACAACTATTCCATATTTTTGTACAAAGATACAAAGAGGAAACATAGGGTTACTTCCTCTAAAGACTATATCTAATTTATCTAAAGTAATAGGTTTGAATGATTCCAGCTCCTCAAGGACATAACTGATAAGGACGTTCAAACATGCAACGACATTATTGGTATGTCAATCATATCCTTACACTTGTGAGTTATAAAACACTAGCTCGCACACTCGGAAAGATTTAAACATAAGTCAGATGACAAAATGAACATATATAAACAGCACGATCAGTCGATCACACTTCTTGAAATCTTTGAACTTGATGTTGATAGTTATATCTCATGAGGTTGAAGGTAAATTGGAAGGCCTTCAGTTGGAATCGGATCTGGATTATAGATAATCTTCTCCTTAGGATTCACTTTCTTAAACCTGAATCTAGTAACCACGTTGTGTAGAAAAACAAGCATTTCAATTCGAGCAAATTCTTTTCCTGCACACATTCTAGGTCCTGCCCCAAATGGCACAAATGTGTAAGGTGCTGGTCCTTTACCGTCGAATCTTGAAGGATCAAACTTTTCCGGTTCAGGAAAGTAAGCAGGATTGTTATGTGTTGCATACAGTGACCAATGAACCTATAAATATATATTTAAAAAGCATATGTTATCATCATATAAAATAAAGAAAATCATAGTTTGTGTGTATATGGAGCATGAAAATATATGACACAGGGCCTAAGGCCATGCAAAGTGACTTATGGCACAAGATCTCTCATCTAAGAAATACTTTTTTAGTATTAAAATCAATATTAATATAACAATTTATGAAATAAAATTTACTTTTATAATTATGCAATACAATTTAAATTTTCCAGACGAATTTTAGATAGGAAAATTTGCGGAAAACAACCTTTTATAAGCAATTTTTTCTGAGAAACAATCTTTTAATTTTTTTGGGGTCATTTTACAACCTTAAATAAAATTTTTCTGCTAGATCAAACCTTAAGGCTTTTTTCCGACGTCAAAATTTAATCGCGAGCGTTGGTTAAGGAATTGAACACTCTTAGGTGCAAGGAATGCACATAGAAATTCCCATGATCAACGCTCGGAAAACAAAATCAATGTCGGAAAATAGCCTTGAGGTATTATCTCGCAAAAAAATTACTTCCTCCTTTTTTTATTAAGTGATACACTTATTTTTTCACGCTTATCAAGGAAGCGAGTAAAGGGTGTAAACGATTGAATTTTTCGATGAAATTTTAACACAAACAAGAATGAGACTCTATATTACTTGTGTTAAAATTTAATCGAAAAATTCAATCGTTTACACCCTTAAATCGCTTCCTTGATAAGCGTGAAAAAACAAGTGTATCACTCAATAAAAAACGGAGGAAGTAAATATGATGATTAAGGTTGTAAAATGCTAATAAAAATTTAAAAGATTGTTTGTCACAAAAAGTACTTATAAAAGATTTTTTCTGGCAAATTTTCCTTTTAGCTATTACTTTGTTAGTACCTGACCAGCTGACCTCCAACATATTGAAGATGACTTTGGTATATATGTATATATTGAAAACGGAAGGGAAAATTGACAGAAATAATCCCAACTATAACCATTTCGTTCAAAATAATCTCAACTATGAGTTATTCTAGAATAATGCAAACTTTTAATGATGCCTTCCCAAAATAATGCAAACTTTATTTTTCTTTCTTTCAATGATCTATTTGGGACTACTATACATAGTATAATTAAGAGTTTGGATTATTTTGAGAAGGTACCCATGATAGTTTGGATTATTCTACAATAACTCATAATTGAGATAATTTTACGCTGAACGTTTATAGTTGGGATTATTCCAGCCAATTTTTTTCAAAACAGAATGATCAAACCAAAGAAATAAAAACAAAAAATAGAAATACCCAATTTTAATTCCGTCTTTCTCATATATACCTTCCATCCTTTTGGGATGTCAAAACCAGCAAAGCTGAAATCAGTTATCGCCTCCCTAAAATTTCCCGGTACAGGCGATGTTAATCTCATTGTTTCACAAATGACATTCCAAGAATATTTCATTTTTTGCACATCTGTCCAAGTCAAGGCTTTTCTGGTCCTTTTGATTGTGCAATATCTAATTGTTCTGCTTATCCATTGACCAATCAAAACAAATGAGTGAAGCTTCTTATACAAATAAAAGAAATGAAACTTTAACAACAAAATGGTCGGAAATCAACAAGCGTAGAAGGAGATAAACAGGATCCTCTAATTTTCGAAAAGTAAATATATATGAGCTTGTCTTAACCTTATTTTTTCTGAACTTATCAGAAATTGACAGATTTGAACTTATTTACACTTACTAGAACTCAAACTTACCTTAATGGAATTTATGAGTACATGCTGTTACATAACTGATTGGACTTGTCTGAACGGGCAGGTAAGCGGAGTGAGTATTAGTATATTGTTAGGGGCACAAATTATTAAGAGAGACAACCTAATAAATTAGACCAGTCTAAACCCACATCATTCTAATAAGCCCATTTTATTTAACTCTAACCCAACACTATTCCTAGACATTTCACACTAACCTAGTCATATCTTCTCTAAAAACTAAAACCACGAGACTTACCAAATGAATTAAACTAGTCAATAAGTAATGAATTAAACAGTGTGATTGTTGAATCAATTAAATATGTTGCGAAATGCATTAAACTAGTCACTAATTTCGAAAAGAAGGTTTGTTCTCTTTTTAATATTGGGTTTGAACCTGCCTAATTTTAATTTAAAAGTAGGCGGTCTTTTACAAGACAAGTTGTTGTTAGGGAATGACACCAAAACATTACCTACCAAGATATGAGATTTAGAAGATAGAAGAAAGGAGTAACTAAGTATATTATCGGAAGACAATCACAATGTGTCAACACATAGCAAGTGGAAGCAAACAAGGAAGAAGAAAGCAACGTGAAGATGGAGCACGACTCGCGGAATTTTGCCGAGAGCCTGCCACTGGTCACTGTTTTCACCGCAGGTCGCGGTCCACCCACCACTGGTCGCGGTCCATCTGCTGTTGTTTTCGTCTTTATCTTGTTTTCTTTATTTATTGGTTATTTTATTTGTTATCTTTTTTGTTTCCTATTTCTATCTTTTTCCTATTTACTAGAGGTTAATGTAATTAGGAAATAAGATAGATTTTTGTAGGCAATCTTTTGGGATTTAGACTTGGAGAGCAAGTACTTTTCCTAATAGGTTTAGGGTTTATGTTTAGCTATAAATAGGGGAGTCTTTTATGCTAAATATCGAGAGATGTGAGACACACACATACATTGAGGGATTGTATTATTGTTGTGAGGTTGAATACAATAATATAATATTATTTGAGGGGAGGAAATTTAAATTTCCTCATTAAACACTTGTTCATATTCCCTTTAATTCTTGTCATACTTTGCATTACAATTCTATTTTGTGAGAGAGAGTCTTATTCTTTTGTCTGCAACGATTCTGGTAATCCTTACGCCCACGCTTCCGCACAACAAGTGGTATCAGAGCTTTAGGTTAGTTTCGTGCAATGGAAGATTTAAAGACTAAATACAAAGTAGATTTGTTTGATGGGAAAACTAATTATTCCTTGTGGCAAAGTACTATCAAGGATGTTCTTATTCATCAAGGTCTTCAAAAAACCTTGTTGGACAAGAAACCGGACAAGGTGGATAAAAACAAGTGGGAGGATATGCAACTTCAAGCTACTAGCACGATTCGATTATCTCTTGCGCCATAGTTCAAGTACAACGTGTTGGATGAAACAAATCCAAAAGATTTGTGGGACAAATTGACGAAGATGTATGCGTCAAAGTCTTTGGCCAACAAGTTACTCTTGAAGAAAGATCTTTACGCTCTCGAGATGGAGGATGGGACATCGCTATAAGATCATCTAAATAAGTTCAATGGCTTGATCACTCAATTGGCGAGTTTGGATGTGAAAATTGAGGAGGAGGACAAAGCAATACTTTTGTTGGCGTCTCTTCCCAAGAAGTATAACCCTGTTATTACAAGTTTGCTTGTTGGGAAGACTACTATTGCTTTGGACGACACTGTGGTGGCCCTAATCGAGGCGAAGAGGTTCATGAGGCAAGGAGCATCGTCAAGCTATGAAGGAGCGGGGTTAGTAGCCGAGGGAGGCAAGAGGAAAGGCAAGAAGAAGGCAAACAACACCAACATCAAGTGTTGGTACTGTGAGGAGGATGGACACATTCAAACGAAGTGTTCAAAGTACAAAGAGGACTTTAGAGCATTAAAGAATGTGAGGGGTGGTGTTGCTTCTATTGCTGTTATTGAAGATGATATGTGTCTTATGGTGGAAGAATCAAAAGGTCATGAGGAGGAATGGATCTTAGATTCGGGATGTTCCCAACACATGTGTTCTAAGAAAGAGTGGTTTAGTTCTTATGAGCATGTTGAGGGATTACATGTCTCTTTGCCTAGTGGAGAGGAGGTGAAGATTGAGGGGGTCGGTGTTGTGGAGGTCAAGCTCCAAAACGGCCATGTTGCAACTTTAGCCGAGGTTAGACATGTCCCAAGGCTACGAAGGAATCTAATTTCTTTAGGTAGATTGGATAAATTGGGTTATGAGGAACATATGCGCAATGGACTTCTAATGATTACCAATGAGGAGGTGGTAATCATGCATGGAAAGAGGAACGAGAAAAATCTCTTTGTGATGGAGCATGGAGGGATTTTGGCTCAAGGGGAGACGTGTAACACATTGAGCTTGAGGGGAGATTTGTCGGAAGACAATCACAATGTGTCAACACATAGCAAGTGGAAGCAAACAAGGAAGAAGAAAGCAACGTGAAGATGGAGCACGACTCGCGGAATTTTGCCGAGAGCCTGCCACTGGTCGCGGTCCATCTGTTGTTGCTTTCGTCTTTATCTTATTTTCTTTATTTATTGGTTATTTTATTTGTTATCTTTTTTGTTTCCTATTTCTATATTTTTGCTATTTACTAGAGGTTGATGTAATTAGGAAATAAGATAGATTTTGGTAGGCAATCCTTTGGGATTTAGACTTGGAGAGCAAGTACTTTTCCTAATAGGTTTAGGGTTTATGTTTAGCTATAAATAGGGGAGTCTTTTATGTTAAATATTGAGAGATGTGAGACACACACATACATTGAGGGATTGTATTATTGTTGTGAGGTTGAATACAATAATATAATATTATTTGAGCGGAGGAAATTTAAATTTCCTCATTTAACACTTGTTCATATTCCCTTTAATTCTTGTCATACTTTGCATTACAATTCTATTTTGTGAGAGAGAGTCTTATTCTTTTGTCTGCAACGATTCTGGTAATCCTTACGCCCACGCTTCGGCACAACATATATTATTAGGGATGGCAAAATGAACGGAGGGGTGCGGGACCCCCTCTCATATCCATAGTCATGGTGGGTACAAATCTCATACCCATACCTGCCCACGTGGCTATGTCTCTAAAATCATCCCCATCCTCACTACCCAATTGGATAGCCTCGGAGTCCGTACCCAGCTCATACCCACCCGTACCGTCTATACTCGTATATCAAATATCTATCATAACAATGAGTTCTATTAATTAAACCATGAAAAAAATACGTTCTACTACTTGATTTGAGTGATAATAATTTCTCCATTATTTCCTCTAATAAGCCCTTAAGTCCAATGGGTAAAAAATCTATAGACTTAGGTTAATATATTTTAAAAATACTTTCAAGCGGGTGTTTAGCAGACAGATGCAGGGCGGGGCGGGGCGTGTGGATCATACCCACCACCATACCCACCCAACACCCAAAAGTGGGGAATAATGCAAGTAAAAAAAATGGAGGAAATATGGTTTAAAAAATGGTTTCAGGCTGGTGTTTGGCCGACGGATGCAGGGCGGGCGGTGTGTGGGGATCATACCCACCACCTACCATACCCACCCAACACCCAAAAAACCTATATATCCATCTCACCCCCAACTAGAACGGGCACGGTGCAAAATCCACCAAAATTTATCGGTCTACCATTCCTTATCCTAGTATTGTGAGGAAATTAGGTGTGTATTACCTTTTAGAACCTTTTCATAGATATGAGGGTGCTCCGCGAGATTCTTAAGCATAAAGGCAATAATAGTGCTTGTTGGATAAAAACCCGCAAACATGAGACCAATAATCTTGCTAGCAATCTCCTCCTCGCTCAAGAACTTGCCATTTTTGTGTGAATCTACAATCAAACACCCAACTAAATCTCGAGAATTTAGATCATCATAGTCATCTTTCTCGTCCATTTCTTTTTTCCTTTGTTTAATGATCTCAACAAATCTCTCCTTAACAAGTTTCCCACCTTTGACGGCCTTGTAGTAAGGCGTCCCAGGGAGATAAACTGGCACCGAGAAGATGCCTTGAACCAGAAGGAAGAACGGCTCAGCGAGTCGTCTCACTTGATCTAGGCTTGGATTCATGCTATCCACGATTACTCGACACGACAAAGCAAAGGTGAACTCTTTTGCAAGAGTATAGGCCTTCACTTGGTTGAAAGGTGCCCAAAATTTTTCTACATGTTGTTTGGTCATGGAATTCACAACAGCTACATGATGCTGAATCGAGTCGGGTTTAAGGAACTTATATGAGAGGTCATGTGTTGGTTTCCCTGATTGTGTATATGAGTCCATTTTTTTGGTATGAAAGAGAAGTTGCAACTGATTGAGGTAGCCAATAAGTGACCAATTTTCCTTCATTTGAGAAGAGAAATTTGTTGGCTAAAGGACCACAAAAAACAGCTACTTTTTCACCTGCTAAGGAAGTCTTGAAAACATCAGGTGAATATTTAGCCATGCGATCAAAGATGAATTTTTTTGGGCATAATACATAAGCTAGTGTTTCTCCTATCAAGGGCCAACCAGTTTTGCCTAGTGGAAATTTGGTGATCTTAGGGTTGCTTGATTTTGTCAGGGAAATAAGTATGATTATTATTGTGGAAACACTCCCAAAAATGGAAAACCCTAGGAGGAATATTGAATTCATTTTACTTAATCTGGTACTTGTTGAATTGGTGAATGATTGCCAAAATCAATTCATTCCTTATATAGACAAACTGAATACGAAACCTCAGTCCATACTCAATTAAAAAAGTATCAGTGTCAATTAACAAAGTATTATATGCATACCTAATACCTTCCAAAAAAACAAAAGTAGCATAATTCATATGGATTGTGCTTGGAAATAAAATAATATAGACGCTGTTTTCACGTCTTCGTACCACGTGGGTTTGTGATAAGAATTTGTATTTTCTCATTGTTGGGTTTTTGTCCTTGAAAAACCTTAAGTTTCTTGTGATATAATTTGTAATATATGAATCTTTGCAATATTCATACGTTGTGTTTTCATTGACTTTTGTGATTCCTATAATTAGGTGAGATTTTGCTAGATACATCTTGGGATATACTTCTTCCGTTTTTTTTATACTTGCATCATTGAGGTTGGGCACAAGGATTAAGAAGAGGTGAGAGATAGAGAGAAGGGGAAAGGGGGACCCATGTGATTAGAGAGAGGTAGAGGGAAAGTATTGCCATAAAAGGAAATGATGCAAGTAATTTGCAACTTCCAAAAGTAGGAAATGATGCAAGTAAAAAAACGGAGGAAGTATATTATATCCTCTCGAGTTAGTGTTTTACTAAGTGTCCTAGCGGCTGTTACACAATCAGATGGCTTATCATCTAACCCACATACACATATATCACCTTATGACTGCTCAACCGTTCCAACATCGATAGTAGGTCACTGTCGGTTGTAATATGCACATCTTTGTTCTTATAACAGTAATGAAAATTAGGAAATATTGGCATACGATACCTTTTTTCCTAAAGTTATCCTCGTACTCTATAATCAAATCAACCCACATAACCTTATCAACATTATCAATCATCAAATCAATTTCAAGACCTACATAATAAAACCTTAACCATAACTGATCCATCTGCAACGGAACCACAACATAAACAATATTACAGTTATTAATGCCACAACCAATTCAACAAAATCAATTAAATCAACCAGAATGAAAAAAACAGACTAGTATGTACAACTATTAAGATTTCAACTATAACTAACCTCAATTTGTCTCAGATTAAATTAGGTTTCTAGCCAACTAACATCTACACCAGAATTCGCCAAAATATCCACAATTAGTGCCCTACACAAGAAGGAGATGTTTGCCTGTTTTTATAATTGAACGAAAATAAGGATGATTTCTTTTAGAGCTAGCCTTTAAGCAAGAGAAACTAAGTTAGATTGAATATGAAAGATAAGAGGATTAAGAAATTTACCTTTGAGGGCATGCTTGGGATGGGGGTAATGTATTAAGGGGGTAATAAAAGTCAAACATAGGTAAACTAAGGTATTTTGAGGTGATGATAGAGGGATAGAGTGGTTGCGGAGAGGATAATATGGTGTTGGTAGGAAGTAAGTGGAAGAAAGAGGGGAACTATTACCCTTCAAATGAGGGTAATAGTTACCTATGGGTGGTGGTGGGTAATTATTACCCCCAAAATGAGGGTAATAGTTTCCCTTTTTCTTCCATTTTCCTCCTACCAACACCATATTATCCTCTCTACCACCACTATACCCTCTATCATCACCTCTAAACACTTTAGTTTTCCTATGTTTGACTTTTATTACCCTTTTAATACATTACCCTCATCCCAAGCATGCCCTGAGTAGTAGATATGGAGGAGCAGTGTTAGGGGTGAAGAACACTGAAGCAAAATATGAACTACATTTTCTTTTTAGTTTTTGATTCCATGGTTTAGAGGATTGTGAATTAGAATAAGTGGGTTTTTTAGGGATTAGTTAAGGGTAGGTTAGTAAAATCAATTTTTAGGCTAGGTTTAGTTATTTAAAACAATGCCTAATGCTCGAGTTTCTTTTTCCTCTATCTATGGCTGGTCTCGAGCAGTTTGCTCGTGATGCTCTTGCTACTGACACCACGAGCTTTATGTCGCCAGTGTTTGAAAGTTATTGTTAATGGTTTGCTTGTTGCTACATCTAGTTTTTTTTTCTTTAAAAGGGTCGGCTAAGCTAGCTGTATTAAAGATCTAGTTCCTCTATCTGCTTGCAAAACATGAAAAATGTCAATATGTGACTGAGACGTGAAATATGTTATTATGCAAGCGCTATAGTTTGCTGAATGACCTTAGATAATTTGTGGGTTGCGTGTTGTTGGATTTATGGGTTAAAAGCAAGTATTCGGATAGTTGGTCCAAAGTTAATTAAGTAATGAGTCTCACATTTATAGTATACCCTTTAGTAGGAGTCTCACATAGATGGAATACTCGAGTTTGTCTTTGTTTTTATATAGCTTATACAAGTTATGGAGAGAAAAAGGGACCTCCCCTCGCGCGTGCGCCGCCGCTGCCATCCATCTAGATGGCATGGCATGTGACACGCGCGTGTGATATGATTAAATTTTTGGTACCCGCTTGGTTTAATGTTGTCCGAAAAGAGTTGTTTCACCTTCCATCAGTTTCGTTTTGTGAAGGTAACTACCTCTTAATTGTGATATATTTTCTCGCGGTATATTCATTCTGTCATTAAGCTCTTCCTAAATGTTTTCTTTTTTTCTCCTATAAAATCCATGGCCATCTTCTGCTTCAAAACTCAGAAATTTCCTCCATACTTTTCTCTCTTCTTTCACATACAACGACTTTAGTTCCCACTCCATTTTCCAGAGTGCGCAGGTTCGTGTAGGAGACATTAGCCTTCAAGTCGGTGCTTGCTATCCAATAGCATCTGTTGTGGAGGTCTACCCAATTTGCTACCAGTTCCAACAATCTAATTCAAGCTAGTATTACGGATAGTATTGATTCTGCTACCCGAATTGCTCAATCTATTAATACTTTGATTACTATGCCCCACAAAATTGTTCTTGGCTTGTCTTAATCTGAACCGCTTGATTGTCAAAAAAATTATTGTTGGTAACAATACGAAATTGACTATGTATTGACGGAAGATTTTGTAATGGATGAATCTATGACGCTAAGAAAGCTAAAGATAATCGTACAGTTAGAGGCGTAATGTCGCACTATATGGTTAATTCCTTATGATATATATTGCAAATGTAAGACTACTAAGGAAGTCTGGACTACTCTAGATGCTAAATATGGTCTGATGATGCGGGTACTAAGAAATATGTGGTAGCTAAATGGTTGATGTTTAAGGTTATCAATGATAAGCTATAGTGGACCAAACACATGAGTACGAAAATCTGGTCTTTCTTATTATTGATGAGGGTATGACAACAAGTGAGCATTTTCAAGCCAGTGCTCTTATTAAGAAACTAAAACTTGTGGGGAGAGTATGAGAAGATCTAAGACACAAGAGGAAAGACATGAAGCTCTAAGAGTTGGTTGCTCAAATCAACATCGAGGATCGTGGACAAGAGTGTGTTAAGACGAACTCATATATTTCTGCTGTTGTTGTTGAATATAAAACTGCAAGTACTGATAAGAAGAACTATAATCAGAATAGTTCCAATAACAACAAGAGTAAGAGGTTCAGTAATGGGGACTGTTTCTTTTACAACAAACTCGGACACGTCTCTGCTCATTGTCATGCCAAAATTGCAGAGAAGAAAAAAGATAATAGAGGTTACAAAGGTAACTAGAAAAATAACAACAATAACAACCATGGATCTAACTATGGCAACAAGAACAAATCTCGACAAACAAGACCTCAAGCTAATCTTCATGAAATGGAAGTAGAATGTGAAGATATCATTGCTGATGTGGTTTCTGAAATAAACCTGGCTGAAAACACAGCTGAGTGGATTTAGATACTGGTGCAACATGACACTTAAATAAAGATCCTTTCAAGGACCTAAAGGAATCTGATGATGGTGAGTATGTATTCATGGGAAACACAAGCAAAGTTCGTGTTCACGGCAAAGGCAAGGTCCATCTGAAACTTACTTCTAGCAAGATTTTGGCACTTGATAATGTTTTGTACGTACCTAATGTGCGTAGGAATTTAATTTTTGGTCATTTACTTAATAATGCAGGGGTTAAGCTTACTTTTCGGGCCAGTTTGCTGGCAAAGGATTTTGTAATGGGGGTCTTTTTGTTTTAGATGTTGAAATTAATGCATCGTTGAGTCTTTAGACACATGCCATTCTAGACTTGGACATGTTAACGTTAAATCTATTAAGCGTATGCATAGTATGTACCTTCTTCCGAAGTTAGATATGAGTGACACTCAAAAGTGTCAAGTATGTGTCAAGGCTAAATACCATAAGAAACACCTTTTAAGGAAGTGGTAATAGAGTATATTTACTTAGGAGCAAAGAAGAGGCTGAGGACATATTCTTAAATTATAAAAATGAGGTTGAAAACCAATTAGATAAGAAGATCAAGAGACTAAGATCTGATTGTGGTGGTGAATATGATCATGACTTTCTAAGGGATTTATGTTCGCAAAATGGTATAATACATGAGTTCTCTGCACTTTATACTACCCAACATAATGGATAGCTGAAAGAAAAATAAGACCTATTGCAAGATATGATGAAGCTATGCTAATTTCTTTAGGGTTATCTGGCTTTAAGTGGGGAAATATTATTTTATTTGCACCGCCATGTCTTAATCAGAGTACCTCACAAGAAGTGGAATGAAACACCTTATGAGTTGTGCAAGGATTATCCACCTAACTTGAATTTTTTGAAAGTGGTGTGTGTGTGTGTGGGGGGGGGGGTGTTAGCTAAGGTTCCCATACATGTGCTTAAGAGATCTAAAATTGGCCTTAAGACCGTAGATACTATTTTTGTTAATGATGCACCTACTAGGCCAGCTTATAGGTTCATGACAAAGGATGCTAAAGTTGGGTCTTAAGGTGGTTAAAGAATATATGACATGAACATCAAAAAAAGTATTCTTGAAGTTCATGATCAAAAGCTCCAAAATAGTCACATGTAAAATCTCTCTTTAACCTATTTTTTCAGGTTAACAGGTCACAAGGAACTATAAAATCAAACACTATCGATACATATCAACAATAATTAATAATAGATGACCCCTGTAAAATACGATCGACCATAGTTCGTACCTTTCATATAAAATATTCCTAAAATTATTAAATTTTGAGTAAAGATTTGCAATTGTTCCATTTCAATATTGGTATGATGTTGCTTCAGCTGCAATATGATTTTTCCGTACAAATGATCAAAAGGTTTATAAGTATTTTGCCACCAACTTACATGTTTCATTTGTAATAAAATAAAGGAAATTTTGTCCAAAAAAAAGACCTCATTTGTTATAATATTTGTGGAAAAACACCTCTAAAATATTCTTTTTGTAAGAAAACACTCCCTTCGTCCTCAAATAGATTTTCCATTTTCTACATTGTCTCCAAAGTACAACTTTGACTGCTAATATATATGTTTGTGTGTTAAAAAATAGTATAAAATTCGATATTTTGAATAATGTACAAATTAATGCGAATCTAACAAGATCCAACATGACTATTATCAATATTATACATTTGTGAGAATTTATAGTCAAAGTTTACAAAGTTTGACTTGGAATAAAGCAAATGAGAAGTTTATTGGGGACTGCGGGAATATATCATTATTTATTTAATTACACACCTTATTATTACATTTAAGCCAAAAAGTCAACATTGACCAATTTTTCCCTCTCTTTTGTGTCTAATCGTCACACATATCAACCCAAAAATTTTTAGCAAATTTCGATGCACAAAAGAGAGGGAAAAAAAAGAGTGTGAATGACCCAATAGTTGAATTCTTTGACCAAAATATGACAACAAAGTAAGTAATGTGATATATAATGGCATATATTATAATGTCTTTTTTGACAAATTTCTTACAATAAAATTCATTACCAACTACTAAATTTCTTTCCCTTATAAAAATTGGTGTAGATGTTAAAAATTGATTTCATCCTCTTATTGCTACAAAAGTATTTTATGGATTCACCTTTAAACGGTCTATTATAGTCTCATATGCGACTCCATAAACGGTGATACAATAGGGAGAATAACTATCGTGTTTCCTAGCGCAAAAATACCAACTAGCATGCCTTTGGGCTTTTGTATAGTCATTCACCCAAAAACATGTTCGACAAATGGCTTTTGCAATGGCTGAAAAGTTAAGTTTATAGCCAAAAATCAAAAGCTGCTTTACGAGCTTTTTCTGTCGGCTTTTGGTTTTTGCCTCTATTTTGTACTGAACATCCAACACTAGCAATCGCTTTTATCAAATAGTTTAATAAATAACCAACAATTACGGTGCCAGTCAAATAAGCCACGAAAAACAAGCAGTCAAACCAACCACCACAAGAAGGCACTCACCAACTACCAGCGGCTAATTGCCAAACACCTTTAATTAGTGCAAAACATAATCGGTGTACAAGACGGTCAATTACCAAACATCCCCAATTGGTGCAAAATATAATCGGTGCAACACTTCTACTTCTCTTAACTATATTCAGTTCTATACTACTATATTCCATTCTCTTTAATAAATACTATACATTAGTTTGTTTTGTTTTTAATTGTTACACTTTCCTTTTTTGAACGTTTCTATTTAATTGTTACACTTTCCTTTTTTGAACGTTTCTATTTAATTGTACACTTTCACTTGTACTATTTTTGGTAAACTTTCACATCTTTACATTCCAATTTCCCATGCTATTGGGACCTACTTGTCTAGTTCTTCTCCTATTAAATATCGTACCCTATCATCCACCCTTTTTACTTTTACAACTTTATCTCTCATACTCTATCTATTCTCCAAAGTCCAAAGAACTTTATCTATTCTCCAAACAATCATTGTATAGATTTCATAAATTCCCTTGATTATCCCCAAAGAAAAACTTAACAATGAAAAACAAACGGAGGGAGTACATATAACCATTGAAAAAGGTATTCTTGCAAAGTAAAGAAACAAAGTTAGAATCGACAGAGGTCTGTAACTATTTGCAGAAGTTAAAGCGGTAAAATAATCCTCAACAATCTCTCATATCACAGCTAAGCCATTCATTACTAGAGAAAGCAATATCGTCACAAGGTAATTTTATTAATACTCCCTCCATTCCCTTTTGATGTTCCCATTTTCCTTTTTGAGATGTCTCAAAAAGTTCTTTCCACTTTGAATCTTTTCTATTGACCCAATATGGTTTTGATGATGACAAACTAAAGTAATTAACTAACAGAGTTTATAATTTTTATTTGTCCAAGAATCATTGTGAAAGGTTGTGCCTATAGCATTGAGAATGCTTGTTGATGAGAAAGGTGTGCGAGGTGCATTGCTCGTATGGATAAAGAGAATACTACAATCAAGGTTGAAGTGAAGAGACTTGAATTGAAGATTGAAATGAAGATATTTAGAGGAACAACTATCCTAACATGATGGAAGGTTAGAAATGCATGAGTTTGTATTTAATTTCCTAAATGTAAAAAGGGAACAAGATCCGGAAAGGTAAGGAAACTTGAGTTATAAAATTGGAATGAAGGTTTAGAGTCTCTAGTTAAGTTCCTAAGTTTAATGAGTCTAAATGGTAAAAAGGTTGTGTCAGTTTCTGTTAATTAAGTCTACAAGTTCCTTTGGCATGGGAACTTGGTAGAAGGGAACTTGTTGTAGTAATATAGGAACACACACAAACACATAGGAACTTGAGTTAAATGTTAAGCAATGTTTCCAAAGTTTGAGAATTGGGAATTAGGTTTCGTTCCTATGTTGGGAACAGACTTTGGTACAGTTTGGGAACACAGGTTGGGAACAGACCTAAAACATCCTATGTTGTGCGCCTAACATATATGAAGCGCTTAAGTGATTTGTTTAGGAGTCCTAGTTTAGTTTGACTAGATCCACTAATTAAGGGAGTTTGTTAGGAAAAGATTTTAAAATGATTTTTTGTTTTAAAAAGGATAATATCTTATTTTATAATCTTCTCTTTTTATCTTAAGTAAATCAAAATATTTTTTTTAAATAAAATCTGATTTTCAGTTTTATTTAAATATTTTAAATATATATTTTTCGTTAAATAATTTATTTAAAAATGGTTTAATTGTTTTCCATGAAAACACCAACCACTTTCAATTGGAAAATTAGTGAGAAGTTAAAACATATTCTTTTTAAATAAAATCATATTTATTTTATTTAAATTAAATTAAAAAGATATTTCTTCCTAAACTAATTTATTTAAATGGTTTAATTACTCCCCAAGTTAACTGACATCACGTTTACTACTACTACACATTTACTGTTAGTGGTTAATGGGCTTGATTATTTTCTTTCTAATCCTTAATTTATTTTAATTAGATTAATTATGCCCCAAGTATATATTCAAAACCACGTTATGTTACTGCTTCTCTTATTATTAAGATAAGCAGCGGGATGAGTGGTTAATTATTTCTCAAGGAATATTTTATAAAATCTAATTAATTAATTAGGTTATGGACATCATGGGATAATGGTTTAATTAGTGGATATCATGGGGTTAATGGATAATTAGTGGTAAGTTATTTCATGACCACTTAATTGATTATAAATAGGTGACTAATCCAAAGTTTAATGTGTTGGACTTTAAGCATTCCCTCCATATAGAGAGTCAAATTTAGTAGTCCTTCCATAGTGTGTCTGACTTTGGTTTTAATTGAGTTTAACTAAGATAGAGTCAGTACCATCATTCCTTCACTATACTCTTATGTTCCTTGTACATTTCCTACTTATTCCCTTATTGTTAATATCGTTTGTAATCTTGGTTTTGGGGTAAGGGGATTTTGAGTGAAATCTTGTATTGGGAGAAGCTTTGAGTAAAGCAAGAGAAAGGGAAGAAACTTGAGTGAGTTTCATTGTAAGTGTTATGCTTTGAGTGAAGCAAGAGAAAGAGAAAGAGAAAGAGAGAGGAACTTCGAGTGAAGTTTGAGAGGAACAACAGTTGTAGGAACAGTTATGGGAACTGTTGTTGAGGATTTGAGTTTAAGAACTCAAATTGTGGCCCGAGAGAATAAAGAGGTTTGTAAAAAAGTCGTTTGGCCTATTATAGTGGAAAGTTTGAATCAAAATCCCTTGTGGTCGAGGTCGTTTCTTCCAATTGGGCTAGGAAGTTTTTCCTCGCTAAAATCTCTTGTGTATTTCTCTTGTTCCTTTTGTTGTTTTATAATTCCGCAAAAAGTAACGTTTATTTCTCACACTATAATTCACCCCCCTCTTATAGTGTTCCCTTAGAAGTCAACATTTTCCATTTTAAGAATATTTATTTTCCCATCTTACCCTTTAGCAATCAAATATTCACTACACTTTTCTTTTTGTCTTACACATGGCGCACTTTAGAATCTTTTATTTCCCAATCATCTACTTTTCTTTCTCTCTCTTAAAAAGGTACCAAAGTACAATTTAGACAACATAAAATTAAAAAGATTATCATCCACCTCAGTTTGCATTGGTTTTCTCCCATATTCCAAATGGGAATATCAAATGGAAATGGAGGAAAGACTAGTCATGATCTCATAGAATTATCCAAAGTTTTACGAGTTTGCCAGGATCTGGTGAGGCGTTTAAGAAGAATTAGAAGAAAATAGGACGTTTGTTCAAGCTAGTTCCAAGAAAATGGTAACATATAGTGGATTGGACTTCTTAGAAGAGATGCTACAAGCTCTTAACCTGTTTGAAAAGTTCATTACAATTGTGATGGTCTATGTTTTCCCCATTTTACATTGTTTGTTTTGGAGTAAAACATTAAAATGTAAAACTTGGGGTCGAAAACCATTTTCCACCTTATTGAAAACATTTTCTCCCAAAATTGGGAGGAAAACATTTTCCATCACAAGTGGAAAGAAAACATTTTCCCTCATAATTGAAGTAATAGATTTTCTATTCAACCAAACAATGAAAAATGCTTTAAATGGAAAATCATTTTATATGCAACCAAACAACGGAAAACCTTCATAAAAATGAATTTTCCAATGTAAAAGGCTGAAAACGTTTTACACCCTACCAAATGGAGCTGAAGTGTGGGAGTGAGCTGTAAAACTAAATTTCACCCTTGGAGCAACCAATTGTAGTTGAACCCACTATATTGACCTGCTAAAGCCTGTTCTCTTCAACTTATTTTAAGTTCAGTTCAACTCAATTATTTTCACTTCAGTTCAATTCAGCTCTAATTAGTTTAATTCAGTTCCGTTCAACTAGATTTCGACAAAAGAACAAACCCTTAGTCTTTCATAACTAAGGAGAATACAAGTTTGATGTGTTTTATGGTTAACAAGAAAACAATATTCAGTTGTCTATTATCTAGAGGATGATGTGAAAAGAATAAGCTATTTTTTATTTAAGAAAACTCTATACTCATGAACGTAGGGACTAAAACATGGCAAAGGACTCCAATTGTTCAACTCTATACTCATGAACATAGGGACTAAAACATGGCAAATTAAAGGACTCCAATTGTTCGACTCTATACTCATGATCATCAATACTTATTAAGCTCAAACTTTCATTTTGCCTACGACCATCCCCAAGAAGATAAATTCCATGTGCAGGACTTTTGTATGGCATGCTAACAGTGTTAGCAACAGGCCTGAGTATGCACACTGGGATGAACTATGTAAAACTAATACTTTTTGGCAATTGGTCGATGGTAGACACAGACCCATGAAGAGTATGGTGCACGCAATTCAAAACGCGGACGCGCAATGAACATCAGTTGGAAGAGGATGAACAAGGGGACACGGAATGAGTATCAGTTAGAAGGGGATGAACAGTACAGGGGGACACAGAATGAACAATCAATTCTCTAACGAACAGACTTCAAAAATGATTTGAAATGAAAACTTTCAAATTTTTGAAAATTTGAAAAAACCCAATGAACATTAGTTTTTGTTAAAAGAACATTAAGTTCACAGCAAAGAACAATAAATTAAATCAAAAGAACATCAGTTCGATTCTTAAACAGGGGCATACGGAATGAGCATCAGTTAGAAGGGGATGAACAGGGGGACATAGAATGAACAATAAGTTCTCTAATAAACAGATTCCAAAATTAATTTGACATTCAAATTTTTAATTTTTTGAAAATTTGAAAACGTCAACCAATGAACATCAGTTTGCGTTAAAAGAACAGTAAGTTAACTCAAATAAACAATAAATTAAAGGAAAATTTGGCAACAAATACCTGTTTAACCTCTTTTTTAAAATAAATGTCTAGGTTATTTTTTATTATACTTCATTCGTTTCTTAATAAGTGGACCATAGAGAAAGTAAAGGAAAACCAAGGAGGTTAGAGAGAGAAAGTTAGTGACCACAATTAAAAAGAGAAATAGTACTTTAACTAAATAAACAATTGGATATATATTGCTTGAGTAAGGGTAATCATGTAATTTTATCATTTAAAATGTCCTTTTTTGAGCTTGGTGTCACTTATTGTGATATTTCTATATTAGGAAAGTGTGTTACTTATTTAGAAACGAATGAAATATATAAATACCACATTTGATTATTTTTTCTTGAAATCAATACCAACTAACGAATTAGCCCAAAAACTTAATGGAAATTAACTAATTTTAACAAATAGATTGCACATGGTAGTTGGAGAAATGAATGAAATTAAGGGTAGTTATTATGTATAGTTGATGTTGGGGGACCATCGAACATAGAATCTGTATTAAAATTAGTCAAATTTCATTAAATTTTTGGGCTAATCCGTTAGTTGGTATTGATTTCAAAAACAAATGAATCAAATATGGCATTTATATATAATAAAAAAGAACCTAGTATTTATTTCAAAATGAAGTTTAAACCTAGGTATTTATTGCATTTTTTCCTAAATTAAATCAAAAGAACATTTACAATTTTTAAATAGGAAAATTTGTCAGGAATAAGACAACCTTTGCGTTGACCACTTTTAACAAGTCTACCTTCATTTATTCCACTAACAAGTAAACCTTGTAACCACTTTTGCTTTTAACAAGTTTTTACCGGCTTATACCTCTTAGTAACCTATTAACAGGTTAAAGTGACACGTGTCACTCTTTTATCGCACAATTAAAAATTGAAATTTATATTAAAAAATAATTAATAAAACAAAATTCTTCTCCCCCCTCACCCTCACGCCCACACGCACACCACCCCCCTCAGTGGCACCCAAACACCACCACTCTCACGGCACCCAAACACCACCACCCTCAACTTCATCTCCCCACGCCAGATACAACACTATCTCTTCCTGCCGTCCATGGCGTCAAATCTTAAACCACCACTCTCTCTTTCATGCCCACGCAACCTCTCCGACACCTGCGGCTTCGACGGACCTGCGAACGTTTGCGACGGCGGATAATCGAAGCTCTTGCTTTCTTTCACACACCTGACATTAAAATACACCTTCACACACCTTGCTGAATAATTATTTCTTGCGTGTCGAATAACTCTGCTGAATTTATAAATTTATAAAGAGAATGGGAATTGAATCAGTGACGGCTTCACAATATTCAAGCTCCACAAACCAGATTGCAGGATCTTCTCTCTTCTTTGAATAATTATTTCTTGCGTGTTGAAAATTTCGCTCTTTCTTCATATTTAATTTCAAATTTTCATCTTTCTTTTCGATCACCCAGAAATTTTAGATAATTCAATGATCACATCTCAAGTAGGTAAATCATATCAAACTCCAAGATCTTTGATTTTTCATGTGATTTATTTTGTTGGTGGTTAATCGTTGTGCTAGATTTCTGTCACTTAGTGGATCAATAATTATATGCTTTGTGAATCTGTTGTAAAGAAAATGCAATAGCTTGAATTTCTGGGTTTTTGGCATTAAAATTTTCAGTTAATAGCTTATGAATTTTGTGTTGAACACTCATTAGTGGAAAACTTAAATTTAGATTACGGTGGGGGTGGGTGGCGGAGGAGGGAGTTTTTTTTTCCTTCAAAAGTCAAGAAGTCAAAGGGAAGTGAGGGAATTAAGAAGTGGGTTTACAGGTTCATCAGGTCATAGGTAAAAAAACTTGTTAAAAGCAAAAGTGTGTACAAGGTTTACTTGTTAATGGAATAAATGAAGGTAGACTTGTTAAAAGCGGTCAACACAAAGGTTGACTTATTCCTGAAAAATTTTCCTTTTAAATATGATTTAAACTTTTGAAATTTTAAATATATAACCATAAAACAATGTACATTAAGTTCAGTTAAAAGAACATCTATTTCAATTGAAAGAACATCAAATCCAATCAAAAGAACATTTACAATTTTTGAATATGATTCAAACTTTTAAATTTCAAAATATATAACCTTAGAGCATCCTTAATAGAGAGAAAATAAAAAGTTCATTCTAACAAACTTTAAGAATTATTGGCTTAATGGCAAGAAAAAAACGTTTGAAGCATATAAGTCCGTGTTTTTGTTCTCAAAGTCGAACAAAAAAGGTTTGTTCGTCTCTATACGTGATGATAGAAGAGCAAAGAGTATGGACACTTGGCAGAGAATTATTGGACAAAAATCAAACCAAACCGCGTGAAAACATGGAATTGCAGGTATGTTGACGTTTTGCTTTCTAAAGCAATAAAGGCTTGCCAAGTGTCCACCTTTGATTGGATAAACATCATATAAAACATTCCAATGGCCATAATTCAAAAAATAAAAATTTAAAAAATAAGTTAAAAATCAATAACTATACTTTTTTGAGATCTATAAATAGAGACCAATGTTGATATATTTCAGACATAGTTCAATTTTAAGAGAGAATGTATAGTAGGGTAGAGTAAAAAATTAAAAGAGAGAATGATAACTTTTATTTAATTCATGGTTCAGGGGGAAAAATGGGAAAAGTTTGTAGTATGAATGTTTTAGTGACAGAAAGTGAAGAGAGATAGGGATGAACTTTTTTTAAGCTCACGAATAATGATGCTCTTAAAGAAATAACATCAAGTTCAGTTAAATAAACATTTATTTTAAAACATCAAATCAAATCAAAAGAAAATTTTTACAATTTCTGGAAATTTAAAAATTTTCATGTCAAATTTAAGAATTGAACTTTTGTTCTTTTGATTTCATTTATTGTTCTTTGTTTCTGAAATTAGTGTTCTTGTAATACAAACTGATGTTCATTGGGTGACGTTTTCAAATTTTCAAAAATTTAAATTTTTTTATGTCAAATCAATTTTGAAGTCTGTTCATTGGAGAACTGATTGTTCATTCTGCGTCCCCCTGTTCATCCCCTTCTAACTGATGTTCATTCTGTATCCCCTTGTTCATCCTCTTCCAACCGATGTTCATTGCGCGTCCGCGTTTTGAGTTGTGCGCACCATGCTCTTCATAAGTCCGTGTCCATGATAGAATTTGCGCTTTTTGGTGGTCTAGATATTAGCGACATCATTGATAGGAACATTATGGCTTTGGACTTTGGAGAAACACATATGGCACATTGCAGCAAAGCAAGAAAAATTAAGGGTGAAATAGGTATTGCATACATATTAAAGAGGCCGATTGGTCGAACTACAGAGTACAGACCACTACCATCATCAAGCTGGATATGGAAAGACGTGTGCAAGGCCAAAGAAAAGAAGCAAAAAGGTATGGCCTATCAATCAAATATTTCCGCTAAAAAGAACCTACATCATTGAGGCTATTGATATTCGTGTTAGATATATGAAAATATACATTATTTTCATATATATCTTTTGTATTTATGTAAATAAATTAATTAACATGTATAACTTTTATTGTTAGTTGTTACCTAATTTATAGGATTTGATTATCCTTTGTATCCTAGTATATATTATTAGGTTGTAACATTTAATCAGTTAAGAAATTATCTTCTTTCATGGTATCAAATCTCTAGGGTTACTTTTTCCTCTCTCTTCCGCTTCGCCCTAGTAGCCGTCCGCCCTTGTTCACTCGGCAGCCATGGCCGGTTCTTCTTCCTCCTCTTCTTGTTCTTCTCCTTCCCTCTCTACTCTTGCTAGTTCTAATATTAAACACAATATTCTCATTGTCCTTGACATGGAAAACGTGAAATATTCTACTTGGGAGGAATTATTCAAAATTCATGCACGTTTTCATCGAGTAATCGATCATATTATTCCCTCGTCCAATTCCAAACCTCTGTCCACTGATGAAGAAAAGGAGGATTGGTCCACTATTGACGCTACGGTATTGAAATGAATCTATGGCACCATTTCAAATGATCTTCTCAATACCATTCTTGAGCCTGATTCCACGGCTAAAGAGGCGTGGGAGCATTTAAGGAATATTTTTCAAGACAATAAGTCTTCCCTTGCGGTTACTCTTGGGCAGGAATTCTCCATTACGGCTATGGAGGATTTTCCTAATGCGTCGGCGTATTGTCAACGCTTAAAAATGTTGTCTGATCAACTCAAAAACGTGGGTGCACCGGTCTTGAACAATAGGCTCGTTTTACAAATGGTTGCGGGTCTTACGGAGGCTAATGGAGTTGGTACTTTGCTCCGTCAAAGTGATCCACTTCCTCCGTTTTATCAAGCACGTTCCATGCTTGTTTTGGAGGAAGTGGGGTTGTCAAAGAAGGTTGCAGCGGGTTCTTCGGCTATGGTGGCGTCCTATAATGACGAGTCTCAAACTCATACACCACCCCATCATCATACATCTAATGGCGGTAAGAAGAATAATAAAAATTATAATAATAATCGGAAAAATAATTCTTTCAAAGGGGGTGGTAGCCGGAACAGTGGCAACCGCGGTTCACAGCGGCATCAGCCTCGAGGAGGCGCACCATCCTGGCAGCAGCAGCACCCCACTGGTACGCAGTACCCTTGCCAGGGGTCGTGGGCCTACCCTCCCTGTCCGTATCCCAGTCAGCAGCAGTGGGCCAAGCCCAGTTACAGTCAGCGGCAACAACACTCATATGGACAGGGGGTGCTTGGACCAACGCCTAGGCCACATGCTTTTGCGGCCGAAGCCCAACCCACGGACATTGAAGTTGCTATGCACACTCTTGGCCTTAATCCATCGGATCCAAATTGGTATACGGACACGGGAGCGACATCTCATATGACTTCTTCCCAAGGTAATTTAAAGTCTTATTATCATTTGAGCAATCCTAATGGTATTGTTATCATAAATATGGTCATAATATTCCAATGGTAATGCCCAATTGTCTTCCTCTAATCCACTCTTGACTATTAGAAAATGTTCTTCATGCCCCTAATCTCATTAAAATTTTAGTATCTGTTCGAAAATTTACTACTGATAATTATGTTTCTGTCGAATTTGATCCTTTGGGATTTTCTGTGAAGGATTTTCGAACGGGGAGACGCCTAATGAGATGTGAGAGTCAAGGTGCTTTATATCCCATCACCACATTTCAAAATCAAGCCACCATTCCTTCCACTTTTGCTGCTTTAGCGCCGTCCTTATGGAACATGCTCGGGTGGGTCATCCGGGTTCTTCTATGTTGGAGTCTCTTAGGACTAATAAAAATTTGAACTTCTGATTTTTGTTACTCTTGTCCTCTTGGAAAACATGTGAAATTGCCATTTGTTTCATCTACTTCTAGTACGTTTATGCCATTTGATATTATTCATTGTGATATTTGGACATCTCTCGTTTTAAGCTCTAGAGGACATCGTTATTATCTTGTTGTGTTGGATGACTACACGAATTATTTGTGGACTTTGGCCTCTTGATAAAAAAAGTCTCAAGTCTACTCTACATTTCTTCACTTTAGAGCATATATCCGCACTCAATTTGAACGGGAAATTATAAATATACAATATGACAATGGACGGGAATTTGATAATGCACCTTTTTGGGACTTTTGTAAAAGTAATGGCTTATCTTTTCGGCTCTCTTGCCCATATACTTCCTCTTAAAATTAAAAAGGGGAGCGTAAAATTCGTACTATCAATGATATTGTGCGTATTCTTCTCTCTCATGCTTCGCTTCCCTCCTTGTTTTGGCATCATGCGTTACAAATGGTCACGTATCTCCTAAATATTCTTCCAAATAAGAAGCTTGCCTATGTGTCGCCCCTCCATATTCTTTACCAAACACAACCTTCCTATTCTCACCTTCGAGTCTTTGGATGCCCACTAGTGGAAAAATAGGCTAGGGCCTTAAAGGGGTTGTAGCTGCGTACAAGTGGTCGCAGCTATTGAAGGCGCAACAATTGGGAAAAACAGTAGCTGCGTACAAGATCGCAGCTAATGTTACGCAGCTACTGTTTGACATTAGCTGCGGGCCTCAAGCTCAGGCCCGCAGCAACAAACACTTATTGCTGCGGGCATAGTGTTAAAGACCAAAGCAAATGTGCTTTTTTTTAAAAAAAAATACATGTCGTTGCTGCGGGCCTGAGCTTAAGGCCCGCAGCAAATGCCTCATTTTTTTTATAAAAAAAAATTCCTACTGTAGTTAGTGCCACTGCCACTGCCACAACCACAACCACAACTAACATACACCATACACCACCATCTACACATTTTAAGGGCTGCAAATAGTTAATTTTTATCTAATAAACGAGTCCACAAATTCACCACCACCATCTACACATTGTTCCACCACGTATATCCCAAAATATACAGATATTTTTGAATCACAAAAATCAAAAAATAAAATCTCAAAATACCAATATGCTGAATGCAATTATTCTTACTCGAACTTGATAGCTGATTAACGTAGACACTTAATTGATCCACCTTGGGAATGAGCTGACGTGCCAAGAGATCGAAGCCCCCATAGTCCAATCCCCACACTGCCGCAAAGAGCTGGATCTAATGAACATTGCCTTTTTCCATCTAGAGCAGTCAATCTCTGGTATAATTAACAGAATGAGCACAGAAAAAGATTTAACATCTAAAAGAGAAACAAATAAATGAATTTTGATCTACCTCGTATGTCTTGATAAGCTCTTTAGGATCACTTAGTTATGCTATCCCATCTTTCCATCCACTACTATCCATAAACTTCAAGCCCGCTCCACACCTTGTGTGTTTTTGGGATTTCCCACGAATTATAGGGGCTACAAGTGCTACGAGCTCTCATCTCGGAAAATTATTCTATGTAGACATGTCGTGTTCGATGAACAAACTTTTCCCTTTTCTTCTCTTCATACTCCACATGCTACTACTTATGACTTCCTTGATCATGTCTCCAAAATGGATCAGCTTATTCTCTCCTCAACACACTTGCCACCTCCCTCTGAGCCCAGCTCTCCCCTATTCCCTGATCTACCACATACGGATGGGCCACTCCCTCATGAGCCCATCCCTCCTGTCTGCCCAACGAACATTCCATCTAGGGTGCGTAGCACTGGGTCTGCTACGTATCTGTTCCAGTTGGCCCAACAGCAGCCTCTCGCCCTCATGGCCAGACAACCCCCTCCTTTACTTCTCGCTCATCAGGCACAACAACAGCTTCGTCCTCTAAACCGAGCCCACTGCCACCTCAATGTAAAGCCCGCCATCCATCCACTAAAATAACCAAACCCACTCCTATTCCTCCTCATGAGTCTAGAGGTCGAAATGGTATTTACAAGAACAAAAAGATTGTATCTCTTCTTAACCATGTTGACCGCTCTCCCATTCCTAGGAATCCCGTGTCTGCCCTCTGTGACCCGGATTGGAAATAGGCTATGATGATGAGTACCATGCTCTAATTCAAAATAATACTTGGGAATTAGTTCCCCGTCCTTCTAATGCTAATATTATACGTTCTATGTGGATTTTTGCTCATAAAGAAAAATTTGATGGTTCTTTTGAGCGCTATAAGGCTCGACTTGTAGGTGATGGCAAGACTCAGCGTGTGGGTATTGATTGCAGAGAGACTTTCAGTCCCGTGGTTGAGCCTGCTACTTTTCGGACTGTACTCAGTTTAGCCCTCTCTAAGGGGTGGCCACTTCACCAACTTGATGTGAAGAATGCCATTTTATATGGTGAGCTGAATGAGACTGTGTTTATGCATCAACCAGTTGGATACAGGGATCCCACCTATCCTAACCATGTCTGTCTCTTGAAGAAATCATTATATGGTCTCAAACAGGCCCCTCGTGCTTGGTACCGCATGTTTGCTGGTTATGTGATAAAGATTGATTTTATTAATAGCAAATCTGATCACTCTTTATTCATCTATCGTAGAGGAACTGACATGGCTTATTTACTTCTCTATGTGAATGATATTATTTTGACTGCTTCTACTACACTTCGCCAGTATATCATCACTCTCCTGGGCTCGGAGTTTGCTATGAAAGATTTGGGGTTGTTGAGTTATTTCTTGGGTATTGCTGTCTCTCGTCATGCAGGTGGTTTATTTTTATCCCAGCTTAAGTACGCTGAAGAAATCATTGAGCGAGCAGGCATGTCTGCTTGCAAACCATCTCCTACTCCAGTGGATACTAAACCCAAGCTCAGTGCTAAGTCTGAGGTTGTTTGCAGTGATCCTACCTTATACAGGAGTCTTGTTGGTGCATCGCAATATCTTACTTTCTCCAGACCTAATATCTCTTATGCAGTCCGGCAGATTTGTCTTTTCATGCATCAGCCCATGAAGGATCATATGAGCACTCTTAAGCGCATTGTTCGTTATGTAAAGGGCACACTAGATCATGGCCTTCATCTTTATCCATCCTCCACTGCAACTCTCATTTCCTACACAGATGCAGATTGGGGTGGGTGTCCTGACACTCGTCGTTCTACTTCGAGTTATTGTGTGTTCCTTGGTGATAATTTGCTCTCCAGGTCTTCGAAGCGACATACCACGTTGTCTCGTTCTAGTGTTGAATCAGAATACAGGGGAGTAGCTAATGTAGTCTCTGAATCGTGTTGGTTACGTAACCTACTGGTTGAGCTTCATTGTCCTATTCGCACGGCTACATTGGTATATTGTGATAATGTGAGTGCGATCTACTTGGCCGGTAATCCGGTCCAGCATCAGCGTACTAAACATATGTACGTGAAAAGGTCGCTCGAGGCGAAGTTCGTGTGTTACATATCCCCTCTGGCTATCAGATTGCAGATATCTTTACTAAGGGTCTTCCCTTGGTTTTATTTGAGGATTTTAAGGACTGTCTCAGTGTTCGTTCTCGTCCCCTTGTGACTGCGGGTGTGTTAGATTATATGAAAATATACATTATTTTCATATATATCTTTTGTATTTATGTAAATAAATTACTTAGCATGTATATCTTTTATTTTTAGTTGTTACCTAGTTTATAGGATTTGATTATCCTTTGTATCCTAGTATATATTATAAGGTTGTAACATTTAATCAGGAATTATCTTCTTTCAATTCGAAGAGGAAAATAACTATAGTCAACTGTCAATTCTTTGTTATATTAATATTGCAGGAAAGGCCGCAAATCAGATGATCATACGCCATTCTGGCAAGTTTCTAATGCTATACATATTTTTTTTGTATAATATAGATACAATATAGTTTCTTTAGGCTGCTTCTTACAGTTACCTAATCAGCTGATTAGGCTATATTGAGATCCTACTTGCGCTTTTCCTCCCTCATCATACAGTTGACAGCTATTTCTTTCGTTCTCCATTACCGAAAGCGTAAATATTTCCTGATCATGGAAAACAGATTTAGTAAAAGATTTAATAAGTTAACCTGTTCCTTTCTTTCATTACTTTCCATTTTCCTCCCGTAATGTTCTTGTCCTTCTTCCGCAGCTTGAGTTGCAAGCGTTTCCATAGCCCTGCATTCGAAACTATTTTCTCATGGATATAACACGGTGTTGAGATTCATGGCACCTAGATTATACAGCTCCTTGGAGAAGAGGCAAAAAATGATCATTACATCTGTGGCCTAGTTTGTACAACATATATCTTCCCGTCCTTAACAACGCCTTCGATATCTTGAGGAGACCCGTACAACTCCTCTATTGCGCTTCCTGTCTTTGCAATACCGGAGAGCACTGATTGACGGAAGTTACTGTCATTGATTAATGGGTCAACTGAGTAGTCTAGCACAACTTTCTCCTCTTCATCCATTGGAACACTGTTCAGGAACAAGAGTCACCAAATATTAGCATGAAATAAGATTGTATGCGTCATTATATGGGTTGGACTGTTGCACTTCTAGGGAAAATTACAAGATTATTAGGAAGATGAGCGTAGCAGAACTGTGCACGTTGAGAAGGATGTATGGGAGCATCTTAAGGGATAAAATTGAAAACGAATATGATGGGAAAAAGGTTAAAGTTAGCGGGTATTGAAGATGACATTGGTTTTGGCATGTGAGATGTTGACCAAAGGATACACCAGTATGGGCAGTGGACCAAAGGGATAATAAAGATTTTAGAAGTTGAGAGAGGCGAACAATGTTTTGGATGGAGAGCGTTTGCAAGAGCATATAATAGTTCAAAGAAAGCATGGAAGCTAGAAATCTTTGTGGACGACAGCTAGAGATAAAATTTTGCCTCAGAAACCCGGCTCCATCCTATTGAAATTAAGGTTTTTGGTTTAAAAAACTTGGCAATGGATATAGAGAAAAGAGGGGTACGAGAAATTGCTGGAACTGCAAAAGAAGAATGATTCATGTGATAGGGACTGCAAAGATAATTTGTGCTTAAACATAAACAAGATAATTTGGAAAGGCCAAAATAGGCAAACAACAAGATTCTATAGGGACTCAGACTAGACATTAGTAACAACCTACCTGTCATAGAGTCCAGCACCAGCATAACCTTCAAGATCTTCACCATTTGAATCAGATCGGAAAATGATGGATCGTTTTATGAAGAGCCCAATAGGTTTACTTGGGTATCCCAAAACCTAGAACATTAGCACCCAACAATATAAGTTCTTATCTTCTTGATTCAACCATGCACATTTTGTTAATAATGACAGTGACTTATAAATTCCTTAGAGGAAATAGTGGGGATGGAAAACATATTTCCAGGAAAAAAAAAAGTTGCTTTCTCGTACTTCTATGTTTGGATTGCAAGGGTGGAAAATAGGTTCCGAAATACAATTTCCTGCTTATAGGAACGAATGCCACATTTTCCTCCCTACTCCTTACCTTCCTCCCATCAATCCATTCTTTTCATTTATACTATTTTCTTTTTTCTTTATTTTTTCATGCAAGGAACCAAAAAGGAAACTAATGTACGATTACGTTTTTCCTTGGAAAATGTTTTTCATGAAAAAAACCTTAATCAAATTCTTACTTTCTGGTCAGAAAAGAGACTGAAAAAGCACAAAAATGAATGACAGCAAATGAACTTATTTAGCAATTAGCATAAAATACATAGTTGTTCAAGTATGTAAAAGCCACCATCAATAGTTAAATTGCAGGTTGATGAACAACTAATCTTTTGTTAGCTAAGCATACTGGTATGAATAAAAAATTTGTAAAACATGCGAGTGACAAACATGAGACAGCCTTCTCCATGCCTATAAAAGAAGCAGCATTGATGGTGTTCATAATTCACCGATGAGAGAGTGAAAAGATGGGAATCAAGATCAGAGAATAGTTACCTTTGGCGAGTTAAGATCACTTTTCTTGCAGATAAAAGCTAAAGCACGTCCAGGATAGGCCCCAACCAATGTTTCTCCAAGTCCTTTTACAACCTGTGACAGTTGTGATGTTCATAAGACTGGATATCAAAAAAAGGCAGAAAATGGCAATACCGCATACCTCAGTATATATCTCTGATGAGTCCCCAGAAGATGGATTAGTTGTATGAATAACAAATGCATAATCGGCACTTATGATTTCTTGAACCAAGACAGCCATACAGAGATATTCATGATCTAGCCCAACTTTTCTTGTACTGAAGTATGCTCTCTCGTTCCACTTTGAAGCCCAGACCTGTAAGAAGTGATTGAACTCTTCATTTCTCACAATAGGAAAGGTCGGTCTCATTAAGGATATCAAGTATCACATTAGATGGGAAGAAAAAAGAAACTGTCTTTCGAGCTCCAGGAAGAAAAAGATAAGGCAGAGAAAGAACCGGGTGATGACACACTAACAAAAAGCTAAGACTCGAGATGAGAGCTGGAACTTATTTCACCTTTTTTATTGATGTCCATGCTTGTTGCCAGCGTTTCTCACCTTCATCTCCAGGCCATGGCATTCCAGAGCTCTTCATCTTGCTTTTAAGCTCTTCAACCTAGATAAGTATTTTGCTTTAATTTAGTAAATACATATTGATAAGACATTAATTAACGTTCTCAATGCCTCTTCCACATTGACAAAGCAAAAACAGCACAAAAAAGAAAAATTAGGTACAAAGATAGAATAAAGTTGGCACATTGAATTAACCCAAGAGACTGATTGAACAATGACTTAAGTAACGACAAGATTCATCAAAGATAATGCTTACCATTATTTCATAAAAACCTTACTATTATAACGAGTGGAAAAGAAATTGATACAGAGCACGAGACAAATGAGGGTTAAATAGTGAAGGGGACATGATGCAATAGGTAGTGTCTCCAGCCTCAACTAAAAGCAATCCATATAGTTTCAATTCCAAACCAGACTCTTGTATCTGGATTACCGCAAGTCACTCCACTCAAAATCAAGTGGTGCAAACATTCAAAGAGGATGCACATGCCACAATTTATGTAGAAGTTTTTTTGGTAAGATTATGTCATGTCCTTAATTATTGAGGCAGAACGCGTGACACGTATTTCTAGCCAAAGGAAGTATTATTTCAGTGTCATCTAGTCTCATCCTCACCCGCCTTAGGTTGTCGCTGCATCAATTACAATGATAACAATGACAATATTTATAGATGGTAGAGGTTGGATGAGATATGAGGGGACCCATAGGGCCTCTCTCAACCATTCCAGGCCATGGCCCAGTAATAACTTTAACTCTTGTATAAAGATTCAATAACCAAAGATTGCGAGCGTCATGGGCCTTACCAATTGAGGTGGTTCAACAAGTTCTAAAACTGTACTGCGAATCTTTCCTAAAGCTCCAATGTCTCCACAATCTAATGTCTCCTTCAGGATCTTCAACTTGTCATTCACTTTCTGCCAACATACGGAGGTATGAAATACACATAAATCATATTATAACAAAAGAGAAGAGATAAGTACTCCCTCCAACTCTTAGGGAACTTAAAGTAATAGGAGACATTAGCTAAGTTGGAAAAGAAAAGGAAAAAAAAAATATTTTGCATCCAGTGTTCATAGTGGCCACTCCTTAATAATCTAAGACATTTGGAAAAGTAGTCATACTTCTCACAGCGCATGGTAATAAATCATAAGAAGGGGTGGTAAGGGTAGGGAAGCGAGGGAAGGGGAGGGAGGAGTAAGCTTGCAGTTTCCTCACAATTCATTGCAACAGTTGAAAGATTTGGTTCATAAAAAGGGATGGCATAGTACACCACTCACTCAACAGCGCAAAGGAGAGAATATAGTTCACTAGCATGCGTAATCCTCATAGATTCCCCTACAAGTTTTCTAATCTTGTACATCCTTGTGCAGATTATTTTTTCAAAAAGAATAGAGGCAATTATGTACAGATAGGTAGATTATCTCCAAGCAAGCAAATCAATGTATCATGCATTTCATAATCTAATAAAAACACTTATAAAAGAAGGAAGTTGCATTGTTCAGTGATGAAGAAAGTCCTCTAAGAAACATCATGGACTTTGTAACACTTCAGTAGTTCTTATATTCCCCTGCCTGCATCTCATGTTAGTACATAGCAGTAGTTGCCAACATATGCAACTATCACTGTGACTCTATGAGCTGTAACTTCAGATGGTATGTTAAGGTAAATTCAGATGCTGTATGTGAACTTCATTTAACCACACTAGTTATTCTGTTTTTTCTGGAAGACAGACCCCGAAGGACACGGCATGGAAGTTCAGCACTCCCACTATACCGATGCGACTACTTATAAGCTCTACCATAAGATGAAATAAAGGTTAGCATCCAACAAGAAAGAGTAGAATATGCATACATTTCATTTTCATAACTTGCCTTTCATATGATAGACTAAAAAATTGGAATATTGTATGTTTACAACAATGCATAGGAGAAAACCTTATTGGGTCCATATGAAAGCACTTCCTCAAAAGCTCCAAAAGGTAAGGCTACGGATGTAGGGATTCCAACCCATGATGGAACTCTTCCTCTTAGGTATGAGATATTACGAGACTTAGCTCCAACCTAATAAGACAGAAGACTATCATAAGACAAATTTCATATGGATTTAACTAGTATTTCCTGTTACAATCAACATTAAACTCTAATCCTACGGCTAAAACATCGGAAGAGGCAGATAAGTAAGTAACTCCTGTAAAGGAAACATTCATTTACTGAATCACTAACCATATCGCCAGTGAACTCCTCTGAGGCTATAGCATATTTACCACCAAATTTTTTCTTGGCCAAGCTTATTGACGGAATATTGTCACTTGTCTCACTTGAGCTAGCCCCTTTGAGCTCACTCTCATTCACCTCACTGGAAAACACATGATGAGTCATGCAGAGAGAATACCAGTTATATAACAAAAATTAATAGACACACCATGTCTAAGGAGGATATAAAGATAATGTTACCTGTAGAGTACATCAGTTGACGTTGGCTGGAGCCGTAATAACTTCCCCTCAGCTGCTTGAAGGTTAGAGAAAATGTTGCTATCAAAGCATGTGGCGAAGCAAACCTGGTAATGGGAAAAGCTTGTCTCAGTCTCTTAGACATTGAGAATCTAGAATCAGAAGAGAATTCATAGCCAAAGTATATCGAACTGAGAATGCAGAAAAACATATAAACCTTGCAGTTTCTTGCTCGCACAGAAACATGTGATAAGACATCTGGCATATCTGGTGTCAGTACAGCAACAGTGCCGTCAGGAATTTCCTCCTCTCCTTTTACATGATTTGCAACCAAAATAGTAGGCTGCGCATAAGATTTATTTTGGACCAAGAGCAACTCTTTAACAACCACAACATATCCAACAGCTTCAACTGGACTAATAATCTGCCAGCTGGTTGAGGAAGTTTATGTTTGAATCAGCAGATGTCGTTTTGCACACAACACAGGCAATTACAAATGACAAATAACTCTAAATTACTAAAAAGCTGAAAACTTGTAAGACAATGAAATAAAACAAACTATTTGATCTCATGTACTTCCTCCGTTGTTTATTAGTTGTGACACTTTTGATTTCACGAACTCCTAGACAATTTTTGGAGAGGAAAGAGATAGAGAGAAAGAAAAAAGGGAACCCGTGTAATAGGAGAGAGATAGAGAAAGTCCTAGACAAATTTTGGAGAGGAAAGAGATAGAGAGAAAGAAAAAGGGAACCCGTTTAATAGGAGAGAGATAGAGAGAAAGATTTGCCCAAAAAGAAAGTGTCATAACGAATTTTGAACTTCCTAATATGGAAAGTGTCACAATAAAAAAAAAACGGAGGAAGTACATAATTGGGTATACAATGAAGAAAACTTCAAATCTCTATAAAGCTGAAAATTTTCCCCAATCTTTTTTTTCTACTGTTAACAACTCAAATTGCCAGTAGGCGAACAAAGTAAAAATTACAACAGGAAGCAAAGCAGTCAAGAGCAGTAAAATCAACCTTCCCAGATTTGCAGTATTTCGAAGAACAGGATCAAGTCGATTGAGAAGTCCAGATAGAGATGCCGCTGATCCAGCACGAACAATCTCCTCTGTGAATATGCTAATCTGCAGTATAGTTGAAAGCAAAAAACAAATTCAGTACATTGCACAACAAAATAGCCAAAAATCTAAATACAGTGACAGTCATTTACTTACAGCCCACTGATCAACTCCAAGAAGTGAGCCGAGGTAATCTGCAGATGGCTGCAAAACTTGTTGATATAACTCTCCCTTGCTTGCAAGTGCTAGACGAGTCCTGTCAAGGACTGATTTTGCATACAATGCCCAATCTTTATCCTTATTCTTTAACATATCAAGTGCACGATTCCATCCCTTAAAGAAGCAGTACAGATTCATTAAGAGCTAAACTTAAGCAACGAAGGAGACGGAAATCAAACAAATTCAAAAAGAGGATAATGAGAGGAAACTTTTTGCCTTTTCCCATCCCCTAATCTCCACTTAACGCAAAATCAACCCGCAACCAAAAAAGAGAAGAACAGAAGGAAAGAAGAAAAAGAGAGAAATATCTCAGAATAGATGAGTGCGAAAAGTAAAATACACAATATCCTAGCCTTATGTTCAATCTTGTTCAAGACAAAGGTGCACAATTACAGAATTTTTTTGCAATAAAGATAATTACAGACATATATAAAGGCAATAGGTCCATGAGAAGTTAACGATCGTCTACAAAGAACTAATAAACTTCGCAAATATAAACAGCCCAAATAAATGCACTTGAATTCCGTATGAACACGACTCTGTAGCATCATTTTCACTTGCACAGTTGCATGCATTGGTTTAAACTGTAGCACCTTTCAACTTGAGGGTTTGTGACCATACAAACTAAAAATCATTGTCTTCATGACTTCAAAGTTATATTTACAAAATCCTAGTTCATTTGATGTCATATAATTCAGAGAGATGCGTGTAAAGGCAAAAACCTCCAGATGACAAGCATTTCCTACCTTAATGTCCAGCCGGACAGGTATAATCAGTAAAATGTGCTAGCTCTTTCACTAAGCCACCATAAGTACAATGATTAATGAAAGTTAAGGAAAGGGGCATGGTGGAAAAAGCGAGTCAGTATACTCTTCTGGCATCTAAGTAGAAACAGCTAGAAACAACCACAAAGAGCAAACATAATTTGAAAACCAGGCAAATGTCGTAGAGAGTCCTATATTCTAAGATATAGAAGGAATGACAAAAATAATGTTTACATCCCTTGAAGCACTTCATGTGCTAAATACCTTTATGCAGTAGACCAGATCCTCATTATCATCAGATGAAAGAGCAAGATTCTCAACAACCATGGAAATGAAGTACATAATTTTCTGCTCAAACACAAGCACAAGACTAGTTAGAAAATAAACCCTTCTCAAACTATCTACTTAGTGATATAATATTGCAAACATTTCACAAACAGAGGAAATTAGAGGATCTGCACATCTAGACAAAAAGTCAACCCCCCAACAAGGTGACAGGTAAATATTAGTATATGTGTAGTGAGGTTTGAGAACCAAAAATCAGCTAATATATACCCAAGTTTTTGCAGATAGAGCAAAGTGAGTAGATGTGGGCTCAACCTTATTTTGGGTCAAGTATTTAATTTACAATGTAGGATTCATATACAAGCTTCTTTCTGCATGATGTTTCCTGGAGAGTATAGATTTTTCTTTTTAAATTTCCGTAGGGCCAATTCACATGAAAACTACACTATTTCAAATATCTCCAACAGCTATCTAACAGACTAACATAAGCATAAAGTCATGGGAAAAATCTTCCAGATTTTCAATTTGTGTTTCAATAACATCAGAAATACCGCAGAGGCCATCATTCCCAAATTTGACCTCAGAGCAGGAAAGTGGCCTCAAGATTTTCATCATGGGAAAAGAAGAATATGTTGTCAATGTATACCTCCGGTCCAGCTTTATTCAGCTCCTCATAACCTCTCTCGATAACTGTCCTCACAGAAGAATCAAGAGCTATATCCAAAAACATAAGATCCTTAAGCCGATTCTGAGCTTTGAATAACGACGACCGGAGTTCCTGCCGTGCTTCTAGTAATCCCTGCAAATTTTTTATTCGCACATAGACAAAAGCTTCGGTAAGGAAAAATGAAAGTGATAGAATGAGCGAGAGATAAAAATAACATTGTATGCAATAGTCCAGGACCAGGTACCTCAAGCAGTGGCTCTACATTCTTATCTTCCACATGTTCCAAGACAAACTGCAGCAAGTTCTGAGAAAAAGACATACAAGGTTACATAAAAAGTATACTCAGATTTTATTTGAATCGGACCAAGCCAACCAACAAAATCACAGACAACAGAAACAGCCAACAATAAGAAAAACTTACCGGAAATCCAGCAGGTAACCCAGGAATAGGATCTATATTCACCCCAACCATAAAACCTTGACCCTGAGCTCATCACATATATACAATAACTCAGGTATCCAGAACAGAACTGAGCAGTGTAAAGGAATGCAATCAGTTTGACAGTACCTCAGTTTTGTATCCCATGCAATTTGAAATAGCAGCTTCCAGATCTGCTCCTGAATGAACTGCCTGCATATGACCGAAATCATGCAGAATACCAAAACAGCACGTAAGCCAAGTATATAGTATCACAGAAACAAGTATCTATCTTGACCATATGGACAGTGGTTCATATCTATGTAACATATCACACATTATTGTGTACAGGACTCATGAATTGAGGTGGCCGAAGGGGTGGGATACTATTGAGATAATGAGATTGCAATATTAGTCTGTTAGAAGTAGCTCGAGTAAGGAGGAAAAGAAATAGCTAGTGGGGAGAGAACCAGAAATGCTATAAATTTAGGAGAAGAGAGAAAGAGAGAGAGAGAGGGAAATGCATCCAGAAAACTGAAATGTCATTTTAATTTGTTTAGCTTACTTTGGGAGTCAATCACTCACTCGAAAGCTTTGGTCAAGGTATTCTTACTTTCCACTTCATCAATCAAAACTTTCTTATTCTTCCTTTAATTTCTACTTTATTTTAGTTAATTAAACCATTACAGCTTAATCAACAAACATGCAGAAACAACTTTGGTTAAGATGGTGTGATGACTACCTTCAGAGTTCTCATGTAGTGTCCAAGATCCCTCAGAAGCCCTTCTTTTTGGTCGCTTCTAAATTTTGGTTCAGAATGGATAGCACGATCATAACTAAGAAGACGCTCTTTAGAAATTCCATTATCATTTAGTGTTTTCCAATAAACACTGATGTCAAAGTCACTTTTGATGTAATCAATTAATGCCTGAAAGAGAAAATTTGTAAGTGAAATTAATTACATGACAGAAGAAGAAATTTATCATTTCCTTGACAATACCTGACAGATGACAACGTCATCAGGACTCGTATTATTATGCAATTTTTGGTGCCATTCCTCCATAAATCCACCCTTGCAATCATTGTTTCTCTGCAGTTACCACATTATGCAGCGTATGACCTCTTTAATCAATCACAAGCGCAAAGGGAGATAAGAACAAGACTAGAGGGGTGCCAAATTCACCTGGATGACCAATATTTCATCTCTAATTCTCTGCCCAACGTCCCCCTCACCTCCGCGACCAACAGTCGACATAATCATTCGTACAAGCTCCCCATACTGGGGATGAGTTCTGAATATATTCTGGAGAGAATCTGTAAGTCTATCTTGAGCTTTACTTATCTCACTGCAAAATAAACAAGACAATAAGGCAGGAAAGAGAATTTTTATTTATAAATCGTACCGGAAAGGTGCCCACAATAAACATGAACGAACAAGTCATGACACTCCACTGTACTTAAGATGTACATAAAGATAGTTGATTTGAAGAGCCAAGCCTCAAACAGATACCAAACTCATCTATTTAAAGCACCATTAGTCAGAAAACAAGAAAGAGAACTTACCGTGGTTTTACATTGTAGTTTTTATTCCATATGAGCTGTCTCGTGGCCATGAATCTCATCCATACTAAAATTCCGGCAAGACCCAATTCACCAGCGTCTACGGCTTCATCTAGCAAATCTGCTGCGATGTTGAACCTGGGAAGAAGGGAAAAGGATTCATTTTACATGTTTGCTACTTCTAGAAGATTCCTTTATTACAAAATGAAGGAAGGAGACCAGATGGCATCCAAATGAAACTCCAAGATATTCCGACATCCATTTTTTCTCTTTTCACTAACTAGCAAATTAGACCATCAATGATATTTTTTCTCTTTTCACTAACTAGCACAGAAAAATGAATTACTGCGCACACAAGCTGCTGGAAAGAGGATAAATAGAAAAGAGCTTGCTTTTAGATAGAGCAAAAATTATGGTTTCAAAGGTACCAACATACCAATTACATTATTCAAGGTTTTTACCAACATACCAAGAAATTAGAGTGTATACTAGGTACAAATCAAGGTTTTTCAAAGGTTTGGGCTTCAAAGTTTTAATGTTCCATCAATGAACATATTATTAAAATTACATAATTCAACTAACCGATGCATAAAAGATTTTTGTGCTTCACTCTCCAGCGAGGCTATCTTTTCCAGCAGTAACTTTGCAGTACCGTTTCCATCACCTGCATCCTTCTGTAGAAAATGACATTCAGGTATTACATTTTCAGTGCCAGGTGAAAGAAACCGCAACAGAGTATATACATGAGCATTCAACACCAAAATGCACCCAAGAAAATCAAGCAAAGAAATAGCAAACCTGCTTGGGCCTGACACCAATGTTGATATAGAAATCCGACCCGTTGTCCTTTATCCAATTTCCAGCAGATACAAGTACAAATGGCATACCTACAAAATCATCACCTTCAATTTCTATCTCCACAGACTGAACCTGTAACTGCAAAATAAGTAATATAATATTAACTAAAAATTCTATCATTTTTACTCTCTAGGCGTAACATTAGTCAATTTCTTTTTTTTAAATATTTTTAAGTCTCAGAAAATGTCGACCAAATAAAGTTCTGGGCCACACCTGCTGTACAGCATCATCAGAGGAGCCTCGGGCAAACTGTGTCTCTGCAGCCTTTTCCAGTATGACTGAGCCTGGTGGAAGAAATTTTTGAGGAGGTTGCTGCAAGTATTCGTAAAAAAATTAAAAATTTAGAAAAGGGGGAGAGTACCACTAGTGCCATTTCAGGTTGATGATATCCACATAGAAAAATAGTACGTACCAACCACTCATTTCCTTTTCTCGACAAACCCCAGTGAAGAGTAAGAGGTTCCCTGAAATCTGTAGCCAAACTGATCTTTGTCTTATCAGCAAGCTTAGTGACGAGTACCTTAGATGGCAAAACAGTTTTCAAGTGATCAGTATCTTCCCATAGCAATAACATCCTTGAAAGAAGACATTTTTTAGCATAACAACATTCACTTACCAGAAGTTGCTTGTCAGCAAGCTCAAGAATCTTTTTGAACACTACAATACCTTCATCTTGATCTTCCTTTGATTCAGCAAATTGCTCAAATGCTGTTAAGGCTTTCGGTTTTGTTACTTTTGTTGAAACTGGTTTCGCTGTTTCAGCCGCATATTTATTTATAATCTGCGTCAGATCCCTCTGCTTGCGCTGAATTCTTACAGGAGAAAGAAAGCTTTTTGTCTTTGGGCTTTTTGAAGGGGTAGGTTTCTCAACTTCACTTGCATTACTTCCTTTTTTTAACTTTGCCTCAAGGTCCTGTATAGAAGCACCTTTGGCTATTTCCTCCAATAATTCAGCACGAGCTGCTTCATATTCCTCCTAAACGACAGATTATAGCCTTATAGGTATATGAAGAACATTTTACGACTCTAGCACATACATGCATTTCAAAGTTTAACACAAAAAAAAGCTTAACCAAAAAAAAGGAACACAAATCTATTAGACGTTAAGTGCTCAGATTTGGTAAAGTGAAACTAAGTAGATTATTAAAATAACAAAGGTTGGATTTCAAGGAAGACTTTTAAGTTTTAAAGCCCACCACAACCCACCATGGATCCCAGCATCATGGATCTGTGAAAGTCCATTTTAAATGCACCAGGAAGAAGAAAAGTTACACAAAAAGAAGTGAGAGGGACGGTACTCTAAGGCAATCCTTGTTTTTCCAAATAGATATTTTAGCATTTTTACTCTAAACTAGTGTCATTAGTTATTAAGTAACTTATTTACTGGGATCCTTAAGCTTTTACAAAATACTATTTTAGTATATGTAGTCCATAGACTTGTGCTTATGATCAATTCCATCCACAAAAAGACTTGTAATGCAGGAAAAGAGTAAATGAGACTTGAAATATTAAGAGTTCAAACATTTTTGAAAGAATGTCATGCATGAACAGAAAAGGGAACAAAGCATAAAGATAAAAGCAGATTACAGAAAAAGGTCGCCATTACTCCAGGGGAATTGGGTTGGAGCCATGCATTAAAATAAAAGGGAACAAAGCAGAAAACTAAATGCAAATTACGGCTCCGTTTGTTTTGACGGAAAACAATATTCATAGAAAAACATTATTCAAGTAAAATAATTTTCAATGGAAAATATGATTGTAAAACACATTTTCCTTTGTTTGTTTAATGATGGAAAACCTAGGGGAAAAAGAAAGTACAAGTAAAAAGGAGTGGAATGATGGAAGGAATGAATAAGGAGAAGTAAGGAGGATGATGGAAAATGTGGCATACCTTGTTTAGAAAAGGAAAAGAGTTGTCTATTTTTAGAAAGCAATTCCCTTGAGAAAATAGTTTTCCCTCTTAACAAAACAAACAAAGGAAAATGGAAAGATGATGGAAAATTGTTTTCCGGAAAGATGTTTTCCTCCAAAACAAACAGAGCCTACAGTAAAAGCTCGACGTTACACCAGGGTTGGAGCCATCTATTGCAATTTGCAACTCCAGAACAGGACATAAAAAAGATCCACAATTTCTTCGAACTACATCCAAATGCATAACATGCTTCTTGTATAAATAGAGATCAATTACCTTCTCCTGCTCAGGCGTATACATCTGTTTACCCTTTCTTTCCCATCTGAGATATGCTTGCACCTGCACAAGCTCTTCTGGAACAGAGAACTGTTGAGAATGCTCTGATTTCTCAGGCAACCTCAAATGAAAGTTTTGGCCATTATTTTTAAACCTACCAATGATTTCAAGAAACATATATCAGAAGTGTTAATAAGGTAAAGAAGGAACCTATACACCCCCCAAGAAAAGGATCATTGGTAAAAGAGAGGAAATCAGGGGAGAGTAGTGACTCACCATATATTCCGGGCTTCATTAAAAATAAGAAACTCAATAGCTTGAATTTCTGGATTGTCGATCTCTATGTTTAAAGACGAACCAGAACCGGACTGCAAACAAAAACATGCATTAGGTTTATGCCTTGCTGATGTGGATCAATCCTCTTCACTAACATAAAATACTGTGAACGCACTAAGTCAACTTGGCCAACAGTAACACTCTTTTAGAAATATTATGCTGATCAGAGTTGAACGACAGCCATTTCAATATAAAGCACCATCGTTACCTTTTGAAATGGGGTTCTAAGTGCTCTATCCTTGTGCACTCTGGTACCTTCAGGTCTACGAGAAGGAAGGACCCATTTCCTATAGGTACAAAAAATTGAGAAGTTACTCCTTGTGGTATAAGTAATATCATTAGAGACATAAGAAACTGCTAAAGAAATTGATGAATTTACTCTTTGCCATCACGTATCCCACCCCAATGAAGTACCAAATTGTCATCATGGCTATTTGTCACCCGTATCTCCACATTAGAAATGCATCCAGATGACATAGGGCTTACTGCAACCTGTTGGATTCGAAGAGCATAATATTATATTGGCCTAATAGAATGTTTAGCATATTACACAGATGCAAATGCCGAATACAGATGATTGGCCCTCAAGAAAAACAGAAATAATGAATAGCTATAGACTTTAATGACTTTAAGGTCTAAAATACCTGCAGTTGAATGTCTCCATCAAGATTGTATCGGTCAGCTTGCTGTAATAGACATAGACATCAGATGAGAGGTGCAAAGAGACAAAAAAGTGTCTAATATCAATGCTGATCATAAGGAAACATAAGCACCAACACAATAAAACCTACTTCAATGAACTCATATCTACCTCCAGGTGGTGTTAAGATCCTCTAGAGTTATTTTTTGGTAGATTTGGTAGAGTTAACTTAATATAGTAATTACAAATGCACAAAATAGTTTGTTATAAAAATTATTTACCTTTTTGAGTAAACTCTACAATTTAGAGTTATTTTTCAACTCTGGAGGATCTCAACCATGGTGCAAAAATACGGCCGTATTTGAACGGTTTGCCCGAGTTGGAACGGTTTTCAACTTTGGCGAACCGAATTCGACCGGTTCAACAAGGTGGGTTTAAAAAGCCTGATACTTTGACCGTTTCGGCCGTGTCATCCGTGACAACAAGGGTTCGCCCATTTTTCCGTTGCAAAACGTCACTTTGCAATATTTTTGCAGATTTTTTCCAAGATTCCTTATCTTTGCTTTTATAGTAGCACTGCTCTACCTCCAATAATGACTCAAAGACGCAAAACGAAAGCGAAGAAGAGGCACCACCGCACCAATAATTCCTATACAACTCTACTAAGAGCTAAGAGTAATTGAAGCAAAAAGACCAAAAAAAGATCTAGAAGTAAATTTCTCCGGCATCAACCGCAATGCGGTCTGCAACCAACATATCCGTTCTTTTACCCCGAAACCGCGACCATTCCCGTTTCCAAAACCGAAATCATATTTTAGAACCATGAACTCAACCCCTGCGGGTGGGGGCAACAAAATTGAGCAAGTTCATTTTTTAAGGCAAATCATAGCTCTATATTAAATACGGCAAGTATACAAAGCCTATCACTAAAGGCGATGATGTTCCTACATTTCTAAAACCGGATTTTTAACTGAATGAAATCCTAGTCCCCATACAAAAGGCAGGGAATAGCTTAAGGACATCTTTCCAATTTGATCTCTCTTTCCTTCTACTGTCAGTTTCTAAAGACAATCCACACTATCACAGTCACTCGGTCTTGTACTGCTTGCGGTACCACCTTCAACGTGAGAATCAATTCATGCACTCCTAAAGATCCCGCATTCTATTTAAGGCTGTCGAAAGAGCTTTTCATGTTTTGTAATAGTTTCAACATTTGTACCTCATGCCTCTTCAAATAACACATCGCAAATAAGTGATATCTGCATTTGAGAACCAATGGACATAACAAACACTAAAGAATTGTTGAAAATATTGTAAACTAGTCGCCAACCAATTCAATCTTCAAATCCCACATCATATATTCCCTCCGTCCATATAATTGTCACATATAGTCCCAGCCCTCAAAACTAAAGATATGACATGATTTCACAAAAAGACCTTTTATAGTCATTCTATCCTCACCAAATCACTTCAATAGAGCCAAGCCAATGGCATATCAGAGAGAATCCTATCATAAGCCTTTACATTACTATTTTAGGAGATATGATGATTTTTCCAGAAATCTTAGGGAAGGTATGCTAATGTACACATTTCTTGATCCTCCTCGCCCCTATGACACATCGCACTGATACATACTATTTCTGCCTTCCCCATCCATACACATAGAAAAGAACCCAAAAATACACTCTTTGAACAAACCTTCCAAAACCCATAACCTCGAAATTGTAAGAATGTAGGCTCTCTTCTTTTGAACTGAACAAAAATTGTGAGACAAAAGGAGTTGACCTGAACTCAATGGAGTTGAACCGAACTGAAATGTTTTACAATTAATCCACTCCAAAAGAACAGTATTACAATGGCTCTCCTAGTTTGTATATCAATTAGTTTTCCAATAGATTTTGCTAAATCAGCACCCCAACTACACTCGCATAACTTAGCATCTTAAAATGATGAATATTATTGTATGAGATACTCTAAAGCAACAAGCAATATAATGTTGCACATTTACTAATTTAGTAAAACAATTAAAAGTTATTAAAGCTCCCTCTTTTATTATTTTAAAACACTTCCAAATTTGCAAAGGTAAAAGGGCACACCCTTATTATTTATAAATAGCCAATTCATATTATAATTTACAAACATGAATAATTTCTAAAATATTTCAAAAGTGATTAAGGGATCAAAAGAATAATAAACAAATAAAAAGACATTTCAGAAGAATATAAATACCTGAGAAGCAGGATCAGCAGCAAGAACAGCACGAGCAACATAAGATAATTGACAAGAACCCATTTGTTTATTTGAATGTTTTGTGTAAGATCTTAAGCTCTTTCCAAAGAATTGGTTAGTAAATATAGCTGAATTCCTTAACTTTGATGTTACTTGAGCTTTTAACAATGGAATTCCTGAATTTAGTTTGCTTTGATGCTGCTCCAACAACAAAGTTACATTCTGCCCAATTGAACTACTCATTTTTTTTATGATTTATTCTCACTATATTATCACTCACTCATTAAATCAAAAACACCCTTTAAATTGTTGTAATGTAAAATTGAAACCCAGAAAAAAAGATTGGATTTTGATGGAAGTAAAGAATAAAGAATGGAGCAAACACTTCAAGTAAAGAATTCACTTGAAAAAAAAAGGAATAAGACCAGTGATTTTTCTCTTTTTCTTTTTTTTTTATTGAATTTATCGTGAACAGAGGGACACGTGGAAGTATATAATTGCTCCACGTAGATGGGTTCTTTTTTTTTTTGGTGAAACGTAGATGGGTTCTTGGAAAAGGCGAAGTTCTCACGTGTGAAATGTTGGGAAGCGGGGGGATATTAAGCGTGGCGTATGATCCGAGTATAGATATTTATATTTAAAAGTTTAAGGAAGTAAAAAGGGCCATGATATTTGGGAGGGGATTCTTATAATTGGTAAGGCCCATGACCCATGGTGTGGCTATTTGTGTTTGATTTTATTCTAGGATCTTTGGTAGGGAAAAGGGGAGATAAGTTTCACTTGCTATTATTGCTATTATTGGATGATATTTTTTTTGCATTTTGTGAGGTCTTCCTTTTCTGTTTTTGGGTGTGATTTGTGTGATCTTTACACTAAAGAAGTTGGAATTGTTGAAAATGCAAGTGGTTTACTTGTACTTGTATTTGTATTTGTATCTGTAAAACAATTATTCTAGATAGGAAGAGGTGCAATCTGACTCGATCAGATAATTCGATTTGCTTTGATCAAAACTTGATTTGATTCAAACATGAGTCATTGCGTGTCTGTAACTTGGGCATTATCCAATTCGACATTCGCTTGGCCTAATACGATCCGACTCAAACCCGATCAGTTGCAACTCGATACCTGCTTGAACCCGACATGCATGTGATTGGACTCGACTTACTCTTACACAATCCCTTGTTGACCCGACCTAATACAATCTGATACAACCCGGTTGACTTGATCCGATCTGTTACTACCAATTAGACTTTGCTTATTGTCACACGATTAATTGATGATCGACCCGACATTTATCTGAATAAACTCGAATTAATTTCACTAGATCCATAGTTCACCATACCAAATACAATTTGATACAATTTCATGTGATTTGATTTGATCAGCTTTAACTCAATATAGTTTGGTCTGTGCTCATTCTTAATAATTTCTTAGCTAATTTCAGTTTTGTAATTTACAAAATTCTTGGCTAATTCTTGATATGTTCTTCTAAATATTATATTAATATTACTTTAATTTGTTTGCTTTAATTCCAAATACTATTCTTCGATAAATTTCTAGATATCAAGCATATCACATATATGATCGAAATATATCATGTACCGAAATTGGATGTATGACCTTTACTTAATTACATACATTGAATATTTATTTTATCAACCACTTATGTTTATTACATTATTTTAGATTAATTTCCATGATTAATACATACTACCTCCGTTTCTTTTTATTTGCAACGTATTCCTTTTAAGGAAATGTCATATTAATTGGAACATAGCTTTATATATAAAGTTTTTTTGCTTTTATTTACAACTTTACCCTTGGTATGAGTGGTTTTCCTTCATTAACAAGTGGTCCCCCTCTTTCTCTCCCTAAATTCCTTGGTTTGTGTGTTTTTCTCTATGTTCCAAATAAAAAGAAACGGAGGAAGTATATACGTATAATATTATCCCTCAATCAACAACTATATATATATATATATATATATATATATATATATATATATATATATATATATATATATAAGATTTTGAAGGGGCCAATATCAAAATTCTAATTGAACCTTTGTTTGTAATTCTTATTTTTGTTTATATTGTGGAAAAAAATTATTATTTAGTCTTTTATATTACTCCATAAAATAATTAAAATCAAACATAAATTAAAAATCTTAATCCAATAATTCAACAACTTCCAGCACTTGAATATATTTCATTAAGAATATGATCTCTAAAGTAGTACATAATTACATAATTTATTAAAATCATAAATAAATTCAATATAGAACTTCTATTAAAAATATATTTAATCTAAAGAAAAAAAGAGAGAGAAAAAAAGACTTAAGGGTCTCAGATCTTATAACAACTTTATCAAAGCTAAACCTATTTTTAGAACATGAATCATCGAGCCTTCAAGCTAAGACTTAAAATCTAGATAGTTTAAATATGTGGCCAACAATTGGAATATGGGCAACTCTATCCATCTTGGAAGTCATATTTGCAAAAATGTCAAAAATCATTCAAGTGAGTATCTATCGATTGCCAAAATAGAGTTTCCAACATGAAGAAAAAGGTTTGCAAGTACCATAACTATATGGAATTAGAATTTGTATGATTAGGTCATTACGTATTATTAGGGTAATTTGGTAATTAGACTCTTAGTAGGCTTGTAAAGATAGATTTTCATAACTATATATGTATAACAGTGCCAGACAACCTAAACAGGTTAACCAATTATTTCAATATTCGTCATGGTATCACGAGCTTAGGTTTAAGATTTTTTTTTCCGCCTCTCTTAACCCTATTTTTTTTACACAAACCCTAACACCGTCCGACCACCATGTCTGCCGCCATGGCCGTCACTTCCGGCGACTCCACCACAGTCAGTCCACGCACTCCTTTAGCCCACCGCACATCAGTGCCTGCTTCGATGTCTCTCGCCTCTCGACAACCACACACGACCGCTCCTGCGGCGTCTTCCAGCGGACTGTTCGCTGGCCCCTTATCGGCTGTTACAGTCGCCGCCCACCAACAACCACTTCGTCAGGATGGTGCGGTGGCAGTTTGCTGCGTCACAGCCCTTCGTTGGTGCCTCGACATCAACGTTCCTTGGCAGCCCCTCCTTGCGGACACCATCAAGACCTCATCTTGATTATCCGCCGGGCTTTGCGCCATCCTCGAGTGGTGGCAGCAGCCACCCTATGTCGGTTTTTCCGAGTTTCACCCCTCCTATGCTTCCCACAACGGTTTCTCTCACACATCAGGATATTACACGATTCGTCTCCATCAAATTGACTACCCCTGAAGATTATCTCATGTGGAAAACTCAGGTTACGTGTTTCCTTTTGACACATCAATTACTTGGTATTGTTGAAGGTACAATTATGGTTCCCTCTTCTACTTATCTTGATAATCTTGGTCAGTCTTTACCTAATCCGCAATTTACGAGTATTTGAGGTTAGATCAACAAATTAAATTGTGGTTATATGCAATGATTTCACGTGATGTTATGATGGATGTTCATGAGTTGCATACTACTGTTGTGATTTGGAATAGGTTACAGTCACATTTCTTACATGCTAGTATGGCTAGGTCTATGGAACTCAAGGGTCGTTTAAGTCATATAAAGAAACCTGAACAGCAATCTATGGAGTCGTTTTTATGTGAGATTAAAGTTATAGTTGATTCTTTAGCTGCTATTCAGTGTCCTGTCTCTCAATATGATCTTATTCAGTATACCTTGACTGCTCTGGATAAGGATCGTGATTATGACCCTCTTGTTACTACCTTGTTACAATTTCAATCTTCGTTGACTTTTGATGATCTTCGCCCTAAACTATTACAACATGAGCAACGTCTTAAGGCCATACGAGCCTATGATGAGGCTCCCGCTGCCCATCAAGCTTTGGTTGTTGTTCAGTCTGGCTCTTTGGGTTCTCAATCATCTGCTTCGGGTGGTTTGAATTCTAAAGGTCAAGGGGGTGGTAAGAACAAGAATCGCAACAACAATCGTAACAAGGGTGGCCGTGGCAACAATGGAGGACGTGGCAATGGAGGACAAGGTGGTTGTGGCAATGCTGCCCGAAGTAATGGTATGGGGAATTTTCATGATGTTTCGTATGTTGATTATTCTTGTGCCAATTATATTGCTAATGATTTGTCTTCTGCAGGAAGTAATCCATCTAAAGGCACTTTAGCCAATACTCCTTCTTCCGATACTTGTGGTCTTTGTTGGTATCCAGGTCACCAAGCAGCCTATTGTCCTTAGTGTTTCAATCACAACTTTGTGCCTTCTTCTCCTGATGGTGTCACACGTGCCCTAGCTGCACTGTCTGTTGGTGGTGAAACGAATGACTCCGTTTGGTATCCAGACTATGGAGCCGCATCTCACATGACCTACAGGATGGCAAGCTTCTAATGCTCTTCCTTACACTGGTTCGAGTTCTATTGTTGTTGGTGATGGCACACGACTTCCCATTAATAAACTTGGCAATTTAACTCTGTCGTCCCCTAGTCGCCCCCTTCGCCTCACGAAGGTGTGTCATGTTCCCCAGTTAAAACATAATCTGATGTCTGTTCAAAAGTTATGTCAGGATAATTCTTGCATAGTTTGTTTTGACGAGTCTTCTGTTTATGTTAAGGACAAGACCACGGGGGCGGTTCCGTTGCGGGGAATCAGTAGGAATGGTGTCTACCCTCTTCAGCCTCACATCCTTGAGTCATAGTCGTCTTCCCAGGCTTGTTCAGAGTCTTCCCGCGTCTGCCCAGAGTCGTCTGTCCCCGCTCTCATTGCAACCAAAGAGTCTGGAGATGTTTGGCATGCTCGCCTTGGTCACACTTCTGCTAGAGTTTTAGGACATTTACGTTCACAAAACTTAATTTCATGTAATTCAAAGTTTCATGACGATTGTGTTCATTGCAAAGTAGGAAAAATACATCGTTTACCGTTTGAGTCTGTGACTCATCGTGCCCCTTATCCCTTATATTTGATACATAGTGATCTTTGGCAATCACCTATTAAATCAAATCAATTTTTTCAGTATTATGTGGTTTTTGTTGATGATTATTCGCGTTCTTCATGGTTGTATCCACTTAAGCTGAAATCTGATGTTTATTCAACTTTCTTAGCTTTTCAAAAACTTGTTGAGAATCTTTTTAACTCCAAAATTAAGTTTTTCCGGAGTGATGGTGGACGTGAGTTCGATAACACTCCTTTACTGCAACATTTCTGTGATTCCGGAATTTATTTTCGGAAGTCTTGTGCTCGAACTCAAGCGCAAAATGGTGTTGTGGAAAGGAAACATCGAACCATTATCGAGATGGCACGTACTATGCTTATTCACTCTGAGTTGCCAACTCGATATTGGGTCGATGTGTGTTACACTACTGTTTATACGATTAATAGTATTCCGAGTTCGGCATTGCAGGGTTCATCCCCGTTGGCCAAACTTTTTCATCGTCCCCCCTCCTATGATTTTTTGAAATGCTTTGGTTGTGCTTGTTTTCCGTTGTTCTTAGACCCTAAGATCAACAAATTACAGGCCAAGTCGATTCAATGTGTTTTCATTAGCTATGCGTCAAATTATAAGGGTTATAGATGTCTTGACCCAGTTTCTGGCAAAGTTTACACAAGTCGTCATGTGTTGTTCCTTGAACGTAAATTTCCGCATCGCTCTCTTGTGTCTACCACATCTCATGACTCCTCCATTGCCGCTAACTTAGACCCCTTGGTCTTGTTTCCGACTCGTTCCATGTTTTTGGGTCCCACCCCTAGTGTGTCCCCCATGTCTAGTGTGTCCTCAGCTTTGTCGTTGTCTAGTCCGGGCCTTCAACCCGCACCCACAACCTCCTTAGTTGTTCCCACGCTCAGCTACTCGCATGCTACTACCCCCGCTCCCGCGCCCGCACCAAGCTCAGCACCCAGTGTTGTTGCCTGCCCGCGTGCGTCACCCGCGCCCGCAGATTGGCGCACTTCGCCCAGCTACCCGCATGTGTGTCCTCCCGCGGCCGCAGCTTCACATGAGCCTATGCCCCAACATGCTGCTGATAGGTTTTAGTCGTATCGCCTATTCAAAAATAAACCTACAGACCTCTAACTAGGTAGTCAGTGGAAGCAGGGTCGAATCCACAGGGAGACAGAGTTTCTAAATCAAAATTCAACCAATTCAGCTACTCCAGATGAAATCAGGAAGGAAATAATTAAACTAAGGAATAGACTACGGAAGACTGAATAAATCGAGGATTAAACTATGGAATAAAAGTCTAGGGTATTAGGTCGGTCCACCATGCTTATACCAATCAAATAGGGTCAACTACTATCAAAACCTAAGTCAAGAGTCGGGGGATTAGAGCCTATGTTGAGCTATGGTTAAGACTCAACGCTCATAGTTCAACATACGCCGCATGTTCACTAACGTAATCAGAACTACTGACGTGTCCTAGGCCTCTAGTCGTAAGACGGATCTGTGCAAACAACTATTAACCACAAGCAATCAATGAAATTATACACTGACATTAATTACTCAATAAGAACAAACCACATCACAATCACCCTAATCAAGCCCTAGAAATTGATAGAAATCTAAATCACAATCATGGTATAAACATGGCTTTCCTATCTAACACCCTAGAAAGAGAACTACTCAGACATGATCGAATTAACAACGACAAAACTAATATGAAACCCTAAGAATTGCATCATGAACAATTGAATAATTAAACTAAGCAATCAAAGTAATTAAAGAGATAAATAGTAGAGAAGAGTACCAATTAACGGAAAGCAGGAACTTTTATTGAAATCGAATTAGGTTTGATTTCCTCTAAATTAATCTAAAGTGTTTGAATTAAACTAATGACAATGAAGAATAAAACTAGTCTAAAACCTAATGAAAGATGAATAAAAGATGATTGAAAGATAATGAGGAAAAGGTATTTATAATACCCCTCAAGTTCACTAAAAACGGAGACAAAAAGTGAAAAAGCGCGATAAAAGCACCAGACCCGATCGGGCCCGAGCACAGTACCCGATCGGGTCCACATACAAATTCGCCCAACTTTACTTCTGGGCTCTGGCAGCAGCAGTGCAGCAATAAAGCGAGAAAACGGCCCACCCGATCGGGTCGGGCGTTAGTCACCCGATCGGGCCAGGCGACGAAATGTGTCAGCAAGTTCCTCTCGAAAGCAGCAGCAGAATGAGACCAAGCAGCACTCCACCCGATCGGGTCGGGCGGTGGTCACCCGATCGGGTCTGGGGACATGCTTCCTCGCCCGATGCGATCGGGCAATCCTCGCCCGATCGGGTCCGCAACTTTTATACCCGATCATAAATACTTCGCCCGATCGGGCTATTTCTGCCCGATCAATACGCGGAAAACTCTTTTTGACTCCTTTGCTCTCTAATCTTCATGTTTAGGGGTCTTGGGACCTCCTAAACTATTCATAAAGCTCGTGAGCCACCCTACGTGCCTCATAACATCTCGTAAAGCCGTGGTTGCTTCCAAATGGCTCGGGAATAAGGAGAAAACTCCATAAAACCTGCAATTCAATACTAAAACACGAAACCACAACTGCATACGAAAGTTAGCACAAAATAGCTCCCAAGAGCTCCAATGACGCACAAATTAGCTTGTAAATAAGGGAGAAAACTCTATATAAATACGTGATATCAAACTCCCCCAAGCTGAACCTTTGCTTGTCCTCAAGCAAACAGCACATGAACATGGAATAGATTACCTCACCCCAAAGATAGAAACAAATCAAAGCTCAAAACATTTTCAAGACTAAGAATCGTTCAAGCAGGCATAATTCAAGTTTGGCTAATCAAATCCATCCAACCACCAATCATTCAAGCAATTTATCAAATTCAAGCATCCACAAAGCATACAAGTCCTGAAAAGGCACTCACAAGGGTGTCACTCCTCTCAATTTTGTGGCAGGCAAAGAATGTGCCCGAACACTCACCAACCCGACCATAAGTACCCTTCCCACTCACACTCTCATGTGTTTAAGAAGGTTCAATGACGCTCATCCTAGTCAAGTCGACTCAATTAGCAGAAATACTCTTTAACTTTGACAAACTGACTCGAAATCAATCAAATGAACACTGCAGACACAAGCTCAAGAGGTCTTTATAGGGTTGTAATGGGGCTTAGGTAAGAGGTAGGGGATACTTTTGGGTAATGTGGTGGAAAAACCAAGAAGGGGGAGCATAAATCATTCGAACAAGGCCTAAGATGGCCTACACAACTCCCAACAATCACCATAAAACCATGTAAAGTAACCCAACTCTCATAAATCAATGAGAAGCTCATAACAAACCCAATTTTCTAGCAATGGAGCGAATATTCTTTTATGAACGTACGTGAATGAAAGAACTAGAATTCTTTTGAATTTTCATTTCATTTTTCTTTCATTTTTCTGAACTTCATTCACGCAACTCTAAACTTGCTTTCTTTCTTTTCTCTTTCTCACTCTCAAACCACAGCAAATACACTTTTAAATTCCTCAAAAACCAAACTAAACCAACAAACCAATCTCAAACTCAACCCATACAAAAGCTCCCCCAAGCTAGGCTTGGAATAATATCAAGTGAAGGCTTTTGGCTCATAATAGGGGTTTAAGTAATACGAAACAAGTCATTAGGCTCAGCGGGGCTAAGGAGGATAAAAGTGTATCAAAAACTCACTCTGAAGCTCAAGAATAAGACAAAAGAACGCCTCTATCACAGCACATGCTACAAGTCATCTAAAATCAGACAAGTACGAAGTCAAAGTCAAGATCAATCCACTAAAGAGGAACTAACACACAAGAATAGACTGGATAATAATATGAATCCAATAGGCTACAAAGAGGCCTCACAGTCTAACCAATTCAGGTACGCAGCACAAAGTGGTCTAATATAATCCAGAAATGCTCGAAATCATAGCAATCAAACATCAAATCATAGCCTCAAGATCACAAATGCCCAGCTATCCAGAAAACAAAGTCAAATCAGTTTCAAATAGAGCACAACAAGGGGCACAGGGAGGCAACTAAACCAGTCATGGGAACCATATTTTTTTTATTTTTCAGTATTTTCCGAAAGCAGTAAAACTATTCTAGAAAGCAGTAAAAGAGATAGAGAATACAAGCAGAATTCCTCCCCCAAGCTAAACTTGGCAGTGTCCTCAATGCCAAAAGGTGATAAGGACTATGCTAAGAGGAAAAACAATGTTAGTACCCTCACTCTCGCTCACAAAAGGAAGAAAAATAAAAAGAAAAGAAAAAGGGAAAGAAAAGAAAATACGAGTTGCCTCTCGCACAGCGCTGGTTTATAAAGGTCCCGCACGACCATAATCCTCCCTCTCTCAAATAGGAGGGGCATGGCAGTGAGTGCCACCCTCATCAAACATCTTTCTCCTCCAAATGTTCTTGACAATGCCTCCAGACGGTGAGGCAACCTTAGGTGGAATTTGAACCTTCTCCACCCCTACTTCATCTAAAACCTTATCCCTGCAAAAAGATTGTTCAAGCATAGGAGCCTTAACAGCATTGGTTAGTTTAAAAATCACTTTATCATCACCAACACTCAGAGTTAAAGACCCAGACTTGACATCAATGACAGCACCAGCAGTACACAAAAACGGCCTACCCAAGATAATAGGAATCTGGGCATCCTCATCCATATCTAACACTACAAAATCAACAGGAATATAGAATTTCCCTACCCTAACAGGAACATCCTCTAAAACACCTAGAGGGTATTTTATAGAACGATCCGCCATCTGTAAAGTGATTTGTGTGCATTTAAGGGCTCCCATGTTCAGTTTCTTATAAACAGATAATGGCATAACAGAAACAGAAGCACCTAAATCACACAAAGCCTTATCAATAAAAATAGGTCCAAGATGGCAGGGTATAGAAAAACTACCAGGATCTTTTAACTTTGGTGGGGTTTTATTTTGAATAAAAGCACTACACTCTTCAGTAAGAGCGACACGTTCTACCCCACCAAAGTCTCTTTTCTTAGTAATCATGTCTTTCAGAAATTTGGCATAAACAGGCACTTGGGTAATTAAGTCTGTGAATGGAATCGCTACCTCAAGGTTCTTGACCATAGACAAGAACTTACCAAACTGCTGATCGACCTTGGACTGTTGCATCCTGTGAGGAAAAGGGAGCCTTGGTGTAAAAGGCGTTTCAGAAACCTTCTCCTTTTTCTTCCCTGTCTGTTCAGCTTCTGCAGACAAATCGACTTCAGACGTCGAATTCTTTCTTTTTCCTTCCTCTACCACCCTCTTCTTCCCTGCAGTCGGGGTAACCTCATCAATGGGCACTGGAGGGGCATCATATGCAATGCCACTACGAAGAGTGATGGCATTCACATGTTCTCTCTGAACTGGTTGCCCTGGCAATTGTCCCTGCTGCCTCTGTGCATTAGATTCTGCCAACTGAGCAACTTGAGCCTCGAGAAGTTGGATGTGCTTCTCTTGGGCCCTCCTTGTTTCCTCATTTGCCTTTTGCATAGATAATATCAGTTTCATCAATTCAGAATTGCTAGGCTCTTGTGGGTTGTTTTGTGGAGGTGGGGTGTGGAAATTTTGTGGAGTTTGGAAGTTATTGGGATGATGGGAGTTTTGTGGTGGTGGTCTTTGGAAATTTTGTGGGGTTTGATGGTATGAAGGTTTAGGGTAGTTTTGTGGAGGTGGAGGTTGATGGTTTTGTGGGTTTTGGTAGTTATGTGAAGGGGGGAAGGTTTGTGGTCTTTGTTGGAAGGCATTGGCCTGCTCCATCTGAAATTGACTGAACTGACAGTCATGCCCAAAGTGACCCTGAACACCACATACCTCGCAGTAAGATGAGGTAATGGGTGCTACTGCAGACATAGCATTGATGCTCATGGGTGGAGGTGTCGGACTAGAAGACTTCATTAGCTGCTGAGTTAGTTGCGCCATCTGAGATGTAAGCAATGAAATAGCGTCAACTTCAAGTACCTTCTTAGTCAAACTCCTAGATGATGAATGGTCATTGGCTGCAAGATTTGATATAAATTCATAACCCTCATCAACTGCCTTGTCTAAAAACACTCCTCATGCAGACGAATCAACAATACACTTCGTCTGAGGTTGCAGACCATTGTAGAATGTCTGCGTCAAGAACCATTTGTCCATATTATGGTGTGGACACTCTCTCTGTAGATCTCTAAACCTAGCCCACGCTTCCCTTAATGTTTCATCAGGCTCTTGGGAAAATGTGGCCAGTTTATTTCTGATTTCTGCTGTTTTAGTGGGTGGGTAATACTCTCTCAGAAATGCAGCAGAAATCTCACTCCACTCAGTTTCTTTCACATCGTTCAACCATTTTTGGGCTCTATCTCTCAGTGAAAACTCGAACAACATGACTTTGAGTTGATCTGGAGTGACGCCGGCATGTTTAACGGTTCGACAAAGTTGTTGAAACCGTTGCAGATGATTTGCCGGATCTTCAGTAGGATGCCCACCAAACTGATTTTGCTGGACCATGCTGATGAGTCCAGGTTTAATCTCAAAGTTGTTAGCGGCGATGGTGGGCATTGGTGGTCCAGTAGAAAGACCATCCGGGTTGGGCACCCCATATGACTTCAGTGATTTTGACATAACTGAATTCAAGGTGTCTGTTCGAGAGGTGTTCAGCTGAACAGACTGCTTTTCTTTCTGCTTTATCTTTCGGATCCGCCTGATTGTCCTAGTAAGATCGGGGTCCGCTGGAATTGGGGAACCGTTTCTTTGGGACCTGGGCATACAAAAGAAACAAAAAGCAGCAGTAAAGGGTACCCCGATTGAAACAACGAAGTTCCAATGAGGTACAGAAAAGTAGACCAAATAATTAAATAAAAACATAGAGAACTTGCCGTCTCCCCGGCAACGGCGCCAAAATTTGATAGGTTTTAGTCGTATCGCCTATTCAAAAATAAACCTACAGACCTCTAACTAGGTAGTCAGTGGAAGCAGGGTCGAATCCACAGGGAGACAGAGTTTCTAAATCAAAATTCAACCAATTCAGCTACTCCAGATGAAATCAGGAAGGAAATAATTAAACTAAGGAATAGACTACGGAAGACTGAATAAATCGAGGATTAAACTATGGAATAAAAGTCTAGGGTATTAGGTCGGTCCACCATGCTTATACCAATCAAATAGGGTCAACTACTATCAAAACCTAAGTCAAGAGTCGGGGGATTAGAGCCTATGTTGAGCTATGGTTAAGACTCAACGCTCATAGTTCAACATACGCCGCATGTTCACTAACGTAATCAGAACTACTGACGTGTCCTAGGCCTCTAGTCGTAAGACGGATCTGTGCAAACAACTATTAACCACAAGCAATCAATGAAATTATACACTGACATTAATTACTCAATAAGAACAAACCACATCACAATCACCCTAATCAAGCCCTAGAAATTGATAGAAATCTAAATCACAATCATGGTATAAACATGGCTTTCCTATCTAACACCCTAGAAAGAGAACTACTCAGACATGATCGAATTAACAACGACAAAACTAATATGAAACCCTAAGAATTGCATCATGAACAATTGAATAATTAAACTAAGCAATCAAAGTAATTAAAGAGATAAATAGTAGAGAAGAGTACCAATTAACGGAAAGCAGGAACTTTTATTGAAATCGAATTAGGTTTGATCACCTCTAAATTAATCTAAAGTGTTTGAATTAAACTAATGACAATGAAGAATAAAACTAGTCTAAAACCTAATGAAAGATGAATAAAAGATGATTGAAAGATAATGAGGAAAAGGTATTTATAATACCCCTCAAGTTCACTAAAAACGGAGACAAAAAGTGAAAAAGCGCGATAAAAGCACCAGACCCGATCGGGCCCGAGCACAGTACCCGATCGGGTCCACATACAAATTCGCCCAACTTTACTTCTGGGCTCTGGCAGCAGCAGTGCAGCAATAAAGCGAGAAAACGGCCCACCCGATCGGGTCGGGCGGTAGTCACCCGATCGGGCCAGGCGACGAAATGTGTCAGCAAGTTCCTCTCGAAAGCAGCAGCAGAATGAGACCAAGCAGCACTCCACCCGATCGGGTCGGGCGGTGGTCACCCGATCGGGTCTGGGGACATGCTTCCTCGCCCGATGCGATCGGGTAATCCTCGCCCGATCGGGTCCGCAACTTTTATACCCGATCATAAATACTTCGCCCGATCGGGCTATTTCTGCCCGATCAATACGCGGAAAACTCTTTTTGACTCCTTTGCTCTCTAATCTTCATGTTTAGGGGTCTTGGGACCTCCTAAACTATTCATAAAGCTCGTGAGCCACCCTACGTGCCTCATAACATCTCGTAAAGCCGTGGTTGCTTCCAAATGGCTCGGGAATAAGGAGAAAACTCCATAAAACCTGCAATTCAATACTAAAACACGAAACCACAACTGCATACGAAAGTTAGCACAAAATAGCTCCCAAGAGCTCCAATGACGCACAAATTAGCTTGTAAATAAGGGAGAAAACTCTATATAAATACGTGATAGCCCGCGGCATGTAGCTGCGCCCGCAGGCAGCCTGCTGCCTCATTCCCCTACACACGATGCGTGTGTTGTCTCCTCCCCGTCCATAGCTTCGTCTAGCCTTGAGATCGTCCCCGTCTCCTATCGTCCCTCCCCCGAGGCGTCCTAGAAAGTCGTCTAAGTGTGTCGATCCTACTAATGTCCATACCATGACCACTCGTTTAAAAGACGGAATCATTTCAACTAGGAATTTAATGAATTTAAAAACCGATGTTGTTGAGTCTGAACCGTCTAATTTTAAGCAAGCGTCTAAAGATTCGCGTTGGCAACAAGCCATGCTTGATGAGTATGAAGCCTTAATTAAGAATGATACATGGGAACTTGTGCCTCGCAACAACAATAGAAACGCTCTTGGTTGTAAGTGGGTGTATAAGATTAAATATAATTCTGATGGTTCGGTGGAGCGGTTTAAGGCAAGACTTTTTGTTTTTGGTAATCATCAGCAGGCAGGTATTGACTACATTGAAACCTTTAGTCCTGTAATTAAGCCTACTACTGTTCGCTTAGTTCTCACCCTTGCTGCTACTTTTAAATGGCCTATTCGTCAACTCGATGTTAAAAATGCTTTCCTTCATGGTTTCCTCAATGAGGAAGTCTATATGCGTCAGCCTCCTGGCTTTAAACATCCTTCTCAACCTCATCATGTTTGTCGGTTACGAAAATCCATTTATGGCTTGAAGCAAGCTCCTCGAGCTTGGTTCTCTCGTTTCAGCAATTTTCTACTCTCTATTAGTTTCAAGTGCAGCAATTGTGACACCTCCATGTTCACTCTCAAACACAGTGGTCGTATTATCATTCTCTTGATATATGTTGATGATATTGTGCTTACAGGTTGTAGTTCTTCTTTGCTTCAGAAATTTATCAGTGTTCTCTCTGCCCAGTTTGCTATGAAGGATTTGGGTGATTTGCATTATTTCTTAGGCATTCAGGTTTTACGTACTCCTCAGGGTTTGATGTTGTCTCAAAACAAATATGTAGTTGATCTTCTTCAGAAATTTCATCTTCATACTGTCAAACCCGAACGTACTCCTATTATCTCTCGTGTCACTCTTTCTCTCTTAGACGGTGAACTTCTTGCTGATCCCACAGATTATCGTAGTATGGTTGGTGCATTACAATATTTGACTATGACTCGTCCTGATATTGCCTATGCTGTTAATTCGATTTCTTAGTTTATGCATGCGCCTCGTACTACTCACCTTCATGTTATGAAAAGAATTTTCAGGTATCTGCAGGGAACTTCTGATTATGGGCTGTTTCTTCATTGTACTGGCTCTCCTACTATGACTGTTGCCTATTCTGATGCTGATTGGGCCGGGTGTCCTGACACTCGATGGTCTACTACTGGTTATGCTGTCTTCCTAGGGAAGAATTTGATCTCCTGGCGCTCTAAGAAGCAACCTACTGTTTCGAAGTCTTTTACTGAAGCTGAGTATCGTGCTGTTGCCTACACTGCGGCCGAAAAAATTTGGATACGTCAATTGTTGGTTGATTTAGGGTATTTTCATCGACGGCCTACCATTCTCTATTGTGACAATGTTTCTGCTATGTATCTTACTGCCAATCCTGTTCATCACGATCGTAGTAAGCACATTGATGTTGATTATCATTTTGCTCGTGAGATAGTTGCTAAAGGTGGCCTTCAGGTCAAGCACGTTTCGACACAGTTGCAGGTTGCTGATATTTTTATTAAGGGTCTTTCTTCTGAGTTGTTTTGTAAACATCGTTCCAATCTATCCGTGCTTCCTCCCCGTAAAGATTGAGGGGGTGTATTAGGGTAATTTGGTAATTAGACTCTTAGTAGGCTTGTAAAGATAGATTTTCATAACTCTATGTATATAACAGTGCCAGGCAACCTAAACAGGTTAGCAAATTATTTCAATATTTGTACACGCATGGATTGAAGTTTCAAAAAGAACCATTAGTGTCTAATCTTTTTACTTTTTTTTTTTCAAAAAATGACCCTTAACTCTTATAGACTAAAATGACGTTAAAGACCATCTCCATAAAACAAACCATTAAATGGGTTTTCACATCCTTCTTCCTAGCACACACCTTCTTCTTGCCCAAGACCTCCATGGTCACTCACCTTGTTCTTCCACACTCTGCCACGTCTTCTACCTGTCTCGCTCCCGGCCCATCGGCTCTGGCCAACTACTTCTTTACTTTGTCCTTATTCATCCTCCACCTCTTTGCCCCTCTTTGGTTCTTCGCCATTTAAGAAACAAAGAAACTACATATCAAGCTCAAAGAAAATTGACATTTAACCCATCGTTCTTCATCATCATCTCTTTTTGAGAAATTTCATCAAGTACCCCTGGAATTAGGGCTAATTCCTCGGGTATCTCTCTGGTTTTCGAGCTAACTCAAATGCCATAAGAGTCACTATCTGTGACTTATATGCCCTTACTACTAGCGACCGTTAACTTTTCTGTTAAGTTTCTTAATTATACTTTAATTTTAATTAAAAAAATTTGTTTCCCTCTACCTTCTTTTGGTTTTTACTTACCCCCTAACTCCTCTAAAATGATTACCCACCTCAGGGTTTATATTTTCCTTTTCTTTCCCCCATCCAACACCTCTCTATGCTCTGCTAACCCTAACCACTAACTCATTCGCTCCTGTTTGTCCACTGAGCTCGAATGCCGTCCATCGACCAACCTTCATCAACTAATCTGACGACCTATCTCAGGCAAAAGAAAGCTTTTGTGAATTCCGGATTTCATTTCTTGGATTTTTTCAAGCTGATATCGTTCTACTTACCCCCTAATTTTGTTCTAGGGTCTGCTATTTCGATTTTTGCTGGTTTCTTTTTCCTTTTCATGCTTCGTTTTAGGCATCTCCTAGTGTCTACTTTTCTTCTTTGACTTTTTGCTGGTTTACTTTGCTTTTCTTCTTCGAATTTTGGTCGTAATCGGTGGAATCTGGTTGCATTTTTCTTTTTTTTTTGAACTCGTGTATTTATTTTGCTTCATTATGTATGTAATGGTTCATTATTGTGCTGGTGGTTTATTTTCCTTTCTTTGTTGTGCTTTTGGTTCATTGTAATATGAAAAAAGCCTCTGTTGTGCAAATTATGCTTGATTGAAGTGATGATGAAGATACTAATGGAACTCAAATGGTAGAATCTGCCCCTCCTTCAAAAAAGTTGAAGAGAGAAAAAAGTTCTAAAAGTAAAGGAGGTAAGTGGGAAGGTGATCGATAGTGATGGTAGCTCTGGGTTGGCTAGCTTACAAACTTTCATGAAAGATATGAATTTCCATCTTTCCACCATGACTAGTGTAACGTCCCGTGAGGATGAACGCAAGCAACAAGTAGTTGAGAAGAGTGATCGAAAAAAGGATTGATGAACTACTTACGTTGGAAGGTGTAACTCCACAACAAGCTTTGAAAGTAGCCCAAATCTCGAGTGCACAACCTAACAAACTCCTTCATTTATCAAAGGTCCAGATGCTTTGAAGGGTTTATTTGTTAAAAGCCTTATTGATGTGAATAACAATGGCAACGAGCCAACGACAATGTTTAAGTATTTGAAAGGCTAGTAGTTTGTTTCAATAAAGACTAGTGGATTACTTTTGGGTTTTTGATTTTTAATTTGTCAACTTTGTTATGCAAACTTGTATTTTGGATAAGTATTTTGTGGTGTTTGTAATTGGTAAGATTGTTAAGAATTGCTACATTGGATGTTTTATATATGATAAAATTCATTGATCATAAGGAAATATAAATGGTATATAGAACAGAGTCAATTAGCATAATTTAATCAGAAAAACAGTTTAATTCCTTGCTTTTAAAACCAAACAGTCACAAAGAAAATCAGGCTAGGAGGTACATTTCCCGTGACCTTTTTTAAATTCCTTTCAGTTACCCCGCGTAAACCAAAGGCCACCTTGATGTTGACATCGATTTCTTAGACAAAAGAGGTCCTTGAATAAATTACCGCACGTGGCCACGTACTACTATTTGATCCAAAGATATACGTGCATGGAATGATCACTTGTTGGACGTCTGCCACTACCAGCAGCCGCCGTGCTATGTCATTTCCTAATTCCTATTCATCACTAACTCACTCTCCATCGCCCAACTCTATATAAACAGCCTTCCTACAGTCCCCTCTTCCATCAACTAAATCTCTCATACTAATTTAACCCAATACACTAAAACAATGGCTCATCATCACCTTTTCCTTTTCACCACAACCACTCTTCTCATCCTCTTCCTTCTTTCCCTTCCCACCACTGCCAACTCCGTCATCCTCGACGTAGACGGCAACCCACTCGTAACAGGCTCCCAATACTACATCCTCACTGTAGGCCGTGGCGGCGCAGGCCGTGGTGGAATAACCTACGCATCAAGGCCCGATCATCTTTGCCCTACATACGTTGCCCAGTATGGATTCTGGACTGACAGGGGCAGACCAGTAAGTTTCTATCCATCTAACACATCTCAAACTGAAATCACTGAAGGCGTAGACATCAACATCTCCTTTAGAGGAGGTAACTATTGCAGAGACCAAGGGGTGTGGCAGCTTACCTTTGATGAGACTACCATGGTACCTTACGTCTCTACCAACGGCGTTACCGGAAATCCGGGGGCCGAAACGTTCGCTAACTGGTTTAAGATAGAGAGAACAAGTCCTGGAAGTACTGGGTATAAGATTGTGTATTGCTTCTTACGCCCTGCTCATGCTAGTGCTGAAAAATATGATAATAATTGTATGCAGCTGGATGCTACTCAACCTGGGCCGGAGAGTTTGTATTGGTTGAGTCTTGTACCAATTGATCAGCGTCTTCCCTTCTTTGGGTTTTCATTTAAGAAGGTTGATACTACTAGCAGTTACTAGTTACTAGTAGCTAGCTATCAAGTTTTTTAATTAAGGTCTTTCTCCATCTTCAATCTTGGTAGAACGAGGAGGTTGTTGTATGTGTAGAGTTTATGTAAAAGCTTGATTATATTAATTACCAAAGCTAGGTATATATAGTACACGATTAGGGTACAGCTACTTGGAGATAACTATTGATAACAACTACTGACCTAGTAGTTACAGAAGATAGAGATCCTAGGAAGGGATAATTACAATAAATAATAATTTACATGAGAAGATATTAGCTAGGATTTAGGAGATTTGTTATGCACAGGCGAGTTGACTTCGTCAACTCTATCATGTCCCCGCAAGACGGACGGCCGACAGGAAAGTCCGATCTTGGATAGTAGCATTTGTAGCCGAGGTCGTGGTAAAGGCTTGGTGAGCGCATCAGCAAGTTGATCATCTTGAGCAACCCTTGCAACACGAAGGATACCACCTTGAACCTTTTCCCGAATAAAATGGTAATCAACACCTAGGTGTTTCATCCGAGATTGAAATACGGGATTCGCACTTAACCGTGTAGCACCAACATTGTCACAGTAAATAGCCGGAGGAGAGAGATGTTGAATACCAAGCTCATGAAGGAGGTTTACTACAGAGACAAGTTCGGCAGCAGTTTGAGCAACAGAACGGTACTCCGCTTCAGTGGAGGAGCGTGCTACAGACCTTTGTTTCTTGGAGCTCCAGGATATAGGATTGCGACCCAAATAAACTATATACGCACCGGTTGAGATGTAGTCATCATGATCACCCACCCAATCGGCGTCGGAGTATGCATGAAGATGCATGGGAGAGTCTCGATGGATAGTGAGACCAAGATCAAGGCTGCCATTGAGATAGCGAAGGAGCCTTTTGAGAGCTTGCCAATGTTTGGTAGTAGGGCGATGCATAAACTGAGAGAGTCGATTAATTGCAAAGGCAAGATCGGGACGGGTGAGACCTAAGTATTGTAGGCTACCCACAAGCGCACGATACTCGGTTGGGTTGTCGAAGGACGAGCCAGAGTTCAGCGTGAGGTGACTGTGAGCTTCCATGGGAGTGCTGACAGGCTTGGCGTCGAGCATGGAAGCACGGTCTAGGAGATCAAGGATATATTTACGTTGACTTAGGAAGATACCGTGTGTGGTGGGCTGAACTTCAACACCAAGGAAGTAGCTTAGGGAACCAAGATCTTTGAGTGAGAACCGGTTGGCAAGCGTGGTGATGAAGGAGGAGACACTCGGAGCATGAGGGCCTGTTACAATAATGTCGTCAACGTAAACCAATACATAAATGGGTGATCTAGTACCTTTGGTGAAGAAAAGGGAGGTGTCGGACACTGCATTAGTGAAACCCACAGTGCGAAGGTAGTTGCGAAGTTCGGTGTACCAAGCACGTGGTGCTTGCTTGAGGCCATAAATGGCTTTCTTAAGACGACATACGTGTGTAGGATGAGTGGAGTCTTTGAAACCAGGCGGCTGGAGCATATAAACATCATCAGTGAGCGTGCCTTGGAGAAAGGCATCATTGATGTCTAGTTGGCGAAGGGACCACCCTTGTGTGACCGCGAGGCTTAACATGAGTCGTACAGTGGATAGTTTGATGACGGGGCTAAAGGTTTCCTTGTAGTCAATGCCGGGCCGTTGGTGAAACCCTTTGGCTACGAGGCGTGCTTTGTGTTTATCAATGGTTCGGTCAGGTTTGTATTTTGTGCGAAAGACCCATTTACACCCAACTAGATTCTGAGTGGGTGTACGGGGTACAAGATCCCAAGTGCCGTTGGCCATGAGAGCATGATATTGAGTTTGCATTGCTTGAAGCCAAGTAGGGTCGGCTAGGGCAGCCTTGGTGGAGTTGGGCTCGGGTGTGTGCAGCTGGGCCGAAAGGTTAAGTTTGTCAATGGGTTTAAAAATGCCGTGGGAGGCACGAGTGCCATGCGTAGGGGTGAGAAGTGGGGGAGGTGGTGGTGGAGGAGGAGGGGAAGGCGAAGGGGAGGGTGTGGGAGTGAAGGGGGACGTAGGGACAGGGGTAGGAGAAGAGGATGCGGAAGCGGTAGGTGGAGTGGAGGGGGTTGGAGAGGAGTGTGTGGAGGGTGCGTGGGTTGGAGATGGAGTAGGAGAGGAAGCAGGGGCTGGAGTAGATGAGGAGGAAGGAGAGGTGGGAGAGGTGATATTGGAGATGATGAAGGAGGAGGGGTGGGAGGGAGAAGGTAGGGGAAGAGATAGGGTGCACCATTGGTCAAGCGAGGGGAGAGGGGGAGAGACGGTTATGGTGGACATAGGATAAACATCCTCAACAAACCGAACATGCCTTGACGAGTAGATGTGGTGTGTGGTAGGATCTAGACATAGATATGAGTGTTGGGTGGGTGAGTAACCTAGGAAAATGCACGCGATGGATTTCGGGTCGAGTTTATGTTTGGTGTAAGGTTTAAGCCATGGGTAACACAAACATCCAAAGTTATGAAGGTGATCATACTTGGGGTTGGTGCCAAAGAGCTTGAGATAGGGAGTGCTAAGATGGAGAGTAGAAGTGGGCATGCGATTAATTAGGTAGGTGGCAACGAGAAGGGCATGAGACCAATACTCAAGGGGCATAGAGGCATGGTGGAGAAGAGATAGGCCGGTTTCAACGATATGTCGATGACGGCGTTCGGCATATCCGTTGTGTTCTGGCGTATGAGGGGGGGAAGTGAAGTGTGAGATGCCATGGAGGCGAGAAAGGAGGCGAGTTTTTGGAACTCACCACCATTGTCGGAGTCTAGAGTGAGAAGGGGACGATTGAAGCGCTTTTCAACTAAAGATTTAAAGCGAGTAAAGACTTCAGCCGTATCGGATTTTCTTTTGAGAGGATAAAGCCATATGAATTTTGTGAAATGATCGACAAAAACAACATAATATTTATAACCATCAAAAGAGTATATAGGAGAGGACCACAAATCACTATAAATTACTTCCAAAGGATTACATGTAGTAAGTGAAGATTTGCCAAAGGGTAGTTTATGACTTTTATTGACATAGCATGAATTACAAGGTGAATCAAATGAAAATGGAAGAGCTAAACTACGGCAGAGGTGATGCAAAACATGAGAAGACGGATGACCGAAGCGATGATGAAGATCTTTGGGCTTGAGAATAGTGGCGTGAGCTTGTGGAAGGAAGGAAGGAGAAGTTGGCCATTCATAGGCACCATCTTTGAGTGGGCCGGAGAAGAGGGATGTCCCCGTGCATTTATCCCGTGTGGGAGATAGAGAGACCGGAGCCGTCACTAATGACTATCTCATCCGTGCCGTCGTAAGGATGATGAAGGGAAAGATTAGCGAGGTCCGAAGTGACATGATGGGAAGCACCGCTGTCGAGGAGCCAAGGAGATGAGGGAGGGGACGAGGGAGAGGGGAGTGAAGGAGCTGCAATGGCGGTGTGTGCTTGGGGGTGGCTGTCATTGTTACACGGTTGGCGTGGTGGAAGGCGAATAGAGGGATGGAGATCTTTGAAAGCAGGGCAGTAGGCAAGAGTGTGACCTTGGACGTTGCACCATTGGCAACGTCCTTTGAATGGATTGCGAGGGTTTTGATTAGGAGTGTGAGTGGAATTGTGAGAAGGGGAAGAGGTATGAGTTTTAGGGCGAAAATTTGAGGAGGAGTGGCGGCTGTATGTCGGGTTGGCAGTGGCAGGGAAGTTATTTGAGAAGGGGGTGGAGGTGGTCAAGTTTTCAAGTTCTTTGTGAAGTAGTTTTTCATGGAGTTCGTCAAAGGAAATAGGCGAGTCACGAGCTTGAACACTCTCAATGATAGATTGAAAACTAGAGTCTAGACCGGAAAGGATTTGGTCAGTAATGTCTTCTTGATCTAAGGTAGCACCTAAGGAGGCAAGTTCATCAATAGTAGTTCTAATTTGAAGCATATAGTCAGCAATTTTGGTTAGGCCTTTAGTTATATTTTTTAGTTTATGTTTGAGTTGCTTAATATGACCACGAGAGGGGAGGCCATAAGTTTTGGCGAGAATGTCCCATACGTCTTTTGAGGTGATGGCACGAGTGATGAGGGGGCCGAGGGAAGGAGATAACGTACCTGCAAGTGCACCAAATAGTAACTTATCTTGACGAATCCAAGTAATGTGAGCGGGGTTGAGTGTAACTTGGCCATCAACGGTGATTTTGGCGGGAGGACAAGTGCTAGAACCATCAATGAAGTGATGAAGATCATAGCCAACGAGGAGAGCATCAACTTGAGTTTTCCACATTAAATAATTGGAGGACGTGAGTTTTTGGACGGAGAGAACATTGACCATGACAAGGGGTTTGGAGGGGTCGGTGTTGTTGGGAATGGTGTGAGTGTCGAAGGCCATGGTCGCTGCGAATAAAGGAGAAAAAAAATGAGAGGAGAGACTAGGCTCTGGATACCATGTAGAGTTTATGTAAAAGCTTGATTATATTAATTACCAAAGCTAGGTATATATAGTACACGATTAGGGTACAGCTACTTGGAGATAACTATTGATAACAACTACTGACCTAGTAGTTACAGAAGATAGAGATCCTAGGAAGGGATAATTACCATAAATAATAATTTACATGAGAAGATATTAGCTAGGATTTAGGAGATTTGTTATGCACAGGCGAGTTGACTTCGTCAACTCTATCAGTATGTATCATCAATAATGTAACGATATGATATTCAGTATGTTTTTAATATAATGGCTTAGCTTTAGTTTGTCCAAATTGTTTAAGTCACGTACCAGTTTGATTTGATAACACGCAGCAGTACACCTATGCAACTAATATGTACACCTTCCATTATTTTAATTGTTTGCTTACTCATTATTGAAGAAGTACCACTCTAAAATCTAACAAGGTTTTGGCCATAGATAACGGTAGATTATAACTTTTCTCATGGTATACATAGCCACATTGGCGGAGAGAGGGGGCTGGTGGAAGCAGCCGCCCCCAACGTTAATTTTTTTAATGCATATATAGTGTTTAATGTTGTGTAATATCACTAGATAGATTTGTGTTAGTTGGTTATTAATCACTATAGAGTAAACAACTCATGAACTCAGGTTTAAATCTCCATACCATCTTTTTTTTTTACCTTTCATATTTCATTTTTCAAATTGTTAGTTCTCGCCCCCTCATCCGAAAATTCTCGGCACCGCCATTGATGGTGTACGATGAGCATTCCACATTCAAAGCTATATTTTGGCTTATTGATCATTAATTTGAGAAACTCCAAATGATCAAAATTCACATAGTGGAAGAGTTCAAAATGAGAAAAGAATGATCTTTGGTGAAGTATGCTAATCCTAGCACATGGATGTAAGATAAATGAAGTAGGTTGTTTTTTACTATTAATGAAAAGAATTTAATTTAATTATCTATAGTTCTCCCTCCGTTTTTTTTAATATGCATGTTTGCTTTTGCGCTGACGAAGGAAAAAATGTAAAAGTAAGAGAGAAAGTTAATAAAAGTAAGGAAAAAGTGAAAAAGGTAGAGAGAAGGAAAGAAAAAGTAGAAGAGAAGTGTAATAATTAGGTGGGCCAACCTTTCATTTATGGGAAAAAGGTAGAAAGGTACCAATTAAAAAAAACACCCCAAAATGAAAATAAGTGCATATTAAAAAAACAGAGGGAGTAGATAATAAAGCCATACTGGAAGAAGATACCACATCGCACCACATCATTATTATGAATATAAAATTAATAATTTATTTTTTATTAAATAATAATTAAAAAGAATAATTCTAGCCTAAATAAAATATTGCATTCCTTATCTAATTAAAAATACTATCAATATGAGCTTATAAAAGTAATCATAACTTTCATTTCAAATATCATAAGATTATAAGTTTTGCACTGTTAGATTCATCTCGAAAATACTTTGAAATCAACTAGTTATGATATGTTTTTCTAAATTTGCAAAAAATAATCTTATATTTTACCGATTTAAATCATGGCATGTTTGGCATAAATGAGTTGAACCGAACTAAATTGAATTGAACTGAAGTGATTTGAATTGAATTGACTAATTTAATTTAGATCCAATGAGGCCTAAGTAAATCTAATACTAAGTAATATGCGAGGTCAAGTGAGTTTTACCACTTTTAAACTAATGAAATTAACTAAGAAAACAATGGTACTTAACACTAAAGTCCCACTCTAGTTGGACATGTAAAAAAAACATCCAATTCAATTTAGCTACAACGAAAAATTATTAGATAGAAATACATTGAAGTTCGCTCGAATTAATAAAATACCAAAAATCATCCAAACTAATTTAAATTCAATCAAGTTTAGGTAAAATAAATGTATTAGCATCATCGAGTTTATATTACAATACATATTAAATTCGATTGAATTTGATCTCTTTTAAGTAATTTGAGTTAGTTGAAAATATTATCAAAAAATAATAATACATCTCCCGGGCATTGCCGTTTGCCCGGGTTAGAAGCTAGTATAATTATATTCAAATACTATTTCACTCATTCTCGAGAAATTTAGTTTAGTGATCTGCTATAAGAATTAAGAGATTTAGCTAAATTTTTAATTATATTATGTATATTTTCCAGCTATCGGTTTATTCATATGAAACTGGCTAGGCTTTTCACATATTAAATTATTGCATATATATACACTTGGTAGACATTTTGAATTTTTGCAAGCTGATGTAAGTACACATCGAAGAAATTGCTTATAATGGCCATGCATTTGCTTTAAGTGAAAATTTTACAATATTGATTAAGACCCTATTCTCGTCAACTTATTTTGATAAATTTCAGTAATAATATGTTTAGTTTAGTAAAAATAAGTTCATTTCAGTACTAATAAGTTCGGTTTAGTACTAATAATTTCAGTTTAGTAATAATAAGTTTAGCTCAGCAAAAATCAACTTCAATCCTTAATAAATTGTTAAGGAATCCTATATTCAGTTAAGCAAAAACAAGTTCAATCTAATAACAATATATATTGTAATTGATAGCTTGCTTGTTTATTTATCCCTAATCTTTGTAGTTAATAATCTAATGCATACATACGTAATTTAGGGTTAGTAATCCTTCTTATCTACATAAGCATAAAAGCACATGAGAGATTACGAGGGTCAAGCAGAAGAATCTTCCCGAAGAGGTTTGTGAGATTCATCAAAGAAATTTGAGTGACACTTGTGTTGAATTACAATTAGTAATCATCTCAAATTCATAGTAAAAGAGTATCCATTTGCTGGAGGACGTAGCTATCACTTTGATATTGAACCTTGTTAAATTATAGCGCAACTGGTTTGATTTAATGCTCTTTTTATAACAAATACAATTCGCGATCTCTATAAAATTAAATAAAACTGTGTTTATCTGTCGCTTGACTTTGTGTTGCCTTTGGAATGATGAGGGTAGGAGTTGGTGAGTAGGAGTTTGATGTCTTCAATTAGATATATACTTCACTAAAATTTTGATTAAGTGTATCGATATTTTTAAAATGGAACTCAAGAGATATTAGGCATAATTTGGATTAGGAAAAGTCACCACGATATCTCTCAGTTTTGTCTTTCTGCATGGTAGTCAAACTCAAATAGTACCCCCAAAATTATCAGCGACAAACAAAAATTTGGTGTTGCTGTGGTAATTATAGGACTATAAATTGCTTACACGGGGTTGTAAAATTGAAATTTAGCACAATATTTAAAATTTTTGGTTGTACTGAATAGAAAATTAAAAGATAATTTTAGTTTCTCTTGTTGACTAATACCCCTAGCTTCATGTAGGTCATACATTGTTGTCTATGGTTATACTTGAGAAAGTGGTATTAGTACCGATTTTTCTTTAGATACAATTACTAAATGGGTAATTTTTAAAAGGATTTTAGTGTATGTCTACACAAACATATTCTCTTTAATAAAACATAACTTTTCTTACTAAAAACAAGAGTGAAATAGGTTTTGAAAGGGGACAAAGGAAAAGTAGGTTATGAAGGGAACTTATGTAATTCTATCTTAAGAAACCTTTAGGGGGCGTTTGGTTAAAGAAGGGGAAAGGGAAAGGTAACAGGAAAGGGGTAGGAGGGGAATGGAAACAAAAACCACCAAATTAAAACAAGTGTTTGGTAAAACAAAGGAAAGGGTTTAACCTCTCTCCCCAAACACTTTCCCTCCGGCGACTCTCTACCGCACATTCTCTCCGGCGACTCTCCCCTTCATCTCAGATTTGCGTTCTCTCCAAGTTTTCTCTTTTTCGCGCATAATATGGTGGTTTTAGGGTTTGGAGGAGGGTTGGTGATGGATTTCGGGTTGGGAGGGGGTGATTTTAGGGTTTGGGATGGTTGTTTCCGGTGAGAGTTAGTTGTATTTGGGGTTTGAAGTAGGGGTGTTCATTTCGGATTATCCGATCCGATCCGAAATTTCGGATATCCGAAATTTTCGGATCGGGAGAAGTGCGATCCGAATCCGATCCGAAAATTTCGGATACCCGGATTATCCGATCCGATTTTTATGGGGGAAAAAAGTTTAAAATCAAATTTATTTAATGGAAAATTTTACGGATATTTCGGATCGGGTCGGATATTTCGGATCGGATCAGATAATTATCCGGAAAATATCCGATTTTTTAAACATTTTTTGGATAATTCGGATTTTTCGGATATCCGAAAAAACCAAAAGGGTGATCCAAATCCGATCCGAAAAATTTCGGATATCCGATCCGAATTATCAGAAACACTATATTTCGGATCGGATCGACCGGATCGCGGATCGGATCAATTGGATCGGATATTTGTGAACACCCCTAGTTTGAAGGGTGGTTTTCGACGGGGAAATTGTTGTTTTTTATTTCGGGGGGATCTGGGTGTTTTCAACGGAGGGCTGGTGGTTGACGGGGTTTGAATGGTGGTTTCCGGCGGGGAGCTTGCTCTTTTAGGGGTTTAGAGGGTGATTTTCGGCGGTGAGCTTGCTGTTATGAAGTGTTTTCGGCGGGAAGTGGTTGTTTTTGAACAGGGGTGGTGGTTGACAGCCGACGGGGCTGTTGTTTATGGGGTGTTTGTCGGCAGTTTTGGGCGCTTTTCGGGGGCTGGGTAGTTTTAGGGTTTGGTAGGGTGGGATTTCGTGTCAGGGTTGGTGGTTACCGTTGGCTGTGGACTGGTGGTGGTGGAGAAATGGTGGTCAATATTGGTCAATGATGATTGTTGTGTAGAGGGATATGGGGGAATCCAAAACATTGGGGGTGGGTGGGGAATCAAGTAAGGGGAACCAAAACTCAAAAGTGGGTAAAGGAAATGAAAAAAAACCATAAACCAAACACCATACAAAGGTAATGTAGGGTTTTGATTCCCTTTCCCTTTCTTAAAACCCCCGATCCAAACGCCCCCTTAATTAGTTTATAAACAATCCTTTACCAATTCTTTATAATAACAAATGATTCTTAACTCCCTTTTCTCGGAGTATAATAATAAACATGTGTTATCATTGAGAAATAACATTAAGTTTAATTAACAAGGTAAGAGGTAAAAGTTTAAAGCTTTTAAGTCATCTCTTACAAAATTAAAAAAGGAATATTGGACCAATTAAAACATAAAATTGGTCTTTTGTGGGAATAGACCAAACAAAAAGCATTTTGTCTGAAAAGACCGATTAGACCACGTTAATAATTTCCTATTATTTGATCATTTTTCGGGTTTTGACTTTCTTTTCCACACCAAAATGTCCGAAGTTGATAATTTGACATTGGTACAATACGTCCTCAAAAAGTGAGTAAATGCTTAAAAATTGATTAAATGGATGAAAAGCATTAAACTATTATCTCACAGTTGGACTTATTTAATCTTATATTTCTTAACATCTTTTTTATTACAAAAGACCAATTATTTCTAATTTATTCACACACAAAATCATTTTAAAAAGAAGAAGGACTTCCGAAGTCGATAATTTAACATTGGTACAAAATGTTCTGAAAATGTGAGTAAATGCTAAAAATTAACAAAATTGATGAAAATCATTAGACCCGGTAAAACGGTTACTCGGGTCGATTTTCGATCAGGTAGGTTCGGGGTCGGGTCAATTGTGGGCCGGGTCAGCTTCAGTAACGGGTTGAGAAACCCTATGATCTAGAGAATTTGATTTTTGGTCGGTCGGATGGTCAAGGTCGCCTTTTTAGTTTCTATTTTTCGCATGAATTTTCTATTTATTCTTTATATTATATACATAAATAAATGTATATTGTTTATGCAACATACTTCCTCCGTTTCTAAATAAGTGAGACACTTCTTGTTTACACGCTTGCCAATGCAATATTTAAACCATTAATATCTACAATTACCAATAAGTAAAAATTATAAAAAGTTGATATTAAAGAAATTCACGTTGAGACGAATCTAACAAGATCTCACATGACTATGTTTTTCTTAAAATGTAAATCACAAAAGCTAATCAAAGTCTAAACTGTGAATAGTAAACACTATTCAAATGTCACTTATTTAGAAACGGAGGAAGTATATAATACTAACTATAAAAACTGATATCACAAGTATAAAATCCAAATGAAGGTATAAAAATATGATATACCTTTTATTTTGCCCAAGTCGAAGACCAAAATACTGTAAAGTTCAATTATAAACCTGGAAAAACCATCGATTAGGTCGATTTTTGGTCGGTTCGGCTTTAACTCAGTTTTTTCCGATTTTTTCGGGTTCGGTTATGTACGCGTATCGGGTCGTCACTTTGTTTCATGACTCATTTTTATGGAGTCATTTTTGGGTCGGTTTCGTGTGACTAGTCAAGTTTTGCCAAGTTTATAAATCATTAGACTATTGTATCTCACTGTTGGACTTATTTAATTTTATATTTCTAAACAATTTTCGTTAATTAAAAATGACCAATTATCTCTAATTTAATCACACAAAAACAATTCATATAAAAGAGAAGAAGGACTTCAATTTGAACTTGGCTTCTTTCCAATATGAATCTCATAGAGATGTTGCAGCTATTCCACACGTACATACGACTAATAAAATATGTAAAACCTAATTATTGGTCCCTCACTCCCTTGTAGTCTTGGCTTCAAGGAAATGCTGCAAGTCCCAATTTTTAATTATGATTTCTATCACAGTAGTCCGTAGTTATACGATAGTCCTATGTCTCAGACACCAAGTGAGCAGGCCCGTTCCTTACTCTTTGAAGGCTTAGGGCAAAATAATGATTTGGGACCCTTTCAAAAAACTTTCAAAATTTAAGGGGGGTGCAAAAATACATATTACTAGGGAAACAAATATCAAAAATTGAAAATTTAATAAGTATACATGATACTTTGTTTTATTGAGTATAAAAGAGAAATAAACATTACAATTATTGAATTTCATCAAAAAGTACTAAAATTCTTATACAAAACACCGCCTATAAGCATTTTGTGTACACACTCAATTTTATTTCACTTTAATGTCTGATGATTGTTTACTAACTTGAACTTCATTGTTACCAATCAAAAGCAATTTGCTTACTTCTTTATAGTGTCAATAACTAATCTTAAAAGGCAACCAAATGGAAAAACTTATGGTGTAAACACTAGCATAGTGACAGTAGAATACAATCCAACTTAAATGACTATTAGAAAAATACTGACTATTTGAAAGATATGCTAAAAACAGTCAAACACTAGAAACATATGCCAAATTCAGCTTAAATGCTTCCATACTCAAATATTGCAAACGTATGGAACTAAATTAATAAAATTGCAGAGGATATTGCGTGACTTTGATTCAAGAAATCAAGAGTCAAGAGCATTAAATGCTTAAATGCTTTGATGCAAGTTTTAAAAAATTGCATATGCAAAATTCAGAAATAAAAGAATTAATAAATTTGCTAACCCAAATTCATTCTTCAGTTGCAGATTCAATTGTGAAAAAATAAAATAAAAGAATGAACACAGATGTCAAATCTTTCAAATCTTTCTTCAATCTCAGAGGATCAATGAACAATTGCTAATCCAGATTCCAATTCCCAAACTTGTCAAAAACGCTAGCCAATTTCCAGATTTTGGTTAAACTCAACTCCAATTTCTTTAAGAAAATCAGATATTGGTATCAACAACGTAAATAAAACTGAAACACTCATAAAAAATTAAAAGATTGTTGGCATAAATTGTACATGGGAGGAGTGTTATTTATAGTTGAAATCAAAACGAAATCTGAAGAAAAAATTGAATATTGAAGGCTTGAAGCTAAACGGTATTTTAGGATTTGGTTCGAGATCTTGAATGAGATATTAAATTTCTTTGGGGAAAGAGGAAGATAAAAATTGACTGAACAAGCAAGAGCAATAATCAAGGGATTTGAGATTTTAGTTGAGAAATTTTGGTAATTAAAATCTTGGAAATTTGGTATATGAGAAATTTTGGGAAGTGGAAGAGTTGAAGATAATGGTTAGTTTTGTCTTCGCATTCTACGGGTATGAACCAGTTGGAATTTTGGGAGAGATTTTTTATTTAACAAAGCATGGACTTGGACTGGAGTCTGGATGTTTTGTTCTTGGGCCTAGGGCGGTCGCCCCACCTGCCTTGGCCTAGGAACGGGCCTGCAAGTGAGGCTCAGCTAGGCTCCATTCAGGGCTGGCAATGGGTCGGAAGTGGGTTGGAAGGGGGACAACCTATCCTCACCCACTAGTACTCTATTAGTCATCCAATCCACCCATCACCCACCCAAATTCTAAAAACCAACCCACCCATCACCCACACAAACTCTAACCCAAAACCAACCCACCCATCGGGTAGATCGGGTGACTAACGCCTTACAGACAACGTTAAAACAATATGAATCTAATAATCATAATTAATATAATGCAAATATTCCTCATGGCAAACTTATTTTTGTTATAAGTTGTGACTCCCAATACACTAAGAAAATAGGAGGATACCATTTAAGCCTAAAATTAGGCATCACTCGCATGTGTATCATAAATCCACTATGACGTTTAGTGGTTTAAGTAAATTCTAAAAAAAAATTCAAAATTATTTGATGGATGGGTGGGTGAAGCAGGTGATGGGTTGGAGTAACCTCAACCCATCTCTGACCCGACCCACCCGTCACCCTCTAAGAACCCACATTTCAGCGGGTTTTCATCAATGTTTTTTCACTAGTGAATTAACTGTGTGGTTAGTGCCAAAAACTCTGTACCTAATTTGGGTGAGTTTTAGCTGGTCTATGTTTTAGAATCGACTGAATCCTGAGCCTCGGTCAGTCCGTGAGGGGGGACCTTCAAAACTCAAGTCAGTCTAAATTTAAAGAATGTGTGTGTTTGTGGATGTTGGGGAGTTATGTTGGGTATGCTACTTAAGTTATATAGTTTTTTTTGATAAGAACAAGAAAAGTTTAGGAGACCCTTCTCTGAAGGGTATATCCTGAACTATCTAAAAGTAAAAGAATATACAACTGTTGATCGTTACAGACATCATATGCGTGAGCTTTTGATGTGAGATGATGTGCTTTCTTAAATAATTAGTCGACAACCTGATTAGATTCTCGGAAGATACGAGTAACATAAGTAATCTAGAACTGTGATAGGAGCTCACAGATATCATCAATTAGTGTTTGAATGCGCCACGGAGTGCTAAATATGCCTTTTAGAATGTTGATAATGAACAGGTTGTCTCCTTCAATCATTAGCTCTGCGATTCCCATCTACAAGGCATCTAGGAGTCCATTACGTAAAGCGATTGCTTCAGTATGAGTGTCGACGCTTGTCCCAACTTGTAAGCCATGGCCTTTATGATATGACCTTTAGTATTCCGTAAAACTATGTCGGCTGCTGCAGAAGATGTTGTAGATGACCCGTCGAAATTTAGTTTGATGAGGTTGGGAGGAGGGGGCTTCCATCTGATATCACGTATTTATATAGAGTTTTCTCCCCTATTTATGAAATAATTTGTGCGTCATTGGAGCTCTTCGGAGGTATTTTATGCTAACTATCGTATATAGTTGTGGTTTTGTGTTTTAGTGTTGTATTACAGGTTTTAGGGAGTTTTCTCCTTATTTCCGAGCTATTTGGAAGCAACCACGGCTTTACGAGATGTTACGAGGCACATAGGATGAATCACGAACTTTATGGGTAGTTTAGGAGGTCCCAAGACCTCTAAACGTGAAGAATTGAGAGCCAAAGAGTCAAAAGAAGCTTACCGTACTCTGATCGGGCAAGAAATGGCCCGATCGGGCGAAAAATTATTGATCGGGTGGTAAATTTTTGCACCCGATCGGGAGGACATCACCCGACGCAATCGGGTGGAAAAGCAAAGAAATCAAGTTAAGCCTTCTTAGGCCCAACCCGACCGGGCAAGGGCCCACCCGATAGGGCGAAGCCATTTTTACCAAGAGTGCTGCGTACTGTGCGTTGGACCAAGAGAAGCCAGCTGGGCCTCTTTAGTGTGGACCCGATCGGGCAGGTGCTTTGCACCCGATCGGGCTGGCCCAAGGTGAGCAACATTGCAATTTGCTGCTGTAGCGTACGCGGGAAATTAGAAGGCTGTGCTGGGCTGCCTTTTTTGTACTGTGGGCCCGATCCACCACCCGATCGGGCCAGTGATCGGGTGGGCTGGAAATCACTTCTTGCTTTGTTGTTGCTTGTGCGTGGAATCCAAAAGCAAAGTTGGGCAACTTTTACTATGGGCCCGATCGGGTGGCCCATTGCCCGATTGGGTCCCGTGCTCGATGTCGCGGAAATTCTATCTTTTATTTCAGTTTTTAAGTAGATTTTTGGGGTATTATAAATACCTTTTTCTCATATTTTTAGAGACATCTTTATTGTTGTTTTATTTGTTATAGTTCTTAGCTTAGTTTTGGAGAGTTTTATTTAGGTTAAACACTTTAGATTAGTTTAAAGGTGATTGAACCTCAGATTTGATTTCAATAAAGGTTATTGCTTTCCGTCAATTAGTATTCTTCTCTAATTTAATCTCTTTAATTACTTTGATTGCTTAGTTTAATTATTCAATTGATTCATGATGTTGAAATTAGGGTTTCTTATTAGAATTATTATTGTTGATTTAATTATGTCTGAGTAGTTTAATTTCTAGGGATTTGGTAAGGGAAGCCATGTTTATACCTTGATTAATTGAATTGCTATTAGTTTCTAGGGCTTGATGAGTTTGATTATGGTGTGATTTGTTCTTATTGAGTAATTAACGTTATTGCGCAGTTTCTTTGATTACTTGAGGTTAATAATCGTTTGCACAAACCCGTCTTACTTTCAGAGGCCTATTACACATCAGTAATTCTGATTATGTTTGTGAACATGCTGCATATGTTAAATTATGGGCGTTGAGACTTAACCATAGCTTGACACTGCTCTAATCTGTCGATTCTTGGCCTAGTTTCTGACAGTTGTTTGATCCTTTGATTGGTATAAGTACGGTGGACCGAACTAATTCCCTAGACCTTTATTTCATAAATTAGAATCCCATTTTATATTGCTTTCTAGTGTTATTTAGTAGTTCAACTGATTCATATCTGATTTTGTCTGAAGTAGCTATTTAGCTAAATATTAACTTAGAACTCCGTCTCTCTGTGGATTCGACCCTACATCCCTTGACTATCATGGTTAGAGGACTTAGGATTTATCTTTAACTAGGTGATACGACTTTAGCCTGTCAAATTTTGGCGCCGTTGCCGGGGAGACGATTAGTTTTCTAAGTTTTTATTTGGTTATTTGGTCTACTTCTCTGTACCTCATTGGAACTTCAATGTTCCAATTGAGATACGTTTTACTGCTTCTTTTTGTTTCTTTTGTATGCCCAGGTCTCAAAGAAACGGTTCTCCCATCCCAGCGGATCCCAATCTTACAAGGACAATCAGGCAGATTCGAAAGAAAATTTAGAGAGAAAAGCAGTCTGTTCAGCTGAACACCTCGAGTTCAGTTATGTCTAAATCACTGAAGTCTTATGGGGTGCCCAACCCAGATGGTCTTTTTACTGGACCACCAATGCCCACCATCGCCGCTAACAATTTCGATATTAAGCCTGGACTCATCAGCATGGTTCAGCAAAATCAGTTTGGTGGGCATCCTACTGAAGATTCGGCCAACTATTTGCAGAGATTTCAACAACTCTGCCGAATTGTAAAGCATCAAGGAGTCACATCTGATCAATTGAAGGTCATGTTATTCGAGTTTTCACTCCGAGACAGAGCTCAGAAGTGGCTCAACGACATCAAAATGTCTGAATGGTCAGAGATTTCTACTGCGTTCCTGAGAGAGTACTATCCACCCACAAAGACAGAAATCAGAAACAAACTAGCCACGTTTCCCCAAGAGCCTGATAAAACACTTCGGGAAGCTTGGGCTAGGTTCAGGGATTTGCAGAGAGAGTGTCCACATCACAACATGGACAAATGGTTCTTGACGCAGACATTCTATAATGGTCTGCAGCCTCAGACGAAGAGTATTGTTGACTCGTCTGTAGGAGGAGTTTTTCTAGATAAGGAAGTGGATGTAGGCTATGATTTTCATTCAAACCTTGCAGCCAATGATCATTCCACTTCCCGAAGCCTCACAAGGAAGGTATTGGAGGTAGACGCCCTAGCATTGCTGACTTCGATGAGGCGAAGCTGAGCCAGCAGATTGACACCTTGAAATCCTCTTCCTCGACAGCACCTGCCTTGAGTATTAATGCTATGTTTGCCATGGCACCCATTACCTCATCTTACTTCGAGGTATGTGGTGTGCAAGGTCATTTTGTGCATGACTGTCAGTTCAGTCAACATCAGATGGAGCAGGCAAATGCCTTTCAACAAAGACCACAAAATTTTCCCCCTTCTTACAACTACCAAAATCAGTAAAAATATTAACCTCCACTTCCACAAAATCATCCTAAACCCTCTTACTACCAAAATCCCTCTGGTTTTCAAAGACCTCCACCACAAAACTTCCACCACCCTTACAACTTCCAATCCCCACAAAATTTCCAAACTCCACCTCCACAAATACCTCCCCAAGAGCCTACCACATCTGAATTGATGAAGTTGATTTTGAGCATGCAAAAGACTAATGAGGAGGCACAAAAAGCCCAAGAGAAGAACATCAAACTTCGTGAGACTCAAATTCCACAATTGGCAAGCAATAGTGCTCAGAGGCGTCAAGGGGAATTGCCAGGGCAACCCATTCAGAGGGAGCACATGAATGCCATCACTCTTCGTAGTGGCATTGCTTATGATGCTCCTCCAATACCCATTGATGATGTTCCCCAACCGCGGGGAAGAAGAAGGTAGTAGAGGAAGGAAAAAGGAAGAGTTCGACGTCTGAAGTCGACTTATCTGAGGAAGCTGAACACACAAGGAAGAAAAAGGAGAAGGTTTCTGAAAGACCTTTTACACCAAGGCTACCTTTTCCTCACAGGATGCAACCATCAAAGGTCGATCAACAGTTTTGGTAAGTTCTTGACTATGGTCAAGAACCTTGAGGTAACGATTCCATTCAGAAATTTAAATACCCCAGTCCCTGTTTATGCCAAATTTCTGAAAGACATGATCACTAAGAAAAGAGACTTTGGTGGGGTAGAACGTGTCACTCTTACTGAAGAGCGCAGTGCTTTTATTCAGAATAAACCCCCCTAATTTAAAAGATCCTGATAGTTTTTCTATACCCTTCCATCTTAGACCTATTTTTATCGATAAAGCTTTGTGTGATTTAGGTGCTTCTGTTTCTGTTATGCCTTTATCTGTTTATAAGAAACTGAATATGGGAGCACTTAAATGCACACAACTCACTTTACAGATGGCTGATCGTTGTATAAAATACCCCTAGGTCTTTTAGAGGACGTTCCTGTTAGGGTCGAGAAATTCTATATTCCTATTGATTTTGTGGTGTTAGATATGGATGAGGATGCTCAGATTCCTATTATTCTGGGTAGACCGTTTTTGTGTACTGCTGGTGCTGTCATTGATGTTAAGTCTGGGTCTTTAACTCTGAGTGTTGCTGATGATAAAGTCATTTTTAAACTAACCAATGATGTTAAGGCACCTATGCTTGAACAATCTTGTTGTAGGGCTGATGTTTTGGATGAGGTAGGTGTGGAGAAGGTTCATATTCCACCTAAGGTTGCCTCACAGTCTGGAGTTATTATCAAGAACATTTGGAGGAGGAAGGTGTTTGATGAGGCTGGCTCTCACTACTTAGCCCCTCTTATTTGAGAAATGGAGTTTTTATGGTCGTGCAGGACCTTTATAAACTAGCGTTGTGCGAGAAGCAACTCGTAATTTCCCTCTTATTTTTCATTTTTTTCTTTATTTTTTTTAGTGAGCGAGAGTGAGGGTACTAACGTCGTTTTTCCTCTTAGCAACGTCCTTTGTTACCTTTTGGCATTGAGGACACTGCCAAGTTCAGCTTGGGGAGGATTTTTGTTTGTGTTCTCTATCTCTTTTATTGCTTTCTAGGATAGATTTATTGCTTTCGAAAAATACTGAAAAAATCAAAAAATATGGTTCCCATGACTGGTTTAGTTGCCTCCCTTTGCCCCTTGTTGTGCTCTAATTGAAAATGATTTAACTTTGTTTTATGGATAGCTGGGCATTTGTGATCTTGATGCTATGATTTGATGTTTGATTGCTATGATTTCAAGCGAGTTTTGATTATATTACACTACATTGTGCTGCATGCCTGAATTGGTTAGACTGTGAGGCCTCTTTGTAGCCTATTGGATTCATATCATTTTCCAGTCTGTTTTTGTGTGTTAGTTCCTCTTTAGTGGATTGATCTTGACTTTAACTTCGTACTTGTCTGATTTTCGATGACTTGTAGCAATTGCTGTAATAGAGGCGTTCTTTTGTCTAATTTTTGAGCCTCAGAGGGAATTTTTGATACACTTTTATCCTCCTTAGCCCCGCTGAGCCTAATGACCTATTTCGTGTTACTAAAACCCTTATTATGAGCCCATGGCCTTTATTTCGATATTAATTCCAAGCCTAGCTTGGGGGAGCTTTTGTATGGGTTGAGTTTGAGATGGGTTTCATGGTTTGGTTTGGTTTTGGGGAATTAAAGTGTATTTGATGTGGTTTGAGTTGAGAAAAGGAAAAGAAAAAGCAAAGTTAGAGTTACGTGAATGAAGTTCAATAAAATGAAAGAAAAATGAACGAAAAGTTCAAAAGAATTCAAAGTTTCCTTCTTTCACGTATGTTTATAAAGAATAATTTGCTACTTTGCTTGAAAATTGGGTTTGTTGTGAGTTTTCATTGATTTACGAGAGTTGGGTTATATTTCATGGTTATATGGTGTTGTTGGGAGTTGTTTAGGCCATCTTAGGCCTCGTCTGAGTGACTCATGCTCCCCCATTATTGGTGTTTCCACCAAATTACCTGAAGATATCCCCTACCTCTTACTGAAGCCCCATTATAACCATATAAAATCCTCTTGAGCTTGTGTCTGCATTGTTTATTGGATTGATTTCGAGTTAGTTAAAGAGTATGTCTGCTAATTGAGTCGACTTGGATAGGATGTGCGTCATTTAACCTTCTTAAACACATGAGAGTTTAAGCGGGAAGGGCATTTATAGTCGGGTTGGTGAGTGTTCGGGCATCTTCTTTGCCTGCCACAAAATTGAGAGGAGTGACACCCTTGTGAGAGCCTTTTCAAGATTTGTATGCCTTGTTGATGCTTGAATTTGATGAATTGCTTGGATGATTGGTGGTTGGATGGATTTGATTAGCCGAACTTGAATTTTGCCTGCTTGAACGATTCTTAGTCTTGAAAATGTATTGAGCTTTGATTGTTTTTATCTATGGGGTGAGGCAATCTATTCCATGTTTATGTTCTGTTTGCTTGAGGACAAGCAAAGGTTTAGCTTGGGGAAGTTTGATATCACGTATTTATATAGAGTTTTCTCCCCTATTTATGAGCTAATTTGTGTGTCATTGGAGCTCTTCGGAGCTATTTTATGCTAACTATCGTATATAGTTGTGGTTTTGTATTTTAGTGTTAAAATGCAGGTTTTAGGGAGTTTTCTCCTTATTTCCGAGCTATTTGGAAGCAACCACGGCTTTACAAGATGTTACGAGGCACATAGGATGACTCACGAGCTTGATGGGTAGTTTAGGAGGTCCCAAGACCTCTAAACGTGAAGAATTGTGAGCCAAAGAGTCAAAAGGAGCTTCGCGTACACTGATCGGGCAAGAAATGGCCAGATCGGGCGAAGAGTTATTGATCGAGTGGTAAAGTTTCGCACCTGATCGGGCGAACATCACCCTACCCAATCGGGTGGAAAAGCAATGAAATCAAGTTAAGCCTTCTTAGGCCCGACATGATCGGGTCGGGCAAAGCCATTTTTACCAAAGAGTGTTGCGTACTGTGCGTTGAACCAAGAGAAGCCAGCTGGGCCTCTTTAGTGTGGACCCGATTGGGCAGGTGCTTTGCACCCGATCGGGCTGGCTGATATCACGTATTTATATAGAGTTTTCTCCCTTATTTACAAGCTAATTTGTGCGTCATTGGAGCTCTTGGGAGCTATTTTGTGCTAACTATCGTATGTAGTTGTGGTTTCGTGTTTTAGTATTGAATTGCAGGTTTTATGGAGTTTTCTCCATATTCCCGAGCCTTTTGGAAGCAACCACGGCTTTACGAGATGTTATGAGGCACGTAGGATGGCTCACGAGCTTTATGGATAGTTTAGGAGGTCCCAAGACCCCTAAACGTAAGATTAGAGAGCCAAGGAGTCAAAGGAGGTTTCCGTGCACTGATCGGGCAGAAATGGCCCGATCGGGCGAAGTATTTATGATCGGGTATGAAAGTTGCGGACCCGATCGGGCAAGGTGTGCCCGATCAGATCGGGCGAACAACATGCACCAGACCCGATCGGGCGTAATGCACCCGACCCAATCGGGTCAAAGGCTGCTAGGTCTTGTTGTGAAGCTGCGGATGAGGCGAGCTGCTGGGCGCGTTTTGTCGCCTGGCCCTATCGGGTGGCTGCCCACGGCCCGATCGGGTGGGTCGTTATAATCAGTTTAATGCTATGCTGCTGCTACGCGAAGGCCCAGAAGACAAAGCGCTGATTTGGTGTTTGACCCGATCGGGTACTGTGCTCGGGCCCGATCGGGTCTGATGCATTTGTCGCGGATTTCGAGTTTTGTTTCCTATTTTTAATTAGACTTGAGGGGTATTATAAATACCGTTTTCCTCATTATTATTTACATCTTTTATTCATCTTTCATTAGCTTTAGACTAGTTTTACTCTTCATTGTTCTTAGTTCAATTCAAACACTTTAGATTAATTTAGAGGTGATCAAACCTATTTCGATTTCAATAAAGTTCATGCTTTCCGTTAATTGGTATTCTTTCTTACCCTAATCTCTTTTATTATTCTCAATTGCTTAGCCTAATTATTTAATCATTCATGATGCAATTGTTAGGGTTTCATATTAGTTTTGTTGTCGTTAATTCGATTATGAGTGAGTAGTTCTCTTTCTAGGGTGTTAGATAGGAAAACCATGTTTATACCATGATTGTGATTTAGATTTCTATCAATTTCTAGGGCTTGATTAGGGTGATTGTGATGTGGTTTGTTCTTATTGAGTAATTAATGTCAGTGTACAATTTCTTTGATTGCTTGTGGTTAATAGTTGTTTGCACAAATCCGTCTTACGACTAGAGGCCTAGGACACGTCAGTAGTTCTGATTACGTTAGTGAACATGCGGCGTATGTTGAACTATGAGCGTTGAGTCTTAACCATAGCTCAACACATGCTCTAATCCCTCGACTCTTGACCTAGGTTTTGATAGTAGTTGATCTTATTTGATTGGTATAAGCATGGTGGACCGACCAAATACCCTAGGCTTTCATTCCATAGTTAATTCCTCGATTTATTTAGTCTTCGATAGTTTAATCATTAGTTCAGTTAATTCTTCCATGATTTCATCTGAAGTAGCTGAATTGGTTGAATATTAATTTAGAAACTCTGTCTCCCTGTGGATTCGACCCTGCTTCCATTGACTACCATAGTTAGAGGACTGTAGGTTTATCTTTGAATAGGTGATACGACTAAATCCTATCACTGGCCCAAGGTGAGCAAGATTGCAATTTGCTGCTGTAGCGTACGCGGGAAATTAGAAGGCTGTACTGGGCTGCCTTTTTTGTATTGTGGGCCCGATAAATTAGAAGGCGTTACACTTACACAACCACATAGGGTGATGTCATAAGTAGTTTGTCAACTTTATGGTTTAGCCTGATTTTGACAATATTCTTATGATTGTTGTGTTTATAACAACAAGGTGGAGGACGATTATCACATCTATTCTCTATTATATATGTTGATGACCTGCTTAATATAGCCAAGAAGTCAGATGTGGAGAGATTGAACGAAGTTATATTTCGAGTTTGACATGAAAAACTTGGTGGTAACGCGGAAAATTCAAGGCATTATAGAGAACGTGCTAAGAGAATTCTTTCTTTCTCATAAGAGTTATTTTCTTAGGTACTCGACAGATTTGGCATGAGTACTGTGAAGGTTATTGATATTTCGATTGATCGATACTAATACTCGTTTTTTGGTTGTGCTTGCTCCTCAATCTGATAAGGACTTGCATTACATAATCATGGTTTTGTATGTTAGTGTTATTGGTAGCTTGATATATGCTATGGTTTGCGCCAGGACAAATATTGCCCATGCTATTAGTATTGTTAGCAGGTTTTTGACTCAACCTAGGAAGGAAAATAAGCAGGTAGTGAAGCGGATTTTGTGTTGCTTAAAAGGAACGCAAGCTCTAGGTCTCATATGTTGGAATGATACAATTATTTGTTGACCGACTATTTTGTTTGAGATTATGTTGCAGATTTATAAATAGAAGATTTATGATTTACTATCTATACGCTCTTGGTGGGTCCATGATTAGTTGGATTTACAATCTCCTATGACTTTGTCTACTATTGAGGCTGAGCACATGAATCCTACTGGTATGACAACGAGCCTACTAGATCGTTACAAGTTCTTGTTAGTGATATTAGTCTACCTCATAATCAAGAGACGATTATTTGTTATATCTTGAGCGCTACTTGTCTTGCCAATGATCAGTTGCTGTATCATGTTACAACTAAACACAAAGATACATAGATCATTTTCTGTGAAAGTGAGAAAGAGAATTACTATGAACGATGTTGGGCCATACGGTAACCTAGATGACATGTTCACGAAGCCGGTTCTACTTTACAAGTTCAAATATTGCATGGGCTTGTTGAATATTGTTAGTCACATATAACCCTTTGGGCTTGTGTCTCAAGGTGAAGGTGATCTGTGTCTCAAGGTGAAGGTGATCTGTGTCTCAAGGTGAAGGTGATCCCTAACCCAGGATAATTAAAGTGGGAAGAACCCAACACCGGGTTAATGGTGGAAAATTCATTAGGGGATATTATCTCGTACATTATTGTTGAACGAATTAATTCTTTGTTCTTTCGAGGTGGAGTGTTTGTGGTAGGTACAAGTCAAGTTGGATAAGGATATGACTTGATCTAAGAAGTTAATTGAACTTATGTTAAATACTCCCTCCGTCCCATATTTGATAGTACACTTTCTTTATTTGTCTGTCCCACATTATTTAAACACTTGTATAAATGACATGGGAGTAAAATAGAATTATTTTTTAATATTAATGGGTCCCATTTATAATTAATTTAATAACCCTACCCATCCCAAACCCCTATGATTTGCGCCACTAACATGTACTTTATGTACTAAAGCAAATACCAATAATAAACTACTTTCAATAAAATAAGTTAGTCAAATAACGCTCCTAAAACTCCGTGCCAGTCAAACTGTATCATCTGATATGGGACGGAAGGGTAGTTCTTATGGGTTGAAGCAAAGGAACGTTAAAGCTCCTATCAATATACTGTAGTTGTTAAAATCTTAATTCAAGTTGTAGAATCTTACGATTTTAAGATTCTAATATGGTCAAACGATTCGTTTCACGATTCCACACGCTTCTACGCATTTTTATGTATTAGTGAATGATTCATACATATAAATCAAATTTAATCAAGATACAAAACTAATGATAGACATATTTGGTCAATATCGCCTATTTAATAACTAAAGAACAATTTTATTGAATTATTAGTCATTTTAAACTTATAATATGGGCAATATCTATATCATATATGTTTGTAGAAGCTTACGGTTCTACGATTCGATTTTATGATCCGATTCTAAGACCACTTTATGATTCAAAGTAAAATCCCGATTTTAACAACCTTGAGTGTACTGTGGAGTCAGCCATAAGCAGAACACCACAAGCCAAGTACATGACCTAGTCTAGACTGGTTCATGGGGTTATCGAAGGCTGGGTTGTAGTGTGCCACTGCATCCTCATCTTGGGCTATCTATGTCGCTACAATAGCTTGTGAAGGCAATATGTGGGCAGTAGTAGAAGCACGTTATTTTGGCTCATATTCTCTTTACTTTATGACCTAATATATATTGTTTCTGGGTTGTTAAAACACTTTTACCACAAACACTAAAGTGATATTAATACAGATTAAAGAAGATTCAAAGTGAGAGCCTTTGGGAATTCTTAAAAAAACATTCAAGTACATTCTTGTCAATTGTAATCGGTAATTTGTTCAAACTATAGTGAGAGATTAAGATTTAAGATGGCGCATCTATCATATTTGATAGTGAAGCTTGTCAAAATCCTGCTTTATTTACTATCGGGTTTGTTATTGTTGAATACACTAAACCTAGTTGAGCTTATTTCATTATTTCATGTACATTTGAGCTTATATAAATTTATCTCATTATCACATGTGATAGGTGAATGTATAAAGCTCATTGGTTAGTTTAGTTAGTTACATAAAATGATGACTCATACAAGTTGTTATTAGTTTGTTAGGATCCTAACAAACTCTCCGTAGCTTTACTTGTAATAAATAGAGCTCGCGCTCTCTCATTTCAATTCTTAAATAATAAAATCTTCTTCCTCTCTTCTTCTCTATTTTCTTTCTCTCTAAACTCATATGATAATAATCTCCAATAATGGAGTTTGATCTATACTTTTGACATCGTATCAAAGCACGCAAGCTTAAGAGAAGCTGCTAAAATGCTTCTTCCGCAAATTTCTAAGATTCTGTAGAGATTTTTCATCCATTTTCACAGAAATTAAAACTCTGAATTCTAGTCCAAAATGAGAGAAAGAGAGCTATCACAAACAAATAATTAAAGAAGGATTAATCCTTCTCAAGATCCAATCAGTCCTTATTTCATACATCCATCTCAAGATACCAATCTAAAAATGGTGTCATCTTCATTCAACGGAGTTGGTTATGCTGATTGGAAGAAATCTTTGTTGATCAGTTTATAAGAAAAGAACAAATTAGGCTTTGTTGATGGTTCAATTCCATCACCTAATTCATAAGAATCACTATTCTTAGCTTGGAAAAGGTGTAATGATATGGTGATTCCATGGATTCTCAATTCACTCGAGAAAACTATAGCAAGAAGTGTGTTATTTTTCCTAACAGCAAGAGAAATCTAGTTAAACATAGAAGAAAGGTATGGTTGCTCATCTGGACCTCTGTTATTTGCACTACAACAACAATTGTCTGAATTAGCTCAAAAAGATCTCAACTTAGCAGAATATTTTATTAGATGAAAATGTTATGGGATGAACTAGATGCAGTTAATCCTTTACCAATCTGTTCTTGTGGTAATTGTACTTGCAATGTTACACAAAAATTGGTAAAACTAAGAGAGGATCAAAGGCTGATTCAGTTTCTAATGAAGTTGCATGATGAATATTCACTAGTTAGAGGAAATATATTGATGATGCAACCTTTACCTGTTGTAACACAAGCTTCATTACTAGAAAAATGGTCTTTAGTATCAGAAATTTTCTGATACTATAGGTAGGATTTCCGATACTAAAGACCTTAAGTATCGAAAAAAACTTCTGATACTCATATAATACTAAAGAGGGGTGTCTTTGGTATTGAAAAACTCATTAGTGTCGGAAGATTTTATCGATATAATGTGATACTAGAAATGAATTTTTTTAGTATCAGTATTAGCTTCTGATACTAAAGACACCTTTAGTATCTGAAACATCGGCTGCAAAACCATGATGTTTTGTCTCAAAACATCATTCCGATACTAAAGATACTAATAGTATCAGAATTTTTTGATACCAACATTTCCGTTGCCAAAGACAACCAATAGTATCGGATAATTCTGATACAATACATGGATTAAGGTTTGAACGTCCTATTTGTCACTAAAGATGTTCAATCTATCATAGCACTGGAAAATATTGATAGAATGTACTCCGTAAAAGATTTTCTATGCTAAATATTTACTTGTCATAATATAGTTCTCGTAAACTCAAAATATTGTGTTAAATAATCTACATCACCACCACAATTTCAAATTACAATCTATGCTTTCCATACAATCTTCAAAAAGCACCCATTGTCCTCCTCTTTCACCTCAATGTTCAAAGCTATTCATACCAAAAAAAAAAAATCACACCACTACACCAACAAGGAAAAAAATCACCTAAAATAAAGTGAGAAAAGAAAATATAATAAAAGAAATAAATTGAGCAACTTAACATTCTCATAAGTAATCAGATGTTCTACAACCTTTCAACCCCTTGAAATTGGATCATTAATTTGTTTTTCTTTCTTTAATACTAACACGATTGTTAAATTCACAACCAAGTAAATCAACGCCACCTCCCTCCCAGTCAGATTCCTAATCTCAACACTTAAATCCTCATCCTCCTCCTCTTCATTCCTCGTCATCACATCATCAATATTCCGAAACGACGATTTCCACAGTCTCAATCGCCAAATTGCAGCTGTAAATAATATAATTTCGAAACTAACACCACATTATCAACATCTTTGAGTCTGATTTACAACCGAGAAATGACGGAAGGAGAGCGTGAAGCCACCAGAGAAAGAATGGAATCATAGAACCATTGCAGAGTTGAAATCTTCAAGCAACTATTCGATGTGCGACACCATTGCAAAGTTGTCGAGTTTTATTTGGGGTGAGATAAGAGCTGAATTGAGAGAGGTTTGGATCGGAAGAGAGGATGAAATCAACTGATCGGGAATAGAAGGAACAGAGAGACTGAATTCTTCTCTTATCAGAGCTGTGGAAATGGCGAACAGAAGGAAGAGAGAGACTAATAGAGGTAGAGCAACGAGAGAGGAGAAAGGGAAAATTTTAAGCCGTTAGATAAGATAGGGGCTTCCATCCAATGGCTTAAAGGCCGATCAGTGTGCACCTTACACAGATTGCTGAGATGGGAAGATCTTATATCTTTACATAATGTTAGGAAACCATGATCAACAACTAAAACTCTTTGTGTGTAGTTGATCAATTTTTCTTGTATCAATTTCATGGTATAATTATTAATTGATTCTATAAATGATAACATAAAAAAACAAATAACTTACTATAATAACACAAATCATAGCTAAGATCCAGTTAAGTTTAATTGACTTTAAAGAACTAAACTTATTGTGATCAAAATGAACTTATTTCTTTTAAATTTAATTTAACTATATTGTAACTTAATTCATTTATACTGATTCGTTCATGTTGTTTTATCTTCTTTGCGTTATTTTTATAACTGAATTGAACTTCTGCTGAAAAACTAATTCGAACTGAACTTAGCATATTTAACCGAAGTCTATTCTTTTGGTCGAAAATAGTTGAACTAAGATGTACTGAATTGAACTATATTTAGTAATCAACAATAATAAATTACTAAAGCGAGAACTATGAATAATAAAAAAATTATTACAATTATTATTAATTAAATTATAATAATAAGGAAAATCTGTCCTAAAGACTTTATAAGTTAAAAAATATACCCAAATATTGACTTTTTTGGCCTAAATATGATAATAAGGTGTATATTGATAAATGATAACATATAAGATATTTTCTCACAAAAAATATGATAATAAGGTGTTATTAAATGAGAATTATAAATAGATAACTAATAGTAATGATAATTAATAGTAATACTCTTCATATGCAAAGCAAAAGGGTATTTTCTCTGCGGTTGAAGATATCTAAACTAAACTGAAAGGAATAGTAATTGTGATGGTAAAACTATTGTCAAGAGCCAATTGAACTAAATTGAACTGAACTAAAAGGAATAGTAAAATATGAGAGTAAAAGTATTGTGAAGAGTGAAACTGAATTTAATGAATAGAATTGTAATTAGTAATGAATAATAATTAAACAATAATAAATTATTAAATAAAATTTATAAATATTAGATAATTATTACAATGATTAACAATAATAAATAATTATTAATAATAATTGATAAAAAATGATAATAGTATTTTATCTGTTATTAAATACTAGCACACTAGTTTGGTTCCCAGAACATCTACTAGCACCAGCAAAAATAATTTCATTTCAATCTGTCTACAGTTTCTAGATATCTGTTCAAATTTGCGTTCTTTTTCTAATATGATCCAAATTATTTAGTTGAAATCATACTGAACTTAAGTTGAAAATATACTGAAATTAAGTTGAAATTATGCTGAACTTAAGTTAAAATTATACTCAACAAGCGAATTTGCATTTACAATCTGTCTGGTATAACTTAACGTAACTGATGAACTAAATTGAAGTTAAGTTGAAATTATAGACATTTTATAGTAATTATAAATTTACAGATATTATTACTATTACGCATTAGCATACCTCAGAGTATTTCAAAATAACGTGCAACTGAATTGATAAATGTTTGAACATTGCATGATTGTTAAAAAAAAGTTAACACTTCGTGAAGCCGTAGCTGAAGCTATTGAAACAATTTCTCGCTAACTCGATAATTACTAAAGCGAGCATCCGAACAGTAGTGCAAGAGCCAAGTGAACAAAATTGAACTAAACTAAAAAGAATAGTAAAATATGAGAGTAAAAGTAATGTTAAGAGCTAAACTGAATTGAAATGAATTGAATCGTAATGATTTGAATTGTAATTATTAATAATAATAATTAAATAATAATAAATTATTAAATAACAATTATAAATAATAAATAAATAATTGATAATAATAATAATAATAAAAAGTTGATAATAATAATAATAGAATCCTCTTCATATGCAAAGCAAAAGGGTATTTTCTCTTTGGCATTGACATATCACATAAGTATTTAAAAATAATGTGTAACTGAACTAATACGTATATGTTTGAACACTCCATGCTTGATTTAACAAAAACGTTAACACCCATAGTTGAACCTGTAGTTGAACCAAACCTATTAAAGAATAGATTGATCAAACAAATTTTTGCTAAATCGACAACTACAGAAGCGAGCATACTCTAAACCCGGTTCTTCACCTATCGACTTCTTATAGGCACCGATGTTCACTTGAGATATTACCGATACCAAACTATGCTTTAGTATCGAAAGTTTCTGTTACTAAGGCGTCCTTTTAGTATCAGAAGATACCTTTGATATCACATTAAACTATAGTATCAAAATATTATATTGCTAAAGAGGCCTTTTAGTATTGAAATATGTTATGGATACCAAATTACATTTAGTATCGGAACTTTCGGACACTATAGATGTTCTTTTGCATCAAACATGCTTATAATACAATACCACTTTTTATTATCAGATACCACCGATGCTATAAACTCTTTAGTATAACACTAAAAAATTTCTAATACAATTTGGTTGCCTTTTGACTTAGCCACTTATGAACCCACAAAATAGTATCGAACAAATTAGTTCTGATTGTATATATATATATTGGTGTCAAACTTCTTTTCCGATACTAAAATTTTCGATACTAAAGATCGTTTTTCTAGTAGTGTTATATGCTGCTTGTTTAAGAAGAAAAACACAAAGAGCTATCTAATTACCGTTCAAACAATGTTGAGGCACTAAATTTTGCTACTAATAGAAGGCATTTTTCAGAAAGAAAAGAGTTACAAACATCCATCACAGGGAGAAAGATCTTGTAATAACAGAAGTTATTCAGGCAACAAAAGATATTCAGCCTATTATGATCATTGTCAGAGGAATGGACATAGTATAGACAAATGTTGGAAGATACATGGTTATCCAACTGGTCATAAGTTTGCTTCAAACAACAAGAAGATGGCAGCCTATAGCCAAGGAGATCATACTACACAAGAGAATCTTGATCAACAATCTAACAAGGTTCCTAGAGGATCCTCATTCTAGTATTACTAACGCTAGTTTGACTGTAGATCAATATAATTATACAATGAGATACTTCAGCTACTTGGAAACTCCAAGAAAAGCAATGATTATCTGCTGGAACATCAATGTTTGCAGGTTATTATCCAATTCAGACTTACATTGAATAGTTGATAGTGGTGCCTCAAATTGTATGTGTTGTGATCTATCTTTATTCGCTTCTCATTGTCCTATTAAAGACAAAACTCATTCCGTGACAATACCAAATGGAACCACCATTAAAATCACTCATGTTGGGACAATCAAAATCAATGAATTTCCACATTACAGGATGTGTTATATGTCTCAGGCTTAAAATATAAATTGATCTTAGTTCATAAATTATGCAAAGATCTTGCTTGTTCTATTATTTTAGAGCAAATGAGTGTTAAAGTCAGGGGGAACACCTGAACAAGCTTCTTGGTAAAGCTAATGGTGGACTTCACTACTCTAACACAAGCCTATCTCACAACTCATCTTCTCAGAAAGATGAATTATGTTCTACATCAATTTCTCAGTGTTTCAGCTCTTACACAACTGACGAAAGGATGAAATTACTACATCTCAGATTGGGACACCTTCCTTTTACTCAATTGAAGTACCTAGATTTAGTTTTTCAGAGTAAGGGAGAAGCTCTTAAGGATTTCTGTCAAATATGTCCAACAGCAAAGCAACATAGGCTTTCTTTTCCTTGTAGTACTATCAAAACTGATAGACCTTTTCAGCTTTTACACTTGGATATATGGGGTCCATTTATTAAAGATCCCACTTATAGTGTTTGTAAGATTTTTTTCACTATAGTAAATGACTATAGTAGATTCACTTGGATCCATTTAATGAAGGCAAAATCTGATTCAATGTCTATCATTGAAAATTTCCTCTCTTATGTGCATACACAATTTCATACTGATATATCAAGCGTTAGAACTAATAATGCCAAGGAATTATGTGAAGGGCCTATGAAGCAGTTTTATCTGAAGAATGGAATTCATCATCAAACCAGTTGTAGTGATACTCCTCAACAGAATGAGGTTGCTGAAAGAAAACATCAACATCTCTTGGAAACAGCTAGGGCTCTTTATTTTCAAGCTAAACTGCCTATTCAATTTTGGGGTGAGTGTGTTCTATGTGCTGCTTTTTCTATTAATAGAATGCCACTTACTAGCATTCAATTTCAAACACCCTATGAAAGAATGTTTAAACAAAAACCTAAGTATGATATCCTTAAAGCTTTTGGTTGTCTTTGTTTTGTTTCTACTTCTTAAGTACATAGACACAAATTTATGCCAAGAGCTTCTCCTCATGTTTTCATAGGTATTCCTCCTCTCAAAAAGGTTACAAAGTTCTTAACTTAGATACTTACAAAATTCATGTATCTAGGGATGTTGTTTTCCATGAAAAACATTTCTCATTTCACTTTTCTTCTTATCCTCTACAAAATCATTTCAGTTTTTTCTTCCTACTTCTACTGAGATTTTAGTAGAGGATTTTCTTTTTCCTTCTCCTTTTCTCTTTTCAACTGATCCTACTGTCTCATGTAATTATCATTCCAATTCTACAAATACATCTCCTATTTCATCTCCCAGTTCTAATTCACCTCATAATTGTGCTTCTTTTACACCACCTTCTGATGCAACTGTTTCCATCTCAGATTCTCTAATTTATATTTCTACTCCAATTACAGTTTCTTCTAGACCTCATAAAACCCTATCTACCTTCAAGATTATGTCTGTAATTTCAAATCCAAAAGAGCCAAAGCTAATACATATCATTGGTGTAATCTTGTTACCAACACATCTATTCCACCCGTACCTATAATTCCTACTGAACCAACTACTTATGCTGATGCTATGAAGGACTCTTTATGGGTTGCTGCTATGAACAAAGAGCTTCAATCTCTCACTGACACTCATACATGGGATATAGTGGATCTCCCCCAGGCAAAAAGCCTATAGGGTCTAAATGGGTATACAAGATCAAGCTGAAATCCAATGGTACTATTGAAAGATACAAAGCTAGACTTGTTGTAAAGGTTTTAATCAGAAGTTTAAGCATTTTCCCCAATTGTCAAAATGGCCAATGTCAGATGTTTATTAGCTTTAGCTGCTCATAAAGATTGACCTATCTATCAGCTAGATGTTAACAATGCCCTTTTACATGAGAATTTAATAGAAGATGTCTATATAAAGCTGAATGAGGGTTTGACCATCTCTTCTCCTAAAGTTTTTAAGCTCAAAAAGAGTTTTTATGGCCTTAAACAGGCTTCTAGACAGTGGTTTTCTAAACTATTGCATGAGCTACATCATTCGGGATTCCTTCAGTCAAAAAATGATTATTCTCTTTTTATTGAGAGAAATGGTTGTTCTGTTACCTATGTTGCAGTTTCTGTTGATGATATTATCATCACTGATACTAACAAAGATGATATTGATGCACTTAAACTTCATCTTCATCAAACTTTCAGCATAAAAGATCTTAGTTTACTTTCCTTTTTTCTTGGAATTGAAGTACATAACTTTTCTGATGGCTTAGTTCTTACACAAACAAATTTACCAATGAACTACTCACTTTCTGTTCTGATAACAATCTTGTCCTACCTAAATCTGCTGTTACACCTCTCCCATTAAATTTCACATTAGACTCCTCTAGTGGTACTTCTTTTCTTGATCCACTCTTATATAGATCTCTTGTTGGAAAGCTTAATTTTCTCACCAATACTAGGCCAGATTTGGCTTGTACTGTCCAAACTCGGAGCCAATGTATGCATCAACCAACCACTTCTCATTTTTCTGCTCTTCTTCACACTCTTAGTTATGTTTCACATACAAGAGGTCAAGGCATTCTCCTTAAGGCTACAGATCATCTTAAGCTACAAGCTTATATTGACTCAGATTGGGGTGCCTGCTTAGATACACGAATATCTGCTTCAGGTTATGTTTTATTACTTGGTAAGTCATCTATAAGCTGGAAGTCAAAGAAGCAATCAGTAGTTTCCAGATCCTCCAGTGAAGCTGAGTATATAACTATGGTTGCTGCTGCTTCAGAAATCACTTGGATAGTTAGGCTTCTTGCAGAACTTGGTTTCACTGATCTTAAATCTGTCACCTTACATTGTGATTATCAATCTGCTTTGCACATAGCCAAGAATCCTGTCTTCCATGAAAGAACTAAGCATATTGATATTGACTGCCATTTCACAAGAGATAAGGTGCTTAAAGGTCTTCTCCAACTATCTTATCTACCTACTACAAGCCAATTAGAAGATGTCTTCACCAAGATTCTGCCTTTTACTCAGTTTAATACCTTACTTTCCAAACTAGGGCTGTTCTCTCCCCAGCCTAGTTTGAGAGGGGGGGTGTTGAATATACTAAACCTAGTTAAGCTTAAGTTTATCTCATTATCACATGTGATAGCTGAACGTATAAAGCTCATTGATTAGTTTAGGTAGTTACATAAAATGATGACTCATACAAGTTGTTATTATTTTGTTAGGATCCTAATTGTTAGTGCTAAAACCGGGAAACAAAGATGAACATGATAATAACAACAACGAACAAGAACGATCATCTAGGCGTGTTTGGGAACACTTTCCCAAAAGTAATATTCCGACCCTATACGAAGCACAGGTTGCACGTAATGCACTTCCGAGATATAAAGAAGAACAACAAGAGTCACGCTCGTATGAATCTTGTCAAAATGAGAACAAGCTTTTGTGTGATTTTGCTTTGATGAACAATGTAGAGACAAACTTGAGTGAGAGTGCTTTTTGAGAGATAATAAGAATGTATCTTTCATCAGTGGTATGTACCACATATAATACACGTTGAATGCAAAGAAAAATCGGCCATAACCGCTCAAAGAACATGAAACCGTCGAATAAAGACGTCCGCAAAATGGCCTGGTCCCGACTCGCGACCTTTATGAATTCCGGAGCAGCACCTTGGCAGGCTCTCGTCGCGAGTCATAACGGCTGTCGCGCGTCGCAACAAACAAGTCGCGGGGGGCGACCAATGTCGCGGCTCGCGAGCTGCAGCTGCTCCATGTCTTAGCTTCTTTGCCTCCCCACTTCGGTAACTTACAAAGTACTTATTGTTTACTACACCATAAACAATCAACGTGCTCATTTAACGTAAATTGAATAACGACACCATAACCAAGTAATTCAAGTTTACATTACATGAAAATAATCAATCAAATACTCTAAATTATCCAACAATCCTCCTCCATTTAGAGTATTCTAAAAGATAATAAGCACTAAAATCATCAATCAAACAATCTCATGCATCAATAAAATTGTACTAAGACTTGAACTTCCACCTAGTATAATACACATTCCAAGTATCCGTATCTCAAAGGTGTCGCAAGCGATTGAACCAATCTCAATATAAAGTGGAAAACTTGAAGATACCATACACACAAGATTAACTACTTGAACTCATTAAACTTGAAACTTAAAGCCATGTGTCTGTATCATTCATAAGTGTATCATAGCTATGCTCCTATAGCTACTTGAAGCGGCTAAACTTCACACTTACATAGGTAGAACTCTTAAATAACATGCTACTATGACAGAGCACAACAAGATAACTATTAAGATTCACAACCTCTTTATAACATCATAGTCAAACAAGAACAATACTTGAGGATACTTATAAATGTTCTTCAACCATCAAAATGAAAGAATTATTCTTATTGAACTTAATACCCAATGTCTTATTGGGCGTTAAGTTATGATTCCCTCACTCGTGATTAACGAAGGGCTCCAATCCTAACCGATTGCCATCCTCTTCACCGTATCTCTAGCCAAGGCCTTAGTAAAACAATCTGCCACATTATACGTAGTCCACACATATTCAACAGTGATAACACTATCCTTGCTATGTCCTTGAATACATGAATGCCGCACACCAATGTGCCTTGACTTACTATTATAAACTTGACTATATGCCCTTGCCAAAGCTGCATCATTATCACAATGTATCGCTATGGGCGATATCGGTTTTGGCAATAAAGGTATCTCAATCATGAGATTCTTTAACCAATTCGCCTCTTTACTATTCGAGGACAAAGCAATGAAATCCGAAGTCATGGATGAGTCCTCTATGCAAGTTTGCTTCTTCGATGCCCAAGAAATAACACCTCCCCTAAGTAGGAAAACGAATCCACTTGTGGAAGAATGATCCTCTCTATTAGAGATCCAACTTGCATCCGAATAGCCTTCTAAGACCGAAGGATATCCGTCGTAGGATAAAACATAATCCTTGGTTTTCCCCAAATATCTTAAGACACGATAAATAGCATGCCAATGCTTCATACTAGGATTACTAGTATACCTACTAAGCTTGCCTACCGCAAATGCGATATCCGGCCTAATACTCGTCATAGCATACATCAAGCAACCTATGACCCGTGCATATTCAAGTTGAGATACCGCACTACCATCATTTGACATTAATTTGTCACTTGGGTCCATAGAAGTTGACACAAAAGAACAATCACTAACATTGAACTTCTTAAGTACCTTTTCAATGTAGTGTGTTAAAGATAAAATTAACTTTACATTGCTTCTTTTAATTCTTATGCTTAGAATGACATCCGCTTCTCCTAAATCTTTCATGGAGAACAATGAAGATAGGAAAGCCTTTGCCCACTCAACTTGTGACAAACCAGTCCCAAAAAGCAACATGTCATCTACATATAGACAAATCATTACACCATGACCTAAGTCATCAAATTTGCTATATAAGCACTTGTCGGAATTATTCAACTTAAATCCGTTAGACAACACAACCTCATCAAACTTTTGATGCCATTGCTTGGGTGCTTGCTTAAGCCCATATAAAGACCTAATGAGTTTGCAAACTTTACTTTCTTGACCTTGCACGACAAACCCTTCGGGTTGTCTCATGTGAACCTCCTCATCTAGCTCTCCATTTAAGAACGTTGTCTTAACATCCATTTGATGGATCACAAGGTTGTGTATAGCCGCAAGGGCAATCAATAACCTTATAGTAGAGATTCTAGCAACGGGTGCATATGTATCGAAGTAATCGATACCCGGATTTTGAACTTATCAATAGTTCCATCAATTTTTATTTTCTTCTTGAAAATCCATTTTCACCCAATTGGTTTACACTTGGGAGGCAAATCCACCAAAACCCATGTGTTATTTCCCATGATAGAATCCATCTCATCATCAATAACTTCCTTCCAAAAAGGAGCATCTTGAGATCTCATGGCCTCATCATAAGTTAAAGGATCACCTTCCACAATAAACACATATGGAAACTTAGTCAAAATTGAACTTGTAGATCCTTCAACTAAATATACATGAAAATCCGGGGCAAAGGATTTCTTCTTTCTTGCCCTTTTACTTCTCCTAGGTTGTGATGTTGTTGATGATACATTTCCATCTAGTGTTTGTTCATCTAATTCTTGATCATTTAAAGTCCGATCAATTTCTTGAATAGTGGTACTTGGAGTTACATCCTTTGGTCTAGGAATTGATGAATATCTATTTTCATCAAATATTGCATCTCTTGACTCCACAATAGTGGAATTGAACAAACGTTATTTTGTTCTATAACATAGAACCTATAGGCCTTGTATGAATAGCATACCCTATAAAGATGCATTCAACTCCCCTTTCACCTAACTTTTTACGTTTAGGTTCCAGCACTTTCACAATTGCCCTACAACCCCAAACTCTAAGGTAACTTAGATTTGATTTTCTTTTGTACCATAATTCATAGGGTGTAACTTTGCTCTTTATCATAGGAACGCGGTTTAATATATAACAAGCCGTTAAAACTGCTTCACCCTGAAATCCATCACTCAAACCCGAATAGGATAACATAGAATTTACCATTTCTTGTAAAGTTCAATTCTTTCTTTTCTCTATACCATTTTGTTGTGGTGTATAAGCCGCGGTTGTTTCATGTATAATTCCTAATGATTAGAAATAACTAGGATCATGGTATTCACCACCCCTATAGGTTCTTAACCTTTTTACTTTGTCATTTAGTTGCAATTCAACTTCGTTTTTATAGATCTTAAACTTATCTAGATTTTCATCTTTAGTGAATAGAAGATAAACATAACAAAACCTAGAATAATCATTTATAAATGTTATGATATACTTCTTATTACCTAAAGAAAGGAGTGCTATGGAAATCACATAGGTCACTATGCACCAAATCAAGCAAACTAGTATTCCTTTCCACATTATTTGGGAAAGGATTCCTGGTTATTTTAGTAAGCATGCATGTTCTATACTTCTCTATGCTTGGATCAAAACTAGGAATTAACTCATCCTGTGACATAGAATATAGCTTTCTATAATTAACATGACCAAGCCGATAATGCCAAAAAGAAGAATTGTCATTAACAACACATACATTGTTTAACAAATTATTCGAAATACTTAACTTGAACATACCATTACATAAATAACCTAAACAAACAAAAGATCCTCCTTTAGACAAAATAAACTTATCCGACTCAAAAACCATTTTAAAACCTATTCGATTCAGGGTAGCTCCCGAGACTAGATTCTTTCTAAGGTCCGGAGCAAATACAACATCTCTTAAAACATGAGACTTTCGGAACTAAAAACTATCTCAACTTGCCTTACTCCTAAGACTTGGGCAGTAGAATCATTTCCCATGTAGAGAACCTCTCCTTCATCCGCCTCCTTGAAGTTCTTGAAGAGAGAACGTTCCTTGCATACATGCCTTGAAGCTCCGAAATCGATATACCATGAACAATCATCCTGTACACAAAAGATTTCAGTAATCGTACACACATACTTCAAGACCGAATTAAGTGAAACTTGTGCACATGTACTTTGCTTGGCTTGGGATTGGCTAGACTCACCTTTCCCTACACCTTGCCCACTCTTGTTCATATTTTTCTTCCAAATGGTGCAATCCTTCTTAAAGTGTCCGGGCTTTCCACATTCCCAACCAGCTCATTGTTGTCCTCCCCCACCAAACTTTGGTTTCTTACCATAGTTTCCCTTGGTGAAGTTATGTGCCCTCTTCTTTGGATTAGAGTCTTTGGACTTTCCATCCTCCACCATGTTAATAGTGAAAGAATTAGGATTTACCTCCTTTTGTCCATCTTGAACCCGAATGCCCTCTTCAATCCGAAGATGAGCACCAATTATTCAATAGTCATTTCATCCTTTCTATGTTTCAAGCTATTTCTAACATCTTTCCATGAGAGGGTAATTTGTCGATTATTGAGGAAACAACAAAGGTTTCATCCATACTAATATCATGTTGTTTAAAGCTTCCTGAAGTTCTTTGGATTTCATGGAATTGTTCCATAATTGGCCTAGATTCAACCATCTTAAAGTTATTGAAATTGCTAACTAGAAATTTCTTACTAGAACCACATCGGCCATATATTTAGACTCTAAATCTTCCCAAAAAACTTTAGCAGATTCATAGTATTGATAAACATCAAAGAGATCATCGGACATACCATTGAGAATGTGACCAAGGCATATGTAGTCGTCGTTCTCCCACTTCTTCCTCTTCCTTGTAGCCTCGATAGTTTCATCATTAACTTCAATAGGCTTCGGAGATGTGAGCACGTACACCACCGCCAAAGAGGTAAGAAGAAATTACATCTTCTTTTGCCATCTAATTGCCATCTACGGAAACCCACGCCTTCAAACTTGTCAAGTATGTGGAAGTTCGCTGTCATCTCACGAATCGTAGCCATCTTTGAGTATTATTGCTTTTGAATTGTTAGTGCTTAAACCGGGAAACAAAGATAAACACGATAATAACAACAACGAACAATAACGATCCTTTAGGCGTGTTTGGGTATACTTTCCCAAAAGCAATATTCCGACCCTATACGAAGCACGAGTTGCACGGAATTCACTTCTAAGATTCAAAGAAGAACAACAAGAGTCATGCTCGTATGAATCTTGTCAAAATGAGAACAAGCTTTTGTGTGATTTTGCTTTGATGAACAATGTAGAGAGAAACTTGAGTGAGAGTGATTGTTGAGAGATAATAAGAATGTATCTTTCATCAGTGGTATGTACCACATATAATACACGTTGAATGCAAAGAAAAACCGGCCATAACCGCTCAAAGAGCATGAAACCATCGAATAAAGACGTCCGCAAAACGGCCAGGTCGCGAGTCGCGACCTTCATGAATTTCGGAGCAGCACCTTGGCTGGCTCTCGTCGCGAGTCACAACGGCTGTTGCAAGTCGCGACAAGCAAGTCGTGGGGGGCGACCATGCTCGCGGCCCGCGAGCTGCAGCTGCTCCATGTCTTAGCTTCTTTGCTTGCGCACTTCTGTAACTTACGAAGTACTTATTGTTTACTACACCATAAACAATTAACGTGCTCATTTAACATAACTTGAATAACGACACTATAACCAAGTAATTCAAGTTTACATTACAGGAAAATAATCAACCAAATACTCTAAATTATCCAACACTAACAAACTCTCCTTAGCTTTGCTTGTAATAAATAGAGCTCGAGCTCTCTCATTTCAATTCATTCAATAATAAAATCTTCTTCCTCTATTCTTCTCTATTTTCTTTTTTTTCTAACTCATATGATCATAATCTCCAATAATGGAGTTTAATCTATACTTTCGACAGTTATCGCCTTAATAAGAACATTCATGAACACATAATTAATATATATTAACAGTCAAAGATGTATACTAATTGTGAAAAAGCAAATGAAACAAATTTCAACGATGAAGGGAAATATTAAGATTGATCTAGAAAAATCTTAGCTAATGGATAAGAAGATATTTATATGGAGTTACTTCTAAAAGAAGATGGGTGTAGCTGTATACAACTGCTAGTGTATACTCGATTGGGATATTAGTGATGTAGGCATGGAGCCTGTTATACCATGAAAATTACACAGCTACGTGTGCAGGTTAAAAAGTCATTACAACTATGAACTTCCAGGTTAGGACTTCCAGCTAAAAGATCCAGCTTGAAGCCCACCAGCTAAGGAGAACCAGCTAATGCTTCCCAGCTAAGGAACGCATCATCATTTAAAAGGCGTTATGAGTCAAAGTTGTCAAAGCCTAGAATCACGCAGAGGAATAAAAGCTAGAGGCACAGAAAGACAATTATGAGCGAAGATCATGCTGAGCGGCATTAATGGCAGATATGAATGGAGATTCAAGAGAAGTTACAAGACGTTGCTAAAGCTGGTTCAAACGGATATATTTATATAGAGCTCAAATGATTGTATAGGGGACACTAGTTCTTACGCACTTAGCATTTACATATTGAGATAAGAGCACTAGGGCTGTAATCAAAAGTATAGTGGATTGGTAGACTCAAAGCCACCCGCGGTTTTTCCCTTATTCCACGGGTTTCCGCGTCACCATCCTTGGTGTTTAGTCTTTGTCTATGTTCTTGCTTTCTTTGCTCGTCCTAGCTCTGTTCAGCAGCTTCCAGCTACTTAGCAGTACTCTAGCTGTAGCTCCCAGCTTAGTTTTGCCTTAAGCAGAATTTAGCATAAACAGTTTGGCGCCCACCGTGGGGCCTACAACTAGATTTCATATCCAATATATCATTATCAATTCCTTCTTAAAACACCCAACTCAAAATGGCTGAATTCACTCCTGAGCAAATGAGAGCTGCTCTTGAATCCCTCCGGGAAGCTCGAACAGAGTCCAACAAGATCATTGAAAACTTACAAAAAGAACTGGAATCAGTTAAGAGTAACACCAAGAAATCTTCACGACGACGTACTGGCATGTCACCTCGAATCTTGAAGTTGACTGATTCAGAAGCTAGTGCTGATGATGAAGCTGAGGACATTCCGGAAGACCCTAACCTGGAGGAGACGGATCCCACAGCTACAAATCTGGCTCTCCTTGAGTCCCAGAATAGGAAGATGATACAGATGCTAGCTAAGATGCCAGGGGCACCTACGCCCGTAGCTGAAGAGACCCATGATGGCTATACCAAGTCACCTTTCGTAGAAGAGATAGCTAGAGCCATGATTCCAAAGAAGCTGCATCTGGCCCCATTTGGCAAGCTGTATGATGGAACCACAGATCCATACGATCACGTGAACCAGTATAAGCAGAAGATGTGGACTCTACCTATCCCAGAAGGCCTCCTTGAAGCTACAATGTGCAAGTCCTTTGGAGCCACCTTAGGAGGACCTGCCTTACAATGGCTCATTACCCTCAGGGCTGGTACTATCCCTAATTTCTCTGTTCTTATTAACAAATTCTATCAGCAATTTGCTAGCAGCAGGGTGCTGGAGAAACATACAGGCGACTTGTACCGCATTATAAAAAAGACAAGTGAAGCTGTACGCCAGTACCTGGACATGTTTAACAGGGAAATGATTTATGTTAAGAACCTGGATATCCCAACAGCTATCGAAGCATTCCGAAGAGGTTTGATCCCTAAATCCCGCTTATATTATGAACTAACCAGGTATCCATGTAGTACCTTTGAAGAAGTCAGGGCTAGAGCTATGGCTGAAATCCGCGTAGAAGAGGATGATGCATCCAGGTATGGAGGAGAATCCAGCTACGATAGAAAAACTCAGAATAACAACAATAACAACAACAAGAGGGACGATTGGCGCCATCAGCCATACCAGAAGCGTGATCAAGCTAGCAGCGTAGCTAGGGAAGCTCCTCGCAGGTCTAACCGTACAGATTTTCCTCCTTTATCTTCCTACTGCTTTAACGTTGATGCAGGAGGTGTGGTGAACGCCTTAGAGAAGCTAGGTTCATCAGCTAGGTGGCCCAGGAAGACTGACAACCCCAATGGGCAAAAAGACACCTCCTAGTGGTGCAGCTATCATGGTGACCATGGTCATCTAACTGAAGATTGCAAAGCCCTCAGGAAAGAAGTAGCTTGGATGCTGAAAAAAGGCTACCTAGAACATCTCATGGGAAAGAAAGGTCAGAAGGATGAACCTAACAAAGACAGCAACAACAAGATAGCTGGGCCACCACCTGATCAAACCCATGACAAGGTAGTCAATTTTATCTCTCGAGGTTCAGAAATTTGTGGACTAACCTATTCTGCAGCTAAGCGATTCGCTAGAGAAGGTTCCAAAGCAGCTCCTATCCAGCACAAAAGCAAGGAGGAATGAGAGCTGCAAAGCATGACCATCAGCTTCGAGGAAGAAGAGGAAGCTGAGGAAGCTGATCATCATGATGGGCTAGTCATATCCCTCACCATCAGCAACTGCTTAATCAAGAGAGTGTTGGTAGACAATGGGAGCTCTGCTAACATCATATTCAAGAATGCCATACAAAGCATGGGACTGCGTGATGAGGATATCATCAAGAAGTCAACAATCCTATACGGTTTTAATTGAGAAACTGTCCTTACCATTGGCGAGATCACACTACCCACCTATGCCAAAGGAGTCAATCTGCAAACCAGGTTTAGTGTCGTAGATTTTCCTTCAGCTTATAATGTTATTATGGGTACACCTTGGATTCACAGGATGAAAGCTGTACCATCCACCTACCACCAAACCATCAAGTTCCCTACCCAATGGGGAGTGCAAGAGATCAAGGGGGACAGAAAGGTAGCTAGAGAATGCTACATCATTTCCCTCAAACCCAAGAAGGAGGAAATCTAGCAATACAGCAGCATCCTGCACCCAGCAAACCCGAAGAACAGGACATTGAAGAAGTGGTGATGGATCCTGCAAAACCAGAACAGAGAGTACAGGTTGGAGCATCCCTACCACCAGAGGAAAAAGCCAGGATCATTGAATTCCTCAAAAATAACATCACCTGCTTCGCATGGACGCATGAAGACATGGTTGGAATTGACCCTTCAATTTGCACTCACAAGCTGAACGTGGATCCAAACCACAAACCTATCAAACAAAAGAGAAGGAAATTCGCACCTGAACGTAACCTGATCATCAACGAGGAAGTAGAAAAGTTGCTGCAAGCAGGCAAGATTAGGGAGGTCAAGTATCCTGATTGGCTAGCTAACGTGGTTGTTGTAGGAAAGAAGAACGGCAAATGGCGAGACTGTATCGATTTCACGGATTTAAACAAAGCTTGCCCTAAAGATCCATTTCCCCTGCCTCACATCGATGCCTTGGTAGCGGGGCATGAAAGACTCACGTTCCTAGAGGCTTACTCAGGATACAACCAGATCCTGATGGACCCAAAGCACTAAGAAAAAACGGCCTTCATGACCGAAAGAGGTATCTATTATTATAAAGTTATGCCATTTGGTCTTACGAATGCAGGTGCCACCTACCAGCGCCTAGTCAACAAGATGTTTGAAAAGCAGCTACGGAACACAATGGAGGTCTACATCGATGATATGCTGGTCAAATCCAAGCGAGCTGGAGATCATGTGTCTCATCTACAGGATGCCTTTGATGTCCTGAAAAAGTACAACATGAAGCTGAACCCAACAAAATGTTCATTCGGGGTACCAGCTGGTAAGTTCCTAGGTTACATAGTTACTCAGAGAGGAATCAAAGCTAGCCCAGATCAGATCAGAGCACTCATCAATATCCAATCACCCAAAAACCTGAAAAAAGTCCAGAAGCTGACAGGAAGAGTTGCAGATCTCAATCGTTTTATTTCTATATCATCAGATAAGTGTCATCTTTTCTATCATGTACTTAAGAAAAATAAAGGTTTTGAGTGGACTGCAGAACACGAAGCTGCTTTACAGCAACTCAAAGCTTATCTAGCTACTCCACCTATACTTTCCAAACCAAAGCAAGGTGAAACTTTACAGCTTTATCTAGCTGTAAGTAGCACAGCTGTTAGCGCAGTACTCACTAGGGAAGCTGACAATCAGCAGCTACCCGTGTATTATATCAGTAAGTCCTTGCTTGATGCCGAAACCAGGTACACCTCTTTAGAAAAATTGATATTAGCTTTATATACAGCTTCAAGGAAACTCCGACATTATTTCGAGGCTTATCCTATATGTGTTATGACTAATTATCCCATAAAAGCTGTACTGCGCAACCTGAATATATTGGCAGGATGAGCAAATGGGGTGTATCACTAAGCGCCTATGACATCAGGTACCAACCCCGAACGGCTATAAAATCACAAGCCCTAGCTGACTTTGTGGCAGACTTCAGTTATAACCTGGCTGCCTCAGCAGATGAGGAAGTAGGACACATTAATCAGGTAACACCTACAGGTAGTTGGAAACTGTTCGTAGATGGTTCCTCCAACTTTAGAGGAGCTTGGCTAGGTATAGTCCTAAAGTCGCCACAAGGGGACATGATAGTACGATCTATTTGTTGTGATTTTAAAGCTACTAACAATGAGGCCGAGTACGAAGCTTTGATTGCAGGTATGACTGTGGCTCATGATCTGGGGGCAACAAGGATGCAGGTATATAGTGATTCCTTACTGATCATTAGCCAGGTAAAAGGAGAGTACGCAACTAAAGACTCGAAGATGTCTCTTTACTTGGAGCTGGTCAGATCAAAGATGCTGCTCTTTCAAGAGTTCACCATACAACAGGTACCAAGAGACCAGAATACGAAAGCTGACGCACTAGCTAACCTAGGTTCCGCACTTAGGAAATGCAGCTTCAGCAATGTTCCCATCGCTCACTTAGCCGTACTAGCTATGAACAAGGAGGTAAGCAGTGTATTTAGCATTAGTGATGAAGCAGGTGCTGATAGCTGGACAAAGCCACTATTGGATTACCTGGAAAGGGACATTCTACCAGATGACAAGCTGGAGTCAAGAAAGATACGCATGAAAGCTAGCAGGTACCAGGTAATAGCTGGAGTCTTATTTAAACATGCAGCTAAGCAGGATATGTTGCAAAGGTGCTTAGAGAAAGAGCATTGGGAAGGTACCCTCAAAGAGTTTCATGAGGGAGAGTGTGGCTCACATACAGCAGGAAGGAGCTTGTCTAACAAAATCTTATCCTATGGATATTATTGGCCAACGTTGCATAAAGATGCCAAGAGGCACATAGCTAAATGTGAAAGTTGTCAAAAGCATGCAGGTATGGTACATAAGCCCTCCATTACACCCCACATTAACACCTTGGCCATTCATGAGGTGGGGCATGGATATATAGTAGGGAAGCTGCCAGCTGCACCAGGTCAAAAAGTATTTATGATAGCCTTAACTGATTACTTTTCTAAATGGATTGAAGCTGGTGCATTTCAGCAGGTAAGGGACAAGGAGGTGATTGCCTTTATACATACTAACATCATTTGCAGGTTTGGAGTACCTAGTGAAATTGTATGTGATAATCGGTCACAGTTTATAAGTGATAAAACGCGACAATTTTGTCACGAATGGAACATCAACCTGGTAACATCAACACCCAGGTACCCACAAGCTAATGGACAAGCTGAGTCCAACAGTAAGGTGATCATTAATGGCATCAAGAGGAGGTTAAAAGCTAAAAAAGGTAAGTGGGTAGAAGAGCTCCCTAGAGTCCTTTGGGCCAACAGAACAACGCCTAGGGGAGCAACAGGGAAGACCCCTTTCTCATTAGTCTATGGATGTGAAGTTGTGTTGCCAGCAGAAGTAGCCATACCAACTGTCAGGTATGGGCTCTTAACCCCTGAGTTAAACGATTTTAAGCTGTCTTATGATTTAGATACCATTAAAGAACCGCGAGACAGTGCACTAGTTAGGATGGCCGCACAGCAACAAATTGTAGCCCGCAGCTTCAACAAAAACGTGAAAGCCAAAGTTTTCAATAAAGGAGACTGGGTGTTGAGGAAAGTCTTCCAAAATACCCAGGAACTAAATGCCGGTAAGCTGGGTGTCAGCTGGGAAGGCCCCTACCTGATTGAACAGGTAGTGGGTAAAGGAGCATATCGCCTAGCTACAGTAGAAGGGAAAGCTGTGCCTAGAAGCTGGAATGCATCACATCTAAAACTCTACCATTTCTAAGAAACTGAATAACAAATTTGAACATCAAGATGTCAACTACAAAGCAGTTACACCAGGTAGGAAAAAACTGCTAAGCAAAGCCAAGGAACGCCAGGTTAGGCTATCCTCCTTGCTCTTTCTATCTATAAAGGTTTTCCTAGAATCCTTACTAACTTAGGCATCGGAGAGTCGTTGGCTATGCCAACGACTGTCTTGGCCTAGCTAACATATGCAGGTACCGCAAGACTAGCTGCAAGTGGAGCACTACCCAGCCTCCTAAGCTATCTAAAGACGCAAGTACACCTAGACACCTTGGGAAGAAGCTATCAAAGAATTAAGCTACCAGGGTTGCATCAGCTAAAGGCTACACGCCTAGGTAACTGGGCCCATCACACAAGACATTGGCATCAAAAACGCCAGGTAAGAACTTAAAGCAGCTAGCTCATTTTACCAAAGATCCAAAGATGCGTATATATACCAGAAGATTAACTTGTTCAAAAAACACACTAGCCCCTTGGCTGGTGGTAAAATCATCCAAAGCAAAAAATTAAATTGTTTAACAAGAAAGAAATTAAATATGTTTGAAGAGGTTAAATAGGCTACGTCCTTAGCTGGCAAGCTGGTCAGCTGTAGGAATCTGCTCAGGTACCTCAGATGCTGGGGCAGAACTACTGGAAGGCTCAACAGGGACATCAGCTGCGGCTTTAGCTGAGGACTCAGCTAGGTCCTTAGCTGAGGGATCAGCCGTGGAAGCTTCCTGCCCAGGAGGAGTAAAGCCGAAAGCCAGAGCCTTAAAATCTGCAATACTTCTCATAGTAACTAGGAAAGCATCGGTATATTTGTGCAACTTCTTGTTCTCCAGAGTCCCGAACAGCATCAAATACGCCAGCTTGGCAGGTTCAACAATTTGAACCTCCGCCATTTTATCCAAATGAAGCTCCTTTTGGTGCGCCAGCTGAGCGCTCAGGACATCCCTCTCTTTCTCTACCTCTGCCAGCTTCATGGTAGCCACCTTGGCCTCCTCCCTAGCAGCAGCAATTTCAGCTTCCGCGGAAGCTGCAAAAAGTTTCTTTGCCTCTCTCTCCTTTTCCAAGAGCAGGGTTTCAACTTTATGCTACTCCTCAGCTACAGCCTATTCCTTCTTTGTCTTCTCCAGCTCCTCCTTCAAAGTAGCTACTTCAGCTTGGGAACCCTTAAGTTGAGAAGACACCGTAGCAACAACTTTCAAGCTGGAGCGTGCTGTCAGGCAATTTTGGAGAGCCTAGCAAAAAGATGTTATGACATAAGAGAGGTGGGGAGTAAAAGTATCAAAACTAAAGGCATAGCAAAAGTTATAGCTGGAGAGAATACTGAACCGCATGGTTCACTATCACCTCAGGGTCCTGAGACCTGAGGCGTTTAGCTGCAGCAGGAAAAAATAGCCTGTCCGCATGTGGCCATATACCATTGTCTATTCCATCTTCAGATAGGAAGTTTGCTGGCATAGCTAGGTTAACTGTCGAAGAGCTAGGAGCAGGAGGATCCAAGTCCAGTTTGATAATGGGGGGAGGCATGCTAGGAGTTGAGGTAGCGACCTTAGCAGGTGTCGTTGGTTTAGACTGAGTAGAGGTAGCAGGGACTCCCGACCTCTTCCTTTTTAGCCTAGCCAAAGCGTCAGCTTTAGACAAGGTGCTACCTTTGACTGCACAAAAATAGTAAAATAGTAGTTAAAACATTGTACCTAGCAAAACCCTAAAAATAAACTAACTTGAGGATTAGCCTACCTGAATTCATGGAGTTAGTCCCAGAAGTAGCAGGGGTCAAATTTGACAAGAATAGTGTTTAATTGCGACCAAACTTTACAGCCGTACGGAAATCTGGTTGTAAATGAGAACAAATAACGTCCGGATTTGTAACTCTTCGTAAGTATTGAGATTTTTTTGCGACGCGGCCTAAATCCGGTGGTTATAATGAAAATCCGGTTGTAGAAGCTATGAAATAGTGCCAGAAACTTGAGCGGGACTATTCCCGCCTTTCTAATTGTCTTTTTCCGTCCATTGATTTCTCTTTCCCTAAACACTGCTTCCAAACCCTCGTATAGCAGTCAAGCAAACACAAATATAACCTAACTCTTCCAATGGCAAAACCCTCGATTTAGCGGTTTCCATCTGATGACTCGGAGAAAGAGCAAGTGATTGAGTCGATTGACAAAGAAGACGAAGATGAACTCGAAGTTGTTGCTAGAACTGCCGATTCTGACGATAAGGATGTCGAGGATGACAAAGAAGATGACTTTGAGGTTGCTTTTCTCTATCTCATTTCTGTTTTTCTAGTTTTTTTCACGTTTATTGGTTTAGATCCACCACATTTTGGTCCTTTTTCGAAGTTCTTAGCTAGGGTTACTTTCGGATTTCATTAAGTTTGATAAATACTACAATACAATTGCAACAAGAAAAATAAATGGTAATGTAGTGCACTAAAAAGTTTCAACTTAAGATCTACGACCAGATTGTTAGTCGTGGTTTGGTCTACAAAAATTTTGGAAAAACATGAATTGCGACGGGATATTTGGTTGTAAAAGGAACATTTAGATCTTCGCAAAACATCAATTACGACGGGAATATGTGGTCGTAAATACAAACATTTGGTTTTTTTAAACAACATTTGCGACCAGAATCTCGTCGTAGATATATAGCATTTACGACATGTATTATTCTCGTCGTAAAAACTCTATTACGACGGGTTTTGCAAACTGGTCGTTAATTTGTGTAATGCCTTTTGCGACGAAGCCTATAGCAACGGGTGACGACCGTACGCATATCTCGTCGTAAAAGATCTTTTGCAACGAGAAATGGCTCATTTGCGACCAAAAAACCGGTCGTAGATGAGACTTTCTCTTGTAGTGAAAGAGGAGACTGGAATAGCCTTGAAAGGGGGAGTGTAGGTTCTTTTGTCCAGAGAGATACTGAGAAAAACCCTCGCTCTCTCGTCTCTGTCTTCTAGGCTTTCCACAGCTTCAGAAGAACCTGTAAAAAGGCAAAGTTAAGACCATAGTTAATAAAATACTCTAAGGGAAAAAAGAGAAATACAGTAAAATACCTCCAGCAGGCCAGCCAGAGGGGAGAAAAGCCCCAGCTTCACCAAGGGAATCATTGGCAACAAAGAAGAAACGAGTCTTCCAAAAAGACTCCGAAGCACCAGTTCCCTCTACAGGGCTAGGGTATTTTGGCTTTTGTTTCAGAGTGACCTTGTTAGGATTGATAATCTTAAGGCTGTATAGGGTAAGAAGGTCTTCTAGGGGGAAGGCCGGACTCTAACCCCTAGTGGCTGACTCGATAGTAAAACAAATTTTCCAAAACCCTGGCATCAGCTGGCCAGGTGAAAAGTTCAAAACTTCTACAAAAGAACGTATCAAAGGCGTAAATTCGAAACTATAGCCTAGTAGGAAAGGGTATTCATAAAAACAGACAAGATTATCCGGAGTCTTTTCCGGCCTTTCAAATTCATCAGGGACTATGAATTCAGTGCTCTCAGGGAAACCCCCTCTAGCCCTAATGTTTTCTATATCTTCCCAAGTGATGGTGGAAGCTACGTCATCTTTTGCCTTGCCCATTGATGTAAGTTTAGGAGAAAAAACTTTCTTCCTAGTAGATTGTTTAAGAGGCATGCAGAAGGGCGAAAGAGGAAAGGAAGAGAGAAAGAGAGCAGACTTACCAAAGGAGGAAGAAGAATAAACGGAATTGAAATCTTTTCGCAATCTCTTTTGATTTTAAGCTACTCTGACAGAAAAACGGCTAGTATTTATTACTTGACTTAAATGGACTCAAGTAAATGATTAAGCTCAGATCTTTAAAGCTAAAGCATGTTTCATTTAATATCTTCGCTTCTTAAAATTCTATCTTTTATGATAGACGTTATGTTAAAATTTTATCTTGAAATTATAACTTCCAGCTTTATTACGAAAGACCAGCAGTGCAAGCTACAAGTTAGGGGCAATTGTTATACCATGAAAATTACACAGCTACGTGTGCAGGTTAAAAAGTCATTACAGCTATGAACTTCCAGGTTAGGACTTCCTGCTAAAAGATCCAGCTTGAAGCCCACCGGCTAAGGAGAACCAGCTACTGCTTCCCAGCTAAGGAACACATCATCATTTAAAAGGCGTTATGAGTCAAAGTTGACAAATCCTAGAATCACGCAGAGGAATAAAAGCTAGAGGCACAGAAAGACAATTATGAGCGAAGATCATGCTGAGCGGCATTAATGGCAGATATGAATGGAGATTCAAGAGCAGTTACAAGACGTTGCTAAAGCTGGTTCAAACGGATATATTTTTCTTTATTATATATATAGAGCTCAAATGATTGTATAGGGGACACTAGTTCTTACGCACTTAGCATTTACATATTGAGATAAGAGCATTATTCTTAAGCTTACGAATTACTTAGATACAAAAGCACTAGGGCTGTAATCAAAAGTATAGTGGATTGGTGGACTCAAAGCCACCCGCTGTTTTTCCCTTATTCCACGGGTTTCCGCGTCACCATCCTTGGTCTCTTGTCTTTGTCTCTGTTCTTGCTTTCTTTGCTCGTCTTAGCTGTGTTCAGCAGCTTCCAGCTACTTAGCAGTACTCTAGCTGTAGCTCCCAGCTTAGTTTTGCCATAAGCAGAATTTAGCATAAACAGAGCCGTTTGGGAGGGTAAACTGAGCGCAATTCAATGGCACATTTGTGATCAATTGGGAGTATAATTGGGGATGTAGAAGCAATTCACAATAATATAATGATGGGTAGAAGAAGAAGATGCAGCGAATTCAGAAGAGTTATACATGTTTCACTGTCATAATATGTGTGATGTACTATATATGGAGGGATGAAATAATTCCTTTTGAAACTAGAAATTGCCTATGCATGCAATGATGGAAGCAGAAAGAAAAAAAAAATGTGCTAAAGTATATAATGTAATGCCCTATAATTTAAGGAGAGAAGATAAAAATTGAATTAAAGGGCTTCGAAATAGTTACTATGTTCTTTTTAAAGCCTTGCTAGCCTTGACAGTTGTCAAGTCTGGAAAGTGAGAGTAGTCCTTTCTAGAAGGCTCACTTCTTTTTTTATATAAATTTGAGTTTTTTAATGTTTTGATTGATCTTAAATTTAGGGGTGAGCAGAAAGTTGCGTATTGGTTCCAGATCTAGAATCGATTGGACTGGTTGTACTTGGATCAAGTTTGGTTCAAATGTAAGGACTCGATTGCAATTTGTTCCAATTCTCGGGTATAGAATTTGTCACTAGCTACCCAGTGGGTACCCATTATATCATATATACGGCTAATACGAATACACTAGCTAGAATTTGTGTTTTAGTCTTTTGTTAGCTAGACTTTTAAATGTCATTGAAAACGGGACCTTGGTTTTGGAACTGGTTTCGACCAATTTAAAGGTCATTTCTAGAAAGTCACACCCAATAAAAATCTAATATTCATTACTCTCATAAGAAATCGGGTACCAAGCATTAGAAGTGGTCCCAATTGATAGCTGGTCCCTGATCCCTGGTCCAATTCGAGAAAATTATGACCCAACCCAACCAATCACATGTATGATTCCAAATTCTAGGAAATGATTCTGACTAGTTTCAGTTTTAGGTCTAATTATACTCATTTCTAGGTGTTTTGACTAGGTACTCGGTTGTGCCCATCTCTAATCTTAATACATAACTAGTTTGTGGTCCCAACGATGTCCTGGGTCCATTATTATGCTTAATTGAATTAGATTAATAATACTCATCGATGATTTTTTTTTATTTTTAAAATTTAAAATAATTTGAGAACATAAGCTAAAATCAATTAAACAATTTGAAAGGATCGATTATGAAAGATTGCCATAAAAGAAATCTCTTCAAACTTTTTCCCAAATTCTAATTAAGGGAACTTAATTACCATTTAACACCAATTAGGGATATGGCTTGCTGGTATAGCCTATGACATTACAACTCGGAGGTCGTGTCTTTAATACTATTACTTGCATCATAAAAACATTAAAAAGAAAATTATCATGTACAATAGTGATGGTGACATGAGAAGACATAGGACAAACTGCAATTGTTCGATTTAATATTATATATTTCTCAAAAAAAAATAACAACCAGCGGAACACATTACAAAGCGTTGGAATTGGATAAGGCAAATGATAGGAGGAATGTTAACCACTTAATGTTTATTTAATTAATTTTGATTATTCATGTTCACTGGTTCTCTTTGGTTTATATAAACTGACGAAGTGGTCCTGTTTGGTGTTTATTTTATTAATTTTGAAAATTTATTATGTTCACTGATTAGCAACTAAAATATACAAATCTTTACCATACATTTCCTCCCTGATTATATAAACTGACGAAGTGGTCCGTCCTCTATGGTGTTGTCGCAAGCATTGTTAATTAATGGCTACGTACCATTCCAGTCCTCAGAGAGTTAACTTTCACGTTTTTCTCGCTTTTTTCGCCTCATGGTCACAAAATACAAATTGAATTATCACCACATATATGAGAGTGATTTGCCCTATACTCCCTCCGTTCCCCAAAGAATTTTCCATTTGCTTTTCTTGAAGTCAAATTTTGTAAACTTTGACCATAAATTATAACTACTATATAATATAAATAATTATCATAGGTGATCTTGTTAGATTTGTATTAATAGGTACATTCAAAATATCAATATTTTATCATTTTTATTAATAAATAATAGGAGATATAAGCGGTCAAAGATGTGCATTAGAGACCGTGCAAAAAGCAAATGGAAAATCCTTTGGGGGACGGAGGGAGTATGATTTAAGGGTGTTTACATGTCCCAATCAAATCAAATTAGATTAAAACTACAACAACAATAAAAAGTAAGCCTTTTCCCAAAAATAATTTGAGGTCGGCTAACATGATCGTCATTCGAAATCGTGATAAAAAGCTTTTAATAGTCCACAACTACTATAACATTGCCCTTGTCCCCAACCACCTCCTCAACAACCTGATTCTTCATTTTTAGAATACGATTTTTCTTCCTTCTACCTGAAACCTGCTGGTGGAAGAATATTGAATTTCTATCCCTCGCTTCTAGCCATAAGACCCTGGACTGCTGCAGCCACAAGGCTCGAAATCTCTCTAATCAACTCTCTCCTTTTTTCCAATTGACTAGTAGATAGACTCCCCCTCTCATTGTCTAAAATCGTCATTTGAAACCGTCAATGCCATGCTTACATCGATCCCAAGTAGACAAATATCGCTTTCAAATACCTTCATCCAAGTCATCTTAGGTCTTCCCTTGCCTCTTACAATACTAGTGCATAGTTGGCTTTAGGTAACATACAATGGTAACACTTTTCAATTGACAAATTATATGTCTACAAATGTAACACTTTAGTAACACGTTGCTAATAGATAACACTTTATTGTAACACTTTTAAAATAGGTAACACTTTATAGTAACACTTTTAAAATAGGTAACATTTTATGGTAACACTTTAAAAATAGTTAACACTATTTGACCAAGTAACATTTCAAGGTAACACTTTAAAAATTAGCAATATTAAAAATAACACTTTTAAAAAATTGCCCTTTTTTTCTCTACTCTTTTAGAGTTATTGTAGCTTATAAATATTGGAGTGTCTATTTTGCCCCTCCATTTAAATTGACTATTTTGCCTTTTGCCTTCTTCTTCTTCTTTCATTTCTCCTGCTTTACCTTCTCTTAGTTGAAGATGGGTTTAGGTTTTACAGTCGGTGTGATACCAAACATTAATCCTCCAAATACCCCTTCTTCTTACATTCAACCTCATTCTCCTACTCCTTCTACTATCCCTTCTAAGCTCAAAATCAATCTCACTCTTCTTTATTCTTCTATTCTATGCTCTCGCCTAAAGAGGTCCGTTTTCGTTTCTCGCTTTATCGAATTTTGTTTTTGTAATACTGTTTGATGCTTATTTTGATGATTTTGAGATTAATTTGATATGGGTTTTTTTCGGATTCAATGACTTTGTGGGTGGGGGAATTGGGTTTTTATGATAGTGTTGTGTTGATAATAGTTGGTATTCTGAAATGCTATTTAGATTTTAGATCTAATTAATACTTCTTTGTTTTTTGAAATGATTGGTTTGAGGTGTTGAGTGTGAACCTCTTTGAATCAGGTTGTTTGTAAAGACCAAAAACAGGAGGAATAAGAAGGGTTGAGGAGTGAAGAAAATAAAACTAGAGCTTTATTTTGATGCATTTGGGTTGAATGAAAAGTTGCTTTTTGGTATTTACCTTCTCTTGTTTTAGATGTTAGACTTAGATAGAAAAGGCATTAACTAAAAGTAAAGATTGTTTGTCGGGGAATTTGATTGAACTTTTTCTAATTAGAGAGCAAGAATTATTAGGCTGAGCTATAGAAGTATTAGAGATTTATGGTTGGAAAGCCTTCAACCATCTAAAGGATAGTTAGTATGTATGGGCAGGTGTCATTCTTAAAGTAAGGCATAACCAAATAGCCATATTCTAAAAGAATCGGCCTTAATCATTTTGGTGTGAGATGCTAAGTTTGTTTTAGAAGGGATATTTTCTTAGAAGAATAAGGAGACTGGATCAAATTTCAGTTAGAACCAAAATGTGATACAGCTTGAGCTACAACCAAAATGTGATGTAACCTCTCATATAAAAATTCGATTGCAGGCTTGCAGCAGTAAAAGATTTCCTTTAAAAAAATGGCATTAATGTTATAGGTTTTAAGTGCTCGATGTAAAGCTATAATATTTTCGTTGTTTGTAGACTAATGGTGGGGTAGAGGTAAAAAATTTAAATTCATGTGCGGTTAGACAATTCGCCCTTAGGATACCGTTGGTTGATCCCTTATCAACCCGACTTACTGCTCCTGGATTGAATTTTTTTTTGGGGGGGGGGAGGGGCTCTCTCACTCTCAAACTGTGAACTTGTGAATTAATTTATTATGCCACTCTCCTGATAAAATTATTGACACTTACCAATGTTGGGTGACTGTTTTTAATAGTATTTTATTATGAGTAAACTTGTGCTTTGAAGATAATCTGTATACAAATTTCTTTTCTAGTTGATTGCCACTGGTGCACTCTTCCTTGTTGTAAAGTCTAAAGAGATAGGTCGTCCTTTGAACGATGTGGTGAAGGCATCTTGTGAAATTCTTCACAAGTAGGAGCTTACCATCTTGTCGTACATGCTCTCTGTTGTGAGTATCTTTGTCTTAGTTTTTACTTTTTATTATGTTGAATTAGACCACCACCAGCTCCTGGTATATGATGTAGGATAGCTGTAAAAGTGATTGTGAAAGAAATTAGCTATTGCATTTCGTGTGATGTTTGTTGTTTAGGGCTGCTGGGTCTCAAGTGATAATCCCATTGATGATTTTCATTTCTTTCAAGCTTATTGTGAGAGATAAGAATATGGCCTAGGGAAAAAGATTTAAGTAATGTATGGGCTGCACTTCACTCCAGATTACTAAATCACATACTAATGGTTTTATTTTGTTCTTCTTCTCATTATATTTCACTCCCGATGATTTTGTTGTTGTGTGAGTTATGGTACAACGAAGAATGTTTAAGAACATATATTTATCCATCTGCATTTGCTTGATTCAGTCAGTTCTGGTTCTTGTTTGGATCAGTACCTTCAATAGCTGGCTTACATGGCGACGACTCTTGCTTAGTATATGCGGGGGGTTCACCAAAAAATTAAAGTTTTTAGTGTGCCAAATCCACACCATTATCAGTGACAATCTTAGCTTGTTGGCTTTGGTGTTTAATATGCTTATAGGTTGAATTGTTAAGTGTAGATTATTTCAGCTCAGCTTTTCGAGTAGGATTATCTCAACTGGATACTCTGTCCAAGACTCCAAGGCATAAAGTCAGGCGAGCCTCCTCAAAAACTTCTCCAATTAGCAGTAGAGCACTGACTGCTTGTGATTAAGTTCACTTTTCATTGAGAATTCTTTTGACTGTTAACGAAGTCATGAAGATGTTTAAGCAACAACTCCCTCCCGAAACGTTTACTAATTTGACTCAGATCGTTGGATAGCATGTCATCCGATTTAGAAATCACACAACCGAATGAACAAGAGCTTCAGGAGGTATTTTTCAATTATGACAATCACTTTGAGTTAAACATCTATTCTGGCAACTTAGTTTCCTGTACAAATTATTGAAATTGGAGAATATAAGAATGTAAATTCGTTTTTGTGTAATGAGTTGTGAATTTTGGAATTGTGAATTGGAAAACTTGTGTTTTGGATGGAATTGTTACTCGATAAAAATATTTATGGGTTTGATTGGGGAAGAAATTGAACTTTACTCTGCTGTTCAATCTAATTATCTAATAATGTTAAATTATTAAAGTTTGAAATTGAAGAAACAGGAAAGAGTGTGAATGGGGCACCGACTATTGTGGATACGGTTCATATAGTGGCCAAGATACTTTTATCTTAATATAATAATATTTATTAATTTTATTCTTATTCTTATTGCAGGATGATGAAGATAATGTTGGAGTAGCAAGGATTGATGATGTTTCGGGAAACATGTAGGACGATGTAATTGAAGATGATCAAAGAAAAAAATAAATGATCTTTTAGAGATCACGTTTATTTAGGGAGAATATGTTATATCGACCATTGAGTTTTTGGAACAACTAATTTTTTGTTTTGAACAAATTAGTTTGTTTTCAATTGATAAATATTATGGATCATTTTTTACAATGATCCTTGAGAATGTATACTCATTTATATCTATAATATGGTTCTAGTTTTTCTTTGTTTACCGTGTTTATAAGTTTTAGTAAAAAGTTACTATGAGACAGCTAGATAGATTTGAAATAGAAGTGCTACAAGATGGAAAGCCAACAAATGAAAAAAGTGTTACCTAATATCTAGTAGTGTGTTATATATGGTAATGTAAAGTGATACGTAACATCTAATAAAGTGTTACTATAGTTCTAATGGTTATATAAAAAATGCTACAATAGATGAAAAAGTGTTATATAAAACATCATAGGTAGCACTATAAAAATGTTACATTAGTTCAAAAAAGTGTTACATTAGAAAAATTTGAGTAACACTTGAAAAAGTGATACACTACGATTGAAAAGTGTTACCTTAGAGAATAAGTAGCATTGGCAGATGTTTCACTTTTAAAAGTGTTACTTATTCCCTATAGTAACACTTCTAAGCCTTACAATAACACTTTTAGGTGCTATCTTAGGCCAACTATGCACTATTTGATTACTCCTCCACCCTACAAGTCTTCTCACCGGCGCATCACTTGATCTTCTTTTCACAAGACCAAATCATCTTAACGATTTTCCCTCATTTTTTCTTTAATAGTGGCAACTCCAACTTTATCTCAAATTTCCTCCTTTCTTAATCAACCCTTCCTTGTATCATACGCATCTCCGCCACTTTTCCACTTTAACTAATTTGTGAGCCACGTCTCATCGTGTTCTCCATCCTTTTGAAAATAAATCGAAGGTTTCAGAAGACGTCCGATCCTTGAACCACTTTGTCATCCAATGTGATCTCCCTTGCCTTGCTACTTCTAACCCCACTAAACTTACCCTCCAAATACTCTGTCATGCTTCTGTACAATCTAAAACGACGAGCTTCTAATATATGTCTTCACAATTCCAAAACCATGAAAAATAAATTTTAAAAAATTGGAGACCGGATCAACTAAAACTTGGACTCCGCTCGGACAAGATCAAATCTTTCAAATCATTCTAAATTCCCAACCGCAACAATTAGACCTCCAATAATTTAAAATATGAATAATGGTTAAAAGGTCGTTCTTCTTGTTGTGGTTAGGAGCGCAAGCGGAAGCAAATTTAGTAATTGAGAAATTTGGATAAAATATAGAGAAGAAGAGTATAGTAAAAGATACACACAATTTAACGTATGAAAAACCCTCTAAATAGAGGTAAAGAGCTAAAGGATGACGAGCACCATAATTTTACTACTTTCTCAGTTTCAAAATAGATGATACATTTCATGTTATCAGTCTTGCCAATGCATTATTTTAAACAATAATATTTATAATTATTAATAAGTAAAAATCATAAAAATTAGATATTAAAAAATACATATTGAAATGAATCTAACAAGATCTCACATGACTATGTTTTTCCTAAAATGTAAATCATCAAAGCTATTCAAAGTTTAAACCTTGAATAGTAAACACTATGCAAATGTACCATCTATTTTGAAACGGAGGAAGTATAATGAAATAATGAAAGTACAAGAGCCCTTAATTATTAGGGTGAATAATTCAAAATGTATAGTAGAAACACTCACTATAAACTCATTATGAGTAATGAAAGAAATTGTGGAATAGTTTTGGAGATTTAATACAAAGAACCGTATTGGGAAGGCTTATGCAATGGCGTGTAGTCTCTAGATTTTTGTGTATGTATTGTGGTATCTCCTAAATGTATTGTGTGTATTTTTTTTATAAATATAATCTCATTTATAAGTATGAGATCATATTAATGTAAGAAGAAACCCTTATATAAGTGGAGGGGGAAACTAAGGATCCCACTTTGCGAAGGGTGAGAATCTATTAGAAGAGGGAGAGCCTCAAACAAACGAGTTGGCGAACCCATGATCCTCAACATATCATGTGTATGGAGCTCCTTGTTATCTTGAGTTTTAATGCCAAGTGAATTTATAGTACAAGAAACCTTGGAGGCCAAGCATATTTGCACTAGCCTGAGCCCAAGGACATGGGTTTTAGCCTTGGAGGTCAATAGGTTTTAGTCTTGAAGGTCAAGGGTTTTCATGCTTTGGACACCAAGGAAACAAATTTACGAAAAATTAGTAATTTTTCACAAAAATCGTCACAAAACGAGAAAATACATTTTGGTCAAAGAATATGGTCAAAGTAATTGGAGTAGTGGTACCTTGGTGAAACTTGATAGTACGATGTTAAGTAAATGCAGACCACAGGAGTTCAAGGATTTCAGTTACTTACATATTGTATTACATATATTGGGTGAAAATTATATATTTAGAGTTCACATTTCATAACCATTGAATACAAGTGGGAAAAAATGTTATTTTGAAGGGTTTTTGTTATCAAAAACCATTCATAATAGATCTTTTGTGGGGAAAGATTTAATTGAAAAAAAATGTTACGGATGACCACAAAAAATAGGTTAATTGTGGGATCAAACCTACTTAATGATTTTTGGCTGTTTGGTAGTTTTATGGCATTGTCTTTCTTTTTCCCACAAAAAAGTTTGGTCGTCCCCCCTTTTGTCGATGTCTTACCAATTTTAAATACGTTTCTTTCTGTTTTGTCTTAACTTGTATGCTCAAAGAGAGAAGGAAGGCCAAACTTGTAGTCGAGAAACGAAAGTGAATGCGTGAAAATCCTTATTTGATTTTGAAATATGGATACCATTTTGAGTATCAATCCACCCTGCTTTATTAATTTGAGAATGAATTGTTTCATTAACTATATTTTTCATAGTTTTCGCGCATATCACGTGCATTTGACGCTAGTTTTTACTAACGGAGGGAGCATCCATTTTCCTTAACTATTATCACATATGGCCACTTGTGACTTATTGATTGGTCGAACATGGAGAACTTGGTGATAATATCTCGTCTCCATCAAGAACTCAAGGCACATACACTCCAATCATCTTCTATAAATAGGGCCTTCCTACCCAGCCCTTCTCCACCCACCAAACCAGAAACATTAACAAAAAAAAAAATGGCACAACACTACCTTCTCCTCCTCCTCCCTCTCGTGCTCCTCTTTGTCTCCCCTCCCACAGCCGCGAACTCCGTGATTCTAGACACAGACGGGAACCCACTAGAAACAGGCTCAAGGTACTATGTCCTCACTTCAGGGAGGGGAGGACGGGGTCGTGGCGGCTTAACTGCCATTTCCCGTCCCCTTCAATTATGCCCTATGTACGTAGGCCAACTTAGCAACTGGCAAGACGAAGGCATGCCAGTGAGTTTCTACCCTGCTGATCCCTCACAAAAAGAGATCACTGAAGGTGTGGAAGTCAACATTGCTTTTGGCGGACCAAACTACTGCAGAAACCAAGGTGTGTGGCAGTTCGATAGACCCTACATCACTACCAACGGTGTTATCGGAAATCCGGGTTTCGACACCTTCCCTAATTGGTTCAAGATACAGAAAACCGACGAGTTCGGAACTGGGTACAAGATACTCTATTGTTTCGTAACTCCTGCTCCTGCTAATGGCTTAAGCGCCCGTGATAGCTGTGACCAGCTTGATGCTAATATACATCGGTTTAATAGGGTGTCCTTGTTAGGTTTGGCACCCATTGACAATCCTCTATCCTTCTTTGGATTTATATTCAAGAAGGCTACTACTAGTGCTAGTTACTTTTAATTCTTATTATTGGCCTGGTACTTGCCACTTATCTATCTATCTACTTTTTAATAAATTGATGTCTCCTTTATCGCACCAGTTTACTGGTAAATGGAGGATCAGATCATGAAGGTTGTACCAACAACAATTAGATGTAACTCTTGTAATTGCTATGCTACCATAAATGGATCAGTTTGTTAGCAAAGTGCAAAACTATACGAATGAATTCCGTCCTTTTCCTGAATTTTATATTATTGTACCATTCACTTTTTTAAATACTAGTTGGACCACCACGTGTTACGCACGCGGTAGCCAACTTGAAATTGTAACGAAAATATTAAGTAGATTTTACGATAAATTTGAGGTAGAAACAAAAATATTTATATGCAATGAGATAACTACACATTAATTTAATAATTACCAATAATAACAACGTAATATTACTCTGTTGCATGGCTTCTAAAATAAAGTATATTGATGGAGAACAAAAAAATATAGGGTATGCACTTCATCTTAAAAAAAGTCTCAAGTTAAATAAGTTTTAAAAAGTCATATTAGTTTTAATAATTTTAAATGGTTCCAATAAGTTTTAACTGATCTGATACCTTGTAAAATAAGGTTGGATAGGTTACAATAAGTTCAAATTGGTTTCAATAAGTACCAATAAGTTATAATACGTTCAGAATAAATATGTCAAAGAGAACGCAAACTTTGATAGAGTGACACAAAACATATATGACTAATAAAAAAAATTCATAATGAATCTATAAAATACATGGTTAAGAAAATAAACAGTTCAATGGACCGAAATAATTGAAAGTAAGTTGAAATGAAGTTTTTTTTTGAAGACTCAACACTAATTTTCCAAGGTCATTTTGCTTTCCCTTACATAATTTTCAATTTGATCGCTACCTATTGTTATTGCATTTGATAGCTGCCTTCTTTCATTTCTTCCTGCAAATTTAATTTAGAGATAGGAACCTGCAAGGATAGAATTTTATATAAAAGCTATTTTCTTTCGTTACCTCGACTTTAGTCTTATAGAACGCACAACTTTTTAGGTTGAATTTATTTCTAATTTATGATTATAATGTTTTATGAATTTGTATCCACTATTAGCTAGTGACATATACCTCGTTTTTACTTTGGTTCTTCTTATAAAATCAAATTGAATTTTTTATGATTGTTACTTCATCCGTTTCACATAAATTATTACACTTCTTGTTTTCACACATACCAATGCAAACTTTTGAGCGTTAATTTCTCAAGTTGTGTATATGTAAAAATTATTAAAAGTCGATATTAATTAGATACATATCAAGACGAATCCAATAAGATCTCACATGACTATATTTTTCCTTAGATATAAGTCATAAACGATGGTTAAAGTGAAATATGTGAATAGTGTTTAGTATGCAAATGTAACATTCTTTGTAATACGAAGGTAGTATTTCATAACAGCTCAAAAGTCTAAGTCAGATTTCGGTTCGATTTGGTATCTAGGTTTGTCTTGTAAGAGATCGTCTAAGTTTAAATTAAAATTAGGCAACGACCCAAACCCAATATTGTTAGGAGAATTGAATAGTGCTGGGATAGAGTTAAATGAAATGAGTGTTAATAGAATGTGAGCTTAGATTGGTCTAATTTTAAGTTAAAATTAGAACGCCTCTTTTAATAGTTTATGTATATGCATATCGCATGCCAACTTAAAAGTTAAAACTGCGTGAAAGTAGCGATTAGGTTCCTAAAGTTTGCTCGAACGCATGATTAAGCCAATTAACTCATTTTGATAATTAACCCCAAAACTTTAGTTAAATTCAAAATCCATAAAATTTATCCAATACAAAGTCATTAGTACCATAACTAAACTGGTTATACGCTATTTTCATACATGCCTTTAAATTACTTTATTTTTCTTTCTTCCTGTTTCTTATCGACTGCTTAATTAAGCTCCCATCTCCATCTCCAATAACAATTCAACATGGTAATTGTATCAAACAAGTAGAAGAAAGAGGCAAAGTTCGAATGTTGCGATTATATCTCAAATTTCTTCACAAAACACATACCCAAATGGAATTCGTTACGGAATTGAAACTCGGTCCAAGATCAACCACCATTATTGGTGACAAGTTTAAGAAAAGAAACGAATGAAAATGAAAACTTTGGGGAAGAATTAATAGTTGCAGATGAAAATGAAGTAGAGATGAAATAAGATTGGAAGAGAGAGATGTGATTGAGGAGGTAAGAAAACTGACGCAGAGAAAGGAATAGAGAGAGAGATGAGAAGACAAAGGGAATACAAACAAAGAAAAAGAGAGAAAGAAAGAAATAGGAAAAAAAAAAAGGTGGCGTGATAATGACGGCAAGGGACATGGAGGGGATTGTTCGCATTCTTGACAGTGTAGAAATGCCATTTTAAGCCAAACCTGGTATTCCATTTTTATAGTAATTTTCCATGTATCACAATATATTCAGCCTATTTTCACAATATATTCAGCCTTTCACCACTTACACTAATTAATGAGTAAATCCTATGCTTACTCTAGGTCAAACATAATGACATTTCTCAAATTTCAAAAAAACAATATGTACGTACATAAATTCAAAAGAGAAATATCCAGCTGAATGAAAAGCTACAACATAACATAAAGAATGTTTTAAATGATGGAACTAAGTCCCATGCTCTCTACATGACCCTTGAAAACTTTAATTTGCATGCCTTTTGCCAAGGGGTCAGCAATCATTGATCCAGTACTAATGTGTTCTATGATCACTTTCTTTTCTTGAACACGTTCTTTTATGGCTCGAAATTTAATGTCGATGTGCTTACTTCGACTTCCGCTCTTATTGTTCTTAGCCATGAAAACAGCAGCTGAATTATCACAAAACATTATTATTGGTCGATTGATAGAATCAACGACCTTAATTCCAGATATGAAACTTTTCAGCCACACACCATGTGAGGTAGCCTCAAAGCAAGAGACGAACTCAGCCTCCATAGTTGAAGTAGCAGTTAAGGTCTGTTTTGCACTCCTCCAAGAAACGGCACCATAGGCTAGCATAAACACATATCCTGAGGTGGATTTTCTTGAGTCAATGCAGCCACCAAAGTCGGAGTCAGAATAACCAACTACTTGGAGATTATCAGTTCGTCTATACATAAGCATGTAGTCCTTAGTACCCTGAAGATATCTTAACACTTTCTTTGCAGCCTTCCAGTGATCAGAACCTGGATTACTTTGATATCTTCCTAATACTCCAACAGCATATGCAATGTCAGGCCTAGTGCAGACCTGGGCATACATAATGTTTCCAACAGCTAAAGCATAAGGAACGTTTTTCATTTGTTCCTTCTCAAAATCATTCCTAGGACACTGGTCCAAACTGAACCGATCACCTTTCACAATGGGTGCTACACTTGGTGAACAATTTCTCATATTAAATCTATCAAGTACTTTGTTGATATAGGTCTCTTGAGACAAACCCAAAATACCTCGGGATCTATCTCTATGGATCTTAATGCCAATGACATAAGATGCCTCACCCATATCTTTCATGTCAAAGTTACTAGAAAGAAATTATTTCACTTCATATAACAACCCTTTATCACTGGTTGCCAGCAAAATATCATCCACATACAACACCAGGAAACAAATCTTACTCCCACTGACCTTATGGTACATACATCGATCCATTATGTTCTCTTCAAAACTGAATGAAGTTATCACTTGATGGAACTTCATATACCATTGGCGAGAAGCCTGTTTCAATCCGTATATGGATTTATTTAGCTTACAAACCAAATGCTCACCCTTTTTAGAGAAGAGTCATCAGGTTGTTTCATATAAACCTCTTCTTCTAAATCACCATTGAGAAATGTCGTTTTCACATCCGTCTGATGTAACTCATAGTCAAAATGAGCTACTAATGTAATAATAACTCGGAAGGAATATTTCTTTGACACAGGAGAGAAAGTCTCTGAGTATTCAATTCCTTCTCTTTGAGTGAACCCCTTGGCAAAGAGTCTAGCCATATGTCTCTCGATGTTTCCCATGGAGTATTTCTTTGTTTTAAAGATCCATCTTGGCTTTTATACCATCAGGCAACTCTACGAGATCCCAAACTCTATTTGATGCCATGGAGTCCATCTCATCTTTCATGGCCTTCATCCACAATTTAGAATCTCTCGAACTGGGGGCTTGAGAATACGTAATTGGGTCATTGTCAGCTTCATCAACACAATCTGATTCTTGCAAATACACTTCATAATCATCATAAATAGTTGATCTCCTCATTCTAACAGATCTTCTCAAAGGAAGTTGATCAAGGTGTTGATCGTTCAGATGCTCCTCATGTTCTTCGTGATCTATTAAATTGTTATCAACATTGTGTGGAGGTCAGCATACGACATAAGGGCAACGTAGCGAGCCTATTTAGTTAAGGTTGTTTTCTCCCTTACTTGATATGCCGTTGTGTCCCTAATACCCATTTGTGATTGAGGGGTGTGAATGACAATCAGCCTATCACTTGAAACATCACTTAAATTAGGGGGCGGAACTTCAATGTGATATGTTTCAGAAACAATGTCTTGAATTTGATTACTCCCTTTTACTAAGTCATTCTCAAGGAATTTAGCATTTCTTGATTCCACAATTCTGGTGCTGTGAGATGGACAATAGAACCTATAACCCTTAGACTTCTCAGGATATCCAATGAAATACCCACTAATAGTCCTCGGGTCACGTTTCTTTACTTTCTTGTGGGTTATAGACTCTTACTTCGGATTTGCATCCCCCAAATGCGCATATGCCGCAAACTGGGTTTCCATCCTTTGAGTAACTCAAAAGGCGTCATTGGGACAGCCTTGGAAGGAACTCGGTATAATATATATGTTGTTGTTTTAATAGCTTCAATCCACAAAGATGGTGGAAGTTTTGCATTACTATGCATACTTCTCACCATGTCCATCAAGGTCCTATTTCTCCTTTCAGCTACACCATTTTGTTCCGGGGACCAGACATAGTATATTGGGCAACAATCCCATGTTCTTGAAGAAATTTTGCAAAGGGACCTAATGCTTGTCCATTCTGAGTGTATCTACCATAGTACTCTCCACCTCTATCTGATCTCACGATCTTAATGTGCTTACCACATTGTCTGTCTACTTCAGCCTTGAACAATTTAAAGGCATCTAAAGCTTCATCTTTGGAACGAAGCATGTAAAGATACATATATCGTGAATAATCATCAATAAAGGTGATGAAGTATTTCGGATCTTTATCGTTCATGTCCGCACAACAAATATCCGTGTGTATGTTATCTAATAGGCTTTTAGCACCTTTCTTAGACTTGTTAGTTTGCTTTCCCTTAATGCAACTAACACATGTCTCAAAATCAGCAAAGTCTAGAGTATTAAGTACCCCTTCCTTTACCAATCTCTTGACTCTTTCAATGGAGATATGTCCCAATCTCCGGTGCCACAACATAGAGGATTCTTCATACACAATACAACGCTTTAAACCATTATCAACATGCAAGGAACTATGAGCAATATCATTTTGCAATTTGAGACGATATAATTATCCATCAGACAAAATACCATAACCAATAACTTCAGAATTTCAAATTAAATTAAAACAAGAGTCCGAAAAATTAAAGGAACATCCAAAAGGTTTAAGTCTTGAAACTGAAATCAAATTTCTAGAGAAATTTGGAACATAAAATGTTCTCTCTAACTGCAAAATGAAACCACTACTTAAATTTAGGTTGCATGTCCCAACGGCCTCTACATGCGAACTCATCTTGTTGCTAGAATAGATTTGATGTTCACTGCCCACTGGTTTCCTTAGGTTCGTCATACCCTGCAAGGTATTCGAAACATGGATTGTAGTACCAGAATCAATCCACCATGTATTATGATTAACATTAACCATATTAGATTCATAACAAACAAACGCAAGAAAATTACCTTTTCTTAAGCCAAGCCTTGAACTTCTCGCAGTCTTTCTTCATGTGTCCTTTCTTCTTACAGAAGATCGAAACACGAATACCCCTTCTTAATGGCCGGATTAGCAGACATCTTTCCCTTTCCCTTATCCTTAGTGTAATCCTTCTTTTTCTTTGCAGAAGTAGTAAGGTTCACCTTTTCACCCTCCTCCATCACCAATCTTCCCTCCTCTTGAACGCACATGGTCAGAAGTTCATTAATTGACCATTTATCTTTATGTGTGTTGTAAGAGACCTTAAAGGGGTCATATTGATGAGGAAGAGTGCATAAAATGTAATGGACAAGGAAAGAATCAGATATGGTAACTTCCAAATCCTTAAGTTGAGCTGCAATATCCCTCATGCGCATGATATGATCACGCACTCCTTCAATCTCAATGAGTCTTATGGATGAAAACTGCATAATTAAGGTGCTAGCAAGTGCTTTGTCAGAAGATGCAAACTGCTCATCGATGGCCTTAAGAAGTTCTTTGACTTTGGTATGCGTATCGATGGAACCACGAATACTAGCACCGATTTTGGTCTTTATGAACATGACAGAGAGGTGGTTAGACCTCTGCCATTTTTCATAAAGAGCAACTACATCTGGAGTACTACTTCCAGTAACGCTAGATGGTTCGTCTTTCGGAATAGCATAGTCAATGTCCATCCATCCCAAGTGCAGTAGCACCCTCTCTTTCCACGCCTTATAGTTATCACCCTTTAATTCAGGAATGTCACATTTGATATCAGAAATATTGCTAGATAAAACTACTGCAAAATACAAATAAAATCATGCTTATTATCAAAATTGAGACTTTTAACATTAATCATGTTTTACCAATGTAAATCATGCGAAATACGAATCTACACATAAATCTTGCATGTGGGCTAAAGTTCTTCTCAAATAGATTAATAATTACCATATGGTGAAACTATCAAACTGTATCGGTTTATTAATTCCTGTGGGACGTTAAAGAAACAAAATTCAATACTTCACCCTAATTAATTGTTCAAATACAATAAAATTTTTGTGGGTAAGTTTTATCATATCATATACAATTAATCACAACAAAAGTTTAGTTTCCACATGTGATTCCAATAATAATAATAATAAATTTTAATAATAAGAGGTGATGTGGCTACTCCCTAATTAATAAAATTTTCAATCACTCAACTTTCAATTAGTTTTATATACTATATACAATGTATATAATTATTACCATTGACCAGAAACTGAATTGGTCTAAATATAAAAACATAGCAATATGATAAAACATAGTACTACACGAGGACCGCTAACATATGATATGAATTATAATATAGCAGTAAACAAAAAATTAAAAAGAAACCTCACACTTAAAATTGCAAAGACTAAAAGCAACAATGTGAGAACTGCTAGTGTATCATATCAAGTTGTGTTGTATCAAATAAACACTGCTACAAATTTGATAAAGGAATTTTGATAATAAAAACACCTGTGCATTGATTCCCAATATCCTGCTCTAAAGGTAGGTTGTAACCAACAAAAAGCAATATCAAAATAAACCAATTGAAATAAACAATTGTTATTTATCCATCAACATAGTGGCAAGTATAGCGGCAAGAATAAAAAATGAACAACAGCAATTCTTAACCATGTTTGCAGCCATTACAAAAGGAACAGCAAGAACTCTAGCGGCAAAAGGTATACGAAAAAATAAAATAAAAATTAAGATCCAAAAAATCAAACACAAGGAGAGGAAACATGGCTCTTGATACCAAATATTAGAATAACTAAATTCATACAAGATGAATATATATAAATGCGGAAATTTAAGGAATTATGCAGTACCTCCAACAATTGCACAAATTGAAATTTTGAGATGAAAAAGATCACAAGCGCTTGTCCAAAAACCAACGCTTTATCAAACTGTATGAATATACCCAGAATAGTTGCTGAATCGTTCTTCCTCTAGTTAGATGGTGTAGAGATTTTTTAAATGAAGTGGATACAGTGACCTTTTCCTAAGAGATGAATAAGGTTATTTAAAGGGAGTTCTACCATCAACAAAACCCTCCTTTTGTAAACGTGATAACGTTATGGAGAAGATCGTGGAGATAGTGGTTAGAAGTGGTTGGGCTTAACAGAATCCAACTAGAGATAAAGGTGGGCCATATTAATTAATTAGTCAATTATAATAAATTATTAACTAATTAATAAAATTCCAACATACTTTACTTCTTATTTGACAAATTTTTTCTTATGGCTTCATACCCGTGCAATTTGAACGAGAACTTTTAGTTTTTTCCATAAATTTATATTTAAACTAAGACCACTTTAAGAAAACTTCGTCACTACAAAGATAAAGGGTTAAGGCAACGGCTGAAAAATGTTGCTATATATACTAAAAAGGTAAGTAGTATGGCAATGAGTTATAAACTGTTGCAAGAAGTGGCGTTGCCTTAGGTAGTTAATTGCACGCAACATATTTGTGACTTATTCCAACGCTTCAGTTTAACTATTGTAATAGTTTTCTATAGCAAATAACATTTTTTTCTATTGCAAAGGACATAACCTAGTGCAATAGTTTTTCATCACTATTTGGCAATGCTTTTTGTTTTATGCAACACTCTCTTAAAACCTTAGACAATGATTTACAAATCATTCGAATTGTTTGACCGATCTTTGGCAACAAATGTTTTGTCTAATGCGACACTATTTTAAACTTTAGCGCTACAATTCTATCAATTAAGGGCATCAATCTATTTGGAGGAGAAATCTTCACCATTTTTTTGTAAGAAAATGTAGGGGTTGGTGACGAGTGTATTGATGGTGGAAAGAGGGACATCCAGAACTTTCTTCATGGTAGTGACATGAAAAGCAACACTAGCCTCAGTGTTTTTTATTCGAGGAACACCCTTCTGATATCTAAGTTAGCTCTACGATCACAGGTGCAAAGTCTCTGTAAAATCTTGAGTGCAAAATATATGTGTTTTTTCTCAATGATAGTGAACATACATATCTCATGCATGGGCATGAGTATTATAGTGTGGACTCAGATAAGTTAAGACAGAGGCTATTTTTTAGCTTTTGATCCTCTTTGGAGATTGTGGGCCTGTTTCATTAAGATCTTCGCCCATTTCCAGATCAGACACTAATTTCTTTATTCTTCTTTGAGGAGTTTGTTCAGTTGTCTTTCCCTTGTAGGCTCTGGTTTACCTACTCCACCTGTTACATTTTGCTCATTGCAGTTTGTTGGACAAACCCATACAATTTGCCCTTCAGCCCTATTGATGCGCTTGGCAGAGCTCTGGTTTAATTTGGGGAAGGCTTATACCTAATGGGGGGTTAAATGAGAAATCTTTGACTTTCCTCCTGCCTTCCATGACTCGTTTCCTTTTTTCCACCCATTGGGTGCGGCGTGTGTTCAACAAGGGCAATTACTTCATTTTTTAATTAATGACAATTTGAATTTATGAGGACTAATGATGAATTTGTTTTTCCACTTCTCCCTCATAAAATTTTGAATTTTTGTTCATTTGGAAACTTTTAATGTTTGTTTCCACTATTACTGAAATTTATTTTCGAAATATCCTTTGCTTTCTTTGTCTATTTATGTGTAAAAAGGAGTAAAGTTCTTTGTTTTCATATGCATTGTTCTCTTGTGGAGTTGTTTTTCCCGCTTTGTTCAATTTTCCATTGGGTTCTACTGTTGTCGTCCTTTATGGCTTCACCCATTTCCCTGTTTATTTAGATAATTCTCTTTCCTTAAGCATTTTTACCCTTGTTTTCTTATCTTTTATGTCTCGTTGCCTTGTTCCTTTGCCTTTGTTGATTTTTTTGCTTCAATGGCCTGTATGGCAAACATTGTCAAGGCATTCTTGTCATGGGAAATTTTGTTCTCTCTCTAATTCTTTTGTTCTTTCTTCGCATTGTTGTGTGTCCTTTCCCCCACTATGTCGTTCTGCTTCTACCTGAGTGAGGTTGTTTATGCTTTTACATTGTTAGTTATTTCTAAGGTGTCGTTATGTTGAATGAGAATTCCCTTTTCTTTCTTGCTTCACTCTTGTCCGCCCCATGTATCTTCTTTTTTGCGCTTGTGCAGAGGAAGCAAGCTCAGAGTAGGACGGATAGTGTGTTTGTTGTGATCTACTAGGGCCTAGTTTATTCGCGAAAAATTTACCACAAGAGTTCCTTTTTCACGGTTTCTTTTCTCCCATCATGTGTATTCGTACCCTCAGTTTGCTTGCTCTGCATTTGTGCGGAGGAAGCAGATTCAAAGCGGATTGAGTAACACGCTACTTGTTCTTCTCTTTATTATGATGATTTCAACTGGGAAGGAGAGTTGTTCTAGGTTTTTTGTATTTCTGCCCATACTGATTCTTCTAATTCTTATTATGATGCCTAGTCTCATTCTACATTTGTTGACACAGATATGTCTACAGATACGTCTACAGACTCCTTTTGTGCCGTGGAGCTTGGAACAATGAGATTAGAAATGATGACACTTGGGTGGGCCCGTTTTGATCCTTGGTTCTTCATCTCCGCGCATAATCTAGGCCACGAGGCAAAGAGGACTCTTGCTTCTCATGTTCGCAATGTTGAGATTCCTTTGATTAACTTGGCTATAGAAATGGCTACTGCTCTTGGTGCTTATAGAACAAGGCTTATCCTTATTTTCATGAGAAGATTTACCTGCAGTGCGTTATTTTGTAGAGTATAATACATAGCAGGTATAATAGTGGGCAAATATATCAGTACATAAGAACTGCACCCTTCTCCGATCAAACGTTGCAACTTGATAAAATGTTTCTTTTGCAGTGTGAAGATAAGCACTGAAATTTTCTATCAAAGGCAACTTTAAGAGCTATTATAACGCTTTAATGGATTTTCAACCAAGCGTTGCATTTGAATGGACAAAGTTTTGCGTTTGATCAGATGAAGCGCAAGCTTATGCAATGCTTTCTAAGTGTTGTAGTTGATCTATTGCAATGCTTATATACACATAATGCAACTCTTTTAAGGGTTGTATTACCCTTAAATGGAGTAGCGTCTCATAGAGAACCGAGTGTCCAGTTCGAGAAAACTAGGACCTAGTCCAGGCCAACCAATCACAAGCATGTTTCCAAATTCGAGGAACTGATTTTGACTAGTTTCAAGTCCGATTCTAGGTGTGTTGACCAGGTACTCGGTTGTGCTCATCTTTAGTTGTTCACGTACAAAAAATAATAATTGGCGGCACACAACACACTTTACAAAGCGTTATTCTTGGATAAGGTAAATTATAGGAGGACTATTAACCACTTAAAGGAAAGGAAAAGAAAGGGAGAGAAAAGAAAAGAAAGGAAAAGAAGAGAAGAGAAAAGCAAGTAATTGTAATTTCCAGTGTTTGGTAATTGTGGGGGATTTCAGAGAAATCGCATGTTTGGTCAGTCTTTAATAAAGGAAATAAACGGAAAGGAAGAGGAAAAAAAGGCAAAAAGCCTATTAGCTGTATTTCCTTCCGAATTCCTCCGATTTTGGGAGGAAAGGAAAAGAAGGATTTGAAGGTATTCTTTTCCATCCACTTCCTCTCATTTTCAATCAAATTCCTCTTATTTAATTTTACCAAATATAGGAAAATGTCTTTTTTCCTTTCTCTTCCTTTTTCTTCCATCTAAGTCCCCTCTACCAAACACACTGTTAATAACCCTTCCTAGACGGTGGATTAGAATAAGTGCAGATGCTATTTTATAGTCTTGCTCGCAAAAAATTACGAGCGCTGGCACGTCACTCGGCTCCTTGGCTCACTTCGGTTGCAAAGCTTTCCCCTTAAGCGCATCTCTCAGCAAAAAAGGGGGTGTATTAGTGGTTGTAAAACTTTCTTTTTAGTTATTAATAAAATTTTATTTGCCAAAAAAAACTCAGTGTTAAAGTTTATTTTACTAATTTTGATTATTTATGTTCTCTGGTTCTCTTTGGTTATACGGACTGATGAAGTGGTCCTATCTCGTGTTTATTTTATTAATTTTGAAAATTCATGTTCACTGATTAGCAACTAAAATGTACAAATATTTATCATAGATTTCCTCCCTTGAGTTGACAAAGTGGTCCTCTATGGTGTTGTCGCAAGCATTACTAATTAATTGCTACTAGTACTCAAGGAGTTAACTTTCCCGTTTTTCTCCTCATGGTGACATAGAGGGCTTGATGAGGGTGTGCAAAGAGTTGAACATCACAAGTACCAAAATTGTATGGGCCCAATAAATACTTTAAAAAATTCTACTTGATATCTAAGGAAATCACCCTTGTTTTCAACCGTTAATAAAAATTATGTGATATATTCTTAAATTTCCATCTTTCCGTTTTAATACTCTAACCTTCCATAGTCATTTGTTATAATTAGGGGACCAATTACTTGTTAGCACCGGGGCACCAAAATCTTTAAGACGACCATGCTACATATGACATATTAATTTATGTCCACATGGCAATGATGCGACATATATGACTTAAATCATTCAATCATCTCTTCAATTGGTCCTCCAATAATTTAAAATTTGTAAAAATGTCAACAGATTATGACTTAAAGTTCATTCTTTCATTATGTACAACCAAGTAAAATGCACACGAACTAAGCAGGATAAAAGAGATTGCGGTTTCGCCAAAACGCCCATATGCTTAACGAAGGTATTTCATTAAAAAGTAATTAGCGCACGTATATATACAAACTACTAATCTGACCATCACCAACAACCACCAATATAATTGCACCATCACCACCGCTGCCAAAAACACAGTCGTGCCACAGGCAACCCACTTATGCTGCCACCACCGTTGCCAGCCAAAAATTTAATTGTCGACAATTTTATTTTCCGACAACACCAAAACATGTTTTGGTCGTAACGATAATTTCGATAGTGAAATTGGTCTTGGTTAGGACCATATCTTTATTCGAGCGTTCCACAACATTGAATGCCCCCTTTAATTGGTATTAGAAAAATGTTGCTCAATGCAGGAAAATATTCATATTGAGCTATGGTCATACCCAAGACCAATTTCACGGTCCAATATAGCTATGATCGTCAAGGGGTTGTCCAAAAAACATTGATGATATCTAAAGCATCAATTTGAAATTTTCATATAATATAGTGACATGTTGTATTGTAGCATATAAGTCCGTATATCACAAATACCAAAAATATAAGATAAATTCTGAATTTAATATTATAAATTTGGAAGGTATTAGTATGATTCTTGTATTGTATAAATGTCTATGATACATGTACTAAAGTTATTGTTGATGTGGACCAATTCATGGCTCAAATTTATCTATTATGGTATTCTTTTTTTTTGAGATAGAAACCATAAAAATATTGGAGTGGAGGAAGGTGAAGGTTGTACCAACAACAAGATGTAACTGCTTTGTTGCGATAAATTGATATGCTTGTTAGCAAACAAAAAAATAGTAATTAGGGCTAGGCAATGCTTTGTGATGTATATGTTTTATACTTTAGTACTTTAGGACAATTAAAATTTTGTGTAGAAAGATGTTAAGAAATAAATTATAAATTAATAGTTTTATTCATAAATGTAATAAAAATTATTTTTTCATTGAAAACACATAATAACATTATTAATATTGATAGGATTTTTTTGTCAGAAACAAGATTTTATAACCAACACTTTGTCAAGAACAACCTGTTAAAATTTTCTGGTAAAATACAATCTTAAATGTTCTTTTTTTGTTAGACACAATCATTTTCCATTTTCGAGGATTGATTATGGAATCCCACTACATTATAATGTAGATGATATATAGCATGTTATGAGGTTGTTGATTTTAGGGTGCAGTGAGATACCACAATCAACCCCCGAAAATGGAAAAAAGATTATTGTTTCTCGCAAAAAAAAAAGGAAAAATTGTCAAGAATAAGTCAACCTTTGCGTTGACTGCTTTTAACAAGTCAACCTTCGTTTATTCCAGTAGCAAGTAAACCTTGTAACCACTTTTCTTTTAACAAGTTTTTTAACCGGTGACCTAATCAACCTGTAAACCCGCTTTTAATTCCCCACTTTCCATTGACCTCTTGACTTTCTCTCTCCCCCTTCTTCTTATTAAAACTGTAAATCTCCATTAATGTCAATTGTTAAGCTCTAAAAACATCGAAAAATTCGAATTCAATCTTAGTAGTAATTAGATATAATTCTCTTATTTTTTCACTCAATTAACCTCATTTGTGTTATAAATTTCTGGGATTCATTGACATTGCTAAAGATTCCCCTCCTTTCTAGGGATTTATTGACATCTTCTTCAAGCTTAACTCTTTCTTTTTTCTCAATTTTAAGCTGGAAATTGGAATTCTGTTTGGCTAGTACCCGATTCTTTCTGGGTCATCGTATACGTGCTCAATTTCTGCTGGGTCATCGAGTTTCCGCTGAATTGTTTCTGGGTTATTGATTTCGAGCTCGATTTTTTTAAACTGGGTCATTGATTATTGGGTATATTCTAAATAGTTGTTCAGAGTGGTGAGGTTTTTTGGTGGGAGTGTTGTATGAAAGAGTGAAATCTGATAAAAGAGAGAGATAATGAGGGGAGTGACTTCATCAATTTATGGAAAAAGGTGTTTTAGTTTAGGAAAGAAGCGTGGTTATGATGAAGTTGTCTTTCGTTCTCTTACTTCCATGCTTAGATGAATTATGACATTATTGTTCCCATAGAAGAAGAAGAAGAAGAATGGAGGGTTTTAGTTTTCTTGACACTTTTGCAGAGAAATGGAAGAAAATGATACCAAACATTGATCCTCCCGTGTTGAAATTGACAATTTTCTGCAAAATCGAGCTTGTTGACAATTTATGGAAAAAGACCTCGCTGAGAATTTGAGATATGGAGGAAAGAGGAGAGATAAACTGAGGTGAGTTGAGAATTTCTGATGAGGAAAATGGAAATGGAGGTGAAGGTGTGGTGGTGAGGGTGAAGTTGAAGATGATAAGAAATCTAAGAGTGATGATGGTCGCCGTAGAAATGTAAGCAAGAGGTGGTCGATGACGCCGGTGAGGCGTTCGATGATGGTCGCCGTGGAAATGTAAGCAAGAGGTGGTCGATGACGCCGGTGAGGTGTTCGATGATGGTCGCGGTTTCAGGGTGAACTAGAGAAAGAGGGAGGCAGAGGCGAGACAGAGGGGAAATAGGGGTGAGGGTCTGAGGGAGGAAGGGTGGGGGATTTTTTTTATATATATATATATTTATTTGGAAATATAAATTCTATATCTTAAAATGTACAATAAAAAAGTGACATGCGTCAATTTTACCTGTTAAATAAGTTAACAAGAGGTGTAGCCGGTTTTGACTTGGTAAAAGCGGAGGGTATACAAGGTTTACTTGTTATTGGAATATCTTTAGGTTGACTTGTTAGAAACGGTCAACGCAAATGTTGACTTATTCTTGACAATTTTTCCAAAAAAAATAGATTGAATTTCGCCAGAAAAATTGTAAAAGCTTCTTCTTGACAAAGTTGTGGTAATAAAAGCTTGTTTCTGGCAATTTTTCCAAAAAAACTAATGGTGCCATTATAATTTCTAACGACAAGATGGGATGATATCTTAACAAATACAAAAAAATATTGATACAACCCTTCATGTTTACCATCTCCATAACAACACTTTGATTATTATTGTAACACTAATAGTCATGCTACTTAATATCAGGATGGATTCCAAATGCATCATAACAAAAACATATAAAGAAGTAACAGTGAAGACACACACAATTTATCTATCAACATAATAGCTGAATACAAACAAAGTAACATTCAACATTCACTAACATGATCCCCAATAGTCATCAACTTTTTTTTCTTGTAAATTACTGCCATGAAAGACTAATGTCTAAATAATTAGTTGCCATTTTTACTAATTACACTACTATTTCATAGTTTGACCGGTCAAACCATGTTTAACATTTTATTAAAAAAATTATTCAATTTTACAATATTTTAAAAATATATGTTTTTATTATATGACATGGTATAGACACGTATTTCAAGATGACAATTAATCGCGTTTTCGGATTGAATAGGACGTAAGTCGAGTGGTTGGGCACGTACTTTGAGACGATTTTTTTGGACTGAGGACGATATTTTTTCGAAAAACGGACACCGTCGTGCACCCTTTATGGGCACGAATCTCAAGAATCCCTATGAAACGAGTAGATAGGGTTTTCGGGCACGTACTTTGAGATATATTTTTTTGACTGAAGACGACGTTTTTTCGAAAAACGGGCATTGTCCAACGCCCTTAATGCGAACAAAAAACCGGTCTCAAAAAACGTGCCCCAATATCCGTCTTGTTCGTATCTCTCAAACCAGAAGTCCATTTGGGGAATGGGACCTATCGTTGGAAACCCTTGAAGTCAAGATTCCAACCGACCTGAAATTTCTTGAGTACCGATTTGCTATCAAAAGTTATGTTCAAAATAGTGAATATGTGTCAGTTTTGGCACTTCTTTCACTAACTCTTTGCTTGATTCTAACTCAAAATTGTCCGAAACTGATACATTGTGATTCTTGTGCAATTTCATCCTTAATGATTAATAGGCTAGATCTTTGATAATCATGAACAATTTGTATCAAAATAATCTGAAAATCAACGAAACACGCAAACAGTGAGTAGTAGAGCAGATCGAACTCATGTAAATTCATGCCATTATACACCAAAATGCTCTAAAGGGAGTTCTAAATACAATCTAAATGCATCAAAAACTATACATCAATGTGTTACATCAGCGAACGGAAAACCGGTCGTAGATGAGGCTTTCTCTTGTAGTGTGTTTTGATCTCTTTGTGTTTACTTCGTTTTCATTATGATTTCATCATGGAAGCAACATCATGATGCTCATTTTTCATTTGAACGTCTCTAAATGAGCAAAAATTAGACATATAAAGGTGCAATAAGAAAAAAAATAATAGCCTTGGGTGCACCATACTCGTGGTACACCCAGATGTCTAATAAATTTTCAGCTTCTATAATTATAAAGTAATAAAATAAATTAACAACAACAACAACAATAACAATAATAATAAGGTCAAATTGCGAGAAACCACCTTTTAAAATCATGATTTTGCGAAAAGAGACCCAAAATAAATTTTTGTTTCTGAAAACAAACCTCGAGGCAAAAAACTGGTGTTGACTCAAGCATTGACTCACCCCTTTTCATGTCAACCAACTTAAAAATTGATATTAGCACACTCTAATTATTTTATCCCTTCATTTATGTTTCAGATTAACTATACCTCTAAAAAAGGGTATTTTAATGCATGAGGTTTCTTTTGACAAACAATTTTTTGTTTTAGCTTTCTTTTCGCAAAAACTGTTTTAAAAGGTGGTTTCTCGCATTTTTTTTAATAATAATAATAATAATAATAATAATAATAATAATAATAATAATAATAATAATAATAATAATAATAATAATCTGGGACTTCATGTGTGTTGATCTGACTGGGCCATCGCCCTTGACACAATCTGGGATGCCTGACTTCGTGCCTGGCCGTGTGGTGATTGATGCCGGACACCGCAAATGCGTCAAGTATAAGGCTAAATGTGCGACAATTGGATATGGTTTATTACCTTTCTCATTCTCTTCTTTAGGAGAATTAGAGAAGGATGCTGTCACTTTGCTGAAGCGGATACAAAGGTTCTCCATGTCTCAAGATATTGGGGCGGGGGCTGCTTCCCACATCTTTACTAGGATTAGTTTGTCTATAGCTAAAGGAGTGGGGTCCCAGATAGTATCTCGGCTTTCAACTAATTTTCTGTAAATTCTTTGAACTTGTTTGAATAATGATAATAATAATAATAGTATCAAGTAATGTAAGAAGAAGATTTGTGATGGTCATTTTATTGTGTCAGTTAAAGTTCTTTTCTAAACTGGTGTTGCTCCTTAAAATGATGTTGTGCTTAGGATTTAAAGGCTAAGCACTCTTTCAAGCCTCTCCCTCCTTGCCACATATACCTATTGATCATCGTCACCTCATCAGATATCCAGCTGTTGTTTTACACAGGCTGAAAACTTTTCCTTATGGCATGTCTTATGGACGGGATGCTTTGCGTACTCAACACCTTATGGATTGCTTGAGTGGAGCTGTTGTAGCTATTTCTGATGTGTAGTCTCCTCTATCACCCAAGTGGTGAATCTCTTTCTTGATGAGAAATGTCCCAATATGTTGGGTCAGTATATTGCTAGTAAAATTATCACTCCGCTTGTTAAGTCGAGTGGTGGTCTTCGTCTTATAGCTATGGGTATTGTTTGGAGGCGATTGCTTCCAAACATTAGTGCTGTTATGATTGGTTATTTTTTGGACGGTTATTTAGATGATCTACAATTTGTACTTGGTGGTGTCGGGAGAAGGTTAATGCCGGGAGGAGGTTAATGTCGTGAATCGATTAATTGAGGATCATGGAGGTTATGTTGGTCTTTTGATGTTGTTGGTGGATTTTGATAATGCTTTCAATTTAGTAGATCGAGAGGTCATGTTACAAGAAGTTTGTCTTCGTTGTCCTCCTATGTCAGTTGGGTGTAATTCTACTACTCTAATCCACGTAGATTGTATTATGGAGAACACACTCTATGGTGATGTCAATGGTGCAGCAGGATGATCCCCTTGGCCCTTTGCATTTTGCTTTGGTTTTAGATTCCTTGGTATGTCAAATTAGAGACACTTTTAACCTATGTCTGCAGGCTTGGTACTTAGATGATGACACTATTGTTCGTGATATATTGGTTGTGGGGAAGGTTTTAGAGTTAATTATAGAGGACGGTCCTCGTTTTGGCTTAACGTTGATAAAACTGATGTTTTTTTGGCCTAAGGAACACCCTAGAAGCAGGCTTGCAGGTATCTTCCCGCCTAATAGTGCTTCACCTTTGCATGTTGGTAAATTACTTGGTGGGCCTGCCAGTTGAATTTTGATTTCAGAAGTGAGCTTGTGATGAAAAGAGTGACCAAAACCAGTGTGCTTATGGATACGGTTGCTAAAATTAATAATCCTCAATGTGAGTTATTGCTTTTTCGTGCTTGTAATGGAAGTTCAAAACTTTACTTTGCTATGAGCACATGCCTTACTCATGTCTTTGAGTTAGTCGAACGTTCGTTTAACATGGTTCTTCTTTCTACTACGATCCTATTGTTACCGCTTCCGATTTATGGTTTGGTTTGACAATGGAGGATTGCCAAATTATTGAGGGGGGCTTGTTGTCTATTCTGCAGGTGATCCCTTTCGTCACGATTGCAATATGCTGGCTTGATGACTAAGCATCTTCAACATGCTAGTGTTGTAGCATCTGAACTAACTTTGATGATGCTTTGAGTGTTTAATAAGACTATGGCGACTGACTTTTTAAGTAATCCAAGTGAGATAGCTGCCCCAGAACTCATGAAGAAACTGGCATATATATATTTCACACGAATTACTAAAACTCCAAAACCCACATTTTCTTTATCTCTATGAGATATGGCTTAGGGGATCAAACTTCTCACTGGCTTAGGGCGATCCCTGTTTCAAGTTTAGGACAGACTACGAATTGTAAGCCTTATTAATATATCTTATGTAACTTGTTGGGTGTCCCCTTATTTTCTATTTCGAAGCTGTTACAAGCTTACTCTAGGTTTCTGTTGGGGATATTTATGGAGACCAAATTGTATTGTGTGATGGTATTATTGGTATTAATAAACATCGACATAATGTTGTGCGTGATATCGTTGTATACGTCTGCTATCAGTATGTGATTTCAGCTAGTAAGAAAGTTAATATTCGGTTGGGCGTTGGGTGTGACAAACCCCTACGTCCAGGTCCAACGGACATGTTACTCTACATTTGGGAAGAAGGGGTTGATGTGTGTGTTTATCTAACTGGGTCATCGCCCTTGACACAATATGAGATGTCTGACTTTGTCCCCGGTCGTGTGGCCATGGATGCGGCACAACACAAACGAGTTAAGTATGAGGCTTAGTGTGCGACTATTCGATATGATCTTCTCCCTTTCTCCTTCTCTTCTTTGGGGAAATTAGAGAAAGATATTGTTGCCATGCTCAAGCCGAAACAAAAGTTCTCTATGGCTCAAGTTATTGGGGCACAAGCTGTTGTTCATATCTTTATTAGGATTAGTTTTGATATAGCTAAAATCAAGGCTACCCACTAATTTTTTGTAAATATTGAGTTTGTTTGATATATATAATAATACAACCAGCCTAATGAAATAAATGCAACAATTGCACTTTTGACATTATTCACAGTTTTAACTTTGGCCGTAATTTGTGACTTATAAATAAGGAAATATATAGTCATCATGTGGGGTCTCGTTGGATTCGTCTCATCTAGTAGTTTTTTATGATCTAATGTTTATAGTTTGGACAAATATATAATTAGAGATATTAATCTTTAAAGTTTTGTCCTGGCATGCGTGCCCAACCAAATTGTTTCGTTTATCTCGTTACGGAGGAAGTAATAATAATTGCAGTACAACATAGAATGATAAAAATAATTGAAGTAGTAATGATCGAAGTAAAGTTTTTCTATTGCTAAAGGAGTGGGGGCCCAGATAGTATTTCGGTTTCTACTAATTTTTTGTTAATATTTTAAGCTTGTTTGATAAATAAATAATAAGACCAATTTGCACAGAACCACCTTAAGTTTTCCATTATTTGTAAACTCCCACCTTTATGTTTTTTTTAATTATAAATTACCACCTTAAGTTTACCAAATGTTTATAAACTCCCACCACTTAACGGATTTTGCCAAACTCCGTTAGTGGTGGGGCCCACACCCTTTATTTCTTTTATTTTCCCCTCCAAACAACTCACTTTGACTATCCTCATTTACTTTGACTCAACACAACTCATTTTCCTTCCCCCTTATTTCCCCTATGTAGACCTCCATAAATGGAGTCAAAGAGTTCAACCCCCTTAATTATCCTAACCCCTATAATCCCAGCAAAAGAATTCAACAAATGCTCAGATTTAACCAGAGAAAAAGAATTTGAAGACAGAGATATCAAATCCTCCACCACTAATGCTCAATCTTCCCCATAAAAATTGAGTTTGGGTTCAATTATCTTCCCCAATAAAATCTGAAAACAGAGATATCATATCCTCCACCATTAATGCAAAGACTCGTTTGGCTTCAATCAGATTGACCAGCATCTTTGCACATTCTCTGTAAGAACCAACACAAAATAAACTAGTCAGAATTTCCAGGAACAAATGGTTGCTGCCAAAGCCAGACTCATCCATGGTTGCTGCCAAACTCATCCATGGTTGCTCTTCTGAATTATGGCTCTATAAACAAACAGAGTAGCAAAAAACTCTTCAATGAGAATTACCTAAATTTTCAGAAAAAATCGAAGCTTTATAAGCTTTGCTCCTCCTAAAATGGGGGCACAGAAATGGAAATAATGTGGGGGAAGATGAGTTTGGAGGGAAATAAATATATATAGGAATGGGAAATGAGGAGTTTGGAGGGTAAAAGAAAGAGAGGTAGAAGGGATTCAATGAAAAAAACAAAAGAGAACTGCATGAGGGAGAGTAGAGAAGAAGAAGAAAAAAACAGAGGAAGAGATAAATGAATGTATTGGAAGGAAAATGAATAAAAAAATCACAGTGGGCCCAACCACTAACGGAGTTTGGCAAAATCCGTTAAGTGGTGGGAGTTTATGAAGGTTTGGTAAACTTAAGGTGGTAATTTATATAAAAAAAACATAAAGGTGGGAGCTTACAAATAATGGGAAACTTAAGGTGGTGCTGTGCAAATTTTCCTAATTATTATTATAATAATGATAATAAAAATAATAATAATATCAATAATAATAATAATAATATAGTAACAATAAAATAATAATAATTTCTCTGTTACCCACATTGTATATCTGTTGCCCACTAATTTATTGTAAGATGTATGATTTTTTTTCTCTTTATAATAATAATAATAGTAATAATAACAATAACAATAATATAATTATAATAATAATTGTAGTGCAACATAAAACGATAGAAATAATAGTACCTCCTTTAATTCCATGTAGAAGACAATATATAAAAAATTCACATGTTCATCACTTTATGCTCGACGCAAATATCACACAAATAGATAGACAATTAATGAAAATAATTCACTCTTTATCCATAACATGTTATTCCGAGAGGATAGCAATCAAGATACTCTGACTGGAGATGAATCACCTTCGTTAGTTGCTCTCCTCCTAGGCTCCTAGCTCCAATTCACTTGACGACAAGATAAATATATGCGCATCCAACAACGATTCGGATCTTTACACCATTTCATGAAATCACGAGTATATGGAGAAAACATCCGATAGACGAAAAGAATAAGTTTGCCTAATGGAATGAGAAATTTCATGACGAAAAATTGGTGCATGATCACTATCAACAATGAGCACATAGCCAAAGTAACAAGGGCGATCCATGGTACCGTGTTGAAGGTCGTTGCGTACACACCCATCATGAAAGTCAAAACAGTTGTATAGAATGCCCCTTGGAGCAATAATATGCTCATATCCAGTAACACCACTGATTTGGCTTTGTTACCAGTTGTCAGTATCCAAAGGAGACAAAACAAGACCATCATAGATAGACACATAGCTAATACGTCTGACATCAAAAAAACTTGGAACGCTGGCTGTCTCATCAAGATCGGAACTCCGGTGTCTTGGTTTAGCCCACCGGGTACAGTAAATGCTGCTGTAAATGTAATCGTCGTTAGAAGAGCAGCGATTACACCAATCATGTTCACGTAATCCTTTATTTCTGTTGTAGGAATACCCCACACACTTCGAAACCCTTGCAGTGCGTATTCCTTTGCAACGAATTCTTCAAACTGTAATTGACAAAAGCAGGGTAACAATTAAGTTAAGATTTTGCTGGTCATTCGATTCACATAGGGGATGGAAATTTCTAGCAAGAAGTTGAATTTCATATAAAATATGTACCCCTGTTCAAATTAATGGAAATTTCTGAAATGTGTTTGGTTGTCAATATATGCAAAAAGTTCCGTAAGAGTTTCCAATTAGCAAGTAGAGAGTAGGTTAGCAACGTTCTTGCTTTTGCAAATTTTTTGTCAACCAAACAACTTTTATTTTTTACTATAATTCATGGAAATTTCTAATTCTTATGGTTTTTAGTGGTCAACGAAACAACCATGTAATGTATGCTAGCACAATAGAGAAAACACTATACTTTAGAGCTTTCACATTAAAACTTTCTTAACATGTTTTTGGTTTTAACTTGTGATGATTTATTCATATTAAGAAGATACATCATTGGACCTTCATATATTTCTATAAAATTAAATAACTAGAATGCATGCAATTGTGATAAGATTTTTTTGAGATATGTCATAGGATATACTTACATAAGCAGGAAGGTTAGAAGATCCTATTAGATCACCAGGGGTGGTACCCTTATTGTCTTGCAACTCCAGAAGTTCCAACTGCCATTTCTTTCTTTCTTCCCTTGTCATAGTTTTCGTAGATGACTTATATGTGAGGAAAATTTTTGCTAGGCCAAAGAAGCCTTTCTCAATCTCCAAGTGCAACGGTGTCTTGCCGTCATTATTCTTTAACTTGAAAATGTCTTTCACAAACTCATCTTTAAACAAACGCACATATTTATTTTTATCTTCTTTCTGGTATAAGGGTCGAATCCCAGCCAAGTGCCAAAAGGTTTGTCCCTTGTTGTCCTGAATTGTTGATGAATCTTGGCAGCTACGACATAGCTCGTTCACAAAACTATCTTCGACATTGTGAAAGTCATTGGCAATTTGGTGCCAAATAGTCTGGCCCTTAGAGTCTTGGATTGTGGCTGATGCTGCACAATGAGTGAAAAATGGTTCCCAGTAGTCCTTCTTACCCTCAAACTCGGTTACTATTCCCTGTTTTACAAGTTTGTGCCATATAGTCTCGCCCTCAAAGTTGGTTATTTTTGCTGACTCGTGGCATTTCTCACATAGCAATTTCATAAAAGCGGGATCTACACTATAAAAATCCATTGCAATGTGGTGCCAAATAGTCTGGCCCTTCAAGTCTTTGATTTCCGCTGACGCTGCACAATGAGTGAACAATGGTTCCCAATAATCTCTATTTCCCATAAACTCAGCTGCCACTCCCTCTTTTACAAGTTTGTGCCATATAGTATCTCCGTTAGCGGTAATTTTTGCTGACTCGTGGCATCGATTGCATAGCTCTTTCATAAAAACAGGATCGATGTTGTCTGCGTCAATGGCAACGAGGTGCCAAATAGTCTGGTCGTTACCATCAGGTATTGTTGTTGCCTCTGCACAATGAGTGCACAATGGTTCCCAATACTCACTCTTGCTCTCAAGCCTGGAAAAGACTCTCTCTTTTGCAAGCTTGTGCCAAATGGTCTCGCCATGAGAGTCTCTAATTTCAGCCAATTTGGGAAAATGTTTACACAATGAAGAAAACAACATAGAATTGCCCTTTTGAAATGTTGTTAGCAAAAGTAAACCGTCCTCATCAGGCGAAGAGGCCGCTTCAATATCCGCCTTGATCATACTTTGTGCTTCGTCAGTAAAGCCCTTTCCAGGTCTGGATAATCGTGTGAATTCTGCAGATGGAATCAACATGATTAAGATAAGATTACAATGACACACTAAAAGGACAGTTTACGTACAACTAAGGCGAAGTTAGCGTATACCCTTTTTTTTATTACTAATTAGATAGTTGACAATATAAAACATACTTCTCTGTTTCTAAATAAGTGACACACTACTTGTTTTCACGTTTGCCAATGCATTATTTTAACCATTAATATCTACAATTATCAATGAGTAAAAATTATAAAAATTGATATTAAAAAAATTCACATTGAGACGAATCTAACAAGATCTCACATGAATATGTTTTTCCTAAAATGTAAATCATTAAAACTAACTAAAGTCTAAATTGTGAATAGTAAACACTATGTAAATGTGTCACTTATTTACAAACGGAGGAAGTATTACAAAGCAAATTAGATGTATTGTTATGCTTGTACTTTTTTTTTTTCTTTTTTTAAGGAGAAGTGGCCCGGACCCCGTACGGGTCCTATTGGGCCAGACACTTGAGAGTAGAGGGGAAGGGTAAGGGAAATCCCTACCCTCAAAGTGCCTCTAGTGGGGATTGAACCCCCAACCTTGAGGTTGGAATAGTACAATCCTTTCTACTATACCAAGTACTACTTGGTGTTATGCATGTACTTCACAGGGCAAATAATGATAATTTATAGAGTAGAGAAGAGAGTAAATAAAATATGGATAAATTTTACATTAAACATGTTCAATTAATCTTAATAGAATAATTAAGAGCTTTTTATAGACTTGCAATATAAGCAACTAACCTAAAAGTTAAAGAAGTAACTAAGTACGTAGTGGAGAACATACATGACCCACACCACATACTCCATAACTACAAACTAATAAATAATTTTAATTATAAATTAGGATTTTTTTTTTGTCAGAACTACCTCTTAAAGTTGTAAAGTTAAGAAAAACCACCCTTTATAATTTTTGTTGTTAAAAACTACCTTAAACCACTGATTGAGTTCCACAATAATTAGAAGGTAGATTTTCACAACTTTGCAACTTTAAAAGGTATTATCTGACAAAAAATAAGCAACTACGCATTACTAGCGACTACTCATTTTTGATAGGGAAACCATTTGACTACTTTTGATGCTCAATCCAAACCACTTGCAATGTTCCACTTGACATCATGTCAAATTCACTATTAGAGATATATTAGGATACTAAAGATATGGTGAATATCTTTATGATATATTAGTAGTTAACATATAATATTTTCTTAGAGAAAATATTATCTTATGATTTATTTCCAATAAATATTAGGAATAATATATCTTTTAAAGATTGTTTTCGAGTAGGAGTCCATATGTACTCTTATATATATTGTAGTCATGGTTCATTATTCAACCTAATTTAATAAAATCATCTTGTTTCTCTCCTCCCATAAACTTATCATGGTATCAAGAGCGGGTTAGATCTTGGAAATACGTACACAAATCTCTCCCTGCCGGTGGGTTAGAAAATTAAACCCACCGGTGGGATTCAATAATTTTCCTACAAAAACACAAATTTTCACTCAATATCAGTTGCTTCCGCTACCTTGTTTTGTTTGAATCATGGTCATTGTATTCCAGTTTCCTCAAACACACTCTACACATTTATTTCCTCTTGATTTGATGTGTTGAGACTTATGGTTTTCTTGTGATGTCACGCATGATAGATTATTTATCGTCTCTCCATGTGTCGTGAGACATGGATTTATTGGTTCTCCTTGTACCATAAAACATGGATTTATATTATCGATTCTCCTTGTATTGTGAGACAAGGTTTATATGATTTGAGCACAGTTTTGCTCTGGAAAAATCAATGGATTTCAGTTTAGTTTTTCTCCGAAAAACTATTATTGAATTGACAGGTTCGAGAAGAATGACGTTCCTGTTCAGATGATAGTATTGAGTTCGACAAAAATGTTGTTCCAGTTATACTGCAAATTGAAGGGTTCGAAAAGAATGGCGTTCCCCGATTTTGCTCATGAAAAAAAAAATATATTGAAGACGACAACACTAGATTTGTGTATCGACTTCAGCGAAAACAAGTTTCAGTTCATCCGATTGATCTGCAACTGTTATTGAGTTTTTTCCTCCAATCGCAGCGTTCGTCTTACTGCCGTTGCGATTGCGGGAGGGTATTAGAGATATATTAGGATACTAAAGATATGGTGAATATCTTTAGGATATATTAGTAGTTAACATATAATATTTTCTTAGAGAAAATATTAACTTATGATTTATTTCCAATAAATATTAGGAATAATATATCTTTTAAAGATTGTTTCCGAGTAGGAGTCCCTATGTACTCCTATATATTGTAGTCATGGTTCATTATTCAACCCAATGTAATAAAATCATCTTGTTTCTCTCCTCCCATAAACTTATCATTCACCTTGTTCACATTTCAATTTGTGATGTATATTTTATCACCAATTTTTTTGTTGATGCACATTATCAGTAAGTATTCGGGGAATTTTCGCATACTTTATTTCTAGAATTCGTTTTGGTGTTTGTTTTTTAACCCTGTCATAATACTTCTTTGGTCGTTTTATTGTTCATGCATTGCTATTGAAACCTAAGCACAAGCCTACCCTTTTATATGAAAATTAAACAGTTCTTAAGAGATTTCAATCCTTGTTCCATATGCACGAAGTTAGGGATCGTTATGTTAATATTGGGGGACGCACGTCATCAAGAATCTGCACTGGAGGTGAAAAAAATTCATTTGTAAGATAGTGGCTCCTACACCACGACACAACTCATTCTTGTAATTCAGCTTTTCGTATTTGTTTTATGCAGCATTATGTTCTACAATTTACAAATGAATTTATTCTGATAAAATTATGTCTAATTCACAAGGTAGTTTCTTTAATGATTTGTCAAAGTTGGAATCGTTAGATGGTTCAAACTATAAGAGGTGGTCACAACGACTGTTAATGGCCTGCGAATAAGTAGATCTTGGCTATGTTTCGTTCAATGACCCCCAAAGGAGAAATCGACTAATACTAGTACCGCTATTGTTATTCCTAGACCGCAAAAGAGAAAACAAAGAAAACTATTGTCCCTAATGGGAAAATTAGTCGGGAGATATTTTGAAAAGGATAGTAAGATGGTTAGGGGGAACCTACTGAATAACATGATAAATTCCATTTTTAACCTGTTTGTGGATGTAGAATTTGTAAGTCTATTTGGAATTCTTTGAAAAAAGTATGATGTTGCTGTCGTCGGAAAGATTTATTATGTTGTTGGTAATTGGGTTAACTTTAAACTGGTAGATAATTGATCAAGATCATGAATATGAAAAGTTGGTTGTTGATCGAATTGATTGCTCAAGATATAAAACGTGTGAGTTTCTTCAAGCTCATGTGTTGATTAAAAAGTTGCTTGATTCCTAGATTGCTTATTGAAACCAACTCAAGCATAAGAAAATGTGTTTATCTCATGAGGAACTTAGTAATCACAAGAAGATTGAGAAGGCAAACAAGTTGAATAATTCCACTACCTCAACTCCTAATAATGTGGTAGTTAAGGAAAATCTCTGAAGTTTGGTTCAGGTTATGAGAAACCAGAATGGAAATTAAAGAAGATTAATGGAAAGGGCAAGAAGCCTCAAGGGAAGGGAAAAGAGGTGGAAAGACAAAAAATAAATTGAGATGTTGTTTTCTCTACGACAAGCCTAGTCACTATCATGCAACATGCAACAAGAACGATAGGGTCAAGAACAAAGAACCAATCCAAGAGTCAAGTAAACCTTGCTCAAACAGAAGATCGATGTCATAGTTGTATGAATGAAGTTAAAATAGTGGAGAGAAATTATGAGTGGATCGTTGACACTGGAGCCTCTCGTCATTAATGTGCCACTAAGGGTCTCTTTATGGAGTTCGAGAAGGTAAATAGAGGCGAGCAAGTGGATATGGGAACCTCAAGCATCTTTGAGGTGTCTGGAAAGAGAAATATTCTCCTAAAGCTGGCCCCGGGGGAAATTTTTAGCTCTGCAACATGTTCTATATGTACCATCTCTTCATTGTAATTTAACTTCTGGTATTTTATTGAACAAAGTCAGAGTAAAATTAGTTTTTGATGCTGATAAAACTAGTGTTGACTCGCAATGGCGAGTTTATTGGGAAGGATATCTTAATGCTGGTTTATTTGTCTTCGACATTGTAATTCATATTTCAATGATATAAGATTTCTTCAACTGCTTGGATAGAGTATGTAAGTCTGTGGCATAGTCTTTTGAGTCATGTGGGGTTTAGCTTAATAACTCGATTGAGGAAAATTAACTTGCTACACGATGTGATTGATGATGGAATCAACAAGTGTTTATGATGAGGCTATGTTTGTGAGAAAGTCATTTGAATTGTTACTAATAGGGTGTTGGAACTATTATAACTACCGCACACTGATATGGCAAATTTCATGAATCTTAAGAGCAGGGGTGGAAAGAAATACTATATAACCTTCGAGGATGATTTCCCAAGATATTGTAGTGTATTTCCTGTTAAAGTCTAAGGATCAGCCTAAGCTAAAACTCTATAAAATAGAAGTTTAAAATTAATTAGATCCCAAGTTAGAAAGGCTTAGGTATGATCGTTCTGGGGAATATGGGTCTAACTTCCTTAGAGATTTGTGTGGAAAAGAAGGCAAAAATTCATGAAGTGTATGCCCCGTCAGAAGGGGATAGAAGAGAGAAAGAATACGACACTAAAGTAGATGTCGAACGCAATGCTTCTAAGTTCTAGTCGGCTTAAAATATCTAGGGGAAGCTATCTTGTTTGTGAATCATATTTTGAACTGGGTCAGAAGAAGTTAGATAAGAATCCATTTGAGTTGTGGCGAGGTTTTGTCCCTAATCTCAAACTTATGAAATTTTGGAGGTGTCTAGAGAAGGTGGGTTTACCTTCGTTCAGAAGGACTAGTACGTAAAGGGGCTAGGACCTTTGATGATGTGTGCATTGGTTTTGCTGAAAGTACTGCTGCTAGTAGATTCATGATCACTACCACATTTAAGAGCTAATGTAACCTTTAACTTGCAACGTTTTTATAAAATCGTTGCAATAGAGTATCTAATGCAACGTTTTTTCATCATAGTGCAACACTTATGAGCTAAGCGCTGCAGTAGGATATTAAGTGTTGCCTTTGTCAGAGCTATTGCAACGATCTTGCTAGAGGCGTTGCATTAGGTGTAGTCATAAAAATCCAAGTGTTTGTTCACGTTGTTACGCGCAAAAAATTTGAGTGGCGCTTGATATTATTTTGGCCAAATTCAAAAGCCCCCCAAAAATTCCAAACACCCCAAAACATTCCCAAACACTTCAAGCCCCAAATTAGTTATTATTCAATCCCTTGGCACCACAACCCTGCAAACCTTCAGCTGACAGCAACCTCGTCGGAAAAAGTGAAGGGAGGGACGGTTGCGAGTTTGCGACCTAGCCTGCTGTGACCTCGAATTGCCACGGCCCTAATTCAACCCAGAAGCCACAAACCTCAAATAAATCTTCAATTTATTGAAAAGTGAGAGCCAAATTCTTCTTGGTGCTACAAGCTTTGTGGTTACCTTTATTAAGGTTGGTCAAGTAAGCGATAAAAGGTTGAATCCAATTTTAGAACAACCTTTATTAGTACATTTGTCTCTGAGTTGGATGATTTAAAGGTCATGGATTGTTCTTATTAATGGTATATGAGGATCCAAAAGCTTTTGATGAAGCCATGAGTAGTGCTGATGCAATGCATAATTAGTTAATTGGAATCCATCATGACAACCATCACTTTGGAACTTTTTGAACTGCCCAAAGGGAACATGTCGATCAATTGCAAGTGGATCCTCAATTAAAAGTCGATGATTGAGAGGACTTTGGAAAGGTTCAAAACAAGACTAGTTATGAGAGGATTCACTCAAAAATTTATAGTCGATTATTATTATACTTATTCACCTATAACTAAAATGGTTGTTATTTGTGTTTTATTTTCTTTGGCATCTTCTCATAACCTTCTTGTGCATCAGATGGATGTGAAGACAACGTTCCCGAATGTTGATCTCAAGGAGGATATATAAACGGAGATATCTCGAGGTTGTGTAGTGCCCGGAATGGAGCAAAAAGGTTGTAGGTTGAAGAAATTTTTTTATGGTCTCAAACAGGCTCCAAAACAATGATGGTATGAAAATTTTCATAAGACTTTATTTTCTTGGATTTTGATTTATTGTGAATGGATCATTTGCACATGTGTATTCAAAGGTGATAGTCTCTAATTGTGTTAAATGTTGATGATATGGTTTTGTTTAGTTATAGTCTTGATGCCATAGAGGAGACTAAGAAAATCTGTCTTCTAGGCTTGAGAAGAAGGCTTTGGGTGTATTTGAAGTGATCTTAGGGGTGAAAGTTTTATGATGCCAAAGGGTTCCCAATCTTATTATGTGGAGAAAATATTAAAAGACCTCAAATGTTCAGTTGCTCAAAAAGAAGAATGATAATGTTTCACATATTGAGTATACTAAGGTCATAGGTAGTCTGTTTTATTTTATGAATTGCACTTGTCCGGATATTTCCTACAAAGCAAGTAGACTTAACGAGTACACTCATAGTCTTAGTGAGGTTCATTGGGGTGCATTGAAGAGACTATTGAGATATTTGAGAGGCACTATGAATTGGGGGTTAAACATTGTACGGTTCATTATAGTTCTAAAAGGGTAATGTGAGGATGCCTTTTGGGTCACTGGCAGTGACGAAGTGAACTCTATTAGTGGGTATGTTTTTACCTCTGAATTAAAGTGTAGTTTCATGGAAGTCTTCTAATCAAACAAGTATTGCGAGGTCTACTATGGAAGCTGAGTTTATAGCTTTAGATCTTAGTACTCAAGAGGATGACTGGTTGATATAACTTGTTAACAAATTTTCCTTTGTGGGGGAGACCTGCTCCTCCATTATCACTGTCACCGTGACTCTCAAGCTTCAATATGGGTTGCCAACAACATGGTTTACAATGGCAAGAAGAGGCACATTCGAGTCAGACATGAGTATGTGAAACAATTTAATGTGAGTGATGTCAATGCCCTTGGGTTTGGGAGGTATGAATGGAATCTAGCTGATCCTTTTACCAAAATATTAACTATGTAGTTAGTATTAGAATTTTCAGGAGGAATGGGTTTGAAACCTATGTAAGTTATTGTTATTTTTAAATTCTATGCTAAACTTAATTATTTGATACTTATCATCATATCCTATTTGCTCTACTTTAGTAATAAGTTCTTAATAAATTGCATGGTTATATATTATTGAGATATTATCTTGTGATGCTCTGTGACTCACAATGTTGAATGTCCTATCCCTTATTGATTAATTAGGTTGTTCACTAAGTTCAAACTTGATGATGTATGAGAATCCATAGACCTTATTGATTTGATGGTTTGTCTAGTGGAATTCATGGTTTTCTGGTTTTCTTGATGAGGCTAAGCATTGTGGCTCTTAATATTTCCATATCCCAGGCACTACGCGGTCCATGGAGTGAACTTGATGGTTATATCGCTAGTCACTGTTGTGATATTAGAGTTCATAGCCATAATGATGGTTCTCTTTGAACTTAATGAAGTACGTGTTTTTGTAACCATATGTGGTGGTTTAATTGTTGTTGAAATTATAATACACTATGTTTTTGGTAAAGGTCGAACTTCATTCTTAATGAATACATCCTTTGTGGAGGTTGATGTGGGATTGAACTCAATAACTTTACCTATATGAGTGTGAAGGGTTGGCCTCCTTTTATGGTGGATTTGTGAATCCATCTAAAGCGCACATAAATACCAAGGTATATTGTTGGTCAAAACTGGAAGGATGTATTGCTTACTCCTCATTGCTATCGGGAGTTTCCTAAGCTCTAAGAGCAAGACATGTGTTTTCATCTCCTTTTTTTCTCCTGTAAGTTCAATCCCGAAGATACTTGTAGCTAAGGGGACATGGCATCTCATTATCATGTTAGTTTGATCCTTGGAAACTAATATGCAAGTGTCAAGCTCTACACTTACTGCTTTTTTTAGCCTGTTGTTCTGTTCACATTGGTGGGGGAATTGTAGGTGTTCTCTAAGACTAATGCTATAGAAAGTAGTTTGCGACTCTCTTACCTTACCACAACCCACACCCATTCGCCGAGAGCATGTCGCAAGGGTTCATCTCAATCTTATAGGACGTCACCACTCTCTGTCATTAGTCTTTTCACGCCGTGGTATAAAAACCTGAAACTCAGGTAGCTCTCACCATAAGCCTACCTATAGCACTTTAGCTCTTGCTATGTTGTCTTCTATGCGGTCTTCCTTCTACCCCAAGGAATAGCTACACTAGCTCAGTAAGGTTCGATGGTCACATAAAATACATGCCTTTTTTCGACCCGCGATGGGAATCGGAAAGCAATGTGTTACATGGTTTATTTTTCTTACAAGATCCACAAGTCGTGGTTGGTTTCGCCGCTCGCGGTAGTCGGGGAACTTTCAGAAACTATGTTTTCGTAATTCGTGTTGGCCTTTGTTTATTCACCCTCATATAAATACTTCTTTGGCCGTTTTTTTATTCATTCTTTGTTATTGAAACCTTGAAGCATAAGTCTACCCTATCAGTTGAGAATTGAGCAGTTCTTAAGAGCTTCTAATCCCTGACTCCAGGGCTAGGAGTTAGGGATCAAGAATTTGCACCGGAGGTGAAAAAATTCGTTTCTAAGGCGGTGGCTCTTATACCACAACACATCTCGTTCTTGTAATTCTAGTTTTATTTTTTGTTTTTGCCGTTTTTTTACAATTGTGACACTTTCAAAATGACGAAATCTGAAATTAATCCTAACACTTTATCTTTGGGAAAATGTTTCTCTCTATCTCTCTCCTATGACATGGGTCCCACTATTTCTTTCTCTCTATCTCTTTCCTGTCCAAAAAATGGCCTAGGAGTCCGTGAAATCAAAAGTGTCACCACTAATAAAAAACAGAGGAAGTATAAATATATATCGTGTGTTACAAATTTAGCGAAAAAACACATAATTTTTTTTGCAAAAAAAACCTTATATATCAAATTATACACCTTGTTGTCATATTTTGATAAAAAAAAAGGTCATAATTGTGGGTCATTTATATCCTATTTTCCCTTACTTTTGTTCATTGGATCTGGGTCAAAAAAATTAGGTTGACATGCATGATGTTCACACACAAAAAGAGAGGAAAAAGTTGAACGAAGGTTAATTTTTCGACCTTAATATGATAATAAGGCGTGTTAAATTTGTCAAATAATGACATATAAGGTCTTTGCCCATCAAAATATTTTAAAAAGTGTTTATTCACAAAACGTGTAACAAAATATTTTCATGCAACTCTTATTTCTATCAAAACAATTCTTAATCCTATCATACATACATCACACATGTTTTTAGCCTTGATATTTTATTATAAGGTCGCTCTCTGATCACTCTAGAAATATAAGATGCATTTCAAGTTGAAAAACTCCAATTGGTGGCTTTTCAAAATTAAAATAGGAAAGAAAAAAAACAATGAAGTATAAGAATGGCAAATGATCAGGCTGAAGACTTACCGATGGAACATCCGAAGAGTAGATGAATAGGCGTATATTTATGTTTGTTGGCATATTCAACCAACACATTATCAAACTCGAACAATTTTCGTGCCGCTTCAAGGTTCCCTATAATAAGTGCTTCGTGAAGAGGAGTGTTTTTAGCATCGTTCTTCATCTTCCATGGGGGGTTGAAATCTTTCGCAGTAGCCTGTACTCTAATAATTTCTGCAAAGAGGTCTAGTAACTCTCCTTGGAGCTGGGAGTCTGATAATCGTTGTGGTGGCGACAAATCTATGGAATTATCGTTGTATCGCAAATACTTGCCATTTGGATCTATATGATATTCCATATGCATAGGTATTACATAATTGTTTTGAAAATATTGATGGCCACCACGTTTTCGTTGCGCTTTATCCCTATTTCGCGAGACAATACTGAGCAGGGTATCAGGACGATTTCTTGCAAGAACATGAATCGGGGTGTTCCCTTCAGAGTCCTTTTGAATGATCAGTAAAGGATGACATTCTAGGAATTTTTTGATGATTTCAACAAAGTCTTCCCTTGTAATGTAGGTTTTATCCTTCAACTGCATTATTTGGTGAAGGACATTTTGTCCCTTGGTATCTCGTAAGGATGGGAAATGTATCGATCCCTCAAGCATTTTCCGTAGGAGGAACACATCGGCCTTCTTTGCAGCTTCGCAAACCTCTCTTGACATTATTATTGTGTTTTTCTCCTGCATGGATGTATGAGTTACATTACTTGCATATATATGCCAATAAAAAATGGATCTTATACTTGATAGTTTTTTACAAAAAGTATTTTGAATGAAATTTTTCCGCAAAATGGTTATCATATACATGTAATTGTTCGCAATTTGTATTTTAATTTCTTGTAAGAAAAGCGATAAAAACCGAGAAATAAAAACCACAAGCGTTATTTACCAAGTTCACAATCAAATATGATAACTATTTTTGAGCTGATTGACATTTGAAATAGGCAAGAACTGGATTAAATGTGATTCCAATGAATTCCTAATAAAGACTCTCTTTTTTCTATTGTACGTTACTAACTCTTTGTGTTTCTGATTAGCATTTTTAATAACCCTATAGTATAACGAGTACTTATGTTGTCCCACAATTACATACGGTATATTCCACTTCTCGAGTCCTTACATATTAATAGTGTAGTCGCTGGCTGCGTCCTTTGGTTTTTTATTAATAAACTATCATTCTTATTAACTTTTATGAGTAATGATCTTGTTTTTAGTAAGAAATTGCATGTTATTTAATTATGGGACCTACCAACTTGGAAAATGAGAAGTTTATTTAGGACAACCATTTAGGGAGAAGTGGAAAGTTTATTATAGGACGGAGGGAGTATATAATAGGTTAAACTATGCTTAATAGGAATATAAGTTTGGAAAAATTTGTGGGGAATAAGTTAACCTTTTCCAACCCTTCTTTTAATAAGTTAAAATTTGGATAATCTTGGTATCCGATTTTAACAGGTTCAGGTGACCAATTACCTGGAGAATAGGTAATTTTTGATTTAAAATTTTCTTTTTCTGTTATCATGCATTAACCCTTTAATCTTTCTTCAACCTCCCACCTTTCATCATCCTTGTATCGTCAACCAAATCCACCAACCACCCTCCTCCATAACCACCCTTCAGCACCCAACCCAACAACCACCGTCCTTCATAACCACCCTTCATCACCAAAACACCACAAACATGACCACCCCAACCCCACAACCACTACTTCCTGTTCCACCCAACCTCAACCACCGTTCGCTTCTCGTTGCACCCAACCCACAACTACCCCTGATTTCTGTCACACCCAATCCCACAACCACCCTTGCTTCTCGTCGCACACAACCCCACAACCACAAATGCTTCCCGTTGCACCTAACCATAGAGCCACCACTAGTTGCGGATCCTAAAGGGCAGATACTTCTAATTCCATCTAGCTGCGGATCTCCTCAATGGAGCAAATGAGCTTGTACTTTACACATACCCCAACTGATAACATCTACCAATACCCACTTTTTAAGTCTTTTTATTCAATGCAATTCAACATCACTAGCTCAAACATAGAAGACAGTCAATTCTGATTAGTGATTCCCTCTCCTCCTCTCAAAAAGATCGGCAACAATGAAGGAAGGGGGGAAAATTAGAAGTGGAAGCAAAGAAGAGGAAAAGCGAAGTTGAAGAATTTTTGGAAACAACAGCAGCAACGAGAAGGGGAGTTTGCCGAAGAATAGAAACGAAAGAGAGAGAAAGAGAATTCTGAAGGAAAACAATAGTAGCAACGAGAAGGGGGATTTGTAAGGAGGTTAATGGGGAGGATACAGAGGGAGAATTCTGAAGGCAAAAAAAAGTTTTGTGTAAATGTCATTTAGCATTAAAAATAAAATTGATATTGAAAATCAAATCAATTAAAATATGACACGTGGATAGGTTACCTACAATAACAAGTTGTAACCGGTTTTTACTTGTTAAAAGCAAATACCATCAAAATGATAACTTATTTCAGAGTTATCCAAAGTTCAACTTATTAAAAGAACACCGTGAAAAGGTTGACTTATTCCTGACTATTTTTCCTATAAGTTTAACAAGGAAACTTAAATGGTCATTTGGTAGAATGAGGGGATTATTAATTCCTATAAGATTTGAATGCCAATATTATTTGTTGAGAAGTGTAAAATTTTGTTGTTTAGATGTGGACAATGGAAATTCCTATGGAATGTTTTAGTTACCTTTGGGAGACTAGGTAATAAGTTCATTGACCAATTTTATAGGAGCACAACTTTCCAGGAAGTAAAACTTGTCATGTTTTTGTCAAACCACTCTAATATTATATACTTCCCATGTATTTACACTTTCCATATTATTTCATGCTCACCAAGGAAATACTAAGAAAAGAAAATAAACGATATAGCAACTAACTAATCTAGGACTCGTAACTCGTTGTTGCTAACACAATGCGTAGCCAACATATTCCCATGATAGTAGAATGCTACAATAACACTTCAACAGCTGCGATGAATCACCTGTGACATCTCCACGTCCTTGGGGCATTGGCTTCTATCTTCGACAGACCCACATTGTTGGCAAGATGAAACCATGCTCCTGGCTACACTTCTTCGTAGCAACTAAATTCACATAGAAACTAGGAAGAGACCATGGACGTGGTCTGTTGTTCTCCTCTAAAACTACAAGTTGGATTCTCCCGCGCTTCAACTGACACACTCTCAAATGAAAAATTCTGATCAGGGATCAAAAATCCCTATCATCAAGTCACCTATTCTCAAAACTCTCCACCCTGACCAACATCTACCACAAACACGCTACCACAAAAGAGAAAATCATGTAACTCATCACTAATACATGAAATACTATTGAATGTTCAACCATTAACTTTGTGTAGGGTTTCGCCTTCTTTATCTCGGGGCTAAGATTGCCTCTTACGGGTTGTATATTACTATTACGTCAACCATTCCAAGCAATCTTTGAACGTGCAAACTGTAAGTTTATAGAGGTGAGAGGAGAGTGAACAAATATATGGAGAATTTATTAATTAAATTTGCTTAATTTATCTCAAAAGAACAAGAGGTTTTTGTAGGCTTATAATATGTAGCAACTAACCTAAAAGTGAGGCTATAACTAAGTAATGAAAACATGGCCCATACCACCTACTTAATAACTATATGATAATAAGAGTAATTTCATTATAAAACAAGTAACCCACTAACTTATTACTAGCCACTAATCTGAGAAAAACTATTTGACTTATTTTGGAGTATAATCCAACACAAACCCTTGCTCCTAAAGTTGCCAGACTCCTTTGCAAATTTCCACCTTGTTTCATGTCGAATCCACCTTGTCGGCATTTGAATATGTGATGCATATTTCATCACTATTTTTTTTGTTGATGGACATGATCTGAACACAATATTTTTTGAAGCACAACTCCACGCACGACCTTGTGAAGCATATCTCTTCACCACAACCTTGTGAAGCACTGCTTCCCACCACGATGAACATTATCATCATCAACACATTTGTTTCAACCACTATTTCCATGGTGGTTTGCCCTTCATTTTTTTGACTCGTAAATTGGAAGATGGCTTGCAATGGCTTATCTCCTACTCCCTCTTTATTTTTTGTTGAGTCGAAGGATCTAACCTAAATCTTTGGTACCATGATAGTTTTAGAAGAGAGAATAGAGTAAAAAAAATATAAAGAAGTATTGAATAAAACTTGCTCAATTGATCTCGATAGAGTAAGAGGCTTTTAAAGGCTCAACATATATAGAAACTAACCCAAATAAAGTAGTTGCGAACACGACTCACACCAGATGTTCTATAACTATAAGCTAATAAATCCATTTTAATTATAAAATAAATAACCTACTAACTTATTAATCAACAAGTATTAAGAAAATAATTTAACTAATTTTGGAGCATAATCCAACACAAACTGAAATTGGCGATTGGTGAACATGTCAACTGGATTATCAGCAATACCAACATTTTTCACCATTATTCTCCTCTCACTTCGCAATAAAAGGTACTTTACATCAATGTGTTTTATTCTACCATGATACACATGATCCTTGGCAAGATAAATAGAACTCACGTTATCACAAAAAACTAGTACTTAATTATGATGTGGACCTAAAGCACTAAGAAAACCTTGTAACTATATACCCCAAACTTCACAGAAGATAATGCAAACTTGACCCTAAACTGCTCCAACCACTCTAACAGGGTCATGTTATTGAATTATCGCCCGTGATCGAACACTAAAGCCTTTGATATCTCGTACCTTGCGATGATGCCCTGCCAAGTGAATTTCCTCAAAGCAGCCTTTGTGATGTTGGACAGGGCATCTACTTCAACGTATTCTAGCCACACTATAAGTCATCTTTTCTGATATTCTGTAGTGGTAAACGGACCAAGGATACCCAGTCTCTGTTGAATATTTATAGTATTTGATTGATAATATTCATGGACCACTAACTTAAGATGCTTGGTCATGGTGTCTCTACTTAAGTGGTGTTTAGATATGCATGTTGTGGTTTTATGGCTTTGGAAACTATAGATATTGATGTGGCTTTCAAACGACACAAGGAAACAAGAAAACGGAATAAGGTGGGCTCGCGGGCCGCGAGCTGGGTCGCCCCCGCGACCTGGGCTTTTCGGCTTGGTCGCGACTCGCGACGTTTGTCGTGACTCGCGACGAGCCACTGCCATTGTGCTGCCCCAAATTTCCTTAAGATCGCGACTCGTGACCTGTATTGCGAGTCGCGACTGGGCCGTTTGCGGACGATCTTTTAGACCGTTTCATGTTTATTGAGCGGTTGAGGTCGGTTTTTCCAAGGCATTAACGTGCATTATAAGAGGCAAAACCTCTGATGAATGTTTATATGTTTTTCATACTCTCTCAAAGCACTCTCAAGTTTTCTCTCATTCTATATTGATCATCAAAGCAATTCTCACAAACACATTTGTTCTCATTTAGTGATTCTCATACAAGCATGATAATCACTGTCTCTTCTTTGTATCTCGGAGGTGAATTCCATGCAACCCGTGCTTCGTATAGGGTCGGAATATCGATTTTGGGAAAGTGTTCCTATACACGCCTAGAGGACGATTTGTTCATTGTGTTCATCTTTGTTTCCCGGTTACGATCTCTGACAATCCAAAAGCGATATTTCTGTAAGATGGCTACACTTCGTGAGATGACAGCGAATTTCCACAAACTTGATAAGTTTGAAGGCGTGGGTTTCCGTAGATGTCAAAAGAAGATGCACTTTCTTCTTACCTCTTTGGCGGTGGTGTACGTTCTCACATCCCCGAAGCCTATTGAAGTGGATGATGAGACGATTGAGGCTACTAGGAAGAGGAAGAAGTGGGAGAACGAGGACTACATATGTTGTGGTCACATTCTCAATGGTATGTCCGATGATCTCTTTGATATTTATCAATACTATGAATCCGCTAAAGTTCTTTGGGATGATTTAGAGCCTAAATACATGGCCGAAGATGCTTTTAGTAAGAAATTTCTAGTGAGCAATTTCAATAACTTTAAAATGGTTGAGTCTAGGCCAATTATGGAGTAATTCCATGAAGTCCAAAGAATTTTAGGAAGCTTTAAACAACGTGATATTAGTATGGATGAAACATTTGCCATTTCTTCAATAATCGACAAATTACCCTCCTCTTGGAAATATGTTAGAAATAGCTTGAAACATAGGAAGGATGAAATGACTATTGAACAATTGGGTGCTCATCTTCGGATTGAAGAGGGCATTCGGGTTCAAGATGGTCAAAAGGAGGTAAATCCTAGTTATTCCATTATTAACATGGTGGAGGATGGAAAGTCTCATGACTCTAATCCTAAGAAGAGGGCACATAACTTCACCAAAGGAAACTATGGTAAGAAACCAAAGTTTGGTGGATGAGGACAACAACGAGCTTGTTGGGAATGTGGAATGCCCAGTCACTTCAAGAAGGATTGTACCATTTTGAACAAAAAGATGAACAAGAATGGGCATGGTGGTAGGAAAGGCGAGTCAAGCCATACCCAACCCAAGCAAGGTACATGTGCACAAGTTTCACTTAATTCGGTTTTGAATTATGTGTGTACGATTTCTGAAATCTTTTGTGTACAGGATGATTGTTCATGGTACATCGATTCGGGAGCTTCAAGACATGTATGCAAGGAACGATCTCTTTTCAAGACCTTCAAGGAGGCGGATGAAGGAGAAGTTCTTTACATGGGAAACGATTCTACTGCTAAAGTCTTAGCAGTAGGTCAAGTTGAGCTAGTTTTTAGTTCCGAAAAGTCTCTTGCTTTAAGAGATGTTGTATTTGCTCCGGACCTTAGAAAGAATCTAGTCTCGGGACCTATCTTGAATTGAATAGGTTTTAAAATGATATTTGAGTCGGACAAGTTTATTTTATCTAATGGAGGGTCTTTTGGGTTATTTATGTAATGGTATGTTCAAGTTAAGTATTTCGAATACTTTGTTAAACAATGTTTGCGTTGTTAATGATAGTTCTTCTCTTTGGCATTATCGGCTTGGTCATTTTAATTATAGAATGTTATATTCTATGTCAAAGGATGATTTGATTCCTAGTTTTGATCCAAGCATAGAGAAGTGTATAACATGCATGCTTACAAAGATAACCAGAAATTCTTTCCCTAATAATGTGGAAAAAGATACTAATTTGCTTGATTTGGTGCATAGTGACCTATGTGATTTTCATAGCACTCCTTCTTTAGGTAATAAGAAGTATATCATAACATTTATAGATGATTATTCTAGGTATTGTTATGTTTATCTTCTATTAACTAAAGATGAAGCTCTAGATAAGTTTAAGATCTATAAAAACGAGGTTGAATTGCAACTAAATGACAAAATAAAACGGCTTAGAACCGATAGAGGTGGTGAATACCATGATCATAGTTATTTCCAATCATTAGGAATCATACATGAAAGAATCGCGGCTTATACACCTCAACGAAATGGTATAGCGGAAAGAAAGAATAGAACTTTACAAGAAATTGTAAATTCTATGTTATCCTATTCGGGTTTATGTGATGGATTTTGGGGTGAAGCGGTTTTAACAGCTTGTTATATTCTAAACCGCGTTCCTATGAAAAAGAACAAAGTTACACCCTATGAATTATGGTATAAAAGAAAACCAAATCTAATTTATCTTAGAGTTTGGGGTTGTAGGGCAATTGTAAAAGTGCCAGAACCTAAACGTAAAAATAGGTGAAAGGTGAGTTGAATGCATCTTTATAGGGTATGTTATTCATAGCAAGGCCTATAGGTTCTATGTTATAGAACAAAATTACGTTTGGTCAATTCACACTATTGTGGAGTCAAGAGATGCAATCTTTGATGAAAATCGATATTCATCAATTCCTAGACCAAAGGATGTAACTCCAAGTACCATTATTCAAGAAGATGATCGGTCTTTAAATGATCAAGAATTAGATGAACATACTCTAGAAGAGAATGTAGCATCGACTTCATCACAACCTAGGAGAAGTAAAAGGGCAATAAAGGAGAAATCTTTTGGCCCGGATTTTCATGTATATTTGGTAGAAGGATCTAGAAGTTCTATATTGACTAAATTTCCATATGTGTTTAATGTGGAAGGTGATCCTTTAACTTATGATGAGGCCATGAGGTCTCAAGATGCTCCTTTTTGGAAGGAAGCTATTGATGATGAGATGGATTCCATCATGGGGAATAACACATGGGTTTTGGCGGATTTGCCTCCCAAGTGTAAACCTATTGGGTGTAAATGGATTTTCAAAAAGAAAATGAAAATCGATGGAACTATTGATAAGTTCAAAGCCCGGTTAGTGGCTCAAGGCTTTTCCCAAAAGCCGGGTATCGATTATTTCGATACATATGCACCCGTTGCTAGAATCTCTACTATAAGGTTGTTGATTGCTCTTACGGATATACACAACCTTGTGAACCATCAATTGGATGTTAAGACTGCGTTCTTAAATGGAGAGCTAGATGAGGAGGTTTACATGAAACAACCCGAAGGGTTTGTTGTAAAAGGTCAAGAAGGTAAAGTTTGCAAACTCGTTAGATCATTGTATGGGCTAAAACAAGCACCCAAGCAATGGCATCAAAATTTTGATGAGGTTGTGTTGTCTAACGGATTTAAGTTGAATAATTCGGACAAGTGCGTATATAGCAAATTTGATGACTTAGGTCATGGTGTTATGATTTGTCTATATGTAGATGACATGTTGATTTTTGTGACTGATTTGTCACAAGTTGAGTGGGCAAAGGCTTTCCTATCATCAATGTTCTCCATGAAATATTTAGGAGAAGCGGATGTCATTCTAGGCATAGGAATTAAAAGAAGCAATGGAAAATTGAGTTTATCTCAAACACACTACATTGAAAACGTACTTAAGAAGTTCAATGTTAGTGATTGCTCGTTTGTATCAACTCCTATGGATCCAAGTGAGAAATTAATGCCAAATTATGGTAGTGCGGTATCTCAACTTGAGTATGCACGGGTTATAGGTTGTTTGATGTATGCTATGACGAGTACTAGGCCGGATATCGCATTTGCGGTAGGAAAGCTTAGTAGGCATACTAGTGACCCTAGTATGAAGCATTAGCATGCTATTCGTCGTGTCTTAAGGTATTTGGGGAAAACCAAAGATTATGGCTTATCCTACAGTTGATGTCTTTCGTTTTAGAAGGTTATTTGGATGCAAGTTGGATCTCTGATAGAGAGGATCACTCTTCCACAAGTGGATTTGTTTTTCTACTTGGGGGAGGTGCTATCTCTTGGGCTTCTAAGAAGCAAACTTGCATTGCGGAATCCTCCATGACGTCGGAGTTCATTGCTTTGTCCTCGGCTAGTAAGGAGGCGGAGTGGTTAAAGAATTCATGATTGAGATTCCTTTGTTGCCAAAACCAATATCGACCATAGCGATACATTGTGATAACGATGCAGCTTTGGCAAGGCCATATAGTCAAGTTTATAATGGTAAGTCAATGCACATTGGTGTGCGACATTCCTTTATTCAAGGACTTATCAAGGATAGTGTTATCACTGTTGACTATATGCGGACTACGTATAATCTAGCGGATTGTTTCACTAAGGCCTTGACTAGAGATACGGTGAAGAGGATGGCAATCGGTCTAGGATTGGATCCCTTAGTTAATCACGAGTGAGAGAATCTTAACTTAACGCCCAATAAGACGTTGGGTCTTAAGTTCAATAAGATTAATTCCTTCATTTGATGATTGAAGAACATTTGTAAATATCCTCTAAGTAGTGTTCTTATATTGACTATGATGTTGATAAGAGGTTGTAAATCTTAATAGTTCTCTTGTTATGCCTTGTCATAGTGGCATGTTTCTTTAAGAGTTCTACCTATGTAAGTGTGAAGTTTAGCCGCTGAAGTAGCTATAGGGGCATAGAATGATACAGACACATGGTTTAAAGTGTCAAGTTTAATGAGTTCAAGTAGTTAATCATGTGTGCATGGTATCTTCAAGTTTTCCACTATGTATTGAGATTGGTTCAATCGCTTGCGACACCTTTCGGATACGGATGCTCGGAATGTATATTACACTAGGTGGAAGTTCAAGTCTTAGTACACTTTCATTGATGCATGAGGTTGTTTGTTTTGATGTTGTTTTTGTGCTTAGTATCTTTTAGAATACCCTAAATGGGGGAGGATTGTTGAATATTTAGAGTATTTGGTTGATAATATTCATGAAACACTAACTTAAGATGCTTGGTCATGGTGTCGCTACTTAAGTGGTGTTTAGATATGCATGTTGTGGTTTTATGGCTTTGGAAACTAAAGACATTGATGTGGCTTTGAAACGAGCCAACAAGGAAACAAGAAAACGGAACAAGGTGCGACTCGCGACGTTTGTCGTGACTCGCGACGAGCCACTGCCATTATGCTGCTCCAAATTTCCTTAAGGTCGTGATTCGCGACCTGTATCGCGAGTCGCGACTAGGCCGTTTGCGGACGATCTTCTAGACCGTTTCATGTTTATTGAGCGGTTGAGGTCGGTTATTCCAAGGCATCAATGTGCATTATAAGAGGCAAAACCTCTGATGAATGTTTATATGTTTTTCATGCTCTCTCAAAGCACTCTCAAGTTTTCTCTCATTCTATATTGATCATCAAAGCAATTCTCACAAACACATTTGTTCTCATTTAGTGATTCTCATACGAGCGTGATAATCACTGTCTCTTCTTTGTATCTCGGAGGTGAATTCCGTGCAACCCGTGCTTCGTATAGGGTTGGAATTATCGTTTTTGGGAAAGTGTTCCCATACACGCCTAGAGGACGATTTGTTCGTTGTTGTTTTCATTGTGTTCATCTTTATTTCCCAGTTACGATCTCTAACAGTCCTCACTAGCCGAATGGGATAGGGTTCTAGATGGGCATTAGGTTATTGGCGGTAACTTGATGTTTGGGGCGAACCTTTGGCGGTTGTCACACTTCTTCACCAAGGCTTCTGAATCTGCCTTCATAGTTGGCTAGTAGTAACCTACCATGAGTGACTTGTGGCCTAGAGCTCTTGGCTTAATATGGCGACTACAACCCCCTTCATGGATCTCCCTTACTACGTAGTTAGCGTCTCTAGGCCCTACACACTTGAGAAGTGACTGAGAGAACGAGTTTCGGTTCAGCTCCTCTCCGATGAGGTAGTATGCTGTTTGCTTCAATTTTCGTGCTGCAATTTTGCTTGATTGCAGTTTATTCACTGTTTGGATTCCACTATCTCTCTGATCCATGTTGGTTTATCATCAATCTCTAAGTAGAGATGGCAATGGAGAGAATTTGGACCGGATCCGTTTCCTATAGGCAGATCCAGATCCCACCCTAATACGTTGGTTCTAAAAAAAAGTTCCAAAACGGATCTCAGCCAGCTCCACTGTTTTATTATTAAAAAATGTTTAATGTATACCTTTTAAGCAATTATTTGTACTTTTTACACAAAAATACATTTACATAATTTAGCGTGGGTAAAACAAAAAATTTCCCAAATTTTTAATCGTTATATGCATGTTTGCGAGTAACAACTTTATTATGATGTTACATATTTGTTGTTTAGTGGTTTACTTACTATCTATTGTCAAAGTTATACATTACACAATAAGATTATTACTCCCTCTGTTATGCAAAACTTGCAACAAATGGACTAGGGGAAATTCCTACGCAAAATTTGTTAATGATGGATAAAGGTGTAGTTTGGTAAAAGTAGGAGACATAAATTGCATGTGATTAGGAAAGAGTACACATGAAGTGGGGACCATAGATAATTTAATGATAAAAACTTTACCATATGAAGAAGTAGAGGAATTATTGCAAGTATTATGTTACACCTGTTTCTGGAAAATGTTACAAGTATTGCGTTACGGAGGGAGCACATTATTACCTTATTTACATACTATTTATCATTAAAAAGTTTTGAAAAAAATTAGAAAAGGTATTCTACGGGTCGGATATGGATCTCGAGTGCAAGATCTAGATTCATTTTCAAAACAAGGACCTAAATCCAGATCCAGATCGACGGATCGAAAATAAGAAAAACTACATCCTGTAAAACAGATTTGGATCCACGAATTGGATCGGGTCCAAGATCAATTGCTATCCTTATCTCTATCACGTTGTTATAGTTGTCGCAGATCACGCGGACCGGTCCTTCTTCGACAAGCACCGATTTGTTTAGCTCTTGTGGACTGACGCTACCTAGTTTGGACAGTGCGTCTACTTGTGCATTATGCGCTTCGAGAACTTGCTCCATTCCAAAGTTTTCAAACAACAACTAAAAAATGGGAACATCCTCCACACGCTCCCCGCCCCACTAATATCCCTAAATTCGCCTTCAGTTGGGTCACCGAGTGGGATATATTTGCAAATAAGTGAGGAGGTTCTTATGGGTGAATCCAAAAATCTATAAAAATGTTGCAATTCTCTTTTTATCTGTTGCAATAAATTTTATTTGTCCTTTACCGGTATTTTTATTTTCTCTTCTTTTATTTGTATCTAGTCCCAAATTAACTTCGGCAGTGTTTGGCAATGAGAGGTTTAGGGTGTTTTAAGAGTTTTGGACCCCAAATAGAGTTTTTGACTAGTCAAAACTCTATTTGGGGTGTTTGGTAAAAAAGATGATTTGATAGAGTTTTGGGGGTTGAAACTCTAATTTTTAAAAAGCTGGGAAACCCAACTTTTTGGATAGAGGATTGCAATTTATTTTGCAATATGACATGTTTGCCCATAGTTTAATTCTTATGTTTAAAAAGAAAAGGAAATATTACAAAAGACACATGTCTATAAATGTCATTTTCCACAAATCAGCTTTTATCAATCAGCTATATGTTACCAAACACAATTAGTCAAATCAACAGTCAAATCTTTTAAACAGAAAGTTAAAACTCTAACATCAAACTCTATACTCTATTTGCCAAACAGGGCCGAGCCATTAGAGGAAAGTAACAGAAAAGTTACCTGTTATTAGGTCCTTAACTATTACTTTTCATAATTTATATTAGGTCTTTAAGTAAAAGTCTGGCAATAGTTGAGGTCCGCATGGGATGCTAAACTCACTATCAAAGTTGCCGATTACTTGAACATATTGAACCGCTCACTTATACTCACTCTAGGCAAATAGCTCAATAAACTTAGTGTATTCTGGAATAAGCCGATGGCTAACTTAACTTGAGAAAATGGCTAAAATGTTAAGTTATTGTATTATAATTTGTCCTCTAATTTTTAATAATTTATGCTTTCAAGTTATATTTTCTCCATATACGGTCCTTGTCTACTTTATCGTGTCTCAAGTACATAGGCAACAATTTTTGTGAATACCGACTTTCACAAATATCAAAATATTTATGCTTAGTCCATATTTCCTATGTGGCTTCAACACGTCGTTAGCTAATCCTGTAGTTCAAGTTTTGCTTACGAACCTACGGTTAAGATTTTAATTAATTTTTAATTTTAAGTATATGCCATACAAATCCAATTGATCATATATGATGATGGGTAGCTAATCCACATGTTGGGAACACTTATAAAGAGCTCTGCATGTGTTAAGCAACAAATAACTAGTACTTCAAATGATATTTACCTCATGTATTACATGGTGATCCTGAAAGAGCTTATGTTGTTGAATCAAAAATGCTGCTGAGGCACCGGTCATGTTTCTGATGACAAGTTCCGCTGACGCATTCAATAGAACTTGCACCATGTTAACATCCTTACGAATTGCTGCTATGTGCAGTGGTGTATTCCCTTGATGATCCTGATGGTTCTTAAGAGCATCTATCTCTTGAATGTCCATCAAGTTCTGGATTTCTTGGCGCCTCTGGAACTTGCTTACAAGGAGGTGCAAGACAGTTTTGCCTGACCTATCGCTCACCTCTGCAGACTGCCGACAGTGTGCAAGTATGGTTTTGATGATCTGCAGACTACATGTTGTGTTGAGATATGCTGCATTATGTAAAGGAGTAGAACCATCTGCATCACGCCAGCATGCAACGGAACTGTCTTCCTTTAGTAGTTTTTTTATTACACGTAATAGATCATCTCGTAGAGATTGCATAGGTCCCAAGACAACTCGTTCTTGCCTAGTTATGGGTAGCGTTGAGGGAATATCAACTAGATTTAAACAATACATAAGACCCAAGTTAGAAAGGTTTCATCAGCTAGAAAGTAGCAACACAAATGAATTAGAAGTAATTGATAACACAAATTAGATATTTGCCTATATATTTGCCATAAGAAAGAAAAGGGGTAAAACAGTAGACAAAGTAGGTTAGAATATTAGAGTAGAGAAGATTGATTTGGGAGAGCAGTAAATGGGAGAGGGATAGCAGTAAATGGGAGAGGAGTTAAAAATGAGTCAATTGAGGGTTAATAAAAAGTCAACGCCGGAAAAGTGTATGTTGACCTGAAACTGGAAGTGTTTTATTAGGTCTTTTTAGACCAAAATTTTCTATTAGGTTCTTCCCTACAAAACTCGTGTTTTATTAGGTTCCGTCTGACAAAAAAACCCTAAGACTTATAGAGCTTAAGCCGGGTATGTTTTCTTTGGCGTTAATAAGATGAACAGAGCTTAATTGAATTAAATCGCATCGAACTAAGCTGAATTGTAAAAAGATGAACTCAACTGAATTTAATTAACATGCAATGAATAGTGAAATGTGAGAGAAAAAATATCATTCATATACATAAAGCCTATGATACAGTGAGTTGGGAGTTTCTTTGAGAGATGATTTAGAGAGAATTGTTGATGTTGCATGCTTTAGAAAATACAGGTTGCTATTTAGATACCTTGGTGTCTCTATTTGAATTTGCGGGTTGCTTTAGAAAATGGAAGAAAATGCAGGTTGCAGGTTGCCAAATTTTAATTTAAAAGTTGGCAGTCTCACTAGTAGTGGCTAATTTCATCACCCCCATTTGCGTTCTTTCTACTCATATGGGCCTCGCCATGAAAGTGAGATGTTCCCCCATTTAATGGCGTGCCTTTATGTAAAGGCAGTCCTTCCAAATAAAATAAAAACAATAGTTGTTTGACATATAGCATAAATAATGTAAGAGATAGATGGGGGTGGGGGTATGGCAAGTAGGAGAGATAATGTAAATAGGGAACCCATGAGTGGAGGTACTTAATTGTGAAATGAGAAGTGTAGATGAAAAAATTAATGGAAAATGTTGTGGAACGATGGAGTGAGGAGCGAGAAATCATGAGGAGTAGGTGCTCTTAGAGCAAATGCATTAATTGGGCACATCATAATTTCTCTGTCCTCATCTTATTCGTTCATATCAATTCCCACTGATTTTCCCATCTACCAATTCCCAATTAAAAATTTCACTTATGGCTTTCCCATTTACTTCTCTGTTCCAATTTTTCATACCCACATACATAATATACAAAAAAAAATTATATTGTGGTGACCAATGCCACTTGTCAGCATAAGATTTACTTTTGTTGATGGGAAGCCTCCCTGTATAAGGGGTTCCTCAACAAAAACCTTCTCGACTCATGAGGAAGAGAGAGGATGCATATGGAGAGGTAGTTTATACCTAATGCAGATGCTCTTAATTACCAGACAAGTTATTTTTCCACAGCCTAAGCCAACCATAAATTGGCATTGGATTTGTGTGGGTGAGGAGAGACACAAAGTTATTCAAGAAGGACGATGAAAAGAAAGTATTTTGGGAAGTCACCCATAGTTGTGATTCGAAATAATCCATGGTAGAGATTATTAATAGTGGAGATAGTTGAAATTATTCAGGTCACTTTTTCTAATATGACAAATAACAACAAGAATAATAATACTTCCTCACTATTTTTTTAAAATGTGACACTTTTTTCACGCATTTTAAGGGAGCGATTTAGGGTGTAAACGACTATATTTTTCAACGAAATTTTAACATAATCAAGTTTGACATTCTATACTACTTGTCTTAAAATTTCGTTGGTTAAGTTGCTCGTTTACATCCCTAAATCGCTCCCTTGAAACGCGGGAAAAAAAAGTGTCACATTAAAAAAAAACGAACGAAGTAATGAAATAACAACAACAATAAAACTACTATAAATATGAACAACATTAACAACGACATTAATAATTATAATATTAGTAGCAGCTGCTGCTGCAGTAATGATCTCTTAATATATAAGTTTGGTCGTATTTGACTTTTATTTTTTCGTGATGTGTTTTGATATGAGATAAGCCAATTTAATATAAATAGATTTGGTAGTTTCAAATTCAGTATACATAATCGTATTAAAAAAAAAAAGAACGGATTATGATATCATGATGATGAGAATAATTGAAATAATAACTTACAGTCTACATGGTGCCTGATAGCCAGATGAAGAGGTGCCTGATCTGAGTCGTTTGTAACACCAGCCAAGGCAGGATCCTCTTCAACCAAATATTCAGCAATCTGAACATTACCACGTATAAAAGCAACATGAACTGGTGTGTTTCCCTTCAAATTCTTCACCCTCCATGGGTTTACAACTTCCTTCTCCTTAAGATATGTATGAAGCAGCTTTAAAACATCAATATTGCCTACTTCAGCTGCAATATGAAGAGGCGTGTTACCAACACAGTTTCCCTCGCTTATTAGAGCAGGTAAACTCTTGATAGCTTTGTCGATGAACTCGTATCGACCATGTCGTATTGCTATGTGAAGGATATTATTTCCATCACTAGTTTTCCCAAGGAAATACTCCTTGCTCTTGTCTGTTGTGTTGAGGTGCTCTACGTTGCCGTCGTATGCGGCGTTGTAGAGATCCTCTTCCATTACTTCACTTGTAATGTTTCCCATTGCTTCCCTTTTGAAGTCCGGATGTGAATTGAACTTAGGTTAAATTAGATTTACTCATGGGAATATCAATTCATATATTTCCACTATATACTTAGTCTCCTATACCATGTTGATGATGTTGTACAATTTTTTTAAAAAAAGACTTGCTCTGGTGATCAACATAGTTTAATGGAAATAGACCATTCAGTATAATAGGCATTAGTTGACTTCGGGTCTTTTTTATGCTAATGTATATCCCAATGCAAAAAAGAACAAGAGAGCTAGGGAGAATCAAGATGGATCGATGTTAGAACTAGGTGGAGAAAAAGAAGTTCTTTGATTCCGGATCGGCAACAGGTAAGGATAAATTTGCTATCACCGGACCCGGTTCCCATTTCAAGAGTTAGGACCGGCATAGAATCACGTATGATTCCCAAAATTTAGTGAAACGGGTTCTATTGAGTACCTAACGATTTTTTCCCAAGCGTCATACTAAAAATACCTATACTAATTAGACATAAAGTTATAAATTTTATATTGTTATACATTTTCACAATATCTATAATTACGTTACTTTCTCTATATCACTCTACATATATTTGTTAAAAAAATCTTAAAATTTAGCATATAGATTAATAAATATATTTTATTAGTTTGATTGGGTACATGGTATCACAACTGGTGTGGTCGATTCCAGCCCATTTTCTAAAAAGGTTGGAATTGGTATGAATCGAAGACCGTGATTGGTTAACCAATCCCGCTCGCCAGCTTAGCTAGAACTAGTACGGGAGGAAGTATTTAGTAAATAAAAGGACAATAATATTAAATGAAAGTTTTTAAAGTAAAAGTATTATACCATCCATGAGCGGATCTATTGACGTGTCTACCCTACTTTTGGCAATACATAAATATAGTGATTAGTGCAATAGACTAAGTAAACAAAATAGTAAAAGAGAAACTAAAAAAGTTGCAAAACAAGACTGTAACGTGGGAACTAGGTAGTGGAAAGAAAGGGCAATTGCAAAGTAAAGTTGGACACTCAGTCCTAACTCTCCCTTTTCTTGTTTTCACCTATGTATATACTATGTTGTTTAATTGTTTAATTGTAATTTTATTTTCTTAATTAAAAGTTTTCAGTTTCTAATTATATATATATATATTTGCATATATGTATACTTTCACGGTGGCAATTATTACTTACACAAATTCGTAATGTTAAATGATTTTCTTTTAAAGTTTTTACTTCTGAATGTGACCCTATATTGATATCCTAGAGGACATGTGTAAATAGTTTTTTTAAAATTGTATTGATATCCTAGACGACAATATTGTCCATATACAACCATCCCAATTTGTTTGCAACATTGGATATGAGAGGGTTCTACTGAAATTTGAAAATGAATTATTATATATTAGATTGATTTTGAAAACATATATCGAAACTTATCCAACAATTTACTTCCTCCTAATTAGTTGCATCCTTGAGACCATTTACGCTTTTCAATTCACATTGTTGAAAAATTTGAATTATAAATGAAATATTAATAAAATTATGCAAATTAGATAATGATAATGTACATAATGAATCGAATCTAACCAGACATCATATAACTTCAATTTTTCTTACATATAAGCTATAGAATGTTGATTCAAGAGGACATGTGTAAATAGTGCGTGAATGGTGCAAGTATAATGACACAGATGAAGTACTAAATAATACTCCCAACTACAAGTCAAAACAAAATAATACTCCCTCCGATTTTTCAGTAGTGATGTTTTTTTTCACGCGTACAAAGGAATAAGTGAAAAGGGTGGAGATAAGGATGGTAAACGTAATGAAAAACTGAGGAAAGAGTAGAGAAAAACGGACAAAAAGTACGAAAAATGTATATAATAAATAGGTGGACCAAACTACGAAATAATAATAAAAAAGAGAAGTGTCCCATTGAATAAACAAAACTCTCCTAACTTACAAAATCTCTCTATTTAAAAAGGAAAAAGCTTTACATATAAAAAGTTGTAAAAGGAATGTTTTTGGAAAAACAAAATATTAATTACACTATCATTCATGAGGGCTCTGTTTTGAATGAAGAGCAACAAGTGATTTAGTGTGCCAGATTCACAAGGGAAGATGTCAAGCAAGTTATGTTTGATAAAGATAATGACAAAGCTTCTGGTCCTGATGGTTATTCAAGCTACTTTTTCAAGAAAGCTTGGAATTGTATTGGTTCAGATGTGATTGATGTTGTGCTGGATTTCTTTCAATCTGGTAGACTTTTAAAGCAGGTAAATGCTACTACTTTGTGCTTGATTCCTAAATGTGAGCCGCCTGTTGATGTTTCACAATTTAGACCTATAGCCTATTGTAATGTCTTATATCAGGCGATTTCTAAAATGCTTTAATTTGTACAAGATTAAAGAGTGTTTTGCCTTGCCTAGTTAATTCTGTTCAGAGTGCTTTTATAGAGGAGAGAGTTATATTTCATAATATCTTTCTGTGTCATGATATTATGAAACATTATAAGAGGAAAAATCAGCTAGTTAAGTGTACAGTGAAGGTGGACTTGAAAAAGGCTTATGATTCTCTTAATTGGGAATTTGTTAAAGAGTTGCTCATTGGTCTGAAGTTTCCTGCCAATTTGTGAACTAGATTGTAGTCTGTATTACTTCTCCTTCTTTCTCTTTGAGTTTCAATGGTGTTACCACTGGATTCTTCTAAGGTCAAAAGGGGCTAAGCCAAGGAGATCCCATATCTCTTCTTCTATTTGTGATTGCTATGTAATATTTCACTAGACTGATGATTAGAATGAGTAAAAGTAGTGAGTTCAGTTTCCATTATAGATGTGCTCCTTTGGCTTTGACACATCTAATATTGCTGATGATCTGATGCTGTTTTGCAAAGGAGATGTCCATTATGTGGTTTTGTTGAAGAGATCTTTGAAGGCTTTTGCAGATACTTCAGGGTTGGAATCTAGTTCTAAAAAAACTTGGTAATGTGCCAGAGGAGATTCAGAATAGTATTATGCAGCTGACTGGCTTTAGAAGAGGTCAGTTTCCATTCAGATACTTGGGTGTTACTATTACTTCTAAAAAAGTCTCTAAGGCAGAGTGTGATTTGTTAGCTGATAATATTCTAAAAAGAATTATATCTTGGTGTTCAAGACATTTGTCATATGCAGCTAGGATTGTGTTGGTTAATGATGTGTTGATAATCTTCATACATATTGGGCTCAAATCTTTGTATTGCCTAACAGTATTTTGAATAGTTATACTCATATTTGTAGGGCTTTGTTGTGGGAAGGGAAAATCTTTCTTAGTAAATTTCCTTTGGTTGCTTGGAGTTGGTTGTTCCTTCCTAAGAACAATGGTGGTTTGGGTGGGTGTGATTGTATTTCCTGGAACTTTGCTGCTACAGGTAAGTATGTCTGGCAAGTAGCTAGCAAGGCTGATTTACTGTGGATCAAATGGGTCCATCATGTTTATATTAAGGATTGTAATTGGTGAGAGTATAGGGCTCCCATTAATGCTAGTTGGATGTGGAAAGGGATTTGAAAGGTGAAAGAATTGTATAAAGATGGTTACAATGCAAGGAATCAATGGTTGAATGGAGATAATAAGTATACTATTTGAGCAGGGTATCATTGGCTTAAGGGATAATTTGATGAGATTGGATAGCATAACTGGGTTTGGAGTGGTTTTAATGTGCCTAAACATGCTTTTATCTCCTGGTTAGATGCTCTTCGTAGGTTGAGAACCAGAGATAGATTGCTTACTGCTGGTGTTTGTGTATCTGATGAGTGTTTGTTGTGCACTCAAGGACAAGACTCTTGTCTGCATCTCTTTCTTGAATGCAGGTTTTGTCAGGATGGAGGAAGTGGGGGAAGAAGATATAGAAGTAAAAGGCAACAACAAGTGTGTTATGCTGCTTTGGCTGCTGCAGTGTACTACACTTGGTTGGCTCGAAATCAGGTGTTCTGGCATGATTTTGTTCCTCTCCCTGATCATCTTGTGAAGAAAGATTAAGCTGGATGTTTATGGCAGAGTTACTCAGTCTGTTAGTTCCTGGCCTGATGAAGTCAGTGATTGGATAGCAGCTCTTGAAGTGTAATTAGTTCTTGTTAGTAGTTTGCTTGTTGGTTGGTTATTTTATTATTTGTATGCCTTGTTGTTGGTAGTTTTGATTTAGTTTTTGCTGTAACTTAGGTTGTATGGCGGATATTGCTTTTTTGGTAATATATTTCTTTAATTTTACCAAAAAGAAAAAAAAACATCAATTTGCGCGTTTTTGTCAAAAATTTCAATACCTATATGAAATGTGTTTAATGCTTATATACAACCCTTAGAGATGCATATAACATTATGCCTTAAAAAAAATTGGCAAATCGCATATAGATAGTGTAAAAGTAAAATTTTGTAATATATGTATATAAAAGGAAAACGATAAATAAGACCCTTAAGGTTGTGAATTTAAGTAACGGCAAAGTCTTATAAAAGACGGGCTTACATTAAAAATAAGCCAATTAAAGCCCAATTATGGGTGCCATACGCTAAGGAGCCCAGCAAAATTGATTTTTTAACTTTTCAACCTAAAACCTTAACTTTTGCGTTTTTTAAACTTTTCAACCTAAAACTTTAACTTTTGCATAAAAATCCATAACTAATAGGGCTAATGGAATGAAGGCTATCGATTCCACATATGATATTAGTTATGGATTTTATGCAAAAGTTAAGGTTTTAGGGCGAAAAGTTAAAAAACGCAAAAGTTAAGGTTTTGGGTCGAAAAGTTAAAAAAATCAACTTGGTTGGGCTGCTTAGCGTGTGACGCGCGTCATGGGCTTCTCTAAGGCTTATTGGGCTGGTCTGAGGTTAAGACTTAACCTAAAACCGTATTATAATAAACCAACTCTTAAGTAACTTTTAAATAATAATAATATCAATTTTCGCGTAATTTTGACATAAATTATCAACTTAATAATAAAATATATTTCATACTTTATATACAACTAATTACTACCTTATAGAAAAAAAGGAAGCATTAATTTTTTTTTTAGACTTGTAGTTGTACACCGAGTAGGCTAGTAGTCATGGAGGCTAGCTGTCTGCCTGCTTGCCTGTCACTAATAACACTTCTTCACTATTCTCTGAAAAGAATTAGAAAACGCCGGATTTGTTGCTTCCTTCAAACAAAAGATGATAAAACTAAATAAACTATAGCAGCTGACAGTTTTGGATTCAAAAACTTTCACATGATACTCCTGGTATCTCCCGTTTTACATGGCATACTTTCAAATATAATCTTTTACATTTCATGTACTAATACTTCCTCTATTTTTTATTATTAGAGACTTTTAAGTTTATATTTATTACTATTTGCCTTAAAATATGATCATCGTATATTATTCTTATGTGAAGAGAAAACATAATATGACACGTTATTTGATTTATATTAATGTGTAGTTTCATAAGATTGATTTTTTATAATTTTTATACAAAAAGCAATTGAAAAATGTGAATAGTGTAAATGTCTCCATTAAATAAAAATAGAAGGAGTAACTATATCAAATCAATGTAGTGTGCCCTTCGATATATATTTGTTTTGGGATGGTAAGAAGAATATGTTGTATGGGAACAGAATTTTGCACGGCTCACCCAACCAGACAAACGAGCTATACACTTTTTTTTGGCAAGTAAGTAAGTATGATAATCACAAACAAGCACAAACAATTACAGCCTAAGTCCCAAGGACCAACAGCCACAAAGCCAGGAAGCTAATACAAGCCATTCCACCACACTACATCTACATCCTAATCTTTCTAGGGAGTCTGCTATCATTTCTCTGCTTTACAATATGCATTATGCCCTTAATCACAATATCAACTGAGTATATTACTCCGTTGCAAAGGGCATTATTTTATTCCAAAGGGCTAGACACTTTGATAATATGGGAAGGATAAAAGGAATCCCTTAAGTGCCCCTCAGCTTAATGGAAATTGTCACCCCTAACCTCGAGGTTAGAATGTTTACTCCTTATCACTAAGTCAAATTCTGCTAGGTGTATACCTTATACATTAGCAGGTGAAAACTTTAGTTAGACTTTTTTAAAAAAGATTACCGTAACAAATAAATATAAGCCAGACATTTTCCCATATCATCATTATCTTAATTTGGCTGTTAATAATTAAACTTTCTTTTTATTTAAACGTATTTTAGTCAATTTTAACTTTTAATATTGTTAATTTATTTTCTCATCTTTTTATTTTATGTATCTAGTTTCGTTGATTATGTTGACGGCCACTGACTCACCGCCTAAAGCCCTCCACCGCCAGTTGCGGATGCAAACTCATTGCTTAATGCCAGCACAGCAGGCCAGCAACACTATTCTACCCTTTTTCAGAGTATCTTCCAATCTTTCCCACAGTTCACGCCCTTAATTCCTCCATTTTTCTTCTCTTCTTAAAATTTCTCCCCTCAAACTTCACCTATAACAATGGCGACGACAAGTTAAGATTACCAATAGACCTATCAATTCCAGCGAAAACAATCATTGATCACTAGAAAAAGCTCTGGTTACTACCATTCGACGTCTTATTGATCTAAGCTTGCCCAAAAGAGAGAAGGAGGGTCAGTTATGGAGGGAATTTACGGAGAGAGGGAGTAGGAATAGAATGTGAATTGGAGCGGGAATGAGAATGGGAATGGTGAGAAGAAGAAGTATGTGATTGGGAAATGGAGATGAGGAATAGAGTGAAAACGTTAGAGGAGATGAGAGAGTTGGAGAAGAAGACTGAAGCAGGACTGGCTGCCTCGAAAAATTAGATTATAACATCAATACTCTGCACAAAGAGTTCAGTTACATATGTATGCTCTAGTGGTTAAATGGTGGATCAGCTGTCTGCGGACTTTGAAATGTGTTGGGATTCTATGTCCGTATTATTTTGATGATGATAAACACGTTGTATTATAACAGTTTGATGTGTAACAGTATTCTAAGCAAAGTGATAGCTCAGACTTCATGGAAGCTCAAGTAACGAAGAAAGAAGCTTAGGATTAGTTATATATATCATTTGTTGTAATTAACTAAACATAACAATGTGCTATAAGGTAATGTAATTAAGTTTAAGATGATGATTTATTTCCTATGGATTAAGAAATAAAGAATCATACTTAAAGTTACATGTGAAAGGAATTCGGTTTTATTAAATAATAGTTTTCGAAAAAGAAGGATAAAAAACATTTTATATTGAAAAATTGTTTAAAAATTTTCATAAACATTTTTAAAGAAAATAAATCTTGTTTTAAAGAAAGTAAATCTTGGTTATGAAAATATAATTTTTATTAGATAAAGTTACAAGATTCATCTTTAATCTTTATATAATAAGATTAATTTTTATCATAAAAGATTTTTTCAAGAAAAAGATTTTTTAGATTGAAAATAAAAATCTAATTTTTAAAGATAGAATCTTATCTTTTAATAAGATAACTATTCCTTGATTTAAGGGATAAGATAGAGTTATTAAAAGATTGATTCTTTATCTAAAAGGATTAGGAATGGTGAACCCTATATATATAGGCCACGCCTTTCACTAGCAAAATAGGTTTTCACTGAGCGAAAATCAGATTTGTGAGTTTAAAAAGAAAACCGAATTCCAGAACACAGTGACACAGTGCTATAGCTGGTTAAGTTATTTGTATTGATCCTCGTATATGCTTATCTAAGAAGCACTTGTTAACGAGGTCTTTGAATACTTCTGTAATTTTAATAGCAACATTTAGAGTTAAGTGTTGAGGAGCACTACTAGGGTTAGTAGTGGGGGAAACTAGTTTGTTTCAAACGTTTAATATTTTGAGTAAAATATTAATAAGAGAAAAGGTAGGGTGGACGTAGATCTCAGAGTTGGGATCGCACCACGGTAAATCTGTGTGTCTCACTTATTATTTCTGCTGCTTAATTGTCTCAAAGTATTTGATTGAGTTTACGAGTGAAAAACGAGATTTACCATTCGTGACACAGTGCTTGGCATAGTGCCATAAAGTTCTTTTAGCGAAAATTCGATTTTAAATTAACCACTCAATTCAACCCCCCCTTCTTGAGTGTTCCCTTGCGTTCCAACAAAATGCATTAGGGACGCGGGATTTAGGCTCTATTTGTTATGGTGGAAAACCATTTTCTTGGAAAAAGGTTTTCTCCATCTTCCAATTTTCCTTTGTTTGTTTTAGTAAGGGGCGGAAAACAAATTTCTTAAAGGTGAAAAATGCTCTTAGAAGAAGAAAACTAATTTCTTTGTGGAAAGAAGGTATGCCACATTTTCCTCTTCACTCTCCTTCCTTCTCTTTACTCTCTCCTCCCATCTTTCCATCTCTTTTACTTCATTTATCTTTTCTCCCCAGGTTTTCCCTCCAACAAAACAAATAAAGGAAAACTCTTTCTAAGATTATGTTTTCCATTGATAATTATTTTCCGCGAAAAGTGATTTTCCATGAAAATTGTTTTCTATCAAAACGAACGGAGCGCTAATCCTTCTCCACATTTTTTGTCATGTATCTTGTTTTTTTTTAACCTTTTGACATAAAAGAACGTTTAATCAAAGAATATATCCAATTGGTTAAATTTTCTAACAAACATATTGGTTCTCTTATTATTTTATTATTTTACTTCTTTTTCACCAAATTGTGCAAATTCAGTAGTAATATTTTTTCCTTGAATTTGTGTTGATAAGTACTTTTTTATTAGTTCATTTCTATCTTTTAGTTTGTCCTACTATTCGTTTTTCTACATTTTTTTTTGTCTGTTCTACTTAGAATCATTCCTTTTTCGTTTACAATTTTCTTCGTTTTACATTACTTTTTCACTTATTGGTCCCATATAGTTCTCCAAAATTTCTTTCTTTCTCCTTATCCTTTACCCCCTCATCTTTTCACAATTTTCCTTCATACAGTAAGTCATACAAACAAAAATATATGAAGAGAGTATTCTTTAAATAAATACTTTATATGCTTTCTATGAGGCCTATTATACCAAAAACTAAAAATTGAACAGGGCCTTGCATTTTGTTGAGACGGCCCTCGGCTGAAGAGTTGCAAGGGATGATTGATGAGGAAGTAAGTGAGATATAATCTATATATATATATATATATATACTAACTTCTAACCTGGGCAATGCCTGAGAGATGTCTTATCAGTTTTACACAATGCTTTCGACCAACTCGAATTACTTAAAAAGCGATCAAACTCAATCGAACTTAATGCGTATCGTAATTTAAACTCGAACATGCTAGTACATTTACTTTATCTAAGATTGATTGAATTTAAATTAGTTTAGATGATTTTTTGTTTTTTATTATTATTTTGGGGCCGACATCAATATATTTTATCTAATAATTTTTCATTGTAACTAAATTGAATTAAATGCTTTTTACATGTCCAACTGGAGTGAGACTTTAGTGTTGAGTAACATTATTTTCTTAGTTAACTCTATTAGTTTAAAAGTGATAAAACTCAGTTGGTCTCGCGCGCATGTCACTTAGTATTGGATTTACTTAAGCCTCATTAGATCTAAACTAAATTAGTCAGTTCAATTCAAATCACTTCAGTTTAGTTCAGTTCAATTTAGTTTATTCAGCTCATTTATGCCAAATAAAACATGCCGTAAATAGGTAAACTAAAAGATTTTTTGCAATTTAAGAAAAAACGTACCGTAAGTGGATCTTGATTCAAAGTATTTTTCGAGGTGAATCTAATGGAGCAAAAATTATAATATTATGAGATTTGAATGAAAGTTATGATTAATTTTATAATTTCATATTGATAGTAGTTTTAGTTAAGGAATGTAATCTTGTATTTAGGATATAATTATTCTTTTTAATTATTATGTATATAAAATTAAATTATTAATTTCATATACATAATAATGATGTGAGCGATGTGGTGTCTCCTTTCGGTACGACTTTATTATCTAGTATATAATAATTCGAAACAAATTTTTTCTCCTATTAATGAGTCTTGCCTAAAGTGAAGGAAATGATTTAACTAAAATCACACTACACATACATATTAATAGGTTGCAATAAATTTGGAAATAATAAATATGAGAATTCTATGTATTGGTTCGGCTTATATTTGATCAAAATTTAGAAGTTTACTTTTATATGCTTGGCAATGCCTAAAACTCTTATATGCAATGTCCAGAAAGAATATCTAAAAGGAAAACTTAGTTGCAGACTATAATAATTTCAATCAGATCGATTTTGTTCTCCTATTAATAAGTCTTGCCTAAAGTGAAGGAATTTATTTTTAAAAAATCAAACTAACACATGCGTATAAATAAGTTAACTATTATTAATTATAAATGCAGGGAAAAAAATAATTTACGTAATTAATTTATAATATATGAAAAAATATACAAATGTAAATATTAAAAAAAAAACTACAAAAATTATATTTCAATTTAATTCCAAGATATTATCAATTGAAGAAAAAATTAGAATTTTAGAAAACAAAATTATTTTTACTTTTTGAATGCTGAAAATTATACTTTGAATTAAATTAGTTGTCATCAGTTTTGTTTTTTGGACAGTATCATAACATAGTGTCACAGCCATAATTTGGGCCAGTGATATTGGTCTTGGCTATGGCCATATCTCGATTTGGATATTGCCTAATATTACATAACCAAATTATCATGGGAAGTATGAACTATGACGGGAAGTATGAACTATAAATTATCTGATTTTGTTGACGGTTTCGAAAGTTCATGGGAAGTATGAACTATAAATTCTCAGTTTGGTTGAAATAGGGCTAGAAAACCGTATCATGACCTGTTTACATCTCATGGGTCAAACTAGGGTAGGACACTTGATTAGTGGCCTGGTTTCATAAATTTAATCAAGGAATCGCACTTAGTCAAACACCGATACCTTATGCCATATTTTTTCAATTCAAGAAAGAGGCAAGGACACCGAATTTCTCGGAAAAACCATTCCATATTTCTATAAAGGGGATTGAATCTGTCATACATCCGATACCTTGGATTCTTTTCATTTAAAAGAAAATATGGTGAGCCCCACTATACGCTTCACTAACTCTGCACCATTTCCTACCATTATGCGCATCCAGAACTAGGGATGAGCACAACCTGGTATCTGCTACCCAATTGCATTCAAAAGTTATACATTCTTGTTTAGCTAAAAATAAGCATCTTCCATAACGTAATTTGATATTACAAAATAAAATCAAATTATTACAAAACATACTTCATCATTTTAGATTACAATTTGTTTGTTCTTCCTTAATTCTAAAACAAATAACATTAGAAATTATTCGTCTTTGTGCATTAGTTATATTGAGTGTTATTTTTGGACACCATCATAATATATTTTGGTCATATCTATACAAAGCGTGTCCTAAATAAGAGCACCCCAACCAAACTTTGGCAATCACCACAAAAAGCTTTTTACGTGTCCAAAACCAATAATACAACCATTATCACTCCAATCGTATACAACTTCTAACCATTGTAATTAGAATGATCCAAGACAATTATTGCGATATTTCACTATTACTTATTTCTTCATAAAAAATATTTGGATATTAATTTGTTACTAGAGTTTAGGAGATATCAAATAAATTAATTGAGACTTTTCCAAAATATTAAATTTTTTAAAAAGATTACGAGCAGCCGAATAACAAAGTAACAAACCAATATATTAGGAAAGTCGTGCGCGTGATTAAATCAAAACTAAACAACATGAGAAAATTAATATTTCAAATCATTTTAACTCTGTATTTGGTGGAAAATTCCCATTAATATGGCGGTAAAATTCTCATTATAAATTCAAGACATAATTTTAACTTTAAAATCATAACAGATTTGCTAAATGGAAATTGCCAAAAGCAAGCTAGGTCATTATATATACGTAAACTCAGTTATGGGATGATATATATAATCAATCTTATTTTTGTTTTTATACCGGTATTTATAACTCTAAAAAAGTATATGCGAAAACAGTAAACTAATTAGAAGTAAAAGAACAAATATTTTTCACACATACATTGATACATAAGAAATAACAATCAAGGCCTTAAATAAGGTAAACAAGAAAACAATAAACTAGAACATACCTTTAATAGATGATGGTGATATTATGTCCCATGTTTAGTAACACATTGCATAACAAACTAAACATACTAATTAATTGAAATAATTAACTAGGACTATTGTGCTCCACTATCCCAAAATATTATATATCAACATAAATAGTCTTTGAAGCATAGTTAACACAAAGTTGGGCAATGTTCGAATATGATTCTGGTAATAACCAAGAGCTATTTTACTGTAACTATTACGTATATGACCAAAACATGTTATGGCGGCTTCCAAAATGCAAAATTCACATTAATGCGCGAAGTTGGATCTTTTTAATTGACAATTATCTTCCTTCCCAGGTTGAAAACCATCATTATGGACGGTCAACTGCACTAGAACACGTTAATGGAGTATAAGGAATATGTGCCTAATTCTATAAGTATATTTTCGCATATAATAATATAATTTCATATATTATAATATTTCAGTTCAGTTCAGTTCAGCTCAATTAATTTTACTTCAGTTCCTCTCCTTCTGACTTAGAATTTCAGTTCACTTCAGTTTATCCTAGTCCAGTTCAGTTCAGTTCGTTCAATTTAGTTCAGTTCAAAAGAATAGAGCGTTATTCCATCAAAAGTATTCTGATTATCCACTTTATGAAATTGTATCAATCAAAGAAAATCCATATTTGTCAAAATTAAAAGTACTATGTCATTGCCTTAATAATATTGGCAGACTACAATTTGCATAGTCGTACCTAAGATGAAAAATATTATATGACGTATATGTTAGGTTCTATCAATTATAACTAACAAAAATTTAAAACATCATGGTCCTGTTCCATTGGACTGCAGTGAAGTTTAATCAAGTCTAGTTCAGTTCAGTTGCGTTCCTGCTGAGTCAGGAGTTTCATGTAGATTCAATTCAGTTCAGTTGATTTCATTTCAGTTTAGTTCAAAAAGACAGGGCCTCAAGTCGGGTTGACAAGAGCACAAAAGCTAAGTAAATAAAAAAAAACTAAAAAAAAAACTAAAAAACTAAAAAAATTTACTAAACCTAACCCATAACATAAAGGGAAACAAGAAAATGAAACAAGTTTCTCTGCTTCTGGAAGGAGACAAGCAGTTCATTGGGGTCTATGGCGGTGAATCAAGCAAAATCAATCTGAGATCTCGATTAAACATGAAATCAACAACATTAACAACAAATGTGAACTGAAACCTTAATGCTTGAAACCGTCATTTGTACTCGTTCAAGAAGCGAAGCGCCCAGGTAAGGACTCACCGAGTCACCGGACGAACGGAGAGAGGTGTTGACTCGCCGGGAACAGAGTCGAGAGGAGTTAGCAACAAATGAGAATTGATGAGAGAGAGGATGTGAGAGATAGAGGGACTATGAGATTGAGCAAAGTTTTTTTTGTTCTTTTTTTTTTTTTTTGGCAACTAAGAGAAAGAAATTACATTAATAAGATGCCCTTCCTAGCTCTGGTGGCCAGATCATGGGCCATTGCTACATTTGATCTAGAAACTTTTGAGCAAATGAAATGATTACAACTAGAAATTTCAAGTTTACAGTCTTCAATGATTGAAATGATCTCTTTCGACATTTGGGCTGGACAAAGAAGCGCGTTAATTAAAGTCACGTAATCCGTCTTGAAGTGTAAGTTTATTGAGAAGGGGAGAGCTGCACGGATGGCCTTTAGTAAAGCTTTTGCTTCTTCTTGAACTGGTGAGGAGGCATAGATTCTTTCCGCACCCCAGCAAAGATGATCTCTATCTTCACTAGCCCATCCTATGGCTGCTCCCTCCATTGATTCTGATTCACTTTCCCTTGAGGTTTTCATGAGCCATCGATTTGTATTATGAAACAATTTGCTGTGTTACTGATATCACGTATTTATATAGACTTTTCTCCCTTATTTACAAGCTAATTTGTGCGTCATTGGAGCTCTTAGGAGCTATTTTGTGCTAACTATCGTATATAGTTGTGGTTTTCTGTTTTAGTGTTGAGTTGCAGGTTTTAGGGAGTTTTCTCCTTATTCCCGAGCCATTTGGAAGCAACCACGGCTTTACGAGATGTTACGAGGCACGTAGGACGGCTCACGAGCTTTATGGGTAGTTTAGGAGGTCCCAAGACCTCTAAACGTGAAGAATTAAGAGCCAAAGAGTCAAAAAGGAGATTTCCGTACTCTGATCGGGGCAAAAATAGCCCGATCGGGCAAAGATATTCTGATCGGGTAGAGAAGTTGCGGACCCGATCGGGCAAGCCATGCCCGATCCGATCGGGCGAGCATCCATGTGCCCATACCCGATCGGGCAAGGCCCACCCGATCGGGCTGGCCCAAATTCCAAAATCCTCATTTTTGTGCTGCATGCTGCGTAGAACACCAAGAAGTGCTGGGCTTATAAGCACGCAACCCCATCGGGCCAGGCCCACCCAATCGGGCAGACATACCGCTCATGTTGCTGTGCGGATTAATGAGGAAGGCTGGCATTTTATTTACCTGGCCCAATCAGCACTAAATTTGTTGGCTGTGATGGGTGTTAAGGGGACATAAGGGCCCACCAATTCAAGTGGTATTTCGCTGTTGCTGTTCGAGTGAAGACAAGAAAGCTTTTGGGTGGGCCAGCCCAAATTCCAACTTATTATTGCTGCTGCTTCTCACGCAAGAAAGCCAGATTTGTGTGTACCCGATATCTCACCCGATCGGGTATGTGATCGGGTGAAGGCCCATTTCCTTAATTGTGGCGCTGCTGTGCGTGGAAACAAAGTGATGTTGAGAAATTCTCACTATGGGCCCGATCGAGTGGCCTTTGGCCCGATCGGGTCCTGTGCACTTTATCGCGTTTTTTCGTCTTTTATTTCCTATTTTAGTCAGACTTGAGGGGGTATTATAAATACCTTTTACTAATTATTTTAGTGACATCTTTCATTATCTTTTATTATCTTTCATTAGCTATTACTCTAGTTTATTTCTCATAGTCATTAGCTTAGATTAAACACTTTAGATTAGATTAAAGGTGATTAAACCTATTCGATTTTAATAAAAGTTCCTGCTTTCTGTCAATTGGTATTCCTCTTTGCCCTAATCTATTTTATTATTCTTAATTGCTTAGCTTAAGTATTTAATTATTCATGATGCAATTGTTAGGGTTTCATATTAGTTTTGTTGTTGTTAATTCGATTATGAGTGAGTAATTCTCTTTCTAAGGTGTTAGATAGGAAAGCCATGTTTATACCATGATTGTGATTTAGATTTCTATCAATTTCTAGGGCTTGATTAGGGTGATTGTGATGTTGTTTGTTCTTATTGAGTAATTAATGTCAGTGTACAATTTCATTGATTGCTTGTGGTTAATAGTTGTTTGCACAGATCCGTCTTACGACTAGAGGCCTAGGACACGTCAGTAGTTCTGATTACGTTAGTGAACATGCGGCGTATGTTGAACTATGAGCGTTGAGTCTTAACCATAGCTCAACACATGCTCTAATCCCCCGACTCTTGACTTAGGTTTTGATAGTAGTTGCCCCTATTTGATTGGTATAAGCATGGTGGACCGACCTAATACCCTAGGTTTTTAGTCCATAGTTAAATCCTCGATTTGATTTGTTTTCTTTAGCTTAGTTATTAGTTCAGTTAATTCTCCCTGTTTTCATCTGAAGTAGCTAATTGATAGAATATTAATTTAGAAACTCTGTCTCCCTGTGGATTCGACCCTGCTTCCATTGACTACCATAGTTAGAGGACTATAGGTTTATCTTTGAATATGTGATACGACTAAAACCTATCAGTTACCTGAACCTGCTTCAAACATAACCAATTTATCTCTAGATGCTGGTCTAATTCTGGTATCCCGGTATTGAGTCTGAGGTTGGGAATTAGTATTCTTCCATCTTCTAAAAGATTCTCTGGACTTCCATAATTTTCCTTGGATCTGGTTTTTCTTTCCTGAAGATGATGTCAGTTCTGTGGACCCAAATTGCCCAAAGTGTTGACGAGAATTGGACCATTCATTCTTCCTCTTTTGTATTTAGGTATTTCCAAAAAAAAAATCACCCAGTCTTCAATTCCCGTTGATTCTTGGTCAAGGACCCTAATGCCCAAGTCTCCTCCCCTCCAGATATGCCTGGTGATACTGCAATCTCTAAAAAGCTGGATTGTGCTTTCTACATCTCTTTCACATAAATGACAAGGGCCTCCTTCTCCTATCTTCCTTCTTTTAAGATTCTCTTTCGTTGGGATTTCCCTCTTAATAATTCTCCATATAAGAATCTTCCATCTCGAGGGTATTGTGGACTTCCAAAGATCCCTCCAAAAAGTTGAGTATGCTCCATTTACTTGATCTTTTTTCAACACCATCCAATAACCCAATCTTACTTAATACATGCCATGTTGGGAGTTCTGCCACAGGATCTGGTCTTCCATCTTAGCATTCGTTAAATGAATAGAAAGTATCTCGGTAGCTTCATGAGTTGGAAACAAGTCCAAAACCTTTGAAGTGTTCCAATTTCCTTCGCTATTTATTAATTCTGCCACTTTGTCCGGTCTGGGCTCCACTTGATTGCTAGAGATAACTTTCCCCTTTACCCACTTGTTTCATCCATCCCTCTTTGAGGGTTATCGCAGCTCTAAATATGCTCTTATAGTCCTAGGATGCATTTCTCGGTGGCGCTTTTTGTCCTTGGTTGAAAATACTGGAGAGCATATCCCCTCGATATTTTGCTTTCAGAAGCCTAAAAACAAGAGAATTTGGAGCCTTATGAATCCTCCATGGTTGTTTGGCTAGGAGAGCAGTGTTGAAAGCTCTAATATTTTTCATTCCTAAACAACCTGCATGTTTATGTTCTTCAAGGATTTCCTTTCTCTTCCAGTATATCGGGCGTTTCTCCATCTTAGATCCCCACCAGAAGTTGAGAAACAGCGAGTATATACTCTTGCATGTTTTTTGGGGTAGAAGATATATGGAAAGAATATGAGATGCAGTCATAGCTAGGATGACATTTAGGGGAATGAGTTTACAAGCAGGAGAGAGGATATAAAACTTCCAGGCTTGGATTTTGTTGAAAATCTTGTATTCTATTTCCATGAAAATAGTAGTTGACCTTCCATCTACCTCCATTGGACAACCCAATTAGTTACCTAGTTCTGCTCTAGTTTTAAAACCCAAAGGCTTTTTGAGGATTCTGATGAAACGCGAGGGAGTGTTGGGGCTGAAGATAACATGGGATTTGTCATCATCTCCCCAGAGATCTTGCATAACTGATCTATACTTTCTTCGAGTTCCCAACAGTATTTGGGAGAAGCTTCAAAGGAGAAAAGTGCATCATCTGCAAAGAAAAGATGGTTGATATGAGGAGCCGATCTCGCCAGTTCTATTCCTTTTTTTTCCTTTCCTCCTGTTTTCTTATGAGGTGTCTTAATAAAGCCTCCATGCACAAGATGAAGAGGTATGGGGATATAGGGTCCCCTTGCTTGAGTCCTGCCGTCGAGGAGAAGAAGTTGGTGGGTTCCCCATTAACTAAGACAAAATAGGTGACCGTGGAGACGCATTGCATTATCCAATGTATCCAAATCTTGGGAAATCCATAGCTTCTCAGAACCTGCTCCAAGAATTTCCAACTGATTCTTTCATAGGCTTTACTCAGATTCATCTTGAGGATTCCTTCAAATTTGCCCCCTTTCTTTTTCCTTTTGACTTTCTTCAGGATTTCATGTGCCATAAGGCAACTGTCAGCCATTGCTCGACCTAGGAAAAAGCATTATGAAATTCCCCCATAATTTCCTTCAATATTGGTTTAAGTCTTTCCACCATGACCTTAGTAATCACCTTGTATAAGGAAGTACATAGACTTATGGGGCGGAATTCTGAGACTTGATGGGCATTCTCCTTCTTTGGAATTAGAGTAATGAAGGTCTGGTTGAGTCTTCCAGGAATATTGCCACTAGAAAAGAAGGAATTCACTCCCTGGATTATATCTCCTCCTATGATGTCCCAGTAAGGATGAAAGAAAACTGGAGGAATACCATCTGGTCCTGGAGATTTAAGGGGTTTTGATTTGAATGTGGCATTTTTAATTTCTTCATTGGTGAACGGTTTTTGAAGCCAAGCAATTTGGGCTGTGGTTAAAAGGTTGATACAGTCCAGGAAATTTTGGTTATTATTTGGATAAATTTGGCTGGTATTTGGAGCCAGTAGTTGAACAAATTAATAAATAAATTTAGTCTTAATCTCCTTACCATCTGTTATCTATTGATTCCCTTCTTGGATGTACCTGATTTCGTTAATAGCTTTCCTTGTTTTGACACTTCTGAATAAGAATCCCGTGCTTTGGTCCCCCAGGAGATCCCACCTTGATTTTGCTCTCTATCTCCAATACCACCAATGGTGTTCTATCTCTTGGACACAAGAAATCCTAAGGAGTCTTTCTTGGCAAGCTTGGTCAGTGGAAAATATTGCCATTTGATTTTCCTCCAGCTTTTCTTTGAAATCATCCCAACATATACCCTTATCCGCCTTGAAGTCGAAGCACCACCTCTTGAGGGCTTGAAGAATGGAAGATATCTTGTTCTGGATCTTTATTAAGGAAGACCCATTATAAGACTTTCTCCACTCATCGCAAATGATAGTACGTACCTCCGGGGCTTTCAAACACCAAGCTTCTAACTTGTAAGGTCTTCGCTTCAAGGTGCTAGCTTGTTCTGGTTTCAAAATTATGGGGTTGTGATCTGATAACATGATAGGAAGCTTGAAGACTTTTCGTTCAGGGAACCTGGAAAGCCATTTCATCATTGGCCAAAGCTTTGTCTAATTCCTCATAAATGGCCTCGTCACCCTGTCTATTTTTTGTCCAAGTGAATTGTACTCCTTCCTAAGGAACTTCATGCAATCTGTTGGACAATCGCCATGCTTGGAACTCACTTGCTCCTAGAAGATATTTTGCCCCTCCAATTTTTCGATTTTGGTTTTCAACTTGATTAAAATCTCCGATGAGCACTACACCTCCTTATGAGGCTCTCTAAGATTGACTGGATTTCAGTCCAAATTTAAATAGTAAGGCGACCCATAAACAAAGATCATATAATAGCCTAGCATACAATGTAGTTGGGACTGATTGACTTAATACAGACATCGACTCTACTAGACCAGCAAAACAACAAACCACCAGCTTTACCTACTACATCGGAACCTACCACACCTTGGAATCCCATTCTTTTGAAAATCGGTTCCAGGTAGTCAACCTTACACTTAGTTTCAGTTAGGAACATGAAATCTACTTTATTGTTATATATTACATATTTAATAAACTGAATTGTAAGGGAATTCAGGTCCCTCAGGCCCTTATAATTCCAACTAAGAGTGCTCATTTTGCAAGAGGAGGTTGTAGGCCAGCCGCGCCTTTTTTGGACTTCGCTTTGGGTTTGGAGGTTGAAGCATCATCATTTGTCACTTGGGGAACGAAGCTTACGACCATCTTGACTGGTACATTAACCAAATCCTTTCCTTCTTCCTCGAGGAAACATTCATCCTCATCACTCAGACCAAATTCCAGTTTTCCTTTTTCTTTGTACTTGAGTTGTCTTTTCTTCCTTTTTTACGGGAATTGGGCAAAAGCACATGGTTCTAGCTCATTCGTTTTGGGTGAGGAGTTGAGGTCAAGAATATTAGCATTCTTACCTTTGACGTCGACGGGCTTCTTTTTTTCAGCTTTCTCCGTGAGACAGCAGCATCTATGGCACCTATGATTCCTTTTTTGGCTTGTCTTTTTCACCTCTTTCGGTCCGTCTTCCTTCTCCTTTCTTTTCCTTTTTCATTCTCGCCTCGAAATTTCGATTATAAAGGAAGCCGCTGTTAGCGTTCATCTCCGCAAAGATGGTGGGGTTCTTGATTCAGCTTTGCAATCATCACATCCATTTCGTCTATTGATGGCAGATTATCAGGTATGGGAAAAGCCGAATAGGCTGAAGAGAAAGAGTTCTCAGAATTTGGCGGGTTGTTTGGGGGTTATGACCAGGAGCAGAGTTGTTTGTCAAAGTTGTGAGGTTTAAATTTTCAAGTGGAGGGAATTGTTCTTGAATGGGGAGTTGTTGTTGAGTAGCAGGATAAGAGGGACCAATCTCATACCTTGTAGCTAAGCAATCCTCAAAGATTTTGCTTAATTCATGCATCTGGTAGGAATTAGTGAGGTTGTGATCAGTTGGCGGTTGGGCAACCATTTGCTGATGAGGCAACAACTTCAGTTTGCGTTGGGAACCATGTGTTTCCAAAAATCCAGTTGACTTCCTCATAGTTAATCGACCCAAATGGAATAAATAGGTCAAGCAAAGGGATGAACGGAAAGTAAAATCTTGTGGAGTTCATGATGTTGACGTCAGTAACAATAGAGTTGATGATCTCATCTTGATGATCATTGAACATGATATTTAAATAGAAGTGGTCCTCCATTGTTGGTGGGGTGCTAAGGCTGATGTGGAAGGAATATTTTCCAAAACAAAAGGGGAGTGGAAGATGACTGGCAGACTTTTTTGGGAGGAAGTGTGAAAGTGGGAGTGTGGTGGAATTGAAGAGAGCACACCGTCCACATAAATAGAAGAGAAAGAATTAGTTGAGCCAATAGCTTCATTAAATGCAGTGGCAGTTGACATTCTTTTGGGCAAAAGAATTTCATTAAATATGCTTGGTTGAAGTGGGCAAGAGAAGTACTGAGTTTTGTACTAAATGTGGGAAGGTAGGGAGCTATTAATGATGGCTGAAACATTGAGGCAAACGTAGCTCTTATCTCGAGTTTTCTCAATTCTTCTAATCTCTTTTCAATTTCAATTTTAAAGTAGTTGAAGATTAATAAATGCTTCATTCCTCTACAAATTTCAATTACCTCAAATGGGTAGTAGTTTCCGCGTGGGGTACAACCTGACATCAATTTGGTGACGTGGTGTATGTCATCACAGCAGCTCGCACTTGTTCTCATTCTGAATTGATTTTCATCCGAAATACCTTGAGAAAATATTGATTGATATTGTTCATCACTATGATCCCTTCTCTTTGAATTAACTTCGAAGCTATCAAAGTCGAATTCTGATCTTTTTCTTTTTCCTTTTGTGCTATCACTATTATCAGGTCTTCGATCAGGATAATCATTTTCCGGGATATCCGAATCATCTAAGTCTCCGGAATCATCCTTATCTTCATCCATTGCATGAGATTCGTCAGAATCCTCTTCAGAATATTTATCATTTTCATCATATCCTTCAACCGTTTCTTCTGAGACTTAGACCTGAGACTTCTCTAGATGAATGGAATTGGATAAGATCCACCTGTGTGTTCTTGTTTCTGTCAATTCTTTTAAAACCTATGAGTTTATTCGTAAATAGAGGCTCGGCTTTGTGACTGATTCGAATGTTGAAATTATAATGATAAAGGTCCTTCATTGCCTGTGCAAAATGCATTTTGGCCACTTCCGGAGGAAGAATGAATATGGCTTGCTTGTGCCCCACTTTACCACAATTTGCGCAGTAGTAGAAAACTACTTCATATCTAAAATCCACCCACTCCATTTCTCCATCTCCTAGATCTAGATAGAACCTCGGGATGAGTGGGTTATGGATATTAATTGTCACTTTAGCTCTGAGATATTCCTATTTTATGCCCTATTTTCTCCAAGCCACACCTAGCAATTTTAGGCTTATTATAGATCAACGGAAGGCCTTCAACTCTAACCCACAAGGTAGCTCTTGAGAAGTCGAGGGACCTATACGAGGCCTTAGTAAACCAATAGGTAAATACCATGAGTGCTTCCTTATAACAGGCAGAACCATGTGCAGTGAGATTATCTCTATCTCTTGCATGGGAACATTAGAAGAAATATAATTTTCCCACTTTCTTAACATGGATAATGTCTCGTGAGGTCCACCTTAGAAAGACCCAACTTTGAATTTTTTCTTCACTGAATGTTCTTTGATCTTTGAACTTACCAATGACTGCAGTGTTATAGAGATTGTCTGAAGGAACCATATCTCCTTCTCGCAGATAACTTTTTCGCCCATTTTCCTAAGGTTCCCTTGAATGTTAAGCACTACATCCATAGTATTCTTGAAGGAAAATGCAATTTGCTTTTTGGGGCTAAGAAAGAAACAACTAATGAGAGTATTGAATATATGGGAAATAAAGGGTTTAGGATTGAGATTTTGTTAGAATAATGCAATGTGGGCTGAAAGTGAGGAATTGAAGGTTAGGTGTGAGCAGTGGAATTTGGGAAATTACAATCTCATCTCTAGAGTGAGATGCTCTCCTTTAGTGAGAAAAAGTTGAAAAAATATTTTGGATCCTTTTTCTTTTTCTGTTGTTTGATAAATGATAATTGAAATTCATTTTTTTTCTTGGCCTTTGCTGGTGCACGTGACCCAACGGGACAACCACTAGATCCGCCACTGGGTAGATGATGAATGTTTTGTATTGTTGTCCGCCATTGATGAGCATTTGTAGAGGTTTTGAATTGGGTTGGGGTAGAAGACAACGTCGAATTCAGACAACATTAACCCTCCAAATCACCACTGATGGTGAGGAGATGGCCAGCAAAGAATTGGAGGAGTTCTTGAACAATTTGATAGGTGAATTGGAGGCGTGGTATAATAGAAGGGTTTAGTTAATAAAAAAAATATATCAAAAAATAAATGAATAAACATAAATTAAGAATCAACCTGTTTTAAACATTTTCCAATGTATATATACCTAAAAAAAAGAATAGCTGACATGGCATAATTTGTGGCTCACATTCATTTGTTACAGTAGTCTTTTTTTGAGAAAACAACCATAAAAACATCCATTAGTAGGGACTGTTTTCCAACGAGTTGTCGGCCTGTACACAATGTGCACAATCCCAAAGGATGAAAAAATGTAATGTAGCAAGACACAAAATTCAGTTAAAATCATAATTAAACTTCTTTTCTATGGTTAGATAATGTAATTTAAATTTGTAGCTAGTAAAACACACATTGTTCAAGATTCATTATCTACTGCAACGATACGTTGTAGAATTATCAAAATTGCTCATCGATCATCTAGGTTGTTTTTTAATTGTTACAATTTCCTTTCCTTTTTTAGAACTTTTTTTTTTAATTGTTACACTTTTACTATCTTTGGTAAACTTTCATATATATCTTTATATTCCAATCTCCTACACATATGGGGTCGTTTTTTCCTTTTGTTTTCCCATTAAACACCTAATCACTTGTCATGAACCTTTTGTTTTTTTTTACTTTTACAACATTCTATCACATACTTTTTACATTCCCTAAACAATCATAACATAGAAAAAGAATTTATTGGTTTTCTCCGAAAGTAAACCATAACAATGAAAAACAAACGGATCGAGTATTATCTAACCATTGGATGAGCCCTAACCGTTCTTATTTAGTTAATAAAATACTAATGTTGCTATAACTTGTGATTGTTGTATGTTCTTTCATTTTCTTCTAAGCATCACTAAAACATGGGGGGAGAAGAAAACATAAAATAAAAAAGCATGAAGACAAAACATGACTAAGAAATATGTACCCAACTCTCTGGTCCTAAGAAACTTATTGTAAATTACCTCAAAATTTTGATTAATCTTTTCTAATACTACTATATATACTATTTCTTCTCTGCTAAACTAAATGTTCTTGCAGTAAACACAAAAATTTGGGTTTTAAATAACATGGAAAAGGTTACGATAATGAACATAATGTCACGGTCCTAGTGTTTTGGTCTCGTATCGTGCAGTAAGCCCTTCCGTATGTAGGTAAGTGCTCTAACTTTCTTGCAGAAGCGAGGCTCTTGACGTGCACTCGATATCTGGAAAGACACTATTACCTATTTGACATGAAAGTGCGAGAAGATGGTCGAACAGGGTGCTTGTGTGCACAAGGCAGGCACGAGTGGGGCCAACCAGGGGATGTAGAGTTTGGGTGGCACTTTATAATAGTCGGCGGCACAAGTTCTAAGTCGTCCAAAAACAACATGGAATATCATAAAGAAGCAACAACTAATAGGAGGCTCAAGTTTCATTCATCTACCATTATTACCCCCCTAAAAGGGCGTGACTGTGAGATAAATAAAATTTCCCATGAACACTGGATTTTAGTAAGTCAATCATGGAAGCTAAAGCCCATGAAAAAAGAAAGCATAAAATAAGGAAAATACATGTAAAGGTGGGTTGGATTCTAACGTCCTCCCCCACTTGTCAACGACCTCACCGACTTACAAGAATTACAGAATAAAAATGAAAACGCTCCCATGTTGAACATGATTATTTTTGGTCCTCCATTGATTAAGGGTGAGTGTTCTTGCTTCTTCTTTGTCTTAGTCGACGTTGAGCGAGCTTTCTCGGAAGGCGTATAGAGACTTGTTTCCTTGAGGTTGTGATATAGCACCTAACTTGGGCTGGAGCTTCTTTAAAGTCTATATATGCGGTATGGTACTCTCTTGGGCATCTTCTTTATTTGAGTTTTTCATCCAGTTACTATGATGGCTCGAATCATTCAGATGGTGTCTCCTAGGTCTTGCTTCTAGTTTCTTACTCGAGAAAAACTAATATTCGAGCAAGAACCGTGTATTTGAAATATGGTGTGAGGGGTCTGTTTAATGGGGCTTGCTTATGTGGCGCCATCACTTGGAATGTGCTATCCCGAATGCGAGATTGAATCTTTGATGTAGCACTATTCCTAGGTTCCATCACTCGCATTTTCGAGCGTTGTCAAATTTATTCTCACGCAACTTCTTCTTGGGCCACAAATTATCTCATTACACTCGTTAAATAGATGGCCCAAATCTGTCTAGGCAGCTCACCATCATTTTCGGCTCTATTCTCTCACTAGATGCTTCTTAGACATACATGATGCTACTCTACGCCGAAGCTTGTCGAGCTCCCCTTTGTGCTTGCTCTCCTACCACCGATGTGGGCTTCAACATAACATGCAACTGAATGTCATAGTATTTATCGAGGATGTGCCGACTTTCGATTTCTTGTATTTTAGAAGCGGGTGACCCTTACTTTTGGAAGTCGTCTCTCTCACTTATTCTCTTAAATCCCTTGATACAGTTGGACGTCCCCCACAAATTATTCCTTGGGAACCTTGGAGAGCTCGAAATCGAGACCTCCGAGCGAGTAGCTAGGCCTTTAAAATTGTAGGCATTTATGCATCACTAATAATGGCTTCTTAAATAAAACCATGCAAGATTAAAATAAACCTACTAACAATCAAATAAATTATATAATATCAAATATAAATTAGATATTCTTGACCAAGAAGGAAAAAAGTGTAGATAAATTTAAATTTTGTGGAGGCCTTCGCCCTTAATAATAACACCAATCGATTTAATGCTAAGAAGAGACTTTCCAAAACCATTTTAGTAAAATAGAAAAGAGAGGGTTAATATTCCTTAGTATCATCCTAACTAGAATGAGCTCAATCACTAAGTTCTATTTGATTTTGCCAGTAGCGTGCTTACATTATCTGTTATAAGAAACATCAAAATTGGACTTCTAATATTTAAATCCTACATAATATATATGCAAGGAAAGTTGAAATAGTTGTCTTTAATGCTCACATACATGAAAAATATTCCTAAGTCATGTGTATATATAGATCATGTAAAAAAATAGCTTGTAGAAGCAGGCTTCTTGCATCTTCATTCATAAAATATCATATCAAACATACCCAACAAAAAGAAATGGAAATATTCATCAATTGTCCTCATATGCGCTACAATTCACAACTATATTCTGCCTATTATCATATGAGCATAGAGCAAAGAGGGATTTTACGGTGAATATAAGGAAATACCTTGCTAATAGTGTGAAAGAAATTGTCAACATGATCAAAAGTTGTTCAGAAGTTTCTCATAGGCCTCACACCCCCATTGAGGTAAGGCTGCTGGCTCTTAGGAAAAACCATTTTTCAGTAATAATTCATTTGGTGATTAATTGAATTAAAGCAAAAGAAAACTATTAGTATGCATGTTAACTTAAGGAATTAGAAATATAAAAAAAAAAAAAAAAACAAAAGAGAAAAGAGAAAAAAGGCAAATGCTATTGGAGTATATACATGTAAAGTTAATTGTTACTACATAGCTACAAATTTGTTATTACTCTTCATCATACTTAAGATATCTAGTTAGATATCCAACTCTAGTTAAGTTAGTTTGAACTTTGTACATAAGCTTTTTCCCTCTCTCTTTTTCATTAATTAATAAGAGATTACTTACGTTTTAGTTTTTCTCTCTTTCTTCTCTATCTAAAACGTGAGCTGAAACTAAGCTAGAATGATGATTGATCCAAGTTCATAGTTGTTCACATGGTATCAGAGCAGCGCATTCGATCCTGAGAATCTAGTAAACCTAATTTTTTTCCACAATCAAATTCTAGCTCATTGTCGATTGAAATTGTTCTTTGGATTTCTGGATTCATTCTGGAAAAATTCTTGAGATTCTGCAAAACTGCATCGTGCAAGCTTTGTCTAAGTCTATGAAATTTGATTAGAGCTTACAATTAAGATTCTAGTTTGACATTTTTTATCCAATTCTTGAGATAGAATTCCTGATCTAATGGAAGTCAATTTGAATCGAGTTGAGAAGTTTGATTCTGTTGTGAATCTGATCTATTGAGATTAGTTATCTTTCTGAGAAATTGAATTAGTAGCTGAATTTGAGTTTGTTAAACTCGATTTATTAAAGATCAGTTGTTGAGAATCTTATTTATTGAAGATTAGTTTGAGAAACTGAGTGTGTATCTTGTTCAAGCTAAATTAAAAGATATTGATTGGAATGTTGTGGTTTTTGAAGACATTTGATTGATTATTTCAAAACATCTTAGAATTTGCCTATCTATTCTTCTTTTCATTCTCCATATTCTTGATTTTCCACATTCTTGAAATTAGTTGATATTATTTCTACATACAACATAAACATTTCTTCTACCCTTTTTGTTTTACCTAATTTTCTGTAAAACACTATGGCAACATCTAAAAATCAAACTCCTACACCTACACCACCTGATCGTACTATAATCCCTAGGAATGTATATATGATATACATTCTTCTGATACTGTGCACACTAAGCTAGTAATAGATCTTTTTTATGGAAGTCGTTACAATGATTGAAAAAGATCTATTATGTTAGGTCTCTCATCAAGAAACAAGTTAGCATTCATCAATGGTACTCTTACCTAGCCTCTCAGCACAAATCACTAATTGATGCTTCGAATAGGTGTAATAATCTAGTAACTGTATGGTTATTGTTCTCTTTGGAGAAAAAGATTGCCAAGAGTGTTTGGTTTTATAAAACTACAAGAGCTCTTTGGTTATATCTTGAAGAAAGATTTGGGCAAGCTTCTGCTACTCAACTCAATTCCTTGCATCAGAAGCTACATGAGATGAAACAGGCAAAAAATGAACCAGTTTTTTAATCTTTTAATTACCAAAATTAAGGATGTTTGGGATGAGATATATAGATAGTGAAGATCCACTGCCAGTGTGTGTTTGTACTCATTGCACTTGCACCTTGACTTAGAAAATCTTGAAAATACAACAAGATCAAAGGTTCATGATGTTTTAGATGAAGCTACAAGATTACTATGCTCTCATAAGGTCAAATATCCTTATGATGTCTCATCTCCGAACTTTTACTACTGGGCACAGATTATGTCAACAAGAAGAAAGATCTAAAGAGATTGGTCAACTGAGCAATACAATCCAATATGAATCTATGGTTTTTGATGCTGATAGAATGAGGTTTAATGATAGAAATTTTGACAGAGGATTTAAACCATCTAGTACATACAACAATAATGGTGTTTATCACCCTCCAGGAGTGCCGGTAACCAGCCTCAATCTTCTAGAAATGTTGGGAATAAATAAGAACATATTCTAGTTATAAAAGGCCACCTACTACTCTATTTTCCATCATAAATAGTGATGAGACCATATTAGGCGTGTTTTTGGAGTGATTCGGAGTCCGTTTTTGTAGAGGTTTAGCCCTTGAGAAGTGGAGTTGTGTAATTATTAGCCTAAGTGTGGTATTTGGAGAATTGGGATGGTTTCGTTGCATTAGAGGTGTTTTAAGGACATTTGGAGACTTCATATTATTTTAATCATTTACAGGTGGACATCGTTCCGTGTTCGTGGTTCGTTCATAAAGGAAGTCAACAAAGTTCGTGATCGTTGCAAGTCAGTTTCCCGTTCGTGAAGATTTGATGTTGTTAAGTGTTCAAGCAATTGTGTGTATTAGCATTTGGTTTGATTGTGAAGTGTGTACCTCGTATGAGAATCTTATGAGCTCGTAAGCAAGCCAAGCAAACAAGCGTAGCAAGATTAGCATCATTAGCCAATCAATCGTAAGCAGCCACATACATCGTCTGCACATGATAGGTTTTAGTCGTATCACCTATTCAAAGATAAACCTACGGTCCTCTAACTAAGGTAGTCAGTGGAAGCAGGGTCGAATCCGCAGGGAGACAGAGTTTCTATATTAATATTCAATTAACTAACTACTTCAGATGAAAATAGGGAGAATTAACTAAACTAATGAGTAAGCTAAAGAATACGAATTAAGTCGAGGATTGAACTATGGAATAAAAGCCTAGGGTATTATGTCGGTCCACCATGCTTATACCAAGCAAACAAGGTCAACAACTATCGAAACCTAGGTCAAGAGTCGAGGGATTATAGCATGTGTTGAGCTATGGTTAAGACTCAACGCTCATAGTTCAACATACGCCGCATGTTCACTAACGTAATCAGAACTACTGATGTGTCCTAGGCCTCTAGTCGTAAGACGGATCTGTGCAAACAACTATTAACCACAAGCAATCAATGAAATTGGCCACTAACATTAATCACTAATTAAGAACAAACCACACCACAATCACTCTAATCAAGCCCTAGAAATCAATAGAAATCTAAATAACAATCATGGTATAAACATGGCTTCCCTAACTAACACCCTAGAAAGAGAACTACTCACACATGATTGAATTAACAATAACAAAACTAATCGAAAACCCTAACAATTGCATCATGAACTAATTGGATAATAAGCAATTAAACTAAAGCAATTGAGATATAAGAATTAAACAATAAGAAAGACGATTACCAAATTGACGGAAAGCGAAAAATTTAATTGAATTGAATTAGTACTTGAATCTCTTCTACAATGGAAGACAATGAAAAACTAGGCTAGGAGCTCTCTAAATGTTCAATAGAATAAAAGATACAAATAAAAACAACCTAAAAAGTATTTATAGTTTCTAAGAAAATAATAAGATAGAGTGGGGAAATAGCGAAAATCGCATCCCCGTGTCGTCCACCCGATCGGGCAAAAGGGCCGCCCGATCGGGTCTGGGAACAAGCTCCCAACAACAGCAAAGTAGGCTCCACCCGATGGAATCGGGCAGCTTACACGCGATCGGGGCCGCAACCCTAACACCCGATCGGGCAAGTCCACCCGATGCCATCAGGTGGAGGTCTTCTCAAGCTCCTCAAAAGTCCCACAACATATGGCTAAGTGTAAGTCCGCCGACGGGATCGGGCAAGTCCACCCGATCGGGCAGAAAATCTGAACTTCTGGCCATTTTACTCGTACCCGATCGGGCAGTGGTTGCCCGACCCGATCGGGCGAGTCTTCTTTCTTCCTTGCTTCACTTGGCTTCAGACGCCAAGTCTTTTGAATATTTCTTCTCCACAATAGGGTCCGAATACCATCTCGAGACCGCTAAGATGCCTCATAACCTTCCGCTATAGCGTGGTGCTCTAAACATCGAGTAAATAGTGAGTTTTTCCCTAAAAACCTGCAAAATGATATGGAAACACAAACAACAACTATATCGAAATAGTTAGCATAAATAGCTCCTAAGAGCATCAATATCGCACAATTTAGCTTGTAAAGAAAGGGAAAAACTCTATAAGAAATCAATATATCAAATTCCCCCAAGCTAAACCTTTGCTTGTCCTCAAGCAAATAGAAAATGATCGTGGAACAGATTGCCTCACCCCATAGATAAAACAATTCAAGCTCAAAAATATTTTCAAGACTAAGAATCGTTCAAGCAGGTATAATTCAAATTCGGCAAATCAAATCCATCAAACCACCAATCATCCAAGCAATTCATCAAGTTCAAGTGACTACTAGGCATACAAATCCTGAAAAGGTGCTCACAAAAGGGTGTCACTCCTCTCAATTTTGTGGCAGGCAAAGAATATGCCCGAACACTCACCGACCCGACCATAAATGTCCCTTCCTACTCACACTCTCATGTGTTTAAGAAGGTAAAATGTCGCTCATCCTAGTCAAGTCGACTCAACTAGCAGACATACTCTTTAACTTTGACAAACTGACTCAAAATCAATCCAATAGACATTTTAGGCACAAGCTCAAGAGGACTTTTCCGGGTTGTAATGGGGTTAGGTAAGAGGTAGGGAATACTTTTGGGTAATGTGGTGGAAGAACCAAGAAAGGGGGAGCATGAACACTCAAACAAGGCCTAAGATGGCCTAAACAACTCCGATCAACACCATATAACCATAAAAAAATAAACCAACTCTTATAATTCAATGAACACTCACAACAAACCCAATAGGCAATGAAGCGAATTTTTCTTTATGAACGTACGTGAATGAAAGAACTTCGAATTCTTTTGAACTTTTATTTCATTTTTCTTTCATTTTTCTGAACTTCATTCACACAACTCCAATTTTGCCTTTTCTTTTCTTTTTCTCACAATCAAGCCACAACAAATACAACTTTTGATTCCTCAACAACCAAACCAAACCATGAAACCAACTTCAAACTCAACCCATACAAAAGCTCCCCCAAGCTAGGCTTGGAAATAATATCAAAACATAGGCCATGGGCTTATAATAAGGGTTTAAGTAACATGAAACAAGGTCATTAGGCTCAGCGGGGCTAAGGACGATAAAAATGTATCAAACTAACTCTGAGGCTCAAGAATAAGTCAAAAGAACGCCTCTATCATAGCAAATGTAAAAAGTCACCAAACATCAGATGAGTACGAAGTCAAAGTCAAAGTCAAGATCAATCCGCTAGAGATGAACTAACACACCAAAAATATAGACTGGATAATAGTATGAATCCAATAGGCTAGAAAAAGGCCTCACAGTCTAACCAAATAGGTATGCAGCACAAAGTAATATATCATAGTCAGAAATCGCTCGAAATCAAAGTAGTCGAACATCAAATCAAAACCTCAGAATCACAAATGCCCAGCTATCCAGAAAACAGAGTCAAATCATTTTCAATAACAGCACAACAAGGGGCACAGGGAGGCAATCAAACCAGTCATGATCAATCATTTTTTTTTTCATTTTTTCAATTTTTTTCAAAGCTGTAAAACTATTCTATCAAAGCTTTAAACTGCACTAAAAAGCAATAAACTATACTAGAAAGCAATAAAGAGAGTACTCACAGTGAGAAATCCTCCCCCAAGCTGAATGAGGCAATGTCCTCATTGCAACGAGGGAGAGGAGAGAACAAGGGCATCAGCTGCCCATATCATCATCAGTGGGGGCATCAAAGAAGCCACCACTAGAAGTACCACCACCATCTGTGTAACCACCACCCGAGGGATCACCTGAAAAACCACTCACCCCTCCACCAAAGCCGCTAGTACCTGCATCAAAACCACCCCCAAAACCACTAGGCCCAAGACCAAAGTCTCTTAAAGAGACGGACTGACGAGCAGGCTCCTCCTCCTCATCCTCTGCCATGTCATCACTCTGACCGGCAAGCTGGCTATAACTCGGGTTCCAATGGTACCACGAGGGGCGTTGAGCAGTCTGCTTAATAATGCAGCCTGCAATAGTCATAGAGAGGATAAAGGGCGTAGTACTGGTCGTTGGCCAAGGTATCCATCTGCCCCCCCATCTGATCTACACGGGTATAGAGCTGATCGATGCGAGTGCCATATCCCGCTAGGGTGGCGGTGTTCGCGTTGATCAGCCCTTCCATCCTTCCCATCCCCGTCTCCATGCAACCTAGGGTCGACATCATAGAAGTAAAATCAAATGTGTCCGTGTGAGGGGGAGGAGGGGGAGGAGCAGAAGTGGAGGCGCCCTCGTCTAAGATCGGCGTATGCCGCCTGTGGTAGGAACGACGAGGGGGCTCGGGGTCAGCGACAATAAGATCAACTCCCTCTATGTAGAGTAGGTAGTTCTCCTGACGAGGCCGCAATCGGGCTCTAGGGTCGGGCAGAATAATGGATTTTTTTGCTTTAATCACCCATTGGAATCTATGGTCAGGCAGACAATTTAGGACGTTAAGGGTGTTGAGGTATGTGAGGTCAATGAGGGTAGGGCCAAGGACGGGGGTACGCTGAGTCTCGTCAAAGCCGGCAATTTGCCGGGCAAACAATGTGATCAACCCCCCGCTGACTAACCTCCTAGAGGTCCAACTACCGTCTTCCCTTGGCCTACGGAGCGAGTTCGAGATACGCTCGAACTGAATAGCTACATGGTGGGCCAAGTTGTACTGAAATTGCTCCCTAGAGCCTTTGGCAATGTAGCTAGCTATAGCAACTAACTCAGCCCCCCGGACCAAGTGACCCTCAAACTGCCCTAAAAGAGTCTGGGCCATGAATCGTATCCAAATACTAAAAATTGGGTGATGGACATTCGCCCAATGACAATGCTGGATGTCAAAAGGCGTGGTGTCCCCTGGCAGTATAAAATAAGTATCGGCCATTTTGAAGTGGTCGGGTGGGTAGTAGTCACCCCGTACCTGTAACCGAAGAACCCCTGCAAATTCCTTAAGGGTGAGGGTGTGGTCTCGGTTGAGTAGTCGAAAATGAACATGGGTGACCGGACCTGCCCTGGGCTTGGTCAGACTGAAACTGCTAAAAAACTCATAGACTAGTGGAGGATACGTATTAACATGCACGTTATAGAGTGACTCAATGCCCAAAGTTTTCATAAAATCGTTAAAATCATCAGTTAAACCCAACTTAGACAGAAGCTCAAGATCTAAAAAGCGGGTATGAAGTGCCTCACATTTTTTAAATCGCAAGAACTTCTCGCAATGTTCATCTTCTCGGAAAATGATTTCCGGGTACCGAGGATCCCGTGGAACCTGTGGTGGTGGTGGTGGTGGTGGTGTTGCTTCTCGCCTAGATCACGAGCTTTCACCTCTAATGAGCCTTATGAATTTGCTTGTCATAGTGAAAATGGACCTTGCAACCTCTTTTAACACAAGGGATGGGGCTTTAGGTGAGTGTGAGAAGAGAAAGGACAGGGAAGATGATTTTTGTGAATGGAATTTTGTGAGATGGAGGGTGAAAGGAGGAAAGGGAGGGATTTTATGAAGTTTGGAGGAGAAAGGATGAAGTTTTGAGGTAGAAGAATGGAGTTCTGATGGAGGTTGGGGTTTGGGGATTGAAGGTTGAAGATGAGTGAAGAGAGAGAGGGAGAGAGTTGAAGTGAAAGGATAGGAAATATGTGGTGAGAAAATGAAGAGAAACCGTGTCTTTTGACGGTCTTAGGTCGCAGGCCCGATCGGGCACTGGGCCGCCCGATCGGGTGGAATTCACTTTTTTTTTAGGCTGGGGAAAAACATTTCGCCCGATTGACCGCCCGATCGGGCATCCTATTTTTAATCGGGTGCTGAGGTCGCGGGCCCAATCGGGCAGAATGTGCCCGATGCCATCGGGTGGGACGACTTTCTGGCAGATTTGACTTTGACCATTTGGCTCATTCACCCGATCATGCACCCGATCGGGCAAGGTATTTTTGATCGGGTGCTAGGGTTGCGCACCCGATCGGGCACACCTTGCTCGATGCCATCGGGTGCTTCTCTTATGCCTCCCTCAGCAGTTTTTTTACTCTCGCCCGATCGGGCGGTGTTCACCCGATCACATCGGGCGAGCTACTATTTAGTAAGTAGCTCGCCTTTTTTTGCAAGTATGGGGCAAGCAAAGCTCAGTTTTCTCCTCAAATAGCATATCTGCACAGTATAACACTCAAGATCTAGGAACACATTAGTACCCTTACGCTCTCTCACATGCTACAAACTACGAAACAAAAGAAAAGAAAAATCTAACTAAGAGATACGGGTTGCCTCCCGCAAAGCGCTGGTTTATGAAGGTCCTGCACGACCATATTACCTCTCTAGGCAGATGAATCAAATGGGGAGGAGTCAAAGCGGATTTCCTCCACACAACCAACAAAGTCACCCTCATGGTACAGCTTCAGACACTGTCCATTTCCCTTAAACTTCTCTCCTTTTTGGTTGGCGACCTCGATGGCACCATGTGCCTTTACTTCTGTCACCTCGAATGGTCCAGACCATCGAGATTTGATCTTTCCAGGAAACAGTCTTAACCTGGAATTGAACAATAAGACCTTGTCGCCAACCTTGAACTCTCTTTTTCCTATCATCTTATCATGCAACTTCTTCGTTTGCTCTTTATAGAGCCTGTGATTCTCATAAGCATCCAAACGGAGCTCATCCAACTCATTGAGTTAAAGAAGTCGTGCTTCACCTGCAGCTGTCAAATCAAGGTTAATTTCTTTGACCGCCCACGCAGAAAGATACTCCATCTCAACTGGTAGATGGCAAGCTTTGCCATAGACCAATCGATAGGGTGTGGTACCAAAAGGAGTCTTAAAAGCAGTGCGGAGCGCCCAAAGAGTATCATCAAGTTTAAATGACCAATCTTTTCTACCTTTAGTGACAACTTTCTCAAGGATCCTCTTAATTTGCCTATTAGACACTTCTACTTGGCCACTAGTCTGAGGGTGATAGGCAAGACCGACTTTGTGGTTGACTCCATGTTTTGTCAATAGGGCCTTGAAGGTGCTCTTATGAAAGTGAGAGCCTCCATCACTAATTACAACACGGGGAACACCAAAACGGGGAAAGATTATCTTTTTAAACATCTTCATCACAACCTTGGAATCATTGATTGGTGATGCTATAGCTTCCACCCATTTAGTCACATAGTCGACGGCTACTAAAATATACCTATTCCCACAAGAGGTAGGAAAAGGTCCCATGAAATCAATCCCCCACACATCAAAAGGTTCGACCTCTAAAATCCCACTCTGTGGCATCCCTTGCCTTTTTGAAATATTACCCGTCCTTTGACAAGCATCACAAGACAAACAAAAGGCACGGGCATCTTTAAAAATCGAAGGCCAATAGAAACCACTATGTAGGACTCTAAAACCAGTCGCTTGGGAACCTAGATGACAACTAGAAGGCATACTATGATTATGTAGCAAAACACCCTCTATTTCCCAATCAGGAATGTAACGACGAAACATCCCGTCGGAGCACTTCTTATATAGGAAAGGATCCTCCCAAAAATACATTCTAGCATCATGATAAAACTTTTTGCGCTGCTGATATGTAAGATTGGGAGGATGAGAACCACTAACACAGAAGTTAGCAAAATCAGCATACCAAGGAGTTTTAGAGGACACAGACTACAAATGATCATAAGGAAAAGAGTCATCTATAGGAGGGTCAGAAGGGGATCCAAACCTCAACCTACAAAGGTGGTCGGCGACCACATTCTCAGCACCCTTCTTATCTTTGATTTCCAAGTCGAATTCTTGCAGCAAAAGAATCCATCTGATGAGTCTAGGTTTGGCTTCCATCTTGGCCATCAAGTACTTCAAAGCAGCATGATCAGTGTGTACTATAACTTTCGAACCTATCAGATAGGTTCAAAATTTATCCAATGCATAGACTATGGCTAGTAACTCCTTCTCTGTCGTAGCATAATTAACCTGGGCTGGATCCAAGGTTTTGCTAGCATAGTGAATCACATGGAGTAGCTTATCCTTCCGCTGACCAAGTACTGCCCCTATCGCATAATCACTAGCATCACACATGATCTCGAAAGGGAGATTCCAATATGGAGGTTGTATAATAGGGGCAGTGATCAAAGCTGTCTTTATCCTGTCAAAAGACTCCAAACAATCATCAGTAAAATCGAACGTGGCACCCTTTAGCAACAATTGAGTGAGGGGTTTCGCAATTTTTGAAAAGTCTTTGATAAATTTACGATAAAACCCCGCATGACCAAGAAAACTCCTCACTCCTTTGACATTCATTGGAGGGGGAAGTTTCTCAATCACCTCAATCTTTGCTCTATCCACTTGGATGCCACGCTCAGAAATCAAGTGACCTAAAACGACACCTTCATTCACCATGAAGTGACATTTTTCCCAATTAAGCACGAGGCTTGCCTCAACACATCTTTTAAGCACTTTGGACAAATTATGCAGGCAAACATCAAAACCAGAACCATAAACACTGAAATCATCCATAAACACTTCCATAATATTTTCAATAAAATCAGAGAATATGGCCATCATGCAGCGTTGGAAAGTAGCGGGAGCATTACACAAATCAAATGGCATCCTGCGATATGCAAAAGTGCCATAAGGACATGTAAACGTAGTCTTTTCCTGATCATCTGGATGGATGAGGATTTGGAAAAAACCAGAATATCCATCCAGATAACAGAAATAGCAATGTTTGGCTAGCCTTCCAACATCTGATCAATAAAAGGGAGGGGGAAATGGTCCTTCAGAGTGGCATTATTAAGTCTGCGATAATCGATGCACATACGCCACCCTGTCACAGTCCTAGTGGGAATCAAATCACCTTTCTCATTTTCAACAACAGTGGTCCCCCCCTTCTTGGGAACCACTTGCATAGGACTGACCCACTTCGAATCAGCAATGGGATAAATGATCCCTGCATCTAATAGTTTCATGATTTCTTTCTTCACCACCTCTTGCATGTTAGGATTCAAACGTCTCTGAGGTTGAATGCAAGGGCGGTGATCCTCTTCAAGATTAATATGATGCATACAAAAATCAGGACTAATGCCGTTTAGATCATCAATACTATACCCAATAGCCTTCTTGTGTATACGAAGCACAACAAGCAAGCTTTTCAATTGGCTATCTATGAGTTTAGTACTGACAATCACAGGACATTCTTCCTTATCATCTAAAAATGCATACTTCAAATGAGAGGGAAGTGGTTTGAGTTGCACCTTAGTTACCTGAGGAGTAGAACTGGAGCATACACTTTCAAGTACAACAGTTTCCTGTTTCTGTTCAGCTCCATGACCCTCTAATTCAGCAAGACAGGCATCAACATCAGTATCGATGCCTAAGGAGTCACTCTTAGTCAATGCTACCTCCAATGGGTCAGCATCACGTATCTGCTGAAATGCAGACATCACAGCTTTGTCTACCACATCTATCATGCAACAAGATTCTTCAAGCATAGGAGACTTCATAGCATTGGTTATTTTAAAAGTGACAGTATCATCACCAACACTCAAAGTCAAAGATCCTGACTTGACATCAATAACAGCACCTGCAGTGCACAAAAATGGTCTGCCCAAAATAATAGGAATTTGGGCATCCTCCTCCATATCCAATACAACAAAATCCACAGGAATGTAAAACTTTCCCACCCTAACAGGGACGTCTTCTAAAACACCTAGGGGGTATTTTATAGAACGGTCAGCCATCTGCAAAGTAATTTGAGTACACTTAAGTGCCCCCATATTCAATTTATTACAGACAGACAAAGGCATGACAGACACAGATGCACCTAAATCACATAATGCTTTATCAATAAAAAGTGCACCTACATGACAAAGGATGGAAAAGCTACCCGGAACTTTCAATTTAGGTGGAGATTTATTTTGCAAAAAGGCACTACACTCTTCAATAAGTGCGACTCTATCTACCCCACCAAAATCTCTCTTTTTTTGTGATCATCTCCTTCAAAAACTTAGCATAGACAGGCACTTGAGAAATAAGTTCAGTGAAAGGAATCGTTACCTCAAGGTTCTTGACCATAGCCAAGAACTTACCAAGTTGTTGATCCACCTTGGACTTTTGCATTCGATGAGGAAAAGGCAACCTTGGTGTGAAAGGTGTATCAGAAACCTTCTCCTTCTCCTTCTTCTTTTCTGCCTGTTCAGCTGTTTCAGACACTTCGACATCAGACATCGAATTCTTCTCCAATTCCTTCTCTACTACCTCCTTCTCCTTGCTAGGGACAGTATAATCATCAATGGGCATAGGAGGAGCAGCATAAGCAGTACCACTACGAAGAGTAACGGCATTTGCTTGCTCCCTATGTGTAGGTTGCCCCGGTAATTGTCCCTGCTGCCTCTGTGCACTAGTTTCTGCCAACTGAGCAATCTGAGTCTCGAGAATTTTATGTGCTTCTCCTGGGCCTTTTGTGTTTCCTCATGGGCCCTTTTTGCTTCCTCATTGGTCTTTTTCATAGACAATATGAGTTTCATCAGTTCAGAATTGCTAGGCTCTTGTGAGGGCGCATTTTGTGGTGCTGGCTGATAGTTCTGATGAGCAGGTCTTTGGAAACCAGGGGGATTATAAGAGTTCCCTTGGTTTTGGTAGTAGTTGGGTTTTGGGTTATGATGTGTAGGTTGATAGGAATTTTGTGGGGGATGGTATGAATTTTGTGGCTGTGGGTTTTGAACATTGTTGCTTCTATAGGAAAGAAGTGGGTTGTCTTTCCAACCAGGATTGAATGTGTTGGAGTAGGGGTTGTTAGGTTGTCTTTGCTGAAAAGCATTAGCCTGCTCCATCTGATTCTGACTGAACTGACAATCATGGCCGAAGTGACCCTAGATACCACACACCTCGCAGTAAGATGAGGTGATAGGTGCAATTGCTGACATAGCGTTGATGCTCATTAGCGGAGGTGTTGAACTAGAGGATTTCATTAGCTGCTGAGTGAGCTGCGCCATCTGAGACGTAAGCAATGAAATAGCGTCAACTTCAAGCACCTTCTTAGTCAAACTCCTAGATGATGAATGGTCATTGGCTGGAAGATTTGCTACGAAGTCATAACCCTCATCAACTGCCTTGTCTAAAAAGACTCCTCCTGCAGACGAATCAACAATACTCTTCGTCTGAGGCTGCAGACCATTATAAAAAGTCTGCGTCAGAAACCACTTGTCCATATTATGATGTGGACATTCCCTCTGTAGGTCTCTGAATCTAGTCCACGCTTCCCTCAATGTCTCATCTGGCTCTTGGGAAAACGTAGCCAACTTGTTCCTGATTTCTGCTGTTTTTGTGGGAGGGTAATACTCATGTAGAAATGCAGCAGAAATCGCTGGCCATTATGTCTCAGTGATATTGTTGAACCACCTCTGAGCCTTGTCTCTGAGTGAGAACTAAAATAACATAACCTTCAGCTGCTCAGGTGTGACTCCTTGATGTTTAACAGTCCTGCAGAGTTGTTGGAATCTCTGCAGATGGTTGGCCGGATCTTCAGAAGGATGCCCACTAAACTGATTCTGTTGCACCATATTAATCAGTGTAGGTTTGATTTTGAAATTGTTCGCAACAATAGTGGGCATCGGAGGACCTGTGGGTATGCCTTCAGGATTAGGCACCCCATAAGATTTCAGTGACTTCGCCATTGGTAATGAAGAAATCGCTGAATCTGGCTTCTCTTGGTCAAATTCTGCTCTAAGATCCCGAAGTGTTGCTTTTGTGTCAGGATCTCCAAGAATAATGTGAGTTTTCTTTTCATATCTGGACATATAAGAGAAAACGATAAGATAACCGTAAGAACGACCTCAATTGGAACGGGAGGTTCCAATGAGGCAAAGAGAAGTACGCTAATGAATCGAATAAAAACTAGAAAACTAGACGTCTCCCCGGCAACGGCGCCAAAATTTGATAGGTTTTAGTCGTATCACCTATTCAAAGATAAACCTACGATCCTCTAACTAAGGTAGTCAGTGGAATCAGGGTCGAATCCCCAGGAAGACAGAGTTTCTATATTAATATTCAATTAACTAACTACTTCAGATGAAAATAGGGAGAATTAACTAAACTAATGAGTAAGCTAAGGAATACGAATTAAGTCGAGGATTTAACTATGGAATAAAAGCCTAGGGTATTAGGTCGGTCAACCATGCTTATACCAATCAAACAAGGTCAACAACTATCGAAACCTAGGTCAAGAGTCGAGGGATTAGAGCATGTGTTGAGCTATGGTTAAGAATCAACGCTCATAGTTCAACGCATGTTCACTAACGTAATCAGAACTACCGATGTGTCCTAGGCCTCTAGTCGTAAGACGGATTTGTGCAAACAACTATTAACCACAAGCAATCAATGAAATTGGCCACTAACATTAATCACTAATTAAGAACAAACCACACCACAATCACTCTAATCAAGCCCTAGAAATCAATAGAAGTCTAAATAACAATCATAGTATAAACATGGCTTCCCTAACTAACACCCTAGAAAGAGAACTACTCAGACATGATTGAATTAACAATAACAAAACTAATCGAAAACCCTAACAATGCATCATGAACTAATTGGATAATAAGCAATTAAACTAAAGCAATTGATATGTAAGAATTAAACAATAAGAAAGACGATTACCAAATTGACGGAAAGCGGAAAATTTAATTGAATTGAATTAGTACTTGAATCTCTTCTACAATGGAAGACAATTAATAACTAGGCTAGGATCTCTCTAAATGTTCAATAGAATAAAAGATACAAATAAAAACAACCTAAAAAGTATTTATAGTTTCTAAGAAAACAATAAGATAGAGTGGGGAAATAACGAAAATCGCATCCCCGTGTCGTCCACCCGATCGGGCAAAAGGGCCGCCCGATCGGGTCTGGGAACAAGCTCCCAACAGCAGCAAAGTAGGCTCCACCCGATGGAATCGGGCAGCTTACACCCGATCGGGGCCGCAACCCTAACACCCGATCGGGCAAGTCCACCCGATGCCATCGGGTGGAGGTCTTCTCAAGCTCCCCAGAAGTCGAGCAACATATGGCTAAGTGTAAGTCCGCCCGACGGGATCGGGCAAGTCCACCCGATCGGGCGGAAAATCTGAACTTCTGGCCATTTTACTTGTACCCGATCGGGCAGTGATTGCCCGACCCGATCGGGCGAGTCTTCTTTCTTCCTTGCTTCACTTGGCTTCAGACACCAAGTCCTTTGAATATTTCTTCTTCACAATGGGGTCCGAATACCATCTCGAGACCGCTAAGATGCCTCATAACCTTCCGCTATAGCGTGGTGCTCTAAACATCGAGTAAATAGGGAGTTTTTCCCTAAAAACCTGCAAAATGATATGGAACGCACAACCACAACTATATCGAAATAGTTAGCATAAATAGCTCCTAAGAGCATCAATATCGCACAATTTAGCTTGTAAAGAAAGGGAAAAACTCTATAAGAAATCAATATATCAGCACATCATACGCAGCAGCTGCCCAGCGCTAGTGCGCACCCCACGCAGCTCAACCGCACAGCCCACACAAGCCATACGCAGCAAGTAGTATACGCAGGCAGCAACTACTCGCGCGCTGCACCAGCGCGCCTCGCGCCTGGCCGCAACCCAGCAGCTCCCAAGCAGATTCTCAGCGCACCGTGCTTATTCGGCTTGTGCGACTCGCGCATGTCGAGTGCTGTACGCGGCTTTGTGATTTTTTGAGTCGTTGCTATGTTAACTTAGGTTTTAATTAGTTTTCTTTCTTAATCTTTCATTATCTCATACACTTAGACTATCTTATAACCCTAATTAGAGAGAAAAACACTCTTTTCCTCTCTCTAATCTTTCTATGCTTTGGAATTAGATTTAAGATTGCTTGAATTACTCTATGCCAATCGTAGCAAGATTCGATTCTTGAGAACGGTGATCCAATCTTCGGTTAGTTTTATTGTGAGGTTTCTTATATGAACAATTTCTTATTTATAATATTGAATTCTAGTTTCATTGTATGATTATTGATTTGGTTCTCTTTTCAATTAATCAATTGATATTACATAGATCGATTGCCGATTCGATTGTTCTTTGTTTATGAGTAGCAAATTAGGGTTTAACTTTGAATCTGATTGTGCTTGTTATTTCCTAGTGAATTCGTTATTTCCAAATTGAATAATTAAGCTAGTGATTGGTGTTTGGCACATACTCCCTCCGTTCCCTTTTGATGTTCCCATATGGAATATGGGGGAAAACCAATGCAAATTGATGTGGATGAGAATCTTTTGAATTTTATATTGTATAAAGTGTACTTTTGTACTTTTTGCTTTTAAAAAAGTAAGAGAGAGAGAAAGAAAAGTGAGTGATTGAGAAAGAAATGATTCTAAAGTGGGCCCATGTGTAAGACAAAAAGTAAAAAGTGTTATAAATATTTGGTTCTTGAAGGGTAAGATGGAGAAATAAATGTTCTTAAAATGGAAAAGATTCTATATGGGAACACTTTCAGAAACGGCCTAAAACGGAAAATGGGAATATCAAAAGGGAACGGAGGGAGTAGTTTCCTAGGGTTTTGATGTTCTATAGAATTGAACCTATATTGTTGATTCGATTAGGTTGTTCTATAGTTTAGTTTTTCTATATGCGGATTCGGGTAGTATAATTAATCTTTAGAGGGAAGCGGGATTAAATTCCCAATCTATGTGTATTTAAGAATAGTTGTTCATATTTAGAGACTGATGATCGATTATCCGGACCGAAGTGACGATTAACCGAACTGATGACCTTTCTCCATTGATATTCCTATAGTTTATTATTGTTTTCTTAGTCTGTTATTTTACTCTTTTAATCTGAAAACCCCTCTTTTCATCTCTTATACACATATTTTAGTACCTAAGTCTCTGTGGTTGGACCTACTTACCTCCTAGATTAATTGTGTTGGAAAGTCGGAATTATAAATAGTATCTTTGGTAAATGCGTGCGACCGCGTACCAAAATAGTTTATCAGAATAGATTGATTTTGTCATAATTTATGAGAACTATCTTCATAAAATTAGTTTCAAGATTCCCAACTAAAAATGATAATATTAATTGATTTATCAATTATTACTTATATTAATGGTTATTAGTTATTTGTGTCTTTTTCATATAAATTATATTGTTTCACTTAATTTATTAAATATAAATATATAATTAAGTGGACAATCAATCAACATATATTCTAAAAGGGCACAATTTCAGGAGCATAAAGCGCGCCATGCATCAAATTATGAAAAATAATTTATTTTTTAATGATTGTATTAGTAAATTATTTATTACATTTCTACTTCTACAATCTACTTTTTATTTTATTTTTTTAATCTAATATCTCTATTTTTTTATCTTATTTTTCCAATCCTAAATATTGTATAACTTAAATAACCTATTCTATCAATTGGAGAGAGTGTGCCAAAATGGAATGAAGCGTAATGCACAAAACATTACGAAACGTCCATATGAGAAAAGTCCACACAGAACATTATGAAATGGAGGGAGTGACGTATATTCTAATTCACCAACATCCTATTCTAATGTAACATACTTGAATCTAATACGAAGTACAGAGCAATATGTTTTATTGACAAAAAAAATTAAAATTAATCTATTCAACTCTATAAAAGTAGATTCTATTCTTTTCAAATATCAATAAATTATTCAACACAAATTATCGAAAAAGACCGCCTAATTTTAACCTTAAAATTAGACTAACCCAGGCCCAATTCTAATAGAGAAGCCCAATGACTTCAACAATAACCCAGCAGAATCCCCAACCCAACCCAGCGCCACTTCAATCAACATCCTCTCTCTCTAAATAGATTAACTTAGTGACTTAATTGATTAAGGTAGTCTCGTATTGACGTATGGTAATATAGTCTATAATGTTTCAATGTGAGACAAATTAAAGTACTAAATGGATAGATCTAGGGACCAAATAGATTCAACTAGTGACTAAATGAAATAATAGTAATTTGCTAACATAGTAAACAAACTTATGCTTTAACAGTCACTTATTGACATTTGGCATATAATGGTCACTAATAGACATATAATGGTCACCAATTGACATATAATGGTCACTAATTGAAACAAAGTTACTACGAGTTGGTGGGTTGTTTAATTTGGCGTGTGGCTGATTAGCTATTGGGCCTGCCTAATTTTAACTTAAAATAAGCGGTCTCTCGCAAAACGAGCTGATTATTCAATCCTATTCCTGTTCTGTTTAGGATTATTAATATATATATCCAACATCAATCTTCCATATTTTCTTTGGAATTTTTAGATATCCGAGAATGTCGTCTAGGTATTATTATTATTATTATTATATTTTTTTTCTTTTGCTTGTATGTATTATCATAGTTGTGTAACACTTTTTTTTGCAGGGAATATTCTTTGATACATGAACTTGATGGAACGCATAAAAATCAATTAGCAAATAATGGTTTGAATCACCTGACCTTGCAACGTTGTCAATTACAGAAATAACGGAAAATCAATATCTTTAGATAATATGAAGAGGTGAGTTACTTAATGTCTAATTTTTATTCTATATTTACTAATATCTTTGTAAACCAAAAATCTTTATATGATTAATTTTTGTAAAAAATAAATTACCAACTCCATGATAGGATCGTATGGCTCTAATTACTCTCCCTTAAACAAACTAATTTTTTCTAAATATGAATGAAATTATAATTTAAAAGACTATCAAGAATTACCCACATATCTACTTCATTCTAGTTACTCACATTTTTATATTTATATTTTTTATATTATTTATACTCTACATAAGTGTTCCATGTAACAATCATATAAATATAAAAGAAAATTAGATAGAGTTTTAGTTTGATAAATATAAATATTTACATTTTAGAATAATATTGGTTATAGATCTAAATTTTCAAATAATAATATGATGGTCACCATAGTTAAATTATTAGCCTTGTCCAAAAAATAATAATAATAACAACAATAATAACTATTACCAACAACTTTTGTAATGATATGATTTAACTACTCAAACAACTTTGGAAAATAGATATTTCAAGAAACAAAAAATACTCTATCACATTATTCTGATCCATTCCCTTTTGTTCATATTTGGAATCAGGAAATTATTTGATTAAAATGGATCTTAAGAAGATATTCTAATCTATACTAGATAATAAAGCCGTCCTGAAAGGAGCTACCATATCGCTCCACGTCATTATACATAATTAATTAATTAATTTAATTTTCAATAGACAATAATTTTAAAAAAATGATTATATCGTATATAAAAATTACATCCCTTATCTAAAACTACTACTAATCCTTATCTAAAACGACAACTTGATATAAATTATAAAATAAGCCATAACTTTCATTTCAAATCTCAGAAAATTTTAATTTTTGCACCGTTAGATTCGTCTCGAAAAATACTTTGAATCAAGATCCACTTATAATATTATTACACATAATTAATAAATTAATTTAATTTTCAATAGACAATAATTAAAGAAAATGATTAGATTGTAAAGTCGTCCGAAAAGAGCTACCACATCGCTCCACGTCATTATACATAATTAATTAATCAATTTAATTTTCAATGGACAATAGTTAAAAAACTGACTATAACGTAAATAAAAATTACAATTCATATCTAAAGCTACTACTAATCCTTATCTAAAACTACAACTGATTTAAAATTATTAAATAAGCCATAACTTTCAGTTCAAATCTCAAAAAATTTTAACTTTTCCACCATTAGATTCGTCTCGAAAAATACTTTGAATCAAGATCCACTTATAATATATTTTCTGGAATTGCAAAAAAAACAACTTATATTTTATTAAAGGTGCCAACTAGACCACTCATAAATTAATAAAATAAGTTTTTAAAAAATAAAACACGTACTCATAAAAGATAAATATTATCTCAAAGATAAGAAAAAAATGTTTAAATTTGTATGTCTTTGATACAAATTGCACAGTGATTGATAATATCACTCCTATTAACTGTTATGATGGTAATCATGCACAGAGGCAGCATAAGGACATTTTCTGTTTGGAAGGAAATGCCAAATGATGTTTTATAATTGAAGAATCTGCATATCCTACGAAATACATGGGCCATGGGGGTAAAAGGTGATTTTTATTTGAGTGCATCAATTAGGGTTGGGTCAGTTAAAATATTGTTTCAGTTGTTAAATTATAGTTGGTGCACCCTAACACAAAAAATACAAAATTATAAGGTCATTTTAGAAAATCTAGATATTTTGTTTTTATCATATGGAAAAAACAATTCCACAGGGTCACTATAGTTACATATACAAAATCATAGGGACATTTTAGAAAGTCAAAATATTTTGTTTCTTCCATGTTGAAAAACACAATACTACAGGTTCACCATATCGAATTTCCCAAAAATCTTTTTGGTCACTCATTAATTAATAAAATAAGTATTAAAAAAGTTAAGTTAGTTTCTCAAAAGTATATTTCGATACACACCTTATATCTTTTTTCAAAAAAGATATTCCTATTTGGTCAACTATCAACTATGCGACACAAGTACGTACTACTCAAAAATAGTCCCCAGTAAGAGAATTTCAAGTAAACTTGTGCAACGTAATGAATCTTGATGATACATGTAATATCAAACATAATGCAGATTATTGTCAAACACAAACCCACAAAAAATAATGTAAATATATTTAAACATGCAATTTAAGTCGGGAATATAGATTTACACATCTCGAAATTGGTATGCAAATCAGACCCAAAAGGAAATCATGCATTGTAATCTCAAACTAAATAATCTCCATGGATGAGAAGCAATTATTTTTTACCCAGATGAATCATGATTTTTCTTCATAAATCTGTTCGAAATCATTCTGACACACCTTATTTCAGACAAGTTTTATTATACGCTTGTGTGTATTATGAGCATGGTACACCCAAAGCTATATTTTTGCTCATTGCTCATTTGGACGTCTCAACCCATGTTGATCTGATGAGAATAATCAATCATAGTATAATTATTGTAACACAAGTTCTTCAAGTGAATGAATGAATTTATACAAGAAATGAAAGTGAAAAAGAGTAATTATGTAACTCTATAGTGTCGACAATATCAATAATAGTTTAGAGGAAATATGTTTGTTGTTTTGCATTTTATTTTGAGAGTTAACTTTACCAAATTAACATTTGTGTATTAGACAACTTTAACTTCAAGTTATTTTATTTTTCAAACCACCAAGCATAAATGACTATTTTTAGAAGGACACTACTACAACTATAAAAAAAAAGTAATTTTAAGTTCGAGATACAGAAAATTGTTATTAGCTCTTAATATAAGAATCCTTTAAACATTAAACAATTTTTACGTTAGTCGGATGAGAATTATATGTAAATAACTATCGAAATATAATATCTCTTAGTTTATTAATTATTTTATAATATCTTGTAATCTTAAAGTGTTTAACACTGAAATTTAGATATGATGGAAATTATAACCAAATAGACATTGCCCGGGTCAGAAACTAGTATTTACATATAATTATTTCATTTTTCAAAACAAAGAAAAGGAAAAAAAAATCTAAAATAGAGTAATTAATCATTGGAAAGTGAAAATGATGATTGAAAATTGAAATGATGCATCGGCAAGTTAAATGAGTGTATGATTCTTTAATAATTTTTTGGATATATTTACCAAATGAACAAAAAAAAGTTAGGAAAGAACACCAAAAAAAAGTGAGATTAAATTATGTGAAAACCTTTAGAAATACCTTTTTATCAAACAAGAAGGACAAAAGATAACGGATGGAGTAGTTATTAATTTCATATTACCTTTACATAAAATCCTACCCATTTAATAAGTCCTCTATTAGTAGGACGCGAACTCTTTCATGAAACAATAATTATTAGATTCACCGATACCAATAATTATTAATGTGTTGAGATTTATCATAAGCTTATTATTTAAATATATAGAATCTAATACTGTATGTATTAATAAAGGAGCTTAATAGGAGACCATGCGACACACCAACTAAGAAAAAATACATACTTACTCCACGTAAGTAATACATAACGAATGATATTGAAAATAATTAATTTATTTAAAATTAAAAAAAAATCAAATGCCACATAATAAAATTTAGCTAACAACATATTATTATAACACATGGTTTTTTTTAAGATTTATAAATCATAAATCAAGCAATATATAACTTGAATAACTTTAAGCATATCATATATACGTTGATGGATCACCCGTGCATCGCACGAGCTTTAACTCTAGTACATAATTAATTGTCCACTTAATTATATATTTATATTTAATAAATTGAAAATCCAAGCATTTTCTCGGGGTTTATCTAGTCTAACCGAAATCAACTTCTCTCAAATAGTTTCGGGAATTTTGGGACATTTTTAATGTTTGTTTTCAACTTCCCCCCATGTAGCGATGGTCAAGGGACGAATCTGGGTCGGGTTAGACCCATATTTTTCTTTGAGGACCCATATCCGACCCAGATTCAATGGGTCTGAAAATTCAAGACCCTTACCCTAATCCAACATATCTGAAGGGTCCTGGGTCTAAACTGGGTCCTTAGTTTGATAGTCTAATTTAAAAATATCATTTATATAAAATAATATATACGAACTTAGAAAAGTCATTTCACTTTACATATATTGCAATTAACTTACTTCCTCCTTATTCAAAAGCTTGCAACTGATATCACTTATTTATATAGAGTTTTCTCCCTTATTTACAAGCTAATTTGTGCGTCATTTGAGCTCTTGGGAGCTATTTTGTGCTAACTTTCGTATGCAGTTGTGGTTTCGTGTTTTAGTATTGAATTGAAGGTTTTATGGAGTTTTCTCCTTATTCCCGAGCCATTTGGAAGCAACCACGGCTTTACGAGATGTTATGAGGCACGTAGGGTGGCTCACGAGCTTTATGGATAGTTTAGGAGGTCCCAAGACCCCTAAACGTGAAGATTAGAGAGCAAAGGAGTCAAAAGGATTTTCCGTGCACTGATCGGGCAGAAATAGCCCGATCGGGCGAAGTATTTATGATCGGGTATAAAAGTTGCGGACCCGATCGGGCGATGTTTGCCCGATCGGATCGGGCGAGGAAGCATGTCCCCAGACCCGATCGGGTGGCTTCCGCCCGACATGATCGGGTGGAGTGCTGCTTGGTCTCGTTGCGGTGCTACAGGCGAGGGGAACACGCTGGCCCAAGTTGTCGCCAGACCCGATCGGGTGGCTACCGCCCGACCCGATCGGGTGGGCCGTTTTTCTCGCCTTATTGCTGCACTGCTGCTGCCAGAGCCCAGAAGTGAAGTTGGGAAATTTGTATGTGGACCCGATCGGGTACTGTGCTCGGGCCCGATCGGGTCTGGTGCTTTAATCGCGCTTTTTCACTTTTTGTTCCCATTTTTAGTGAACTTGAGGGGTATTATAAATACCTTTTTCCTCATCTATCTTTCATTCATCTTTTATTCATCTTTCATTAGGTTTTAGACTAGTTTTATTCTACATTGCTCTTAGTTTAATTCAAACACTTTAGATTAATTTAGAGGTGATCAAACCTATTTCGATTTCAATAAAAGTTCCTGCTTTCCGTTAATTGGTACTCTTCTCTACTCTTTATCTCTTTAATTACTTTGATTGCTTAGTTTAATTATTTAATTGTTCATGATGCAATTCTTAGGGTTTCATATTAGTTTTGTTGTTGCCGATTCGATTATGAGTGAGTAGTTCTCTTTCTAGGGTGTTAGATAGGAAAGCCATGTTTATACCATGATTGTGATTTAGATTTCTATCAATTTCTAGGGCTTGATTAGGGTGATTGTGATGTGGTTTGTTCTTATTGAGTAATTAATGTCAGTGTACAATTTCATTGATTGCTTGTGGTTAATAGTTGTTTGCACAGATCCGTCTTACGACTAGAGGCCTAGGACACATCAGTAGTTCTGATTACGTTAGTGAACATGCGGCGTATGTTGAACTATGAGCGTTGAGTCTTAACCATAGCTCAACATGGGCTCTAATCCCCCGACTCTTGACTTAGGTTTTAATAGTAGTTGACCCTATTTGATTGGTATAAGCATGGTGGACCGACCTAATACCCTAGACTTTTATTCCATAGTTTAATCCTCGATTTATTCAGTCTTCCGTAGTCTATTCCTTAGTTAAATTAATTCCTTCCTGATTTCATCTGGAGTAGCTGAATTGGTTGAATATTGATTTAGAAACTCTGTCTCCCTGTGGATTCGACCCTGCTTCCACTGACTACCTAGTTAGAGGTCCGTAGGTTTATTTTTGATTAGGTGACACGACTAAAACCTATCAGCAACAAAGGGGGATTTTTTTAGAGACATAAAAAATGGTTTGTTGCAAGCTTTTGAAAAAGGAGGAAGTATAAAAAAAAGTATGAAATTCAATATACGTGAAATATACGTCATGAGTTGAAACTTTGTAAATTTTGGAATATAAATAGCCTTATGAACAATTTCAAATTGTAGGGATAAAGGTAAATAAAGATGACGTTATCTTGCGTAATATTAGGCTCTTTTTTCCTTTTAAAAAGCAAAGGGGTTTATTTATTTATTATAGGACTTATAAAATTTACATAATGTTACAATTGTTACAAACTTAATATAAAATTATGATGTTTAATTAATAAAATTGGTTTGTGGGTCGGAGCTGGAGGGTCTGGGTTTTAACAATTTGAATTCAAACCCAATAGTCATTTTTTAACATTTAGACCCATATCTGACCTAGAGCCTACTTTCTTCATCTAATTCTACTTGAACTGAACTGAACTCAATTGAATGAACTTATTGGAGCTGAATTGAACTGAACTGAACTGAACTGAACTTATTAAAGTTGAACTACTAATTTAATTTTTTGTGGAGCTAAACTGAACAGAAATAATTTTATTGGAGCTAAACTGAACTGAACTAAATTGAATTGAATTTATTTGAGCTGAACTAAACAGAACAGGACTGAACTAAACTTATTGGAGCTGAACTTAATTTAATTGAATTAACATAAATATATAAATAATAATATAATAATAATTATAAATATTAAATAATAATAATTATACTTCTAAGTAAAATAATTTAGACGTTAGAATTTAGAATGATAAGTAATGAATAATGATAATATTATTTTTGATGTTATAAAATGATAGTTATAAATAAATAAATAATAGAAATAATGATAAATTAATTTTAGGAAAAATTGACTAGAATAATCCAAACTAAAGCCGTTCCGCCAAGAATAATCCTAACTATAAGTTATTCTTGTATAATCCTAACTATTGGGGAGGTCCGCCACAAATGCACCCAGGTGACTTGAAATCGGTTAATCAGGTAAATTTTAATTTTTCCATTAAAAACTTGTAATTTCCCTCTTTTTTCTCTCCTTTCCACTCTTACATAACCACCACCACTCCACCAGCCACCACCTGCCACTTCCACCTTTACTCGACTACCACCATCACCACCACTTTCACCTCTAACCAACCCCTACCTAGAATCTCCCAAATCTTTATTCAAGAATAAAAAAAATTGCACAAGCACAACCCCCCACTCCTTCCCTGCCGTCGGCCACAACCCATATTTATCTTCCCAACCCTTATTTTCGGTGAATTTAACATGGGCTTAGTTTTTTCGATTGATATGGTGACTGTGCTAGTGGTTGTAGCTCGGCCTGGTGGTGGTGGCTGGGCTGTTGTGTTGTGAACTGTCAACTGTGATGGTGTTCGTTGACAGGCTAAAGTCGTATCACCTAGTCAAAGATATATCCTAAGTCCTCTAACAATTTTAGTCAAGGGAAGTAGGGTCGAATCCACAGAGAGACGGAGTTCTAAGTTAATATTCAGCTAAACAGCTACTTCAAACAAGAATCAGCTGAACTACTAATTAAACACAAGAAAGCAAAATAAAGAGAGATTGTAATCTATGAAATAAAGGTCTAGGGAATTAGTTCGGTCTACTATGCTTATACCAATCAAAGGATCAAACAACTATCAGAACCTAGGTCAAGAATTGATAGATTAGAGCAGGTGTCAAGCTATGGTTAAGTCTCAACGCCCATAATTCAACATATGCAGCATGTTCACTAACATAATCATAATTACTGATGTGTACTAAGGCCTCTAAAAGTAAGACGGATCATTATTAACCACAAGCAATCAATGAAACTGCGCAATAACATCAATCATTCATCAAGAACAAATCACACCATAATCAATCTAATCAAAACCTAGAAACTAATAGCAATTCAAATATGAATCATGGTATAAACATGGTTTTCCTCCGTAGAACCCTAGAAATAAGACTACTCAGACATGATTGAATTAGGAAAAATTGCCTAGAATAATGCAACCTTTTGGCGATTCGCAAATAATAATGCAACCTAAAGATTATTCTGGAATAATGCAACCTTTATACCCCATTTATTTTAAATGGGGTAAAACCGGATCTAACCTAAAGAAGAGGTTAACTGAGCCACGTGTCGCTTAGTTATTGGTTGTCATAAATAATTTTTTAAAAAAATTAAAAACAAAAAAAAAAAAAAAAAAACAAACCAACCCCCCTCCCCCCCTCCTCCCTTCCCCTGTTCCCCAGCCATGAACCACCCCACCCCACGCACCTCCCTCGCACGGCACCATCCAAGCAGCCGACGCCACCACCACCTAAAAACACCCAGACGCCGCCGACGAGCCCAATCCCACCGTAAAGCTTGCACCCCACCGTAACCCACACCGCTAAACCTTAATCCCACCACCTCCCTTGTTTTTCGGCCACCTCCCTCCTTTTCCGGCGTCCCTTCTCCCCTCTCCTCTCTCCCTGTTCACAACCTTCATTGTTTTCCGGCGTCCCTTCTCCCCTCTGCCTCTCCCTTGATTTCCGACGGCCGCATTTCAAGTGGAGTTGCGGTGGGGTCGTGGGTCGCAGTGGCGTTTGGGGTGGGATTTCAGGTGGGTTACGTGGCTATGGTGGGATTATGGGTGGGGCTGGGGTGGTTTATAGGGGCTGTGGGTTTGTTGGGGTGGTGACAACGCCGGTCGGTGGAAGTGGAGGGAAAAGGGGGTGGAGATGGTGGGTGGTGGCAGTGGCAGTGGGTGGGGGCTGGGGTGGTGCAGTGGGTTGCATTGGTGGGGGGTAGGGGCTGGGTTATATGGGCTGGGGTGGGTTTTAAGGTTTTTTTTTTAAAAGTTTTTTTTTAATTTTATTATTTAGAATTTAAAGTTTTAAATAAAAATTACCTATGGTTCAGGTTACCGGTCATTTGTCCTGTTTAAAATAAATGGGGTATTAAGGTTGCATTATTCCAGAATAATCTTTAGGTTGCATTATTATTTGCGAATCGCCAAAAGGTTGCATTATTCTAGGCAATTTTTCCATTGAATTAACATTAATAAACCTAATATAAAAACCTAAACTTCGCATCATGAATGAATTAAATAATAAACGAAGCAATTAAGAATTAAAGAAAGGAATTAAGAGTGAAGAATAATACCAATTGACGGAAAGCAATAACTTTTATTGAAAATAATCCAAGGTTCAATCACCTTTGGAACTAATCTAAAGTGTTTACTCTAAGGAAGCAATTAAACTAAACTAATGAAAGCTGAAAATAAAATAGAATAAAAAAGGTGTCTCTAAAAATAATGAAGGATAGCTATTTATAATATCCCAAAATCTAATTAAAAATGAATAGATAAAGATAGAATTTCGGAAAAAAGAGCTGTCCGTGCTTCAGGCCCGATCAGGTGGCTAAATTACAATTCTGTATCAACTTGCGAAGGTCGTATCTCTCAAACCAGAAGTCTGATTGGGGCCTGTGACCTATCATTGTAAAGCTCTTGAAGTGTAGAATCCGGCCCAATAAGAATTTCTTGATTATCAATTTGCTATCAAAAGTTATAATGAAAATAGTGAAGGCGTGTCAGTTTTGGCACTTCTTTCACTAACTCTTTGCTTCATTCCAACTCAAAATTGTCCCAAACGGATGCATTATGATCCTTGTGCAAGATACCTTCATCTTCAATGATTAATAGGCTACATCCTTGGTACTCATGATCACTTTGTATCAAAATAACCTAAAATCATCAAAACACAAAAACAGGGAGTAGTAGAGCACAACTAATGTAATTCATGTCATTATGCACCTAAATGCTCAAAATGGAGTTCTAAATGCAATCTAGCTGCATCTAAAAACTATATATAAATGTGATACATAAAACTCCCCAAAGCTAAACCTTTTCTTTTCCTCAAGCAAATAAAACATGAACATGGAATAAATTATCTCACCCCAAAAATAAAACATTCGAAGATCAAAACATTTTCAAGACTAAAAATCGTTCAAGCAGGCAAAATTCAAGTTAAACTATTCAAGTCCATCCAACTACCAATCATCCAAGCAAATCATCAAAGTAACTATCCACAAGGCATACAAATCCTGAAAAGGTTCTCACAAAGGTGTCACTCCTCTCAATTTTGTGGCAGGCAAAGAATGTGCCCAAAAACACTGACCGACCCGACCATAATGTCCCTTCCCACTCACACTCTCATGTATTTAAGAAGGTTAAACGACGCTCACCCTAATCAAGTCGACTCAATTAGCAGACATACTCTTTAACTTTGACAAACTGACTCGAAATCAATCCAATAAACAATGTAAACACAAGCTCAAGAGGACTTTATAGGGTTGTAATGGGGCTTAAGCAAGAGGTAGGAAACATTTTTAGGAAATATGGTGGAAAAACCGAGAAAGGGAGAGCATGAATCACTCAAACAACGCCTAAGATGGCCTAAACGACTCCCAACAACACCATATAACCACGAAATATAACCTAACTCTCATAAGTCAATGAAAACTCACAACAAACTCAATTTTCAAGCAAAGTAACATATTTTTCTTTATAAATATACGTGAATGAAAGAACTTTGAGTTCTTTTGAACTTTTATTTCATTTCTCTTTTATTTTTGAAATTCATTCACGCAACTCTAACTTTGCCTTTTCTTTTCTTTTTCTCACACTCAAACCACAACAAATACACTTTAATTCCTCAACAACCAAACCAAACCATGAAACCAATCTCAAACTCAACCCATACAAAAGCTCCCCCAAGCTAGGCTTAGGAATAATATCAAAATAAAGGCCATGGGCTCATAATAAGGGTTTAAGTAACATGAAACAAGTCATTAGGCTCACCGGGGCTAAGGAGGATATAAGTATATCAAAAATTCACTCTGAAGCTCAAGAATCAGACAAAAGAACGCCTCTATTACAGCAAATGCTACATGTCATCGAATATCAGACAAGTACGAAGTCAAAGTCAAGATCAATCCACTAAAGAGGAACTAACAAACAAAAACAGACAGGATAATGATATGAATCCAATAGGCTACAAAGAGGCCTCACAGTTTAACCAATTCAGGCATGCAACACAATGTAGTGTAATAGAATCAAACTTGCTCGAAATCATAGCAATCAAACATCAAATCATAGCCTTAAGATCACAAATGCCCAGCTATCCATAAAACAAAGTCAAAACATTTGCAGTTAAAGCATAACAACGGGCACAGAGAGGCAACTAAACCAGTCATGGGAACCATATTGTTTTTTAGTTTTTTCAATATTTTTCGAAAGCAATATATCTATCCTAGAAAGCAGTAAAAGAGATAGAGACCACAAACAGAATTCCTCCCCCAATCTTAATTAGGGCAGTGTCTTCAATGCCAAAAGGTAACAAAGGACGATGCTAAGAGGAAAAAAACCGTTAGTACCCGCACTCTCGCTCACTAAAAAAAAGAAAAGAAAAAGGGGGAAAAATACGAGTTGCCTCTCGCACAGCGCTGGTTTATAAAGGTCCCGCACGACCATATTACCTCAACCATCAGTCAGAAGAGGAACATAGTTGTAGGAATAGTACCCCAACATGCCCATATACGATCTTATACTATCATCATTGGAAGAGTCCAATGCCTTGAGTAACTTATCAAATGCGCCTGCAAACATGTCATTAAGCACTAGATATGGCTTGATGACAAGCGCATCTATCTTCACTAAAATAATATCAGAGAAAACAAATGATTTGTGAAGATAACTAAAATCAAAATAAAAGGGAGAAAAGAAGGACAATGAACAACTTCCCTTTGGTGGCTTAGGCTGTGTGGGCCTAAAGGTGAGAATAGGAGCAATTGCAACTGTGAGAAACTATGGGGCATGGGGAATAGGGAGAGAAGGGACAAGATCAAGTCTATGTGAAGATGGAATATACGGACAGGGAATAATAGGCTCAACCTTGACGGTTTTACTTACAATTTAACCATCCTCAATAATTGGCTCGTCAACACAAGGGCTCTCAACCAATTGTTCCTCCTCTATCAAAACATTCATTACATTCACACTCCCCTCAGTCTGATCATTCCTTTCAATATCGGGAGTCAGATTATCATCATTCATCTCTAATATGGTATTCTCAACACAATAATCATCACAATCATTGTCATCATAAATCGCCTGTTGACTATCAAGTTGAATAGATACGTTCGAGGTCACACATCAATTCTTTATGAAATTCTCCAGTTCGTTTACCATGAGACTCAATCATCTTCTTAAATACACCTAGACTCACTGAAGCTTCAGACGATTCAGATTGGGAATAATTGCGGACTCTATGTGGGTCAGAAGGGGTACAATCAGTTGCATAAGAATCATTAGGGAAATGATTAAATTCATGGGAATTCATGCACTCATTATTTGAATATTGACAATAAGAAGATGCATCGAACACATAACTATTGTAATACCCATTATCAAAATTATATTGCCCTTGCCAATTAGAATACCCATTATTGTAGTCTTGCCCCTGATAATTGGAATATCCGTTATTACAATCATATTGCCCTTGAAAATTAAAATATCCATTATAGTTGTTATATTGCCCCAAATAATTAGGATAACCTTCCCCATACGAATTATAACCAGGCCACTCCATATAAACTCATGATTAAGGAAGCTAGGATGAAAGAAAGAAATTACAAAAACAAAAAATTAAAAAAAAAAACTAAAAAAATATTTACACAAGAAAAATAGCCTGAATAATCGAAAAAAAACTGAAAAAACTAGTCGTCTCCCCGGCAATGGCGCCAAAATTTGACAGGCTAAAGTCATTTCACCTAGTCAAAGATAAATCATAAGTCCTCTAACAATGATAGTGAAGGGAAATAGGGTCGAATCCACAGAGAGACAGAGTTCTAAGTCAATATTCAGCTAAACAGCTACTTCAGACAAGATCAGACAAGAATCAGCTGAACTACTAATTAAACACTAGAAAGCAAAATAAAGAGAGATTGTAATATATGAAATAAAGGTCTAGGGAATTAGTTCGGTCTACCATGCTTATACCAATCAAAGGATCAAACAACTATCAGAACCTAGGTCAAGAATTGATAGATTAGAGCACGTGTCAAGCTATGGTTAAGTCTCAACGCCCATAATTCAACATATGCAGCATGTTCATTAACATAATCAGAATTACTGATGTGTACTAAGGCCTCTAAAAGTAAGACGGATCTGTGCAACAATTATTAACCACAAGCAATCAATGAAACTGTGCAATAACATCAATCATTCATCAAGAACAAATCACACCATAATCAATCTAATCAAAACCTAGAAACTAATAGCAATTCAAATTTGAATCATGCTATAAACATGGATTTCCTCCCTAAAACCCTAGAAATAAGACTACTCAGACATGATTGAATCAACAATAATAAACCTAGTATAAAAACCTAAACTTTGCATCATGAATGAATTAAATAATAAACGAAGCAATTAAGAATTAAAGAAAGGAATTAAAAGTGAAGAATAATACCAATTGACGGAAAGAAATAACTTTTATTGAAAATAATCCAAGGTTCAATCACCTTTGGAACTAAACTAAAGTGTTTACTCTAAGGAAGCAATTAAACTAAACTAATGAAAGCTGAAAATAAAGTAGAATAAAAAAGGTATCTCTAAAAATAATGAAGGATAGCTATTTATAATAGCCCAAAATCTAATTAAAAATGAATAGAAAAAGATAGAATTTCGGAAAAAGAGTTGTCCGTGCTTCAGGCCCGATCGGGTCAATTCCCGCCCGATCGGTTGCTAAATTGCAATTCTGCATCAACTTGCGAAGGCCGTATCTCTCAAACCAGAAGTCCGATTGGGGCTTGTGACCTATCATTGTAAAGCTGTTGAAGTCTAGAATCAAACCTAATAAGAATTTCTTAATTATCAATTTGTATCAAAAGTTATAATGAAAATAGTGAAGGTGTGTTAGTTTTGGCACTTCTTTCACTAATTCTTTGCTTCATTCCAACTCAAAATTGTCCCAAAAGGATGCATTGTGATCCTTGTGCAAGATACCTTCATCTTCAATGATTAATAGGCTACATCCTTGGTACTCATGATCACTTTGTATCAAAATAACATGAAAATAATCAAAACACACAAACGGGGAGTAGTAGAGCACAACCTATGTTATTCATGTCATTATGCACCTAAATGCTTAAAAAGGAGTTCTAAGTGCAATCTAACTGCATCTAAAAACTATATATAAATGTGATACATCATTCGTGGGTGAGAGAGAAGCAGAGGAACCATGATTGTTCTCTACATCTCCACAATTGATGTTATCCGGTTTCGAACCTTGGTCGAACTTCTTCGCGAGTACCATCACCACCATTAACTCCTCCTTCCAAAAACGATGTCGGATTTTTTTTGTTTGGTGGGTTGCAGTGAACAACTAGAGCTGGGATGGGGGTGCAGCGAAAAGGTGGGAGGAGAAAAAGAAAGGGGCTATGGGGGTTGCTTGGTTGGTGGATTGTGAGAGGAGGCTGCGGTTTATTTTGCGGCGATGGCTGGGATTTTTTGTTTTTGAATGGATTGTAGGAGAAGGGAGAGGAGGAGGATACTGAGGGGTGGTGGCTATGTATGGTGGCGAGAAGAGTGGTGGTGGGAGGAGATTAAAGTCAAATGGGGGAAGGAATGAGGTAAAAGGGAGAAAGAATTTAAAAATAAAATAAAACAAAATGAATTGTAAACAACCAATAAAAATACGACATGTGGCGTGTTTACCTGTTAAACAGGTTCCCTTCAAGTCACGGAGTGTTTGTGGGGACCTTCCCATTAGTTGGGATTATACAGGAATAAACCATAGTTGAGATTATTGTTAGCGGAACGACCATAGTTTGGATTATTCCAGTCAATTTTTCCTCAATTTTAAAAATAATAATTACTGATATTAATAATAATTAATAATGAGTAATTCCTATTATTAGTATTAATATATCAATACTTGATGATTATTGTATAATAACAATAATGTGTAAACAGTAAATCAATATTACTATTATAATAATAGTTAGCAATTATAATAACAATTAGCTTAAAACATAGATTCGTTTGTGCTTCTAATCAAACTACAAGTTGCAGTGGGTTGGTCCATAATATTTACAAACCAAACTCCACCACAAACCGCGAATATTCAACGTATGACGATGTTGTACCTTAAATAGTACTCCAATATTATTAGCAACTTTGTAATTTTTTAATATCTTCTACCTTTTTGTTTCTTATTTGTATGATATAATAGTGAATATTTAGTCGGTAAAATAAAGCAACAATTGCAAATTAGGATACTCGTATTAAGATGAAACATGGTTAAATCGCACAACAACCCAAATTATGCTCAGCTATAAGAATAGTAGTAATAATAATGTGTAAATGTATAATAATAAAATAATATATAAAATAAAAATAATAGTAGTAATAATAATAAAAACAAAAATAATAATAAGTAAAATAAATTAGACCAACAATAATAATAATATTAAATAAAATAGTTAAATAACGAATGCAACTCAACTGAACGAGATTGATTGGAGCTAAACTGAACTAAAATGAACTTATTGGAGCTGAACTGAACTTATTAGAGTTGAACTGAACTGAACTGAATTGAACTGAACTGAACTTATTAGAGTTGAACTGAACTTAACTGAACTGAAAATAAGGTGAACAAAACAGGCCCCCTAGACCCAATGGGTCTCAAAAAATTAGACACGAACCCTAAAAATGGGGCGGGTCCACCAGGGTCTGGGGCGGGTATTGGACCCATGACCATCTCTACTCCACGGCCCCACATATTTAAATTTTGACAAAGACGCGTTCCCAGAAAATTGTAGCATGTGATCTTCTAACTTTTCCCTTTTTTTATTCCAGAATTACCCTTTTGTGTCTTGTATCAGGTCTTATGCGCGTAAACTACTTTCTTTTATCACTTTTGTTGTCTTTCTTCACTTCTCTTTATTTTTTTCTTTGTTCACTTTTGTTGAATTTCTATTAATGACAGTTTTTGTTGATAAATTGATGACTAAAACCAGATTAAAGAACATGATGAATTTATTATTTCTGTAATGCAAGAAAGAAAACCCAATGATGCTTAAAGGGTAGATCAACCTGACCGAATCGTCATTCCAGCAGTTAATTAGGGTTATCCTATATTGTGAGAAATGTCACCTGTTTTTTGTACCGTTACTTTGGGGGTGGATTCAAGGACTTTGTGCGTGACCACCAATTAGTAGGTGGGAGTATCGTTAGATTCCGTTGGAGCCCAGCGTCTAGGGAGGATCTTCCATGGATACAACAAGGGCATGACCCCTTAGAACAAACACGACAACTAAAAATTAGTTCAAATATTCATTTTTAGTGTGTAGTCGAAATTTGGTCATTTGGACTAAATCATTTGGATATTGGACTTATATTAAATCAAGTCAATTCAGTTTATATCGTATTAAATTCAATTTTTAATTGGGTTGTATTGAGTAAGGTTGAAATCTTATTCAAATGGAGTTTATGTCGATTAAATTTGGATTTGACTTAATTTAGATTTCAGATAAAAATCGGTTTGAGTTAATTTCTTTTGAGTTAGTTAGATATTAGTCAATTTTGGATTGGTTAGGTTTTTAATCGGATTAGATTAATTTTATCACGTATACCTTTTTATTCAAATTCTCCAAATTTTATATTTAAAAAATATTCGGCCCCCTAAACAAAAAAATTCAAGATCCGCCACTACCCGCACCACTGTACGAGTTGAATGTGCGAGTGGTTGAAAAAGATAATTAAGGAGCAGAATTACAAGTGGTTGATGCTGTGCCAAATGAGGATGAAAAGCCTAATGAAATTTAAGAGTAAGAGGAAAACAACAAAAAATGAAGTAAAGATGAATTAGTTGCCGCTTAGGCTTTGATTCTGGTATATTCTTAAAACCCTTATTCTAATCTCATTCCATTGACAAACTTTTCAAACTAAACCCTAAAAGATCAAACTGATGTTCGTATGTCATGTTTTGATGATTTCATGTTTTAAAAGGGGTTTAGAAAGCGTTTGTTTGCCCTCATAATAACCATCAGTTTAAAATTCGAAGATTTTATTTCTGGACTTTATTTATTTAATGATTAAATTGAGTTGGGTTTCGTGTGGAAGATTGAGTGTGAATGAGTTATCAATGTTAATTATTTATGTGTTTATTTTAATAAATAAAATATTGTTCTTTGTAAATTCTTGAACATTTTATTAAATCCTATTTCATGTTAGGTACTTTTTAATTGTTTTATGAGGGGTTGAATTGAAATGGTGGTTGAGTGTGAAAGGGTTTACCGAGAGACCATGCACCGTACACCCGGGTGCACCGTGCGCACGGTGCACCCGGTGACATTATGGTAATTTTCGCGAACTTCAGCAAAACAGTTCTAATACTATTTCCTTCCATTTTACATCACTAAATGGAAGCTACTTCAGTGGTTGGGCCTCTATACTCTCTCCCCGTTATAGGGTCGTGGGTTGGAATCCGCTCGCTACCACTCTTTGTTGATTTTTTTTCCTCCTTCGACTCATTTTTTATTAATCTTCTTTTTATTCCTATTTTTTTAAAAAGAAATATGTTATTGCTCATTTAAAAGTTATATTGCTCATTTGAAAGTTACGATGCTCATTTAGTTATTTTTCAAGTTCAAGTATATTCTATTTGTTCATTCGAAAACAATATTGCTTATTTACCTATATTATAAGTTTATAAACGATTACTCTATTTGGTATTTATTTTAACACATTAGAAAATATATTTTCTCATTTTAAGATATATTTCTCATTTGAAATATATAATGCTCATTTTAGTAATATATTCGTCAATGTGAAAAAGTATATACATGTTTACTAATCAATAAAGAATTATATAATTGCTCATTTAAAGGATAAATTACTCATTTATTTATTTTCCACGTACCAGTGTTTAGCTACTACAAATTAGAAAATAATATTTTTATTTTCTTCTTTTTTGTGACTATTTTTTTAATACATTAGAAATAGACATTTAATTTGCTCATTTAAGATACATCGCTCATTCGAACTATGTATTGTTCATTCTAGTGATATATTGGAAGTTTAAAAATTAAAGTGAATTTAAAATAATTATATATTCTACACCGTAAAATAACACAATGTTTGCTCATTATAAGGATGTTTTACTCATTTAAATTATTTTCTGCTCCATAAATATTCAGTGGTATTGTTAATAATTTCATTAAATGAGCAATATTCTAAGAGTTTTTTGCTCATTTAAGGACCTTTTTGCACTAAGTAACATATTTACTCAATTCAAAGATATATTTCTTATTTCATTAATTTTTCAATGGGTATCTTATTGTTTGTTTAGTTTTTATTTCTCAACATTCAAAAAAGAATTGGAAAAAGTTAGAGAGTGGAAGAGAAAAGAAGAATATAATAAGAAAAAAATAAGTCATAGTAACAGCTCATTTTGTGAATGAGCAAATTTATTACCTCACTCAAGCTCAAAATGTTTACTGATCTTCCTCTATAAAAAAAAATTGCTCATTTGATCAAATGAGTAAAATAAGACTGATCATTCGATCAAATGAGTAAACTAAAACTGCTCATTTGATCAAATGAGTAATGTTTACTTATTAAAACAAACATGCTCAGTTGTCAAAATGAGCATATTGATTTCTCTCCAAGACAAAATAAACGGCTCATTTGATCAAAATGAGTAAAATAAAACTGTTCATTTTGTAAATGAGTAGAGTTAATTTAACTCAGTCAATATCAAATCATAATGTGAACTATATCAAACATATTTTTCCATGTTTTCCTTTGAAAATCATGTTGCTCATTTCCTAGTTTTTTACTCTCTCTGTTTGTTTTATTGTTACAAAATGAGTAGATTTATTTTACTTCACTCAAGATCAAAATCTTTACTGATCTTCCTTTGCAAATAGATTGTTCATTTGAGTAAATAAACCGCTCAATTATGATCAGAATGTTTACTGATCTTGCTGCACAAAAATAATTGCTCATTTGATCAAATGAGCAAAAAAAAATCGCTCGATTATGATCAGAATGTTTACTGATCTTGCTGCACAAAAACGATTGCTCATTTGATCAAATGAGTGAAATATATTGTAAGAAATGGAAAAAGTTAGTGAGTGGAGAAGATAAGAAGAATCTAATAAGATTTTATGTAAAATTTTTTAAAAAATATATTGTAACAGAGTATGGAAAATATTAAAAAGAAAAAAGGCGTGTTATAATAATCATAAATTCTACCACTAAAAATTTTTTTTATAGAAATTTAAAAATAACAATTATAGTACAACATCCCTCAAAATAAATAATTATAGTATAACAATATGCAAAATAATTATAAAAGATAAAATAAAATAAAGCTAAAAAGTCAAAAAAATGTAAAAAGTTGGAGAGTGGAAAAAAGAAGAATATAATAAGAAAAAAATAAATAAGTCAAAACTTGTACTGTTAGCGTATTGTTCAAAAAAAGTTTATTTATTATCTCTATTGGAAATTATTTTTTGCTCATTTTATTATTCAGTAGTATTGTTAATAATTTCATTAAATGAGCAATATTCTTACAGTTTTTTGTTCATTTAAGAACCTTTTTGCAATAAGTTAGAGAGTGTAAAAGAAAAGAAGAATATAATAAGAAAAAAAGTTAAAAAAATCTAAAAATTTGGAGAGTGGAAAAAAGAAGAAGAATATAATAAGGAAAAAAAATAAATCAAAAGGGTGAGAGTTGGGAGTCGAACCCGCGACCTACTCCCAAACTCCAAGTTGTTGGGCGCGCAAGGGGAGACCAACTGAGGCAACTTCATTTGTTGGATAATTTTGTACCTATTTTATTTAACCTTTCACCAGGATTTCCCGAAAATTACCATAATGCCACCGGGTGCACCATGCGCACGGTGCACCCTGGTGCATAATAATACTCGTAGTTTACCAATATTGATTGATTTATGACTTTATGCGTTTTTAAATTTTGTTCTTGGCATGTGAACTATTTTATCTATTACTATCTCTTTTGGTTATTTTTTGAATTGTTTAATAAGGGGTTGAATAGAAATGGTTCAATAATGCGATTAAGTGTTAATGGGTTTTTAATTAAGGTATATATGGTTAATGCCGTTAATTGCCCTGTATTAGTCAATCTACGTGCCATTTATTTTATATTGAGGAAATCTTCCATTAAAGAAAATAAGGAGAAGGTTCATGATTCCTTTGAAAAATTAGGAGGATTAAAGATGGTTGAAGAGGGCCATTAAAAAAATAAGATGGTTGAAGCGTAGTTGGTTTAATCGTGAATAAAACGCGTATTAAACGCCGATTTCTTTTTTTTTTTTGAAAAAAACGGGAATAAAACGGAAAAATACGGCTAGGCAGTTTAAAAAGTAAAAAAACGGTGGTTTCCCAAATAAAACGGAAAAAACGTTTTATTCGCGTTTTATTGAACCATCAAAGTTTTCAGAGACTGGCGTAAAACTAGCCTCACTCCTGCTTCTTTTACTTGTACTCTTGCCGATCACCAACAATGCTTGTTGTTGGACATCACTAGGAACTCGAGTACAAATATTCACATCATGGTCAACCAATCCGGAAAGATGATATTTTAATCTTGTTACACCTCCAGTATACTCATTGTGGCAATAGTTACATTCCAAATTTGCCAACGAGTTGCATACCATGCTCCCAAAATGGATCCTTCTTGCTCACCATTGTAGGTTGCCCCTAAAAGTATATAAAATCGACAATTTCATCACTTTAAAGTTCCCATATCAAGTAATGTCTAAGGATTTGTAATTCATATATGTTAATACTTAAAGATTACTATTTTTAATGACATAGAAGCAGAAGAAATAATGTAATTTATATATGTTAAGAGTACTAAAGTAACTAAACTACTAACTATAATGGGATAATCTGTAAGCAAAATAAAGGCACAATGACAATTAAAAAGTGCTTAATTCAGTCAACATTTGCTCAATTCATCACAATTCACAATTCACAATTTCACATTTTCACCTAACCACCACGTCAGTTTTGAAAAAAAATTGATTATCCACTAAACATTAAACCAATCTCTACTTTCATAATCAACTAAAGAGTAAGGACTAATTGGAATTCACAAATCACAATTACAATATTAAGAATCTAATATTACTAACAAAAGATTAATATATATAAAAAAAGGGGAAGCGAATTTCATAATTCATACCAGTGAGTCAGTGACGCTAACGGCAGTGAGCAGCAGTGTGTGGCTGCGTGCTTGCGTGGCGGTGGCTGGTGGTTCAGGGCCTTCAGGCGCCGACTCGAAATTCGTCGGCGGCGGTCGCCGTCCGGTGTAAGCGGAGCTGCAGAGAAGGACGGACGGCTGGGCCTAGGGCTTCTTTTCATTGAGCAGAGAGAACTTCAGAACAACCAAATGCAGGTTCTTTTTTTGGGTTCTGATCTTTTAAGATCTCCCGTTTTTTCAATAAAATGCGAATAAAACGTTTTTTCCGTTTTATTCGGGAAACCACCGTTTTTTTACGTTTTTAACGGCCTAACCGTATTTTTTGGGTTTTATTCCCGTTTTTTTCAAAAAAACGGGATCGGCGTTTAATACGCGTTTTATTCGCGATTAAACCAACTAAGGCAGCAGCCGCATATTCAGCTTCAGCAGTTGACAAGGCAACTGTATGCTATTTCTTGGAACCCCAAGAAACTAAGCTTGTTCCTAGGAACTGAGCAATTCCAGAGGTACTTTTACGATTAATCAAATCTCTAGCATAGTCAGCATCAAAGTAGCTAACTAGATCAAATGTATTATTACGAGGATAGAACAAGCAGAAATAATCACTTCCTTTCAAATACCTAAGGTTTCTCTTGACAGCTATCAAGTGGGATTCCTTTGGATTTGATTGGAACCTAGCACATAAACCAACACTAAAAGAAATTTCAGGCCTACTTGCTGTTAAATAAAGGAGAGATCCAATCATACCTCTATATTGTTTCTGATCAATTGATTTAGCATTTGGATCTTCATCCAACCTTTTTCCTATTCCTATAGGAGTGTGGTTGGTTTTAGCTGTTCCAGTCCATATTTCTTCAGTAGTTCCTTTACAATTTTTTGTTGATGGATCATTGTTCCTCTTTCAGTTTGCTTGATTTGCAAACTAAGAAAGAAGTTCAACTCTCCCATAATGCTCATTTCATATTCACTGCTCATTAAATTAGCAAAACCTTTGCATAGAGAATCATTAGTAGCACCAAAAATAATATCATCAACATAAATTTGTACTACTAAAATGTCTGTTCCTTTTGATTGAAGGAACAAGGTTCTATCAACCTTGCCTCTAACAAAATTATGAGAAAGCAAGAATTTAGAAAGTCTTTCATACCAAGATCTAGGAGCTTGTTTCAACCCGTATAGAGCTTTATCTAGCTTATAGACCTAGTTTGGGAGCTCAGGATTTTCAAATCCTGGAGGTTGTTCCACATACACGTATTCTAATAAATATCCATTTAGAAATGCACACTTAACGTCCATTTGGTACAACTTAAATCCCATGAAGGCTGCAAATGCAATCAAAAGTCTTATTGCTTCTATTCTAGCTACAGGAGCAAAGGTTTCATCGAATTCAATACCTTCTTGTTGATTGTAACCTTTTGCTACAAGTCTGGCCTTGTTCCTGATTACAGTACCATGTCCATCTAGCTTGTTCCTGAAGACCCACTTCAACCCAATTACCTTCTGATTCTTGGGTTTGGTCTCCAAATGCCAGACATTGTTCATTTGGAATTCATTCAGTTCCTCTTGCATGCCATTTATCAAGTCAGACTCTAGCATTGCTTCATTATGATCTCGAGGTTCTATCATGGATAAGAAGGCTTGGAAAGCATAGAAGTTTTTGAGTTGAGATCTAGTATGAGTTCCCTTCTCAATGTCACTTATGATCAATTCTAGGGGATGTGAGTTCTAGTGCTTCCAAGGTTTTGGTTCAAATCTCCTTGTTCCTGTTCCTTCAACTTGAGGTTCTTCAGTTTGTTCATTCTCTGGATGCAATTCTTCTGCCTGTATTCCTGCGTCAAGTGTTCCTTCATTTACCTGTTCCTCTTGAGGAACAGGCTCATGAACTGTTAGTTCATCTACAGGAACATGTTTCTTAACTGTACCTGCAGGAGTTAGTTCCTCATCAAGATTGTTAGACTCTTGAGGATGAGTTAGTCCAATTTCAAAATCATTTTCATAACATGGTTCCTGCAGTGAGTCAGTTTCATCAAAAATAATGTGGACACTTTCCTCTACACACATTGTTCTCTTATTATATACACTATATGACTTACTATTTAAAGCATATCCTATAAAAACTGCTTCATCACTACTACCATCAAATTTTCCTAAATTGTTCTTACCATTGTTGTGTACAAAGCATCTACATCCAAAGACTCTAAAGTAAGAGATATTTGGCTTTGTTCCCTTAAACAGTTCATAAGGAGTTTTCTTGGTGATGGGTCTTAGCATGACCCTGTTGATGATGTAACAAGCAGTGTTAACAGCTTCTGCCCAAATATTCTTTGGAAGATTGCTAGATATAAGCATTGTTCTAGCCATATCCTCCAGATTCCGGTTCTTTCTTTCAACTACACCATTATGTTGTGGTGTCCTTAGAGTAGAGAAATTGTGATCTAATCCTTCATTGCTGCAAAAATCATCAAACTTGGAGTTTTCAAACTCCGTGCCATGGTCAGATCTTAAATGTTTTAATTTAAAGCCACTGATCCTTTGAACTTTCTTAGCAATAGTTATGAATTCATCAAAAGTTTCATCTTTGCTATGAAGGAAGATTACCCATGTAAATCTAGAAAAATCATCAACAATAACAAATACATATCTCTTACCTGACCTGCTTTGGATTCTTACAGGGCCACAAAGATCCATGTGGATCAACTCAAGTGGGCTTTGAGTGCTTACCATTTTCTTGGATTTGAACGAGGATCTAACTTCTTTCCCTCTTACACAAGCCCCACAAACTCCATGGTTTGATCCTTTTATAGTTAATAAACCAACTACTAAGTCCTTACCACTTAGTTTATGAAGTAGTGTCAAGCTTGCGTGACCACACCTTTTATGCCAAAGGTTTTGGTCATCTTTTAGTACACTAAGACAAGTTAGATTGTTCCTGTTCGAACAAGGTTCAGGTCAATAACATAAGTGTTTCCCTTTCTTGTTCCTTTTAATATCTTGGATCTTGTAATGGTGTCACTCACTACATAACATTCATTAGTAAATATCACATGGTTTCCTTTGTCACAGAATTGAGAAATACTAAGTAAATTATGTTTAAAACCCTCAACTAAAAATACAATTTTTTATGGAATGTGACAGAGATTTCCCAACTTTATCTATACCTACTATGTTACCTGTCAGGTTGTCTCCAAAGGTCACAGTTCCTCCTTCATAAACTGAAAGTGAGAGAAATTTGGTTTTGTCTCCTATCATGTGCTTAGAACAACCGATGTCGAGGTACCACAGGTTGTTCCTCCTCACTTTAGTCTGCACCTACAATAATTAGTCAGTGGTAGGAATCCAGTTAGCCTTGGGTTCCTCTGTTGAGCATGAATTTCTCTTAACCTTCCACTCTTGCTTCACTAAGCTAGTGTTCATTTCAATCTGTTCCTCCATGGTGGAACAGTCAGACACCAAGTGTCCACTATTCCTACAGTAGGAACAAATTCTATTGCTTGGTAGATCAACCTATTTTTATGTTTGTTCCTCTTCTTATAATTGAATCCTAGTCCATTCCTTCCTTCATTTTTATACTTTTGAATCCAACTCACTGGATCCGGAAGCTTGGTTCTTGAAGATTCCAATTTCCTATTAAGTACCAGATTTCATTTAGCACTAACTTATGCTCAATTTTCAATTTTTCTAAATCAGTATTGGTACTATTAGAGGAACTGGTTCCTTCAGGAACAACCAGTTTCAATTCTTCCAAAGCAATATTCAAGAAGTAGTTATCATTTTGTAGTTTTCATATGCTTCTTGAAAACAACGGTATTTATAAAAAAAATATCAAAGAACCATTCCTCAATCTTTGAATTTAGCTTTTTAAACCAGTTTGAGTGATCCTTGGTAACTTTTAAGGCCTTCTCCATATTCTCTTCTCTTATGCAGATTGCCTTGTAGTTATCAAGAGTTTCTAAAAGTAATTCAATGAGTTGGTTCTCATTTGATTTTGATAATTCTTCTTCAACAAAATTAAAGTTAAACTGATTGTTAGATAGTCCTTTCATCATCTGATTTGGCCATCAGACATAGCTGAGCAGTTTCATCCTCAGGCTGTTCCTGCTCCTCATCAGAGTCTGATTCTCCCCAAACTGCTACCATAACTTTTCTCATTTCTGTTTTTGAGAAAGGCTTTTGCTGTTCCTTGCCCTTGAATCTTCCTTTTCCTTTCTCGTTTTCCCATAAAGGACATTCCTTTATGAAGTGATTTGGACTTCCACATTTATGGCAGCTTAGCTTTGTGGTTTTTCTTGTATTCTTCCCTTTATAGTTCTTGTTGAAGAACTTTTTGAATTTCTTCACTATCAAGGCTGCTTCCTCATCATTCTCTGATTCATCTTGTTCTTCTGACTTGAGAGCTAGAGACTTAGATCTGCTGGAATCAGAGTCATGAGTTCCTAGACGCAATTCATGGGTTGATGTATCACATTTATATATAGTTTTTAGATGCATTTAGATTGCATTTAGAACTCCTTTTAGAGAATTTAGGTACATAATGGCATGAATTTACTTAAGTTGTGCTCTACTACTCCCAGTTTGTGTGTTTCGATGATTTTCAGGTTATTTTGATACAAATTGATCATGATTATCAAGGATATAGCTTATTAATCATTGAATATGAATGTAGCTTGCACAAGGATCACAATGAATCCGTTTGGGACAATTTTGAGTTGGAATGAAGCAAAGAGTTAATGAAAGAAGTGCCAAAACTGACACATGTTCACTATTTTGATCAAGAATATTGATATAAAATTTATAATTAAGAAAATATAATTGGGTTGGATTCTAGACTTTAAGAGCTTTCCAATGATAGGTCAGACGCCCCAAACGGACTTTTGGTTTGAGAGATATGGCCTTCGCAAGTTGACGCAAGACTGCAGGAATTTCGCCCGTTGCCATCGGGCCCGAGCTCTTTTTGTACTGGCTGCGTATAAGAGTTGAAAACAAAGTAAAACGTTTTCCGCCCGATGGGGTCGGGCGGTTTCGCCAGATTGGGCGGGAAACACGTCATATGTCCGAAACATTCGCCCGATGGCTTCGGGCGGATTAGCCCGATCGGCAAGAGGCTTTACGACCCAGAATCTATCTTTTTATTTGCTTTATTATTAGTTTTTAGGGGGTTTATAAGTACTTAAGCCTCATTATTTTGAAGACATCTTTATTTTGAGCTTTCATAGTATTAGTTTTATAGCTTTCTTAGAGTAAACAGTTTAGAGTAGATTCAAAGGTGATCGAACCTTAGATTATTTCAATAAAAGTTACTGCTTTCCGTCAATTGGTATTGTTCTTCACTCTTATTTCTTCTCTTTAATTCTTGTTTGCTTAGATTTGATTACTTAATTAATTCATGATGCAAAGATTAGGGTTTTATATTAGTTTTGTTATTTTTGATTCAATCATGTCTGAGTAGTTTAATTTCTAGGGTTTTAGGTAGGAAAACCATGTTTATACCATGATTCATTTTTGAATTGCTATTAGTTCTAGTTTTTGATTAGTTCAATTGTAGTGTGATTCGTTCTTTATTTCATAGTTTATTTCAGTGTACAATTTTGTTTATGCTAAATTCTGCTTAAGGCAAAACTAAGTTGGGAGCTACAGCTAGAGTATTGTTACGTAGCTGGAAGCTGCTGGACACAGCTAGGACAAGCAAAGAAAGCAAGAACAAAGAGAAAAACAAGACACCAATGATGGTGACCCGGAAACCCGTGGAATAAGGGAAAAACCGCGGGTGGCTTAGAGTCCACCAATCCACTATACTCTTGATTACAGCCCTAGTGCTTTTGTATCTAAGTAATTCGTAAGCTTAAGAACAATACTTTAATCTCAATGTGTAAATGCTAAGTGCGTAAGAACTCGTGTCTTCTATACAATCATTTGAGCTATATATAACAAGGAAATATATCCGTTTGAACCAGCCTTAGCAACGACTTGTAACCGTTCTTGAATCTCCATTCATATCTGTAATTAATGCTATTCAGCACGATCTTCGCTCATATTTATCCTCCTGTATCTTTAGCTTTTACTCTTCTGCGAGATCCTAGGCTTTGATATCTTTGATTCATAACACTTTCCAAACAGAGCTGCGCACCTTAGCTGGGAAGTACTAACTGGTTCTTCTTAGCTGGTAGGCTTCAAGCTGGATTCCCTTAGCTGGAGGTCCTAAGCTGGAAGTTCATAGCTGCAATGATTTTTTTAACCTGCACACGTAGCTGTGTAATTTTTCATGGTATAACCAATTTCATGAACTATGTTTGGCAACTTGAGTATGACTGATCAGTCCGTTTTAGTGCATACTTATAGCTCATTTTAAGTCTCATTGCATGTAGCTTTAGAGCATTTAGAGTTAGGATTGCATGGTTTTTCCCTTCTTTGGATTTCAATTATACTTCACAAGTGTTTGGTTGTTTTTGATGTATTTCAAGAAAATTGGCGCGTGTTGGAGTACTTTTGTGATCTAGGGACTTGAGGTATGTTCGAGGTGCGTGGCTCGTACTTTGAAGCGGCTCAAGTGACTCAAGCTTGGAGGAAATGAAGGAAGAAGGCCACCACGGCCGTGGCACATTTACCACGGTCGTGGGTACCTGTAGCATGCAAAGCAGTAACATGAAGAAAAGAAGACTGATTCGATGAAATCAGGTCACCAAGGTCGTGGTGATTTTGCCACGGTCGTGGTGCCTGTGAAGTAGTTGTTGTATTGTACAGTTACTGCTTGGGTGATTTTAAGGCACCACGACCGTGTGACCTGCTTTCGGGCGTTGACCCGTTTTGTCCGTCAAACTTTAATGACTCTTTTTATTTAGTTTTTTTAGCTTAGACTTGACATTACTTTACACTCTTAGTTTCTGATTACTCTCTCTTAGCCCTAAACTCTCTCCAAACACTAGTTTACTCCATTGTTTCATTATTGAAGATCGAATTCGTTAATTAATTCAAGTAATTTCTCTTTAATCTCTTTCCTTTAATTTTATTGCTTTGTTTATGATGTTGAATTTATTGAATCTTAATTGCTTAGAATCCATGGTTATGAGTAGTTCCTAATCTAGGGTTTGGGTGAAAGCATGAATTAGGGGCTTAATGTAGATGTTCTTGTAATTGCTTTATTCATGTCTAATATGCATTGTTCTTGGTGTTTTGACACATTAGGGTAGACCTTGATCAAGTTTATGCTAGGGCTTAGATTTCATTTACTCTTAATTGATTGTTGTTGTCTAGTCATTCCTATGAATCAACTTAATTTCTACACCAAGAGATTGGGTAGAAATTAAGAGGATCCTATTTACGGGTTTTCCAATCAAATTGAATCCATTAATCAATTGGCTAAAGACCATTCGAGAGAGGATTTAGTCGATTGATTAATTGATTACTCTTGAGGACCATTCGAGAGAGGATTTAGTCGATTGATTAATTGATTACTCTTGAGGACCATTCGAGAGAGGACTCAAGGACTTTAGAGGGAAACTTAACCTTGCACGTTATTCTCAATAGCTTCGTAGTTGCAATTGTGTCATGTCTTGCCCGAGTTAATGCGAGTAACCCAAGCTCTAGTGTTTTCTCTATCTTATTAATTCTCCTATTTAATTATTAGTCGATTTTTATTAGCTAGTTAATTAGTTAGTAATCTATTCAATCTTAAACCCCCCAAAAACCCTTCACTTAGGTAGTTTGGACTTAGTGGACTAAACTCAATCCCGATTTCCTTGTGGTTCGACCCTTGGCTTGCCGTTACTTCGTACTTAGTAGTTGCTCATTAGGTTTATAAATTGTGTTTGCTAAGCGGTTCTTAGTGCCTTAACGACACACTAAAAACCTCTCTTATCAAAATATGATTGTAGGCTTACTTTTAGAGGCTTAGAACACACTATTGATTCTGATTATGTGAGCGATATTACTTCATATGTTGAATTGAGAGCGTCATGACCCGTTCATAGGCTTAACATTGGCTCCGATTGTTCGATACTAGACCTAGAGTTTATTAGTTATTCGACCCTTTTGATTGGTATAATCATGGTGGACCGAACTAATGCCCTAGACCTTTAATCCATAGTTTAAATCCCACTTTTATATTGCTTTTATTAGTTTAATTAGTAGTTCAGCTAATTCTTCCCTGATCTTGTCTGAAGTAGCTGTTTGGCTGAATATTGACTTAGAAACTCTATCTCCCTGTGGATTCAACCCTACTTCCCTTTACTATTGTTGTTAGAGGACTTTAGGATTTATTTTTGATTAGGTGATACGACTTTGGCCTGTCAAATTTTGGCGCCGTTACCGGGGAGACGGCTAGTTTTCTAAGTTTTTGTTTGGTTATTTGGTCTACTTCTCTGTGCCTCATTGGAACTTCATTGTTCTAATTGAGGTACGTTTTACTGCTTCCTTTTGTTTCTTTTGTATGCCCAGATCTCAACGAATTGGTTCTCCCATCCCAGCGAATCCCAATCTTACAAGGACAATCAGGCAGATTGGAAAGAAAATTCAGAGAGAAAAGCAGTCTGTTTAGCTGAACACCTCTGGATCACACACATCGAGTTCAGTTATGTCTAAATCACTCAAATCATATGGGGTGCCCAACCTAGATGGTCTTTTTACTGGACCACCAATGCCCACCACAAACAATTTCGAGATTAAGCCTGGACTCATCAGCATGGTCCTACTGAAGATCCGGCCAATCATTTGCAAAGATTTTAACAACTCTGCCGAACTGTAAAGCATCAAGGAGTCACACCTGATCAATTGAAGGTCATGTTATTCGAGTTTTCACTCTGAGACAGAGCTCAGAAGTGGTTCAACGACATCAAAGTGTCTGAATGGTCGGAGATTTCTGCTGCATTCCTCATAGAGTATTATCCACCCACAAAGAAAGCAGAAATCAGAAATAAACTAGCCACATTTTCCCAAGAGCCTGATGAAACACTTCGGGAAGCGTGGGATAGGTTCATAGATTTGCAGAGAGAGTGTCCACATCACAACATGGACAAATGGTTCTTGATGCAAACATTTTACAATGGTCTGCAGCCTCAGACGAAGAGTAATGTTGACTCATCTGCAGGAGGAGTTTTTCTGGATAAGGAAATGGATGTAGGCTATGAGTTTCTTTTAAACCTTGCAACCAATGATCATTCCACTTCCCGAAGCCTCACAAGGAAGGTATTGGAGGTAGACTCCCTAGCATTTCTGACTTCACAGATGGCGAAGCTGAGCCAGCAGATTGACACATGGAAATCCTCTTCCTCGACAGCACCTCCGTTGAGTATTAATGTTATGTCTGCCATGGCACCCATTACCTCATCTTACTGCGATGTATGTGATGTGCAGGGTCATTTTGGCATGACTGTCATTTAACATCAGATGGAGCAGGCAAATGTTTTTCAACAAAGACCACAAAACTTCCCCCCTTCATACAACTACCAAAATCAGCAAAACTATCAACCTCCACCTCCACAAAATCATCCTAAACCCTCGTACTACCAAAACCCCTCTAGTTTTCAAAGACCTCCACCACAAAATCTTAATCCCCCTCATAACTTCCAAGTCCCACAAAATTTTCAAACCCCATCTCCACAAAACTCAAACCCACAAGAGCATTCCATGTCTGATTTGCTGAAATTGATGTTGTCTATGCAAAAGACCAATGAGGAAACACAAAAACATATACATGTTCAAGGGGAGGCACAAAGAGCTAAAGAGAAGCACATCAAACTTCTTGAGACTCAAATTGCACAATTAGCAAGCAATAGTGCTCAGAGGCGTCAAGGGGAATTGCCAGGGCAACCCATTCAGAGAGAGCACGTGAATGCCATCACTCTTCGTAGTGGCAGTGCTTATGATGCCCCTCCAATGCCCATTGATGATGTTGCCCCAACCGCGGGGAAGCAGAGGGTGGTAGAGGAAGGAAAAAGGAAGAGTTTGACGTCTGAAGTCGACTTATCTGAGGAAGCTGAAAAGACAAGGAAGAAAAACGAGAAGGTTTCTGAAATGCCTTTTACACCAAGGCTACCTTTTCCTCACAGGATGCAACAACCAAAAGTGGATTAGCAGTTTGGTAAGTTCCTGGCTATGGTCAAGAACCTTGAGGTAACGATTACATTCACAGATTTAATTACCCAAGTCCCTATTTATGCCAAATTTATGAAAGACATGATAACCAAGAAAAGAGACTTTGGTGGGGTAGAACGTGTCGCACTTACTGAAGAGTGCAGTGCTTTTATTCAGAATAAAACCCTACCTAAGTTAAAAGATCCTGGTAGTTTTTCCATTCCCTGCCATCTTGGACCTATTTTTATTGATAAAGCTTTGTGTGATTTAGGTGCTTATGTTTCTGTTATGCCATTATCTATTTATAAGAAACTGAACATGGGAGCACTAGATGCACACAAATCACTTTAGAGACTGCTGATCGTTCTATAAAATATAGAGGACGTTCCTGTTAGGGTCGGGAAATTCTATATTCCTGTTGATTTTGTGGTGTTATCTATGGATGAGGATGCCCAGATTCCCATTATTCTAGGTCGACCGTTTTTGTGTATTGCTGGAGCTGTTATTAATGTTAAGTCTGGGTCTTTAACTCTGAGTGTTGGTGATTACAAAGTGATTTTTAAACTAACCAATGTTGTTAAGGCGCCTATGCTTGAACAATCTTGTTGCAGGGCTGAGGTTTTGGATGAGGTAGGTGTAGAGAAGGTTCAAATTCCACCTAAGGTTGCCTCACAGTCTTGAGGTATTATCAAGAACATTTGGAGAAGGAAGGTGTTTGATGAGGGTGGCTCTCACTGCTTAGCCCCTCCTATTTGAGAGTTTGAAGTATTATGGTCGTGCGAGACTTTTATAAACTAGCGCTGTGCAAGAGGCAACTCGTATTTTCCCTCTTTCCTTTTCTTTTTATTTTTCCTATTTTTTTAGTGAGCGAGAGCGAGGGTACTAACGTTGTTTTTCCTCTTAGCATCGTCCTTTGTTACCTTTTGGCATTGAGGACACTGCCAAGTTCAGTTTGGGGGAAGATTCCTGTTTGTATTCTGAGGATTGATAAATGTATAACAGTTATACATTTATCATATGTATAACTTCTAGGGAAAAGAGAAAAGGGGGCAAAGTACAACAGAATATCATGGGGAAATAGCGAAAAGAGGGCAAAAGTGCTGACAAAAGAGAAAAAGGAATACTGGTGGGCCATGGTATATGTACTTTTACATTGGGAAAAGAAAAATGTGTTTTACTTCAATTTGGACACTATATTGCTATGAATATAGTATGTTTTACATTATTTGGACACTATATCACTGTGTATTGGACAATATATATCCGTGACTATACCATGTTGAATGAAATTGGACAAAAAGTGAAACATATGGGCCACAGACTGTTTTGACTGCAATTTGTCTCCTCTTTATTACCCTGAAAATGACGATTTTGCCCATGTTATACATTTGGTTATAACTGTTATACATTTATCAACCCTCTTGTATTCTCTATCTCTTTTACTGCTTTCTAGGATAGATTTATTGCTTTCAAAAAATACTGAAAAAATCAAAAAAAATTGATTCACATGACTGGTTTAGTTGCCTCCCTGTGCCCCTTGTTGTGCTCTTATTAAACATGATTTGACTCTGTTTTCTGGATACCTGGGCATTTTTAATCTTGAAGCTATGATTTGATGTTTGATTGCTATGATTTCGAGCGTGTTTTGATTATTATACACTACATTGTGCTGCATGCCTGAATTGGTTAGACCGTGAGGCCTCTTTGTAGCCTATTGGATTCATATTATTATCCAGTCTGTTTTTGTGTGTTAGTTCCTCTTTAGTGGATTGAACTTGACTTTGACTTTGTACTTGTCTAATATTCGATGACTTGTAGCATTTGCTGTGATAGAGGCATTCTTTTATCTGATTCTTGAGCCTCAGAGTGAATTTTTGATATACTATTATCCTCCTTAGCCCCACTGAGCCTAATGACCTGTTTCGTGTTACTAAGCCCTTATTATGAGCCCATGGCCTTTATTTTGATACTATTTCCAAGCCTAGCTTGGGGAGATTTCGTATAGGTTGAGTTTGAGATTGGTTTCATGGTTTGGTTTGGTTATTCGGGAATTAAAGTATATTTGTTGTAGTTTGAGTGTGAGAAAAAAGAAAAGAAAAAGCAAAATTTGAGTTGTGTGAATGTTTGGTTTGAAAAATGAAAGAAAAAGAACTAAAAGTTCAAAAGAGTTCAAAGTTCCTTCATTCATGTATGTTCATTAAAAAAATATGCTACTTTGCTTGAAAATTGGGTTTGTTGTGAGTTTTCATTGATTGATAAGAGCTGGGATGTATTTCGTGGTTATATGGTGTTGTTGGGAGTTATTTAGGCCATCTTAGGCCTTGTTTCGAGTGAACTATGCTCCCCCATTCTTGGTTTTTCCACCAAATTTCCTAAAAATATCCCCTACCTCTTGCCTAAGCCCCATTACAACCCTAAAAAGTCCTCTTGAGCTTGTGTCTTCATTGTTTATTGGATTGATTTCGAGTCAGTTTGTCAAAGTTAAAGAGTATGTCTGCTAATTGAGTCGACTTGGCTAGGATGAGCGTCATTTAACCTTCTTAAACACATGAGAGTGTGAGTGGGAAGGGCATTTATGGTCGGGTTGGTGAGTGTTCAGGCACATTTTTTGCCTGCTACAAAAATTGAGAGGAGTGACACCTTTGTGAGCACCTTTTCAGGATTTGTATGCCTTGTGGATAGCTACATTTGACGATTTGCTCGGATGATTGGTAGTTGGATGGATTTGAATAGCTGAACTTGAATTTTGCCTTATTGAATGATGGCTTAGTCTTGAAAACGTTTTGAGCTTTAAATGTTTTATATTTGGGGTGAGGCAATTTATTCCATGTTCATGTTTTATTTGCTTGAGGACAAGCAAAGGTTTAGCTTGGGGGAGTTTGATGTATCACATTTATATATAGTTTTTAGATGCATTTAGATTGCATTTAGAACTCCTTTTAGAGCATTTAGGTACATAATGACATGAATTTACGTAAGTTGTGCTCTACTACTCCCCGTTTCTGTGTTTCGATGATTTTTAGGCTATTTTGATACAAATTGATCATGATTATCAAGGATATAGCCTATTAACCATTGAAGATGAAGGTATCGTGCACAAGGATCACAATGCATCCGTTTGGGACAATTTTGAGTTGGAACGAAGCAAAGAATTAGTGAAAGAAGTGCAAAAACTGACACATGTTCACTATTTTGATCATAACTATTGATTGAAAATTTATAATCAAGAATTTCTGAGTGGGTTGGATCCTAGACTTCAAGAGCTTTCCAATGATAGGTCACACTCCCCAAACGGACTTTTGGTTTGAGAGATATGGCCTTCGCAAGTTGACGCAAGACAGCAGGAATTTCGCCCGTTGCCATCGGGCGCATTAGCCCGATCGGGCCCGAGCTCTTTTTGTACTGGCTGCGTATAAGAGTTGAAAATAAATTAAAAAATTTTTTAAACACGTCATATGTCCGAAACATTCACCCGGTGGCTTCGGGCGGATTAGCCCGATCGGGCAAGAGGCTTTACGGCCCAAAATCTATCTTTTTATTTGCTTTCTTATTAGTTTTTAGGGGGTTTATAAATACTTAAGCCTCATTATTTTGAAGACATCTTTATTTTGAGCTTTCATAGTATTAGTTTTATAGCTTTCTTAGAGTAAACACTTTAGAGAAGATTCAAAGGTGATCGAACCTTGGATTATTTCAATAAAAGTTACTGCTTTCCGTCAATTGGTATTGTTCTTCACTCTTATTTCTTCTCTTTAATTCTTATTTGCTTAGTTTTGATTATTTAATTAATTCATGATACAAAGATTAGGGTTTTATATTAGTTTTGTTATTTTTGATTCAATCATGTCTGAGTAGTTTAATTTCTAGGGTTTTAGGTAGGAAAACCATGTTTATACCATGATTCATTTTTGAATTGCTATTAGTTCTAGTTTTTTATTAGTTCAATTGTAGTGTGATTCGTTCTTTATTTCATGGTTTATGTCAATGTACAATTTCATAAACTATGTTTGGCAACTTGAGTATGACTCGATTGTAGGCTTACTTTTAGAGGCTTAGAACACACTATTGATTCTGATTATGTGAGAAATATTACTTCATATGTTGAATTGAGAGTGTTATGACCCGATCATAGGCTTAACATTGGCTCCGATTGTTCGACCCCAGACCTAGTGTTTATTAGTTATTCGACCCTTTTGATTGGTATTATCATGGTGGATCGAACTAATGCCCTAGACCTTTAATTCATAGTTTAAATCCCACTTTTATATTGCTTTTATTAGTTTAATTAGTAGTTCAGCTAATTCTTTCCTGATCTTGTCTGAAGTAGTTGTTTGGCTTAATATTGACTTGGAAACTCTGTCTCCCTGTGGATTCGACCGTACTTCACTTATCTATTGTTGTTAGAGGACTTTAGGATTTATTTTTGAATAGGTGATACGACTTTAGCCTTTCATGTGTCATCAAGGATCCAGCAAGTTGTTCAATGTTAAATTTGGTGAAGTCCTTGGTTTCTTATAGAGTTGTCACCTTGGCCATCCATTTCTCATCTTGTGGAAGACTTCTTTGAACTTTGCGTACTTGTTCCTCTGGAGAAATAGATTTTCCTAGAGAGTCAAGCTCATTTATGATGTTTGAGAATCTGGTGAGCATATCATGAACTGGCTCTTTAGGTTTCATTTGAAATAGCTCATATCTGTGCATGAGCATGTCTATCTTTAATCTCTTGACCTCGCTTGTTCCTTCAAGTGTGACTTGAAGGAGTTCCCACATTTGTTTTGCACTCTTGCATCCTATGACTCTATTTTGTTCATGAGGACCAAGACCGCAGTGAAGAATTTTCTCGGCCATGTTGTTCATCTCCATCTTCTCGAAGTCTTCTTTGTCGTACTTATGACAATGGTTTTGGAACTAGCTCGCCTTCTTCATTATTTTCGGTAACTTCAAAGTCACCTATCTCAATTACTCTCCAGACTTAATAGTTTTCTGCCTTGATAAATATTTCCATCATATTCTTCCAACAAGGATAGTGTTTGCATTAAACATTTGAGGACGTTGAGTAGAGTATCCCTCATCAAGTTGTTCTCCTATTGTATTCATGTTCTCTAGGATCTGCCTCCTCAGTGTTAGTTGTTTCAGGAGGAACATGCTCTGATACCAATGGTTAATCCTATAGAATGACAAGTTTACTACAAGAGGGGGGGTGAATTGTAGTAAAGGTAATTATAAGCTCTTTTTGCGGAATTAAACACTTAGAAAGAAATAAAGAGAAACTTTAACTAAGAACACAAGAAAATACTTTTAAATAAGATCTTCCAATATTCTCTAGGAAGAAATCTTGTCCCTTATTTATAATAGCAATTACACCCTATTATAAACTGTACCTCACTCTGTTCCTCTAGGAACTGGTTCCCAGTCACCTTGTTCCTCTCAACACGTGACTTTCTCACTTGAATTTTCTAGAAGTCTTCTCTTTATCTTTCTTCTCTTTCACTCTTAAGAATAGAAATTTTCTCACAAAATTTCACTCACCCCAAACTCTAAATATGAATTACAGTAATGAATAGTTGAAGAGAGAAAACCGAGTTTAAACTTTCTATAAGAAATTACACAATTAATCTGGAAAGTCTTAAGAACTAAATTCGTTCTTCTTCAATGTTTAAATTGCAGATTTCTTCTTCAAGTTCTTCTTCAACAGTTAGTTAATGGACGCTTGAATTCAGCCACGTCTAACCACTTTCAAGCCGTTATTCTGTCATGCTCAGCCCACCAAGTCCACGATCTTTATTCTCGCTGTTGAATAGGTCTTGGTTGTTAGCCATATAATTTGTTGGACTTAGATTGTGCTTCCTAGATTCTAGGAACTAGCTGAAACTGCTTCAACAACCCAAATTTGTAGCCGAGTAATCACGCCCATTTGTTCATCTCTTCATTTACCTGTAAACTCATAAACAACTCTACTAACATTATGGAAATCAATATTCCACAATATTAGATAGATTAAATATACACAAAGCAATATATCCAATTATCTTATTATCCTAAATAACTTAACTTTGGTTAAATCTAAAACCAATTCTCCATAAGTTATATTAGGTCTAATAAAATAAATAAATCATACTTTACGAATAAATAAATAAACAAAACTAATCCTAAATCAAATGTACTTTATTTATCATCATCAAAATAACGAATACAACACATTCCAACTTGTTTTACAGAAGTTATAGTACAATACCGAGAAAGTAACAAACTAGTCCCTTAACTTTGCTCCAACGTGAGATTAAGCCCCCTAACTTTCTATTGTAGCGTTTCACCCAAAAAGTCTACTAAAACATGAAATTAGGCCCAAAAATAAAAAAAATTACGTATAATTAATCCAATACATATTAGTTTATATCTTCTAGGAAATTTTTAAAAAACAAAATTTCATCAAAAATACAAACCTAATACATTACTTCTTTACTTTTTTAGAAAAAACCAATTCTTCACAATTATGTTCTTCTCTCATTTCAATTGTTTCCTCAAAAAAAGCATGGTGTGGTTTGTTCCTTACCTGAAGTAGTTCAAATGTTAAACCCCCCCCCCTCTATATTACCACTATGTTCTGCTGCAAAATCCCATTAAAATAAGGGAGTCATGAGTTCATGACACCCCAAAAGAAGCTGATTCAATCCTAATTTCTTTTCAAATGAATTTTCCTTTTCTTAAAATCATAGTTGGGGAATAATTGCAAAAGAAAAATAAGTATAGCTCGTAAAGGCATAGAGTTTGTACAGGAAGTTTGTTGAATATTCTATAAGGGAATTCGGAATTACTCTGATACGATTTCGAAGTCGCAAATTTTCAGCATTCTCGACAATTCCAGGGAGTTGGACAGGTTGAAGAAAAAGCAAGAAGATGTTTCCTTCAGTGGATTTATGGCTTGGTTCTCTCCATTGTTGAAAAGTTTGAAGCCTTGAAGGTTCTTGTGGTTTTCAGTTGGAAGGATAAGAGAGATGCAAAGATGGGGGAGTTGGGATGAAACATAGAAAGTGTGAAATATGTATATAATACAGTATTTTGTTTGTACGGTTTATTTTATTTTACTTTGTATTGGACAATTATACATTGGGGCTTAATTTCACATTTTAGTAAACTTATGGGGGTGAAAAGTTACAATAGAAAGTTAGCGGGCTTGATCTCACATTAAAGCAAAGTTAAGGGGTTAGTTTACCACTTTCGCGAATATGTCCCTACTCTTTTAAAAGTGAGGAGTGCCTCTACTGTTCTTATGAACAGTGTTTAGAGTCTCATTTGGCTGAAATTCACTGTTTGTAAGGGAAGGCTTGCTTCCCTTTGTTAGCTCTTATCGAACGGCTCATGATTGATCTCATCCAACGACCCTAAATCATTTCACTTTTTCAAAACCCTAAAACCACTCCATATTCAAGCTTCCTCTTCACTTGTTAATCTTCCTTCCTTCCACGGCTCCTTCATGAATCTGCGAGCCTTTGCTTCTGGAAAATGTCAAATGTATTGCTGTCAATGCCGATGTCGAACTTCAAGACCTCGTCTTCTTCTCGGGCATGAAAATCTTGTTTATAACACTGCTCTTGAGGTATTTGCTTAATTTTAGGTTTCTTCTTCTTTTTCTGATTTTTTTTTGTATTTTGTAGATATTGATTTAACTTCAAAGCATCTTGAACGTTTTTTTGGGTAGGTTTGCTTCTTTTGTTTCATGATTAGTTGAATTAAGCTGGAGGTTGATGTACGACATAGAAATTTGATTGATTGTGAGATTTGTTTGTTTAATTTTGTGTGATATCGACTTCTTATCGAAATTTGTGGTTATTTCGTCATTTTGATGTAGATATTGATGGAGATGCTTTTGGCGATTACTGTTACGACGACGAAAGTAGGAAAGTTGGAAATTGTGGTACCAAAGAGGGAAATTTAGTTGAGCTTGTTGTTGTTTGTATTGTGTAATAATGCTTGATAATAAGGTATAATTCTCTTAATTTTTAAGGTATAAATCTCCTTCTCATGTCTGCTCTCTCTTGCGATCTATGATTTATGGAAGGTATCGCCTTATGGGAAAGTTGGCTGGTGATGTAGTGTCTGATATTTGCTCAAGTTTTCATTGGTGTTAGAGATTATACAGGACCAGCAATGGGATGTGAAGAGAGAAAATGGTGGATGACGATGGTGGTTGTAGTGGTGGAGGAAGAAGAAAGGTAACTTGTGGCATTAAACTGGATTAGAGAGCTTCATTATCCTGAATAGTTCGTCTATTGCTAAAGTTTCTTCGGTTCTTGGAAATGATCGTGTCTCTAATTTTGATACAGGTTAGGGTTAATATCTATGTGTTCAACTGTTAATTACTTTTTGTTTTAGTTGAGATCGTATTAGTTATATATCTTAGCTCAAGTGGATGTTTACTGACCATTTTTTTTTCTTTTTAGGGTTTATTGGTTGAATTGATTTGAATTGACTTTTGGGTTTTATGGATTAAATTGGATTGATTTGATTTGGATTTTATTGATTGAATTGAATTGAAGTGGATTTGAATTGGTTTTTCTTCTACAACAACTATAGGCTCATTTCATTTCAAAATTGGTGAAAATATCTAGGATTAGCATAGCTGCTTCAGGGACAAAAGCAAAAGCTACTTATGTTACTTAATCTGCAAAAAATGTAAGCATTCCTTTGGTTCTCTTCTCTACTTTTCATTTCTGCCTTTAATTCCAAGTTCATTACTTTTTTTTGTTAAATAATATTGATTGCTTATCTTAATACTCTTGCTTCTATCTTGGGAAGGTCTATGAATGTAATTTTATATTCCATTATGTATTTTGGGATTTAAATTTAAATTTCATGGATTATGTATAGATTGAATTAGTAACCTTATTTTTGTTTGATTGCTCTTATTGTTGTGTTGAAAATGATCCGTTCTTATTTATTTTAGCTTCTATTGGTCCTTTATGCTGATTATTTTTGGGAGAAATTTTGTACCTTTTTTCAGGTTTTTGGCCTTAATTTAAATTTCTATGAAATTTAGCCTCGTTTTGTGGACGGAAAATGCTTAACCCTTTCTAAAGAAAAACTCAATTCTATATTATTTTTTGTATGTTTGGATCATTACTTGAAAAGTTAGAGACAAAAGAAAAATTAAATAATACAAGGGAAGGATATATGGGAGGAAGAAAATAAGAAGGTTAGGAATAGGGAGGACACTGAGTTTTCTATCATTAGCAATGAAATAGTAGTTCACTTTTAGGAAAAATATTTGCCATCATTTAGGATTGTATCTCTTTGAATTGATGTTCTTCAAAAGTGTTCTTGCTTATAGCTTATCCTGTAATTACTTCTAATGTGGATCATCAAGGAGATGTCTCTTTAATTGGATGGAGAAACCACCTCTCCATAACTATATTTGCTGTTTTAGCTCATTGGCTACATTTTTTGCAGCTTCTTTGTGTTGTTGGTTTAATGTCTTATGCCTGTTTACATGAAACATGCAAACAGGTTCCAGGATATGAAAATGGATAATTTATAGGTCGGACTATCCTCTGTGTTGTCACAGCTGATATGGACTGTTACAAGGTATAGTTTGTTAATACTCTAGTATCTCTTCCGATTTTAGCAACATAGAATTTTGTTTGAGTGTAAACTTCTACTTTGTTTGAACAGGAGGAAATTTTGGGCCGGTACTACTTTGTATGTAGATAAGTTGCCATTTTTATGGCATTTTTGATGAAGATGTAGTTTTTTTGTCTAACGACCATCGTCATCACTCTACCACAGATATGGAAAGTAGAAAGGTTAAGCTCAAACAAAATCCTACGGACCATCGTCATCACATGGACTCACTTTAAAATGCTTATGAACAGTAAATAATCCAATGGCTTAGAATACTCCAAATCCAATGGTCAGAAATTAGCTCATTGACCTAAGCTCATTCATCTTTGCCCAGCCTTTCTCTTCCACATTTCTACTATTTCAGTCTGCGACCCATGCTTGGCCTAAGGATTTCCTCCACCAAGCAGGAGAGCATGAGCATAGAGTTAATCCCATGTCTTAACTAACACTAATAGCTCCGAACTGAAGACCTAAATTTGCCAACTGCAACAAAAAGAATGAGATGCGAAAAGTGGACCCGTAAGTAAAATTCATTACTTGGGTATTTCTAACTCTTTACATCTTGATTATCTTCTTTACTAAATTTAGCAATTTTGTTTTGGAAATTAGATGCTTATGTTGCTGAAATGGGTGGTACAGGACTGAAGTGGTGGAAGATGAAATAGATAAGTTCCTAGAAATTCTGACTTTGAAAGCCTAATTTAGAGGTCTAACAATGGCGGCGTGAGGCAACGATTGTTGCTCCGGTTGAGCTAGAGGATGCTTCTGCTCCGGGCGGTGGAGGAGAATCCTGCCGTTGAGGATGGTAAAGCTAAGAAAGGGAATGAATTAAGGTGAACACTGAGAACGTTTCTGCTTCTAGGAAGAGGAATTCCACTCATCCTCCTCTGAGGTAAAATTATGAAAATCCATTTACTGATTAGTTGACTTTTTTTGTTGGGTTTTGATTTGGGTTGGAAGTTTATTCATCCTCCCTACTTTGAGGTAAAATATAGACAAAGTATTTGCTGAATAGTTGAATTATTTGTTGGGTTTTGGTGGGTCATTGATTACATGATCAGGTAATATAGAGAACTAATTAACCAAATGTTGATGAATATTGAATTATTTGCTTAAGAGGGAGGGCAAAATCAATCAGATTCTAACTAAAAAAGAATTAATTTATCTTGAACTTCTCAACTTCTTTGAAGAAAAGAGGGTTGGTTTCTTAGTTCATATGTGAATTTTCTTTCCCCCGAAAGATAGAGTTTTTCTTCTCTTTTGTTAGTCATTTTGTGTTTTTAAAACTTCTATAAGAATTATGATTGTTGTTCTGTAATGTGTTCTTAATAGACAGTTAGTGATATATTTTCTTCTGATTCTTTTTATGAGAATTATTGTTTGGATTATTTAGTGAAGTACTTAGAGTTGGTTTGTGCGACTTAAGAAAATGGCTTATAAATTTTAAACTAAAAAAATAAGTCAGAATTGGGATAGTGTTAGCAAAAAGGTAGCTTACTTCTAGGTGTATGTATTTTATTTTAATATCTTAATCATTCTTTTCTTTGTGTGTTTCTGCAGTAAATTATGGATTGGCCTGCAGTTTGAATGAGTAAGTCAGATAGTGAAATTCTATATTATTTGGTTGGCATATCAACCAAAGTCTGAGCATAACACTCTGAAAGACCCTCTCGCAACCATTACATTTAATTTACAATGATATGTCCAATCTTCACTATAGTCTATGTATTGATAAATCATGAAGAATAAGTAATATATCATGTAATGTTGTATTATTGATTGTAGAAAATCAAGAAGCCCAACTACAAGGGCAAGTGGAAGGCACCCGTAAATTGACCGCCCAGGTGTGCAGTCTTCTATATCTTGATACTCGATTGCCCTTTGTTCAACTGTGTGCTGCTAAAATTGTTGAGCTATGTATAGCTCAACATATTGTTTCATATTTCAGACTTCAAGGATGATCTAAAACTTTACTCTAACCATAAATATATATACCTTGAGTTGTAAAAGGTTCCAACTGAGTGTTCTAGCTGAGTTTAAAAGTGGCGGAAGTCCAGTAATGACCTGCCCGAGAGATTTACAGATTGTTGGCATCTAATGATGAGATACACAGTCGGATTGGCATATTTACATAATTTTTTTTAGCAGTAACGATATGACCATCTTTCTATTTTATTTTATTTTTGACAGGGACCATCATTCTGTTTAGCAACATGAGAACTTGACTTAAAGTGAGAGCATGAGACATGGGATAAGCTGTGTCGTGCAAACTGGACCACTTGAAGGGCAGTTCTTTTGTTGGCTTGCTCCTTTCAACAGCTTACGAATGAGGGCAAGATTCGTAAGATGTGGATTTGCAGTGAATTCATCTCATTTGTTAAGAGCCTTCTTTTGTCTACCAATACTTCATAGGTTTTTGCATGAACTTGGCTACTACTTTTGAGTTATGCTATGCAATACATTGTCATTTCATATTATTTGACTCACTGCTATGTTGCCTATTTTGAAATAAGTCTGTTGCACTAACTACACATGAGTCATTGAGCGACAAAGACTCTAATGTCTACCATGTACATGCATATATGGTTCAACAACTAGTATATGTACAAAAGAGTCAAAATGTAGGATTTAGAAAGGGAATAAAATAAGGAAATACAACTAATTATACATGAAAGATAATTAATTCCTTAATGATTAATTGTTACAAGCTAATGATATATACTAGGATACAAGATATAATAATCAATCCGGAAACAAACTAGGTAAAAGATATACACTAGGACAAAAAACTAGGTAAAAAATATACATCTAATTTAAAAGATGTATACATCTAATTTAAATATATACATCTAATTTAAATATGAATAATGAAAATATAATGATATATTTTCATATATTTTAACACACCCCCTCAGTCGAAGCAGGAGGAAGTCGGACGCTGAGACTGTCCCTAAAGTCTTCAAAGAGAATCAATGGAACACCTTTGATGAAAATGTCAGCCATCTGATGTCGGGAGGGCACATGTAAAACACGAACTTCACCACGTGCCACCTTCTCACGAACAAAGTGAATGTCCATGTCAATATGCTTGGTTCGTTGATGCTGAACCGAATTATCAGATAGATAAATGGCACTCACATTATCACAATACACTAACGTGGCTTTCTTGGTAGGACAATGAAGTTCAAACAATAAATTTCGTAACCAACAAGACTCAGACACCATGTTAGCAACTCCCCTGTACTCAGATTCAGCACTGGAACGAGACAAGGTTGCATGTCGTTTCGATGACCAGGAGAGTGAGTTATCACTAAGAAACACACAATAACCATACGTAGATCGTCTACTGTCAGGACACCCACCCCAATCAGCATCAGTGTAAGTGTAACATCCCGTCAAATACTAACTATGAAAAGAGACCAAAATAAAGAAATAAAGAATAACCACTGGTAGCGGAAATACCACCGAGACGAGAATGCCACTTTAAGGAGTAAAATTAAACTATAATAAATGACAACCTCAGAATAGGAGTAAAAACTCCAACCATATATATATACAAAGAGTAATGAGGTCTTATACCCTTATCTCTAACCAAAATATTCTAAAACTCATTGTTTATTTCAAAGTAACTTAGAAACTTAATCCATAATTCAAAAGGTGTGAAACTAATATCCAAAGGATAAAACAAACTCAACAAAGCATAGTAAAGCTACTTGAGACCCACTATATAACTAGATCTAAATTCCAACTCATAGTGCTCGTCTAGAATGACTAGCACGACTTCCTTGCTCACACGGGTAAACCGCACAACCTCAGCCATACTGTAATGACTCTAAACTGCATTGTAATCTGCAATATATATCAACAAAATTCCACAATCAGTGGGGAATAATTAGCAGTTCTCCTAGCCCAATTTAGGAAACAAATAGTAAACTTAAATGAAGTTAGAACAAACGTAAAAGACAAGGGTACACAATTAGCAACAAAAGAAGGCAAGGTACGCATTGCAACAAACGTCAAGCTTAAACATAAAGTACTAAGCAGGATACTTTAAAAGTTTAAAATAAAGAATTTCAAAAGACCAACGTCAAAGGGATGACAAAAACACCGTCAATTGAAAATAAACAATTTAACATAGAGAGAGTGAACGCTAGTGACCCGCAGCCCACTTCCTGAAGAAATGTCAGGTCGCAACCTCCAGAACAGCCTATGGGTTAAGTTCTCTACCGTCTGTGTCTAAGAATGGCCAAACTCCCGATACGGGACAATACATGCAGTATCTCCTAACCTCTCCGACGATAACAAGTCCTAGGTATCCCCAATGCAGGGTAACACCCAACGTTATGTCCCCTGATCCCTAGGAGTGCATGTTCGTTACCTTCGGGACACCGTCCATTAGGCTACTCAACTCAATTAAAAACCAAACTTCAAATTCAAAGACAAAACAATATACTTCAAATTCATCAAAGTCCTTAAAATCATCAAAATCATTAAAACCGTCAGAATCATCAATATTATTAAAATCATTAAAAATTATCAAAATCATTAAAACCATTAAAATCATCAAATCCCCAAAATCATCAAAGTTCACAAATCCCAAATTGATACGGTAAACTAATCAAAATATACTAAAAATACATCAAAGGCATACAAAACATCAAAGCGTCATCTGAGTTTGGGTACGAAGTAAGTTATGATCAAGTCACAATTCTCTCCTTACATAACTCTTGGCGAAGTGATGCTAAGGGCAGTGTTATTCTCCCCCGAGCATTACGACCTCGACAACTCAAACTTGGCATAAGGTAATCATAATAATTTATAAATGGTATCAAGTACTAAAATTATACTTTCAAACATGTCTTAGGATACTCCACAATAATACCAAAGTCATTTAAGAAACATTGAATCATGTTGTAATCTAACAGTGCACATAACGCACACAACAACAACTTTAAAAAGACCTAATGCACAGAAAGATAATATTTTTATAAAATTACAATGAGAAATTAAAATTTAGCTCATTATCTTTCCAACGACTGGTCACAAGCTCAATTCCGATAAAAAACGAGTGAGGTATGGCCATTTGGAAACAGGCTGGCCAACTATGTTCGCGGGCCGCGACTAGGCTACTGTTGCTTCCTACGAGCAGCCCTTCGCACACAATTCGACATAAACGGCTGCATATGCAAGGCATCAAGCATACAACGAATTCATCACAAGTCTCAAACAACTCAAAATCTTACGATTATTTAGCATTTGAAAATAACAATTATAAATCCTTCGATTTTCAAAATCATCCACACAAATAAATCCCATAATTTCCATCATCAATATTAAGAAAGTATGAAAATCCACAACATTTCAATTTCATAACTCAACCAAATCATCAAACTCATTCAAACATCACAAATCCAATTTCCACAACTAACACTTCTAACAAAATTGACTAGATCACATGAACATGTTAATGTACAAAATTTAGAATATAACAAGCCTAAATACTAAGAAGAAATATAAACATACAATCATCTAAGTTCCACCTAGCATGATTCTAAATTCTCTAACGTGATTCTAAACAACCTAAGTTCACAATTTATTCCCTAATGTGCTAGAATAAGCTAGTTACCTTGATCGTCTTGGGGAGTGCAGAAAAATAGTATAGAATAGCCTACATAATGTGAGGGATGTCACTACCTTATTCTCCCTTGAAGGCTTCTAATTGTTTGCGTTCTTTTCCCCCATTGAACAAAGCTTTTTCCTCCTTAAAAAAATTTAGCTTCCTCTAAAACGAGCAGTAGTGTTCTGATCACGATTCCTGGCGATCTAAGGCTTGGATTCGAAAGCGCTGCAGTCCAAGTGAAGGCCTTGGTGTTGTGAACATGTTGTCCAAATTTGCAGAAGATCCAACGGTTAGCTCTCCGACGATGTCCATTTTCGTGAGGGTGTGCAGTGAAAATAAGGATGACATTTCTCTGCCCTTTCTTTTCTTGAGGAGGTGCCTGTGGAAAGGCAAAAGGGAAGGGGATGCTCTTCATATTTATCATTAAATTGGCAGCAAAGGGAGAGGTTTAAAGGGGGTGATTAAGGAGTTTTAATGATGGCTTAATGGTCATCATTAGGGGGGTATACTGAGGGTGAGTGAAAGCGTGTAACCTTTGGAGTGCATTAACGTTACAAATGAATTAAGGCTAGCCAAAAACTCTACAATTTCCTCTCAAATATCAGAATTTTGGACCCTCCTTAATGCCATACATGACACGTACAACTCGTTTATACGTTAGACGGTCGATGAAGATATATTAACGCTCATTATAAAATCATTCGCTAATATTTTTATTAAAAAAATATTTTATATTAACATAATATATACATACACCTCATAAGCACATACATTTCATGTATAATACTCATACAAGTATTACATTGTTCATTTAAACAATGTCGGCACAAGAACAACCACTAAAATAATTAAACAAGTTTATACTTTATTTTACGAAAGAAAATATATTTAAAATACATATGTTTATAGCAAAATGTAGATGAACTTATAAGTTTCAAAATATGAGAGTAAATATAATTATCGTCGAATATATATAATTTAACACTTGAAATTAAATCACACAACACTTAAGTTTATAAAATAAAATAACTAACTATATTATAAAATTAATACGCACAATACATAGTCCACCAAAATATTTTTCGGTTTAAATAGGGTCATTTATTTAATACAAAATTAGTTTTCATTTACGAAATTATATTTAGATTTATAAATAACAGTGTAAACCATATAAATTAACGTGTGAAATTTCTAGTGAAATTACTGGGTGTTACAGTAAGAAATGAGGGTGGATGTATCAAAAGGATACAAGTGCAGACCCTGATGAAGTGTGCCCTTGACGTATCTGATAATACGTTTCAGAGCATGCATGTGGTCCTCCATAGGCTGATACATAAATAAGCAGACTTGCTGAACAGCATAAGTAATATCAGGCCTAGTAAAGGTTAGGTACTGAAGAGCACCTGCAAGACTCCGATATAGAGAAGGATCGGAGCAAGGAGTGTCAGATTTGAAACAAGTTTGTACTTAGTGTCGACAGGAGTAACAGAGGATTTACATGCAGACATGCCTGCACGTTCAATAATTTCTTCAGCATACTTTCGCTGAGATAACAAGAGACCACCTATATGACGAGTAACAACAATACCTAGAAAATAACTCAAGGTCCCTAAATCTTTCATGGCAAACTCAGAACTCAGATGTGACATGATAGACTTGCAGAGAGAAGCAGATGAGGCAGTCAAAATAATATCATCAGCATAAAGAAGCATATATGCAGTATCAGGACCCTGGCGATAAATGAATAAGGAATGACCAGACTTACTGTTATGAAACCCAATTTGAGTTACAAAATCAGCAAACCTACGATACCACGCCCTGGGGGCCTATTTGAGTCCATAAAGAGACTTCTTCAGTAAGAAAACATGATTCGGGAAATTAGGATCCCGATACCCCACTGGTTGATGCATATACACTGTTTCGTTCAATTCTCCATGCAGAAAAGCATTCTTGATGTCTAGCTGATGAAGGGACCACCCCTTAGACAAAACTAAGCTAAGAATCGTCTGAATGGTAGCTGGTTTGACTACAGGGCTAAAAGTCTCACCACAATCAATGCCCACCTATTGTGTTTTACCATCAGTTGTAAGACGAGCTTTATGCCTCTCAAAAGTACCATCAGATTTTTTTATAAGCAAAAATCCACATAGAACGAATAACATTAGCATCATGGGGGCGGGGGACCAATTCGCAAGTCTTATTTTTATTTAGAGCATCATATATTTATCATACATAGCCATTTTCCAATACGGGTCATGAAGTGCTAACACGGGGTTACGGGGAAGAGGGGAGCGAATGACACTAGTATGCATGGAAACAATGTTCTTGGGCTCAAAAATGCCATTTTGGGCTCTTGTAACAGACCGGGCTAGAAGTGATGTAGCTGGGATTGGCTTTGGGTGAAGAGTAGGCTGCTGGGGGTGGAAAAGAGGATTGGGCCTGCAACAGTTCGCGACCCATTGCCAATGGGCGTTTGTGGACTGTGCATGTGAGAGCTAGAGGAGGCTAACCTTTTGAGTCTGGGCTGGAAGATGAATGGGACCATGGACCACGCGTGATGGACTATGGACCAGGCGAAGGAGAAAGGGTAGTTGGGCCTCACATTATGAGTCCGGATCATCTATCCCATATAGTGTCCCATTTGGTGTCCCATTTTCTATTATTTTGTCCCATAACTTAGATAAAAATTTTTTTTTCTTATTTTGTACATTCTCTCTACTAGTAAAGCCTCCTCAAAAACAAAAATATAGAAAATAAACTTCACTCATTAAAATAAAGAGCGAAAAGGAAATAAATCGTTTTCGCCCTTTATTTTACTAAGTGAAGTTAGTTTTTTTTTATTTTTTTTGTTTTTTATTTTTTATGTTGGGGAGGAGGCGTGCAGTTTGGAGGTGCACGCATGATGAGGTTAAAGTGTGGAGTGATGGAGAGAAAATCCAAAGGGGAAATGGACTCTAGAAATTTATATGTGGGGGAATTAGGCTGATTTAAGGAGGAGAAGGGAAAATTATATTCATCAAATGTAACATGGTGACATATATAAATTTTCAGAGATGAAGGGTCTTAACATTTGAAACCACGATGATTGGAAGGGTAGCCCAAGAAGACGCAAGGATGGAACGTGCTTGTGAGTTATGTCTGGAAGTGGACGGAAATAGAGGAAAGCACAAGCATCCAAATACGCGTAAGTGAGAGTAAGACGGGTCCTTGTTAAAAAGAATCCAAAAGGAAGAATGATAGTCAAGGTTCTTATTAGGAAGAATATTTAGGAGCTATGTGGCCAATGGAAGAGCATGATGCCAAAAAGAAGGGGGAAGAGAGGCATGATCTGAGAATAGTTCTTACAATGCTATTAATACAAAGTTTACGCTCAGCTTTACCATTTTGAGGAGAAAAGTATGGGCAAGATAAGCGGAAGTTTAGGCCATTAGATTTAGGAAAAATTGTTTTAAATAAGCCAACCTTTGCTCCGTCTTCTAATAATAAGTCAACCTACTCAAAATCCAGAATAAGTAAACTTTGTTGCTCACTTAAATTTAAATAAGTCAAAAACCTACTACCTAAACAACAAGTCATTTTATTTTCATTTACTTTTTTTAAAATTAACTTTCTCTTTGACTTTCTTCCCCTCCCTCTTCCCCTTCCTATCCTCCCTTTACTGCCCAATCATCCACCACCACCTTAACCCACTCCACAGCCCACCTTCCAACCACCACCATGAATCCACCAACACCCCACCCCAAACACCACCTTAAATCACCTGCAACAACACTAAACCACCTAGACCAACCAAAAACACCCATACCAACAAAAAAACATTCCCACCTCACCGGAAAACCACCACCAACTCGTAAAATAGACCCACCTGTCGAAAAACCAACGGTAACCCCAAAAAAAAACCCCACCCCAACAAAACCCAAGTCCCAGCCCCAAAATCACCCACCTAGCCACCATCGTCTTTCCCCCTGTCTTTTTCTCTCAAAGAGATTATGGGGTTTCTGAAGTTGTTGAAGAGAGATAGGGTTCAAGATGAAGATGGGAGAGAGAGACAACCAGAGAATGAAGAAGATGAAGATGGTGAAAAGGGTGATTTGTTGCATTTGAAGAGGATTAGAAGTGATGGAGATCAGGAAGTCATGGTTTTTAACATTGTCTTTTTGTTATTGTTGAGTTTTATACGGTTTGGGGTAGGGAAATTGAGTGAAGTTTCCTGGTGGTTTCTTGGAGAATTGAAGGTGGCTTAATGGGGATGATCAAATTGATTAGTCTCTCAATACGTTTGTTCAAGCTTTGATATATTGGGGGATAGCGAAAGATTGGAACATAGTGGAGTTGGAGAATTATCTGGTAGTTGAATGAGGATAGAGAGAGATTGGAGTATAGTTTGGAAGAGAGAGTCAGAGGGAGGAAAACTAATATGGGGGTGGGGAAGGTGTTTTGCGGGGAGGACAACTGAGGTTGGGGTGATTGGTTGGGGAAGGGTCATGGCCTCGTGGAAAAGGAGATGTTTAGGAGGGAGGAGAGAGATAGAAGTATCAAATTAAATTAAATAAAGTAAATTAATATATATAAATCTAACCAATTACATAGCGACACATATCAATTTAAGCTATTAAACAAGTTACCAACCGGTTATGACTCAATTTTAGAAGATTAGTTGACAATGTTTACTTATTCTGGGATTTTGAGTAGGTTGACTTATTATTAGAAGACGGGGAAAAGGTTGGCTTATTTAAAACAATTTTTCCTTAGATTTATAAAACTCCCAAAATGGAGCATTGTCAAATTCCCGTCCATTATCACATTGTATATTGTTAATTTCTCGCTCAAATTGTGTTTTAACATATGCTCTAAATCGTAAGAATGTAGGATAAACTTGAGACTTTCTAGCAAGAGGAAACGTCCATACGAATCTAGAGTAATCATCCAACACAACAAGATAATAGCGATGACCCATAGAACTTAAAACATGCAAATTCCATAAGTCAAAATGAATAATATCAAAAGGCATCATAGTCATAGAAGTAGAAGCAACAACACAAAAGGCAATTTCACGTGTTTTCCAAGAGGACAAGAGTAACAAACAGTAGAATTACGTAGTTTATGACATTCAATGAAATTGTTCTTCCTAAGAGAATCTAGAATAGAAGCACCAGGATGACCCAAACGATTATACCACAAAGAAGGTGCAAGAGCAGCAAAGGTAGAAGGAGAATGAGCTTGAGCATTGATAGAAGTGATAGGATAAAGGGCACCTTGACGCTCACATCTCATGATTGGTCTCCCCGTCCGAAAATCCTTCACAGAAAACCCAAAAGGATCAAATTCAACAGTGACATTATTATCTAAAGTAAAATTTCAAACGAAAACAAGATTTTTAATTAACTTAGGAGCATGATGAATTTTTTTGAGAGCTACAGGAGGGTGAGGGGTAGGTAGTTTAGCGTCTCCATAACCACAAATTGGAATACTATGACCACTTCCGACAATAATAGCATCGTTTTTGCTCAAATTAAAATAAGAACTAATGTTACCTTAGGAATTCGTCATATGAGATGTAGCGCCCGTATCCATGTACCAATTTGGGTCCGGTGGAGTAAGCTCAAGTGTCTGCATCGCGGCTTCAATGTCCGTTAAAGTAGGAGAAGTGTCCGCATTATACCTTTGAGGGCGCGCCCGAAGAACTCCTTGACCATGCGGTCCATAAGGTTGTTGTTGTTGTTTCTTAGGAAAGGCAGGCCCGGCCCATGTAGATGTGGGGTATGGGCAAGGGGGAAAAGCCCAAGGCCGCATCTGCCATGGGGAAGGTGTAACACCCTGTAATTTCACTAGAAATTTCGTGCGTTAATTTATTTATTTATCACGTCATATTTATTTATATCCTTGATTTATTTATATATTCTTTATATATATAAAGTGTTGTTGTGTATAATTATATATGTTTCTATTTTGAAAACTAAATTTATATAACTTATTTATATTTTCATAAGTGTTGGATGTTTATATTTAATTGTTGTGATTGGGTGATTGTGATTAATGTGGTGTGTTTATTTTGAGTTTTATATTTTTAAAGAGGTAGTATTATTATGTATATTTTAGTAGAGCTAATACTTGGTATTTATTTTTTGTTTGAGTCTTATTATTTTATTTTTGGGTCAAGCTTGTAAGACGCTTCATTTACCCCTTAAGTAGGCCAACCCACTTCTTGTGTGGGAAATAGGGTGGCCGGCCATGGGGGAGTTTTGGGGGGATTTTATTTTGAATTTTGAAGCTAATATCTCTTATTTTTTGTAGCTAATCCTTTCCCCCAATGAAAGCCAATCACTCCTTTCTCTACTCTATTTTGGTAATAATATATTCTAACCCCTTTTATTATTATTGCTGTCCTAACTTAATAATTTCAGCAAATTAAACACCCCTCTCATCCTCCCTATCACACGCCTATTGCACAAAAAAGGGAAAAGGTTTCCCACTTGTTCTTCATAAAATTCTTACTTCCTAGTGACTTTTAAATCATATTCAAGGGGTAATTCAATACTCAAGTTCGGATTTAATCTCTTCTTGGTATCTCTCAAGGGGCGATTTTCTTGGCTATTTTATTCTCTTATTTTTGATTTATTATACTACAACTCTACGGGTAGATCGAGATAACTAACATTTCTTCTAGTAGTTTAGTATTTAATTAATTATTTAATTATGTTAGAATCATGTTAGGAAGTGTTTTAGGTATTAGATCTATGATGTTAATGTTATAATTATTAGAATTCATGTTAGGGTTAGGTTTATTGCTTTTAATTTATGGTTTAGAGTACCTAACATCATTATTAATGATGTTAGTATTGTTAGTATGGATTAGTATCATATTAGGGTTGTTATTTTTATTTATTTATTTGATTAGCATGTTTAAATTCATGTTTTATTATTTTTATGAATGCTGGAATTATTTTAGTTTAATAGAATTATCGTTTTTGATGTTTTCTTTGGAGTATGAATTATGATGGTTTTATTGTAGTAATTAGGAATATGTTTTAGAATGAATTTAGATGTTTTATTGGCTATTTTATTATTCTTATTAATGTTGGATTTATTTTTTTCCATGAAGTGGATTAATTCTTTTGAGTTGTTTTTAACTCCTAAGCATGCCCTAATTCTTATATTATGATGTCTATGCTTTTGTGGATGTTCTTTAATGTTTTTAAGTGAATTATCATGAGTATTATAGTGCTGAAATTTTAGTTGGTTTAGTTAGAATTTATTGTTCATGTTTTAGCATGTTTAAAAGGTTGAGTTTCATGATTTTAGAGGACTTGTAAATTTTGTTCCTTTAATTTCTTTGGAATATTAATTCAAGCAGGTCTATTTGATGTTATTGAAGTTATATTTAATTTGTCATGAATTTTAGTTGAGCATGTTTGAGGTTAATTTATTTGGGTACGTAAAGTACCAAAATGGGCGAAGGGGAGGCAGTGGCTGCTCAAGATCCGCGAGCAGCGTCACACCTCGCGACAACCATTCGCGGCCCGCGAGCTGGGTTACGGCCCGCGACCAGTGCCATACCCTCCCTTTTCCTTTTTGGCTTGATGTTTCGTTTTGTTAGATGTATAGCAGCATTGTTAAAGTTATTATAATAATTTTATTTATGCAGTTTTATCTTATTTAATTATTGAAGTATGTTTGGTTGATGAATCTTGAATTGTTGAACTTTTGTGATGATGCATGTTGTTGTGAAACCGTTTTTGAATACTTTGATGAATTTTTGAGTTATCGAAGTCGTAATGCTCGGTGGCAAATAATATTGCCCTTAGCATTACTTCCCCAAGAGTTATGTCCGAGGAAGATCCATAATTTATTTTATAATCGACTTCGTACCAAAACTCAGATAACGACTTTGATGAACTTATGTTTGAATTAGAATTTGAAAAAGTTTTAATTTATATTTTGAAATCTTGATTTTTAAAAAGCATTTAATTTAATTATTTTATTTATTTTGAAGAATTGATTTTTTAGTATTTATTTTTGAAGAATTGTGATTTTTCATGATTATTCGATGAGTTGAAGTATGTTTGATGATTTTAAGAATATTTGAAGAATATTTGTTGATTTGATGATTATTTAATTTTGAAGAACTATATTTGTTTTAATTGTTTTATTTTGAGTTGAGTAACCTAAGGGATTATTTTATCCCAAGGATACTGAACATGCACTACGAGAGGTCAGCGGGCACTGAGCAGGGTGCTACCCTGTATTGGAGAAACTTAGGATATTTTTTCGTCCAAGAGGTCGGGAAATATTGCGCATATTGTCCCGCATCAGGGGTTTGGCCATTCTTAGACACAGACGGTAGGAACGTAACCAAAAGGCCGTTCTGAAGGTTGCGATCTGATATACTCTTATGAAGTGGGCTGCGGGTCACTAGCGTTCATCTCACTCATTTAATCACTTATTTATTTATTTCACTTACTAAATTTTGAAATCTCTTCCTTCTTTTGACGATCTATTTATGAAATTATTTTCCTTTCTTTCTCTTGAACAGTGTTTGATGAATATTAATGTTCTTGACTTGACTTATTACTTCTTACTTCGTACGTTGTATGTTTTCCTTATGTCTTGTATGATTATTGTGTATGCCTGGCGTTATTCTTCATATTTTAAATTGTTAATTGAATCATGATTGGACTGGAGAGCTGTTAGTTACTCCACAATGATTGTGGATTTTTGTTGTAGATCTTTATATATGTGGATGTTTAGGATCGTTATTATCTGGACTGCGCTGTGAGATATGGTCATGTGAAGAAGGATATGATCCTAGTTGTTGTAGATGAGCACTATGATAGGAAGATTAAGACCACCTTTCTAGTGGGTCTTAAGTAATTTTATTTGGATGTTCCTATTTTATAGATTTCATTTAGTTGGATTATGGTTTTGATGTTTTATTTAGGATTTTAGTATGTTTATGGAGTGAGGGTATGGGACCTTATTTCCTTATTTATTTTAAGGTTATTATTGACTTTTGATTTTTATTTTATTTAGTTATTTTAGAATAACATTTCCGTCCCAGTGGTGTTTCCGCTGCCACTGATCTTTTATTTAATAGATTTATTTCTTTTATTTTATTTTATCTTTCTTTTTATTACTGTTAAAGGACGGGATGTTACAGTTGGTATCAGAGCCAAACGTTCCAAATACTCTCATTGAGTTGCTACATGTTTCATGAGAGATGTGTACTCATTGTAAATAAGATTACTAGTGTCTTAGGCTTTAAGTAAAGTACTTAGTGAGATACTTGGGTAGGAAGAAAGCCTTGGGAATCATTTTAACTTATCTATTTCTGCACTTGAGTTGCTAACGTATGCCTTCTTCTCTAACTTGATTCCTTATTTTGTAGAATGCATTCACGACAACATAATTGTTGTGTCCGAAAGGAAGCTGTGCGCCATCGCCTCCAAGCACTAGAGGGTGCTTTCGTTTCCTTGGCCAACAAGTCTTCTGGTTCATCTTTTGGACAATCAGCTTTCGATCGTTTTGATCGTCGTAGACCACCTACTTACGAGGGTACTGTTGACCCCGTGGTTCTAGAAAACTGGCTGAGGGAGATTGGAAAAGCTATTCATTGCTACTAATTGCCTAGCTGCTGAACGGGTATCTATCGGTTCCTATATTCTGAAGAAGGAAGCCGATAATTGGTGGAGCACGGTCAGAGACGCTTGCTCTGGTCTTGAGTGGTCTAAATTGAAAGAGAGGTTCTATCCTGATGAACTCCGCTGGCAGAAACAGGAGGAATTCTTGTCCTTAACTCAGGGAAACTTGGGTATTCAGGAGTATACAAATCGTTACATTGAGTTTGCTAGGTTTGCTACTTCCATTGTACCTACTGACGCTGAGAGGGTTAACATGTACATCAAGAAGATGGATCCGAGAGTAAGGACCCATGTATTGTGCTCTAGACTGCTTCGTTTCAGGAAGCTTATGAGTTAGCATTTAGTACCCATGCCTCGATCAAAGAGGAGGAAGCTTCTAAGGCTGCTGTTATGAGAAAACCTGATACTTCCTATGCCCCGGTTCCTGCAAAGAAGCCGAGGTTTGAACCTAGTGCTCGAGGTGGATTTCAGAATTCTGGTGCTAGACCGAGCTGTGATCCTACTAAATGCAGGAGGTGTGAGAAACCATTTCATCCGAGGAAGAACTCTAATGGTTCTAAGGTTGTATGCTACTACTGTAGAGAGGAGGGTCACAAGACTTTCGAGTGTCCTAAGAACCCGAGAGCTAATCCTTCTACTAGCCCTTCTGGTTCTTCTGTTCCGCCTAAGAATCGAGTCTACTGCATGACTCAGTCCGATGCCGATGCTCATCTTGATGTTATTACGGGTACTTTCCTTGTTAATTCCGTGCGTGCTTGTGTGTTAATTGATTCTGGTGCTCTAGTATCTTTTGTCTCGAGTTCTTTTATTCAGAAGGCTAACCTATCTTCGAGTTCTCCTTTGCAGACTCTTATTTCCCTTCCTTCCGGTGAAAGCTATCCTTGCCATGCCGAGTATCATGACGTACCTGTTTCTCTTATGGGTACTATTCTTAAGGAGTTTTCCATGTCCGAGTTCGACGTTGTCTTGGGTGTGGACTGGTTATCTAACTACCATGCTCATATTCATTGTCGTGATCAGAAGGTGACGCTTCGTAGTTCGTGTGGTAAGCGTATCTCCTACAGGGGAGTTGTTCTAAAGAAGGGGATAAAGATTGTATCTGCTATGAAAATGCAGAAGTTCCGTAAGAAAGGGGAACAAGTGTTCCTATGCATGGTTAAAGATCTGTCTCAAGAAGTGAAAATGGAGGATATCCCTGTAGTCCGCGAGTATTTGGACTTATTTCCTGATGAGATATCTGGTATCCCTCCAGAGAGAGATGTGGAGTTTGGCATCGACCTTATGCCTAGTACTGCTCCGTTATCAAAGGCTCCGTATAGAATGGCGCCGTCCGAACTGTAAGAGATGAAGGCTCAATTGCAAGAGTTGATTGCTAAGGGCTTCATAATGCCGAGTGTGTCTCCATGGGGTGCTCCTGTTCTATTTGTGAAGAAGAAAGATGGGAGTATGCGCTTGTGTATTTATTATCGTGAGTTAATAAAGTGACAATCAAGAATAAGTATTCGTTGCCCCGAATAGAGGATTTGTTTAACCAGTTAGAGGGTGCTGGAGTCTTTTCTAAGATTGACCAGAGATTAGGTTAACATCAAATTCCAGTGAGAAAGAAGACATCCCTAAGACTGCTTTCCGAACAAGGTATAGACACTATGAGTTCATCGTCATGCCTTTTGGACTCATAAATGCGCCTGTTGTGTTCATGGACCAAATGAATCGATCATTTCATGAGTATTTGGACACGTGTGTTGTGGTGTTGATTGATGACATCCTCGTCTACTCTAACAATGAGGAGGAGCATGAGAAGCACCTGAGGATAATCTTGGACAATTTGAGGAAACAAAAATGGTTTGCGAAGTTCTCCAAGTGCGAATTCTGGTTGAAGAAGGTATCTTTTGTAGGCCATGTGATCAACGAGGATGGTGTTATGGTAGACCCTTCTAAGATCAAAACTGTAATAGAGTGGGAAAGTCTGAAGAACGAGTCTGAGATCCGGAGTTTCCTAGGTCTTGCTGGTTGCTATAGGAAATTTGTCTAAGATTTCTCCAAGATAGCTCAGCCGTTGACCAAACTGATGAGGAAAGAAAGCAAGTTTGTATGGGCAGTTGAGTGTGAAAAAGCTTTTCAGGAGTTGAAGAAACGCCTCACTACTGCTCTAGTTCTGGCTTTGCCTATTGAAGGGGTTGAGTTCGAGGTATTCAGTGATGCATCTAAGCATGGTTTGCGTTGCGTTTTGATGCAACAAGGGGAGGTTGTGGCTTATGCTTCGAGACAACTAAAAGTGCACGAGAGGAACTACCCTACTCATGATCTTGAGTTAGCTGATGTCGTGTTTTCTCTTATGATTTGGCGACACTATTTATATGGGGTTCCGTGCAAGGTATTTACTGACCACAAGATTCTGAAGTACATCTTCACTCCTCGTGAGTTGAATTTGAGGAAGAGAAGGTGGTTGGAGTTGATCAAAGACTACGATCTGAAGCTCGATTATCATGAGGGGAAAGCTAATGTGGTTGTAGATGCTCTTAGTCGGAAGAGTAAACACTCTCTTAATGCTTCTAGAGTCCTGCCTAAGGATTTGTATGAAGAGTTCCGAAAGCTCGAGATTGAGTTGGTACCTCAAGGGTCTGTTTCTACTCTTTTTTCCATGAGTGTCGAGCCTGACTTTTTCCAAGAGTTGAAAAGTAAGCAGAGGGAGGACCCGACGCTAGATAAGATTCGTGTTGCTAAAGCACAAGGACGAGCTGAAAGCTTTGAGATTGGCGCTGATGGTAGTATGAAGTTCAGGGGTCGTTGGTGTGTGCCTAATAATCCGAATGTTAAGAACAAGATCCTCGAGGAAGCTCATTTTACTCCCTATTATGTTCATCCTGGGGGAGATAAGCTCTATAAGGACCTTAAGGCCAACCTTTTGTGGCCGAATATGAAGAGAGAAGTGGCCGAGTTTAATATTGAACATCAAAGGCCAGGTGGTTTGTTACAACCATTGCCAATCCCTTCATGGAAGTTTGACTCTATCTCGATGGACTTTTTGATGGGTCTTCCAAGAACCTCTAGTGGTAAGAATGCTCTATGGGTGATTGTGGACCGATTGACCAAGGTGGCTCGTTTTATTCCTATGAAGAATACTTGGTCTATGGAAGAACTAGCTGAAGCTTATGCTAATGAGATTATCCGTCTGCATGACATTCCAAAGGATATTGTCTCTAATCGAGATCCGAGATTTCTATCTCACTTTTAGGTTGCTTTGCAAGAGGCATTTGGTCCGAAGTTGAAGTTGAGCACCGGTTTCCATGCTACTTTTACTGATGGCCAGACGGAGGGAACTATTCAAACCTAGGAGGACATGCTCCGTGCTTGTGCCCTAGAACTTCAGCAGTCTTGGCTTAGATCGTTGAGCTTAGTGGAGTTCTCCTACAATAATAGCTATCATGCCATCATTCAGATGGCTCCTTATGAGGCTTTGTAAGGTGGTAAGTGTGGTAGTCCTACTTGTTGGAGCGACATTAGTGACTCCTTGGTTTTGGGGCTAGAGTTGATTCAGAATATAGTGGAATAAATTAAGGTGATTCAGGCAAAGATGAAAGCTGCTCAGGATAGACAGAGGTCATATGCCGATCTAAGCCGGAAGCCTATTTCGTATGCTGTTGGTGATAAAGTCTTGCTGAAGGTATCCCCAATGAAGGGCGTGATGAGATTCGTGCAGGAAGGAAAGCTGAGCCCTAAGTATGTAGGTCCCTATGAGATTCTTGAGAGAATTGGAGAAGTTGCGTACCGTTTGGCTATGCCGCCAGATTTGTCTAAAGTCCACAATGTGTTCCATGTGTCTCAGTTGAGGAGATATCGCAGTGACCCTACACACATCATCTCTGTTGAGTCTGTCTCTCTTGAACCGAATTTGACTTTTGAGGAACGACCGTTTCGTATCTTGTATGTCAAGACCGTGCCTTGAGGAGGAAGGTGATCCCTTTAGTCAAAGTACTTTGGAAGAGTCAAAAGTACGAGGATGCTACTGGGAGACCGAAAAGTCTATGAGTCTTAAGTACCCTGAGTTGTTCGTTCCAGGTACTTTTCTTGCTATTTCAAGTTTCGAGGACAAAACTTTTCTTAAGGACGGGAGATTGTAACACCCCTTAATTTTACTAGAAATTTCGCGCGTTAATTTTTTTATTTATTACGTCATATATATTTATATCCTTGATTCATTTATATATTCTTTCTATATATATATATATATATATATAAAGTGTTGTTGTGTATAATTAAATATGATTATATTTTGAAAACTTAATTTATATAACTTATTTATATTTTCGTAAGTGTTAGATGTTTATATTTAATTGCTGTGATTGGGTGATTGTGATTAATGTGGTGTGTTTATTTTTACTTTTATATTTTTAAAGAGGTAGTATTATTATATATATTTTAGTATAGCTAGTACTTGGTATTTATTTTTAGTTTGACCCTTATTATTTTATTTTTGGGCCAAGTTTGTAGGATGCTTCATTAACCGCTTAAGTGGGACAACCCGGGGATTTTATTTTGAATTTGGAAGCTAGTATCTCTTATTTTTGGTAGCTAATCCTTTCCCCCAATGAAAGTCAGTCACTCCTTAATTCTCTACTCTATTTTAGCAATTATATTCTAACCCCTTTTATTATTATTGCTATCCTAACTTAACAATCTCAGTAAATTAAACATTCCTCTCATCCTCCCTATCACACGTCTATTGCACAAAAAAGGGAAAAAGTTTCCCACTTGTTCTTCATAAAATTCCTACTTCCTAGTGACTTTTAATTCATATTCAAGGGGTAATTCAAGACTCGGGTTCGGATTTATCTCTTCTTGATATTTCTCTCAAGGGGCGATTTTCTTGGCTATTTTATTCTCTTATTTTGTGGTTTATTATACTCTACGGGTAGATCGAGGTAACTAGCATGCCTTCTAGTAATTTAGTATTTAATTATGTTAGAATCATGTTAGGATGTGTATTACTCCCTCCGTTCCCAAATGTTGTTCCCATTTCCCGATTTGGTGTTCCTTTAAGTTGTTCCCATTTAAAATATTTCTAAATTTAACCCAGCTAAAGTCAAATCACTTTACAATTTCATTGGTTGAAATAAAAGGATGATCTTTATGTTATGCATGGTAAGTTGTAACTTCTTTGCATTTATGACTTTTTTGCACTTTTACTATGCTTTGGTAAGATAAATTTCAATAATAAACCTATCAATATGTATTCATTAAATGTCATTTCATCAAAGATTCTTTTTTCTTAATCCTCTCCCCGATTCTAAATGGGAACAACATTAGGGAACGGAGGGAGTAGTTTTTAGATCTATCATGTTAATGTTATAATTATTAGAATTCATGTTAGGGTTAGTTTTATTGCTTTTAATTTATGTTTTAGAGTATTTAAAATCGTTATTAATGATGTTAGTATTGTTAGTATGGATTAGTATCAAGTTAGGGTTGTTACTTTTTATTTATTTCATTGATTAGCATGTTTAAATTCAAGTTTTATTATTTTTATTAATCCTGGAATTATTTTAGTTTAATGGAATTGTCGTTTTTGATGTTTTGTTTGGAGTATGAATTATGATGGATTTATTGTTGTAATTAGGAATCTGTTTTAGAATGAATTTAAATGTTTTATTGGCTATTTTATTAATTTTATTAATGCTGGAATTATTTTTTTCCATGAAGTAGATTAATTCTTTTGAGTTGTTTTTAACTCCCAAGCATGCCCTAATTATTATAGTATGATGCATATGCTTTTGTGGATGTTCTTTAATGTTTTTAAGCGAATTATCGTGAGTATTATAGTACTGGAATTTTAGTTTGGTTTAGTTGGAATTTATTATTCATGTTTTAGCATGCTTAAAAGGTTGAGTTTCATGATTTTAAAGGACTTGTAATTTTGTTCCTTTAATTTCTTTGGAATATTATTCAAGCAGGACTATTTGATGATATTGAAGTTATATTTAATGTTCCATGAATTTTAGTTGAGCATGTTTGATGTAAATTTATTTGGGTACGTAAAGTACCAAAACGAGCGAAGGGGAGACAATGGCTGCTCGCGACCCGCGAGCAGCGTCGTATCTCGCGATCCCCATTCGCGGCCAGCGAGCTGTGTGGCGGCCCGCGACCTAGTGCTGCCCCCTCCTTTTTCCTTTTCGGCTTGTTGTTTCGTTTTGTAAGATGTATAGCAGCACTATTGAAGTTATTTTATTAATTTTATCGATGCAGTTTTGTCTTATTGAATTATGGACGTATGTTTGGTTGATGAATCTTGAATTGTTGAACTATTGTGATAATGCATGTTGTTGTGAAACCGTTTTTGAATACTTTGATGAGTTTTTGAGTTATCGACGTCGTAATGCTCATGGGAGAATAATATTATCCTTAGCATTACATCGCCAAGAGTTATGTACGGGAAGATTTATAATTGTAATCAACTTCGTACCCAAACTCAGATAACGACTTTTGTTGTAACATATTTAAAGAGGACACGTGGCCCAGTCAGGGATCGCCACGTGGCCCAATGAATTGGTGACACGTGGCTCACCCCCTCTTCCACACTTGGCAGCATGTTACGGGGAGCTAATGATATCATCAATTCTGCAAACAAGAGGCCCAACTATTCCCTAAAAGAGGGAATAATCAGCCCAAATTCCCTAAAGAGGAAGAAGGTGATTGGATAAAAGGCTCAGGACAATCAGACCATGACAAGTGTCGCTCTCCCATTACCTAACCAATCACATTCCTTCATCCTAGGGTGCTCTTTTCTATACATAGATACTATAAATAGTCCCTCATAATCAGGTAAAAAGGACACACAACAACTCTCTCTTAAACTTACTCTGTCAAAATTCATACCCAGCTATTATCTATTGAACACTGACTTAAGCATCGGAGAGGGAATCAAACCCAAACCTCCGGTTTGGTTTTCCCCTTTTGCAGGTTTGGGAACGAAGCAACATCTCAGCACAAGCCTCCCAATATCAACCCTACACCTGTCCATCATCAGGACAAATACCGTATTCTTCAAGTTTACTTAAAACAACTTTGATTATCTTATATTTGAATTAGAATTTGAAGAATTTTTTATTTATATTTTAAAATCTTGGTTTTTTGAAGGGCATTTAATTTAGTTATTTTATTTATTTTGAAGAATTGATTTTGGAGTAATTATTTTAGAAGAATTGTGATTTTTCATGATTATTTGATGATTTGAAGTATGTTTGATGGTTTGAAGAATATTTAATGATTTGATGAATATTTAATTTTGAAGAACTATATTTGTTTTAATTGTTTTATTTTGAGTTGAATAGCCTAAGGGATTATTTTATCCAAAGGATACTGAACATGCACTCCGAGAGGTCAGTGGGCACTAAGCAGGGTGCTACCCTGCATTGGAGAAACTAGGATGTGTTGTCGTCCGGGAGGTCGGGAAAAACTGCACGTATTATCCCACATCGGGGGTTTGGCTATTCTTAGACACAGACGGTAGGGAACGTAAGCCATAGGCCGTTCTGGAGGTTCCGATCTGACATACTCTTATGAAGTGGGATGCGGGCCACTAGCGTTCATCTCACTCATTTAATCACTTATTTATTTATTTTACTTACTAAATTTTGAAGTCTCTTCCCTCTTTTGACGATCTATTTATGGAATTATTTCCCTTTCTTTATCTTGAACAGTGTTTGATGAATATTAATGTTGTTGACTTGACTTATTACTTCTTACTTCGTATGTTTTATGTTTTCCTTATGTCTTGTATGATTATCATGTATGTCTGGCATTATTCTTCATATTTTAAATTGTTAATTGAATCCTGAACTGATTGGGAGAGTTGTTAGTTACTCCCCACTGATTGTGGATTTTTGTTGTATATCTTTATAGATGTGGAAGTTTAGGATCGTTACTGTCTGGACTGGGGCTGTGAGACATAGTCCAGTGAGGAAGGATATGATCCTATTAGTTGTAGATGAGCACTATGATAAGAAGAATACGACCACCTTTCTAGTGGGTCTTAAGTAGTTCTATTTTGGATGTTCGTATTTTATGGATTTCATTTAGTTGGATTATGGTTTTGAAGTTTTATTTGGGATTTTGGTATGTTTATAAAATGAGGGTATAAGACCTCATTTCTTTATTTATTTTAAGTTTATTATTGACTTGAGATTTTTATTCACTACTACAAAGTTGGCCTAAAGTAACATGTATATGGTAACACTTTTTAAAAGCCAATTTTCTTTCCGTTCTATGTGTCTTCTCTAGGTGTCGGAGTCGAGATATTCATATTTGTTCCAAGCTTTATGTGCTGCTTATCTTTCTAACTCTTTCATATCAACATACTCTATTGACTTGCTTTACATTGTTGCTCGTTTTGTCTAATTTTCATTATAACATCTACCCTAATGAGACACTGCTGTCCGTCATACTCGATTGGCTTACACTAACTAGTAAATACAATTTTGCTTTCAGAGTCTGCTGTAAAAACGACCAAATATCATCATAAAACTTCTTTGGATTACATCTTTTAAGAATTAACTTCCTATGTCTTGTTGGATATTTATGTATAGTAAGGCTCAATTAACTTACACATGTATATTTTATAATGTTATGGAGTTGTGTAAAAATGACATTATATAATATTGAGTTAATAATTAATTATAGGTTATGTAATTAATTATTTAAGGTATTTATTGTAAATAATATCTTAATAATTAAATGCATATGGCACTGATAGGTTTTAGTCGTATCGCCTATTCAAAAATAAACCTACGGACCTCTAACTAGGTAGTCAGTGGAAGCAGGGTCGAATCCACAGGGAGACAGAGTTTCTAAATCAATAATCAATCAATTCAGCTACTCCAGATGAAATCAGAAAGGAACTAATTAAACTAAGGAATAGACTACGGAAGACTGAATAAATCGAAGATTAAACTATGGAATAAAAGTCTAGGGTATTAGGTCGGTCCACCATGCTTATACCAATCAAATAGGGTCAACTACTATCAATACCTAAGTCAAGAGTCGGGGGATTAGAGCCTATGTTGAGCTATGGTTAAGACTCAACGCTCATAGTTCAACATACGCCGCATGTTCACTAACGTAATCAGAACTACTGACATGTCCTAGGCCTGTAGTCGTAAGACGGATCTGTGCAAACAACTATTAACCACAAGCAATCGATGAAATTATACACTGACATTAATTACTCAATAAGAACAAACCACATCACAATCACCCTAATCAAGCCCTAGAAATTGATAGAAATCTAAATCACAATCATGGTATAAACATGGCTTTCCTATCTAACACCCTAGATAGAGAACTACTCACTCATAATCGAATTGACAACAACAAAACTAATTGGAAATCCTAAGAATTGCATCATGAACGATTAAATAAATAAACTAAGCAATCAAAGTAATTGAAGAGATAAAGAGTAGAAAAGAATACCAATTAACGGAAAGCAGAAACTTTTATTGAAATCGAAATAGGTTTGATCACCTCTAAATTAATCTAAAGTGTTTGAATTAAACTAAGAGCAATGTAGAATAAAACTAGTCTAAAACCTAATGAAAGATGAATAAAAGATCCTTCAAAGATAATGAGGAAAAGGTATTTATAATACCCCTCAAGTTCACTAAAAACGGAGACAAAAAGTGAAAAAGCGCGATAAAAGCACCAGACCCGATCGGGCCCGAGCACAGTACCCGATCGGGTCCACATACAAATTCGCCCAACTTTACTTCTGGGCTCTGGCAGCAGCAGTGCAGCAATAAAGCGAGAAAACGGCCCACCCGATCGGGTCGGGCGGTAGTCACCCGATCGGGCCAGGCGACGAAATGTGTCAGCAAGTTCCTCTCGAAAGCAGCAGCAGAATGAGACCAAGCAGCACTCCACCCGATCGGGTCGGGCGGTGGTCACCCGATCGGGCCTGGGGACATTCTTCCTCGCCCGATGCGATCGGGCAATCCTCGCCCGATCGGGTCCGCAACTTTTATACCCGATCAAAAATACTTCGCCCGATCGGGCTATTTCTGCCCGATCAATACGCGGAAAACTCCTTTTGACTCCTTTGCTCTCTAATCTTCACGTTTAGGGGTCTTGGGACCTCCTAAACTATCCATAAAGCTCGTGAGCCACCCTACGTGCCTCATAACATCTCGTAAAGCCGTGGTTGCTTCCAAATGGCTCGGGAATAAGGAGAAAACTCCATAAAACCTGCAATTCAATACTAAAACACGAAAGCACAACTGCATACGAAAGTTAGCACAAAATAGCTCCCAAGAGCTCCAATGACGCACAAATTAGCTTGTAAATAAGGGAGAAAACTCTATATAAATACGTGATATCAAACTCCCCCAAGCTGAACCTTTGCTTGTCCTCAAGCAAACAGCACATGAACATGGAATAGATTGCCTCACCCCATAGATAAAAACAATCAAAGCTCAAAACATTTTCAAGACTAAGAATCGTTCAAGCAGGCAAAATTCAAGTTTGGCTAATCAAATCCATCCAACCACCAATCATTCAAGCAATTTATCAAATTCAAGCATCCACAAAGCATACAAGTCCTGAAAAGGCACTCACAAGGGTGTCACTCCTCTCAATTTTGTGACAGGTAAAGAATATGCCCGAACACTCACCACCCCGACCATAAGTACCCTTCCCACTCACACTCTCATGTGTTTAAGAAGGTTCAATGACGCTCATCCTAGTCAAGTCGACTCAATTAGCAGAAATACTCTTTAACTTTGACAAACTGACTCGAAATCAATCAAATGAACACTGCAGACACAAGCTCAAGAGGACTTTATAGAGTTGTAATGGGGCTTAGGTAAGAGGTAGGGGATACTTTTGGGTAATGTGGTGGAAAAACCAAGAAGGGGGAGCATAAATCATTCGAACAAGGCCTAAGATGGCCTACACAACTCCCAACAATCACCATAAAACCATGTAAAGTAACCCAACTCTCATAAATCAATGAGAAGCTCATAACAAACCCAATTTTCTAGCAATGGAGCGAATATTCTTTTATGAACGTACGTGAATGAAAGAACTAGAATTCTTTTGAATTTTCATTTCATTTTTCTTTCATTTTTCTGAACTTCATTCACGCAACTCTAAACTTGCTTTCTTTCCTTTCTCTTTCTCACTATCAAACCACAGCAAATACACTTTTAAATTCCTCAAAAACCAAAACTAAACCAACAAACCAATCTCAAACTCAACCCATACAAAAGCTCCCCCAAGCTAGGCTTGGAATAATATCAAGTGAAGGCTTTTGGCTCATAATAGGGGTTTAAGTAATACGAAACAAGTCATTAGGCTCAGCGGGGCTAAGGAGGATAAAAGTATATCAAAAACTCACTCTGAAGCTCAAGAATAAGACAAAAGAACGCCTCTATCACAGCACATGCTACAAGTCATCTAAAATCAGACAAGTACGAAGTCAAAGTCAAGATCAATCCACTAAAGAGGAACTAACACACAAGAATAGACTGGATAATAATATGAATCCAATAGGCTACAAAGAGGCCTCACAGTCTAACCAATTCAGGTATGCAGCACAAAGTGGTCTAATATAATCCAGAAATGCTCGAAATCATAGCAATCAAACATCAAATCATAGCCTCAAGATCACAAATGCCCAGCTATCCAGAAAACAAAGTCAAATCAATTTCAAATAGAGCACAACAAGGGGCACAGGGAGGCAACTAAACCAGTCACGGGAACCATATTTTTTTATTTTTTCAGTATTTTCCGAAAGCAGTAAAATTATTCTAGAAAGCAGTAAAAGAGATAGAGAATACAAACAGAATTCCTCCCCCAAGCTAAACTTGGCAGTGTCCTCAATGCCAAAAGGTGATAAGGACTATGCTAAGAGGAAAAACAATGTTAGTACCCTCACCCTCGCTCACAAAGGGAAGAAAAATAAAAGGAAAAGAAAAAGGGAAAGAAAAGAAAATACGAGTTGCCTCTCGCACAGCGCTGGTTTATAAAGGTCCCGCACGACCATAATCCTCCCTCTCTCAAATAGGAGGGGCATGGCAGTGAGTGCCACCCTCATCAAACATCTTTCTCCTCCAAATGTTCTTGACAATGCCTCCAGACGGTGAGGCAACCTTAGGTGGAATTTGAACCTTCTCCACCCCTACTTCATCTAAAACCTTATCCCTGCAAAAAGATTGTTCAAGCATAGGAGCCTTAATAGCATTGGTTAGTTTAAAAATCACTTTATCATCACCAACACTCAGAGTTAAAGACCCAGACTTGACATCAATGACAGCACCAGCAGTACACAAAAACGGCCTACCCAAGATAATAGGAATCTGGGCATCCTCATCCATATCTAACACTACAAAATCAACAGGAATATAGAATTTCCCTACCCTAACAGGAACATCCTCTAAAACACCTAGAGGGTATTTTATAGAACGATCCGCCATCTGTAAAGTGATTTGTGTGCATTTAAGGGCTCCCATGTTCAGTTTCTTATAAACAGATAATGGCATAACAGAAACAGAAGCACCTAAATCACACAAAGCCTTATCAATAAAAATAGGTCCAAGATGGCAGGGTATAGAAAAACTACCAGGATCTTTTAACTTTGGTGGGGTTTTATTTTGAATAAAAGCACTACACTCTTCAGTAAGAGCGACACGTTCTACCCCACCAAAGTCTCTTTTCTTAGTAATCATGTCTTTCAGAAATTTGGCATAAACAGGCACTTGGGTAATTAAGTCTGTGAATGGAATCGTTACCTCAAGGTTCTTGACCATAGACAAGAACTTACCAAACTGCTGATCGACCTTGGACTGTTGCATCCTGTGAGGAAAAGGTAGCCTTGGAGTAAAAGGCGTTTCAGAAACCTTCTCCTTTTTCTTCCCTGTCTGTTCAGCTTCTGCAGACAAATCGACTTCAGACGTCGAATTCTTTCTTTCTCCTTCCTCTACCACCCTCTTCTTCCCTGCAGTCGGGGTAACCTCATCAATGGGCACTGGAGGGGCATCATATGCAATGCCACTACGAAGAGTGATGGCATTCACATGTTCTCTCTGAACTGGTTGCCCTGGCAATTGTCCCTGCTGCCTCTGTGCATTAGATTCTGCCAACTGAGCAACTTGAGCCTCGAGAAGTTGGATGTGCTTCTCTTGGGCCCTCCTTGTTTCCTCATTTGCCTTTTGCATAGATAATATCAGTTTCATCAGTTCAGAATTGCTAGGTTCTTGTGGGTTGTTTTGTGGAGGTGGGGTGTGGAAATTTTGTGGAGTTTGGAAGTTATTGGGATGATGGGAGTTTTGTGGTGGTGGTCTTTGGAAATTTTGTGGGGTTTGATGGTATAAAGGTTTAGGGTAGTTTTGTGGAGGTGGAGGTTGATGGTTTTGTGGGTTTTGGTAGCTATGTGAAGGGGGGAAGGTTTGTGGTCTTTGTTGGAAGGCATTGGCCTGCTCCATCTGAAATTGACTGAACTGACAGTCATGCCCAAAGTGACCCTGAACACCACATACCTCGCAGTAAGATGAGGTAATGGGTGCTACTGCAGACATAGCATTGATACTCATTGGTGGAGGTGTCGGACTAGAAGACTTCATTAGCTGTTGAGTTAGTTGCGCCATCTGAGATGTAAGCAATGAAATTGCGTCAACTTCAAGTACCTTCTTAGTCAAACTCCTAGATGATGTATGGTCATTGGCTGCAAGATTTGATATGAATTCATAACCCTCATCAACTGCCTTGTCTAAAAACACTCCTCCTGCAGACGAATCAACAATACACTTCGTCTGAGGCTGCAGACCATTGTAGAATGTCTGCGTCAAGAACCATTTGTCCATATTATGGTGTGGACACTCTCTCTGTAAATCTCTAAACCTAGCCCACGCTTCCCTTAATGTTTCATCAGGTTCTTGGAAAAACGTGGCTAGTTTATTTCTGATTTCTGCTGTTTTAGTAGGTGGGTAATACTCTCTCAGAAATGCAGCAGAAATCTCACTCCACTCAGTTTCTTTCACATCGTTCAACCATTTTTGGGCTCTATCTCTCAGTGAAAACTCGAACAACATGACTTTGAGTTGATCTGGAGTGACGCCGGCATGTTTAACGGTTCGACAAAGTTGTTGAAACCGTTGCAGATGATTTGCCGGATCTTCAGTAGGATGCCCACCAAACTGATTTTGCTGGACCATGCTGATGAGTCCAGGTTTAATCTCAAAGTTGTTAGCGGCGATGGTGGGCATTGGTGGTCCAGTAGAAAGACCATCCGGGTTGGGCACCCCATATGACTTCAGTGATTTTGACATAACTGAATTCAAGGTGTCTGTTCCAGAGGTGTTCAGCTGAACAGACTGCTTTTCTTTCTGCTTTATCTTTCGGATCCGCCTGATTGTCCGAGTAAGATCGGGGTCCGCTGGAATTGGGGAACCGTTTCTTTGGGACCTGGGCATACAAAAGAAACAAAAAGCAGCAGTAAAGGGTACCCCGATTGAAACAACGAAGTTCCAATGAGGTACAGAGAAGTAGACCAAATAATTAAATAAAAACTTAGAGAACTTGCCGTCTCCCCGGCAACGGCGCCAAAATTTGATAGGTTTTAGTCGTATCGCCTATTCAAAAATAAACCTACGGACCTCTAACTAGGTAGTCAGTGGAAGCAGGGTCGAATCCACAGGGAGACAGAGTTTCTAAATCAATAATCAATCAATTCAGCTACTCCAGATGAAATCAGAAAGGAACTAATTAAACTAAGGAATAGACTACGGAAGACTGAATAAATCGAAGATTAAACTATGGAATAAAAGTCTAGGGTATTAGGTCGGTCCACCATGCTTATACCAATCAAATAGGGTCAACTACTATCAATACCTAAGTCAAGAGTCGGGGGATTAGAGCCTATGTTGAGCTATGGTTAAGACTCAACGCTCATAGTTCAACATACGCCGCATGTTCACTAACGTAATCAGAACTACTGACATGTCCTAGGCCTCTAGTCGTAAGACGGATCTGTGCAAACAACTATTAACCACAAGCAATCGATGAAATTATACACTGACATTAATTACTCCATAAGAACAAACCACATCACAATCACCCTAATCAAGCCCTAGAAATTGATAGAAATCTAAATCACAATCATGGTATAAACATGGCTTTCCTATCTAACACCCTAGATAGAGAACTACTCACTCATAATCGAATTGACAACAACAAAACTAATTGGAAATCCTAAGAATTGCATCATGAACGATTAAATAAATAAACTAAGCAATCAAAGTAATTGAAGAGATAAAGAGTAGAAAAGAATACCAATTAACGGAAAGCAGAAACTTTTATTGAAATCGAAATAGGTTTGATCACCTCTAAATTAATCTAAAGTGTTTGAATTAAACTAAGAGCAATGTAGAATAAAACTAGTCTAAAACCTAATGAAAGATGAATAAAAGATCCTTCAAAGATAATGAGGAAAAGGTATTTATAATACCCCTCAAGTTCACTAAAAACGGAGACAAAAAGTGAAAAAGCGCGATAAAAGCACCAGACCCGATCGGGCCCGAGCACAGTACCCGATCGGGTCCACATACAAATTCGCCCAACTTTACTTCTGGGCTCTGGCAGCAGCAGTGCAGCAATAAAGCGAGAAAACGACCCACCCGATCGGGTCGGGCGGTAGTCACCCGATCGGGCCAGGCGACGAAATGTGTCAGCAAGTTCCTCTCGAAAGCAGCAGCAGAATGAGACCAAGCAGCACTCCACCCGATCGGGTCGGGCGGTGGTCACCCGATCGGGCCTGGGGACATGCTTCCTCGCCCGATGCGATCGGGCAATCCTCGCCCGATCGGGTCCGCAACTTTTATACCCGATCAAAAATACTTCGCCCGATCGGGCTATTTCTGCCCGATCAATACGCGGAAAACTCCTTTTGACTCCTTTGCTCTCTAATCTTCACGTTTAGGGGTCTTGGGACCTCCTAAACTATCCATAAAGCTCGTGAGCCACCCTACGTGCCTCATAACATCTCGTAAAGCCGTGGTTGCTTCCAAATGGCTCGGGAATAAGGAGAAAACTCCATAAAACCTGCAATTCAATACTAAAACACGAAAGCACAACTGCATACGAAAGTTAGCACAAAATAGCTCCCAAGAGCTCCAATGACGCACAAATTAGCTTGTAAATAAGGGAGAAAACTCTATATAAATACGTGATATCAGGCACTAATTTGTTGGATGAGGTGAAACATTGTGTTGCTTGATCATCTTTGATGTGGTACAATTTTAAGACCATCATTTGCCATGCTAAATGATGTGGCATGATATAAGATGTGCAATTGCCATGCAATTTCATGGAGTAATGAAACAAGGTGATGCTTCACTAAAACCAACCATGCCATGCATTTTAATTGGTGGGTTTGGTTATTAGAGATAATAGTTAGTTATTTATTCCTAATAACTATTGAAACTCTATATATACCCATTGTCTCATTTGTGTAAATCATAAGAAAAATTCTGATTTTTCTATTCAATGCTTTCTCTCTTTGTTAGACTTATAAACTAATATTTGAGAGTGTAAACACAAAACCAAATACAAAATACTAGTGTTGAATAATCTAAACAAGTAACTTAGATTATTTGTACTTCTCTATTGTATCTCAATAGTGATATCGTGTAACCCGGTTACTTCGTTGTAGAGGGTCGATATTACACTATTAGGAAAGTGTATTGGTACATGCCTTAGAGAAATGTTCCGGGTTTTATTGCTTTATCATTATCTTGCCATTTTACAACCATTATTTCTAACAATCTAATAGTGTAATAAATCGAGATGACTTCGACGGTTCGTGATCTTACTACCAATTTTCAAAAATTGGACAAGTTTGAGGGTGTTGGATTTCGTAGATGGCAAAAGAAGATGCATTTCCTTCTGACTACGCTCAATGTGGTGTACGTGTTAAGTACTCCAAAGCCCCAGAGCCCCGCTGAAGGAGAGCAAGAGGAGACTATCGAGCAAACGAGGAAAAGAACCAAGTGGGAAAATGATGATTATGTGTGTCGGGGTCACATTCTTAATGCCATGTCGGACTCTTTATTTGACATATATCAAAATGTGGAATCCGCTAAGTCATTGTGGGACTCGCTTGAAACCAAGTACATGGCCGATGATGCTTCTAGTAAGAAATTTCTTATTAGTAATTTTAATAATTATAAAATGGTTGATAATAGGCCGGTAATGGAACAATTTCATGAAATCCAAAGAATTTTGGGCCAAATTGACCAACATAACATGATAATGGATGACACCATAGCAATAGCTTCCATTATAGATAAATTGCCACCTTCTTGGAAAGACACTAGAAATTCTTTGAAGCATAAGAAGGAAGAATTAACCATGGAACAATTGGCTACTCATCTTCGTATTGAAGAGAGTATCCGTTTGCAAGATGGTGTTAAGGAATCAACAACTCCGGTTTCCACCATTAATATGTTGGAGGAAGGTACTTCTAATGCTAATAAGAAAAATAATAAAAAGCGTCCCCGAAATTCTAACAAGTCTTCTAACAAATTTTCCAAGAAACAAAAGAAACCGGTCTCTTGTTCGGAATGTGGTGGTCCTCACTTTAAGAAGGATTGCCATGCTTGGAAGAAGAAGAAAGCACAAAATGGTGGTCACTCTAAAGATGGCCATGAGAATCAAGGTTGATGATTCATGGTGGGTGGACTCGGGGGCCACAAGGCATGTGTGCAATAATCGAAATTTTTTCAAGACTTACAAAGTTTTGGAAAATGGTCCAATATTGTACATGGGGAATGAATCTACATCTCGGGTCCAAGGAGTAGGAAAAGTAGAATTGTTGTTCACATCGGGAAAGAAATTGATATTAAATGATGTTTATTTCGTTCCCGTTGTTAGGAAAAATCTAGTGTCTTGTAGTCTTTTAAATAAATTCGGTTTCAAGATGGTGTTTGAAGCCGATAAATTTATTTTAAGCAAAGGTGGCGTATTTGTAGGTCAAGGGTATTTATGTAATGGCATGTTTAAACTTAGTATCAATAATATGAATGATATTTCTATTTATATGATTGATGTTTCTTCTTTATGGCACAATCGGTTATGTCATGTTAATTATAAAAGATTGTGTGATATGTCTAAAATGGACTTAATTCCACCAATAGACATTAACATGGAGAAGTGTAAAACGTGCCAATTAAATAAAATTACAAGACAACCATTTCCTACTATTGAACGGTCTTCTAGCATGCTTGATTTGGTGCATAGTGATTTATGTGATTTTCATAGCACTCCAGCTTTAGGAAATAAGAAATATGTTATAACTTTTATCGATGATAGCACTCGATTTTGTTATGTCTATTTATTATCTTCTAAAGATGAAGCCCTTGATAAGTTTAAGATCTTTAAAACTGAAGTTGAGTTACAAACTAATATGAAAATTAAGAAATTTAGAACTGATAAAGGTGGCGAATATTATGACCCAAAATACTTTGAATCAATAGGAATCATTCATGAAACAACGGCCCCTTATACACCTCAACAAAATGGTGTAGCGGAAAGGAAAAATAGAGTCTTAAAAGAAATGGTTAATTCCATGTTATCTTACTCGGGGTTGAGTGATGGTTTTTGGGGTGAAGCCATGATAACGGCTTGTTACATCCTAAATCGTGTTCCCAATAAAAGGAACAAAATCACTCCTTATGAATTGTGGTATAATAAACGGCCTAACCTCAAATACTTACGTGTTTGGGGTTGTAGAGCAATTGTTAGATTGCCTCAACCTAAAAGGAAAACTTTGGGTGAAAAGGAATTGATTGCATATTTATAGGTTATGCGGTACATAGCAAATCCTATAAATTCTATGTAATAGAACCTAATGACTATATCTCGGTTCACACCGTGGTTGAGTCTCGGGATGCGGTTTTTGATGAAACTCGTTTCACTTTAATTCTTAGGCCCAAAGATATAGTACCTAGTACTACAAATTATACCAATTCAAGGGAATTAGTGCCTAACACTAGTGAATCCCAAGTACCAATTACGGAACAAGATCAAGAATCTAATCCGGAATTGAAAAGGAGTAAGAGGATGAGGAAAGAAAAATCTTTTGGTCCCGATTTTCAAATTTATTTGATGGAAGGGTCAAGAAAAGAGATTTATTCTCAATATCTATATTGTTTTAATGGATTCAATTATGGGTAATAATACTTGGGTTCTTACGGACCTACCACCCGGTTGTAAGGCAATTGGTTGCAAGTGGATCTTTCGTAGAAAAATGAAAGTCGATGGTACTATCGACAAATTCAAGGCTCGGTTAGTAGCACAAGGATTTGCTCAAAAGTATGGCGGCGATGTATTTGATTCATATGCACCCGTGGCAAGAATTTCCACCATAAGAGTATTAATTGCCTGAGCGGCGATTCATAATCTTGTAATTCACCAAATGGATGTCAAAACGGCATTCCTTAATGGTCAATTGGAGGAGGAAGTGTATATGAAGCAACTAGAAGGCTTTATTGTCAAAGGACAAGAGCATAAAGTTTGTAAACTTGTTAGATCTTTATATGGGCTCAAGCAAGCACCAAAGCAATGGCATCAAAAGTTTGATGAAGTTGTCTTGGCTAATGGCTTTAAAATTAATCAGTCTGATAAGTGTGTATATAGAAAATTCGAAAATGAATTTAATGGAGTCATAATTTGTCTATATGTTGATGATATGCTTATCTTTGGGACTGACTTGGAACAAGTTGAAAAGACTAAAATGTTCCTTTCCTCTAAATTTTCGATGAAAGATATGGGGGAGGCAGATGTCATTCTCGGTATTAAAATAATTAGAAACAATGACACATTAACTTTATCACAATCTCATTATATTGAAAAGGTGTTAAATAAGTTTAAGTGTCATGATGTTTCTCCAGTTCATACACCCATTGATCCAACTTTGAAACTCAAACCTAATGAGGGTAAGATGGTTTCTCAATTGGATTACTCTAGGGCTATTGGGTGTTTGATGCATGCCATGACAAGTACAAGACCGGATATCGCTTTTGCGATTGGAAAGCTTAGTAGGTATACAAGCAATCCCGGATTAGTACATTGGCAAGCATTAAGAAGAGTTCTTAAGTACTTAAAGCGAACCATGGACTTTGGTTTGACCTTTAAGGGTGATCCTTCGGTATTAGAAGGATACACAGATGCAAGTTGGATAACTAACCAAGAAGATTACTCATCCACGACCGGTTGGGTATTCTTGCTTGGAGGAGGTGCGGTCTCTTGGAGTTCCAAGAAACAAACTTGCATCACTGATTCTACAATGGCATCAGAGTTTGTAGCTTTAGCTTCGGCTTGTAAGGAAGCGGAATGGTTAAGGAACTTGCTCTATGAGATTACTTTGTGGCCAAAACCGATGTCACCAATTTATCTACATTGTGATAGTGCTTCGACTCTATCAAGAGCTTATAACGATGTCTATAATGGAAAGTCCCGTCACATAGGTGTGAGACATAGTTATGTGAAAGGACTAATTAAGGACGGAACTATTTCCATTGATTTTGTACGATCTAATCTTAACCTAGCGGATCCTTTTACTAAAGGGTTACCTAGGGATATGGTGTACAAAACTGCTAAAGAGATTGGTCTTGAATCCGTGAAATTTATCACACATGAATGATAACTCAATTCGACTTCTAATATAACGTTAGATCTTGAATTCAAATGAGGAAGTCATTCATCTTGTGATTGCAAGCGCTAATAATATTTCAATCCCGAGGTTAGTGCTTGGTACTACAATGTTAAGAGGTTGATTTAATTTCTTAATAAATCTTTTGATAAAGTGCTTTTATTGTAGGGCACGATAAAAGGATTTACCTATATGAGTATGAAGTCGGCCCCTTCACCGAACTTTGCGGATTTAGTTTGGGCATGCTCACGAATGGATATGGGCACAAGGCCTAATGGTGTCATGATGCTATGTATTAGTGAAAACTTATGTGTATATTATCTTCATTAATTCATAGTGATATGTATGGTTCAAAGCTTAGACTACCGTTACAATTGGAATTGATGTTAAGAATATTATACTATATGAATGTTCAATCGTTTAGACACATTCATTAAAGCATAAGTTTTAGTTAGTGTTTTAAAAGCATGTTTTGAGCGTTAGACTTACTAATACATAAATGGAGGAGGATTGTTGGATATTTATGTATAGTAAGGCTCAATTAACTTACACATGTATTGTAACACCCCAAATTTTACTAAAATTTTTGCGCGTTAAATTATATTGGTTTATGTTGATATTTATGGTTATATATATGTATATAATTTTTTTAAATAAAAATTATACTTGTTGGATTAATAAATTAGATTTATACGGAAAGGTGTTAGTTGTATGGTGTAATATGTATACGTGTTTAAAAATTTCAAAGTGTGTATGGTTATAATATGCGTATATATGTTACTTTATGATTAGTAATTTTTATTTATAAAAAAATATTATATATATGTTTCGAAAATGCGAAAGTGTATAGTGTGGTGTGTTGTTGTGGTCGGAATGAAAAATGTGTATAGTCTCTGCGAAAGTGATTATTTTACTATATTCATAGTATTTTTATTTTTTTATAGGTTTGTGTAGCGTATGATTTTTACTTTAAGTAATAAACTACTTTACGGATCGTTTAGTATGCTAACGTTACTTAAACCTTACCGAGTTACGGACCGAAACTTGTATGCTGTTTTTAAGTGTTGGAAGAGTCAAAAATCAGCTTGCTAAGTTGAGTTAACGTTACAAAGTTGTGTTTTGGAAAGTCATTTACTCACCCTTCAATACCACTAATTACCCCCCTTAATTCACTCCTATTACTTCCTCTTTTAAACCCCCCTTCCTACTGCCAATTTATACAAGATACATGCTTTACATTACCTATCATACTCACGCTCAACCTCACCAAAATTCAGAGGAAAAGCTGCTCCTCTTCTTGCTTTGTTTCACACGCTTACTCCTTCTAAAAACTCAGAAAATTGGTTCTTGTGTGTTCTCACGTTTTAGATCAGTTTTGGGTGTTAAACCAAGCCTTTCCTTCAAGTTTTGGGTGTTGATTCCAAGCGTATTTTACTCGTGGTTGTAGACGGCGACGAGGGTGAAACTCCACGGCATTCTTAGTTCCTGCTACACGGTTTTCTTGCACTCCCCGAGACGAGCAAGGTAACTAACGACTCGCTTAGCTTAATAGGATTAAAACCGTAGTCTTAGTACCGTTAGTTTAGATATTACTATGTAGAATCATGTTTAGGATCTTTAATGTAATCTAACGCACATATATGTGATGATCATGCCGAAACTTGTGTGTTTACGATGCCGTACTTTGACGTGGGAAAGTCGGATTATGGTTTATGTTTGAGTAAATGAGAAGCATGTAAGTTCTTACTTGAATTTTGATTTGTTAGAATGAAATGGAGTAAGTATGAGGGGTTGTTTGTTGTTGTTAACATTGCACAATAATTTTAGCTTTGTTATCTCTTTATCACGCATGGTTTCGGGTTGCATATGACGGTTTTCGTTGTGTTGGGTTGAGCTTGATTTTTTTGGTTGATTAATATGATAATTGGGTTTGAGTATTAGCGTGGAATGGGGTTGTATGCTACTGTTTTGGACCTTCGAAAAGGCGTTGTGGGCTGTGCGTTGCTGCTGTGCACTGAGCGTGCTGTGCGCTATGCGTGTTGTACGCTGTGCGTGGCTGTTGTGCAATGTGCACAGCTGCTGCGTGTGGAGGCTGCTATCTAATGCGTTGCTGCCTCTGTTTTTGTCCCTCCTTAAATGACAGCAAGTTGTTTATGCTCTTAGTTTTGCCCTTAATTTATGCCCTTAATTCATGTAGCATGTGCATTAGTGTTACTGCATGTCCATAGGTTAGATAGCAGCATGCGTAGATAGGGAATGTGAAGTTTTAGTTCACTTTATTTTTTTGTATAGCATGTGTTGGTTTTGTTTAAGTTTTGTGATATACTCCATTTCTTATGCTACAACATGTGTATGGCTTCTTTATTATTTATGCACTTGTGAAAAATTCCTTCTCTATTTACCACCTATTAATGTGAGTTAAGGATTATTTATATTTTAGTTTATGCGAGTACGTAAATATTTTGATTAGCTTGCCGTCGGGTTATTTATTTATTTATTTAGTTTTTATGATTTTGTGTCATTTGAACCATGTTGTTAATTTAATTATTGGAGTTATCGACGTCGTAATGCTCGGGGGAGGATAACACTGTCCTTAGCATTACTTCGTCAAGAGTTATGTACGGAGGGTATTGTGATTCGATCATAATTAACTTCGTACCCGAACTCAGATAACGCCTTTGTTGATTTGAAGAATATTGTATTGTTTAGTACTTTTGATGTTTGGTTTTAATTGAGTTGAGTAGCCTAAGGGACGGTGTCCCAAAGGTAACGAACACGCACTCCGAGAGGTAGGGGACATCACGTTGGGTGTTACCCTGCATTGGAGATACCTAGGACTTGTTGTCGTCCGAGAGGTCGGGAAGTACTGCGTGTATTGTCCCGCATCGGGAGTTTGGCCATTCTTAGACACAGACGGTAGGGAACGTAACCCATAGGCCGTTCTGGAGATTCGATCTGACTTTTCCTGAGGAAGTGGGCTGCGGGTCACTAGCGTTCGCTCTCTCGTTATTAATTTGATGTTGTAACTACTCGAAGTTTTATTTTCTGTTAAATTGATATTAATTCCGTTAGTTTTATTAATTTCAGTTTTATTATTCTGTCATCTGGTTTATGTCTATTTTCTTGAGATGCTATGCCGTTACTTGAACTATTTAATTTTGAAGCATGTTGCCAGTAGTGTTTTGCTCTGTTATTGTCGTTACTGTTATTTGGTTTTTATGTAGTTATTAGTGTAATGTTTATGTAACTGTATTTAAGATTACTTTTTGAATCCTATATTGTGCTGGGAGAGCTGTTAGTTACTCCCCACTGATTGTGGATATTTGTTAAATATTTTGCAGATGCTGAAGTTTAGAGTTGTTACTGTTTGGATCGGGGTTGTGAGATTCGGCCTTGTGAGCTTCAGTGTAGTGCTTGTCATAGTGAACGAGCATTATGAGTTAGACATTAGGACCTCTGGTCTTTTGGGTCTTAAGTAGTAGTTTAGTTGTCTTTTAACGTTTAATAAGGTTATTTCGGATAATGGATTTTATTTTAGATATTGTGTTTGGAGTTACGATTGATTTTGAGATAGTAGAGGTGAGGGTATGGGACCTCATCCTTTAATACTTTTCGGAGCTTATATCTACATTATGATTTTGAATTATTTAGTTATTTTACCCATAGGGTATCATTTCCGTCTCGGTGGTATTTCCGCTACCACTGACTTGCTTTATTATTTGTTTATTATTCATTTATTTAAGTCAACTTTTGACGGGATGTTACATGTATATTTTATAATGTTATGGAGTTGTGTAAAAATGACATTATATAATATTGAGTTAATAATTTATTATAGTTTATGTAATTAATTATTTAAGGTATTTATTGTAAATAATATCTTAATAATTAAATGCATATGGCACTAATTTGTTGGATGAGGTGAAACATTGTGTTGCTTGATCATCTTTGATGTGGCACAATTTTAAGACCATCATTTGCCATGCTAAATGATGTGGCATGATATAAGATGTGCAATTGCCATGCAATTTCATGGAGTAATGAAACAAGGTGATGCTTCACTAAAACCAACCATGCCATGCATTTTAATTGGTGGGTTTTGGTTATTAGAGATAATAGTTAGTTATTTATTCCTAATAACTAACTATTGAAACTCTATATATACCCATTGTCTCATTTGTGTAAATCATAAGAAAATTTCTGATTTTTCTATTCAATGCTTTCTCTCTTTGTTAGACTTATAAACTAATATTTGAGAGTGTAAACACAAAACCAAATACATAATACTAGTGTTGAATAATCTAAACAAGTAACTTAGATTATTTGTACTTCTCTATTGTATCTCAATAGTGATATCGTGTAACCCGGTTACTTCGTTGTAGAGGGTCGATATTACACTATTAGGAAAGTGTATTGGTACATGCCTTAGAGAAATGTTCCGGGTTTTATTGCTTTATCATTATCTTGCCATTTTACAACCATTATTTCTAACATGTCTAACCAATCAACGAATCTGTTCTTATTTCTCCTAGAGTATACTAATAGTGGCCTTATCAAAATAATATTCTAATGGTGCCATTTCAAAGCAGGGATGGAGATTGGTCTCACCCCATTTTTCGTCATTGCTGGACTTTGCTATTTTTCCAGCACTCATGATGGATGCAAAGGTTGGTTTCTTGCATGAACTTATATACTGTGCTGCTTATCTTTCTAACTCTTTTGTCCACCACATTTTTGTTGTATTGGTCTCTTTTGCTTTGATTTACTCACTAGTTGAGGCCATACTATTCATGTTTAGGTCTGAATCTATGTTTTGCTGTGATATGTAATTATTTTTGGGCTCTAATCTTTTCTCCAGGTTGATTCCCTTCTGTTAAGAACCAAACAGTTGCAAAGGGATTCAGAGTGTATATCATTTCGTTTTTGGGACAAAGGGTGTGTTCGGCGGCAGCTTTCTATGTAGCTTTTAGAGGTTAGACTACGTCAAAACATTATTCTAAAAAATATGAGTGTTTGGCGTGGTAGCTTTTAATGTAGCGATTAGAGGTAGATGTAGCTTTTGACTAGATTTTCTACAACGTTAGTTTTGATAGCGTTGGAAAAAATCAGATAGCTTTTAAATTGAAAATTCTGTTTCTTCTCCCTTGTATTTCTCCCCTAATCTCCAGCAGCCGACTATTGATTGTTGCTTCTTCCCTATATATCTCCTCTGTATTTTTCCATCAGTTGCCTAATTCATCCCCATCAACCTTCTTCTTCTCCATCACAACTCTCCTCCTTCCATAGTTGCTAAGACGGAGAAAAAAAATCTGATCTACAAGTTAAGGTATGTTAATTCTCTCTTCATCCCTATTCTTGTTTTTTTGTTTTGATCTGAATATATATCATTGAAAAATCTTTATGTGAATTATATTGGTTCTTTCCCTTCCATCGAAGCTCTCTTTTCTGATAACGCCACAACCCACCATCGCTATAGTACTCCATAAAAGCAAGGTCGGAAATATATGATGGAATTATTATTGTTTCGGATGAATTGAAGGATGCTGTTTTATTCGCACAGAAACTCGGACAAACATAAGATATAGTACTCCATAATCCTGTGTATTTTGAAAATTGATGATACGAACTATTATTTGCACAAGAAACTCAGTCAAATAGTATAACATATATCACATTATTCACATGTGTTGAGTGTGGTGAATTTGCTTTTGAAGTAACAAGACAAACTAAATTATGGGAAAAGAGATAGGGTAATATCTTGTGTTCTGTAGCAGGGATGGTAACGAGTCCTATACTTGGTTCTACTAATCTATGTTTGAGTTCCAGTAATTGATTTGGGTTTAAATGTCACAATTAGAGTTTGAGTCCAATGATTTTACAGTCAGCTGCCCATGGACCCATTAAGCTTATTTTTCAACTAAACAAGTTAAAACTCTCGATAACCTTTCTCCCACCTTAATTACTCTTTAATTATTGTTTTCTGATTCTTCTTATATGACCCCAATTACCCAAAATTAAAGTTGCAATCTTTCCATCAAATTTTGATTTATTTATACAAATTACACACATATTGATTGATTATTGTAGTACCCAGATAAAAAGAGTTGTATTTTTTAGTCGAATTTTGATTATAATTTTGATGGAAAACGGCATATGTCATAGGGATACTGTTAATGGAGGACAAATCAAAACTTGACTATCATTATTTATTTTGGGTGATGATTCTGATCATCTGACGTATATGAATTACATTGGTTCTGGTTAGGCTAGGATTAGTTAAGCTTTTTTGTATATTATTATTAGTGTTATAATTATGTGTTTTGTGATTATATTAGATGGCCTCTTCGAGTAACAAAGAGGGAACGAAGGATGTTTTTAAGTGGAGCATTGAGGACACGTGTATCTTATGTGAAGTATGTCTTAATTTTATTACAGAAAACAATAGGACTACGAATTTTAGATGGAAGGAGATTCAAATGGATGTTGAGACAAAGATTGGACGCCCATTTAATATCCCAACTAGTTGCAAGAACAGATACGATACAATGAGGAGGGAGTGGCGTAGTTGGAAAGTTTTAAAAATGTCTGAGAAAGTCGGCATATTTTTATATGCGCTTGCTCAAGGTGTCTCAAATAGAACACTTGGTGAGCGTTTTCAGCGTTCGGGTGATACTATTAGTAGGGCCTTTCATGATGTTCTCAACTCAATTTCGAGTCGAAAAGTCAAGGGTCTTGCTCATGATATCATAAGACCAAACGACCCAGATTTCACATGTGTGCCAGCTAAAATATCTGCCGATAAAAGATATATGCCATATTTTAAGGTAATAATATTTATTAGTGATGGTACACATTATATATACTATGTATTTATATATGATTTATGTTTTTTGGTATAGGATGCTATTGGATGTATTGACGGTACACATATTGTTGCTTGCATACCCGAGGCTCTGCAAATGCCTTACAGAGGAAGGAAAGGAATTCCCACTTTCAATGTTATGGCTGCATGTGATTTTGACATGTGTTTTACATTTATATCAGCGGGTTGGGAAGGCTCAGCACACGACACTCGTGTTTTTCTTCATGCAATTGAAACTCCAGCACTGAAATTTCCGAAGCCGCCAGAAGGTGTGTATAATTTAGTATATACCTTCTGATTTGAATGATGATAAAATTTATTATGCATTTTGATTTTACACATTAATGTTATTATGATTATAAATTTTTACATTCTAAATTGAATACTTACGTAGGTAAATATTACTTGGCTGATAAGGGGTATCCAGATCGAAACGTTTATTTGGTACCAAATCCAAAGATGAGGTATCACAAGTCGCAATTTCAACATACACCTCCGCAAAATAAGAAAGAAACTTTTAATCGTTGGCACTCGTCTCTTCGAAGCTGTATTGAGAGATCTTTAGGAGTTTTGAAGCAGAGATGGAAGATACTTACAAAGATGCCACAATTTAGTATTGAGACACAAATACAAATTATAGTTGCTACATTTGCGCTTCATAACTATATTAGAATAAATTCACCAGATGATCCCCTATTTCGAGTGTTAGAAGAGTATCCTGATTTTATACCTTCATCTGAACTTCCTGATATTCAAGCTGCTTCACATGCTGAAGTTGCATCAGAAAGGTGTACAAAGATGAAGGTTATACGTAACCAAATAGCTAATTCTTTGTGGGCCAACAGACGACGCAATTAGATTAGTATAAATAATGTAGGTTTGTCCTTTTTCATTTTATGAAGCATATTATTTTTCATTGTATGAAGGATTGGATTTATTTATTAAATTTCATTATAATCATAATTTATAAGTCGTATACTGCTTTTTAGTATATGAGTAAGCTATTAAGAATAAATAAATGTTATTTTGTAAATTTATAATTGATTAAATTGAACTTTATATTTGAACAGCTACGTTTAACAGCTGGTTTTGCCAAACACTCATACTTTTGTCACCTATCTTGACAGCCGACCTCTGAAAGCTACACTTGACAGCTCACAGCTACTCAAAAGCTAACAGCTCACTGCTACAGCTTGTATTGCCGAACAGACCCAAAGCCAAACAGAAACACCCCCCTCATTCTCAGACTCTATTGCTAGACACTGTAAGTGTTTTTTCTTCTTTAATTAAAGTTTGTAGGGTTCGATAATTTTTGTAATTTATTTTTGTAGCTGGATTTGCGGGGGTTCAATCGTTTCAATTTTCTATTACTTCAAATATTTTTTGGTGTAGCTGTGTTTGACTCTGTTAGTCTCACTCTTCACCGCAATACCACCCCTCGTTTCAATTATTTTTGTCGTTGGATTTGCGGGGGTTCAATCGTTTAATTTCTGTAATTTATTTTTGTAGCTTTTCATTGCGCCATGCATCTATTGCGGTTTCAAACCGCAATAGATTACACGTTATAACCGCAATGAAAAGCAGTTTTTGTGGTAGTGCTTGTTACCAGTTACGTTGTTCCAACATTCCTTCTTTTCATAACTGCCACATACACACAAAATCGACCACTAGCCCCACACCAACCATAACCCACCTCCTTTTTGACCTTTTCCATTTTCCTATACAGGTCTCAAGCCTTTCTTTTCCTCACAGAAGCTGTAGCATTTCCTGACTCACTATCAAGCCTTTCTAATTTCAGGTGCCACTTTAATATTCGTTTAGTCAGCATGATTTTTCATAGCTTCGGGAGGTATTTTTCAATTATTACAATCACTTTGAGTTAAACATTTATTATGGCTACTTGGTTTCCTATACAAATTATTGGAATTGGAGAAGATAAAAACGTGTATTTGGTTTTGTGTAATGTGTTACGAATTTTGGTGATGTCAACCGGATCGTTCGTATAGTGGCAAAGATACTTTTATCTTAATATATATATTTTTTTCTTGTTCTTGTACGGGATGATGAAGATAATGTTAGAGAAGCAAGACTGATGATGTTTCGGGAAATATGCATGGACAGGACGATGCAATTACTGAAGTTGATCGAAGAAATAAATAATGATCTTTTAGAAATTATGTTTATTTAGGGAGGGATATATTATATGACCGAATTTTTGGAGCAACTATTTTTGTTTTGAACACATTAGTATGTTTTCAATTGATGAATTTTACATTGGATCATTCTTTACAATGATCCGTGATAATGTATACTGATTTATATCTATAATATGGTTATATTTTTCCTTTGTTTAGTGCGTTTGTAAGTTTTAGTAAAAAAATGTTACTATAAGAGAGGTATGATAGATTTGGATAAAATGTGCTACAATATGGAAAGTCAACTAATAAAAAAAAGTGTTACCCGATATCTAATAGCTTGTTATATATGGTAATATAAAGTGATACATAATATAGAATAAAGTGTTACTATAGTTTAAAAGGTGACATAGAAAATGCTACAATAGATGAAAAAGTGTTACATAAAGCATTATAAGTAGCACAATAAAAGAGATATACTTCTTCCGTTTCTTTTTATTTGCAACGTATTCCTTTTTAGGAAATGTCATATTAATTGGAACATAGCTTTAAAGGGAAACTTTTTTTCCAATTTTGCCCCCACCTATCATTAACACATCCCCATTAATTACCCACCTACCATAATTAAATGCCTAACACTCCCAACTAAACCCTAAATGAGCCTACCCTACCAGCCTACTCATTTCATTTCTTCACGTCAGTTTCTCTCTCCCCTCTCTTCTCTCTTCTCCTCTCCAGAAAATTCTCTCAACAACGCTCAAAAATCTCTGTTGAACTTCAAGTCCAAGAGATTTCTTCTCTCAGATCTGGTAATTAACACTACAAAAATCAAAATTTTCATTCTTGTTTTAATTTTTTGCAAATCTTGGTCCACCTTTCTTCGTTTTCTGGGTTTTCTTTCATCAAACCCTTCATCTACAGTTTTTGGGCTTTCTGATTTTTCTTCTTCAAACCCTATATATTCGCTTTACTTTTTGTGGGATTTTACATCTTGAAATCCTACATCTTCGTGTTTTGGTGGGTTTTGTTTGTTATCTGCAATTTCGTGTTTTCTGGGTTTGTTTTCCAATTTCGAAACCTATATCTTCTTGTTTGTGTTTTTCTGGGTTTTCTTTCTACAAAACCTAGATCTACTACTTCAGGGTTATTCTTCTCTAAACCCTAATTTTTGGGGTTACCTGTTATTGAAAACCCTAGATCTTCGTTTTTCCCTAAATGAACAATACGACCTCTTTTCGTAATTGTAGAAGGCGGAGGAGAAGCATGAAAGCTCTCTCTGAATTTCGACCTGATTTGGTCGTAGAAGTGGTTCCTGATTCTCAATTTGATGAGGATACCGTTCCTGATACACCGGAATACGTAGCTTATCCAGATGATTTTTTGAATACTCATGAATCAAAAAAAACTTTGCAAAGGGGGGCCTTCCAACGAAGGGTTGAACCCTAGATCTGAGCAGCAGCTAAATGTTGAAGCTCCTGCAAACCCTAAGCAACAACCTAAGCAGGAAGCTGCTCCTCTTCCTTACTATGTTTCTAATGAAGATGTTTTCGAACTTCTTCATGGTTGGATTCCTTGTTTGAGGCCTGAACATATGAGCTAAGTTTCCTTTTCTTGATTAATTCATTACTTCTTAATATTGTTAGTGCTGGTATAATCATGTTAGTGCTGGTATAATCATGTTAGTGCTGCTTTATTGTTGTTAGTGCTGGTTTATTGCTGTTACTGGTGGTTTATTGCTTGTTAGTGTTGGTTTAATGTTGTTAGTGCTGATTTAATGTTGTTAGTCCTAGTTTATTACTGTTAGTGCTGGTTTATTGTTGTTAGTGCTGCTGGTTTATTGCTGTTAGTGCTAGGTTATTGCTGTTAGTGTTGCTTTATTGCTGGTAATGTTGGTTTAATGTTGTTAGTGCTGGTTTGATGCTGTTAGTGCCTGGTTTATTGCTGTTATTGCTGCTGGTTTATTGCTGTTAGTGCTGCTGGTTTATTGTTGTTAGTGCTGCTGGTTTATTGCTGTTAGTGCTGCTGGTTTATTGCTGTTAGTGCTGCTGGTTTATTGCTGTTAGTGCTGCTGGTTTATTTCTGTCATTGATTAGGGTTTCTTGATTGCTCTGTATGTTTAGTATCATGTTTAGGGTTTCATTTCTTTATGTTCACTGACCTTATCATGTTAGTGTCATTGATTAGGGTTTCTTAATTGCTTTGTATGTTTAGGGTTTCATTCCTTTATGTTCACTGACCTTAGCATGTTAGTGTCATTGATTAGGGTTTCTTGATTGCTCTGTATGTTTAGTATCATGTTTAGGGTTTCATTCCTTTATGTTCACTGACCTTATCATGTTAGTGTCATTTATTAGGGTTTCTTAATTGCTCTGTATGTTTAGTATCATGTTTAGGGTTTTCTTTGTTGTTAATCATATGAATATTGTTAGTGGGAGTTAGTTTAGATGTAGCCAGAAGATCTAAGCACTCGGTTTATGATGAGGCAAGTTAATGCCCTTTCTAAAGGGTTTGAATAACATTGCCACCATGACTGTGTGTTTTATTCTTATGTTCTGCATTTATCTGTCCTTCATTGTACAATGTTCATGTGATGTTGGCTGCTCTATGATGACAATGGTTGCTCAATATTACATGAATACTCTGTGAATGTCAATCAAACCCCTTTGTTATGTTATGTGTTCATTGACGAGGCTTATGTACATAAAGAAGTTGATAAATGCTTATGAACTTGATGATCTAAATGTCTTAAAACTAAGAGGGGAGCTTCAAAACCCCAATGATGAATGAGGTCCCTATGATGTTGTTCATAAGTATTATTGTCCTTCATAATGTGTATAATTGCCACCAATGTTACAACATGACCTTTTCAATGGGGTGTTTGGTTGCTGTTTGCATTGAAGTAATCTCTATAATTGATTTGGGTCTTCCTGAGAGCATGTATAGCCAACTTAATTTTAATTTTCTTATCTTGAAGTCCCATAAAAAAGTGTCCTTTGGAAGTTAAATGATGTGTTGCATTTGAGTGACCATCTTTTGATGCATTTCAATTTCATGTATAGAAAAGGTCAAGTGTTTTCTATTTCTTTCAACAAATCTTTACAAAAAAGGACTTACACATTGCCTTTTCCCCTTTACCCCTTACCTTCTTCTATTTCTTTGAACATATCTTTACAAAAAAGGATTTACACATTGCCCTTCCCCCCTTCCCCCTTAACTGATTCTTTGTCTTTCAACATTTTTTTACAAAAAAGGACTTACAAAAAATGCCTTTACACATTCTTCCCTGTTCTAATTCATTACTTTTGTTTTCCCAAAAGAAAATATTTCCTAAAACTGGCCTACTTTCCTCTATTCTTCACCTGAGTATTTCCATCTCTGTATCAAACAACAAATCTTCAATTGATGCACCCCCATTCACATTCTGGTTCAATACATTGCTTGTGTCATTCACCAACTCTTGTGGAACTTCCACATAAGTTGGTAATTGACCCAATCTTTCCAACCTTTTTTTTCCCTTGTGTGGGAATTTGTAGTTGTTCCATCCACCAACCTTCAAAATTTCCAACATGACATACTTTAAATGCAACCAAATGTGATTAATGATTTTTGGATCATAGTTGTTGTATGCATCTTTCACAATCTTCACAAGTTGCTCAACTGTTTCTGGGAATGTTTGATGTTGTATTGATTATATTGCATTAAAAAAACCAAGGTCCAGGATGTTTAAATCTGGTGATTGTGCTGGTTGACATATTATATGCATATCAAACCCATTCTGCCTAGATGCCCTAAAAAATTCAGAATCATTTGGCAAAATATGAGGTCTAGCATTGTCTTGTTGAATCCAAATTGTTTTGCATCCAAAAGATGGCCATTTAGCAATAATTGCTAGTATTAATGTGTTGATAATCATTTCTCTGATAACTTCCTTTGTGATGCTCTGTTTTGCCTTTAATTCAATTGTACCTGCTGGCCTATTTATGCTAGACCTTTGTGCTTGTACTTCATCCACAAATGGAAAGATTCCTATCTTTCCATCAAACATTGTGTGTCCATTTTCTGTGCTAACAGGTCTGGCCTGTGCAGCCAAAAACATCAACTTCGTTATGAAGTTTTTAGACTGATAGGCTCTATAAGGGTCTGCCTCTTCTGAGAGTAAGTAAAATCTTTGTGTGATTCTACTCATAAAGAACCATTTTTAATCTATATGAATCATGTTGTAAAGATCAATAAATCTTGGCAATTCATGAACATTACCAGGAATGATTTGTTTCATTACAAACTTAAGTATTTCTACTTTGTGTCTTTCTTTGAATTTGGGCTTAATTGAGTTTGTATGAGATCTCAAAATGCCTCTTCTAATTAGTCTATAAACAGTAGATGGACTTACATCCAAGGCAGTTGCAAATGACCTAATTGTGGTCCTCTGTTTGAGAGGGACCTCTCTTAGTGCTTCTTCATCTGTTATTTTGCATTTTCTGCCACATTTCCCTACTCTTTTGCTTGCAACATTGACCTCTAAGCCCTGCAGTTTTTGTTGCCTTGCTTCATTCCATATTCTGTTCACAGTTGACCTGTGAACACCATATTTAAGGCATGTTGTTTTCATCATCCCTCTTGGTAGCTTTAAATCTGGAGTTGCACTTGCTAGTAAGTCAACAACAATTTGAAATCTGATTTCATTTGGCAAGTTTATTTTTTTTCATGTTTGCTGCTTCATCATTAGAATTTTGCATTCTGCTTCCCTCACCCTCTTCTCTTTGTTCTGTAGTTGCTGCATCATTATAACTGTCAGTTTCAGAAAAATACCACACCTCTGAGTCATCTTCCATTTCATCTTGGATTCCATTCAGTTGTTCTTCAAGTAGAAGAAGCTCAGCCTCATCAATGTGCCCATCATCAGTTGTTCTCCCATGAGCCTGATCAAGCATCACCAACTCGTCAATGTCGATGTCGTAGCCATCTCCTAACCCAGACTGCAGTATCCATGCTTCAAAAGATTCGTCCATGTGTGCTGTGTGTGCAAGTGAATGTGCTGAGAAACTTAGAAACTTTTTTTGACATAAATTTTTTACATTGACAATTTGTGAAATGTTAAGGATTATTGTTCTTTTATAGTGGCTATGAAATTTTTTGGAGCCAAAAAGGTTCTCTGTACTAGGTTATAAATGAAAATTTGGCTCCAAAAATTTTGGGGCCAAAATTTGAATTTGATTCATTGATGTTCAGTTTTGGTGGGGAATTATCACTCCCCTTTTTTTTCTCCCAAAAACGTGGCTGCTGTCAAATTGGGGGGGACCACTTTGTAGGGGGATTACTTTTTGCTAATCCTTCATTATAAAGTGGTCCCCCTCTTTCTCTCTCTACCCACATTGGTTTGTGTGATTTTCTCTCTGTTCCAAATAAAAAGAAACGGAGGAAGTATTAGTTTCAAAAAGTGCTTTAGGGAATTTTAAGTAACACATGAAAAAGTGATACATTAGGAGTGAAAAATGTTACCTTAGAGAATAGGTAGCATTGGCAGATCTTTCGCTTTTAAAAGTGTTACCTATTGCCTAAAGTAACACTTTTAAGCCATTAAGTAATAGATTTAGGGTGCTACCTTAGGCCAACTATGCACTAGTGATTTTATTTAGTTTTTTTAAAATAACATATTTGTCCCAGTAATATTTTCACTGCCACTGATCTTTTATTTAATAGATTTATTTCTTTTATTTTATTTTATCTTTATTTTTATTACTGTTAAAGGACGGGATGTTATAGAAGGGCTGGACGTTGCTGCTGGGCTGTATGGCCACTGCCCAGGCGGGGCAAACTGCTGCTTCTGGTGACTATACGGACGTCCGCCACTACTCCCACCATGTTGCTGGCGGCCGCCCTTACTTCCACCTTGACCGCCGGTGGAGCCACGCTTCCCATAATTTTATTTTTATTTTTATTGTTGTGACGATTATTATTGCCACGACTATTATTTTTATTAGTATAGGAGGACGAGTCCATTGACGAGCCATCATTAGAGTGTGACATAAGAGCCGTAGAGGACGAGCCAAGGGCGGCCTTCTTGGCAAAACCAGCCTCCTCAAGAACTAGCATCGAACGAGCCTGATAATATGGTGATACCGGATCACTTTGTCTAAGCAACGTACCTACGCCACTATAAGCGTCAGAGAGGCCGACCAACATCTGTAAAAAGAGCTGGTTGTTGGAAACAGACATTTTAAGTCGTTGATAATATGCCGAGGCGTTTGATAAATACTCCATAGAAGTGTTGGAAAATTCCTTCTCAAGAGTAACTGCACGAGACGATTTATTGTCTTGAAAAATGTCACAAAGGTGTTCCCAAGTCGCTTGCGTCGTAGAATTGGGTTCTAGCATGGTGTTGAGAAGGTCTTCAGTTATAGTGCCATAAATCCACTCTAGAACCGTGGCGTCTATGGTGGACCATTCTTCCTTTTCCTCACCCGTTTTAGGAACTTTGGTCTTAGAAGATGGAATAATATGATCAATGACCCGATTTGAACGTGCATGGATCTTGAATAACTCTGCCCACTTAGAGTGTTGAACATTTTCCATGTCTAACGTGATGGGAATTATGTGTTTAATGTTTGTAGAAGAAAGAGAAGAAGAAAGAGAAGAAAGAGAAGAGTAGACGACGAAGACGATTTGTCTTTGCCGACGCCAGTCATGGTGGTCGGACAGGTAGTTTGACAGTGGGCGGTGGCGATGAGGCATGACTAGGGCAACGGAAGCAAGAGAAACAATAAAAACCCTAGCTTATGATACCATGAAAGATAATTAATTCCTTAATGATTAATTGTTACAAGCTAATGATATATACTAGGATACAAGTGATAATAATCAATCATATAAACTAGGAAACAAACTAGGTAAAAGATATACACTAGGAAACAAACTAGGTAAAAGATATACATCCAATCTAAAAGATATGTACAAGATAAATATGAATAATGAAAATATAATAATATATTTTCATATATTCTAACAATACAATTAATTACGCCTAATATAATATGCTAAGAGAATATTACAATGATTACAGACTACAGTTGCAATGCTTGTGAGTTCTGGGTTGCCTGATGAAATATGGGGGAAGCAGTCCTTTCAGCCTGTCATGTTCTTAATCGAGTACCTCACAAAAGGTGAGATAAGACTCCTTATGAATTGTGGAAGGGGTTTCCTCCAAACATAAGCTTCTTGAGAGTGTGGGCTTGTCTAGCTAAAGTTTCTACCTGACTATAAAAGGTCAAACATCGGACCCAAGACCTTTGATGCAGTATTTATTGGTTATGCTCATGCTCCCTATAGGTTCATGACTTTGAGTGATAGGTTTATTTGTGAGTACAGAGACGCTGAGTTCTTTGAACATGTTTTTCCTTTGAAAAAGGGTGATGCTGCTTCCATTCCTTCATGTTCTTCTCCTACTGTTGTTTTACCTACTTGTTCTACGCGCGATGTTCCCTTACCTACTAGTGATGTTCCTTCTAATTTGACTTTAAGTAGTACTTCAGTTGATTTGCATGCTACTGGTTCTGGTGCTGTAGATGAACCTAGGAGAAGTAAAAGACCTAGAGTAGCAAAAGACTTTGGTTCTGATTTTGTTACTGCCTTTCTGTCTGAGAGCTCTTGCATTTACTTGTTGAGTGATGAATTGGTCTATGCTTTCATGATAGAAGAGGACCCTAAGACTTTTGAGGAAGCAATGAGATCTGTGGATGCTAGCTTTTGGAAAGATGCCATTAAGAGTGAGTTAGATTCCATAGTGTCTAACTCCACTTGGGATTTAACTAACTTACCTAAGGGATCAAAAACTATATATAGCAAATGGATCTTTAAAAAGAAGTTGAGACCTGATGGGACTATTGAGAGGTTTAAAGCCAGACTTGTGATTAGGGCCTTTACTCAAAGGAAAGGACTAAATTACTTTGACACTTATTCTCTTGTGACTGAGATAGCCACCATTAGGACCCTGTTAGCTCTTGCTGCTATTCATGACTTATTCATACATCAGATGGATGTTAAGACTTCTTTCTTGAATGGTGACTTAGAGGAGGAGATTTATGTCTCAACCTGAGGGTTTCGTGGTGCAAGGTCAAGAAGATAAAGTATGTAAGTTAAGGAAGTCCTTATATGGTCTCAAACAAGCACCAAAATAGTGGTATGAAAATTTTGACAGTATTGTTGTATCAAATGGATTCATTGTCCACAACTCTGACTCTTGCGTTTATTCAAAACTAATAGGATCAGATTATGTAATCATATGTCTTTATGTGGATGACATGTTGATCTTTGGTAACAATTTAAAGGTGGTCAATGATACTAAACTTTTCTTGGCATTGAAATTTGAGATGAAGGATTTGGGAGAAGCTGATGTAATCTTAGGAGTAAGACTTAAGAGAACCTCCGGTCGCATCTCCCTTAGTCAGTCTCATTATGTGGAAAAAGGTGATTAAAAAGTTTAACTCCTTTGATGTTGCTCCAGTGAGTACACCTTATGACCCTAGTATTCATTTGACTAAGAATTTAGGAGAAAGTGTTTCTCAAAGTAAATATGCAGAAGTCATAGGTAGTTTGATGTACCTCATGAACTGTACTCGACCTGACATAGCTTATGCAGTGAGTCGACTGAGTATGGTATACCCATAACCCTAGTAATGAACATTGGAATGCTCTTCATCGTCTTCTTAGATACCAGAAAGGAATAGTTGATCTATGTTTGCACTATTCTAAATTTCCTGTTGTACTTGAAGGATTTTGTGATGCAAACTGGGTTTCAGGTAATGATGAGATTAGTTCAACTAGTGGTTACGTGTTTACTCTTGGTGGTGGTGCTATTTCATGGAAGTCTTCGAAACAGACTTGTATAGCACGCTCCACCATGGAGTCTGAGTTTATTGCACTCGAGTTGGCAGGGCAAGAAGCCGAGTGGTTGAGAAACCTTTTGTCTGATGTTCCGTTATGGGGAGGGCAGGGTGCTCCTGTCTCCCTTCATTGTGATTCTCAAGCAGCCATTGGCGTTGCTAAGAACAGTGTCTACAATGGTAAGAAAAGACACATACGGATCAGACATGGAGTCGTGAAAAAACTCCTGAAAAATGGGGTGATTTCTTTGGACTATGTGAGGTCCGAAAGAAATCTTGATGATCCCTTTACTAAGGGATTATCTAGGAGAGTTGTCCTAGAGTCGTCGAGGGGGATGGGGCTAAGGCCCATTAGTTGAGAGTTTATGGTGGATACTCGTTTGTTGGTCAAACAAAGCCATAGAATCTTAACTTGCACTACATTTCTCATCCCTATGGCGTGTTGGTAATGCTTTCTAAATCCATAGCCTACTTCGTGGTGCAGTTAAGACGCACTTGATGGATTTATATTGTGAGGTTGAGCTTTTGCTCTTAATAGTTCCATATCCCTTCGGGGTGGTGCTATTAGGGGTGTTCAAAAAAACCCGACCCACCGACCCGGTTCAAAAAAACCCGGTAATTTGCCTTTTTTGTAGAATTTCATGGGCCGGGTACCCGACCCGGTTTTTTAACAAATTAATGGGCCGGGGCATGGGCCGATTTTTCAATATTCGCGGGTACCCGACTATCCGTGACCCGTTTTTTTTTAAAAAAAAAGAGTATCTGATATCAATCAGTTTCTATAATTTTTCTAGCTTTATTTTAATTTATTGTTATTAAAGTCCCTGCATTCTTTTCTTGAGTATATTAATCATGGCTGATTAATATTTTTGATTGAACTGATGCAATCTGCAATCTTTTCTTTTATATGTGGCTTAATTTGGGTTTTTATTGCTTGATTTGAGTGCTCATGTATAAATCAGTTCCACCCAATATGGGTTTTATTGCTTGATTTAAGTGCTCAGTTTCAATGTTCTTCTTTTTTTTACCAAGTTGATTTGAGTGCATTCGAGCAGTGTTTATATTGTATTTTAAAAGCCTTTTTATCACAATTTTTTTTTAGATGCCTATTATTTATTCTATTCATGTATTCATCTCTTAGATGTAAAGAGTATAAGTATTGACATTTTACAAGTTGTAACAAGTATAATATTATGTAATAACTTAAACACATTCGTATATAAAATTTGCTTCCATTCGGGTAGAGGGTACCCGGTTTTCTTGGGCCGGGTCTCGGGCCGCTAAAAACACTACTTGTATAACCGGGTACCCGCACTTTCGGGTACCCGAAAAGGCGGGTACCCGGTTATGAACACCCCTAGGTGTTATTGAGGAACACTTGATGGACTACCTACGTAAGTGTGGAGGTTAAACTGCCTTCTATGAAAGACTGGGCTGTCTTTCTAGAGCACTTATGAGACCCAAAATGTGCGCATGGCTATAAAGCGCTTGTGTTGTATCGCGGAGACTGCACGTTCTTAAGGTAGGTATGTGTTGTGGGGGTCTCAACGGAACTCTGGTGAGTTCAAGAGAAATTCACTCACTAGAAAGTAACTTGTTGCCTCATTTCACTATGTATCAATTCAAATCGAAAGATATTTATGTTTAAGTACTTCCCTTTCCTTACCTAGGAATTTCGTTTGCTTTCCAGAGCCTTTGTGGGGGATTGTTGGATTTAAGGCTTGTAAAGCCTCTTTGGGTTTTTTCCCAAAGATCCCACATCACCTATGGAAGGGAGGTTTCCTTTGTTTATTAACTCCCTTCCTCTACTTGTTTATTGAGTTGGTTACTTGGTTGACTTTTGTGGTTGGAGGTCATGCTTGGGCTTGGGCTTGCTACCACACACACGCGCGCGCGCGCGCCGCCCGGACCGGACAGGGCTCGGGCTGGGCCTGGGTTCTGGGTTCTTGGAAGAGCTGAGCTGGAGCTTATCTTTTTGGACCCAAGCCGAACGGTGTTACACTGAAACATCTTTTAACGTTACAGTGTTAATGGCCATTACTATCGCCCTTGATTTCCTCCTTATATTTTATTACATTCCTTATTTGGCCTGATTCTTTTGCTATAAAAATCAGTTTACTGCTGCCATATTTTGGCATCCGAAAAATCATCTCATCTCATCTTCTTCTTCTCTTCTAGATGATGGTTACGTGCTTTTGTCTCCAAGACCTTTCTCTGTTAGTGGTGACTTAGAAAGGTCACTGTGTTAACCTTGGGGAGCTTTCCGGCCAGTTGCGATTACCACCATAGTCGGGCCGTAATTGCTTTCAAGTAAGTGGTCTTCTACCGCGACACAACCTTGGATTTATTCTTTGTTCCGCCATTGTAAACAGTCAGTTTCTAACACCGGTCACAAAACTGACCCTAAAGAAACCTTTCCCGTGGAGGGGCATTTGCAGGATGGAATGTTAATTGAAGATGACATAACCAGCCTAGCTCTTGCACTCAGCATCTCACATGCATCTGAAGATCACTAATTGGGATGTGTTTACTAACAAGGTTCCTAATCTAGATTGTGAATTATGTGATGAATTGGGTTGTGATGTGTTATGTGTTGATAACTTACAGTTTGAATTATGTTCTCTAGGAACTAGCAATGGTGAAGTTGCTTTAGGCCCTAGATGTTCCACTGTTCAAATCAAAAGTCCAGCCACTGTTGAGATGCACGATGACTCTTCGAGAACATGTAGGTGTGAGAGGTTAATTGAGGACAATATGGGCTTAAACAGCTTGCTCAGATGTGATGTTCACAATATACAGTATGACAATTCTCTTCTTTTCAAAACCCCACCCATTCCGTCTGATCCAAATTCCCCAAGCTAAAGACCAAAAGGTGCTCCACTATTTAAGATCACCAAACACTCAAGATAAGTAGGGAATCCAATCCTTTGCATTTGAAAATGTACCTGAATGGAACTCTAAACGAAGAGGGGAGTAGCGCCATATAAGTGCAGCTTCAGGACATCTGATGAAAACATGGAGTGTGCTCTCTTAATACCACATAATAGACACGGACAATCCACTTCCATCCCCTTGAGCTTCAAATTTTCCATCACAACGACTCCATTATGTAACAAACGCCATCCAAATAACTTGAATTTTGGTGGCATATCTAACTTCCACAAGTACTTCCAAGCATTCGGCATTTCATGAGGAGGGGATGAGTGCTCCGGCTCCTTAAATTCTGTAATTCCACATAGTAGGCACTTCAAACCGTAAACATTCCATCTTTTGATAATAGCCATGACCATTCATCACTCCAGGGGCTATAGGAGATAGGAATTTGAAGAATAGCATCAACCTCCTCTTGGCAAAACAGCTCCTACAGTAACTCCACCTTCCAACCATCTTCATCCATCAACTCACAAACATAATTTTGTCACTCAATCAGCTCCTGTTGTCTTGGGAACACCCTAAAACTAGTTAGTTTGCGCAACCACGAATCAGTCTATGTGTAGCTCGCATTTTGTCCAACCTTTGCACTCAAGAAATCCAAGTTAGGGAATACTTGATCTTAATAACTTGCGCCGTTGAACAGGATTCATTTGTCAAAACTCTAGAAGTTTGCTTTGCCAACAATGCTTTATTAAAAGACCTCATTTGTCAAACTCCCCAAGCTTTCTTTGCCAACAACGCTTTATTAAGAGAACATTATTGGATTTAATAGCCCTCATATCTCTCTTAGAACTTCTAATAAACCAAGTTACGACTTGATTTAATATTGTCAATTGTTTTGTCTTAAAAACAACCAACATAAATATACATCATATACATCTCAAGGTATCTTGTGTATATAATTGCCTGTATTCACATTATATGAGTTACAATATAGTACTGTATACACTAGTAGTATATACCTATTTCCATAGCCTATTCTTACCTTGCAGTTGATCACTCTAAGCCAGCTTGGTATTTTAACCTAATCTAATCATCTGACATATTTTGTGTGACTTGTGTAGCACCACCAAGATATATCCCCTGTGTCAATCTTGGTACTTTTTGTTTTTAGGGGATCATTTCCCTGTGTTAACGCTTTATTAAGTTTTTAGGGGATCATTTCACTCCTTCTGGCAAAACTTTCTGAAGTTATCTTCTGCGGTGAATAATAGATGTTCATGATGAAACTTAATAGAAAATTTTGGACCTTAGGCCCTGAGTGGATGTCAACTAGAAACTCAATTATTTATTGAGAACTTGATAATGCTTGGTGTTATGGGCATAAATTCACCATCACGTAACGAGGAGGCTGGGCTGATTATCATTAAAATAACGGGCTCCTAGCATGCTTGTGGCACGTGAAGCTGGACGTGGTATAGCTGAAGACTAAGTCCACAACGGATGAGAGTGGACGCCTCATTTTAAGGAAGTTCTTAGCTTGATGTTTATCCGTTAAGGATCCTGTTAGGGTTAATTGACGACTAATGAGCTTGTATGTAATTAGTATAAATACTTAGCCTAGTTCATTGTATATTTTTCATGGCATATTTGCTATCACTCGCTTATTGTTCTATTCAATTAATCAAATTCTATTGCTTTTTGCTTATATTATTCGTACCTTGATAATCATTCATAAGTTGTGGTTATTGAATCCTCAGCCTTATAAATCTCTCAGACGAATTGCCCGTCCATATTAAATTCGTCAAAAACAATTTGGCGCCCACCGTGGGGCCTACGATTATGAAATAGCCTAAATAGTTACATAAAAATTACCTTCACAAAACCTATCCTCGTGGAAAACCAAGCCACGAGCCTTACTGAAATCAACCAAAGGTTCGACATAATGGCCGGACGACTAGCCGAGATGGATGCGTTGTAGGCCTGTGTCTCTAAAATGGACTCATTAAAGGAAAACATGTCGATCCTTCAACGCGAGAATGACGCCCTGCGCTTCCAGATCCAATCTGTGGCGTCAATCGTCTCAAACTCCAAATCCGTCTATCGGCGCGACACTAGCGAAGTGTCCTGTCGTCTCAGCCTAGAGGAACGTGCACCGTCCCCAAGAATCACCTGATAACCACCGTTCTTGACAACCAGGGGCATCTACTGTTAGCTGGCTCACCCATAGTGTAGCAAGTGGTGGACCTGCCGCTGCTTCGTCAAAATACCACCAGGGCCGAGCAGACACCCCCCCTCAGTTTCACTCACTACTTTTGATACCTCAGACATAGTGACGACCACCCTTGTCAGGTCGTCGCCTCAGCCCCGTTCGACAACAACCCAAACTCCAACAGAGACAGACTGGTTAGAAACACCCTAGGACTATCGATCACCTTCAGGACACCCAATCAAAGTGTCCCAACGAAAGCGATCACTTCTTCCCAGACGGTGCCTCACGTACCAGAGGCGTACCATCATCTAGAACAGAAGGTCCAAATGCTGCAGTCCCTCATCAACAAGATACCAGACGTCCCAACCCCATTGAAGGAAGCCTTACCAAACAGCTACGCAGATTCGTCGTACGCTGAGTGCACATACGTCATGGATGGGACGACGGATCAGGACGAGCACATCGCCCAGTATAAACAAAGAATGATGACCATCCCCGTCCCACAAGAAACGAGAGAAGCCTTCCTTTGCAAGGGCTTCGGGTCGACCTTATCGGGCCCCGCTTTACAGTGGCTGATCACCCTTCCCAACGGGAGGATATCCAGTTTTGCTGAACTTGTCAACATGTTCAACCAACAGTTTGCCAGCAGTCGCAGCCTGGAGAAGCAGACCCGCGACTTGTACAGGGTCGTTTAGAAGCAAAATGAGACCCTCAGGGAGTACTTGAACAGGTTTAACCAGGAGAAGGTGTCCATCCCACGATGTGACATAGCCACCGCCATAGAAGCATTCCAACAAGGACTATTAAGGGAAAAGGTGTCCATCCTTGTATTGCTTTTGAAGATGTGTAGGCAAAAACCTTAGCCCAGATCACATTGGAAGAAGACCTCGACTGGAGGAAGGAGTTCTCAAGCTATGACAGGTCCAACAGGAAGGTCGCGTACAGTAAGAGACCCGACAACAGGTACAAGCCATACGGACGAGCCAACGATGAAGCACAGGTCGCCCTAGTCGATGGAGAAAGTGACAACTGGAAGGAAAGCCCATACTTGCCACCGAGAATCCAAGAGTACAACTTCTGCGTCGACACTTCTGGCCTGCTCAAACACTTGATGAACATGGGGGAAGCAGTGAGATGGCCCCGAAAGTCCAACAAGCCAGGAGACAAAAAAGACCCGACGAAGTGGTGTGACTACCACCAAGATATCGACCACCTGATTGATGAATGCATCGCCCTGAGAAGAGAAGTAGCCTACCTGCTACGCGTTGGACACCTTAAAGACGTCATGTCAGACAAAGCTAAAAGCGTCGTCACTAGAGACCAACATTCTTCTAAACTCAAAACTCCCCCTCCTCCAGTTCCTATTAAAACTGTTAATGTAATAATTGGTGGATCTGACGTTTGTCGTTTAACCTACTCTGCAGCAAAAAGACATGCCAAGGAGTGCAACATGGACAAGCCCACCCCAAGACCAAGGAAAGCGATATACGACGATTAACCGATCACCTTTGACGAGTCGGACGCAGACGACGTCCCAGACATCCACCATGACGGACTAGTAATCTCCTTGACCATAAGGAATTGCCTACTTAAAAGAATCCTCGTCGACAACGAAACTTTTGCCAACATCATCACCTTAGACGCCCTGACTAATTAAGATGGGTCTAGGCATGGATGACATCACCAAAATATCCACCGTGTTAGTGGGGTTCAGTGGAGAGTCTAAAAGCACAGTCGGCAAGATCGCCCTCCCAACATACGCCAAAGGAGTCAACTTATATGTAAGAGTCCTTGTGATTGATTGTAAATCGTCCTATAACGTAATCTTGGGCAGGCCATGGATACACGACGTGCAAGCTGTCCCCTCCACCTACCATCAAACGATCAAATTTCCGACCAAATGGGGGATCGAAGAGATCAAAGGCGACCAGAAAATAGCCAAAGAGTGCTACAAGGCAACTGCTGAAACCCTCCAACCTAGATGGACATGTAGCATAGCAATTATAGAGCGGCCAGCAAGACGTCGGTTATAGAAAACCAGAACCTGAAAGACTAGAAGACGTCGTCTTAGACCCGGCTAAACTAGAGCAAATTGTCTACATAAATGCATACATACCAGAGGACGATAGGAAAGAACTGATCAGCTTTCTTAGAGAGAACGCCAACTGTTTTGCTTGGATGCATGACGACATGCCAGGCAATTCTCCCGAAGTCATTACACATAAATTAAATGTTGATCCTGCTTGTAAGCCCGTCAAACAGAATCGTCGAAAGTTCGCTCCAGGACGGAACAAAATCATCGACGACGAAGTACAAAAATTGCTCGAGATAGTAAAAATACGATAAGTCCAATATCCCGATTGGTCAGCAAACGTCGTGGTAGTAAGCAAGAAAAATGGTAAGTGGCGTATATGTATAGACTTCACTAACCTTAAGAGGGTATGCCCAAGGGATCCATCCCCACTACCTTACATCGACGCCATGGTGGATGCGACGGTGGGACACGAGATGCTATCTTTCATGGACTCGTTCAGTTGATATAACCAAATACTCACGCATCCGCAAGATAAGGAAAAGACGGCCTTTGTCACAAGTCCAGGTAATTTTTGTTATACAGTTATGCCATTTGGACTAAAAAATGCAGGAGGACGTACCAGAGATTAGTCAACAAGATGTTCGAAAGAAAAACCGAAAAAACGATGGAGGTATACATCGATGACAAGCTAGTCAAATCAACAAAAGCGGCGAATCACATGGAACACCTCAGGCAATCCTTCGAAGTGTTGAGAAAACACAACATGAAGTTGAACCCATCCAAATGCTCATTCGGGGTCTCGTCCGAAAAATTCATCAGCCATGTTGTGACGCAGAGAGGAATCAAGGCAAGCCCAGACCAAATCAAAGCTATTGTCAACCTCCAATCCCCCAAATCCATCATGGGCGTCCATAAACTAACAGGACGAGTTGCAGCACTAAACAGATTCATCTCCCAGTCGTCGGACAAATGTAAGTTATTCTATGACGTCTTGCATAAGAATAAACGTTTTGAATGGACATATGTACACGAAGAAGCTCTGGAGAAATTGAAGAAATACTTGACGCAACCACCATTGTTGGTAAAACAAACCGATGGAGAACCCCTATATCTCTACTTGGTCGTCACAGAAACGGCTGTCAGCGCCGTCTTAGCCAAGGAAGAAGACGGAACACAATACCCCGTCCATTATGTAAGCAAGTCATTACTTAACGCCGAAACGAGGTATTCTGAGCTTGAAAAGTTGATTTTGGCCTTAATAGTAGCTTCTACTAAGTTACGCCCCTATTTTGAATATTATAGCATAATCGTGCGTACTAACTATCCCATGAGAACAATCATGAGGAAACCTGACCTTGCAGGGAGGACTACCAAATGGTTCATGCAGCTGAGCGGCCATGATATAACTTACGAGCCAAGGACTACCATAAAGTCCCAAACTCTAGCGGACCTCGCCGCGGACTTCTGTCCTTTGTTAGAACCAGACGCCATCAACGAAGTTAACATGCTGGAGTGTGCATTGACGGACGAACGATGGACTTTGTCCACTGAGTGAGCCTCTAACATGCGAGGCACTGGCTTAGGTGTCGTCCTAACATCACCCCAAGGTGACGTCATCTCCCATTCAGTTAGGTGTCAATTCCAGGCAACATACAACGAAGCTGAGTACGAAGCACTGATTATGGGATTGACGACAGCAAAGGATATGGGAATAAGAGATCTCGACGTAAACAGTGACTCATTGTTAATAATATGCCAAATTAATGGTTCTTATGCAGCTAAAGATCCCATAATGACGGCCTACCTCGAAGTTTTCCAACGACTGACAAAGCACTTCGATAATTGTCTATTCCAACAAGTACCTCGCGAGCAGAACTCTCACGCTGACGCCTTAGCAGGTGTGGGGGCAGTCGTTAAAGATCCTGGCATCATTAGTATACCCATTGTTTATTTGTTGCATCCAGCCATCGAGAAGGACGTCCTGATTCTGAACGACGGAACAACGCCCGTCGACGACAATCCACCAAGCAGCTGGACTAAACCCTATAAAGATTGGCTACTACGTGACGTCTTACCTGCATATAAGAAAGAGGCAAAAGCCTTCAAGGTAAAAGCTTCTCGCTTTTTTGTAATTGACAATGTTCTGTTTAGGGATTCTGTTTCAAGAACATATTTGCGATGTCTCGAACCAAACGAGGCCGGACAAGTATTGATAGACATACATGACAGCGTCTGCGATAACCATTCTGAAGGGAGAAGCCTATCACTTAAAGCCTGACGTCTCGGATACTAATGGCCGCCCATGAAACGCGACGCGACGGAATACGCCAAACGTTGTAAAGCTTGCCAAATACACGCAGCCATCCTGCACCAACCGTCGAAAATGCTACCTCAAGCACCGGGGCAACGAGTCTTCATGCTGGCCATGACCGATTACCTATCCAAATGGATCGAATCAGATCCATTCAGAACTGTCAAAGACAGATAGGTAATTTCTTTTATCACACGTAACATCTTATGCAGGTTTGGAATCCCAAGTGAGATCATATGCGATAACGGATCCCAATTCATAAGCAAGCAGACGCAAAGATTCTGTAACCAATGGAACATCAAACTTTACAAGTCAACTCCCATATATTCCCAATTAAACGGACAAGCAGAGTCGAGTAACAAGATAGTCATCAACAACTTGAAGAAACGCATGGAAAAAGCGAAAGGGAAATGGGTTGAACAACTCCCTCTCATCTTACGGTCAGACAGGACGAACTCCGTTCTGCTTGGTGTACGGATGTGAAGCCGTCATACCTCCAGAGGTAAGTATCCCAACAGCTCGATATGGTTTAATGACGCGTGAACAGAATGACCAGACCCTCATCCACGATTTGGACACCGTCGACAAAATGCGAGATGTATCCAAGATAAGGATGGCGGCCTACCAACAAAAAATAGCGAGAAGTTATAACCAAAACGTTAGACTAAGAACGTTCCAGCTGGGAGATCCAGATTTATGCAATGTTTTTCCTAACCCAAAGGACCCAAACGACGGAAAGCTCGCACCTAATTGGGAAGGCCCATACCAAATCAACAAGGTAGTAGGCTAAGGGCATATGCACTCACGGATGAGGAAGGTAACCCTATTCCATGGAGTTGGAACGCCCACAATCTCAAACTATATCACTTCTAAACTTTTATCTACCTTTAAATTTTTCGTATTTCCTTCGACACATACTGACTTGAGCGTCGGAGGGCCGTTGGTCTAACCAACGGACAACTCGTCTACCATGACGGCTTAACAGGGACAAACACGCGTAGAACAAATGACAAACATATTGCACAACGAAAGTCAGATACATAGGTAAATCCAGACGCCAGGTATGACACCTCACACCCAACAAAGTCCTTACTTACATTTCACAAACATGTACTGACGAACGTGCAGGAACCAAAGCACCAACGACGTGATCATTCGAGTATACAACGAGTATGGTGGACGTCATCTGCCTTCTGCTATGGACACATTCTTTATCCCTAATGAATGACTTTCTATGACGAACGTCGGACTTGGGCGTCGGAACAAAATGACTTTCCCACTCCCCTTTGTTTTGTCACAGGAAAGGCAAACGGATAACATAATCGCATCCCATGACACACAACACAAAGCGTACAAACGTCTGCACCCCCCTTCCAAAGGACGGATGGCGGAAACACAACAATATACACATACGAAAGCACGAACGTACGAACGACGAAACAGATAGCAAACATGCAAACATTTAAACATTTGAAAGCGTCATACAAAAAGGTAAGGTGTCATACACTTTCAGCATATTCAGTTCATGCAACAAATAGTTCATCAAACACAACAACACCAAGTTAAAAGGTAAACCACAACCAAATCAAAACAAAACTATGAAATATTATCCAAAACACAAACCCCAAATCATCCAAACAAGTTGCAAAGCGGGCATAGCCGCAAAAATCGAACCATCTAGGGCGCTTAATTCTCTACCATCTTCTCCAAAGCCACTGCTCCACTTCCTACCACCTAAGATTTCTCGACCACCGGTGTCTCCGACGCCGGAGCCGAGTGAACAACTCCTTCTTCAGCTAAAATCTCCTCCTCATCCATCCCAAGGGCAGTACTCGCGAAGTCCCTCTCAAACGTGGTTTTGTCGTCGTCTGACTTCCAGTCGACGTGACGTCCTTCCTTAAACTCTTTCATTAGTTCAACCCTAGTCTTCCACGTACAATACCCAACCGCGTCTTCCACCTCGATTTTGACCTTTTCCACCTCATCCTCCAGATCCTTCGACTTAGCACGTTCGAACTATAGTTGTTCCGTAGCAATCTGTAACCTAAGCTTGAGAGATTTCTCAACCTCGGCCAGCCGCTTCGTCTCAACTTCCAGACGAGCAACCTTCTGGATACCAACCAAGTTGGCTTGAAGACCCTGTCACACGAGGGAATATTTAAATACTATACAGACGAAAAAATCGCACAACACGAGTGATAAAATGTGGTCTGGACGTTACATACCCGGAACAGATATGTAGCCTCGTCAGCGAATACATCAGCCACTGGGATAACATCCCATCTAGATTGTGTAGTAGGGAACAGAAGTTTCTGGACGTCAAGGAGTGTCACCTTCTTCAACTGCGTACCAAAGTCTGCCGGAAGCTCGATAGAGAATTTCCTTTTGCCACCCACAGACGACGTACACTAGTGGAAAAATGATCAATTGCATCGGCATGCTAGTAGCGGTTTAGTGGTGGCGCGTTGCAAGTATAATAATTTACAACGGGCTAAATAACTTTGCAGCGGGCGAAAACTCAAAATAATTAGTAGCGGGCCTTAAGTCTGCCCGTTGCAAAAGGTCAGGTCAAACTCATTTGACCAAGCTTTACACTGTTGCTAAAGCTCGAGCCTTCCATATCATTATAAGTCTGTAACGTCTTCCTTCCACCAAATGTGAATGAGCGTTGTGATAACCCTTTCTATCCACTCCTTCTACCAAATCTGATTGAATGATAACCCCAAAACTCCTCAAAGTTGAATGAATGTCGATTGAGAAACGATGAGCAAGAAGATTGAGAAACGATCGACAAATCTGAATTTGAGGTTTAGCAACAAAATCACTGTGCGACCAAATTTCCTGAATTCTTTTGATCTCTTCTCTCAGATGACACCATTGAGGCCTTTCGCCTCCTTCCTCCGTAATTTCCTTTTCTTTTTTTACTATATTCTGCAATTAATTTTAGTTAATTGTATATAGTATTTTAGTTCTTTTGTTGTTTATTTTGGGATCTGTTCGAATGAAATTAGGTTGAATTTTATGGTTGAGTTCTAATTGAAAGGGTTAAAGGTGTGGAAACTTTAATCAGTGTTAATGTATATTTGAGTTGTTATAGTGATTTTTCGGGAAGTTACTTCAATAATCTATCGAACTGAAGATTATTATTGTTATTTTAACTTGTTAAGTAGAGGATATCCTTTTTTAATCGCTGAAAACTCTTATTCATTGCATAATCTATATAAAATTAGGTTATTCGTGAATTGAATTGGGGTTCTATATAAAACTCTTACTGTTGTTTGAATGCAAAGTTTTGTTTGCTCCAGAGTAGAAAAATGCAACTGGACTTTGAATTTCCATGTCAGAAACTTGTGGAAGTTTGCACATAGAAACAATCATATTAATCTTGAGTCTTGAATTTCCATGTAAGGAGATGGTTATGAAGATCAGTAGGGGTGTGGGGGTTGTGAGGGGTTGTACTTGTAAGAGCTGCATGAGGTGGGGAGAAGGGGTTATGAGGTGGTTTGTCAGGGGTGGGGCAAGGTCAGGGGTGGGGTGTGTGTGTGTGGGGGGGGGGGGGGGGTGATAGGCAGCATTTGGTGGTGAGAGTGGTTGTATAGTGAGGGGTGGGGAGCAGCGGGCTAAATGTATAGAAGCAACGGCTTAAGTGGAGGAGCAGGGGTGGGCAGCAGCGCATAGGGGGCTGAGTGCAGGGGCGGGGTAGGTTTAATCTCATAATGAGCTTTGAAAAGATCCGGAGATAAGCTAAATGATCATTTGTAGTTCCCAGATCAGGTTTGGTAAATCGGGTGTCTTAGTTGAGTCTTGTTAAGATAACCATATTATAATAGTTTGCGACATAAAAAACCTGGTAACAACTCGGCAAAACACTTTTCCTAGCAAAGTGAGTGTTGCAAGTATAAGTTTGGAGTTAGTAGGCAAACCTCGCTTGAAAAAAGATGGCTCTCATTGTTTATATAATGGGTAGAAGAGCCATCTTCTCTCCTACAAGCCAAGGCTCGACCACTTGCCATCTTCTCTCCTGCCAGCCATGATGCTTGTCGAGGCCAGCGTCTCTCTCAATAGTTACGCCGACTGTCACCACCATGTCTTTCTTCTGAGGTAAGGGTGGAAATTTTCTCTAATCTACTTCATATATGTAATTTTGAATTTGTTAAGTTCTTGATGCGAATTTATTGTTATATTTGTTTAATTGAATTTAACTCCGTCTGTGAGTGTCTGTTTGATATTCACTGCCGGTCTCAAGCCCGGATAAAGGAGGAGATTTGCGGTAGGTTTAGGGCGGCCAGCCTAAAACATAGCCCCATATCATGACATGATTCGACAAATTAAAAACGTGGGGGCGTTCCCTACTCAGCGACGCGCTGCACTTCATAGACCTGGGTGTAGTGATAAGTATGCAAGGGTTGCTAGGTCGTCGCCCGGAAGCGGCGCGCCATCCCGGCACCTGGGGGTGGTGTCAAATATGCAAGGGTTCCCGCATCAGGGACGGGTGCGGGTAAAGAAGCTAGTCCAGGGTTGTGGTAGTAGTAGGGGTAGTAGGATGCGCTTTGGAACATGGAACATTGGCTCTTTGACGGGAAGATCGGCGGAGGTGGTGGAGGTTATGAGGAGGCGAAAGATTCACATAATGTGCCTTCAAGAGACTAAGTGGGTTGGTGGAAAAACAAGAGAACTAGCCCCATGGGGTTATAAGCTTTGGTACTCCGGAAAGGATAAGAGTAGGAATGGAGTAGGCATCATTATTGATATGTAATATATTGATGATGTGGTAGAAGTTTCGAGGAAGAGCGACCGCATTATGAGTATCAGGCTAGTGTTAGGGAGTGAAGCGGTGACCATCATAAGCGCATATGCGCCGCAAGTGGGATTGGAAGCATCTATTAAACAACAATTTTGGGAGGATTTAGAGGAGGTTATGCAACGACTGCCTATTAGTGAAAAATTAATTATTGGTGGGGATCTTAACATACATGTGGGCACTAGTCGAGTTGGCTTTGAGAGCATTCATGGAGGTTTTGGGTATGGGGAGAGAAATAAAGCTGGAAGTGGTATCTTGGATTTCGCATTAGCATATAGTCTTAGTATTATGAACACTTGGTTTGAGAAAAGAGAATCTCACCTTGTGATGTATAGGAGTGGAACTAACGCGAGTCAAATTGACCTCTTTTTAGTAAGGAATGCTTGGCGGAAGAATTATACAAACTGCAAGGTGATACCGGGTGAGAGCGCAGCCACCCAACAATTACTACTCGTGCTTGATTTCCGGGGTAGGGAGTCTTTAAGAAAGCGGACACCCAATGTGGAGCCGCGAATCAAGTGGTGGAAGCTCCAAGAGGAGCACAAAGAGAACTTCTTAGCTAAGATGGCTAGTAAAGATGTTTCGTCTTGTAACACAGAAATGGATTTAGATTCGACATGGATAAAGATAGAACTTAGTATAAAGGAAGTGGCGAAATAGGTCCTTGGAGAATATAAAGGAAGGATACCTTCGAGTAAGGACACATCTTGGTGGAACGAGGAGGTGAGACAAGCGATAAAAAACAAACGAGAAGGTTATAAGCTTTTGGGAAAAATAAGAAGCGATGTGAACTATGAGAAGTACAAAGCGGCTCGAAGAGAAGCCAAGAAGGTGGTACGGGAAGCTAAAGCAAAGGTAAACCAAGAGCTTTATGCAAGATTGGATACGAAAGAAGGGGGAAAAGACATTTACAGAATTGCGCGTATGAGGGACAAGAAGACAAGAGACATAAGAAAGGTAAAATGTGTGAAGGGTGTGGACCAAAGAGTGCTTGTGGAGGATGAGGAGATAAAGGATAGATGAAGGTCGTACTTTGATACATTGTTCAATGGTGATAAAGCACAAGACATCGGGGATGTACACATCCCGCCAAGTATGTTAAATCGAGAGTTTATGAGGATGATTCAAAAGGGAGAAGTCGTTGTAGCATTAAAAAGATCGGATTGAAGAAAGCTACGGGGCCAGATAACATACCTATCGAAGTTTGGAGGTGTTTAGGGGGGAGAGGAATCGAATGGCTGACAACATTCTTCAACATGATTTGGAGACACAACAAAACGCCATTAGAGTGGAGGAAGATTTGATTCCTTTGTATAAGAACAAAGGCGATGTACAAGATTGTGCCAACTACCGAGGAATCAAACTAATGAGTCATACGATGAAACTCTAGGAACGAGTGATTGAGCAAAGACTTAGGAAACATGTGAAGATATCGGAGAACCAATTTGGATTTATGCCAGGAAGATCGACTCTAGAGGCCCTCCACCTCATGAGACAGACAATGGAACATTACCGTGATAGGAAGAAGGATCTACATATGGTATTCATTGATTTGGAGAAGGCATATGATAGAGTACCAAGAGAAATACTTTGGTGGGCGTTGGCAAAGAAAGGTGTTTCACAAAAATATATAGATATCATCATGGATATGTATGAGGGGCCGACTACGAGTGTGAGGACTACGGTGGGGAGGACAAAAGAGTTTCCTATTACGATCGAAGTACATCAAGGTTCTGCACTTAGCCCCTTTCTCTTTGCTCTAGTCATGGACGAACTAACGAGGTCAATTTAAAGATGATATACCGCGGTGTATGATGTTTGCGTATGATATTGTGTTGATTGATGAGACAAAGGAAGGTGTTGAGAGTAAGTTGGAATTGTGGAGGGATACATTAGAAGCCCGTGGTTTTAGATTGAGAAGAAGTAAGACAGAGTATATAGAGTGCAAGTTCAGTGGGGTTACAAGCAACGAGGCAGGGTCGGTCACTTTGGATAGCAAAGTGGTTCAAAGATCGAACGTCTTTCGTTACCTTGGATCCATTCTCCAAAAGGATGGAGAACTGGATGGAGACGTGGATCATAGAAGAACGCGGGTTGGTTAAAGTGGAAAAGCACCACTGGGTTCCTTTGTGATTCTGGCATTCCCCAAAGATTGAAGGGAAAGTTCTACCGTATGGCAATTAGGCCTCCTTTGTTATACGACACCGAATGTTGGGCAGTAATACAATACCACGTACAAAAGATGAACGTGGCGGACATGCGTATGTTGCAGTGGATGTGTGGCCACACAAGGAAGGACCGATTAAAAAATGAAGTGATTCGGGAAAAAGTTGGAGTTGCATCCATTGAAGAAAAGATGAGGGAGAATCGGTTAAGATGGTTTGGTCATGTGAAAAGGACATCAGGTGATGCACCGGTGAGAAAAATTGAAGAGTGGAGGAGTAATCAAATTGTAAGGGGTAGGGGAAGACCTAAGATGACTTCGATGAAGGTAATTGAAAGTGATATGAGGCTACTTGGGATTGAGAAGAGCATGGCGTTGGATAGAAGTGGGTGGAGGGGCAGTATTCATGTGGAGGAAGAGGTGTGATATTTGTTTTTCTCAATTGTGTTGGTATTAAAACCTTTTCATGAAAACCTCTTTTATAACTTTTTGGTGTAAACCTTGTTTTCAAAATATTTTTTAAAAATTCTTAAAACTTAAATCCTTTTAAAAACTTTTTATCACTCTTGTCGATGCCATCTCCTTTGGCAACGGTTTCAGTTGACGATTCATGTTAGCCGACCTCAAATCACTTTGGGAATAAGGCTTAGTTGTTGTTTGTTTGTTGTTGATTTGTTTAATTGAATTTGTGGTTCTATTTTTGAATTTCTTAATCTGATTATGTGATGAAGGTGCTAAATTTAGTTGTGAATTTGTGGTAAAGTTGTTGTTTTATTTTTATTTCCTAACCTCCAATAGCAGGTTCGCATACATAGACCAGTCGCAAGTAGCCACCGAGCCCGGGCCCGCACTTTCCATCCAAGTTGTTGGCTTTCCTTCCTCATGGTACAAGTAAGTGTTAATTTCAATAAGTTCAATCAATAAGTTGGAGAAGATGAATGTTCTATTCTCTTGTGCCTTTGCTTTACACGGCTAATCACAAAAATATATACAAAGAGATTAGGTTAACTTTGACCCTACACCTATTTAGGGACTAAAATCCTAAAAATATGCTACAATATATTTACAATGATATTTTCCTAATTAGACTAACTGCATTCCTTTTGATACTCCCCCTCAAGTTGGAGAATGGAGGTCTCGAATACCCAACTTGCGAAGTAGTAATAAAAACTGTGATTTACCGAGGGCCTTGGTGAATATGTCCGCCAATTGATTTCCAGTACGAATGTAGGATGTCACAATATTTCCATTCTGAAGCTCGTCCCGTATAAAGTGACAATCCATCTCAATATGTTTCGTTCGTTCATGAAAAATCGGATTTGCCGCAATATGTAAGGCGGCTTGACTGTCATAATATAACCTCATCGGACGGTAATACGGAACACCTAAACATAGTAAAAGCGACTTTAACCATTTTAACTCACATGTAGTAGTCTCCATGAAGCGATATTCCGCCTCTGCAGAGGAAAGAGATACAGTAGGTTGTTTCTTAGTCTTCCATGAGATTGGAGAAGAACCAAGAAGGACAAAGTGGCCTGTCAACGATCGTCGAGTCATTGGACAACTAGCCCAATCACTGTCACAAAAACCATATAGTTGCAAATTACTATCTCGCCGCAAAAGAATGCCTTGCCCCGGACATCCTTTAAGATACCGGAGAACACGGAGTGCAGCTTCCCAATGATCAACCTTCGGAGCACCCATGAATTGTGCTAGAATGTGCACGGAATAACATAATTCTGGACGAGTTAGTGTCAAATAAATAATTCGTCCAATGAGACGTCTATATTTTTCAGGTTCATAAAACAACTCCCCCTCACATCGTGCCAGTTGATGATTTTGTTCCATCGGAGTGGTCGCGGGCTTGGCGCCCAATAAGCCTGCTTCACTAATGATGTCAAGTGTATACTTTCGTTGATTAAGAAACAAACCATCATTACCTCGAGCCACTTCGAGACCAAGGAAATATTTTAGTGTGCCAAGATCCTTCATATGAAAACAAGTACTGAGATATGTCTTGAATTTTGTGATCTCATCATGAGAGGACCCAGTAATAATCAAATCATCGACATAGACAAGAACATGTAAAGACACGACCCCTTTCGTATAGCAAAACACGGAATAGTCTGCATATGACTGAACAAACCCAAAATGTTTTAAAGCAGTAGAGAGCTTAGCAAACCATTGGCGGGGGGCCTGACGGAGACCGTATAAAGATTTGCGGAGGCGGCATACCTTACTCGGAAAAGGGGAAGTAAACCCTGGGGGTAGCTTCATGTACACTTCCTCAACAAGGTCGCCGTGAAGAAAGGCATTATGAACGTCCATTTGATGAAGTTCCCAATTTCGAGCAACCGCAATTGCTAAAAACATTCGGACAGTCACCATTTTTGCCACGGGAGCAAAAGTCTCATTAAAGTCGATGCCTGCAAGCTGCCGATTACCAAAAACAACCAAACGACCTTTTAGACGTTCAACTGAGCCGTCATCCTTGAATTTTATTTTATAAACTCACTTACAACCAAGAGCTGTCTTTCCAGGAGGTAAGTCTTCCAAAGTCCATGTTCCATTTCGTTCTAAAGCATCGATCTCCGCTTTCATAGCCAGACGCCATTCGGGGAATTTATTAGCCTCCGCAAAAGAGTGAGGCTCATCACCTGCTGTTAGTGCAGCCAAAAAATGTTTGTGTTTCACGAAAAAAGCATCACAATTTACATAATAAGCAAGATTAAATGGCGCACCTGAGGACCGTTTTGGGGAGAGTGAATCAAGAGTAGTGACGGGGTCTTTAACATAGACAGTATTAGTGATGAAATCTTTGAGCCGTGAAGACGTTTTCCGAACTCGATGTCCCTTGCCAAGAACTTCAGAATGTTTATTATGCTCTTGTGATGTACTCGAAGATGTTGCATCCAAAGGAATAGATAGAGGGTCTTGGGCACTTGGTGAAGTTGGAACAAAGTTGTTGACAATTTCCTGTGGAGGTTGCTGAACAACGTGGTCATGTGTGGGAGTGGGAGATGGGGTTTGTTGAGTGGGTGGCTTTTGTGTGGGTGGCTTTTGTGTGGGTTGCCTTATGAGATTTTGTGGGGTTGGATTAATGGGTGGCAAATCACCATTTAATGCTATTGTACTCCCCCTAGCTTCCATACTTACATCTTCATCAATAAAATGATTTGGTTGATGCACAAGGTTAGGAATATGCTCATCAGATGGTACTTCAATGTTGTTAATAAAAGGAAATTTATTTTCAACAAATAGCACATCTCGAGAAACAAAATATTTTTTCGTTTCGAGGTCATATAATCGCCACCCTTTTTGGCCAAAAGGATAACCAACAAAAATACATTTCCGGGAGTGTGGTCCAAACTTGTCTTTTACTCGAGGTCGATAATGTGCATAGCACAAACACCCAAAAACACGTATGAGAGAATAATTCGGAGCTTTGCCAAATAATATATCATATGGAGATTTATTTTGTAAAATGGGAGTAGGAGTGCGATTAATTAAATAAGCGGCCGTGGTAGCACACTCACCCCAAAAATTAATGGGTAGGTTAGCTTGAAAACGCAAAGCTCTGGCTACATTCAAGAGATGTTGGTGTTTTCGTTCGACCCTTCCATTTTGTTGTGGAGTGTCAAGACAAGAAGTTTGATGCAAAATTCCATGATCAGCATAAAATCTCCTTAAACAGGTAAATTCATGACCGTTATCACTTCGTAAAATTTTGACCCGTTTAGTAAATTGTGTTTGCACTATAGAACAAATTTTTTTAATGATTTGTCCAACTTCACTTTTTGCCGTCATCAAATAAACCCACACGGCTCGTGAAAAATCATCAACAATTGTGAGAAAATAATATGCACCACAACTAGAAGCTACCTTGTAAGCACCCCAAATATCACAATGAATGAGAGCAAATAAATCATCAGATTTAGTATCACTTAAAGGAAAAACACTTCGAGTTTGATGAGATCGTAAACAAACTTCACAATCACAAAAATTATTTGCTGAACTATGAGTTTTATTGTCACTATGGGCAAAAAAAGGTAGAAGAGACACAACTTTCCGTGATGGGTGTCCAAGTCGTTGATGCCATAATTCATGCTTCCCTAACACTGTTGTCTGATGAGCTTGAATATGTCGCCCCGTTTTGAACCAATACACCCCGTCACTTTGTTCACCCGCTCCAATCAGGGTCCTCGAATTGTGGTCCTGTATTACACAAAGCTTATTAGTAAATGTGACACTATATAAAGAACTTGTAAGTAATTGTGAGACAGATATCAAGTTGCAATTTAAGTCTGGAACATATAAAACATCAGTTATCGTTAATTTGTCACTCAGCATGACACTTCCTTCTTTGGTTGCCATGACTTGTTTACCATTGGGTAAACCAACTGGTGAAGCACTGGCATCTTTCAAGAATGAGAATAAGCTTCTGTTGCCGCTCATATGATTTGAGCAACCAGTGTCAATGATCCACCTAGTGGAAAGACTCTTACCATCAAGCTTAGCAGTAGAGGAAGCAACATTGGCAGAGTTAAGCAAGGACATTAGTTGCTGCCACTGCTCAGTCGAAACCGAAGGAAGACCAAGACGATCTCCATCAACATATTGATGTGGATTGGTGTTGGTACTAGTCCCGTGGCTAGCAGCATTTGCCACGGTGGTACCACGACCACGAGTACCACTACTTCTGCCACCACGACCTCCACGTCCTCGTCCACGAGCTGCTGCTCGGTTCTCGGCATACCACCAGTCCGGGTAACCTAATAATTCAAAGCAAGTATCTTGTTCATGGCCTACTTTACCGCAATGGGTGCAAGTAGTATTAGGACGAGGCCGATCAGAGCCTTTGCCAGCCATACCACCACGTCCACGAGCCACACCTTGTAAGGCAAAGCCAACCACCTCTCCCTTCCTGTCAGAGGCATGAGTAACAAGGTGATTCCGCTCTTGGGTTTGGGCTTTAGAAAAAACCACATTTAAAGATGGTAAAGGGTCCTGCATCAACATATTAGATTGCACATTACCAAAGATGGTTGTGTTAAGACCAATGAGAAATTTATGCACTTGCTCGTCTTCACGTTCTTTAGCCAAGGCAACCTTTGATCCGCAAGAAGAAGGGCAGGAACAAGGCGGTGTCAAATAAGAAGAAAGCTCCTGCCATAGTTGTCGTAGCTTCCCGTAATAGGTGACCACTGAGTCACCACCTTGTTCACAGGTAGCAATCTGTTGTTTGAGTTCATTAATCCGGGGTCCGTTTCCAACCGAGAAACGTTGTCGAATATCATCCCACATGTCCCTTACATTGTCGGTAAGAGGGACAGAGGAACGAATGGATTCGTCGAGTGTGTTATGGATCCAAGCACCAAGCATGTAATTCACCTGCACCCATTTAGTCTGTTTGTCGGATTCTGTTGCTGTTGGTGGATTGATTGTGCCATCAAAGAACCCGATTTTGTTGTGTGCTTTGAAAGCGTTACGCAGCGAGCGAGCCCACTCTTCATAATTGTCTCCACGCAACACCACAGGAGAGATAACAATGCTTGTGTTTGCTGCAGGATGGAGATAAAATGGTGAGGAAGCATCAATGCCTTTGGTCGATCTGTCATCCCCCATTGGTAGAAGAGGTAAAAAAAATTGTGTGATGGATGAGAATGATGGTGTATACTAATGAGGAGAGAAAAAAAAATTGTTAATTTAAGTCTTCAATAGTATAACCTGCTGTGATACCATGTTAATTTCAATAAGTTCAATCAATAAGTTGGAGAAGATGAATGTTCTATTCTCTTGTGCCTTTGCTTTACACGGCTAATCACAAAAATATGTACAAAGAGATTAGGTTAACTTTGACCCTACACCTATTTTGGGACTAAACTCCTAAAAATATGCTACAATATATTTACAATGATATTTTCCTAATTAGACTAACTGCATTCCCTTTGATAGTAAGCAACTAAAATTTTCACCGCTCAAACTGGGATCTTGATTTCAGTTTTCATGCTGGAATGCCAATGCTACTTGATTCTCTTAAAATTTGGGTGCGGGAATTTCTCATCGTCACTGCTTATGTAGTTTACTTATCGAATTGGTTCAATTTTGAGGTTTTTGTAACACCCAGACTTGTGCTGTGACAATGGGAATGGGAAGGACACCTAAATAATTTGCTAGACTTGTGTTGTGAATCTACAAGATAATGTGTTACAATCGAAACGTAAGAAAGTAATATGATAAATCCCTCAAATCGCAGTTTGGAAGAATGCCTTGAAGTCTAAGTTCCAAGATGACACAAATCATAGTATGTATGTATCACATTTAACAATTCTCTCAAGTGCAAGCTAAAATCTTTAATCAATAAAATCTAAATTTATTTATCAGCTATTTAAAGCTTAATAACAAGTTTAAACGCCTAAAGAATCAGAAATTTAAGCTTAGAAAAACACTAGACTCACATGCCTAAATGAGTTATAATTCAACCACAACTTATAACCAGTTTAGGATAAGCATCTGCACGCCTCAGTACAGGAAGTTAAGTGTCCTAATTCTTAATTTTGAGCCATTGAGCTTATAATCTCTTATAACGACACCTACTACAGAAGAAAATACATAATGAGCATTAACAAAAATATCTCCCCACTAGGCAACCACTACAAGTTGATCCGAGTCAAAGTCGTCAGCATGATTTTTACCTTAGCTAAAACTAAAAGGCAGCCAGAAAATACAAGATGTGAAACACCAGACTGCTCTTCCAAATAAATCATTGTGCGTTAATATAAAATTGAGTTCCACCAAGACAGGCAACCCTATGAAACTTGTACAGAATGAAGGTGTGAAGAGGAAACAAAGATACAAAAACCCTACACTTCACCTGCTGCTTGATCAGATTGGTTCGTCACATTCATACCTGGAACAACAGTAGCCTCATCTTTCAACCCTACCTCATCATCATGTAGAGCTACAGAGTTGCTATTAGCCATTTGTGTTTCTGCTACTACAGTTGCTGCTACATCCTTCTGTTCATTATTCACCGGGTCAGGAAGCTTATCTAATTCAGATGGACGACTCTCACGCTTGGCAGACAACTCATACCCGTCGAAATTGCATCTTCGACTACGAATATGACTTGTGAATTAACTCTTAATTTTGAGCCATTAGGTTTCTAATCTCTTATAATCCACTCTTATACTTGTATCAACATGTGAATTAGCTTTGTTTTATTTTGCTTAATTTTTTGTGTGGATTTTGATTTTTTTTAGTCACAATGATTACGTGGGAAAATATTTCGAATGGACTTGATCTTCTTTATGAATGTCGAAAGAGCTTATAATGTCATTTCTTACTAAGATAAACCGCAACTGAGGACAACTGTTGAGATGCTTCGCACTATAATATGAGATTGCTAGACTCATTGGAAAGTATGTGATTCTTGTCATCTTATTATCTGTATCAATGTTATGGTAATGTTTTTTGCCTAGACTAGTTGAAAAGTATAGTGATAATGATCCTCATGAACAGGACCTTCTTGATGGTAGAGGGGCTGAAGCAGTGAGAAGGTTGTGTGGCTTGATTTCTTACACAATCTTGTTGTTTTGAATTGCCTAGAGTCACGAGCCTCTTTTCGATCTTAATTTCTCTATATGTTGGTGCTTGCTTACATTATAATGTCATTTTTAGGCACTTTGTTTCTTGTAATTTCAATGCACTATTATTCTTATTATTGCTTTTGTTACAAACACATGGTAATTATTCACCATATTAGTTGGAATATTGGTTTTCTTTATTTTATTTATTTTTATTATTTGAGATCATGGGTATTTGCAGCGGGCATCTCAACGCGCGCTGCAAAAGATATCTTTATTTGCATCGGTTTTACCTTTATCTCGTTGCAAATACTGTAGTATTTGTAGCGGTCCTAGCCCGCTTCAGATAGTTTTGAGCATTTGCAGCTATGGTTGTTGCATCGATAAAAAACCGCTGCAATATGTCACTTTGGCGCGATGCAATTGCAATTTTTTCCATTAGTGGTAGGAGTCGTATGTATGGGCAGAGGAACATTGGCAGTACATGGCGGAGGAGGAACAGACGCACTTCCACTGGAAGTATTGCGAGAACGACGCCGGAGCAGCAGCTCCTGGGCCAACATGTTGGCGGCGGTAGATCTTGTCGTCCTGGTGGTCCCTACATAAAAACTGCAAAGTTAAAACACATGAACTTTGCGCCACATACACACAGCAGGTTAAGAAGAACTTACCACTCGACATATGTGAATCTACAACACGCTCGGGTTTGTTGACCTCTTTCGATGGACTAGGTGAGGCTGATGGCAGTACTAAGATCTGGACGTCGTCTTCATTGTCCTCTTCCACACTAATGGGGTACGTCCTGTCAGCTTCCGGTAATTGCAAGAAAATCTCAGTAACACCCTGAGATTCTGGACGAGGGACAAACAGTTTCAATTCAAAATTTGTAAAGACACAAAAGTGAGAACGTCAACAAGACAACAAATAAGAAGGCGACACGAATGAGCGACAGATACCTTTCACAACCCATTCAGACTTAAACATTTTTCCTTCTTCTCCCAAACTCTTCCTTTCCAAAAAGAAAAACCTTTCCATCCACCCCCTATCATTATCATCTATTTTTGTAACGAGGGCAGTCCGACCTTTCCTCAACTTCAGGTTTATTCTCCCTTTTCCTACGGTCTTGACAGAGTAAGAGAAAGTTAAATCCTCTACTAAAAATTCCACTCGTGTTTTCATCGAGAGGATTTCCATCGATCTCAAGATTCGCCAAACTTGAGGCATCAATTGACAAACCGCCACGGGAACCGCTTCTAGAAAAGAGCGCACCAAAGAAGAGAAAGGAAACTTGTAACCTAGGGTAAACGGATACTCGTAAAGAGTGAACCATCCTCTACAGAAGTAATCGGGTCGCTACTCCGGCGTCGGTAAACGCCTGTTCCACTACAAGAAAAATTGATTTGGGCGACCAAAAAAATCGTTGCACAAACCCTATATTTCGTCGCACAAATGAATGGGCGACAAACCATATTTCGTCGCGAAGGCGTTGCACAAAGGGTTTTGTGCGACGAAAATAGTTCCCGTCGCCCCAGTTGTTTGTACTACGAAGATACTACCTCTTAGCACAACGAAATTTTCGTCGCCCAAACATATAAAGGGCAACTAAAATCGTTTCGTCGCCCAAATATCTAATGGTGGTGCATCCAAATCTTCCATCGCCCAAAACTTGTTTGTGCAACAAAGGTTCTACAATTTGTCGCACAAAAGGTTTCTACAAAAGCATGCTGATACATTTTCGGCGTAGATAATTTGGTTGCCCAAAAGTCCATTAGGCTTCTAATACTATTTGTGTTGCCCAGATAATTGTTGACTTTAGTCAAATACTTCACCGAAAGAGAGTAATATTTATAATGAACACTAAACTATATAAGATGATAACATAGAAGAGAACTTATATAATAAAGATCAAAGGTATTTGACAATCTAAGTTATACTATGCTAATATAAAAATCCGTAGTCTAATTGTTAAATCTGTTACTCAACATCACAAAGAAATCAAATCACACACTAAAGTATCTTAATTCACAATCAACATTAAAAAAACATCACTAAAGTGTCTAAAACCATTGTTCGTAACAATCTCCATCATTAAGACCAGATATAGACCTTGAAGCTAACCCTCCCACCAGTCTTTCTCCCGTTGCTAGCTTTGGGCTAGAATCCCTGGTTGGTGCTGCTATCCCATAATCCGTTTCCATTAGCCCGATTTCCTGTTTGAGTTTAAAAAAATAAACATAAGAAATATGGAACAACAAAGTATTCATTACAAACTAAAAAGTCATCTCAAATGTCTAAAATCACTGTCACTCAATTAGAGAAAGGAACATTAGGGGCGAGGCGAGTTGCTCCCTATGTAACGCTACCTTCGAAGACACGAACCATATCCTTAGGGGTTGTGATATTGCTAAGGAAACCTGGACGACTTTAAACCACCACCCAAATGATGACATTAGAACTTGGATTAGGTCTAACCTTACTAAAAGGGTAGGTACGGACGACCTTTGGTTTCTTACCTTCTCCTCTGTGTGCTATGAACTATGGGAAGACCAGATGTAAGCGTACCATCGAGGAAAAACTACCATAAGTATTACCCTCAGCAACATTTTTCTACACCAGCGTCACAAACCGCCAGATTTCTGTCCATACTCCACTAGCACATCTTTTAACTTGCAAGATGGCCTTTCCAAGCCCCATCTGCTCCAGACTATAGTAAGTCTCTTGTCAATTTTCTCAATATCATTTGCACAATCGACCTGAATCTTTAAGATAGAGAGACAGTAAAAAGGAAGGACAGACACAAGCACATTCATAAAATCCCACGACAATCGCCAACTCAAAAAAAATACTCTGATGATGGAACAAGTTGGACACCCGCAAAAATAAGTGGCCAAATCACTCAATCTAACACCCCCAGCAGCAACACCCAGAGCTGCACTTGGAGAGGTTGATCAGATCCTCAGGCCTCAATGATTAGATCAATTCAACAATGTGCAAGATCTTTAGAAGCTGCTTAAATCTACCAAAGTCAGCAAGAACAACATAGCATCGTCTGCATACTGCAAACAGAAGGCATAAATCCTTGTTCTCTCTACACCTGGAAGGCTTGAATCCACCAATAGCTCCCACTTGGACACCCTTTTACAATTTCCTACAAAGGCCACCAACCACTAAGATAAAGAAATAGGTAATAGAGCACATTCCTTCTGTATCCCGTCGAGGGAAACTTCACAATTAAACCCAAGCACCTCATAACCCGACCAAATAAAGCAAAAGTCCAGTACTTACAGGTAAATCATACCTTGACAGTATCCTTTACTCATTCACTAGTGTTTTTTAGTGACTCAGACTTGTTCTAAGAAAAATCTATTGATAGGAACTAATTTTTACTGATAAAAAAGCTGACTTTAATACTCATACCAGAACTAATGAATAGCAAAAGTCCAGTACTTACAGGTAAATCATACCTTGACAGTAACCTCTCAACCTCCTTCGTATTCTTTTGTCTCCGTTCCACAAAACTGGACCATTCTTAACACCGATGCCTCATTCTCGAGGATAACAAGTCACGTGGGTCTGGGTGGGGTTGCTAGGGACTCATTGGGGAATTGGTTGTGCGGATTTCGGAAACAGGAAATTGGCGGCAACACTATGTATCGAAGAAACAGGATATTGGGTTTCGAATGTAAGAAACAACTGATGTGCTGCTGGCAGTCTGTACTTTCTGTTGTATATTATGTGTAGTGTGTTGTTCACAGAGTGTTGTTTGCAGTGGGTTGACGTCATTGACGTGAGATCGGCTAGGGCACCACATAGATGCAGGGGCATACGATGCAGGGTCAGACGATGCGGGGGCAGGTACTGCAGGGGCATACGATGCAGGGTCAGACGATGCATGGGCAGACGATGCAGGGGCATACGATGCAGGGGCAGCTACTGATGCAGATGGACTACATTATAGTCGGACATAGGGGGGAGACGCTATGGGGCACACATACGATGAAGACGCTACCAAAAAAAACACGGGCACAAAAGAGAGTACTTTCAGGAAAAAGGTGCAACCAATTTGAACAAGTATATAGAAGACACATTCAATGAAAACAAAAAAATACCTCATTTTTTCAAACATCATCAGCATCTCTTCTCGTAGCTTGTTTTCGCGTTGGATACCCTCAACGTTCACTCTAGAAACAGACGCTCTAAGCTCATCGTTTGAAGCTCTAAGCTCTTCATTTGATATCTTAAGGTCATCATTAGATGCCTTAAGCATGTTAATTTGACTAACCAGTGAAACCTCTCGTTCGGCACCAGCATCCTTCAACTGTTGAATTTCTTTAGAGAGCTGCAGTCTTACTTCATTGTTATCTCCTTCAATTCTGTTCTTCTTTGGTGGTCGTGCTCCGAAACCAAGTCCTCTTACATACCCGGACGTGGGTTTCAAAACCTCAAGGTAGGCAGCTTTTACAGTTAGTGTATCCACACCATGCTTCTCTATTTCAGATGTATGGAGCTTTTTTAGTTCTTCGTAATTCTTCTCAGCTTCGGGTTCCCAACCAGTGGTTTTATGCCTAATATATAAAAGCATACACAACATTAGGACCATAAAGTAATTTATAAACTAGTCACTAAATCTAGTTGCACTTTGGAAATTACTTTTTTGTCTTCTCGTATAATTTGATGTATAAGGGATCTTGTTGGTCTTCATGAGTTTCTGGTGATCCTTCAACATCTTGAGACGGTTGAATTGGTGTCTCATTAATCTTGCATGAAAAACAACGTTATTGCAAGTTCAAATGTCAAAAGGGAAGAACGCAAAGAAAAATATAGGCACTGATTAAGAATAAGAAAAACAAAACCACAATGGAAAGTAAGCAAAACCACAATGGAAAGTAAACAAAACCGGAATGGAAAGTAAGCAAAACCACGATGTAAAAGGTTTTTGAGTAAATAATACTTCCCTCCATGTTTCTTTTTACCCATACACTGTAGAACCCCACTGCTCCTCCGCTCCTCTTTTCGTCTGCCAAAACTGACCTATAACAACTCCCCTGCTTCGTTTCTCCATCTAAATAGTCCGCTCAAGCCATCAATAATCTAGGAGTGTAGGAGATGGGGTGGTAGAATGAAATTTTTTGGGGGACATACTGTAAGATTGTGATGATGAAAACTATATTAGGAGTTTTACCAGACTAAAAACTGCATTTGTTGATCGTGAAGTTGTATTAGGAGTTTTACCACCTTCTCCCTTTTATTTTATGTTCTATTTTTCTCTAAAAAACTCCCTACTGGGTCGAGTAATGTAGCTGCACACCGGGTGTTGCTTGAAGTTGTTGTCCTACCCAGGCCCGGAAAGGAATCAAATGAGGTTAAGGAATGGATTTGTTAAATATTTTATCACTTTCATGGATTTGTTTCCAGTGGGTGGAGAGATGGAGCCAAGTGACAATAGTGGAGGTGAGTAGTAGAGTAATAATGTCGGTCTTATTTGTTACTCCAAGGTAATGGAATCTGTTACTGCTGGAGAAGGAGAGGTAACATATCACCGGATTGTGTTAAGGCTTATTAACGGAATGGAATAAAAAGTTTGTGAACCAACCAATTAGAAATGGAAATAAGTAATCCATTCCGTTTCTCTTATGTCAGAATCAACTTACCAAACATGCACTAAGTATGTACTACTCAAGCCTCTTAGCATACCCTACGCTTTTCATCCAAAAACTATCCAACAAAGATATGTGCCATAAGTGTATTGCACACCCACTTTTGACAAGAATACATCACTTCTGGTCTAAACTGGAAATGTCAATTCAGCATACCTTTGCTAGATTATCAACCATCAAGATAGATATAACCAGAAACCAAAACTCATGCAAAACAACATTTAAGTTAGTGAAAATTACGTACCAAGTCGTAGAAAATTCTGGCCGTTGATCGTGAACCATTTGCTGTCGTTCCAGTTTGGGCGAGCCTATTGGATGCGTTGACTTGGCTAATATACTACATTACATTATAAAGTTTTGTAAGTGTTAAAATCTTATAGCATTATACTCATAATAAGCAGACAAAAAATACTCAAAAGTGCATATACCTTCTGTTTTAAACTACCCCAATGTTCAGCTACCAGCCATGCCCATTGGTCTTTATCAATAGTGTCCGGCCTACTGTTTAGTGCTTGTGCTATTGATTTGTCTTTAAAGTGATATTCTTTGAGCCTAGATCGCCAATGCTTGTACAGACTACCACATTGCGCACTTAATGCTTCAGTGAAATTAACACTGCCAACTTTTTCAGGTAAATCGTATTTTGCCTGCCAAACAATGCAACACATAAGAATCGTTTTTTAGCATGTACATAAACTGCCATATAAGATAGAATAAGATCCCCTCGAAATTGAACTGTAGTCTGTGAGTGAGATGTGACTGAAAGCAGAATATGAAAAATCATAATACGATATAGTAAACTTCAGCAAACTAGATATAGGAGAATCAGATATAGGAACCAAAAGCTCGAAAAATCTAGTGAATTCATAGATTAATAGCTAGCCTCAAGAACAAAAGGAACTCGAAAAATCAGGTGAATTAAGAGAAAAATAGCCTCCAGCAGAAACTACCAGATGAATCAAGTTATAAAAACAAGTCATCTTTGTTGTACTTTAGTCCAGAAAATAAAAATGATGCGGCAAACTAAACAAGACTTTTATCGAATGCGTAACGTGCATATGATATAACTTTATTTTCAAAGTGATATTAGAGAAATCGAAATTGACGATCAAGCTTCATTGAAGAATCGAAAGATCATACCAAATATAGAAGAAATCATAGGCTTGATGACGCCCAATACTTACCATAATCTTGGTATATAATCTTTGTTGCGAATCTGAATCCATTTGTGGCCAATTCCTAAAATGAAAAATACTTAATGAGACAAAGAGCATATGTGAAAATTTAACGACAAGTAAAGTAATTAACAACAGAGTAAATATAAACGTACACTACATTAAGGGGACAAAACTCCTTCACCCAATTGCTACAATCGCATATAAACTCTTTTGCATTTGCACCAACCACACGTCCAAGCTCGTCCATGAATTCAATCTTAATTTTTTCTTCAGGATTTCTGTACTTGGAAGCATATTTCAAACCCCTAGTTGGACCACGCCTTTTTCGATCAGGATATTTGAGTCGAAGCTCAGCTTGATCAAGCCTTCGTTTCTCTCGGTAAGTTAGCTTACGAGGCGATGTTGGAGCCTCGCTTCCTTGTTGAATTGGTTGTGATGATGCTTAGGTAGTTGTTATTGGGCTGCATGGTTTATTTACATCGATCAAAACAGCAATGGTGACTTTAAAACAACACCATAATATGATCACTTACTGCCCATATGTTAAGTAATAATAAATGGTGACTAAAGCATTCATAGCAATAAAACAACTATTATACCTTCTAATGTGCAATCAACTTTTTATACCTTCTAATGGGCGATGACTGGAATGCTCCACTGCGCAACTTCAAATCCATGTACCTTGCTGCTGTTATAATTGATTCTCCAACAGCTATTGAACGCCTTCACAACCGTATTTCAATGCTCGAAGTAGTGAACCATCTTCCTGTTCCTGTTCAGCAGTTAGGAACTGAAGCTTATTCCTTTGGAGTACCGAAACAGGTGATAGTTTACTGCATCTTAACTTTAACAAACTGCATTTGTTTCTACTGTTTGTGACAAATTTTTACTTTTGATTAGAACAGATTTTTGCTAATCCTGTAGTGTTTTCTCTTATGCAATTTACTGATTTGTACAACTTTAGCTGATTTAAGATATTTTTTTTGACTGAATATTTCTTTTACTGAAGTAAATTGGGCCTCAGAAAAGTTATACTACTTTCTTAAGATATCATTTCTAACTAAAGGAATCTCGTCCTCATTAGTCTCCTCAGGCAAATTTCCAAAATTTACGACCCTCGAGGGCACACCATCCCATAATGCTTCATTTTGTTCGGCATCTTCATCGTTTGGGAAATCAAAAAAGTTGCGAGGATTGGCCTTAATAACAAATCTCCATTGTCTTTCATTGTGATAGGGTACATAGAAAACTTGCTCAACTTGAGATACTAATGCAAAAGGTTCATTTGTTTTAAGTCTTCGAGTAACATTGAAAAGTATTGCCCCAAGCTTGTCCTTTTTAATGCCTCTTCCCTCATCATATACATCAAACCAATCACACCGATATAACACCACCTTAGGAATCGTTCGATTTTTCAAGGCATCAAACTCTAATACCACAACCTCTTTTAATAACCCAAAAAAATCTTTCTCTCCACTTTCCTCATCTCCTTTCACAATAACGCCACTATTTTGAGTATTTCGATTTCTTTGACGTTTTTTAGTATGAAACCGAAAACCATTACTAATATACCCGTCATAAGTGACAACTCTTTTCATTGGACCTCGAGCTAGACACAACAACTCTTCCGTTACTCTAGTATCCCCATCATTCCAAAGCTTTACAATCTATTGTGCAAAAACATAAAGAAAGACTTATTATTTGTTGGATTTATTATTTAAATAAAATAATAATAATTCTTTCACTTACTTTGTTCTCAAACCACTTGCAAAAGCCAACCTTTTCACGGTCTATCTCTCTTTCATACTCACTAGAGAATACGAAGGATCTAATTAGTAACTAAAACAATAGAGTATGTATGAATATATATATATATATATATATATATATATATATATATATATATATATATATATATATATATATATATATGTTTTTATCATATGTATATTTGAGGTTTGAAAGACGTACTCAAAGAAAGATTTTGCTTCATCATAATTTTTCAGAACATAGATTCGAGCTACTGTCCATTCATCAACAGTTAATTGCTTTAGATTTATCTTCCCCAACGGCTTGCCAATTACATGGAAAACTGACAAACTATGAAGTTCTGGATGGTCTTTGTCTTCATTTCGATCTAAACGATTAAATTGTGTCTCAATCTTAGATAAATATCGCGAGCAAAATGCAAGACATACGGCTTCAATATACCCATTTGCAATTGACGCTTCAGGATGAGCTTTATTACGCACATATGATCCAAATGTTCGCATTGCCCTAAGATATGAAAAGTTATTATACTTGAAATTAGAATATAGTATAGATAATTAGTTTAGAGTTCATGTTACCTTTCGAAACGGTTATCCAACGATAATGCACTGGCCCAGCCAACTTTGCTTCAGTAGCTAGGTGTATCGGAAGATGTATCATCACATCAAAAAACCCCGGGATGAAAATACGCTCTAGTTTGCATAATGTGATAGCTATATTTGCTTCCATTTTCTCTAGATCAGCTACATTCAAAGTCTTAGAGCATAACTATTTGAAAAACAAACTAAGCTCTCTTAAAGGCTCTAAGACCCTTTCGTCTAATACACCTTGAAAAGTCGGTGTTAGCAAATCTTGCATGAAAACATGAAAATCGTGAGACTTCATTCCCAAAATCTTCCCATCTTGCATAGAAGCACACCGTGAAATATTAGAGGAGTATCCATCAGGAAAAGCCAACTTTGATATAAAGGTGACTATGTTCCTCCTTTCATTTAATGTTAAGTTGTAAGGTGCTTTTGGAATATGATATTTATCCCCCACTAACTTCGGTCTCAAATCATCATGCATCTTCATTGCTTCCAAGTCCCATCGAGCATTTAAGGTGTCCTTGTTCTTTCCAGGTAAGTCAAGCAATGTGCCTAATATGCTTTCGCACACATTTTTCTACACATGCATTACATCCAAGTTGTGCCTTATTAAAAGATGTTTCTAATAAGGCAATTGGAAGAAAACACTTCTCTTTTTCCATTGATGAACCATATATCGGTCTCCTTTCTTACGTTTTCCTGTGTTCCCTTTTCCAAATTCCACATTTGGGTATCCACTTAGTTGCTCCAAAATATCATACCCCGAAAGTGGAATAGGAGGAGGACCCCTTTCCACCTTTCTACCAAACGAAGTCCTATTTAATCTCCATTTGTGATCAGGTTGTAAAAACCTTCGATGACCCATGTAGCACCATTTGTGACCATGACGCAATTTTTCAGATTGTGTGTCTTTATGACAATTAGGACATGCAAGGAACCCTTTAGTGCTCCACCCAGACAAATTGGCATATGCAGGGAAGTCATTGATTGTCCACAATAAAGCTGCCCGCATATTAAAAGTCTCCTTGGCATGGGAATCAAATGGCATTACCCCGATCTCCCATAGTTCCCTAAGTTCATCTATCAAGGGTTGCAAAAATACATCAATATCATTACCGGGAGATTTAGGTCCGGGAATTAATAAAGATAACATCATGTTGTCACTCTTCATGCACATCCAAGGTGGTAAATTATAAGGGACCAACATTACTGGCCATATGCTGTATCGACTACTCATGTTACCCCCCGGATTAAACCCATCACTAGCTAAACCTAATCGGACATTACGTGCATCGAGAGCAAAGCCAGCATCAAAATCATCCATAGTTTTCCATGCTTGTGAATCTCGTGGATGTTTCATAATCCCAACATCATTTGCGGAGACTTTCTTCTGATGCCATTGCATATGACATGCTAATTTTGAAGACATAAACATCCTTTGGAGCCTAGGAATTAATGGAAAATGACGCAAGATTAATTGAGGTATACGTGTTTTCTTCTTTCCATCTCCATCATCATCAGCTGAAGAATCATCACCTTGATTAACTTTTTCCTTCCATCTAGGGGTCAAACATTTAGGACATTTAACTTCATTTGCATACTCTTTTCGAAATAAAACACAATGGTTGATACACGCATCAATCTTAATATAGTCCAATCCCAACGCCTTTCTATATTTTTTTGCTTCATAGGAACTAGAAGGAAAAATTTTGTCATAATTAAATGCCCTATGTAATGTGTTCAATAACATCGAAAAAGACTTGTCGCTCCACTTATCTCTTAATGTGCAACAAACTGACAAGAAACTCTAATCTCCACTTATCTCTTAATGCGCAACAAACATCGATAACTTTAATGTGCAACAAACTGACAAGAAACTCTAATCTCTTGAATGTCTTACACCCTTGATACAACTCTGCCTCTATATCTTCCATCAATTTTAGGAATTTCATAGGAGTCTCATCATTGACCTTATTTGATCCAAACTCGCTGGATATCTCATTACCACCGGCTAATGGATTAGTGTTGGAATTCCATAGATTAGTCGCGTCAAAAACTAATGGAGTTAAGTCATCAAAGGGCATATCATCATCATCATCATCACTATTTGAAACCTGGGCTGTATATCCTTCTTCGTCAACAATATCATTTATCTCCTCACATTCTCCGTGAATAACCCATGGATTATAACTACGATCTATGCCATATACTAGTAAGTGATATTGCATACTTTTATGATCTTGGGACAAAACCAATCTACAATTCAAACAAGGACATTTCAACGGTGTATCATCCGTCTTTTCCCTAAACGCAAACTCTAGAAACTCATTAACACCAGTGATATACTCCAATTTTTGTCTATCCTTCAACCCATTGTGAGCCATCCAACTTCGATCTCTATTCATACTTAATATCGAAATAAATAAAAATAATTAACAAATGGGATATTTAAAAAAAAATAGTTTGCAAGGAACTATTAGTACAATATAACACTGAAGGTGGTATAATCAAAGAAAAAGTATGAAAAAAGAGTGCATACTTTTTCATAAATAGAATGAGAAGGTAGTCTAATCAAAGAACTATGTTACATAAAATCAATCCCTATACACATGCTTCAAAAACAGTTAAAGGCTCGACAAGTAGACACATAATATAATAAAAAGAACACTTAGATAACATGATTATCATGAAGCTTACAGTTTATTAGTTGTAATGATCAAATTAACAATAGAAAATATAGTAAGCATGTCTTTCTCTACATTGGCACTCTCCCTTAAGATTTTTTTAATATAGATTATAGAACTAAGAGGAATGTTAAGGAAGATGTAGTTAAGCTTAAAAGTTATAAGTACGAAGATCATGAATAAATTATTAAGAGCTTTAGATATCTCTCGTGTTCACATTGACCTAAGCATAAAACAAAGAAAAAAACAATCGATAATAAGCAACGGGATTTGATAGATAAAAACTCATGAAATTACCTGTGAAAAATAACACTTTTCTCCGCCTTCTAGCTAGTCCGTATATGAAATTCTATATAGACCTACAACCATTGAAAAACAAGTTATTATAGAAGTATATTAGTTGGTTTTGTGCACTTAACTATGGACCATCTTTAGTTATACTATCCTGAAAATTTCTGCTATGTGTTGGTTTTTCACTAGTCACACTTGTGGTTCAGGCGGGCGGGTTTGACAGCCTATTACTCAATAGCTTATATGAAGACGAGAATGCAAGGATACAACTACATATGCAGAATGCAGGGTATGGTCCATATGGGATGGGAGCAGGGGCAACGCAAGTACACAACCCATATGAACAACACCACAACCCATTTTTAATGTCGAACAACTTTCCTAAATTTATTTGAAGTGCAAGAGTATGAAGAAAGGGATGAATCCCCTCCAAAAAGTGAAGAACCTGAAAACGAACAAAATCAAGAAGAAGAAGAGGAAGAGAAACCGGAAGAGCCAGAGGAACAGCCAGAGCCAGAACCAGAGCCTCAACCTGAACCCCCTCCATTGATATCCACAAATGATGATCTTCTTGTATGACCATATCATAAATTCATTTTGTTTCTGATACATCTCACACTCCCATAATCCCGACTTCCTCTCTTTGTCTATCTTTTTGCACAGGATCTGCGGGATCTAAATACACAAGCGGCAGAACTGGAAGAAAGCAATGCCTTAGCTCTTGCCATCATTCCACCTGGTAATTTCAAACACCCTTTTCTTGTATTTCTGTCCAAGCCTTTTTTTTCTTATTTGTTGATAACAGCATATGATACTAATATTTACTGATTTTGGTTGAAATATAGGAGGTGAACATCGAAATTCAGCAAGTAATCCTTGACAAAATTCAGTGGTACGTCAGGATGGGAGCTAGCCCTAGTTACTACACCCAGCAACATCAACAATACCCCAGGTTACTCAATGTCTGTAACTGCATTCAGTCTTAACTTGAACTTGGTTTGACATGATTTACCTAGCTTATTCCATTCAGTGTTTTTCTCTAAGGGAAGTGTCTTAGTTCATGCTCGGGATCATGAATAAACAAACAATCACCAACATGGGTATTAAACCTTAATTCAATAAACTCACTCTATACCATCAATCAATCAACTAAACAATTAATCATCAAAAATGGGTACTGCATTCATTTGAATAAAAATCATTCTTTTCAATCAGAGATTCATAAAATCATAACAAACATTAGGGTCGATTGTCTCATAATCTGAGTCCAAAGACTACACCTTAAAAAAAATCGGAGCCAAAGTTTGAGGCTTTGAGATACATAAACATCAATAGTTAATTTCCACCCTTCCTTGTAATTCTAAAGTTAAGCTATTAATTGTTTCATTCTATTACTACTAATTCACAACTCCAATTCAATGGAAGTATTTCAGCAACACAATGTGATATGTGAAGAAGACAACCCCAATTCAGAGATTGGTGAGGAAAATAATAAACCAATGAAAATTCGATATAGATAATTGACAATAAACCAATTTACCAGATGAGAAGAATGCCAAAGGTGCAGATTTTGTCGCCGGCAGAGAAAACGGGATTGAGGAAGATACTCTGACGATAACAAGGGATCAGTTCACCAATCTAAAGGTCGCCGCCGGCAAGATATGCGGTTTCGGTTGCTGTTGCGGTTGCGGCAGAGATTACAATGACTCCGGCGAGAAGACGTAATGAGGGAGTTGAGGGAGAGTGGTGATCAGTTCCTCAATGTGGAGAGGTTGAGTCGTGGGAAGAACTGGAGAAGTGGGGGGTATTTGTTTTGGTGGGATTAATTTTCCGCCAAATTTTCGGAATAAGGGCAACGCTTTTGTATTTTCATAGCCCATTGTTGTTTGACTTGGGCAACCAACGGCAAATACGTGGCCCAAATATTAAAAACCGATGCACATTTAAGTTTATGGGCTACGAGACTGTAACCCGTTGCCCAACACAAGCTTTGTGCAACGAATTTCAACTAGTTGCTATAAGTCTCTATATTATGCAACGAATTTAATTTTTGTCGCACATACGAAGAGTAGTCGTCGCACAAAGTCGTTTTTCTTGTAGTGTTCACAGTTGAAGGGAAACCATGGGTTTTCGCTATATGAAGTAGATCTGCGTCATTCATACTGCAAGCCCTAGAATTTTTTTTCCTCTAAAATACCTCTAGGCGCAAACTCAGGCTCATCGTCATCAGAGAACGAATAAACTGTTGATTTACTAGCTTTAGGGCGACTCATCTTGAATCTGACCTTGCGGCTAGCTAGATTTTTTGCATCAAAGAAGAAAGGAAGAAAAATTCGAGCAAGAAAAACAGGAATCAAGAAATGAAGGGAGAGAGAAGAAAAGTTATTTGGCTCAGCGTGTGGAAGTAAAGAAGAAGAGTGATTTGATGCCTCTTTATTTTCCTCCATTTAAATCGTCCAACTACTAATGCACAAGTTTTGTAATGTCGCGGTTTTCGAGGCTTCAAATTTCCCTCCTCTTTTGCTTTTCCAACTTTTGTCAAGAGATGGAAATTGGGGGAAATTGTTATGGGCAGAAACTCGCCATCACATGACGAGGAGGCTAGGCGGATTATCATTAAAATAACGGGCTCCTGGCATGCTTGTGGCACGTGGAGCAGGACGTGGTATAGCTGAAGACTATGTCCACAACGGATGAGAGCGGAGACCTGATTTTTAGGAAGTTGTTAGCTTGATGTTTATCCGTTAGGAATTATATTAGGGTTGACTAACGGCTAATGAGCTTGTATGTAATTAGTATAAATACTTAGCCTAGTTCATTGTATATTTTTCACAGCATATTTGCTATCACTCGCTTACTGTTTTATTCAATTAATCAAATTCTATTGTTTTTTGCTTATATTATTCATACGTTTATAATCATTCATAAGTTGTGGTTATTGAATCGTCGGCCTTATAAATCTCTCCGACGAATTGCCCATCCATATTAAATTCGTCCAAAACACTTGGTAATTTAAGATATGAAGTTTAATGAATCATGTCAAAAATGAAAATTCATTTCATCTCCACTAAGAAAAATCTTGACTAAATTAGGCATATGGAGATCATCACTATGCAGGAGCAAAAAGATACATACTGTTGTTCGATTGGCTATACTTCATATAAAACTTAGACACATTGTTAGGCTTTATAACAGCAGTTGTGCAGCTATTTTCTAAAGCATTTCACTACGTACGGAACAAATCGTTTATGTCACCACAATTCTGCACATTCCTTGGAGTACGGCATGCACTACTCTTCTACACCTGCCAAAGTCCTCGTCTCTTGCACTGATGCAGATTGGGGTGGGTGCCCAGACACGCGCTGGTCTATATCTGGGTATTGTTTGGTGACAATCTGATCTCTTGGTCCTATAAACGACAAGCTATAGTGTAATACCCCGTTCTCTCTTTTACCAAACATATATTTTACAACTTAAAATAGAGAATTATCGAAATATTATCACCCGTGTGATAACATATCGGCTTACTCAGAATTTTGCAGCGGAAAACATTAAATAGAACTTTAATAAATACTTAAACCATAATAACTGTCAAAACATTATCCAAACTTCAACGTACTTTAAAACGAACTTAAAATAAATAATCCATAACATAACTTAACAAAAGAAATATAAATAAACGAAGCAACATAAGTGAGAAAACGATCTCTCATCAATATTTCCCAATTCCCAAATAAGTATGAATGCATCATCTTGAAAGCTGTAGGCAAATACTCAATTGATGGACTGCTCGCCAATTAAGGGTCATAACAGGATCAGTAGGCACAACCATAATCGACACATAGAAAAGCACGTAATCAGAAAAGCACGTAATCAGCAAAGCTGAGTACATACATAACAACACAACACACAAAACCTAGCATGATACTAACAAGCAATAAAACATGATTCATATCAATACTCTAAAACACCAACTCAAAAAATAAGACTCATTTCACAATGCATACAATATAATAAATCATTTAGTAAATTGAATAGTCAGTGGATCGAGTTGTCCAACCAAACCTTGTGTTCAATACAGAAGACAAATTGCGGGCGCGACTCTGTAATACCCTTGACAAACGATATCGAGGAACCTTTTAAATAAAATAGGGCACGGTGATCAATCCGGCCGCAAGAAAAGCCATGAGCTACCACCATGTACTCCAACTCATTCTAGTCCAAAATTTCAGACGTGCACAAATTTAAAGCTATTGCTATTCACTTTAAGTATTAATATTCGATGTTGGACTGTAACAAGACAACCAACACATAACATGGATACAAAAAAAAATTCCACTTTTATCTTAGGATTATATATCATGATCAAACAATTACAATTGACCAAGAAATCAATCCTCAAATTTATTTGTTGACTTAAATTAACAATCGAAATTTCCAAATACAATAATTATACATACCTTACAAATCCCTCGATCTTTGCAAAGTAGTAAAATAATAATAATAATAATACCAATCCAACTTACTCAATAAGTCCTTCGCCTTTCAGAAGTAATAAAATAATAACAAGGGAAACGATGCCAATATCCATAATCCAATAATAAATATTATTAATCTTTCATGTAAATTAATAAATAAACTTCCCTTCCCTAAAAAGCTTGAATAAAACATCCATTCAATCATGTAATAACATCATAGGCAATTAACATGCTCAATAACACGTAATTCCATAAAAAATAGCCACATATGAACCATAGAAAGGGTGCCCTATATATGATACTATATAAATCCTAACCTTAGGACATGATACTAGTCTAACACATAAGAACATGTACGTACCTTGTGTAGACAGAATGGGAGGCCACTTTAAAAACACTCGAAGTCACTTAGGGCAAATTCTCCGCCTACCAAATAATAAAATAACATTGAATTAATACTCTAATTGATTCACATCAATATAAATTATTTTAAAACGTTTAGAAACTCGTTTTAAAATACTTTTAAAACACTAAAGTTTCACCTTTAGCAACCTTTAATATAATACTAACAAACTAGGCTTTAAAAACCTCTAAAACCTTTAATTTTATATTTAAAACTAACTTTAAATATAAAATTATAAATCTGAAATTATAATTAAATTCATAAATAAAAAATCAGATTTTTAATTACTAAAACAATAAATAATTTTACAACTTTATTTTTAAAACATATAGCAACAATAAAAATCATAACTTTAATCATAAAAACCATAATTAAATATAAATAGAGGAAAAGGGATAAGAATTAACCGGAAGAAAACACGAAAAACCGGTAAAAAAACACGAAGAGGCAAACACGCACGGTAGCGTGTGACAGTCGTCACGCGCTGTTGTGGCTCGCGTGAGCCAAAAAAGAAAAGAGAAAGAGTGGTACGGTGTGCGGTGGCCGAAGACACGAGTGAGGGAGTGGTGGTGGTGGTCTGGTTGAACGGCACGAAAAACGTGGGAGAGAGGGGGAGGCGGACGAGTGAGAGGAGAGGAAAAAGAGGGAAATAAGAGTGTGCAAAAATTGGGGTTTGGGGGTATTTATAGAGTTGCCTAGAAACCTATGGTAATTAGGTTAAGGCTTAGTTTAGGCTTAGGTTGATCATCCAAGCCTAAGTAAATGTTTTGAGCTCCTCAACCCGATAAAAAATTTCATTTAAAACATGACCCCAACCCACTAAAAATATTTAATAACTTAGAAGTTCAACCCAATAAAATATTTATCACTGTTTAAAACGTTTAAATAATCGTTTGACTTTTAAAATAGACAACACTAAAATAAATTACTTAAATTAACATGAAAACTAATTATAAATATACTTTAAATATATTTATAAAATTTATAAAATTACGAGGGATTGCATATAGTTGCTTTTTCATGGTTTAGTGCTGAGGCCGAATATTGCGGCGTTGCTAGCGTCGTTGCTGAGTCATGTTGGTTGCACAACCTCCTCCTAGAGCTTCACTGCCCTCTTGCCAAGGCCCTAAATTTTTTGACTTGAAGTTAATACTAACACCAAATCACAAAAATGATAATTTTTTTTGATAATTTGGCATTGCATTAATCATGGCATTAAGCCATCAGCAGCAGTACAAACATATTATCAAGCACCAAGTGGTTACAAAATTTGGCTATGACTAAAGCCAAGCTACAAATCATTTATCCTTCTTAGTGCTTGTTTAGCCAAACAGTCAGCAACATTGTTTGAGGACCTTGAGTTGTAAACTACGGAAACAGAAAGTTCACAAGATTCTACATTTCTAATAAATTTTAGGATAAAATGAATGTTCCAAGGACCTCCCACCTTAGAATTACACCAAGAAACACCATTTGTAGAGTCAGATTCAATGATGATTTGCTGGCTTTTGATTCGGACGTTGCTCAGTGCTATTTGGAGTGCTCTGTGAATTGCAAAAATTTCTGCCGAATTGATTTCCATAGTGGAAATTGGAGATGAGAATAAGCAAATGAAGTTCCCATGACAATCTCTAAGGACTCCACCAATCTCAGCTTTGTGAAGAGAGGGGTTCATAGAAGCATCAACATTCCACTTTAGATTTTCATCATAGGGGGACACCTGTAGGATTATAGATACTATAAGCAGAATTTCATGAATCTAATTCATAAGCACCTAAAACAGGATCTCATGCACATATAATTAAGGATCATATAATAATTAATTACCAACCTCTTGATGCGTGATTTCAACTGGTATGGCGGGATTGAATACTTCATAGTATAGCCAACGATCTTGGAGAAAGAATCCCAAACGTGATTCCTCTACTTAGTCCACCAATTTGGATCAACACTCCACCAATGCTAGTTGGAAGGAAGAAAGAAAGCGTTCTTCTTTTATGGAGTAATGTCAGTTGAGAGAGAAAAAGAGCAGGAGAAAATAATGAGAGATACAGTCTCTTATTTTCTGACTGCATGACCTTTATATAGGAATAATTAGGTCAAATAATCTCCTCTCATCTCCCTCTTGGGCCGACTACCCTATAGCCTTTATGGGCTATGGGTTTCTCTTTTGTTGATCCAAATATTATGTGTGACCTTGTAGGATCCATTTAAGTGGGCTTCGGGTTTATTATTTACTAACCCAAAGGTCTATAGCGTTCTCTAGCAAGACGTAAAGACGACCCAATTAAACAAATTATTATCTCCATAATACGATCCATATTATATTTAGTAATTGCATTAGAGTCGAGGACACAATTCCTTCAATCTCCCACTTGTCCGAGACGAGTGTGCAATATTCAAATTCCAAAAGTCTCTTAGTGTCTAATTTGATAGTATGATCACATCTCTATGTTATCCATACTAATCATCAAATTATTCCTTGAAATCCGAGTTCGAATTGCTAAACGAATGATTATCTTATAATCCTTTTGAGCACGGCCATGCATTTTCAATTCTCACTCTTCAAGACGCCAAGACACCCATCCTATCTTATATAGGAGGACCTTTTCAATCTTGTGGCAACCAAAACTCCCACTCAACTTTTAGCACAACCCGAATGCTGCCTTTATAGTCCCCTTTTACGGCATGATGTTTGACAACATCAAAGTTATACCAATCATCAAGCTAAGTAGTGTTCCACTCATGTCTTAGGAATCCACTAATATAATTACGAAGTTATTCAAACTTCTGAGTAGGTCAGTTCGATCATGTATCAAATATACATATCCATATGATTGACTAAACATCTCTATGTTCCTATAGCCCATGAAACAGCGCTATCAATCAATCTTATATGCTAATCCTTCAATAAGTCATTTATGTCCAATTTAATGACTTGGATTAGGAACATGAATATTCTATGAATTCAGTTCACTTATGGTGTTTCATTCATCAAATCACATATTTGACAAAACCATTGAATTCAATAATATTTTTTGGACATTTTATTTAATACTAAACCAAAATTAAATAAGATAAAACTTTATTTCTCATAAACATAAAATAGCAAAACCATGTCTTTACATTGTAACAAGTTTCTTCAAACATAATACAATCTAAAGCCAATGTAACATTTGCTTCAAGCCTATAGCCCTAGCGTGACTTTCATGCTTGGGTTGAGGCAGAGGTTTAGTAAGCGGATCAGCCACATTCTCATCCGTGTGAACTTTGCAGATTTTGACATCCTTTCTGTCAACTATCTCGCGAATAAGGTAATACTTCCTCATTACATGTTTGGATTTGTTATGTGACCTTGGTTCTTTTGCTTGTGCAATAGTACCATTATTATCACATAATAGCTCAATCCCTTCAAGAGCACTAGGTACGACCCCTAGCTCTGTCAAGAACTTCTTTATCCAAACAGCTTCCTTAGCTGCTTCAACCGCTGCTAAGTATTCTGATTCTGTCGTAGAGTCTGCTACAGTGCTTTGCTTTGAACTCTTCCAGCTCACTGCTCCTCCATTTAGACAAAAGATGTACCCTGACTGAGAGTGGTAATAATCTCTGTCGGTTTGGAAGCTCGCATCAGTATAACCTTTAACAACCAACTCATTTTCACCTCCATAGACTAAGAACATGCCTTTAGTTCTTCTCAAGTACTTAAGGATGCTCTTAGCTGCAGTCCAGTGTGCTTCACCTGGATTTGCTTGGAATCTGCTGCACATGCTTAAGGCATATGCAACATCTGGTCGAGTACTTATCATGGCATACATGATAGATCCTATAGCCGAGGCATAAGGTATGCTATTCATTCGCTTCAACTCATCAGGCTCAGTCAGGCACTGACTCTTGCTAAGCGATATGCCATGTGACATGGGAACGAATCCCCTCTTCGAGTTTTCCATGTTGAACCTTGCAAGAACTTTATCAATATAAGTTTCTTGACTTAGTCCAATCATCCTTCGAGACCTATCTCCATGGATTTTTATTCCCAATATGTACTCAGCCTCTCCAAGGTCCTTCATAGAGAAACAACTTTTCAACCATTCCTTGACTGACTCAAGCATTGATATGTCATTTCCCATGAGTAGTATGTCATCTACATACAGAACCAAGAAGACTAAGCTACTCCCACTAAATTTCTTGTAGACACAAGATTCTTCTTCGCTTTTGAGAAAACCAAACTGTTTGATTGCCTCATCAAATCGAAGATTCCAGCTTCGAGATGCTTGCTTCAATCCATAAATGCATCTCTGAAGCTTGCAAACCTTTTTAGGATTTTCTAGATCCTCAAAACCCTCAGGTTGTGTCATATACACATCCTCATTCAAGAACCCATTCAAGAATGCGGCTTTGACATCCATCTGCCAAATTTCGTAATCGTAATATGCAGCAATCGCTAAAAGTATCCGAATCGATTTAAGCATTGCTACTGGAGAAAAGGTCTCGTCATAGTCTATACCATGAACTTGTCTGAATCCTTTTGCGATCAGTCTTGCTTTATAGACATAGACGTTTCCATCTTTGTCTGTTTTCAATTTGAACACCCACTTGCATCCAATGGGTGTAACCCCATCACGCAAGTCGACTAGGGTCCAAACTTTATTCTCAGACATGGAGTCTAATTCGGATTTCATGGCCTTAAGCCATTTCTCAGAGTCTGGGCTCGTCAAAGCTTGTTTGTAGGTAGTAGGCTCTGAATTCTCCAAAATCATTATTTCAGAGTTTTCAGTTAACAGGAAATCAACCAACCTTTTGTTTGGAATCCTGGGTCTACTAGACCTACGCGGGGCCTAAGCATCAATAGAAATGTTCTCTTCAACATCTTGAAGATTTTCGCTTGAATTAGATTCAAGTGGGACGGTAGGAGGTTCACGCGTTGAATACGTCATCTCCTGAATTTGACTTTCGTCTTGTCGGGCCGTCTCTGACATGGTGTGAACCACGTCCATTTGTTGCTCATCTCGAATTTCTTCGAGAACTATTTTACTCCCACTTGTCTTTCTGGAAATAAATTCCTTTTCAAGAAAGACACCATCACGAGCAACAAATACCTTGTTCTCTTGACAGTTATAGAAGTAATAACCCCTTGTCTCTTTTGGGTATCCCACAAAGAGACATTTATGTGATTTGGGTGCAAGTTTGTCTGACAGTAAACGCTTTACATAGACCTCACAACCCCAGATTTTAAGAAAAGATAATTTTGGAACCTTTCCATTCCATATCTCATATGGAGTCTTTTCTACAGCCTTTGACGGGCTCCTATTTAGTGTGTATGCAACTGTTTCGAGAGCATATCCCCAAAAGGAAATCGAAAGATCAGCAAGACTCATCATTGATCGAACCATATCTAATAGAGTTCGATTCCTCCTTTCAGAGACACCATTTAATTGTGGAGTTCCTGGTGGAGTCAATTGTGAAAGTATTCCACAATCTTTCAGATGATCATCGAATTCTTGGCTCAAATATTCACCACCACGATCCGATCGCAATGCCTTTATTGTCTTACCAAGTTGATTTTTGTTTCTTGCTATCTATGTTATAGACCTGTACTGACCTATCTAATACATATAAGCCATTAATCAATTTTGCGCTAGCATAGAACATATTATTGTAAGAAATGGAACAACACTTGTTCTTTATTTCAAAACAAAAACCTTCATCATCCAAAACGGAAACTGAAATAATGTTCTTAGTAATTGATGGAACGAAATAACAATTATTTAGTTCTATAATCAATCCAGAGGGTAAATGTAAACTATAACTTCCAATGGCAAGTGCAGAAACTCTTGCTCCATTTCCAACGCGAAGCTCTACCTCGCCCTTTGCTAGCCTTCTACTTCTTTTTAGTCCTTGCACATCGTTAACAATGTGAGAACCACAACCGGTATCTAATACCCATAAGGAAGTAGAAGTAAAATTGATTTCTATAACATAAATACTTGAGGTGGAAGCCCCCGACTTCTTTTCCTCCAAGTATTTGGGGCAGTTTTTCTTCCAGTGACCTATCTTTTCACAATGGAAGCACTTGCTTTCCGTGGCTGCTTTTGGCTTAGCGGTCGGCTTAGGTTTTTCAGGAGCAACGACAACTTTCTTGCCTTTGTCCTTCTTGCCTGCCCATTTATCCTTAAAACCCTTTCCCTTTTGAAAGAGTTTTAGGGTCCTTTCCCAATTGAGGAAATTTTCTCCATTCAACCTATCCTTCTCAAGGAAAGGACGAATGTTGAAAACAGAGTTGTTGTTGTTGTTATTCATAGTACCTCTAGACAGAAAAATAAAAGGCAAAGTTCAATTTATGTTTATGAAACAACCTTAAAACATGCAATGGTTTCTAGGTTTGACACTTCATTCAATTTTAAAGTCCCAATTTGAATAAGTGAGTACAAGATCCTATCAACATGCAACGCTAAGCAGACGGAGGCCTTATCTTAAAGTTACATTCTCAAGGTAAGTAAACTCTTTACTAATTATAACACTTTATAATTCTTGTTAGATAGGAAAACATCACATGCTTAACTATCTCTTGCTTCAAAATCCAAAACGATTTTGATGATTTTGTTGAGGACAACCAAACTAAGTATGCAAAATTCGCAATTTCACCTTATCTCCCAAAATTAATGACAATACCCTGCGGAGGCATGACCTATTATCATTAATTAAGGGTTAATAAGTACTTTATGTTTGGAAAAGCTAACCTCAATATTTATGGGACGTAAGTTTATTATGTTGTTATTAATGAGTGAACTCTTCAATATTAATAACCAACATACTATCAACTTATAAGCATTGTAAAATAATACTGCCAAGTTGATTATATCTCCCAGGTAAGGAAGTTACCCACGACGTTGGGGAGAGCCTTCCTAATCCTAGACAGAGTTCATCACCTTAACATAAAATTTTACTAATTACAACAATTGTAATTCTTAGTTGATGAGTGATTGCCAAGGAGATTATAGCTCCCAGGTAAGGAAGTTACCCACGACGTTGGGGAGAGCCTTCCTAATCCTAGACAGAGCTTATCACCTCACATACACCCGTCAACTTTGCTTAAAGTCCAAAACCATGTTGATTATTTTATTGGCTCATACTAGTCATCTTACTAGTTATAATAGCAATTATATCTAATATATTAAATTGCCATATAATAAAACCATATATTATACATGCCAATAATCGAATAATCAAAATGAATTTCCATTTTATAATATCACATATTACAAATTCAAAATGATATCACATAATATCATTGCAATAATCAAAATATCACATATTAATTGCCAAATAATAATATCACACATCATGCTTGCCAATAATTAAAATATCAAATATTCTTAATTAAAGCAAGAAGATAAAACATTTAAACTAGTAAAACTAACTAACTTAAAAGATATTATCTTTTCCCAACTAATTTTAATTAGATTAAAGAATCATATTATGGATTTAATTTATGACCTAGTCAAAATAAAAGATAATTGGAACTGCTTAATATTCTCAAACAAATCATATTTGTTTGATTTTTAATAATCAAAAGATATTAATTAAAAGAACTTTAGGTTATTAAAATCTTATTTTATTCACCAAAAGATTTTAATCATTATAACTCAAAATATTTTTCGGTTATTACAATCATATTTTAATAACCAAAAGATATAACTTTAAAATCATCAAAGATTTTCGGTTATTAAAATCATATTTCAATGACCAAAAGATATACATCAAAAGATTTTATGATTTTGGTTATAAAAAAAAAAATCAATAACCAAAAGATCAAATCATCCAAATTTTCGGTTATTAAAATCATATTAAAATAACCAAAAGATATGACCTTAAATCATAAAAGATTTTCTGTATAAAAAAAAAACAATTTTTTTTTTGATAAAAGTGTGGCAGGCTGACTGCCCAGCCAGGCAGCCACGCACAGCCACGAACAGCAACAACAACACACGAACACAGCAGTAGCTGCAACCCAAACACCACGATTGGCGTCGGAACCAGCCACCTGTGCTCGCCGGAGACTCACCCAACCAGTGGCGCAACAATTGAGCCACCCAAATCCGCCTGAATCCTCCGCCAGTCAGCCGCAAGTTCAATCAAAGTTCGAACATTTCGAACTGATGTTTGGGCAAATTCGAACCACTTTTGATCGAATTTCAGCCATAAAACAACTTCCTTTTGTTCCAAATTCATTTAATTTGACAAAATTCGTGATTTGGCAAGTTAAATCGCATTTAACATCCAATCAAATTGATTTGGGGCAAAAATTAGGGTTCGTGTTTGTTTCGAATCAAACGGTTTGATTTCGAAACGAAAATCAAAATTAAAGACATGAATCTGCAATTCAAATCAAAAGAATACAAAGCCCTAAATCAATTTTCCAAAAACTTTGATTAAATTGACGAATTTGAGCCTCATAATTCGACCAAACCTAATGTCGAACATTAGGGTTCGAATTGCTTAAATTTTTCGGCCCAAAATTAAAATAATTAAGCAATTAAATCTCATTTAATCAATTCCAATTATTCAATCCATAATTCAATTCCTCCCCTTAATCAAATTAAAAGTAGTGAAAAACGCATCAAAATAAATCATATTATAATGACCAAAAAAAAAATATGCAAGAGGCTAAACTGATACCACTGTAGGATTATAGGTACTATAAGCGGAATTTCATGAATCTAATTCATAAGCACCTAAAACAGGATCTCATGCACATATAATTAAGGATCATATAATAATAAATTACCAACCTCTTGATGCGTGATTTCAACTGGTATGGCGGGATTGAATACTTCATAGTATAGCCAACGATCTTGGAGAAAGAATCCCAAACGTGATTCCTCTACTTAGTCCACCAATTTGGATCAACACTCCACCAATGCTAGTTGGAAGGAAGAAAGAAAGCGTTCTTCTTTTATGGAGTAATGTCAGTTGAGAGAGAGAAAGAGCAGGAGAAAATAATGAGAGATACAATCTCTTATTTTCTGACTGCATGACCTTTATATAGGAATAATTAGGTCAAATAATCTCCTCTCATCTCCCTCTTGGGCCGACTACCCTATAGCCTTTATGGGCTATGGGTTTCTCTTTTGTTGATCCAAATATTATGTGTGACCTTGTAGGATCCATTTAAGTGGGCTTCGGGTTTATTATTTACTAACCCAAAGGTCTATAGCGTTCTCTAGCAAGACGTAAAGACGACCCAATTAAACAAATTATTATCTCCATAATACGATCCATATTATATTTAGTAATTGCATTAGAGTCGAGGACACAATTCCTTCAACACCAACTGGATAAGATTAGCGAGATGGATTTGGGGCAGCAGTCAGGGCTGGGCAGCCTCCATTTTAGACAGAGCGGGTTTCTTAGGATGTCGTCGAAGCTATATGGAAACGGATCCCCCCATCCTTTAATCCACCAACTGAGGCGTAGTGGAATGAGATCCTTGATTTAGGAGATTGACATGGCTGAAGTGTGGAAGATTCGCGAGTTCCTTTCTGTCCATATTGACCAAATGATAATAATGAAGGAAGTTGTCCAAACTTTTTTATAAAAAGCACCATGAGCTGGGGTCGACCATTGAACAAAAGCTTCACTAAAATCATAAAGGAAAGACTATTTGAGGTCCCAGTGTCTATCCACCAGCACCAGATTTGCCAAGAGAATGGGCACTGTAAGAAGAGATGGTTCGATGTTTCCAAAGCGGATTCACACAGAGGGCGGTGATCTTCATTCAAAGGGATGATGCCTAACATGGACAGTTTGCCTCTCGTGTTTAATTTGCCCAGCAGTGCAAACCATGAAAAAATTTCAATCCTATGCGGGACGAGACCCTTCCAAATCCCTTTGAAAGGGGTGTGATGGAATTTCGCTAAGGTTTTCGACATTTCGATGGAGAAGGAGTTGACTGAAAATAACCCCTTTTGTGAGGGGTCCATATGAATGAATCTACTGAGGTAGGATTGAAATGCACCCGTTTGAGGAGAAGGTGTAGGCTTTCCCTTTCAGTGACGTCGCAAGATCTTAAAGCTCGGTTCCACGCAAATATCCATTCCCATGAATCACCACCCCAAAAACCGAATGAAGAAACGGTACCATTTGGGGAAGAAGTGAGCCGAAATAACCTGGGAACAAGTGATTTGAGAGAGACATCCCCAGCCCAAATGTCATGGCAGAAAAGTGTGTTCTCACCATCACCGATTTGTTTTCGGGTTTTGGAATTGACGAGGTTCTTTGAAGTCGGATTTCGAATGAGAGCAGCACAAAGGTCCTTCCAAGGCCCACCATGTTTGGGTATTTCCAAATCTTGAAGATAAAATGTAATCTCCAAATCACAAAAATGATAGTAGCATTTATAATCACTCAACATACTATCTACCCTAAATTCATGTTACAACATACTCAAGTGATATTAGCATTTATAATCAGTCAGCATTTATTACCAGTCAACATACTATATGCCTTAAATTCAACATACTATCTACACTAACACTGAATCATTGAAAATCGACATCAACTAAACAATCTATCTATAAATTCATGTTACAATATATTCATGTGAGCAAGAGAATTCTGATTCTGGTTACAACAAACTCAACTAAAGTGAGCAAGAGAATTCTGATTTTAGCGTTAATAATCAGCTAGTTAGGAAATTAACAATCTATGTACCCTAAATTCATGTTCACCGATTAATTTCAATTCTAGGAAATCAAACTATCAAATGTGATATTAAATTTGAAATATGAAGAATAAATAAAGTAAAAAGTGGATGGTGAATTTCTAAACTTACCAAATTGCAGCTCGAGGACGAACAAAAATGAAACTTTTAGCAAGGAGCCGTCGAGGACAATGAAACTGAAACGGTGGCCGTTAAGGATGAACTGGTGGTCGTCGACAGTCTCTCTCATTGAAGCAATAGCCATCAAGGAAAAAGAGTCCAAGAGCCACCTGTCGAGGACAATCAAACTGAATATGGTTTTTTTTTATTTGGGTAATGTTTAGCGGGTTGGAGTAATGTTTCATCGCCTCAATATTTTGGCAATACAAAATCAAAAATCGAAATGGAATTCCAACTCAGCAACGAAATTGTAAATCGTCGTTGATTAGCAACAGACTTGTTTGTCCGTCTCTACAATTTGCAACGAAAATAGATATTTGTCGCTAACATTGCAACAGTTCTCTTGTCCGTCGACAAAGTTAGCAACAGAAATTCAAATGGCCGTCGCTAGATTAAAAAGGCGAGGGATTTCATGATATCCGTAGCTAATTTTGAAATGGTATTATTTCCGTCGCTACTTATTTATTGCTATATAAGCGGATTTTTGTAGTGTGTTTTCTATATATTGCGACAATGTTAGTGCAATTTACATACCACATAATCCTGTTCAGCACCAGCGCTTTAAACATGTCGAGATGGATATTCATTTTGTTTGAGAGAAGGTTGCAGTAGGTCATGTTCAAGTCCTCCATGTTCCATTTGCGTACCAGAATGCAGACATCTTGACCAAAGCACTACCTCGACCACTATTCAATGAATTTCGCTCCCGCTTGAGTATTTGTCCTACTCCCGCATCAACTGCGGTGGTATATGAAAATATAAATACGTCAATATTTTATGTATATTTATTTTTCTTAAATATTACTTGTAAACCCTAGTCTCTAGACTACATATTGTCATTTAAACTAATGAGCGTCCTCAAGGAGATTATCATTATTTTTCAGTAAGGATATTTTTGTTTTGAAAAATATATCAACCATAAATCGTTAATTAATGGAAATGATCATTGACCCGAAACAAGGTTAATTTCAAAAAATGCGGCTCGCTTTGTAGTTGTACAAGTCCCAATATATAAGATGATTTTTTGTGTCCAATCCCAGAATCGAGTTGGTTTTCATGCCCATGGCTAATCAGGTCCAAAAAAATTATTTCCAATAAAAAAAATTGCTTGAATTGTCTGTGCCGATCAGGCTTTGAAAATGATAAATACAACCCTAATATATAACAAGAAATTTAAGAAAAGTTTAAATATTAATAGCACTTATTTACGCGTGGATTTTGACAGAAATTCAGAATTTAATACCATCTTAGATAATGCACGTAATGCTTAAATACGTTGTAGAAATCTTTAGTCTTTACCCATTTTTTATTTAAGCGTATACCAAAATTGCTGATTTCCAAGAAATACCTGTTCCGCGGGAAGGCCGAAAATAAATAACTTGTCTCCTCCAATGCCGAACACAATAAATGCTCTTAGACTCAGACCCTTGTTGCCTTGTACATGCTTTCCACCCATCCCATTAGTTGATTTACTATTCTCGGATAGTCGGATTCATGAGTTGATTTATCTTTAGAAGATTAGCTCAAGTGATGAGTATAAGTTTGGTTTTTTTTGGTAAACGTTATTAGAAAAAGTTGTCTAATTTTAACTTATTTGATGAACCAAATCCCGCATTTTATTAACAAACAAATTCCATTTTATCATAACCTGATACTGTTCCTATCCATCTCAAACCTACGTAGTCGTTCCTTCTCTTTTTCTTTCTATGTTTCGCTTAAAATCTCGAACTACAACCGATTTTTAAAAAAATTAACGCAAAAGACTTACCAAATGGATTAAACTAAACACTAAATAGATTAAATTAGTCACATAATGAATTAAAAAAGGAAAAATTGCCTAGAATAATGCAACCTTTTGTCGATTCGCAAATAATAATGCAACCTAAAGATTATTCTGGAATAATGCAACCTTAATACCACATTTATTTTAAATAGGATAAATTACCAGTGACCGGAAGAAAAGGTAATTTTTTAATTAAAACTTTTAATTATAATTAATAATATAATAAAAAAACCCAATTAACCATCCCCCTCACACAGCCACCCACACCCTCCCCTTCCCCATGCACAACCACCCCCTACCCTCCCCTTCCCCACACACAACCACCACAATGCCGGAAAATATCTCCGGTACCGAACACCAATTCTCCGGTCGTACCTCAAGCAGCAATTCAAGCTACAGTGATGGTCGCAGCGCCACCTCCGGTGGTATTAAGAACAAAATCAACAACCCCAATTATCCATTCCAACCGTTCTCAAAAACAAGAAACTCAACTCAATCATCAACTTAAAATGCCAGAAGATGAAATCCCACTAAGAAATTACAACAAACCCAATACCAAAAACCTCGTACTATTACAACGCATCTCATTACTATCACCATTATTCACCATATTTCTAGATTCAATAAAGATAATCTTTATACAAAACCCAAAACTCTTTATAACAATCTGCACATTCACAACCCTCCCCCTCCCATTAACTTCATCTTCCATCACAACCCAGTTTCAATCTGGATCAAAGCTGCACATATCCGCGACGAGTTACGCGCTGACTTTCATAAACTCTTTAATGTCAAACTCCGGCGAAGAAATTGCTAACGGAGAAACCGACTCCGGTTGAAGCTGAACCGTGCGGTGTTTCTAGCGGCGGAGCCACCGTAAGTGCTGGAAGTAAAGGTGGAGAGGAGGAAGAAGGAGGATTTGCCGGCGAGTTTCAAGATCTTCGGGGAGATTAAGCAAATGGGGAGAGAGATGGGTGGGGGAAGAGTGGTTTTACGGGGAGTTTCTTTTTTTTTTGTTTTTATGTTTTTTTAAAATTATTTTTATAAAATATGTTTATGAGCCAATTATTAAGTGGCAAGTGTCCTATTTTACCCATAGTTCAGGTTGTAACCGGTTTTGTCTCATTTAAAATAAATGGGGTATAAAGATTGCATTATTCCAGAATAATCTTTAGGTTGCATTATTATTTGCGAATGAGCAAAAGGTTGCATTATTCTATGCAATTTTTCCATTAAAAAATGTGATTATTGAATGGGTTAGCTGGTCACAAATAGATTAATTTAATTACTAAATGGTTTAAAGTAGTCAATATGTACATAACGACTCATAATATTGGATTCGCGTCATTGTCTAATTATAATTTTAAATTGAAAGGTCTTTTAAATTGTTGTCTTGTACATGGTATTTACTAATCTCGGATTAAATAGTTGGTTTTATGTTCGGTTTAACTATAATTTTTACACTTGTACTTTTTACGCATGTCAATGCAAGATTTTGACCATTAATATCTTTAATCATGTATTGGTAAAAAATTTATTAATTAGATCTTTATTATATAAGTGAAGAGGTGGGGGTGGACACCAAAAAGAAATAAAGAAAAAATAAATAAAATAAATCAATGAGTTTATTAAGTAATTAAGTTTTATTTCCAAATTTAGCCATCAGATTTTTTATAAAAGATGTTCAAAACTTCTACCTAAAATATCTAAAAATCTACAAAGAAAAAACTATTATAAAAATTTTCAACGATTATATATTCTTGAGATCTATAGATAGACACCCACTTTTGCTATATTTTTATATACTTTTGAAATTTTTTATTTTGAAATACATGAGTAATTGATTGTTCATGAGTGAAGGCACATTTGCTCAAATTGATCATAATAAAGTATTTTAACCATGAGTAAGAAATATGATAAAGTATTTTCAAGTACTTTTGAAAATGTTCTCATTTGGACAATGAGCAAAACATATCTTAACGAGTACTATATAACAAAAATTGTAGTTGATGGTGGGGAGTAAGGGATGTTTTCAAAGAAAAATGAGCCAAAATGAATTTAGCTTGAAAACAAAATATGTTGTGTACCTTCACATTTTATCATATTACAGTAGGTAAAACACACATCGTATGCAAATAAAATTAGGATTTTTTTGTTTTCACGTTTTTAGAAACTCTCACCTTAATGAATTTTTCTTTTAAATTTCCACCTATCAGTCCCAAATTTATTAGAAACTCCCACCACTTGTGATTTTTGTTAAATTTCATTAACAAAACCTTTAAGTGGGCCCCACATATGCGTTTTATTATTAGTTTACACTGAAATTGAAGTCAACTTTATCAATTTAAGGGCAAATCCTCAACAAATTTAGAATAAATTTGGAACGAATTACAAGTATTTGGAAAGAATTGCAACTATTTCAAGTTCCATTTTGTTAACAAAATGTATATGTGGGACCCACTTTACGGTTTTGTTAATGAAATTTGACAAAAAGCGTTAAGTAGTGGCGTTTTTAATAAAATTGTAAATGGTAGGTGGAATTTTTTGAAAAACAATCATTAAGGTGGGAGTTTCTACAAACATGAAAAGTTTATGAGGTAAAATGCGACTATCCATAAAATTATCTACTGTAGATTATGAAATTTCATGATAAAATTGTTGTCCCACGCATCGCGTGCATAAAAATCTAGGTGGGAGTAGACACCAAAAAGGAAAGAAAAAAACACAAATAAAATAAATCGAGGAAGTTATTAAGTGTAATTAAGTTTCATTTCCAAACTTGGCTATCATATTTTTAGCAAAAGATGGTTAAAACTTTAAACTAAAATATCTCAAAATTTACAAAGTAAAAATAATTTTAAAAAATATCAATTGTTATAGTTTCTTGAAATCTATAAATAGACACCCACTTGCTGTATTTTTATATACTTTTGAATTCTTTTATTTTCAAATACATGAGTAATTGATTGCTCATGAGTGAAAGTGTATTTGATCAAATTAATCATGGAACATGATATAGTATTGTAGGATGAGTGAGAAAGTGGTAGAGGGAGAGAGATGATGTATTTTTTTTACTTATGAGTGATGATGCTAATAATGACATTTTCCATTAATCTTTTGTAAGATTTTTGTTTTTTTAGGCGTTTTGTTTTTAAAACACTTTTGCTAATCTACTCTCTAATATTTATTACTCTTTTTTATGTATTTAAATTGTTTAAATATTTAAACTCTTTTAAAATAACAATTACACCCTTTAAAAAACAAAATGATTAAAATTTAACGATAATTTTTAAAAATATGAAAAATATGTATACACTTCACTGGATAAATTACAATGTAATATTTCCCATATCCTTAACACAAAGCATGCATCGCATGCATATTTGGCTAGTATTAATATAATGAAACGGATGTAGTAGAAGATTAGCTAAAGTGATAAATAGAAGTTTATTTTTTTGGTGTAGTTCAAACAAGAAATCTCACTGAATGATGTAATAAAATAGAATGGTACCATATCCATTCCAATGTTTGGTGACACTTTGTTGGGTAGAATCTCGTATCTAACAGTATCCAACTATCTAAGACCTAAAATATAATGATTAAAGGAGTCACTTTAGACTAGCCACTACCCACTCTGTCCTCTACTTCCTTCATTCTTTTAGTTGGATCCACAACACCTTTGTCAGCATACTATTTTTGGGCATTAATATCGTTAATTGCATATCAATGTGATACACTTCCTCTTCTGCCGTTTCTTTAGTTTGAGCCAAGAATTTGATATGCTTATCAACATAATTCCGAGCTTTAATATTTTAAAGTGTGTATATGTAATATTAGAAAATATCAAACATTAATGATAATGATTGACAACAACTAACATGTGTTTTTGCTAAATCTTATGTTTTCTTTTACATAGTTTTAAATACACGCATTTGACCTTTTATATCTTCAATTTTGTATTAGTAAAAAATATTTCATCCGTCCCATATTACTTGATACACTTCTCATATTCGTCCGTTCCATATTACTTCATAAACTTCTAAAATAGTATGATCCTACTAAAAATATATTTTTTTAATATTGGATGGGTCCACATTTGTCCTACTGCATTCTCTCTCTTTAACTTTTTATTTTACTTTTGCAATACATTCATGCCCACATTTGTCCCAAAATGTACTTTATGGACTTAACTAATACGAACAACTAACCACTATACAATAAACAAGTCAATAACACTATTAAAACTCTGTATCGGTCAAACTGTATCAGTAATATGGGACGGAGGGAGTATAATATTACGAAAAACACATTAAAACGATTCTAATAAGATCCCACATGAGTATATTGTCTTTACATAAGTATATTTGGTCAAAGATTAAAAGTTTGACTCCTAATAAAGAAAAAGGACTTATATTTGGATGGGGGAGTAAATGCTTATACACAGCCAATACTCCTAGACATTATTATATTAGTTAATACTCCCTCCGTTTTTTTAATATGCACTTATTTTCATTTTGGGGTTTTTTTTAATTGGTACCTTTATACATTTTCCCATAAATAAAAGGTTGGTCCACCTAATTATTACACTTATCTCCTACTTTTCTTTCCTTCTCTCTACATTTTTCACTTTTTCTTACTTTTACTAACCTTCTCTCTTACTTTTGCACTTTTTTCTTGGTCCGCGCAAAAAAACAATCATGCATGTTAAAAAAAACGGTGGTAGTATATTGAAAATATATATCATTGACTAAATATATATTTTTCTTTTGCACCGTTTTGAACACACATCTTTGACCTTCTATATCATCAATTTCATATTAGTTAAAATATTTCACAAATTGATATTATGAAAATACATATTAAGGCGACTCTAATAAGATCCCACATGAGTATATTGTCTTATATATTAATAAGTATATTTGGTCAAAAAATTTAATGTTTGACTCCTAAAAAGGAAAAAAGACTTATATTTTGGGATGGAGGGGAATAAATGCTTATACATAGTCAATAATCCTAGATATCATTGAAATAGTTAATATATTGAAAATATATATCGAGAAGGATCTCACAAAAATTATACTTTTATTTCATGTCCAGATGGAGCATATGAAATGTGTACAACACAACTAGATGTTCCAGAGGTACCGATTTGTTCTCTTCAACATAAATAAGCTTAACTTAACTAAATAGAAGTGAATTGGAAAAACTGAAAAAACAACTAAAAAGAAGGAGAAATGTGAGAGTAGAAGTATCGTTTAGAGGTTAACTAAACTGGAAATAAGTTACAGAGAGATAAACTGTTGAAACTTTGTCTCAAAATATGAGTTTGCCTAATAATAATTAAATAAAAAAATAGGGAGCAATTTTTTATATTTTTTCAGCCTTATGACTTCAAAAAACTTGATAGATTTTGGTCAAGATCATTCCCTGATTCTTGTGGTTAACCGTAACAACTCTAATTAGTTGAGTACAATATATCTTAAATAAGGTCGAAATTCAAGTTGAAATTACATTCTACGAACATTCCTCAAGATCCCAAGTAAAAACCTCCACCTTCTCTTCCCACTACACTCCTCCAAAGTCCTGCAAAACTAGCTAAGCGCCAAGAAAAATGTCACTCTACTTTAGTAATTAGTATCCCTTAGTCACCCTGGATGCAGCATTCAAGGTTCAATGTTTTATCAGTTTTGGAATATTCTTCTCTTTCAAGGTTTCACTCGGTAGTTTTGGGATTCACGAATCAGGTTACTCTCTCCATTACTTTTTATAAGGGCACACAGAATCACACTACTCCCTTCCTTTCTTTTTGTAAGAGCACACACAAAATTCGACGTCGAACTTTGACTATTAATTACTCTTGAAGTCTTGATAATATTGAAAACATTATCAATAAAGTTTATGAATGTATTTTCCAAGATGCCTCTTTTTAGTTGTCATATCAAATATTTGAGAAGTGTGTTCGTGAGCCTTATCCCTAGAAATGGATGGACTACATCCTAGGCAACAAGCAAGAATATAATGCCTCTTACAAGTGATCCTTACCATTAAAAAAGAAGGTGATTTTCTTAGTTCAACTCTCACTTTGACATCAGAGGAAAAAGGGTGAACACATCGAACAATATGAAAGGTTGTAATTCAAAAAAGTTTAGTCTTCCTGTAGATGCAGAAAACAAGGCAACAATCTTTCCACTATTCTCAATTGAAAAGCCTCATATGCGAGCATTTCATCTATCTTGGCTTCAATTCTTTGCCTGTTTCGTATCAACCTTCGCTGCTCCGCCCCTGCTTCCGATCATTCGTGACAACCTCAACCTTACTGCTACCGATATTGGTAATGCAGGGATTGCATCAGTCTCTGGGGCCGTGTTTGCCCGTTTAGCCATGGGCACCGCCTGCGATTTAGTCGGGCCTCGAGTTGCCTCTGCATCCCTCACACTCCTCACTGCACCAGCAGTTTACCTATCTGCCATAGCAGAGTCGCCAGCAGCCTTCTTACTAGTCCGTTTTTTCACAGGCTTTTCTTTAGCTACTTTTGTGTCAACACAATTCTGGATGAGCTCCATGTTTTCTCCACCAGTAGTAGGCCGAGCCAACGGTGTTGCAGCCGGGTGGGGTAACCTCGGAGGTGGAGCAACACAGATGATCATGCCTTTCGTGTACGCTCTCATCCTTAAGATGGGAGCCACAAAGTTTACAGCTTGGAGAATTGCATTTTTCATCCCTGCAGTATTACAGACAATTTTAGCCTTTGCAGTTATGCTTTTCGGGCAAGATATGCCTGAGGGAAACTTCCAGCAGCTGCATAAATCAGGTGAAAAGCATAAAGATAACTTTTCCAAGGTTATATATCATGGAATTACCAATTACAGAGGCTGGATCACTGCTCTGTGCTACGGGTACTGTTTCGGGGTGGAGTTGACAGTAGATAATATCATCGCTCAGTACTTCTATGACAGGTTTAGTATAAACCTACATACAGCAGGAATTATAGCAGCCAGTTTCGGACTGGCGAATATTTTCGCCAGGCCAGGAGGTGGAATGGTGTCAGATTTGCTAGCAAAGAAGTTTGGGATGAGAGGAAGACTTTGGGGATGGTGGATAATTCAGACTGTAAGTGGTGTGTTGTGTATTGTTCTTGGACTGATGAACACTTTAAGTGGATCAATTGCAGTGATGCTTGTTTTCTCTGTGTTTGTTCAAGCAGCCTGTGGACTTGCATTTGGTGTTGTACCGTTTGTCTCTAGAAGGTATTATTTTTACACTTTGCTCGTTGTTTACTGCTTATGATTCTGACGAAAAGAATACTGAATCACTATAATAACCACTTCATCAATCAAAATGTGGAAAATTTCATGAGCATAACCTCAAATATGGTTACTAATCTGATTATTGATTGTTCTAGGATATTGCCTATTGATTTTTATCCATTTTTCTGCTAACATTATCTTTTCCTCTCCCAGTCCCCCTTAGCTTGCACTTAAGTAGTGATTTCACACGTGTTAATTTAACTTGATAATACCTATTTTATTAAGAATTTAAGACAAGTTGATCTATCTATTATATCTATATCTATATCTAGGTATATATACTAACTAATAAAACAAAATATAAATGACATATGTCAAGTCATAGATAATATGGTCAAATGTTAATGGTACATAAAATTTGTCACGCGTCATTGTGTAAAGAGTCCTAACCATTATAGATTAGGTTAGAATATCGATATATTCTCAAAAAAAAAATCATGCTTTCAAATTTTAGAAGATATATAATTATTAAGATGATGTTAAAAATGCATCTAAGATAGATTTAGCTGAAGAATCACGTTGATACTCCAAGAATGAAATAAGCGAAGTAGCATCATTGATTGATAAATGAGAATTTTAAGAATAATTGTTGATTAGAGTTCAATGTCTTCAGAATAACAGAAAAATAATATGCAAAATCCAAGCGGCAAAGCAGCGATGCTTCTTTGCGATCTTTCCCTTAATTCACGGAAAGCAGTTGCCTAGAATCCGTGATGATGACTTCTGAATATTATGTCACTGACCCTGAGATTAAGGAAATAATAACTTCTATAAGAAGTAGGTAGTTTAGATTTCTGTGACGATAAGTTTAGTTTAGAAAAAATTTAGCTATAGAAACAAAACAAATGGAAAAATCGATAGAAATAAGTTCAATTGGGTAAATTAAGTTCAATTCGCAATAATTAAGTTCAATTCAGTTCCATAAATGTTCGGTAAAAATAAGTGTACTTTCAGTTAAAAAAAGTATGGTTCCATACAACTTAATAAGGTTAACTTAAAATAAAAATAGTATTTAATTAAGTAACTTCTAAGTAGCATAATTTTTTTATCAATTAGTGATGATTATGGATTTTGACATTTCAAAATCCATTTGTGGCAAGTAAGGATTGTACAAATAGTTAGACAGACAAGAAGATGCAACATCCTTTTTCAATAATGGACAAATAAGCTACTTACAAATGTATCCTCTCACAAATGATGACCCCAATAATCTAAAAAATGAAGCATTTTATATGCTCATTTATAATAAGTAGTCTTTGATCAAGTGGTCAGTAGAGCATCCTTTCAATTTTAAGGTTGGGGGTTCAATCCCTATTAGGGACATTTTGAGGGTATGGATTTCGCCTTATCCTTCCCCCTACTCTCAAGTGTCTGGCCCATTAAGACCCGAGCGGGATTCAGGCCACTTCTTCTTACCCAGAAAAAAAAAATATATGTTCATTTGTTAAATGCACTTTATCACTGGATTGCTCTGTATCAATATCTGAACGTGTTTTCCTTAATAACCTTAATAATAAGACTTTAAAACAACGATCTACTATACAAATAAGTTTATTTCACCTAAATAAATTTAATTTAATAGAAATGAGGCGAGTCCACAACAATATCCTTATTTTTATTTTTTTGTTTCAAGGGCAAATCTTAAAAATTTTGACATAACTTTATCTACCCCAGTCAATGTACTTTCTTCATTATATAATACTTTTTACACTTTCCTATTCCGTTTGTCTAATACTACTTGTTACATTTCGATTTTTGAACAAGAATCACATATTTTTGATCAAACTTTAAGGGTGTAATCATTACCTGTGCCCTTTTAAATCTCTCTACCTTTACAAAGATAACCTACCACCATCACGTTTTTTAATCCCTCCACAAACTTCTATCATATCAATACATATAATTTGGGACCATACTTTCTCTTACCAAAACAAAAGAATACCATTAACTTGTATCACATCCTTTTATATAACATATAACATTTGATAACCTAACAACAACATAATATCTAAAACTAAGGGCGGGAGTAAGTGTCAAGAGCATTTTGAGACGGAGGAAGTATGTATTTGTATTTCGTGTCCATCATAAGGAAGTACATGTTTTTATTTAGGCATGTTGTCTTCGTGTGAAAACATGCAATGCATCAAACACTACGAGATAAATAAGTTATAACTCATACCATGCAATGCTCGTAAACCCGGTTTGTTGGAACTCAATTAAAAGGAATTCTCAAAATTAGTGTCCTATTAGTAACCAAGGCGGTGTTCGCTTTTCGAAAAAAACGTTGTTTTCAGCATAAAAAACGCAATTCAATGCTATGTCGAAAAACAAAAGACTATTTTTATTTAAAAATTAAGAAATTAAAAGAGATAATAAAAAAAGGTTTACTTGATGTTGCAGCTTAGTAAGCTGGTGAGAGCGTTTGTGGATGATTGGATTGATAGTCTACACTGTTTATGGATTTTCCATAGCTTGGACAATTTATAGAAAATGGTCCAAAGTTGGGACTTTTAATGTCATTTATCCTTTGCATTATCCTCGAGTTTATCTCTTTATTCTTTATTTGTATAAAGTAATTTTACACCGGTGGTATCTTTAGCAATCTCGTTCTAGCTTCTACTCATCAATTCTATTTTAATTGCAACATATCTTTGTCACGGTCTCTAATATAAAAATGTCATAGATTAAAATTATAAAAATTGATATTTTACGTAAATACATTGAACCAAATCTAACAAGATGTCACGTGATGACATAATTCCTGTTACATTTGTATAGAAATATGTTCAAAGTTCTTAAGATTAGACAATTAGAAGATACTAGTATGTTGCAATTGCGGAAGAAAGGATGTAATACATTTCGTAACTGATGTGAAGAATATTATTACCAACTCTTCAACTTATTTGTATCTTTGTGATTTTCAGAGCTTTGGGGGTGATATCTGGTATGACTGGAGCAGGTGGAAATGTAGGTGCAGTCATTACTCAATTAATTTTCTTCAAAGGATCTCAATACTCAACAGAAAGGGGAATAACTTACATGGGTATTATGATTGTAGCATGCACTCTTCCCATTGCTGTCATATACTTCCCTCAATGGGGAGGTATGTTTTGTGGTTCTAAAGCAAATTTTACAGAACAAGACTACTATTTGAATGAATGGGATTCAAAGGAGCAGCAGGAAGGACATCACCGTGCAAGCATGAAGTTTGCAGACAGCAGCAGGAGTGAAAGAAGAAGGAAAGAACAATCTGCAAAAGAAAGCATACAACCTTGTGTCTAAATTACTACCTCCTTACTCTAGCTAGTTGATAAGGTATTAGAGTGTATGTTGGTTTATGTTGAGCACTTTTCAAATATATATATAGTTTATATCTATACTTAAGATGCTGAGACTATTATTTTTATTCAATGAAGGAAAGATTTGAATATATTACTGTACATAATTAAAATAATGATTTTAATTGACTGGATTATAATCCCTCCGTTCTCATTTGATGTTTCCATTTTCCTTTTTGGGATATTCCCAAAAGTACATCCTATATTGAATCTTTTCCATTTTAAGAATATTTATTTTCCTATCTTACCTTTAAGAACCAAATATTTACAACTACAATTTTTTACTTTTTGTTTTACACATGTCCTACTTTAGAATCATTTATTTCGCAATCACCTACTTTTATATCTCTCCCTTAGTTTTTCAAAAGCAAAAAGGTACCAAAGTATACTTTATACAATATAAAATTATAAAGATTGTAATCCACCTCAATTTAGATTGGTTTCCCCCATATTCCAAATGACAGCAGATGGAGTGTGATTTGTTTTTTTGCCCACATTTTAATTTCAAAATAGAACCGATAAATTGAATTTTATGGGTGGGATCTCAATGGGGCGGGGCAGATGTTGGAATTCCTATCCCCATCCCCGCCTAAAAAAACTCATCTCCATCTCCGCCCCATCACCCATGGAGGGGGAAAATCTTGTCCCCATCCACGGCCCAACGGGGACAAGATAAAATCTATTTCCGACCCATCCCCGCGCGAATCTCCGCACCCGCTCCATCCCCGCCCCAATCTATTAGGGTTAAGGGAGATGGAAAATAAAAGTTTAAAAGTAATTTTGGATTTTAGCTTTTGGGCCTTTGTAAAATAAAAGTATCAAATGAAAGAAGTAAACAACTAATAACATTTAGGATTTTAGGCCTTTGGAGAATACCTATGGCGAGGCTTATACGGGGCGGGCGGGGATGTGGCGGGGCGGGCGGGGATGGGGCGGGTATGGACTAACATCCATCCTCGCCCCATTACCCATGGCGGGGATGGTTTTCATCCCCATCCCCGCCCCATCCCCCCGCGAAACCTTCCCCCCATCTCCACCTAACTGGGGCGGGTCTCCAAAAAACCCGCCCCACTGACATCCTTATTTATGGGAAAAAGGTTATGTTTCGCTTCAAAATTCTCAACTTTCAGGTTGTTTATTTTTTGAAACCATTTGTAAAAAAATTGTGTTTTTTGTTTAGAATTGTAATTTGAATCACTCAATTGTAAAATTGGTTTTATTTGGTTTTACTTGAAAGTCCTAAATATTTCCCAAAATCAATTTTGAATTGGGTGCTAAATGTATATTTAACATTCCAATTAGTTTAAAACGTCTTGATTGTTGAAATTGAAACGTAAAGGTTGTCTTTTGTGCATTTACGCACCCAAAGCTTTTTCGAATTGGTTCGAAAATACCTAGGATTTTTAAGTAGGTTCCAAATATTATTGACAACGTTACTTGTTTTTTCGGCGACAATGGTAAGGCAATTGGTTGCACAAAAGTTGTCGATGGTTCTCCACAAAGGTTATCGTGTCACCGGCAAGGATCATGGTTGAGTATTATATTTGCAAAATATGTATAGTATGACCCAAATTGGGATATAAAATATGATATGTGTATCATTATGAATTTTTCTAATTCAAATACATTTTGTGCATATAGTCTGTATCTTTGTAATTTAAATTATTTGCTTAGAATAGTAAAAAATTTAAATCACTTTCAAGATTGAAGATCCATGGAGAATCAAGGATGGAGATCTGAGAAGTCTCAAGGGAGTTTTCATGGAAATTATGTATTCTAGGATAATGGACCAAGCCAGATATCACATTCAAATTTATATCTGATTTCTTGTGCGTTTAATTTTATTTAAATTATCATTTAAATTTATGTGTGGTTATTTATCCGATGTGTTCATTTTTAAATTAACCAACATAATAAACTTAAATCCCCAAATATAATATTGAGTTAATTGCTTTTCTAAACATAACAACGCCTATAAAGCCTTTGAATATGAGTAGTAGGCTATGTCAAAGCCGGGTGTTGCTCACTATTACTGGTATAATACGATATGTGTTACGAAACTGATTTGTAATGTTTGGTTTGACTCAATAGATTAAATCTATCAAAACATTTTGGGGTTTTGAAGCTAAGAGATAGGATACAAACAAAGAGTTGTTAACCTGTCTACCAAGAATTATAAATTGTTATAAATACTAAAAGTGTTTCACTTACCTCAATCACTATTTATTAAAGATAGGGTAAAAGTCCGTTTAATTATAGTGGGAGGGGATCTTGGTTATTTCTTTATTCAATATGGGGTTTTATATTTTGAATAAGTATTAATAGTTACTTACAATTATTTAAATAACTATCATTAATAGATATATTGATTGAATTCTTGTTTACTATTATTGTTGTCGTCATGTTTTATAACACCAACAACTTTGTTTTTAATTTGCGTGGTTTTCTTGGAAAGAAAAACTCAACAAAGAAAAATTTTTAGATCGGGAGAGGAATATGAGAATAGTTAGCATAAATGAAGATAGATAAAGTGTTCTAGAAACTCTTATTCCTGAACTTCCCGATAATGCTTGTCAAGCTGATAGGACAACTACTCAAACACTCTTAGACAAATATGTTCATGCATGTCACATGTTTGATTCTTGCATATACAGAACTTGACCTTCAAACATGTTTCGATGGAATGGATGCCCATAATCCAAAAATTGTGAACCATGTTTCATAATCATCCTAGGGTGGAGAGGTTCAAAATGAATCGCAAGCTTTTTGACTTTAAACTAGAGAATAATAAAAATGTTGATCCCATGTGTTTAATATGATTGGTCATTTTGAGCACATGACCAAGCAGGGATTTTCCTATCCTCAAGAACTAGAAATTGATATGACCATCAATTCACTCACTGATGCATATAAGAACTTCCTTTCAAACTTTGACATGCAGGGTGGGGAAGTAACCATGCAAGAGTTTCAGATTCAGGCTTAAAGGAGCTTGCCTAGTGAGCCCGCACAAGAGCATAATGATTTTCTAATGGTGCAAAAGGGCAAGGGATTCAAGAAGCAGGAAGTTCCTACTAAGAAGGACAAAGTAAAAGGCAATCAAGCTGCTGAATACAACACTTTTGCGGAGCCAAAGAATCACCTAAAACCCAAAGTAGCAGCGCTACATGAGTGTTACTATTGTCACAAGGTGGGCTATGTGAAGTGGAATTGCCCTAAGTATTTGGAGGATAAGAAGACTGGAGCTTCTTCTTCAGGTAACTATGTTATAGAGATAATTTAGCTACTTCTGCATCATGGGTATCTGATACCGGATGTGGTTCTCACATTATCTTTAATGCGCTAGAACGAAAAAGAAGTAGGAGACTGGCTAAGGGAGAGCTAGCATTGCAAGTAGGCAATCACTAGTGGAAAAAACACCTGTTGCTGCGGGCCTTAAAGGGGCTTGTAGCTGCGTACAAGGGTCGTAGCTATTGAAGGTGCAACTACTGTGGAAAAAAATAGCTGCGTACAAGGACGCAACTAAATTTGAAGTTTAGCTGCGGGCCTGAAGCATAAGCCCGCAACAACAAGCTGCATTAGCTGCGGGCGTCAGCCTATGGCCCGCTGCTAAAGGTGAATGGAGTTGTGGCTTTTATCATATTTAGCTGCGGGCCTTAGGCTGAAGCCCGCAGCTAAGTTGTTTATTTTATAATAATAAAAAATTGCTGCAGCCAGCATTCCAGTTCAGCAAGCAGCAGCAGCATATACAATCAGCCAGGAGCAGCAACAGCATATATAATCAGCCAGGAGCAGCATCATCATAAATTAAACCACACCAACATACAATTCAACCAAAGTAGCATGTATTACAAGCTCGCGTTCTCGAATTATATCAATACATCATATATTCAAATACCGACCTACAATATTATCAAGTTATATTACTTAGCTTCAAATAGCAACTAGCTACTATCCATTAATTAGATATACTAATACTTATACATAATTGAAATAAAGTTCAATCAACTAGCTAATAACTAACATCCTTAGATAACTAAACTAAGCCGATAGATTCCTAGTTCTAAAGAACTTCGCCCATTGCTCTCGAACCACATTAATTTCTCCATCCGTATAAGCATCGAGCGTTCCAAAATATTCCTGAAAAATACAATATAAGTTTGTAAGATTCAATTAAAGTAAGCAAAATCAGTGGACATGAACGTAAAATACTAGATACGATCATATATTACTAAAATTCTACAGAAAATTCGGCAGAGTTTCGTTTAAAATATAAAATGCCTAAATTTTACTTTAGGAATCGTGTCCAATTTATAAACCTCTTTCAACAAAATAAACAATCCAAATTCATCCACTCCCAACGTCTCCATACAGCTAAGCTCAAATGCTTCAATGCAATCCAAATCCGACAATCTAACACTATTTCAGAAAATACTAACCTTTTTCAATCATTTATGTACAAAAGCCTTTGAAGTGATATAATACGTAGTAGTTAATTATATAATAATAATAATAATAATAATAATAATAATAATGATAAAGTGAATACATTTAATTACCTCCATTGAAACACAACGAAGTTCCCTTTCTCTTGTCTTAGGATGCTTACCATCATTGGCCTTGTAGATTTGATATGCCCTACGTAATCACCAAAAAAATCATTAGATAGTAATTTATGTGAGATGCATAACGATAGGTAAAAGAAGCTAAATACTTATAAATTAATGAATCCAAAAACCTTTAGCATTTGTGGATTATCATTAGGTTTCTTGTTGGAGTTAAATATGAATACTTGACCAGCTTGAAGTTCAATTACTAGTAGCATCCAGTGGTTCCTTACAATTTCAAATCAAATCGTCAAGGTTTATAAGAATAAGTATAAACTACTAGGATAACATAATCAACGAATACTAGTTCTTACTCTTCATGATACGGCGCCAAAATAAATTTGCATTGTTTCTCTTTCTTATTCTTCTCGGCAAGAAAAGCTTCCCTAAAGTACGCTTTAAGCTTAGAAGGTTCATGGACACTTGTAGCATGTATCATTTAAGGACACATGAATGAAACAAGGGAGTTGTTGAAACAATTAGCAAATTCATCCATCAAATACCTGTACTCAATAATAATTTAAATGTTAGGGAAATGAGTAGAGGGCAAGTGGTGAGTTATGTCAAGCTACTATATTGACTACTAAATATACGTGAAGAACTTACATTTGATAAACATGGATGCATGACACATTGATACAAACACCTTTTAGAAACTCCTCAATACACCATCATTCTCGTAGTAGAAAAGGGGGGGATGTATTCATAATGTAGTGGATTCATACTTATCGTCTGGTGCAGTACTATTAAGAGATGCAGCAGCTGACACTTTTCACCAAGTTGTTGAAGTGTTTTCTGATCTAGTGGGAGGAAGGAGTTGACTCGGGGTGCTCCATCACAACTATCTACAGCTGATCGTGGGGTGTTTTTCCCTTTGCTTGAAGATGGTTCATTTACCTCCAATTGAATAGGATGCTCCAATTCATTGTAATGACCCTACAAGGTAAAATATTAAATTTTCATCACAAGATTAAACATTTTGTATAGATGACCGATACATTCATGTATTAAGATCTTAGTTAATTACCTCATCCTCTTCAAACAATACTAAATCCTTCGGCCATTGCAGGAAGTGACCTTCCGCATCACCCACCTTAGTGGTTTCACCATCATCCGACTTTTCTAGGAGGGAAACACCCCTGTGCTCTGGGTAGGCATAATCTAAGGACACCTTCCAATGGCTATCAAATTTCCTATTCCGAGTATGCATAAACCCTGAACATGGATATACCGTACCATCTTCAACCACAACTAAATTTCTATTGTAGGTGTCTCTAACACAAAGTTTACATGGATTCTTGCCCTAAACATAGATAAAATAATTAATATTAATAAGTTATTATAATCAAAAACACCTAAGACAAACCCGATACAATGGAGCTCGATTTGTCGCCTTGTTAGTGGGAGTGTTCAGTTTAGGCACGAGAGGAGAAAAGGGCTGTCAAAAAGATCAAACGAAAGACCAAGGGACTCAAAAGGAAGCCTTTGACATCACAATCCGATGGGGTTGAAGATTACCTGTTCGTGTAATTGAAGAGAATAAAGAACAAATTCCTGTCATGATTACCCGATGGGGTCGATGATACCCCGGCCGCATAATTGAATAAAACAAAGAACGAAATTCATGTGATGATTACCTGCTCGGGTTGCTGATTTCCAATGGGGCAGGGTCTCAACCTATTCGGGTCGGAAATTATCCTCCTGGTCAAAATGACTTCTGCAAATATTTTGTCTTAGATTCCCAATTGTAGGGGAGTGATTATGTAATTGTGTTTACTGCTTAGCCCTTATTAATGGTATTTAAGAGCTTTTTTCATAAAGTGAGACATACAACATGACCTTACTTTGATATTATTAGCTTGACTCTAATTTAGAGACTCTATAGAGAGATTAGACACCCTAGCTTGAGAAACCTTTATAATTTGTAGATATACACTTGAAATTTCTGAAAAACTTGTGATTTCTTCATATTTTGAGTCCGTTTGGTAATTTCGTATCTCAATATCTTCTCCTTTGCTTGTTTTTGTTCATTTTTACTTAAAGCAAGGTTGATCTTGTCAGTTTGGTAATAATTTTGCTTATTGATTAGTTTTGATCTTGGGTTTTTTCTTTAGTTTCTTGAAATTACTTGAGTAGTTCAACCATGGAGAATTCTTATACTTTCATGTTGCTAGTCTCTTATTCAAAGAATGAAGTTAGATTTGGTAATATCAAACCCCTCTTTGCTATGTTAAGCATTGATTTCGAGATGTTTTGTCAAAAACAACCTAATATAGTGGTTGTTATATTGGTTTAACTCCATTTTTTAATATTGTATGAAAATAACTACCTTATTAATATAAAACGAGTTAGTTTCACTATCAAAATCATATTCGGCCAAAAGAATTAAGACCGTTTTTTCTCCTGAGTGGTTTTAAGCCTTCAATTTCAATTTCCTTCGTCTTCCTAATTTACTCGCAACTATATACTCACTTAAGAACCCTAGTTCAACATTTTGGTGGAAATTCGAAGAACAAATTCCATTGGGGGATTTAATTGGTTTTTTTTTGAGAGAATTAAGGTACCGTCAATTCTCAATTGTTGGGGAGGTAAATAAAAGGAAAAATTGCCTAGAATAATGCAACATTTGCCCATTCGCAAATAATAATACAACCTAAAGATTATTTTGGAATAATGCAACTTTAGTACCCCATTTATTTTGAATAGGACAAAATCGATTATGACTTGAAGAATGGGTAAAATGAGACACTTGTCCCATAATAATTGACTCCCATAAACAATAAAATAAAAACAAATTTTTTTTTTATAAAAAAACTCATTAACCAACCTCCCCCCATCCCACGTGAACCCTCCTTCTCTCTCCTCCCCACCCACATCCCACCACCTGCCTTTCCTAGCCACACTACAAGAGAAGGTTTTATTTACGACCAAATTTTACGACCGTACGCGTTTCTCGTTGTAAATAGTATTTTATTACGACGAGTTTCAACTCTGGTCGTTAATGACATCAACCTCTTACAATGGACGCAATTTCTCGTCGTAGATATTCAAAATCTCGTTGCAAAAACAAATTTTAGTGCACACACAAACAGGATTTCTCCCGGGATAGAAAATCATTTTGGAGGGCTTTTAAAAAATTAAAAATCCAACTTCGCGCTATCCATTTTCGCCAAACCCTTCCAAAACTTCTTTTACCTGGCAACCGACTCAACCCCACTTACTCACTTAGTTAGGGTTATCAATTTCTCATAATCGACGATGACAATTAACGATTGGAGTTGGTGTGCTCAATTCCTCCGTCGAGTTGACGATGACAATTAACGATTGGAGTTGGTGTGCTCAATTCCTCCGTCGAGTTGACGATGAAGACTGGAGTTAGTGTACTCAATTCCTCAGTTCCTTCGTTCTCATGGCGACGCTTCTTCTCTCTCTGTTAAGGTTCTTTTTTACTCTTCACCACTTTTTTTTCCAAGATATGTTCCCTTTTAATCGGTTTTAGCTCTTTCGGCGATCTTGTTTTTTCTTTTTTCGATTTTACTTAGCAAGTCTCGATTTTTCGGATCTAGGTTTGTTGGAATTGATCTAGGTTGTTTAGGGTTCGGGTAAAGTTGGAACTTGCTGTGTTCTGAATAGTGAATTCATAATTTAGTACATGGGTTATACTAATATATAAGATAAGGTGTTAACTTTTTGTTTTTGTAAAGTTGAGACTGATGTAATTGCCCTTATAATTTTTAACTATAGGGTTTTGTGTGTGATGAATTATTATTTCTTCAAATGCATGAGCTTTAATTTAGTGATGTATGTTGAATCGAACGTCCTAATTCTTGACAGGACATTTGAGATGTGTTTCCTGTTGTAAAGATGGACGGAGAGTCATATGTAGACTTTAGGTGAGCTGTGATTGATTCGTTTCTCGCTCAAAAAAGAAACCTACAAACATTTAATCCTACAAACAGTTTCTCCAGCAAGTATGTTTGGATGGAGAAAGGTAGCTAAATTGGAGTTATGTTGTCATGCTCCATATGTTCTAATGGGACTTTAGGTGAGCTATGATTGAGACGTTTTGAGCTTCGCTGGTTGAGTGTTGCTGGGTTTCTATAATTATTAGAATTCAGTGTGAATGACAGTATATGTTCTATTAGTTATTGGAAGATTCCTTCCCTGCGAATTTTCTAATTTGGGTATTCACTCCCTTTGTTATAGTTTGGTGATGCTTGATTTGAGAATCATGAACGCGTCCGCTACACTAGGGATCAGCTTCTGTAGCTCAGAGAGGTAAGCGTTGGAGTTATGATTAATGTTTCTTTCTGTGTTAAGTTCAGGATAGTAAAGATTAGTCTTGATTTTCATCATTCTTTTTGCATTCTTGTGTCTTTGGATTAGTGAAGTCTCATTGAAAAAAAATGGATTGTCACGAAGTTATCGTTCCTAGATGGTTGCTGGACTCTGTACATACTTATTGAAGCTATATATATTTGCTGGTGTTGACTCTTAATTGTCTCAAGTCCCTTGGTCAGAGTGGTTATTAATGTGATTTTTCTTAACCTATGATCTATTACGTGTTTTTTATTTTTGGAAAGGTGTCGACGGTTCTTGAAGAAATCCTAAATGTTAAAAGAGAAATTGATTCTGACTTACTTGGTGAAGAACAGAGTAGGAGTCATGTTGAAGTTAATGTAAGTCTTACTGTTTGAAATTAGGAGTTTGAAATGAACTTGCTTCTTTTATATAGTTTCTACATTTTTCTTGTTGCCAATAATTGACATCAACTCGACTTTTGCATTTAAGAAGGTTGTGCAAACTTCTAGTTGAGTATTTTTTGGTTAAAGGTGATTCCCCTTTGTTTAAGTTGTAATTGGTTCTAAATTTTTGGCCTCCAAATGAGCCGCAGGGTTGTTATACGGAGCCTGATAATCGGGATTGGTGAAGCCGCTCGACTCAGATCTCTGCCCCTTCAGAGTAGAGTTCATGGGAGTCGATCAAAGATAGGAAGTTTGTCAACGGGATCCAATATTCTAAATGCACTGATCAGAGCTCACAATATGGAAGGGCACACAGTTCCTCGAATGAAGCGGTAATATCTTTAATTGTTAGGAGTTTAGGACTATCTTTTTATCTTGATTATGGAAATCTTATTACAGATGTTTTGTTGCTCGAAAATATCTGTTTACTTGCTTGCTATTGTCTAAATTTTTTACTTATCTTCGATTTTCTAATAATTCTTTTTCATGTTACTTTTGATATCTTCGGTTGGGGCTCAACTCCATTGGATGTGGGTAGCAGCCTAGCGGCAGTGGATGTTGTTGATGAACAATGCTACATCTCCTCTATAAAATGTTTAAATTCATATTGATGGTATGTTCTAATTTGGTAGGGTTTCTTTTCGATTGTTGTTGTGATTGTTGTTGATTTTGTGATTTTTGATTGAAATTGGGAATCTCATTGTTAAAATTTTGAGGTTTATATATGCTTGAGCTTGATTGGAATATTTTTTGTTCTCAATTGTTCATTTTTTGTCCAATTGATATGGAATTTGATCGAATTGTTGTGTATTTTGAACTAAATTTTGACAGTTGGGGTCTGACCAAGAGCACTAGTAAGAGAGCATCAACATGACATCCCTAAGGCGTCTTGCGACAATGCTAGAAGCTTTGAAATCAGTACTTTCTATCTGAACCAGCACCGACCATATCGCAGACGAGCAGTTCATACGAACTCCCGCTCAAGTCTCAATCCAGTCATCAGTAAATCGTACGCACTCCACCCCATCTTTGCCGGAGTTTGCCGGCGAGGCTGTCTGAGCACCAACAAAAGAATGATGTCGGCAACAGGTGAGTGAAAGGCGAAATAAAGAGAATGATTCGTGGTGGCGTAGCCACGAGGAGGAGAGGGGAAGGGAAATAATTAAAGAGAAGGTAGGGGGTTGTTGTGAATTGAGGGTTGTTGTGGCGAATCGATGGTGGATGTGGCGAGGATGATGTGACTGGACTAGATGGGGTGGGTGTTCTCGTCCAGTGGTGGCCAATCGAGGGTGGGTGTGGCGTGGTCTTGGAAGGATTGAGGGAGGGGGTGGTTATGGGTGAGAAGGGAATGTAGGGGTGGCGATTAGGGGGCGGGTGTGGTGTGGGGTGGTGGCAGTGGGTTTCGTGGGTGGGGGTGAGGGTAGGGGCTGGGGTGGGTTTAGTTTATTTTTTTTATTTTTTTTATTTTGTTATTTAGAATTTAAAACTTCAAATAAAAAGTTCAGGTCACCGGTCATTTGTACTATTTAAAAGTAAATGAGGTATTAAGGTTGTATTATTCCAAAATAATCTTTAGGCTGCATTATGGTGGGACGCGGTCGCACGCGTTTACCAAAGATACTATTTATAATCCAACTTTCCAACACAAAAAATGTAGGAGGCAAGTAGGGTCGAACCACGAAGACTTAGGTACCAAAGTATGTGTATAAGAGATTGAAATGGGGATTTCTCATATTAAAAGAGTACTCTAACAATCTAAGAAAACAATATTAAATTAATAAAGATCAATGAAGAAGAGTCTTGAGTTTGGTTGATTTTCACTTTGATTCAAATTATCGATCATCAGTTTCTATGTATAAACAACTACTCTTAATTACTCAATGATTGAGAATTAAATTCCGCTTCCTTGTAAAAATTAGTTAAACTACCCGAATCATGCAGATAGAATAACTGAACTATAGAACAACTTGCTTGAATTTGCAATTTAGGTTTAAGTCTAAAGCACATCAAACCCTAGGAATCTATGAGCCAAACAACAATTACTAGCGCAATTATTCAATTTGGAAATAAAGATTTCACTAGAGAATAACAAGTATAATCGGATTCTAAGTTAAACCCTAGGTTGCTACTTATGAACGAGGAACAAAAGAATCGGTACTTGTTCTAAGTTCTAGAAATAGATTAACTGAAAAGAAATACTAGTTGTACTTCCTAGAAAGCAAACAAATAATCATATAATCAAAGTAGAAACCAAAATTATAATTAAGAAAGAGTTCACAAAAGAAACCTCACAATAACGAACCGAAGATCAAATAACCGTTCTCAAGAGTTGATTTAGGCTACTATCGGCATAAAGTTCATCAACAAATCTTCAATAATAATCAATACCATGGAAGGATTAGAGAGGGGAAAAGTAAGTTTCTCTCTCTAATTAGGGTTCTAATTCATGATGAATAATGAAAGATAAGAAAATAAACTAATTAAGTTAATAAGCACAAAGAGATCGACAAATCATCCACCCACATGCGCAGCACTCGACATGCGCGAGGTGCACACAATGGGCGCGCTGGGGGCACGCAGGAACTGACTGTGCGTACTGGGGAGCGACTGGATGCGCGCAGGTAGGGCGCGCGAGTCCCGCCACGTTGCTGCCTGCGGATGCTGCTGCTTGCGTATGGCTACGTGGGCGTGTGCGAGTGAGCTGCGTGGGGTGCGCAAATGAGCTGTTTCTTGCCTTGGCTAGATGGTGCTTAGGTTTGCTTGCTTAATTAGATTGTGACGCTAGCTTGGTGGTTGCTTTACGAGCTTAGTTAATCCTCATACGAACATACGAATCGAACGCTAACACTTACTCAATTACTTGAACATTTAGCATCATCGAACATTCACGAACGAGAACCGGAATGCAATAACCACGAACTTTGTTGACTTCTTTTATTGAACGGATCACGAACACGGGACGGAGTCCACCTGTAAATGATTAAAATTATATAAAGTCTCCAAATATCCTTAAATCACCTCTAATGTACCGAAATCATTTCAATTCTCCATAAACCACACTTAGGCTAATATATACAAAACTCCGCTTCTCAAGGACTAAAGCTTTACAAAACGAACTCCAAAATACTCTAAAAACACGCTTAATATGGTCTCATCACATTATTATTTGCGAATGGCCAAAAGGTTGCATTATTCTAGGCAATTTTTCCTAAATAAAATTATGGTACTTAAGGTTTTTTTAATTGAGAATTCCACAACCATCTGATAAACAGAGGAAGATGGGAGTTGATGGAATTTCCGGGTGAAATTGTGGCTAATACACCACTAATCAGCAGAAATTACTTTTCCGGCGAGATTATGGGAAGATTCCGACGAATCATTTTGGGACAAAAAGGTGGTGGATTGGTGTTTAGCCACCCTTAACTTTCCCTATTCTTCCTCTTCTATCCTAGCTTCAAGGTGGCGAATTTTCTAAAATTGGTTTGGGGCTTTTGAAGAATTAAACTCCAATTAATTTTTTGTTTCTTTACTTGCAGGATAACTGACTAGAAAACAACCTTAGAGGATGCCACCTCCACTCACACTTCACTCCAAAAGAAACCCAACTTGGTCCCCATTTGAAGAGAGATTGCCAAATGTAGAACTTGGTTTCTGAATTGCGAAGAATTGTGAGAGTAAATGAGGAAGACGAAGAAACTTGGGGGTGAAATCCGCTAATTGGGTGGGAACCATTAAGGTGAAAAACGGTCTTAACATTTTTTGGCCGGAAAGTTATTTTGGGAAATTATATACGGTGAACTTCTACTTTATCAAATTTTATTTGGTGAAATAAAATATATTCATTATACAAAGTGATCTTGTGGTATTGTCAAAGTCTCAAAAATATTTAGTGCCATAATTAAGTTATATTAGAGCTAATTTTTTACTAATCCATTAATTTTCTAATTTCAAGTCATGAATTACTAATTCTCTTCTTCTTCCCTGCTCCTTCTTCTTCTTTATTTTCCAATGAAATAAATAGCTCGAGGGGTATCAATGGCAGACTCTTTATGCCCAAGTTCATTACAGAAATTCCAAACCTCAACAACCAGTCAACCACTCTCAAAGTGCCAGATTAAATTGAATGCTTTTTGTGGAAAATTTTATATAAATAGAGAAAAACCCAATTTATAAAATCAACATAGGGATAATCAACAAATAACACATACTCTTTATCAAAGGGCTACCTATACAACAAAGTAGGCAATTGAATTAAGAAAATAGAAAGCTATAATCCACAATCGATTTCTATGTGAATCTTATATCGGCGGTGACACTATAGGTGTTAACGACATAGTACAAGTGAGGCACAAAGTCAAGTGGATTCACCTTCGTGGACATCAAAAAGGTTGACTAGTCCCCAAGGACTGCCACCTTGAAATTAGGTGTTGCCCTTTTAGTTCTGCAATTCATTATTCGCCTAATAATCCTTGAACTTCCCTCCACATCTATTTCAATATCCCACATTCCTCAGTAAAAAGATTGGGCATAAACTCATGATAGAGGAGAGATAGAGGGCGGAACACATGGAAACTCGGAGGATGAAGAGGGGCTGCAATCTTATTCCTTGCAATCTGTTGTTGTCCTTTTGAAACGTTCTCCATCTTGAGTTGGTAAAAACTGACTTGAACTTAGTAAATTAGTCCATAAATGTTAGGTTAGCTCTAATGTAACTTAATAATCACACTAAATGGTATAATTGATACTACAACGTCACTATATACAACGAGTTTTTTTTTTGTTTCCACTATGTAGAAGGTCATCATATAGTGAAACCAACTGGTTTAATATTTATAAGGCAATTATATTTAGATAAACTTAGAAAAGGACTTAACCAATAACGACCATGACATTATTTGCATGGTTTTTGACAAAAGTCTTTGACTTAACAATAATTACTTAAGTTGTGATTTTCATGCCAATATTCCTGCTATATTGAGTATCTAATGTGGAGTTTAATCAAGAGTAGTTCCTTAGCTAGGTTTGCGACTAGCCTAGTTAGTGATCTTTAATGTTAGGTTCGGAAGGTGCACATGCTTTTGTGATTGTTCTTGAGCTTTTGGATGGTTATTGTGCCTTTTAGTTTCATGTGTGCTCCATTTATCTACTTGGCTTTGATTCATTAGATTCATGAGCCTTCTTAATTGGTTGCAAATTCACTATAGGAAAATTCCAATAGTACACTCTTAAATTTGGCTTCTCTTAATAATGGTACACTTTCATCGTCTTTTTGACTTCATAATGGTACACCTGTAGTTTGAAATTTTTCCTACCAGAAACATTCCATTAAATAAAAAGTATGTAGGTTTAGGGTTAATCCAAGTTACATACTTTCAATTTTGGTAACGTACGCTATATCTTAGTACTTATATGTTAAGAAAAATTGTCAAGAATAAGTCAATCTTTTCGCGGTCTTCTTGAATAAGTTAAATTTCAGAAAATCCTGGAATAAGTTAATCTTTTGAGAGTATTTTGCTTCTAACAAGTCAGGTGACCCATGACCGGTTTCATAGGTAAATTATAGGTAACCTTGTCCCACGTGTCTTTTTTTTTATTGGTTTATATTTTCAATTTTAATTTTATTTTATTTCTAGATATTTAATTTTTTTTAAAAAAAATCAAAACCCCTTATTCCAACCCCCTTCTCGCCATGCCTGCGTGCGAAGATCTCCTCCCCCGCCCCTTCTGCGGTTCTGCCTGAGCCCCTCCCCCCACCCCATCCTCCTACTCTGCCACTCTCTTCCTCTCATCCGCCAATGATATAGCCGATTCTTTCTCTCCTGCTCCACCTCTCTCTTTCGCCATTAGCCTCTTCTCCTTATCGTTGCATTTTCATCTCCGCCAGACGTCGTATACGAAACACCGTAAATCGCGCCGGCGGATAGAGAATCCTCTTATCTTCGTTGTTATCATCTTTAAACGACGTCGTAAAAGGTGTAAACTACATTTAATGCGATGGAGGAGAGAGAATCCGACGACTTCGACGAGTCGCCCCCATTACAACTCTTATTTTCGTCAACATCGCCCTTAAACAACATAGTAAACATGTTAAACGTGGCGATCCGGTGGTTTTCTGGGTATGGTTGGGTTGCGTTTCAAGGTGGTGGTGGTGGTTTTCTGGGTTGGTGCGGGGTTGCGGGTGGGTTGGGTTTGGTTTCATGGTGGGTGGTGGTAGTTTTCTGGGCTAGGTGGTGTTTAGGCGGGGTCGGACTGAGTTTCAAGGTGGGTGGGAACGATTTTTGTGGCAAGGATAGTTTTTTCCGGCATGTTGAAGGTGGCTGTGGGGTGGTGGTAGGAATTGGGATGTCAGTGTGGGGAAGGGGATGAGGAAAAATGATTTCTTTAAATATAAAGTTAAAATTTTAAAAATATCCTATGCAGGAAAGAGTGACAAGTGTTCCTCTTACCTGTTCAAAAGGTTAACAACAAGTTGATACCGATTTGGACCTATTAAAAGCAAATACCCTCAAAAGGTTAACTTATTTCAGGATTTTTCGAAGTTTAACTTATTAAAAGCAGACCGCGAAAAAGGTTGACTTATTCTTGACAATTTTTCCTATATGTTATCGTTTTAACAAAGTAGGTTTCAGATTTTTTAAATTTTGGTAATGGTTTCACACACTCTTATTCGATAGTCTAGACCAACTTATCTTCGATAACTACTTACCATAATTTATGGATAAATTGTAACAGAATAAATGAATAACATTTTCAATATTACAACTAATATATGCATTGCATTAGCTTATATTTGTTAAAATTTAGAATTATTATTCTCGATGTTTTGAATTATTTAAAAAGTCATCATCTTAAATCTATAGCTGATCCCTTATCCGCGATAACTGATAAGTAACATGGCTTCTTGCCCTATTTCCAGAATTATTTGTAGCAGGTGGGAATGAAAAACTGATTGAAATTAATTGGTATCTTTCGACTTTCAGATTACCCTTTAGCTTAATTATACAAGATTCCAGCACATGCCAAGAATGAAGGAAAGATTCCAATCAAGGGGTTGGCACTACTGAAGCACGTCTAAATTATCACACCGCCATGATCATTACATTCCTAAATACATTACTATTAATAATGTGTTTGGATGAGAGATTTCAAATGGACGAAAGGACAAACCATCAACTTTCCTTAAATAAGGTTTTAGTAGATTTATAATTGTACGATGCACGGGTTAAAGAAAATATAAGTTGGTGTACTTTCCCAAATATAAGGTCCTATTCAGTTCAACTTATTTTTACTGAACTGAACTTATTTTTACTGAACAGAACTTATTTTTGCTGAACAGAACTTATTTTTACTGAAATGTACTTATTTTTACTGACTCATGTTGTTTTTTGTTCTTTGCTTTATTGATTTTTACTGAACTGAACTTATTTTTACTGAACTCAACTTATTTTTACTGAACTAAACTTATTTAAGCTGAACAAAACTTAATTTTACTGAACTGAACTTATTTTTACTAAATATTATTATTTTAAGGTGAATTGAACAGGGCCTACAGAAAATATAAGTTGGTGTACTGATTTTGTTTACATTGTTAATTTATAAGAGTAGTTATTTAATTACATCGAGTTTTCTTTATTGTATATGTAGCTGTTAAAATTTCAATTTATGTTGTGTTTTCTTGGAAAGTATCAAAAGTAATACTCCCTCCGTCCCACAATCCTACAATGTTGGTTACACTTCATTATTCTATATCTCACATATATTCAAGAAGTGTAACCAACATTGTGGGACGGAGGGAGTATAATTAAATTATCAAACTTTGTTATCTTAGACTCCTAGCTTGCTTAATTCACGGTTTCCAAAGATAAGAAGCCATAATAAAAAAAATGAACGATGGAAATGTTACACTCGTATGATTTTATTTTTTCTAATATATCTTACAGCACATGATTTGATTATAACCTAATTAGGGTTTTATTCTTTTCAATTTATTTTAGCTTGTCTAAATCAATGTGAATTTATCTGAACTTACGTTAAACTTATGTCAATTTAGGTCCTATTTACTTTACACTAAACTAATAATATATAGTTAAAATAAGTTTACTCCCTACGCTGATGGGGGATTTTAGTCCTATCTCTTTGTGTAATGTGGTGTATAAATTAATCTCAAAAGTTTTAGCGAACAAATTATTGTAAAAAATCCTGATATTATAGCTGTGAATCAGAGTGCTTTTGTTCCTGGACGACTTATCACTGACAACATTCTAGTTGCTTTTGAGCTTTTTCATCATATGAAAAACTTAAAGCAAGTGGAGGGTTGAATGGCTCTCAAGTTAGATATGGCAAAGGCGTATGACAGAATTGAATGGCCGTTTCTTAAGGCTACGTTGAAGATATTTGGCTTGGAGAGAATGTGGGGTGGTAGGGTAATGGAGTGTGTTCGCTCGGTGAGCTTTTCAGTGTTGATCAATTGCAGACCTACATAAGATTTTGTTCCCTCTCGAAGCATTAGACAGGGGGACCTATTATCTCCATATTTGTTTATTCTATGTGCTGAAGTTTTTTTTCACCTGTTAAGGCGTGCTGAGGAGCGTAGGAGTCTAACGAGGGTGAGGGTTGCAGCCACCGCCCCGTCTGTCTCACATTTGTTATTTGCAGATGATTGTGTAATTTTTTCTAAGGCTTCGCTGCAGGATGCTAGAGTGATTAAGAGACTCTAGGTCTGTATGAACGAGCCTCGGGGCAAATAGTTAATTTTGAGAAGACTACTGTGTCTTTTAGTAGCGGGGTTTCAGCTGATCGTAGAGTAACTCTTGCTAGTGAGTTGGGGGTCAGAGCGCTGGATATTCATGATAAATATTTGAGGCTCCCGACGGTAGTGGGTAGATCGAAGAAAGTCATTACGCGGGGGGGAAGGGTGAAGGAGAAATTATGGAAAAAACTACAAGGTTGGAAGGGGATGATTCTGTCTAAAACTGGTAGGGAGGTCTTGATAAATGTGGTTTCTCAATCTATTCCTACCCACGCAATGATGGTATTCAAGTTTCCATCCTCTTTTTGTAGTGAGTTAAGATCTCTTGTGGCACAATTTGGGTGGGGTCAAAAGAAGGGGGAGCGTAAGATTAATTGGGTTGCTTGGAAGAAACTTTGCCGCTGGAACGCGAAAGATGGATTGGGATTCCGTGATTTTAAACTCTTTAATTGGGCTCTACTTGGAAAACAAGCATGGAGATTACTAGTGTCGAGGGGGGGTCCTCTTTGGGACGTTCTAAAGGCTATATACTTTTCGTCTGCGGACCGAGGTATCCTTGGCGGGGTTTATGGGAGGCGAGATGGGTGTTGAGGAGTGGTACGAGATGGTGTGCTAGTGACGGGGAAAGCATTCATATTTGGAAAGATCCGTGGCTATCTGGTACTCAAACTCATAAAATTCTCTCTCCTCGTGGAGATAATAATCCTGATGCTGAGGTTGCTATGCTTATTGATCCCATATCTAAGACTTGGCGGACGTCTCTGATTTCTCAGCTCTTTTTACCATTTGAACAGTCTTGTATCCTTGATATTCCGCTAAGTAAGCGCTTATCACGTGATAAAATATGCTGGGACGTTGTGAAGGATGGCCTCTATTCCGTTCAGTCTGCTTACCATGCCTTGATTGTGGATGATTGGCGTGAAAATGAAGTTGAAGGGTCAAATGTGCAGCCTATTTGGAACTTGATTTGGCGTACGAAAATGCTACCTCGGGTTAAAATCTTTGCTTGGAGGGCTTGCCACAATGCCTTGCCTACGAGGAAAGGGTTGAGCAAACGTATCTCTTCTATGAATTCCTAGTGTGAGGTGTACAAGAAGGACGAGGAATCAGTTTTACACGCTGTCAAGGATCGTTCTTTGGCGTCCATGATTTGGAAGGTTCGCGATTTTGCTGAGTACACTAGTGAGGGGTGTGCTTCAATTCAAGAGTCGTGGGCGAGATGTGCGGAAAATATGAATGATGAGGAATGGGTAGGCCTGATTACCTTAAGTTGGGTTGTGTGGAATGCTCGGAATAAATGGGTTATGGAGGGTGAAGCTCCGGTCCCCACTATTTGCTGCTCCTATGCAGCGAAGACGACGACTGAAGTTGTTATGGCGCCTTGTTGCAGCAGCGCGGGTGCGGAGTTGGGCGCGGAGGTCCGTGATAACAATGTGGTGAGATGGCAGCCTCCGTCTTAGCATTGGATCAAATTGAATGTGGATGCGGGTATTGTAGGTGAATCTGCACTACTACAAAAACACCCTATCGTGTCACCTGTAAACAGGAGATCGTGTCGCCTGGAAGGCGACTCTGTTGATGGGGACACGATAGGCCTGCATCTATCGTGTCGCCTGGGAACCGACACAAAAGTCAGCCAATTGCGTCGCCTCTTAGGTAAGAGGCGACACTATAGGTCAATTCCACCATAAAGAACTTACCCTTATGCGTCGCCTGCCGCGTAATACATGACGCGTATGATAAGCTAATGCGTAGCCTATTATTAATGAGGTGACACGATAGGTCCTCTTACAAAAAAAAAAATCTAGTTTATGCATCGCATCTTTCTTTAGAGGCGACATAATAAGTATACTATCGTGTCGCTTATAACCTAACAGGGGACGCATAAACATCTATTTATTTATTTTTAAAATATTAATCTCGCCATTCATTCATTAAAATAAAAATAAACGTTAAATCTCAAAAGTAAAAAAAAAATATCAATCATTTCACAACCTCCATATCATAACAAAAAGGTAATATTTTTTTACAATATATAATCCAGCTATTGATCAATAAATCTTAATAGCATTGAAAGTTAAGCAAATAATTGAAAAGAAATACAAAGATCACCCTTGAACTTCAAGGTTCAAAACTACCAGCACTGATCGATGACGAATCTACACCACGCTTCGCGTATGGGATGACAATGCTCTCCCCCTTCTTGCCATTTCAATAATCAACACTTTTACTTCCCAAAATGATCATCACACAAAGATTACGCCTGAAACATGTGCCGCATACACGAGTTTCATAGGATTGATATTGAATACATTGAAGACAGTAAGTAAATGGCTGGAGCTAGGAGTAAATATTGAGTGGATGCTGCCTCCTGAACCAGTCTGCTCGTCAGAATGGGACTCCAAGAAGTTGCCAAAATCGTCTTGTATGCCTGTTGCTGCAACTGGGCAAAAAAGAGGCTTGTGCCAAGCAAAGTATCAGTGGGATCCCATATATGAAATGTAAACTAGTAAGTAATATATTCTCTACTTATTTCCAGAACCAAATTGTAATGGCAATCATATTGTTAAGTAGTCAAAAACTCAAAATAAAGACCAGCTCTTCCTCTGAGAAAAGTTACATTGCTGATCCTACAATCAGCTTTCTAGCATATACTGCACAACTCTAATTAGATTCTAAGCAGATGGATTATGCACCAATTTGGCTTATCAGATCCTTTTATATCTATCAAATGTTGGATTAATTTTGTCATATATTAATGGAAACTACCAGAGGTATGTTGGGATGCTAGGGAAGAGCACTACTAAAAGCATTTCTTACCCGACGATTATATCTTTGTAAACAACTAAGGAAGATAACAACGCTGCCTTTGCAATAGCTTTATCACCATCTTTACATAATCTAAGCAACTCTTTCGGAGACTTTATATTACACTCAGGATCAGCAAGCAAAGCAGTATCCAAGTCTGCAATTTTATGTTGCTTACTTCCAGTGACTTGTGCAGTAGTGAGATCTTCTTTCACCTCAGCCTATAAGCAACAAGAATAATTAGTAGCTAAGCGATAACTCTTGAGAAAAATGCAAAGCAAGGGTACTCCATCAAAAGTTTTACACTATCTACAAAACTATAGCATTTTATTATAGAAACACGAAAAAGTAGAGAGGATTTGGGGAGTAGAGGCAGAACAAAGATAGGTTCGTGAAAGAAGAGCTGATTGGAACGTTTGGCAAGCCTACAGATAGTAGCTAGGTGCTAAGTTTTTATTTATTTATTTTTAAGTTAAATGGGGCTCTTGCGTGTTGGCTGCAACGGATCATTGGATATTAGAGAGTCCCATACTCCCATCAACAAAAATGGAAGACCAATATTAAGGAGTAAGGACATTATCCTTCATATTAGGCATGCGGTGAGCCTTTGTAATTCTCATACATAAGAACTCGATATATGACTCAATAGGACAGCATAAATGAGCTTACCAAAACCTCAGAGTTAGGGTTCTCAAGCACTTCCTCACTATGTGCAAGTTCTTTTCCCTGCTCTTCTTTCTCGTTTGTTTAATTTATAGGCACAATCATCTCCATCATTCCCATCTTCTTTGTCAGAGTCTTCAGATTTTTCTAGCTTCTTTTGGGACTGAAAAATGATTAATCATATTGGTAAAACAGCTACAGCAATGAATTGAGAACACCCAAACTAACAATGAGTTATTAAGAATGTTAATAGAAACACGCCAATATAAAAAAAATAAAAAACAAAAGGACATCTGACAAAGTAGATTGCAGACCTGTTTAATAGTAAAGCTTTCCATCCAAGGTCTTGACTGGAAGAGCATAAACACGATCAACCTCTATAGCCTTATTTTTTCATTCTCAACTGTTTTTTCCCGCAACGTCTCTTGTACGATGCTTCCAAATGCAACACGACTCACATGCCTACGTAGATGATGTTTAACAGAAAATAATCCAAATATTGTACTAGAGACATAAACATATAAAAACAAACAGCTACAAAGAATGTGACAAATTTCACGGGATACAGTGGTCAACTTTTTGCTCTTTGACTAAAATAAGCAAAAGAAACTGTGGCAAAATCAAATTGAAAGCAAAATAGAAGGAAATAAAGTAACAAAGAATCAAAAGAGATATATTCAACAAAATCAATGAAGCTTTTAAGAGATGATACCATCACAACTAGCACCAATACACGTTTAAAAGAAAGAAATTCGAAGTTGTTAAAAGAGATCCACCACCACCAACCAATAGCTGCAGATGTGAGAATTGTGCGGCTCGTCAGTGAGTACCACCACTAACCACTCAGATTGGGAATTGCAATTGTATGTTAACACATAAGCAGAGCCACAAACCTTAAGTTGGTATCACAGATTCCATCTCTGTGACAACCCCCCCTCATCCTTCCCAATTGCCCTCCCTCTTATTTAGACCTTAAGTTGGTCTCACAGATTCGTCATTGGTGTTTAATTTCTATAGCACAGAAGGAATTAAGAACAGAATGATCCTTATTGTATCAATTTTCCACAGCTTCAAGTTTAGAATATTAAGAACAATTATTACAGACAAACATCAAACCTGAACTATAACTCCATATTCTACAGCTCCACAAAAATGCTCTGAGCAGTTCTGTTATAGTTTATGGTAATACTTTGAGGTGCTACAATTTAAAGTAGCAGTTATGTTACAAGATGCAATTCTGCCAATACTAAAACTTATCACCGAACTACGATTCAGTCACAAATCTCAGATGATACAAAAATTGGAAAAAAAATAAGTACACTATAAAGCTGAAATTAAATCGAAAATGTATAGAAAAAGAGAATAACAAACCTTGATCAAATCATGATCAAAGGTAATTCCGGCTTCATTCTGTAGAAAACCTATGGAAGCTTGAAAGACGTAAGATAAGGTTAGAAATGTGTAGATTCCTTGTTCTTCAATACACATACCATACAATCTTATTGACTACTACTAGAAACAATGTAAAAAGTCTTAAAATACCCTAAAATTTCACATCATCGAAACCTTAAACCCCATAAGAGATTGAGTGAGGCGGTTTCAGGAAGAGATGAATACCTTGGAAATAAAGAAGAGATTGAGCGAGGCAGAATCAAGAAGAGATTGAACGGACGGGCATTTTTGGATACCAAACGAATGACCGGAGACGGTGGATACCAAACGACAGCGTCTGAGGTGGCGACGGATGGCCAAAGTCGGCGAACGCAGGCGACGATACCTATAGAACGGTCGTCCAAACGTATCACATCGGTGGAGTGAGGAAGACTCGGTGTTTTTGGATTTGAGCGGCGGTGGAGTAACGAAGATACAGAAGAAAGAGTGTTTTTGGTTTTTGGTTTTTTGTTTTTAGTGAAGAAGGGTCTTTATTTATTTACATTTGTTTTTTTACTTGTGATATCACATCGCCTTCCGCATATATTGGACACATATGGCTATTGCGTCGCCTTTTATAAAGCAAGCGACACAATAGATATGATCTAATGCGTCTTTCCGTAGAAAATATTGGACGCAAAAGCCTATTGCATCGCGTGCTATTTAAGAGGCAACATGGAAAGTCTTATAGTCGATTTTTCACTTTTCACCAAGGACCTAATGCGTTGCCTATTAAGAAATAGGCGACTCTAAAACCTAATGTGTCAGACTTTTAAAACAAGCGACTCTAAAGGGCCGACTCCATAGGGTCTTTTTGTAGTAGTGCTGGTACAGGTCTGGGCAGTGTGCTACGAGATGCGGATGGTGCTATAGTTGGTTGTTGTGTGTGGCAGGGAATGGTGTAGTGAGAAGTTAGATGTGCGAGCGAAGGCTGCTTAGTTGGGTTTGCATATGGCTCGTGTTCTAGGCTACAAGCAGATAGTGGTTGAAAGCGATTGCTTGGGTGTTATCCAAGCTCTAAAGATGAAGTCCGATAATGGTTTGAGCAATTTCCTTTTAATTATTGAAGACGTTTTATCTCTTGTTTCTAGTTTTGATAATATTTGTTGGTATTTTATTAAATGAGAAGGAAATAAGTCAGCTCATGCTTTAGCTTACTTCCAACCTCTGGATTTCGGGCAACGGCTTTGGGATACTGATTTTCCAACCTCCATTGTAAACATTCCTCTTTGGGACTTCTCTCAGAAAAAAATTTGCATCCTTCCTATTTGTTCTTACAGTCTCCAGGAACAAACTTTCCTCATATTTTCCTCTTATTGTATGTTAGCATAAAATAATTTACTAAAAAAAAAATTCAAATAAATTAATCAATATAATTTTATGACATAAATTATTGGGAAATTCCCAATGGTGGCCCTTAGGTCTTATAAAATTCTCAGTGGTGGAAATTCCAAAAAAACTTTTCCATTGATAGCCCTGTTTTACAAATTATTCTCAAATATAGCCTTAATGAAGAATATTCCGTTAATAATAAAGCATATTCCGTTAGTTAACCGTTAAGACAGTCACTCGCACGTAAAAGAGGTCTTTTGGGTCCTTTTTTTTGCCAATTTTGACATCAAAATCGAATTTGAGGGGTAAAACTAACCCCCTAAACTTAACTTTAAGAATCGATTTTGAGGTCGAGATTGGAAAATAAATCCGAAATGTCTCGTTTTACGTGCGAATATCCGCTTTAACGGTTCACCGGTGAAATATGATTTATTGTTAACGAATATTTTTGGATAAGGTTATGCTTCGGAATAATTTGTAAAGCAGGGCTACCAATGGGAAAGTTTTTTTAAAATTTCTACCACTGAGAATTTCTAATACCTAAGGGCCATCATTGAGAATTTCCCTAAATTATTTTAACTTGTATGATATTATAAGATAAAGCTTTTTCAAATTCAACAACGAAAATAAAAGTACCCCTTCATTCTTTTTTGATGTTCTCATTTTCGTTTTTGTGATGTTTCAAAAAGTTCTTCTCACTTTGAATCATTGCCATTTTTAGAATATTCATTTTTCTCATCTTACCCTTTAACACCCAAATATTTACTACATTTTTTTTTTACTTTTTGTGTTACACATGGCCCATTTTAAAATCTTTTATTTCCCAATACCTAATTTTCCTTCTCTATCTTACTTTTTCAAAAGCAAAAAAGTATCAAACTACATTTTATACAATATAAAATTAAAAAGATTCTTATCCACTTTATTTTATATTGGTTTTCCCCAATATATTCCAAATGGGGACATTAAATGAAAACGTAGGAAAGTATAAACAAACATGCATAACACGACAAACTCTTGGGTGGACCTGGTCCACACTAAAAATAGTGTAGACCCGGTCCCTTTTTAAGTGAGCCAAAGAATTGAGTAGCCCAAAGTCATATTTAAAAAGAAAAATCTGCAACTATCCTATTATACCCAAAATTAGAAGCAAGAAAGCGTTGAACTACGTTACCAACAAACTCATTTCCTCAAATCAAAAGGAAAATTGCAAATCAAAATTAAGGGCAGAGAATTGATGAAGGATTCCATGGGAGAATACCTTTCAGAGAATTGTAAGAATCGAATAGTGAAGCCAGAGATGGTGATTTTAAGGCGATTAGCTCGCAATCTGCGCCGGGAAATGACGGTGGTGTTAGGTGGTTGCTGTGCTGGTGGTTGCCGTTGGAGGTGAGTGGAGGAGTGGTGGTGGTGTGTTTACGAGAGGGGACGATGATGGCGGATGGTGTATTGCTGCGGCATTTGAGAGGTGGTTCATTGTTGTCTTCTACCATGGTTATGGAGTTACGAAGGTGATGATAATGGTGGGTGAAGTGGAGAAGAAGGTGGGGAGAGAGAAGTGAGAAGAGGGAGAATGCTACTGCCTAGTTCTAATTGAAAAAGAGATGGAATTGTAATTGAATTCTAATTCTAATTGGAAAATTCTACCTAGTTTGAGAATGCTACTACCTATTTTTGCTACTACTTGTTAATTGGAAAATTCTAATTGAATTGTATGGGGAAAATGAGTTTCTAATTCTAATTCTTAACTTTTGTTTTTTGAAAGATAATTCTTAAATTCTAATTTTTAATTCTTAACTTCTAATTTTTAATCTTTAACTTTAAGAAGATGAGGGGAAAAAAGATGAAATTTGGCATAAAACAATAAATAACAAGAAAAGGAAGAAAAAGAGATGGAAGACTTGTATTTTAATAATGAACCCTTAATTTTTGAAACAAAAAATATATCTTCTGGTAAGAAAACTTAACCTTTTCATTTATAACACTTAACTTTTAGTCACAAAACTTTAAATTTTGATTGCTAAACCTTAACTTTTAATTACAAAATCTTAACTTTTGCTAAATAAACTTTAACTTTTGCCAAATAAACCCTGACTTTTGATTAATAAACTTTAACTTTTCATTCATAAAACTTAACTTTTAATTACAAAATTTTAACTTTTGATTGCTAAACCTTAACTTTTGCCAAATAAACCTTAACTTTTGATTAATAAACTTTAACTTTTCATTCATAAAACTTAACTTTTAATTACAAAATTTTAACTTTTGATTGCTAAACCTTAACTTTTGCCAAATAAACCTTAACTTTTGCCAAATAAACCTTAACTTTTGATTAATAAACTTTAACTTTTCATTCATAAAACTTAACTTTTAATTACAAAATTTTAAACTTTTGATTGCTAAACCTTAACTTTTAATTACAAAATCTTAACTTTTGCTAAATAGACCTTAACTTTTGATTAATTACCTTTAACTTTTCATTAATAAACTTTAACTTTTGATTAGTAAACCTTAACTTTTAATTACAAAAATCTTAACTTTTAATTACAAAATCTTAACTTTTGTTTAATAAACCTTAACATTTGCTTAAAAAAATCTTAATTTTAATAAGCTAAAATATATTTAATGTAAACCAAGGCTATATTAGACCTCCTACTACAATTACAATCTCTGTCAACACACAAACAAATCACATTTTGCACCAAAAAAAATAAAAACAAACAAATCACAATTTGCTTTAAAATTACAGTAAAAAGGCACTTAAATACTAGTCTTGCATTCCAAAAACCTTTTTTTTCTTTTCCATTCTCAGACATCTTCATCAATCTCACCCACCACCTCTTTTTCTCCCATTTCACCATTAACAGAACTTGAAGCTCCGTCAATGGCGTCATCAATGGCACAATCCGTTACTCCCCTCTATCATCCCCTCACCAATTCCATCTCCCTTCCATCAATTGCTCTCCTTCAAATTCCTTATAATTTCCTCTAAATCACTCTCTCAATCTCCGTTTGAAATCCTCCTCCAATAGTGGCGGTGGAAACGACAGATATTGAAGCTCCGACGGAAGGGAAGAAAGAGCGTTGAGCGTATCATGTGACCGGAGTAGGAAAGAGAAAATCGACCGCGGCAAACGGATTATAGTGAAGGAAAAATGGTGCATGAGTGATATGGGTTTTGTATTAGTCTACAATAAGTTTATTGTAGACCAGGTCTATGCTAGACTTTGTGCATAACACAGAGGAATTAGGAGATTCTCCACGGAAAACTCCAATTGGCTCCCTCATAAGTGAATTTGTATGTAGATTAGCCTAATAGATAGGAAACCAATTGGATTCGTAATCCAGCCAGTGCCGTTCCTGACATTTTTGGGGCCCTAGGCGCAAAACCAAAGAAGGGCCCCAAAGGTTTACATTTTTTTCTTCATATATCTGATTTTAGATGTTACTTTTTGAAGTTGTGTCTCAAAACTATGCAAAAACAAATATAGCATTTATCTTTATAAATATAGTAGTATTATATTAGTACGCTTTAGTTCATTTCTTCAATAACTTTTATTTCTTAAAAGAATTGCATAAGTATTGAACTCCATCATCATTGCCGATAATCTAAAAGTCTTTCTCATGGTAAGGTCATCATTTATCACCAAAAAGAGAAAATTATATATATCCATGAAAAATACCCAACACCCATATGAAAAATAAGAATTTGGAAAGGAAAAAAATGTTCAAAAAAGTAAAATTTTTGGGAAAAAAATTAATAGAATGTGTAAAGATATTACAAAACAACGACATTTAAAAATAAAATCAAGAAGAAATCAAATATCAAATACAGAGACTTATGTTTGACAGTCCATCCGTAAGTACATGGTTAGACAATATAATGTTTAAGTTAAAATTGTGAGGTTTGAATCCAAAGGTTCAAAAGTTTTAATATTTTAACATTGATGCTTTTAAGTAAAAAACTAAAAACCTCAACGGTTATAAGATTATGAGCTAAAACCTTTTTACTTTAAATTAAAACCTTTTGGTCTTAATAGTGTATCCCAAGGCTTACTTTGTGTAGATAATAGTTCTTCAAAATTATTGGGAATATACGAAGAAGTTCATGAGATTGGCAAAATATTAGAATTAAGAAGTTAAAGTTTAGGAAAAAGAAAGTAATAAAGGTTCCTAAACATTCTCTTTCTTCTTTTCTTCTTCGGTATCCTCGGAGTATCCCCGCGCGAAGTAATTTTTGTTTTACTATATGACATATTTTCTAATTTGGGCCCCTTGAAGAGTTGGGCCCTAGGCGGTCGCACTCGAGGCCTACCCTCAGAACCGGCCCTGAATCCAGCCGTCGGAATACTTCTATAATTGTTTATTTTAACATGAATAAAGGTCAGATTCCTGCCACCTCATCATCCTACACCATAACAACTCCTTAAAAGTCAACCCTCAAAATTCAAAGCTGTAATCTGAATGATAAAACATTGCTATTTGCTACCACAGAACAGACAGGTTTTGAACTTTTCATTATAATCAGCCTACAATTAGATATTCTGCAGATACTCTCAAATTTTGCATTAGAATAGAAACTTTTAATGAATCACGGTTGTGACTCGGCGAAATTGGTGAATATCCTTTCCCCTTCATATCAACTTAGAGCCACAGGAATAAGCCAACAGCTATACGTCATCCACCTTTGTTGAATAATTGTGAGTTGTACTTGTACCATGAGAGGAGAAAGGGAGGGCTGTCCAGTTGTGCTTAATATTTCTCTACTCTCCAAACATACAAATATTGTATAGATTGTCTAGACATTATATATCAGATGACAAACGTTGTATACAAAATTTATTTGTTTAACGAGTTAATGGCTAAAATTGATAGCTCAAATTTCATATGTATGTATGTGTTCCATTTTAAAATATATTATGATGCAATCTACAATATTTATTGTCGAATGTACAACACTTATCTTTGAATTGCCCAACTTGTTTTAGTATTATTTAAAACCGTGAAGATCATAAAGACTTGACATAGTCGTCAAAACCACAACCATCCTTTAGACTCGGCTGAACGATAATAATCAGAAACCTCCATTAGGCTTGTGAAGACCTTATTAAACCCACCTTGTGCTCATTAAAAAAATTGAATTCCCAAATTGATAAAGGGTCGAAACTCGAGAAATACCCAGTTTAAAATTCGACATATGTTTAGCGTTTTTTTCCACTTATTTTCAATCCTTATAAAAAAATTAAGTTTTGAATAAGTTTAGATAAATTCAGATAAACTTAATTTAGAAAAATAAGGTCTCTCTAAAAAAATGGTTTCAATATGTTCAGAAAAAGTTTTGATAAACAAAAACAAGTTGAAAAATATACTCTTATCAACAAACCCTACAAACTACCTAAGTTATCTGATGATTTTGTGGTAGTCGTTTGAAAAAAAACCAACATATGCCTCTAACTAGGTTTTGTCATCAATATGATAGGACATTATATTTCTTAATTAGTTATGTCCTTAAATAAAAAATAATTATCATTACTTATTTTTATTACGTGTTTATTGATGCCAATGTCCTATTATTTAAAGAACATAACCAGATAATAATAATATAAAAGACTTACGATAGTTATATTTTGTAAGACAACTATAAAATTTCCACAATTTATTCCATAATTTTTACAGAAGGGATTACCATTTATGAATACAATTTATTCATGACAGTTACCAAACCTCGTCCAAACTTAATGTCTCCAGACTGTGTATCACCTGAAAAGAGTACCATGACATCACTTCATTCATTTGACACTATATAAGCTTCATTGAGTACACAGTTTTCTGTACCTCAAGCATTTCCCACTCCAAAACAAAATCTCATCATCAATAACGCCATAGTGTGCCATTAAAAATAGCACAAAATTAGGCACAAAGTAGAGTGATGGCATTACCAAACAGTATGATGATTGATTTCGAACCAAAAAAATTTGCTCTTCCAGTGGATTCAGAGCACAAATCCACAGGCTTTCCACTCTTTTCCGTAGCAAAGCCTCATATGCGAGCATTTCATCTATGTTGGATACAATTCTTTGCTTGCTTTCTATCCACATTTTCTGCTCCACCCCTCCTCCCTATCATTCGTGATAACCTCAACCTCACTGCCAACGACATTGGTAATGCAGGGGTGGCATCAGTTTCTGGTGCAGTTTTCGCTCGTGTTGCAATGGGTGCTGCCTGTGACTTAGTTGGTCCACGGCTCGCATCTGCAACCCTCACCCTCCTCACTGCACCTGCAGTATACCTATCTGCTGTCGCAGACTCAGCCACAGGATTCTTTCTAATGCGGTTTTTCACAGGCTTTGCTTTGGCCACATTTGTCTCAACTCAATACTGGATGAGCTCCATGTTTTCTCCTAGGGTTGTTGGTCGAGCCAACGGGCAAGCAGCTGGGTGGGGAAACTTAGGAGGCGGTGTAGCACAGTTCGTTATGCCACTTGTGTACAGCATTGTCCTTAAGACAGGCGCGACTCCATTTTCAGCCTGGAGGATTGCATTCTTCATCCCTGCTATCTTGCAGATGTCCTCAGCATTTGCAGTAATGATTTTCGGCCAAGACCTCCCAGATGGTAATTTCCATCAGCTGCAGAAGTCTGGTGATATGCACAAAGACAATGCATCCAAGGTGTTATACCATGGACTCACCAATTATAGAAGCTGGATAACTGCTCTGGGTTACGGGTTCTGTTTCGGGGTGGAGCTAGCAGTAAACAATATCGTTGCCTACTACTTCTATGACCGGTTTAATCTGAATCTTAATGTTTCAGGAATTATTGCTGCCAGTTTTGGGATGGTTAATCTATTCTCTAGGCCTATAGGAGGTGGTTTATCAGATGTAATGGCAAGAAAATTTGGGATGAGAGGAAGACTGTGGAGCTGGTGGATTGTGCAGACTCTAAGCGGTGTTCTGTGCATTGGTCTCGGACTTATAGACAGTTTAAGTGCATCGATTGCAGTGATGATCATCTTCTCTGTGTTTGTGCAAGCATCTGAAGGTCTCACATTTGGGGTTGTTCCTTTTGTCTCCAGAAGGTAATACTTTCTTTGACTTGTTTGCTTCATTCAACTAACATTTTTTGTTAAAAAAAAAAAACAAGATCCCACATGTGGGACTTCTTGATGGATAAATATTTCTTATGAATATAGTATCTTCTATGTTCTAAACTTCTATATTTCATCACTTCTATAGATCTTTGGGAGTGGTTTCCGGCATGACTGGAGCCGGTGGAAATGTGGGTGCAATCATAACTCAAGTAATATTCTTCAGAGGATCTCAATTCTCAACCGAAAAGGGAATAACATATATGGGTATTATGATCATAGGATGCACCTTGGGCATAAGTTCCATATACTTCCCACAATGGGGAGGTATGTTCGCGGGTCCGAAATCGAATTTTACAGAAGAAGAATACTACTTGAGGGAATGGGATTCAAAGGAGCAGGAGCAAGGACTTCATGAAGTAAGCATGAAATTCGCCGAAGGAAGCAGAAATGAAAGAAACAAAAAGGGAAAGTCACCACCAACAGAAGAAAGCACGCCTGATCATGCTTAATTGTTCATTTGTTAAACTATTTGTTGATATTAAATTCTTTTCTAGACGTTGAGAAGTTATCTTAATTGCTTATATGACATTAAACATGGTGTAATATGAGCTGTGGAACACAATTGTCTGCTGCAGCTAACTCCACCATTTTCCTTTGCCCAAATGGCTTCCTGCAAATATGTAATCCTTCACATGTTTTAAAAATGTGATAATTTGAGAAATATATGCGTCTGTTTATATAGAATTGAGTAATCAATACTTTTATCCCATTGAACTTCATTCACAAAGGTTCTGTGAAGTGGAATATTAGAAAGAGAAAAGAAGATAGAGAATACGGTATTTTGACTACTGGTAAATTTTAGAATCTATGATTTAACTCCATTTAAGAAGCTTAGGCTTATAACAAAATAGTGAGAGGAAGTTAGAAAGGGAAATAAAAGAAACAGATTTTGTTATTATTGGAAATGAATCAATCAGTTATTAAACAACTATGATCGAATCTATTTATACTACTTAATACAATCAGTAAGTCCAACACCCCCCTTAGTCTGGGAGTGGGATTGCAATTTGCAAAGACTTGGGTATTTCACAGTGAAGGCTAACAATAGGCATTTTACTCAAGGCCAGTGATGAATTTCTCTTTAAACTTTTTCAAATTGAGACTAGGATGCCTGTTGTCAATAGTTATTGTAACAACCCGGATCTGTTAAATTCAATAATAAGTGAAACTTAATTATATTCATAAACTAAATATGAGCATACATAATAATGAAAGCGGAAGCCTTAAATTAGATGAAGAATTATCTCTAGCCATTGCTAATTATATTCTTCTGTTTGAACGCAGTATTTTTGTGTACCAATTGATCAGTTTCCGAATTATGGTGCCAAACCCTCCTCTCACTCTTAGATGGTGTTTTTGTGAATTTTAGGAGAGTATTATTCAGAATATATTCAATTATTTATATAGGGTCTTACCATCAAAGAACCCTATTAATTAATGGGGTTATGAGTGGTTTTTCTGAACGCTGAGGAGATAATGGGTTGTTACCATGATCATAGGTAACTACCCACTAAATAGAAATGGACCACTAAATATTCTGAAAACTAAAATTTAATTAACAAAATATATATTTAGTTTTCAAAATTTCCAACATTCTCCCACTTGGTCCATTTTGACAAGAAAAACGTCATATATGAATTAGAGCGATAAAATTCCCTTTAGAACGAGAATCTGTCTTCCATGTATCACAATATACTTTTTCTTTCACCACTCATACTAATCAATGAGTAAACCGTATGTTTACGCAAGGTCAAATATAATAATATCTTGTCAAATAACAAAAACAACATGTACGTACATAAACTTGAAAGAGAAATATCTAACTGAATGAAAAGTTACAACATACGGAGTATAACTCAAAATAGTGTTTTAAAGGATGGGACCAAGTCCCATGCTCTCTACATGACCCTTAAAAACTTTAATGTGCATGCCTTTGGTCAAGGGGTCAACAATCATTAATCCAGTGCTAATATGTTCTACGATCACTTTCTTTTCTTGAACATGTTCTTTTATGGCTCGAAACTTAATGTCGATGTGCGCTGCTTACTTCGACTTCCACTCTTATTGTTCTTAGCCATAAAAACAACAGCTGAATTATAACAAAACATTATTATCGGCCGACAGATAGAGTCAACGACTCTAAGTCTAGATATGAAACTTTTCAGCCATACACCATGTAAGGTGGCCTCAAAACAAGAGACGAACTCAACCTCTATAGTTGAAGTAGCTATTAAGGTCTGTTTCACACTCCTCCAAGAAACGGCACCAGGGGCTAGCAAAAACACATATCCTAATGTGGATTAATGCAACCATCAAAGTCGGAGTCAGAATAACCAACTACTTGGAGATTATCAGTCAGTCTATACATAAGCATGTATTCCTTAGTACCCTGAAGATATCTCAACACTTTCTTTGCAACCTTCCAGTGATCATGACGTGGATTACTTTGATATCTTCTTAATACTCTAACATCATATGCAATGTCAGGCCTAGTGCAGACCTTTGCATACATAATGCTTCTAACAGTTGAAGCATAAGGAACATTTTTCATTTCTTCCTTCTCAAGATCATTTCTAGGACATTGGTCCAAACTGAACCGGTCACCTTTCACAATGGGTGCTACACTTGGTGAACAATTTTTCATATGAAATCAATCAAGTACCTTGTTGATATAGGTCTCTTGAACCTAAAATGCCTCGAGATCTATCTCTATGGATCTTAATGCCAATGACATAAGATGCCTCACCCATATCTTTCATATAAAAGTTACTTGAAAGATATTGTTTCACTTCATATAACAACCCTTTATCATTGGTTGCTGGAAAAAAATCGTCCACATACAACATAAGGAAACAAATCTTACTCCCACTGACCATATGGTATATAAATTGATCCATGATGTTTTCTTCAAAACCAAATGAAGTTATCACTTGATGGAACTTCATATACCATTGGCGAGAAGCCTTTTTCAATTTGTATACGGATTTACTTAGCTTACAAACTAGATGCTCACCCTTTTTAGAGAAGAATCCTTCAGGTTGTTTGATGTAAACTTCTTCTTCTAAATCACCATTGAGAAATGTCATTTTCACGTCCATTTGATGTAACTCATAGTCAAAATGAGCTACTAAAGCCATAATAACTCGAAGGTAATCTTTCTTGGATAGAAGAGAAAAGGTCTCCGTGTAGTCGGTCCTTCCTTTGAGTGAAACCTTTGGCAACGAGTCTAGCCTTATGTCTCTCGATGTTGCCTACTGAGTCTTTCTTTGTCTTAAAAGTCCCATCTACATCCAATGGCTTTAACACCATCAAGCAACTCGATGAGATCCCAAACTCTATTTGATGCCATAGATTCTATCTCATCTTTCATGACATTCATCCACAATTCTCTTGAACTTGTGGCTTGTGAAAACGTAATTGGATTATTATCAGCTTCATCATTACAATATGATTCTTGCAAATACACCTCATAATCATCCGAAATGGCTGATTGCCTCATTCTAACAGATCTCCTTAAAGGAACTTGATCATTCTGTTGATCATTCAAATGTTCCTCATTATCATTATTATCTATTAGGTTATTATAAACATTTTGTGGAGGTTTGGATAATGTGTCCCTAATACCCATTTTTGCTTGAGGGAGTGTGAAATCAGCCTATCACTTGAAACATCACTTAAATTAGGGGGTGGAGCTTCATTGTGATCTGTTTCAGAAATAATGTCCTGAATTTGATCACTCCCACTAACTAAGTATTTCTTAAGGAATATAGCATTTCTTGATTTCACAATTCTGGTGCTTTGAGATGGACAATTGATATCACGTATTTATATAGAGTTTTCTCCCTTATTTACAAGCTAATTTGTGCGTCATTAGAACTCTTGGGAGCTATTTTGTGCTAACTATCGTATATAGTTGTGGTTTTGTGTTTTAGTGTTAAATTGCATGTTTTAGGGAGTTTTCTCCTTATTCCCGAGCCATTTGGAAGCAACCACGACTTTACGAGATGTTACGAGGCACGTAGGACGGCTTACGAGTTTTATGGGTAGTTTAGGAGGTCCCAAGACCCCTAAACGTGAAGTTTAGAGAGCCACAGAGTCAAAAAGGAGATTTTCGTACTCTGATCGGGCAAAAATGGCCCGATCGGGCGAAGGAATTATGATCGGGTATAGAAGTTGCGGACCCGATCGGGCAAGGCTTGCCCGATCCGATCGGGCGAGTGAACATGTGCCCAGACCCGATCGGGCTGGCCCAAATAAAATATATACGTGCTAAACTTTCTAATGCTGTTGCTGTGCGCTGAAGAGAGCAGCGTTCCTGGGCTAAAAGTCCAGCCCACCCGATCGGGTACTGTCACCCGAAGCCCATCGGGTGGGAGGTCCAAAAGGTGTGTTGCTGTGCTGTACGCAAGAACCAAGGAGCGTTGGGCCCTTGCTGCTGGGCCTTGACCTCAAAGAGGATTGCTGCCAGCGTACAAAGGAGAAGCGAAGTGTTGGCCTCATTCTCCAGGGCCGATCGGGTGGTGTCCCAAGGCCCGATCGGGTGGGCCTAAATATCACACGCTTCTCGCTGGGCTGCTACGCTAAACAAGAAAGGAAGCCGAAAATTTCTCACTATAGGCCCGATCGGGTCCTGTGCATTTTATCGCGATTTTCGTCTTTTATTTCCGGTTTTAATTAGACTTGAGGAGGTATTATAAATACCTTTTCCTCATTATTTTAGAGAGATTTTTATTCATCCTTTTACTGCTTTAGACTCTAGTTTATTCTTCATTGTTAGTAGCTTAGTTTAAACACTTAGATTAATTTAAAGGTGATTGAACCTGTTCCAATTTCAATAAAAGTTCCTGCTTTCTGTCAATTGGTATTCTTCCTTACTCTAATCTCGTTTATTATTCTCAATTGCTTAGTTTATTTATTCATTTATTTATGATGCAATTGTTAGGGTTTCATATTAGTTTTATTGTTGTCAATTCAATTATGAGTGAGTAGTCCTCTTTCTAGGGTGTTAGATAGGGAAGCCATGTTTATACCATGATTGTGATTTAGATTTCTGTCAATTTCTAGGGCTTGATTAGGGCGATTGTGATGTGGTTTGTTCTTTATTGAGTAATTAATGTCAGTGTACAATTTCATTGATTGCTTGTGGTTAATAGTTGTTTGCACAGATCCGTCTTACGACTAGAGGCCTAGGACAAGTCAGTAATTCTGATTACGTTAGTGAACATGCGGCGTATGTTGAATTATGAGCGTTGAGTCTTAACCATAGTCCAACATAGGCTCTAATCCCCCGACTCTTGACTTAGGTTTTGATAGTAGTTGACCCTATTTGATTGGTATAAGCATGGTGGACCGACCTAATACCCTAGATTTTCAGTCCATAGTTAAATCCTCGATTTAATATGTTTTCCTTAGCTTAATCTTTAGTTCAGTTAATTCTTCCCTGATTTCATCTGGAGTAGCTGATTGATTGAATATTAATTTAGAAACTCTGTCTCCCTGTGGATTCGACCCTGCTTCCATTGACTACCATAGTTAGAGGACTGTAGGTTAATCTTTGAATAGGTGATACGACTAAAACCCTATCAACAATAGAACCTATAACCCTTACACTTCTCAGGATATCCAATGAAATACCCACTAATAGTCCTCGGGTCATGTTTCTTCTTTTTTGTGGGTCATAGACTCTCACTTCGGATGGGCATCCCCAAATGCGTATATGCCGGAAACTCGTTTTCCATCCTTTGAATAACTCAAAAGGCGTCTTAGGGATCCATCTTCCTTATCTAAGGAAAGACTGAATTCTACCTCCTTTTTAATATAAGTTTCTATCAATAGAGTGAAACTCTTCCCTTGTTCCATATTAGCACTTTGCCCTTCTTGCTCGGCAGGTTCTGAACACATTAGACTTTGAATCACGATTGGATGCCCTCTCAATCATCGTTCGTAGTCAAATCAGATAATACGCTTCGGCGATGTTACCTACTAAATAAAAAGCCTGCTAGGTGATCGAAATCGCTCAGGTCACTGAGGACTCACTCACCTACGCCTTATCTATCTAAGAGTTTCTTCTATCTACTGAATTCAAAAGGCGACCCGCCGCGCCGGGCTATAAGATACAGCTGTTGTATTACTTGACTGGTAAGAAAGAGCTTCCGTAAGAATTGGAGTAATATTGTATGTACGATATAACCCTCTCTTCCGCTACTGGTGGACTGTTGCACAAGCCTTGGAAGGAACTCGATTTAATATATACCCTGTTGTTTTAAGAGCTTCAATCCACAAAAATGATGGAAGTTTGGCATTACTCTGCATACTTCTCACCATGTCCATTAAGGTCCTATTTCTCCTTTCAGCTACACCATTTTGTTCGGGGGAACCAGTCATAGTATATTGGGCAACAATCCCATGTTCTTGAAGAAATTTTGCAAAGGGACCTAATGCTTGTCCATGCTCAGTGTATATACCATAGTACTCTCCACCTCTATTTGATCTCATAATCTTAATGTGCTTACCACATTGTTTCTCTACTTCAACCTTGAACAATTTAAAGGCATCTAAAAGCTTCATCTTTGGAACGAAGCATGTAAAGATACATATATCGTGAATAATCTTCAATAAAGGTGATGAAGTATTTAGGATCTTTAGCATTCATGTCCGGACAACAAATATCCGTGTGTATGATCTCAAATAGGTCAAAACTCCTTTTAGCACCTTTCTTAGATTTTTTAGTTTGCTTTTCCTTAATGCAACTAACACATGTCTCAAAATCAGCAAAGTCCAGAGTATCAAGTACCCCTTCCTTTATCAATCTCTTGACTCTCTCAATGGGGATATGTCCCAATCTCCGATGCCACAACATAGAAAATTCTTCATTCAACAATACCACGCTTTAAAACAATATTAACATGCAAGGAACTATGAGCAATATCATTTTGCAATTTGACACGATATCATCCATCGGACAATATACCATAACCAATAACTTTATAATTTCTAATTCAATTGAAACCGGAATCCGAAAAATTAAAGGAAAATCCAAAGGGTACAAGTCATGAAACTAAAATCAAATTTCTAGAGAAATTTGGAACATAAAATATTCTCTCTAACTGTAAAATGAAACCACTACTTAAATTTAGGCTGCATGTCCCAACAGCCTCTACATGCGAACTCATCTTGTTGCCAAAATAGATTTGATTTTCATTGCCCACTGGTTTCCTCAGGTTTGTCATACCCTGCAAGGTATTCGAAACATGGATTGTAGGCATAGAATCAATCCACAATGTATTATGATTAACACTAACCATATTAGATTCATAACAAACAAACGCAAGAAAATTACCTTTCTTCTTAAGCGAAGCCTTGAACTTCTCGCAGTTTTTCTTCATGTGCCCTTTCTTCTTACTGAAGAAATACGATGACTCTTTCTTAATGGCCGGATTAGTAGAAATATTTCCCTTATCCTCAGTGTGATCCTTCTTCTTCTTTGCAAAAGTAGTAAGGTTCACCTTTTCACCCATCACCAATCTTCCCTCCTCTTGAATACACATGGTCATAAGCTCATTACTTGACCATTTATCCTTATGTGTGTTGTAAGAGACCTTAAAAGGGCCATATTGTTGAGGAAGAGTGCACAAAATGTAATGCACAAGGAAAGTGTCAAAGATGGTAACTTCCAGGTCCTTAAGTTGAGCTGCAATATCCCTCATGCGCATGATATGATCACACACTCATTTAACCTCAGTGAACCTTATGGATGAGAATTGCATAATTAAGATGTTAGCAAGAGCTTTGTCAGAAGACGCAAACTGCTCATCGATGGCCTTAAGAAGATCCTTGACTTTGGTATGCTTATCGACGGAACCACGAATACTAGCACTAATCTTGGTCTTTATGAACATAAAAGAGAGGCGGTTAGACCTCTCCCACTTTTCATAAAGACCAACTGCATTTGGAGTACTACTCGCAGTAGTAATGCTAGGCAGTTCGTCTTTCCTAATAGCATAGCGAATATCCATCCATCCAAACTGCAAAAATACTCTTTCTTTCCACACCTTATAGTTATCACCCTTTAATTCAAGAATGTCACATTTGATATCAGAAATATTCCCAGGTATCGCTACTGCAAAAATATATTATAGGTATAAATAATCACGCTTATCAATAAATTTGAGACCTTTGACATTAATCATGTTTTACCAATGTAAATCATGTAAAATATGAATCTAGTCACTAGTAGAATAAATGCTATTTGAGGCGTCTAAAAATAGCCTATTTGAGGCGTTTTTAGCATAGCAGCAAATGGGCGGGGCACAAATAGAGCTTCTATTTGAGGCATTTTTATACTATAAAACGCCTGTGGACTAAAGTTTACTCAATTAAATTTATAGTAATAACCATATGTTAAAACTATTAAACTATATCAATTTCTTAATTCCCGTGGGATGCTTAAGAAACAAAATTTATATTTCACCCCAATTAATTGTTCAAACACAATAAAATTCCTGTGGGTTAGTTTATTATATCATATACAATTAATTACAATAAAAGTTTAGTTTCCACATGTGATTCCAAAATAAAATTTAAATAACTAGAGGCAATGTGGCTACTCCCCAACTAAGAAAATTTTGAACCACTCAACTTTTAGTTAATTTTATATACTAAACATAACGTATATAAGTTTTATAATTGACCATAAACTAAATTGGTTTATGCTCCAAACCATTCAAGATAAAATGCCAAAAGTACAATATAATTAAATATTATAACAGTTATAGTAAAAAGAGCAATTTGCCATAAAAGGAATATCAATAAACTGTCAATATTGAGAAGAAAAGAAAAACAATATTGTATAATACTCAGGGACCAATATTAAAGCAACTATTAGTATCTAAAAGGTCACGGTAACATTCACAAGGCATAAAAAGAAAGAAAACAAATAATATACATGTTTTAAATTCAATTCACTAGTTTCATGTGGTGACTACTAGTGGATATGAATAAGGCTACATGGGAACATAAAATATTAACGGCAAAAGAAAGTGGGAAACAATCATACAAGCATATGAAAAATGACGCAAGGCCCTCGAAACACAATTAATGTATGCAAGCTGTTAATGGAAAGCAAGGCAGAGGAAAAACATGGCTCCGATACCAAATTTTAGATTAATAATTACTTAAACTTAATTATATTCATAAACTAAATATGAACATACATAATAATGAAAGAGGAAACCTTAAATTAGATGAAGAATTACCTCCAACCATTGCTAATTATATTCTCTTGTTTGAACGCATTATTTTTGTGTATCTATTTGATCAGCTTTCGAATTATGGTGCCAAACCCTCCTTTCACTCTTAGATGGTGTTTTTCTGATTTTTTGGTGAGTAGACTTGGTGACCTGATTCAGAATATATTCACTTATTTATATAGGGTCTTGCCATCAAAGAACCCTATTAATTAGTGGGGTTATCGATGGTTTTTTCTGAAGGTTGAGCAGATAATTGGTTGTTACCATGATCATAGGTAACAACCCACTAAATAGAAATGGACCAATAAATATTCTAAAAACTAAAAATTAATTAACAAAATATATTTAGTTTTCAAAATTTCCAACAGGATCTACAACCATTTTAATTAAAAATCATAACTGAATTTGAGGTGTCTGATCCAGAGGTGTTCAGCTGAACATATTGCTTTTCTCTCTGAATTTTCTTTCGAAGTTGCCGGATTGTCCTTGTAAGATTGGGATCCGCAGGGATTGGGAACCGTTTCTTTGAGACCTGGACATACAAAAGAAACAAAAAGAAGCAGTAAAACGTACCTCGATTGGAGCAATGAAGTTCCAATAAGGCATAGAGAAGTAGACCAAATAACCAAACAAAAACGTAGAAAACTAGTCGGCTCCATGGCAACGGCGCCAAAATTTGATAGGCTAAAGTCGTATCACATTATCAAAGATAAATCCTACGCCATCAAACAATGATAGTCAAGGGAAGTAGAGTCGAATCCACATAGAGACGGAGTTCTAAGTTAAAATCCAGCCAAAAAGCTACTTCAGACAAAATCAGATAGGAATCAATTGAACTACTAATTAGACTAAAGAAAGCAATATAAAATGGATTTTAATCTATAAAATAAAGGTCTAGGGAATTAGTTCGGTCCACTATGTTTATACCAATCAAAGGATCAAACAACTATCAGAACCTAGGTCGAGATTCGATAGATTAGAGCAATGTCAAGCTTTGGTTAAGTCTTAACGCCCATAATTCAACATATGCAGCATGTTCACAAACATACTCAGAAATACTGGTGTGTAATAGGCCTCTAAAAGTAAGACGGATCTGTCAAACGATTATTAACCTCAAGTAATCAAAGAAGCTGCACAATAACGTTAATTACTCAATAAGAACAAATCACACCACAACCTATCTCATCAAACCCTAGAAACTAAAAGCTATTCAAATAATCAAGGTATAAAACATGGTTTCCCTCACTAAATCCCTAGAAATTAAACTCCTCACTCATAATTGAATCAACAATAATAAATCTAATATGAAATCCTAATAATTGCATCATGAATGAATAAATAATTAAACTAATCAATCAAGAATAATTCAAGAGATTAAGAGTAGAGAAGAATACCAATTGACGGAAAGCAAGAACTTTTATTAAAATCAAAACCGAGGTTCAATCACCTTTAATCTAATCTAATCTAAAGTGTTTCAACTAAATAAAACTAAGCTAAGAACTATGGAAATAAAAACAGAATAAAAAGATGTCTCTAAAAATATGAGGAAAAGGTATTTATAATACCCCTCCAAGTCTAATTAAAAACGGAAATAAAGATAAGATTTCCGCGTAATCGAGCACAGGACCCGATCGGGCAATGGGCCACCCGATCGGGCCCATAGTGAGATTTTTCCAACTTTTCTTCTCTTGCTTTCCACGCACACAGCAGCAACATTGGGCTTCCACGCGATCACTGGCCCGATCGGGTGGTGGATCGGGTGCTAAGCATCATGGCCCAGCTGGGTCCTTGAACAGCGAACAAGTAGTAGCAACCTCATCTTGAGTTAAGGCCTTGCCCGATCGGGTGGCGAGCTTTAAAGCCCAGCACGAACATTTTGCTCTCTCGCCCGATCGGGTCGGCCAAGACTTGCCCGATCGGGTCCGAGAGTATCACACCCGATGTATTAATTAATGGCCCGATTCGGCCATGTTTGCCCGATCCGAGTACATATCAACTTCGTTAGCTTGTATCCTTGAACTTTTTTTCGTGGTTTGAGGTCGATGAACACATCTAAAGTCTCAGGAATCTCCTAAAGCGAGCAAACATACTCGTAACGACCCGAACGCGCCTCATAACATCTCGTAAAGTCGTGGTCGCTTCCAAATAGCTCGGAAATAAGGAGAAAACTCTCTAAAACCTGCAATTCAACACTAAAACACAAAACTACAACTATATACGATAGTTAGCATAAATTAGCTCCGAAGAGCTCCAATGACGCACAAATTAACACATAAATAAGGGAGAAAACTCTATATAAATACGTGATATCAATCGTCGGATTCCGGCAAAAAAGTCAACATTGCAGTAACTGACCCCTTTTATTGTTCTCGATCTTTGAATGTGGAACTCATGCGTGATAATACCGTTTTTCTTTTGTCTTTCTCAATCTTTTAATATTCTTCTCTCCTCCTATATAAACTCCTCACCTTAATCTTCTTACTGCTCAACTTCCTCAAAACCTCCCTACAGTCTCTCTTTCTCCACAAATTGACTATTGGTAGAGTGTTAATTGTGTCTAAAAGTTACAACTAATTTAGAAATGAATTTTCGTTACAATAAAAAAGTAAATAAAATTGTTTAATTTGCATCAAGAAATAGAGCCAAATACTGCCTTTTGCTTAGGTTCACCAAAGTTTCCAGATCTGGAACTTGGAAGAGTTTTGTAATGCTAATGAGTTGCAATCAAACCCTGAAATTGAGTATATCAAGTATGGGTATAGAGAAAATAACCTAACTCCCATTATTTTATGCTCCAGGTTCGATTTTCAGATCAACAAACCTCATTCATGCAGTTGGGTCATCTCCTAGTACATCTTCATAATCTTCCACTATATCAATTTTTTTCTAAAGTGGACAAAATTGAGCTTTCAAATGCTGGATTGGTCAGCTGGAAATGGCGTGGTTTGAATTTGGATGAGATTTTGAAGGGAACTAAAATCGTATGGGGTGTCCAACCCAAATGGTCTTTTTACTGGACCACCAATGCCCACCATCGCCGCTAACAATTTCAAGATTAAGCCTGGACTCATCAGCATGGTTCAGCAAAATCAGTTTGGTGGGCATCCTACTGAAGATCCGGCCAATCATCTGCAGAGATTTCAACAACTCTGCCGAACTGTAAAGCATCAACGAGTCACACCTGAGCAATTGAAGCTCATGTCATTCGAGTTTTCACTCTGAGACAGAGCTCAGAAGTGGTTCAACGACATCCAAGTGTCTGAATGGTCGGAGATTTCTGCTGCATTCCTGAGAGAGTATTATCCACCCTCAAAGACATCAGAAGAAATAAACTAGCCACGTTTTCCAAAGAGCCTGATGAAACATTACGGGAAGCGTGGGCTAGTTTAGAGATTTGTAGAGAGAGTTTCCACATCACAATATGGACAAATGGTTCTTGACGTAGACATTTTACAATGGTCTGCAGCCTTAGACGAAGAGTATTGTTGACTCGTCTGTAGGAGGAGTTTTTCTGGATAACAAAGTGGATGTAGGCTATGAGCTTCTTTCAAACCTTGCAGCCAATGATCATTCCACTTCCCAAAGCCTTACAAGGAAGTTATTGAAGGTAGACGCCCTAGCATTGTTGACTTCGCAGATGGTGAAGTTGAGCCAACAGATTGACACATTGAAATCATCTTCCTCGACAGCAGCTCCCTTGAGTACTAATGCTATGTCTGCCATGGCACCCATTACCTCATCTTACTGCGAAATATGTGGTGTGAAGGGTCATTTTGGGCATGACTGTTAGTTTAGTCAACATCAGATGGAGCAGGCAAATGCTTTTCAACAAAGACCATAAAATTTCTCCTCTTTATACAACTACCAAAATCAGCAAAACTATCAACCCCCACCTCCACAAAATCATCCTAAACCCTGATACTACCAAAATCCCTCTAATTTTCAGAGACCCCCACCACAAAAGTTCAACCCCCCTCATAACTTCCAAGCCCCACAAAATTTTTAAACCCCACCTCCACAAAACTCAAATCCACAAGAGCCTTCCATGTCTGATTTGGTGAAATTGATGTTGGCTATGCAAAAAACCAATGAGGAAACATAAAAACATATACAAGCTCAAGGGGAGGCGCAAAGAGCTCAAGAGAAGCACATCAAACACCTTGAGACTCAAATTGCACAATTAGCAAGCAATAGTGCTCAGAGGCTTCAAGGGAGTTGCTAGGGTAACCCATTTAGAGAGAGCACGTGAATGCCATCACTCTTCGTAGTGGCAGTGCTTATGATGCCCCTCCAATGCCCATTGATGATGTTGTCCCAACTGCGGGGAAGAAGAGGGTGGTAGAGGAAGGAAAAAGGAAGAGTTCGCCGTTTGAAGTCGACTTATCTGATAAAGCTGCACAAACAGGGAAGAAAAAGAAGAAGGTTGCTGAAATGCCTTTTACACCAAGGCTACCTTTTCCTCACAGGATGCAGCAATCCAAGGTCGATCAGCAGTTTGGTAAGTTCTTGGCTATGGTCAAGAACCTTGAGGTAACGATTCCATTCACAGATTTAATTACCCAAGTCCCTGTTTATTCCAAATTTCTGAAAGATATGATAACTAAGAAAAGAGACTTTGGTGGGGTAGAACGTGTCGCTCTTACTGAAGAGTGTAGTGCTTTTATTCAAAATAAAACCCCACCAAAGTTGAAAGATCCTGGTAGTTTTTCTATTCCCTGCCATCTTGGACCTATTTTCATTGATAAAGCTTTATGTGATTTAGGTGCTTCTGTTTCTGTTACGCCATTATCTGTTTATAAGAAACTGAATATGGGAGCACTTAAATGCACACAAATCACTTTATAGATGGCTGATCATTCTATAAAATACCCCCTAGGTGTTTTAGAGGACGTTCTTGTGAGGGTCGGGAAATTCTACATTCCTGTTGATTTTGTGGTGCTAGATACGGATGAGGATGCCCAGATTCCAATTATTTTGGGTAGGCCGTTTTTGTGTACTGTTGGTGTTGTCATTAATGTCAAGTCTGGATCTTTAACTCTGAGTGTTGGTGATGATAAAGTGATTTTTAAACTAACCAATATTGTTAAGGCACCTATTCTTGAACAATCTTGTTGCAAGGCTGAGGTTTTGGATGAGGTAGGTGTAGAGAAGGTTCCAATTCCACCTAAGGTTGTCTCATCGTCTGGAGGTATCATAAAGAACATTTGGAGAAGGAAAGTGTTTGATGGGTGGCTCTCACTGCTTAGCTCCTCCTATTTGAGAGATGGAGGTATTATGGTCGTGTAGGACCTTTATAAACCAGCGCTGTGCGAGAGGCAACTCGTATTTTTCCCCTCTTATTTTCCTTTTTATTTTATTTATTTAGTGAGTGAGAGTGAGGGTACTAACATTGTTTTTCCTCTTAGCGTGGTCCTTTGTTACCTTTTGGCATTGAGGACACTGCCAAGTTCAGCTTGGGGGAGGATTTATGTTTGTGTTCTCTATCTCTTTTACTGCTTTCTAGGATAGATAAACTGCTTTCGAAAAATACTGAAAAAATAAAAATATATGGTTTCCCATGACTGGTTTAGTTGCCTCCCTGTGCCCCTTGTTGTGCTCTTATTGTAAATGATTTGACTTTGTTTTCTGGATAGTTGGGCATTTGAGATCTTGAGGCTATGATTTGATGTCTTATTGCTTTCATTTCGAGCGAGTTTTGACTATATTACACCACATTGTGTTGCATGCCTGAATTGGTTAGACTGTGAGGCCTCTTTGTAGCCTATTGGATTCATATCTTTATCCAGTCTGTTTTTGTGTTTTAGTTCATCTTTAGTGGATTGATCTTGACTTTGACTTTGTACTTGTCTGATATTCGATGACTTGTAGCATTTGTTGTGATAGAGGCATTCTTTTGTCTAATTCTTGAGCCTCAGAGTGAATTTTTGATATACTTTTATCCTCCTTAGCCCCGCTGAGCCTAATGATATGTTTTCATGTTACTTTAACCCCTATTATGAGCCCATGACCTTTATTTCGATATTATTCCCAAGCCTAGCTTGGGGGAGCTTTTGTATGAGTTGAGTTTGAGATTGGTCTCATGGTTTGGTTTGGTTGTTGAGGAATTAAAAGTGTATTTAATGTGGTTTGAGCGTGAGAAAAAGAAAAGAAAAAGCAAAGTTAGAGTTGCGTGAATGAAGTTCAAAAATGAAAGAAAAATGAAATAAAAGTTCAAAAGAATTCAAAGTTCTTTCATTCACGTATGTTTAAGAAGAAAAATATGATACTCTGCTTGAAAATTGGGTTTGTTGTGAATTTTCATTGATTTATGAGAGTTGGGTTATATTTTGCGGTTATATGGTGTTGTTGGGAGTTGTTCAGGCCATCTTAGGCCTTGTTTGAGTGATTCATGCTCCCCCTTTCTTAGTTTTTCCACCACATTACCCAAAAGTATCCCCTACCTCTTACCTAAGCCTCATTACAACCCTATAAAGTCCTCTTGATCTCTTGTCGTCATTGTTTATTGGATTGATTTCGAGTCAGTTTGTCAAAGTTAAAGAGTATGTCTGCTAAATGAGTCGACTTGGCTAGGATGAGCGTCATGTAACCTTATTAAACACATGAGAGTGTGACTAGGAAGGGCATTTATGGTCGGGTTGGTCAGTGTTCGGGCATATTCTCTGCCTGCCACAAAATTGAGAGGAGTGGCACCCTTGTGAGAGCCTTTTCAGGATTTGTATGCCTTGTGGACGCTTGAAATTGATGAATTGCTTGGATGATTGGTGGTTGGATGGATTTGATTAGCCGAACTTGAATTTTTCCTGCTTGAACGATCCTTAGTCTTGAAAACGTTTTGAGCTTTGATTAATTTTTATCTATGGGGTGAGACAATCTATTCCATGTTCATGTTCTGTTTGCTTGAGGACAAGCAAAGGTTTAGCTTGGGGGAGTTTGATATCACGTATTTATTTAGAGTTTTCTCCCTTATTTATGTGCTAATTTGTGCGTCATTGGAGCTCTTCGGAACTATTTTATGCTAACTATCGTATATAGTTGTGGTTTTGTGTTTTAGTGTTGAATTGCAGGTTTTAGGGAGTTTTCTCCTTATTTCTGAGCTACTTGGAAACAACCACGGCTTTACGAGATGCTATGAGGCGCGTTCGGGTCTTTACGAGAATGTTTGCACGCTTTAGGAGATTCCCGAGACTTTAGATGTGTTCATCGAGCTCAAACCACGAAGAAACGTTCAAGGATCCAAGCTAACGAAGGTGATACGTACCCGGATCGGGCCAACATGGCCCGATCGCGCTATTAATTAATACATCTGGTGTGAAGCTCTCGGACACGATCGGGCAAGTCTTGCCCGACCCCATCGGGCTAGAGAACAAAATGTTCGTGCTGGGCTTTAAAGCTCGCCACCCGATCGGGCAGGGCCTTAACGCAAGATGAGGTTGCTGCTGCTTGTTCGCTGTTCAAGGACCCAGCTGGGCCATGATGCTTAGCACCCGATCGGGCCAGTGACCGGGTGGAAGCCCAATGCTCGCTGCTTGCTGATGTATGCGTGGAAAGCAAGAGAAGAAAAGTTGGAAAAAATTCACTATGGGCCCGATCAGGTCCCGTGCTCGATTACGCAAAAATCTTATCTTTATTTTCGTTTTTAATTTGACTTGGAGGGGTATTATAAATACCTTTTCCTCATATTTTTAGAGACATCTTTCTATTATGTTTTTATTTCCATAGTTCTTAGCTTAGTTTTATTTAGTTTAAACACTTTAGATTAGATTAGATTAAAGGTGATTGAACCTCGGTTTTGATTTCAATAAAAGTTATTGCTTTCTGTCAATTGGTATTCTTCTCTACTCTTAATCTCTTGAATTATTCTTGATTTATTAGTTTAATTATTTATTCATTCATGATGCAATTATTAGGGTTTCATATTAGATTTATTATTGTTGATTCAATTATGAGTGAGTAGTTTAATTTCTAGGGATTTAGTGAGGGAAGACATGTTTATACCTTGATTATTTGAATAGCTTTTAGTTTCTAGGGTTTATGAGATAGGTTGTGGTGTGATTTGTTCTTATGGAGTAATTAACGTTATTGCGCAGTTTCTTTGATTACTTGAGGTTAATAATCGTTTGCACAGATCCGTCTTACTTTTAGAGGCCTAGTACACACCAGTCATTCTGATTATGTTTGGGAACATGCTTCATATGTTGAATTATGGGTGTTGAGACTTAACCATAGCTTTACATTGCTTTAATCTATCGATTCTCGACCTAGGTTCTGATAGTTGTTTGATCCTTTGATTGGTATAAACATGGTGGACCGAACTAATTCCCTCAAACATTATTTTATAGATTAAAATCCATTTTATATTGCTTTCTTTAGTCTAATTAGTAGTTCAGTTGATTCCTATCTCATTTTGTCTGAAGTAGCTTTTTGGCTGGATATTAACTTAGAACTCCGTCTCTATGTGGATTCGACCCTACTTCCCTTGACTATCATTGTTAGAGGACTTAGGATTTATCTTTGATAAGGTGATACGACTTTAGCCTATCATCGATAAGATGTGTATTTTGATAAACAAAATGTCATAAGGTGTTTCTTCACAAAAATATTTATATGTGGTGTTTTTTCATAAATTCGTAACAAACAAGGTATTTTATCACAAATTTTCCTTTTGTTTTTGTAAGAGTCACACACACCCTTGCTAACCTCCTTCCACCACATAATTTCTTTTTTTCTTTCTATTTCAATCTAATGTCCCTTCTTTATTATTTGGTCCAACTATCTTAAATTCTCTCATTTTACTTATATTTAAATACACCTATCTATTACTCCCTCCGTTCCCAAATGTTGTTCTCATTTCCCGATTTGGTGTTCCTTTAAGTTATTCCCATTTAAAATCTTTCTAAATTTAACCCACCTAATATCACTTTACAATTTCATTGGTTGAAATAAAAGGATGATCTTTATGTTTTGCATGGTAAGTTGTAACTTCTTTGTATTGATGACTTTTTTTCACTATTACTATGCTTTGGTAAGATAAATTTCAATAATAAACCTATCAATATGTATTCATTAAATGTCATTTCATCAAAGATTTTTTTTCTTAATCCCCTCCCCGATTCCAAATGGGAACAACATTAGGAAACGGAGGGAGTACCTTTTAAAATAAAGATCCATGTAAAACAAGAATAACTCATACTCGTTACAGTAGTTAAACTTTATTTTTTTCCAAGTAATTTCATTGGTATATTACATAATCAACTAGCTAAATATAATTAACTTTGTTTCTAGTAATTGTATAATCAAATTCAAAGAAGCATATCAATTAACGATTTACTATTAATAATATACTCTTTAAAATAGGGGTGTTATGTCCTAAGAATTTACATAGTTGTGTATGCATGTTGGAAAGATTGTTACATCTATGATTCTCCAGCTATGAAGGCCCAGCTTCATTGACACGTCAAGAATCAGTTGTTGGCCAAAGCCTAAATCCAAGGAAGACCAAGTCTTACTGCAGTTCAAATGAACAAGGGAAGACTTATTCAAAGCCAATAACAACGGATATGGGCGAGATCCCAGGAAGGTGTGGAAAAAGTGGCGAGTATCTAGGAAGCAGTTACAAACCGTTGCTCAAGCTACTTCAAACGGATATATCTCTTAGTATAAATAGGAGAATAAAAATGTACTTTAGATATACAAGTTCTACGCGTTTACATTTACATTCGAAAGGCAAACATTGTTCTTAGCATTCAATTTACATTGAGAAACAAGACACTAGGGATGTAATTGTGATTATACTAGATTGGTGGACTCAAAGCCACTCGCGATTTTTCCCTTATTCCTGGGTTTTCCGCGTCACCATCTTTGGTGTCTCTCTCTCTTCTCTTGCTTTCTTTGTTCTTCATAGCTGCATTCATTCGTATTTAGCTACCTTGCCATCTTCTAGTTGTAGGTTCCAGCTTAGTTTTGCCCTGTGCGAAATTTAGCATAAACAGTTTGGCGCCCACCGTGGGGCCTACAACTAGATATCACATCTAATTCTCGTCATCCATTTCTTTACCAAACACTTGACTTAAATGGCTGACCTGACTCCTCAACAAATGAAAGCCGCTCTCGAATCTCGCCAAGAGGCACAATCTGAATCCAATAAAATTATTCAAAGCGTAAAGAAAGAGCTAGAGTATGTTAAGAGTAACAACAAAAGGTCCTCTCGACGACACCGCAACGTCTCTCATCGTATACTGCAGCTAACTGATTCTGAAAGCAGTGACAAAGACGAAGGTGAGGACGAGCTACACAACTCTGACTATGAAGAAGCCGATCCTACTGCTATAGCTCTCCTTGAATCTCATAACAGAAAGATGATGCAGATGCTAGCTAAGAAGCTGGAAGCACCTACACCTGTAACTGAGGAAACTCCTGATGGCTACACCAAGTCCCCATTCATCGAAGAGATAGCTCGGGCCATGATTCCAAAGAAGCTGCACCTAGCTCCATTCGGCAAGCTATACGATGGGACCACAGATCCATATGACCACGTGAACCAGTACAAGCAGAAGATGTGGCTCTACACATCCTGTAGCATCTCCTTGAAGCTACAATGTGCAAATCCTTCGGAGCTACCTTAGGAGGCCCAGCCTTACAGTGGCTTGTCACCCTTAGGGCTGGTACCATCCTTAATTTCTCTATTTTGATTAACAAGTTTTATCAACAGTTTGCTAGCAGCAGGGTGCTCGAGAAATTCACTGGCGACCTGTATCGCATCATCCAAAAATCTGGAGAAGTTGTGCCCCAATACCTAAATAGGTTCAACAGGGAAATTATCTCTGTTAAGAACATGGATATCCCAACAGCCATCGAGGCATTCCGAAGAGGTTTGACCCCTAAATCCCGCTTATATTATGAACTAACCACGTATTCGTGCAGTACCTTCAAAAATGTTAGAGCTAGAGCAATGGCTGAAATCCGTGTCGAAGAAGACGATGCATCTAGATACGGAGGAGATTCCAACTATGACAGGAAAGCTCCATACAACAACAACAATAGGAGGAACGACTGGTGTCCTCAACCATACCAAAAGCGGGACCAAACCAGCAGCGTAGCTAGAGAAGCTCCCCGTAGGTCCAATAATGTTGATTTTCCTCCTTTATCCTCCTATTGCTTTAACGTTGATGCAGGAGGCGTGGTGAACGCTTTGGAAAAGCAGGGTTCAGCTGCTAGGTGGCCTAAAAAGAACGACAAACCTGACAGCCAGAAAGACAACACCCAATGGTGCAGCTACCATGGCAACCACGGTCATCGAACTGAAGACTGTAAAGCCCTCAGGAAGGAAGTTGCTTGGCTATTGAAGAAGGGATACCTGGAGCATCTCATGGGAAAGAAGGGACAGAATGGTGAACCTAGTAAGGACAATAACAACAAACCAGCTGGGCCTCCACCTGATACGGCCCATGATAAAGTAGTCAATTTCATCTCTAGAGGTTCACAAATTTGTGGACTAACCTATTCTTCAGCTAAGCGATTTGCTCGAGAAGGCTCCAAAGCCGCACCTATACAGCACAGAAGCAAAGAAGAGCGAGAGCTGCAAAGCATGACTATCAGCTTCGAAGATGAAGAAGAAGCTGAGGAAGCAGACTATCACGATGGACTAGTCATATCCCTCACCATCAGCAATTGCTTGATCAAAAGGGTACTGGTGAACAACGGCAGCTCCACCAACATCATCTTCAAAAACGCTATTCAAAGCATTGGCTTACATGACGAGGACATCATTAAGAAATCAACTATATTGTACGGATCAGTAGGGAACCTTCCCTGACCATTGTGGAGATCACCCTCCCCACCTATGCAAGAGGAGTCAACTTACAAACTAGGTTCAGTGTTGTAGATTGTCCTTCAGCTTTACAATGTTATTATGGGTAGACTTTGGATTCACAGGATGAAAGTTGTGCCCTCTACCTATCATCAAACTATCAAGTTCCCCACCAAAAGGGGAGTTCAAGAAATCAAAGGAGACCGGAAAATAGCTAGGGAATGCTACAACATTTCCCTCAAACCAAAAAAGAAGGATATCTAGCAATTACAGCAACATCCAACACCTATCAAACCTGACGAACAAGACATTGAAGAAGTGGTGCTGGATCCTGCTAAGCCAGAGCAAACAGTGCAAATTGATGCATCATTACCACTAGAAGAAAAAGCAAGGATCATTGAATTCCTCAAAAACAACATCACCTTCTTCGCCTGGACTCACGAAGTTATGGTGGGAATTGACCCTGAGATTTGCACACACAAGTTAAATGTAGACCCCAACTCAAAGCCAATCAAGCAAAAGCAAAGGAAGTTTGCACCAGAACGCAACCTCATCATCAATGAGGAAGTGGAGAAGCTGCTGAAAGCAGGAATGATCAGGGAAGTTAAGTACCCTGATTGGCTAGCTAATGTGGTAGTAGTGGGAAAGAAAAATGGCAAATGACGAGTCTGCATCGATTTCACGGACCTGAACAAAGCCTGTCCGAAAGATCCATTCCCCCTACCTCACATAGACGACTTGATGGATGCTACAACAGGGCATGAAAAACTTCAATTCCTGGATGCCTACTCAGGATACAACCAGATTCTAATGGACCTAGAAGATCAAGAGAAAACAACATTCATGACTGAAAGAGGTATTTATTGTTATAAAGTTATGCCTTTTGGTCTCAAAAATGCAGGTGCCACCTATCAGCGTCTAGTCAACAAAATGTTCGGAAAACAGCTTGGGGACACAATGGAGGTCTACATTGATGACATGCTGGTAAAACCCAAACAAGCTGAAGACCATGTATCCCACCTACAAGACACTTTCGACGTACTGAAGAAGTATAACATGAAGCTTAACCTCACCAAGTTCTCATTTGGAGTACCTTCTGGTATGTTTCTATGATACATAGTCACGCAAAGAGGAATTGAAGCTAGCCCAGACCAGATACTTGGCTTACGATAGTACGTTCTATTTACTGTGATTTTAATGCAATTAACAATGAAGTCGAGTATGAGACTTTAATTGTAGGAATGACTGTGGCTCATGACTTGGGAGCAACCAGGTTACAGGTACAGTGACTCACTACTAATCGTAAGCCAAGTAAAAGGAAAATATGCAACTAAAGACTCAAAGATGGCCCTCTGCCTGGAGCTGGCCAAAACAAAAACGTTGCTATTCCAAGAGTTCATTATACAACAGATACCAAGAGATCAGAACACGAAAGCTGATGCCCTAGCTAACCTAGGATCAGCATTAAGGAAGTGCAACTTCAGCAATATTTCCATCGCTCACCTAGCTAAGCCAGCTATCAACAAAGAGGTAAACAGCATACTTAGAATCAATGAAGTTACAAGTACCGATAGATGGACGAAACCACTACTAGATTACCTGGAAAGAGACGTATTGGCAGACGGTAAGCTGGAAGCTAGGAAGCTGCCTATGAAAGCCAGCAGGTACCAATTAATATCTGGAGACCTATTCAAACAAGCAGTTAAACAAGATATGCTGCAAAGATGCCTAGAGAAGGAACAGTGGGAAACCACCCTTAAGGAATTCCATGAAGGAGAATGCGGCTCACATGCAGCAGGAAGGAGTTTATCCAACAAAATCCTGTCTTATGGATACTACTGGCCAACATTGCGTAAGGACGCCAAAAGGTACCTAACTAAATGTGATAGCTTCCAGAAACATGCAGGGATGACGCATAAGCCCTCTGAGCTATTGCACCCTACCTTAACTCCCTGGCCATTTATGAGATGGGGCATGGACATAGTTGGGAAGCTGCCAGTAGCACCAGGTCAAAAAGTGTTTATGCTAGCTCTAACGGACTACTTCTCCAAGTGGATTGAAGCAGGAGCGTTCCAACAGGTACGGGATAAAGAAGTAATTGCTTTTATACATATTAACATCATTTGCAGGTTTGGAGTACCTAGCGAGATTGTTTTCGACAATGGATCGCAATTTATAAGTGACAAAACGCGGCAGTTCTGCCATGAATGAATTATCAACCTGGTTACCTCAACACCAAGGTATCCACAAGCTAATGGACAAGCTGAATCTAGCAACAAAGTTATCATCAATGGCATCAAAAGGAGGTTGAAAGCTAAGAAAGGGAAATGGGCAAAAGAGCTACCTAGAGTCCTCTAGGCTAACAGGACAACACCTAGAGGAGCTACAGGACAAACCCCCTTCTCGTTGATGTATGGCTGTGAAGCTGTACTGCCAGCAGAAGTTGATATACTAACCGCCAGGTATGGGCTTCTAACTCCTGACGATAATGATTCTGAACTTTCATATGATCTAGATACCATTGAAGAACTACGAGACAATGTGCTAGTTAGAATGGCCACCCAGCAACAAATTGTGGCTCACAGCTTCCACAAGAACGTGAAAGCCAAAGTATTTTAGAAGGGTGATTGGGTGCTAAGAAAATGTTTTCAAGAAGGGCCCTATCTAATTAAGTAGGTGGTAGGTAAAGGGGCATATCGCCCAGCTACAACAGAAGGTAAAGCTATTCCTAGAAGCTGGAATGCCTCACACCTAAAGTTGTACCATTTCTAGGTATTTAGGTAACCTTTCCTATTCAATACCTTCTTCCTTGACTTATTCATCCCAAGTATTGACTTAAGCATCGGAGAGCCGTTGGTGCTACGAAGGTTCAAACACCTGTTATTCAAGTTCATGAGGCAATTACACCATGTAGGAAATTGCTTCACACGTTGGAGACAGCCAGGTTTGGCCCCTCCTGCCTTCCTTTGTCAATTCACAAGTTTTTTTTACTGACTTAGGCATCGGAGATTGCCGTTGGCTATCTTTGGCATAGCTAACGTTGTAGGTATCGCAAGAGAAGCTGCGGATTGGGGCAACCCTCATTTCCAAAAGCTATCCTAAGACGCAAGGACAACTAGATACCCTGTAATGTAGCTGTCAGTGGTACCTGATAGCTGGACTACTAGGATTACACCTGCTAAGGTTTGTGCACCAAGATCCGGGCCCACACACAAGACAATGGCTACAAAACGCCAAGTAACATACGTGCACAAAGAAATAGTTATAAATGCATACTAGGCTATCTTGTAGCTATAAGTGCATTCAGTTATATATACCAAAAGAGCAACATGTTCAAAAGGTTACCTAAAGCATCCAAAAGACACACCAGTCCCATGACTGGTGATAAAAGACAATTATAAACTAAAGTGTTTGTGAAAACAAGGTTAATGTCTAAGAAATCTAGCTAGCTAGCTAAGCATCTAGCTAGCGATTTGGTCAGCTGTCAATGCTTGCACAGGTACCTCGGATGCTGGAGTAGCTAGAGCAGGATCAGCGGCTGGCTCAGCTGTAGCTGGAACATCTGCAGGAGCTTTCACTGAAGAGTCAGCTGTAGAAGCCAACTGTCCACAAGGTTTGAGCTCCAAAGCCAAGGCCTTGAGGTCTGATATACTTCCCGTGGTTGCAAGGAAGCGTCTGTGTACTTGTGCATATGATTGTTGTCCAAAGCCTCAAAGAGTACCAGATAGGCCAGCTTTGCTGGTTTACGATTTGAATTTCAGCCATCCTGTCAAGGTGGTGCTCGATCTGGTACGCCAACCCTTTGCTTAGAATCTTATTCTCCACTGTAATATCTGCTAGCTTCCTCCTTAGCAGAAGCTATCTCTGCCTCCGCTAAAGCTGTAAGGAGCTTCTTGACCTCTCTCTCTTTCTCCAGAAGCAATGTCTTAGCCTTCCACTGCTCCTCAACATGAGCCTTCTCCTTCTTTGAAGCTGGCCACCTCAGTCTTGGAAACCCTCAGCTGGGCAGCAAGCGAGGAAGTGACTCTCAAGCTAGAGCGTGCCACTAAGCAGTTTTGTAAGGCCTAGCACAGAACGATAAGGTGTAAAAGCAAAAGTAGAAACTAAAAAACTGCTGAGTAAAATTAAAGCAAAGTAAAAATCTACCTGGAGAGAGTGTTGAACCGCGTGGTTAACAATCACTTTGGGGTCTTGTAGCCTCATACGCTTGGCCGTAGCAGGGAACAGTAGCCTCTCTGCATGTGGCCAGATACCGTTGCTCATGCCATCTTCAGATAGGAAGTCAGCTGGCATGCTTAGGTTTACCTTTGACGAACTAGGAGTAGGTTGGTCTGAATTAGGTTTAGTTTGGGGAGGGGGCATGGTAGTAGCTGTAGTTGATGTCTTAGCCGATGTAGCAGGCTTAGACTGAGTATAGGTTGAAGGTGTCGCCATTTTCTTTCTCTTTAACCTGGCCATAGCTTCGGCTTGGGATAGAGAGCTGCCTCTAGCTATACATACACTAGAATGAAGAACTTGTAAAGTTTTTCTTAAAAACTTATTAAGTGACTAACAGAAGGATTGCCTTACCTGAAGACATAGAGGTATTTTCTGAGGAAGTCTGGGTGTGAGAGCTAACAGGGATGACCCTAATTGGAGGAGTATAGGTCCTTTTTGCTAGTGAGATGATGAGAAAGACCTTAACCCTTTTGTCTCTATCCTCCAAACTTTCAACAATCTCAGCAGCGCCTGCAAAATAACAAAGTAAGAGATATAGTTAATAAACGTTGGAGAAACAAAGTAAAATGTAGTATGAGTACCTCCAGCAAGCCAGCCAGAGGGAAGGAAGGCCCAGCTTCACCAAGGGAATCCTAGGCGACAGAGAAAAAACGAGTCTTCCAGAAAGACTCAGATGCACCAGTTCCTTCTACGGGACTTGGATATTTGGTTTTTTGCTTCAAGGTCACTTTCCTAGGGTTTATGTGTTTCAAGCTGTAGGTGGTTAATAGATCCTCTACGGCAAACGGAGGGCTCCAATCCCTAGTAACTGATTTGATAATATAACAGATTTTCCAAAACCCTGGCATGAGTTGGCGAGGAGAAAAGTTCAAGACTTCTATGAACGAGCGAACGAGAGGCGTGAACGCGATGGTATACCCTAGTAAAAAGGGATACTCGTAAAAGCAGATGTGGTTGTCTGCGGTATTTTCCGGCCTATTGCGTTCATCTGGCACAATAAACTCTGTACTTTCAGGGAAATTGCCCCTGATTTTGATGTTCTCAATGTCTTCCCATGTAATGTTGGACGCTACGTCGTCGTTCGGTTTTCCCATGGATGTAAGTTAGGTGAAAATACTTTCTTCCTAGGAGACTGCTTAACAGGCATACAGAGAAGTTGAAGGAAGAAGAAGGCGAACTTACCAAACGAGATAGAAGGATTAGCAGACAGAGCTTATTTAATTTCGATTGAATCAATTCTGACAAAGCCGCTAAGTATTTATTGCTTCGTTTAATGCGCTGGAGTTATGATTTGGGTTTGCATCATTAAAATTTATCTTTTGGGTATAAAAGATAAATTCAAATCACTTAAGTCAGGGAATATGATTTATCTTGTGTATTTTATCTTTTACGCATAAAAAAATATACTAATGTTATTTTTTAAATTATATCTTTGGTTGTGCAAAATTTCATTATGGTAACTTGCAGCTTTACTACACAAGGCAAGAAGTGCAAGCTACAAGTTAGGGGCAATTGTTATGTCCTAAGAATTTAGAGAGCTGTGTATGCAGGTTGGAAAAATTATTACAGCTATGTTTCTCCAGCTATGATTCTCCAGCTATGATTCTCCAGCTACGAAGGCCCAGCTTCATTGACACGTCAAGAATCAGTTGTTGGCCAAAGCCTAAATCCAAGGAAGACCAAGTCTAACTGCAGTTTAAATGAACAAGTGAAGACTTATTCAAAGCCAATAACAACGGATATGGGCGAGATCCCAGGAAGGTGTGGAAGTATCTAGGAAGTAGTTACAAACCGTTGCTCAAGCTACTTCAAACGAATATATCTCTTAGTATAAATAGGAGAATAAAAATGTACATTAGATATACAAGTTCTACACATTTACATTTACATTCGAAAGGGAAACATTGTTCTTAGCATTCAATTTACATTGAGAAACAAGACACTAGGGTTGTAACTGTGATTATAGTAGATTGGTGGACTCAAAGCCACCCGCGGTTTTTCCCTTATTCCTGGGGTTTTCCGCGTCACCATCTTTGGTGTCTGTCTCTCTCTTCTCTTGCTTTCTTTGTTCTTCATAGCTGCATTCATTCGTATTTAGCTACCTTGCCTTCTTCTAGTTGTAGGTTTCAGCTTAGTTTTGCCCCGTGCGAAATTTAGCATAAACAAAGGGTATTACAATTACTTACTTCTCTCATGGAATTCGCCTATCACTTAAATTTCAAAAAAGCAAAGCTTTGACAGTCTGTCTAAGACCTTCTTCTGGATATTTATAGAGCAATGGCTTTAGCAGCTTCACAAGCTACTTGGATGGTGGACTTTTGGATGAGCTTGCATTGGCATCACCCATCTCAAACCTGTCACTCTTCATTATGACAACAACCTTATAATTGATTTCCATTTTACTAGGCAAAAGCGATTGTAGGCTTAATACAACTTTACTTATCTTCCCACTAACTCACAAGTCACAACTAGCTAATTTGATAATCAAAACACTCCCATCTTCTCATTTCAAAGCATCTTCTGTCAAAAATGGGGAATGTATACCGACTTGAGGGGTTATAGAACTAATACCTTCATAAAATAGTAGTATCATTAGTAGTTAGTTACTTAGTTCGGACCGTGTCTCTTAGAACTAAACGAAGGGGAATAAAACTAGACTGAACTGATACGAACTGAAAGCGATGAATTAGCAGGATCTAAATTGAACTTAACTTAATTGGATTAAATCAAATTAAAATTAATTTACATTAAGTCAGTCCAAAAGAACAGGACCTAACTTGGCTATAACTTCTTGTATATATCTTCTGCTTTCAATAGTTCTACATTTGTATATATAAGCCCCCACTTAGGATCCGTTCTTTTCAAATTATTTTGCTTAACTGAACTTATTTGAATATATAAGGACTGAAATGATCATTCGACATTATTGGACCTTACTAGACTCATTCTAAACTTATCTGAACTTATATGAATTTATAAGGATTAAAAATTAGTCGATAAGAATGAACCCTTGGTCTCTTTGGTTCTTTCTCTTTCCCACCTATTCTTGGTTCCTTCTGTATCCTTTTAGTCTCTCTTTCTCTTTATCTAAAACTTCAGTTTGTCTTGTATGAGACCGCCTAATTATAATGATAAAATTAGGCAGGTCCAATAGCCCACTCACTCCTTCCCAGACCGACGCTTCTTTTATCGTATCGTCAATTTACTTTCTTTTGGCACCAGTTAAATTTCTTTTGGCACCAGTTTATCTTTTATTATTATAGATTGGCACCAGTTTAACTGAAAAGTAAGAAGATGGTGTGTTGGAGGAGAATATGAGATGACAGCTAGGTTAAAATTCTTTGGTCCTTATACATTTATTTGGGTCTGGACTGCCTAATTTTAACAATAAAATTAGGCAGTCTTTTTGGATAATTTGTGCTTACACTTATTGATACCCTCTTTGTTCTTTTCTTATTCTTTTTATTTTGATAGGAGTAGGTGCTTGCTGGGGCAAGGCACTCTTCATTCTTCATTCGAAACTAATGAATGTCGGGTTATTGACACTAGTTAAAAGTAAGGGCTATTTTAATTCTTTCCAATCTATAACAATAAAATATAGTTATGAGGGGTCTTTCATTATTTGTCTCAATATATAGATGAAAATAGTATAAAAATTTTTAAGTTTTACTAATATGTAATAGAAAAATATATATGTATGATTAAAGAGTTCTTTAACAGACGTGAAAAAACAAAGAGGTGGAACTAGGGGTGATTATCGAACGAACCGAGACCGAACTCTACTTAGCTCGGCTCGTGTTCGTTTAACTTTATTCGAGTTCGAGCCGAGCTCAATACTTAACGAACCGAGCCGTTATCGAACCGAGCTTTGACTAAGCGTTGACCGAGCCGTTGTCTAGTTGTTCACGAATAAACTTGACATACTATTATTCTTAGTTGATTTGTCTACTTTATTATTTATTAATGAATATTTTTTCTTATGAATTTATTTTTACACACTAAAGCTATAAGTTTATTATTGTGTAATATCTAGAACAAATAAATATATTTTTAGATTCATACATCATATAGTATTTTAATATGTAAAAGAATAATCGAGCCTATTCACGAGCTTTCCGAGCCGAGCTTAGCATAACTCAGCTCGGCTCGTTAAAGTCTGGAGCCGAACTCGAACTCAAGTCGAGCCACAACAAACCGTGCTTTGACCGAGTTTTGCCCGAGCCGACCTCAAACTGTTCGCGAACAAGACAGACTTATTATCACCCTTAGGTGGAACATTTTATAATATAAAGAGTAATATTTCATAACCGAGGAATAAAATGATTTAGAAACTATAAATAAAGCATATCACTCTTCAAGAAGACAAACTAATTAATAAGTGGATGTTCAAACTCTGAAAGTTCGGCTACAACTCCTACAAGTGTTTTATTTTATTTTATTTGGATAGAATACAACTGTCTTTTCAATTAACTTCAGGAACATTCAATAGGAAGTCTGTCCTTACCATAGATAATCGACAAACTAATCGGTAGAAATAAAATATGGTTATGGTAGTCCAATAATTGAGGATGAAAAGATTAAAAAATCTAATGAATCGTTTTTTCAGAATAGAAATAGAAATTATAGCGGGTAAAAGTCTAGAGTAGACAAATGCTCTTACTATTGTAACAAGAAAGTTTAGATATATTATCATGTGGCCACTTGTTAAATTCATTTCAATGTTAAATTTGATAAATTCGTTTCAAGTTAGCAAACTATTTTATTTTTTATTAATATATATATAATTGTATTTATGTTCATTGTTCGGTGTAGAAAGCAAGGGTAAAGCACAAAAAACGCAGGTAAAGCTTTGGGGAGCACAACTAAAGTAATACTTCTAAATAATTCATGGAAAAATTGATAACAATAATCCGACCTTTGGCCGGTATTCTACCAATGGTACCACCTTCATTTAATCCAGCAATAATCTCACCTTTGACACTCATATTCTCTCAATGGTACATGATGATGGCAACCTGTTTGACCGCAAGAATTACCGTTGACTTTAAAAAAAAACTTTAAAAAAACCCCTTCCCCCATTACTGTTGCCCCTCCCCTTCCCCTTCCCCTGCCACCCTCCCCCTTCCCCTTCCCCTTCCCATGCCACCCTCTTAGATGTAAAATATATGAATCATCAATTTCCTAGATTGGAAGGTTTAACTAATAACATAAAATCTTCTACATCTAAGATGCAGTTTTGTATGCAACACCATATGGCCACTTATCTCCATTCTGAATGCACCAATTGAGAGTCCGTGACCAATGATCAGTGGCGGACCCAGGAATTTGGCAGTGGGGGGACAATTTTATTAATGCAACACAAATCTATTTAGTAATTCACTAACAATTTAATTCACAAACCACTCTATAACCCAATTCAATTCACAAACTAATTAACAAATCAGAATCACGCTCTAACTCACAAATATTAAATATTAATAATTGATGAATTTACAAATTAATTACTCAATTTCATAAACTAGAATTATAAAAATTATGAAAAACAAAAAAAAATAGATTACCTCGTCGCCGTTATCAGCCGCCGTCACCGGACCGCGTGACCCCAACCGGCAAAAAAAGCGAAACAGCAAAACGTACGTACACACACAAACAGTCACTTTCGGTGGGCCCCACGTCTCAGGCAGTCAGCGAAGTGACTGACTCTCCGTTTTTTTAGTTTTACTTTTGTCTTAGTGGGCCCCACAATGAATTCAGCTCTGCTGAATCTGCTGATATGCAAAGTGAAAGCGACGGCTGACTCTCCAAGTGGGCCCCACGTCTGATTTCTCTCCTTTCTTTTCTCTGTTTTATGCGTGTAAACGCCTAAGGTGTAACACATTTTATTTTTAGTGGGCCCCACAGCCAGCAGCTTCCAATCACAGCCCAACACGTTTATTCTTCAGTTTTTTTTAAAAAAAAAGTGGGGGGACAATTCACAAAGGCAATTCAGAAGATCAGACTAGACAACTGATTAAACCATTATTCCAATAATCCACCTCAAAACAATAAACAGGTCATTGAACTGGGGTGCAGTCACCAGTTACTTGATCATTAACGATACAACAGATAAGCTTTTATAAGATTAAACAGAGGCGGCTGATAGGTTTTAGTCGTATCACCTAATCAAAAATAAACCTACAGACCTCTAACTAGGTAGTCAGTGGAAGCAGGGTCGAATCCACAGGGAGACAGAGTTTCTAAATCAATATTCAACCAATTCAGCTACTCTAGAGTAAATCAGGAAGGAATTAATTAAACTAATGATTAAGCTAAGAAAGACGAATTAAACAAAGGATTTAACTATGGAATAAAAGCCTAGGGTATTAGGTCGGTCCACCATGCTTATACCAATCAAACAAGGTCAACAACTATCAAAACCTAAGTCAAGAGTCGGGGGATTAGAGCCTATGTTGAGCTATGGTTAAGACTCAACGCTCATAGTTCAACATACGCCGCATGTTCACTAACGTAATCAGAACTACTGACGTGTCCTAGGCCTCTAGTCGTAAGACGGATCTGTGCAAACAACTATTAACCACAAGCAACCAACGAAACTGCGCAATAACGTTAATTACTCAATAAAGAACAAACCACATCAGAATCACCCTAATCAAGCCCTAGAAATTGATAGAAATCTAAATCACAATCATGGTATAAACATGGCTTTCCTATCTAACACCCTAGAAAGAGAACTACTCACTCATAATCGAATTAACAACAACAAAACTAATATGAAACCCTAACAATTGCATCATGAATAATTAAATAACTAAGCTAAGTAATTAAGAATAATAAAAGAGATTAGGGTAAGAAAGAATACCAATTGACAGAAAAGTGTTTGAATTGAACTAAGAACAATGAAGTATAAAACTAGTCTAAAGCTAATGAAAGATGAATATAAGATGTATATAAAGATGTCCCTAAATAATGAGGAAAACGGTATTTATAATACCCCTCAAGTCTAATTAAAAATAGGAAGCAAAAGTCGAAAATCGCGACAAATGGTGCCAGACCCGATCGGGCCCGAGCATAGTACCCGATCGGGTCTGGTGCAAAACAGCTCAACTTGCGTTTGGGCTTTAGCATGGCAGCAGCGCAGCGTTTGACGAGAAATTGAGGCCCACCCGATCACTGGCCCGATCGGGTGGTGGATCGGGTGAAATGACCAAACGAGCCCAGCAGCACCACAGCGCCTGTAGCACCGCAACGAGACCAAGCAGCACTCCACCCGATCGAGTCGGGCGGTGGTCACCCGATCGGGTCTGGGGACATGCTTCCTCGCCCGATCGGATCGGGCAACCCTCGCCCGATCGGGTCCGCAACTTTCATACCCGATCAATAAATCTACGCCCGATCGGGCCATTTCTGCCCGATCAATGCACGAAACCTCCTTTTTGACTCTTTGGCTTCCTAATCTTCACGTTTAGGGGTCTTGGGACCTCCTAAACTACCCATAAAGCTCGTGAGCCATTCTACGTGCCTCGTAACATCTCGTAAAGTCGTGGTTGCTTCCAAATGGCTCGGGAATAAGGAGAAAACTCCCTAAAAACTGCAATTCAACACTAAAATACAAAACCACAACTAAATACGATAGTTAGCACAAAATAGCTCCCAAGAGCTCCAATGACGCACAAATTAGCTTGTAAATAAGGGAGAAAACTCTATATAAATACGTGATATCAAACTCCCCCAAGCTAAACCTTTGCTTGTCCTCAAGCAAACAGAACATGAACATGGAATAGATTGCCTCACCCCATAGATAAAAACAAATCAAAGCTCAAAATATTTTCAAGACTAAGAATCGTTCAAGTAGGCATAATTCAAGTTTGGCTAATCAAATCCATCCAACCACCAATCATTCAAGCAATTTATCAAACTCAAGCATCCACAAAGCATACAAATCCTGAAAAGGCTCTCACAAGGGTGTCACTCCTCTCTATTTTGTGGCAGGCAAAGAATATGCCCGAACACTCACCAACCCGACCATAAGTACCATTCCCACTCACACTCTCATGTGTTTAAGAAGGTTCAATGACGCTCAACCTAGTCAAGTCGACTCAATTAGCAGAAATACTCCCTAGCTTTGACAAACTGACTCAAAATCAATCAAATGAACAATGCAGACATAAGCTCAAGAGGACTTTATAGGGTTGTAATGGGGCTTAGGCGAGAGGTAGGGGATACTTTTGGGTAATGTGGTGGAAAAACCAAGAAAGGGGGAGCATAAATCATTCAAACAAGGCCTAAGATGGCCTACACAACTCCCAACAATCACCATAAAACCATGTAAAGTAACCCAACTCTCATAAATCAATGAAAAGCTCATAACAAACCCAATTTTCTAGCAATGGAGCGAATATTCCTTTATGAACGTACGTGAATAAAAGAACTAGAATTCTTTTGAATTTTCATTTCATTTTTCTTTCATTTTTCTGAACTTCATTCACGCAACTCTAAACTTGCTTTTTCTTTTCTCTTTCTCACTCTCAAACCACAACAAATACAATTTTAAATTCCTCAAAAACCAAACTAAACCAACAAACCAATCTCAAACTCAACCCATACAAAAGCTCCTCCAAGCTAGGCTTGGAATAATATCAAGTGAAGGCTTTTGGCTCATAATAGGGGTTTAAGTAACACGAAACAAGTCATTAGGCTCAGCGGGGCTAAGGAGGATAAAAGTATATCAAAAACTCACTCTGAAGCTCAAGAATAAGACAAAAGAACGCCTCTATCACAGCACATGCTACAAATCATCTAAAATCAGACAAGTATGAAGTCAAAGTCAAGATCAATCCACTAAAGAGGAACTAACACACAAGAATAGACTGGATAATAATATGAATCCAATAGGCTACAAAGAGGCCTCACAGTCTAACCAATTCAGGTATGCAGCACAAAGCGGTGTAATATAATCCAAAATCGCTCGAAATCATAGCAATCAAACATCAAATCATAGCCTCAAGATCACAAATGCCCAGCTATCCAGAAAACAAAGTCAAATCATTTTCAAATAGAGCACAACAAGGGGCACAGGGAGGCAACTAAACCATTCATGGGAACCATATTTTTTTTGATTTTTTCAGTATTTTTGAAAGCAGTAAATCTATCCTATAAAGCAGTAAAAGAGATAGGGAATACAAACAGAACTCCTCCCCCAAGCTGAACTTGGCAGTGTCCTCAATGCCAAAAGGTGATAAGGACTATGCTAAGAGGAAAAACAATGTTAGTGCCCTCACTCTCGCTCACAAAAAAGAAAAAAAAAAGGAAAAGGGGAAGAAAAATACGAGTTGCCTCTCGCACAGCGCTGGTTTATAAAGGTCCCGCACGACCATAATCTTCCCTCTCTCAAATAGGAGGGGCTTGGCAATGAGTGCCACCCTCATCAAACATCTTTCTCTTCCAAATGTTCTTGACTATGCCTCCAGACGGTGAGGCAACCTTAGGTGGAATTGGAGTCTTCTCCACACCTACTTCATCCAAAACCTCATCCCTGCAACAAGATTGTTCAAGCATAGGTGCCTTAACAGCATTGGTTAGTTTAAACATCACTTTATCATCACCAACACTAAGAGTTAAAGACCCAGACTTAACATCAATTACAGCACCAGCAGTACACAAAAATGGCCTACCCAAGATAATAGGAATCTGGGCATCCTCATCCATATCTAATACCACAAAATCAACAGGGATATAGAATTTCCCTACCCTAACAGGAACATCCTCTAAAACACCTAGAGGGTATTTTATAGAACGATCCGCCATCTGTAAAGTGATTTGTGTGCATTTAAGGGCTCCCATGTTCAGTTTCTTATAAACAGAAAATGGCATAACAGAAACAGAAGCACCTAAATCACACAAAGCCTTATCAATAAAAATAGGTCCAAGATGGCAGGGTATAGAAAAGCTACCAGGATCTTTTAACTTTGGTGGGGTTTTATTTTGAATAAAAGCACTACACTCTTCAGTAAGAGCGACACGTTCTACCCCACCAAAGCCTCTTTTCTTAGTGATCATGTCTTTCAGAAATTTGGCGTAAACAGGCACTTGGGTAATTAAATCTGTGAATGGAATTGTTACCTCAAGGTTCTTGACCATAGCTAAGAACTTACCAAACTGCTGATCGACCTTGGACTGTTGCATCCTGTGAGGAAAAGGTAGCCTTGGTGTAATACCCTAAAATTTTATACTATATTATTAGTTTTAAAACGTATTAATTACTTTATAAATTATACTATTAGCGAAAATACGTGTTAACTAAAAATTTCGAGTTTTATTAAAGTATTGATTTTTATTACGATTTTATTTCCAATTATTTTAAACACACTAATTATTTTGATATAATATTATTTCCATTATTAATTTAATTAGCTAGTATTAAAATTATTTTAAACAACTACTTTTATTGATTTCATTAAAATGTTATTTCATGTACTAGTATAAACATTTTGATGTACAACTTTTTAAAAGCTTGATTACTACTCATACCACTTATACCACTTATCACTTATCATCCAACTCAAAGCTCTTATCACCGTCATCATCACTTTCCTCCTTCACCCCACAACCATTAATGGTTTCTCCAAAACCTCAAGCAAACCCATACCCACTTGCAAGAAATCAGATTTTTCCACTCAAAAATCTGATTCACTTACACAATTGAGTCAAACAAGCAACCTCTCTTCAACCTCCATGCCTCTCCCTCATCAATGGTGCTTGACCATTCAAACCCAAATCAGATTTTCCCCCTCTATAAATACCCAACTCAACCCACTCAATTACTCAAGCAAACATCACTCAAGGTTTGCTTCACTTCTTCCTCCTCCTTCTCTTTAATTCCTGATTTATTAACCACCATTAAAACAAAACTAAAGCTTAAACTATCATTAAAACACAACCACAAAAACAACCACCACCAACCGCCGCCGCACGGCAGCAGCGGCCACCACCGCGCAGCAGCAGTGGCTGCCACCGTGCAGCAGCAACGCAGCACCCCCCCCCCTTTTCGCTGCTGCCAGAACGCAGCCCAGCCACCACAAAAACGCCACCTTGCAGCCACGCCACCCCCTGCTGACCGCCAGCCCAGCCGACCGCCGCCCAGGGTCGCCGGAATCCTGCAGCCCCTTCTCCTCTGTTTCCACTTCTTCCTTCCTCTTCTACTGATTCTTTTACTTCTTCTCTTATTTTGTTTCCACTTAACAAATAACTCAAAGCCTAATCCTTTTATTTTAAATAGACCAAAGCCCAATCTTACTCCCTCCCAAATCAGATTTTTAATTCTAAGTTAGCCCAACACTCTAAAATGACTCATCCTTCTTTGTTAGTTGTTTTGTTTAATTAAAATAATCTTTCATTTTAAGTTTATTATTATTATTAATGTTTATATTAAATTTTCATAACTTAAAAATATTTCTAAGTTTCTAAAATAAAATAATGAATATATTGAAGGTTATTTCTATGTTTATTTAAATTATTTATAAACGTTTAAGTTATATAAATATTAAAGTTGAAATAAAGTTTAAGTACTTAAAATGATTTTTATAAATAAATTTGAGAAACTTAAACTTCGATTTATAAACTTCTTTAAATAATAAGTTTCTTTTAAGTTATTTAAATTATTCAAGTTGTTCATTTATAAAATTATAAGGGGTTATTTAGGTAACTAATTTTAGATATCGTTTAATTATAGACTCCGACTGCGTAGACGAGGATTTCCAAGAGTGTTGATTCGTTCATGATTTAGTTTTCAAGCACGCTTCAAGAGGTAATTACCAATGTTCATCCACAAGTAGATTCCGTAAAATAAAACGATTTAATCTTGTAAATATGTGAATTAATTACGTGACTATGTGAATCAAGTATGACTATGGATTTTAAAGGAGGATTATAATTATAGATTGTGAATATGGATTATTATTATGAATTCTATTTACGGATTATGAGTATGAATCTTGGATTATGGATTAAGAGCTATGAACGATAAATTAATACGACAATAAAATGATTGTTATTGTTACTGTTATTGTTACCGTTATTGTTATTGTTATTATTATTATTATTATTATTAAGGATATTAGTATTAAAGGATATTATTATTAAAACGATTATTCATATGAGTGAAGTTATTATTATTATTCTTATTGTTGTTGCTGTTGTTATTGTTGTTGTTGTTATTTACTCTATTATTCTATGGGATTATCAATATGGAAACATTATAAATGGAAAATCGGAAATCATGACTATGTGTAAGACTTATGACAACTAATTAATGTATAGATTGTTGAAATGGAATCATGTGCGGTTGTAATTAAAAATGGGATGTTGAACCCGTGTGTGAATTAAAGTTATGACGTTGGATTGACCATTATTGTGATAGGTGGTTAACGGGACAAGTCCCGGCCTATACACACATATTCTGTTATTGAGATAGGTGGATAACGGGACGAGTCCCGGCCTATACTCACTCGTTCTGTTATTGTGATAGGTGGATAACGGGACGAGTCCCGGCCTATACACACACTTTCTGTTATTGAGGTAGGTGGATAACGGGACGAGTCCCGGCCTATACTCACTCGTTCTGTTATTGTGATAGGTGGATAACGGGACGAGTCCCGGCCTATACACACACTTTCTGTTATTGAGGTAGGTGGATAATGGGACGAGTCCCTGCCTATACTCACACGTGTTGTTATCGTGATAGGTGGATAACGGGACGAGTCCCGGCCTATACACATACATATCATGTTTGTTCTTATAGTAAGTGGATAACGGGACTAGTCCCGGCTTACTAGCGTTATCTTCCTTCTATTTAAGTAATTGGATAATATTGAAATGTGAAGTTAGTGTTACTTACGTGCTTAATAATTGTACATACATGTTATGCTTTTCAACTTGACTTATATATTACTTTCAACTATTTGAAGTTAAGTATTTTTACGGGATGAAGTTGGAGTTACTCAGTTTATCTGATTTTTGGGAGCTTGTCTCTCTTGTCCTTTTCAATGTTTATTTGCAGGTGGGTGATCGAGGGAAATTATGAGAGATCAACTAGAAGTTGTCATCCACCTAGTTTAATGTTTTGCTTCCGCTGGAACTCTGAAACTCGTAGTATTTAGTAATTAACGAACTAGTTTAATTTGGTTGTAAGGATTTTTAATTTAGTTTGGAATGAATATGTTTTGGTTACTTAGCCTTGCACTTAATTCCAAGGAGTTGAGTGCGGCGGTAACGCTCCATCTGAATCGAACCCTCGTTGATTTCCCCTCAAATGAGTTTTATTAATATAATAAGGGTTCAGTTCGGGCAGGGTGTTACAGAATGGTATCCGAGCTAAGTTGTCCTAGGGTTACGTTAAGATCTTCATATCTTAACGTTGTTAAACTTCAATAGGATCAAATTAAACAAAATGAACATAGGTTAAAATTGGAAAATAAGGTTGGAAATAGGATTAACAGTGAGAGTTGGGAACGTAAAGGGTTTATGTAACATTTATGTGGAGTACTTAGTGCAAGTACTTTTATATGCGTTGTTTATTTGTTTTCTCGCACATCGGAATATCGAAATATGCTTTTGATCGGCTCAAAAGACGAGGTGTCATTGTTGCAAAGCGTATGACAAGAAGGAGGTGCCTAGGGAAGAACGTACACGAACGATTATTATGTGTTATATATTTATTTGAAATTTTATATGGTTATTGTCGTGGTTGATCGATTGAGAATTTGTGGATGTGAAGATGATACGCCACTAGGGCAAGCAATAATGTGGGAAAGATATGCGTTTCGAATGGTATTACATGATTATGAAAATGATTGTTAGAGTGTGAAATTGAAATATGTGAATCCAAGTTGCGTGTGTAAATATGTAATGGTGGTTATACCATCGTGTTGTTTGCAGGACGTGAATGCAAGTTAATTTCGTGTACACTAGATCTCGTAGCAGACGAAACGAACATATGGCCGAAACTTTTGAACAAGTTGCAGCACGACTTAGGACTCTCGAACAGCTAACCCAGAGCTTAGGCTTAATCGTTCAGAATCAGATCAACAACCACCACCATGGAGATGGTCCGCAAGCTACCATGGCCAAAAAGATTGCAGCTTTGAAGCCACCAACCTTTGTTGGAAGGGAAGATCCATTACTTCTTGAGAATTGGATAAGGGACTTCGAAAAGATTTTCACGGCCACGGGTACGCCTGAAGCCCATAGGGTCGACCATGCGACGTTTTACCTGCATGAAGATGCCGATACTTGGTGGGAAAGCGTAGGACCCACTCTTAGAATTCAAGAGAACTTTAATTGGGAAGCTTTTAAGACAGCGATTAGAGCTCGATTCTTCCCCGAGCACATCCGTAGGCAAAAGTACAATGAGTTTAGTAGGTTCAACCAAAGCTATAACATGTGTGTGCAAGAGTACGCTCAAAAATTCAACGAGTATGCTCGATTCTGTCCAACCGTGGTGCCAGACGAAGGAACCAAGGCTCAAAAGTTTGAAGATGGACTTAAGTTTGACATCCAGACTCGAATGGGAGGAAGTACCTCCGTCACTTTTGCGGAAGCGTATGCTAAGGCTTCCAACTTGGAGAGAATCTTACAACGTGAGAGAGAGGTGCAAGCTATAAATAAGAGGAAGGAACCATTCAACAACTTCCGTCACCAAGACGAAGATAAGAGGTCTAGATTTGGAAACTATGGATTCGAAGTCAACCAAAGCAATGCGTATGGCGCTAACAATCAAGGTCAAGGGCCGCAAGTTAAACGAGAACGCACCTGTAGGAAGTGTGATAAGCACCATCAAGGCTATGATTGCAAAGGTAACCCGTTCATTTGTTTCGATTGCCGAGAAGCTGGACACAAGTCTAACAATTGCCCTAGAAGGCAAAATAACAATCACAATGAGCAAAATGACGTTCAGAGAACAAATGGAAATGGCTATCATAATCAAAACTCCATCCCGAAAGCAACATTTGGCGTGCAAGAGAGAAACGCTGAAGGCTCCAATAAGGTACGTTGAGTTTCAGGCGCAAACCGCCCATGGAGAACTAAACGTAATGCTAACAAATCGTTTTAGCTAATAGATGTCGAGTGTTGGGATCTAACTTAAGTTCGAGGACGAACTTTATTTTTAAGGAGGAGTAGATGTAATACCCCATAATTTTAAACTATATTATTAGTTTTAAAACGTATTAATTACTTTATAAATTATACTATTAGCGAAAATATGTGTTAATTAAAATTTCTAGTTTTATTAAAGTATTGATTTTTATTACGATTTTATTTCCAATTATTTTAAACACACTAATTATTTTGATATAATATTATTTCCATTATTAATTTAATTAGCTAGTATTAAAATTATTTTAAACAACTACTTTTATTTATTTCATTAAAATGTTATTTCATGTACTAGTATAAACATTTTGATGTACAACTTTTTAAAAGCTTGATTACTACTCATACCACTTATACCCCTTATCACTTATCACCCAACTCAAAGCTCTTATCACCCTCATCATCACTTTCCTCCTTCACCGCACAACCATAAATGGTTTCTCCAAAACCTCAAGCAAACCCATACCCACTTGCAAGAAATCAGATTTTTCCACTCAAAAATCTGATTCACTTACACAATTGAGTCAAACAAGCAACCTCTCTTCAACCTCCATGCCTCTTCCTCATCAATGGTGCTTGACCATTCAAACCCAAATCAGATTTTCCCCCTCTATAAATACCCAACTCAACCCACTCAATTACTCAAGCAAACATCACTCAAGGTTTGCTTCACTTCTTCCTCCTCCTTCTCTTTAATTCCTGATTTTATTAACCACCATTAAAACAAAACTAAAGCTTAAACTATCATTAAAACACAACCACAAAAACAACCACCACCAACCGCCGCCGCATGGCAGCAGCAACGCAGCTCCCCTCCCCCCTTTTCGCTGCTGCCACAACGCAGCCCAGCCACCACAAAAACGCCACCTTGCAGCCACGCCACCCCCTGCTGACCGCCAGCCCAGCCGACCGCCGCCCAGGGTCGCCGGAATCCGGCAGCCCCTTCTCCTCTGTTTCCACTTCTTCCTTCCTCTTCTACTGATTCTTTTACTTCTTCTCTTATTTTGTTTCCACTTAACAAATAACCCAAAGCCTAATCCTTTTATTTCAAATAGACCAAAGCCCAAACTTACTCCCTCCCAAATCAGATTTTTAATTCTAAGTTAGCCCAACACTCTAAAATGACTCATCCTTCTTTGTTAGTTGTTTTGTTTAATTAAAATAATCTTTCATTTTAAGTTTATTATTATTATTAATGTTTATATTAAATTTTCATAACTTAAAAATATTTCTAATTTTCTAAAATAAAATAATGAATATATTGAAGGTTATTTCTATGTTTATTTAAATTATTTATAAACGTTTAAGTTATATAAATATTAAAGTTGAAATAAAGTTTAAGTACTTAAAATGATTTTTATAAATAAATTTGAGAAACTTAAACTTCGATTTATAAACTTCTTTAACTAATAAGTTTATTTTAAGTGATTTAAATTATTCAAGTTGTTCATTTATAAAATTATAAGGGGTTATTTAGGTAACTAATTTTAGATATCGTTTAATTATAGACTCCGACTGCGTAGACGAGGATTTCCAAGAGTGTTGATTCGTTCGTGATTTAGTTTTCAAGCACGCTTCAAGAGGTAATTACCAATGTTCATCCACAAGTAGATTCCGTAAAATAAAACGATTTAATATTGTAAATATGTGAATTAATTACGTGACTATGTGAATCAAGTATGACTATGGATTTTAAAGGAGGATTATAATTATAGATTGTGAATATGGATTATTATTATGAATTCTATTTACGGATTATGAGTATGAATCTTGGATTATGGATTACGAGCTATGAACGATAAATTAATACGACAATAAAATGATTGTTATTGTTACTGTTATTGTTACCGTTATTGTTATTGTTATTGTTATTGTTATTATTATTATTATTATTATTATTATTATTATTATTATTATTAAGGATATTAGTATTAAAGGATATTATTATTAAACGATTATTCATATGAGTGAAGTTATTATTATTATTCTTATTGTTGTTGTTGTTGTTATTGTTGTTGTTGTTATTTACTCTATTATTCTATGGGATTATCAATATGGAAACATTATAAATGGAAAATCGGAAATCATGACTATGTGTAAGACTTATGAAAACTAATTAATGTATAGATTGTTGAAATGGAATCATCTGAGTTGTAATTAAAAATGGGATGTTGAACCCGTGTGTGAATTAAAGTTATGACGTTGGATTGACCATTATTGTGATAGGTGGTTAACGGGACAAGTCCCGACCTATACACACATATTATGTTATTGAGATAGGTGGATAATGGGACGAGTCCCGGCCTATACTCACTCGTTCTGTTATTGTGATAGGTGGATAACGGGACGAGTCCCGGCCTATACACACACTTTCTGTTATTGAGGTAGGTGGATAACGGGACGAGTCCCGACCTATACTCACACGTTCTGTTATTGTGATAGGTGGATAACGGGACGAGTCCCGGCCTATACACACACTTTCTGTTATTGAGGTAGGTGGATAATGGGACGAGTCCCTGCCTATACTCACACGTGTTGTTATCATGATAGGTGGATAACGGGACGAGTCCCGGCCTATACACATACATATCATGTTTGTTCTTATAGTAAGTGGATAACGGGACTAGTCCCGGCTTACTAGCGTTATCTTCCTTCTATTTAAGTAATTGGATAATATTGAAATGTGAAGTTAGTGTTACTTACGTGCTTAATAATTGTACATACATGTTATGCTTTTCAACTTGACTTATATATTACTTTCAACTATTTGAAGTTAAGTATTTTTACGGGATGAAGTTGGAGTTACTCAGTTTATCTGATTTTTGGGAGCTTGTCTCTCTTGTCCTTATCAATGTTTATTTGCAGGTGGGTGATCGAGGGAAATTATGAGAGATCAACTAGACGTTGTCATCCACCTAGTTTAATGTTTTGCTTCCGCAGGAACTCTGAACCTCGTAGTATTTAGTAATTAACGAACTAGTTTAATTTGGTTGTAAGGATTTTTAATTTAGTTTGGAATGAATATGTTTTGGTTACTTAGCCTTGCACTTATATCCAAGGAGTTGAGTGCGGCGGTAACGCTCCATCCGAATCGAACCCTCGTTGATTTCCCCTCAAATGAGTTTTATTAATATAATAAGGGTTCAGTTTGGGCGGGGTGTTACACTTGGTGTAAAAGGCGTTTCAGAAACCTTCTCCTTTTTCTTTCCTGTCTGTTCAGCTTCTGCAGACAAATCGACTTCAGACGTCGAATTTTTCCTTTTTCCTTCCTCTACCACCCTCTTCTTCCCTGCAGTCGGGGTAACCTCATCAATGGGCACTGGAGGAGCATCATAAGCTATGCCACTACGAAGAGTGATGGCATTCACATGTTCCCTCTGAACGGGTTGCCCTGGCAATTGTCCCTGCTGCTTTTGTGCATTAGTTTCTGCCAATTGAGCAACTTGAGCCTTGAGAAGTTTGATGTGCTTCTCTTGGGCCCTCCGTGCTTCCTCTTAGGCCCTCCGTGTTTCCTCATTTGCCTTTTGCATAGACAATATCAGTTTCATCAGTTCAGAATTGCTAGGCTCTTGTGGGTTATGGTTTTGTGGAGGTGGGGTGGAAAAATTTTGTGGAGTTTGGAAATTATTGTGGTGATGGAAGTTTTGTGGTGGTGGTCTTTGGAAATGTTGTGGGGTTTGATGGTATGAGGGTTTAGGATAGTTTTGTGGAGGTGGAGGTTGATAGTTTTGTGGATTTTGGTAGTTATGTGGAGGGGGGAAGGTTTGTGGCCTTTGTGGAAAGGCGTTTTCCTGCTCCATCTGAAATTGACTGAACTGACAGTCATGCCCAAAGTGTCCCTGAACACCACATACCTCGCAGTAAGATGAGGTAATGGGTGCTACTGCAGACATAGCATTGATACTCATGGGTGGAGGTGTCGGACTAGAAGACTTCATTAGCTGCTGAGTTAGTTGCGCCATCTGAGATGTAAGCAATGAAATAGCGTCAACTTCAAGTACCTTCTTAGTCAAACTCCTAGATGATGAATGGTCATTGGCTGCAAGATTTGATATGAATTCATAACCCTCATCAACTGCCTTGTCTAAAAACACTCCTCCTGCAGACTAATCAACAATACACTTCGTCTGAGGCTACAGACCATTGTAGAATGTCTGCGTCAAGAACCATTTGTCCATATTATGGTGTGGACACTCTCTCTGTAGATCTCTAAACCTAGCCCACGCTTCCCGTAATGTTTCATCAGGCTCTTGGGAAAACGTGGCCAGTTTATTTCTGATTTCTGCTGTTTTAGTGGGTGGGTAATACTCTCTTAGAAATGCAGCAGAAATCTCACTCCACTCGGTTTCTTTCACATCGTTCAACCATTTTTGGGCTCTATCTCTCAATGAAAACTCGAACAACATGACTTTAAGTTGATCTGGAGTGACGCCGGCATGTTTAACGGTTCGACAAAGTTATTGAAACCGTTGCAGATGATTTGCCGGATCTTCAGTAGGATGCCCACCAAACTGATTTTGCTGGACCATGCTGATGAGTCCAGGCTTAATCTCAAAATTTGCTGTGGCAATGGTGGGCATGGTAGGTCCAGTGGAGAGACCATCTGGGTTGGGCACCCCATATGACTTCAGTGAATTTAACATAACTGAACTCAAGGTGTCTGTTCCAGAGATGTTCAGCTGAACAGACTGCTTTTCTTTCTGCTTTATCTTTCGGATCCGCCTGATTGTCCTATCAAGATCGGGGTCCGCTGGAATGGGGGAACCGTTTCTTTGGGACCTGGGCATACAAAAGAAACAAAAAGCAGCAGTAAAGGGTACCTCGATTGAAACAATGAAGTTCCAATGAGGTACAGAGAAGTAGACCAAATAATTAAATAAAAACTTAGAGAACTAGCCGTCTCCCCGGCAACGGCGCCAAAATTTGATAGGTTTTAGTCGTATAAACTAATCAAAAATAAACCTACAGACCTCTAACTAGGTAGTCAGTGGAAGCAGGGTCTAATCCACAGGGAGACAGAGTTTCTAAATCAATATTCAACCAATTCAGCTACTCCAGAGTAAATCAGGAAGGAATTAATTAAACTAATGATTAAGCTAAGAAAGACGAATTAAACAAAGGATTTAACTATGGAATAAAAGCCTAGGGTATTAGGTCGGTCCACCATGCTTATACCAATCAAACAAGGTCAACAACTATCAAAACCTAAGTCAAGAGTCGGGGGATTAGAGCCTATGTTGAGCTATGGTTAAGACTCAACGCTCATAGTTCAACATACGCCGCATGTTGACTAACTTAATTAGAACTATTGACGTGTCCTAGGCCTCTAGTCGTAAGACGGATCTGTGCAAACAACTATTAACCACAAGCAACCAACGAAACTGCGCAATAACGTTAATTACTCAATAAAGAACAAACCACATCAGAATCACCCTAATCAAGCCCTAGAAATTGATAGAAATCTAAATCACAATCATGGTATAAACATGGCTTTCCTATCTAACACCCTAGAAAGAGAATTACTCACTCATAATCGAATTAACAACAACAAAACTAATATGAAACCCTAACAATTGCATCATGAATAATTAAATAACTAAGCTAAACAATTAAGAATAATAAAAGAGATTAGGGTAAGAAAGAATACCAATTGACAGAAAAGTGTTTGAATTGAACTAAGAACAATGAAGAATAAAACTAGTCTAAATCTAATGAAAGATGAATATAAGATGTATATAAAGATGTCCCTAAATAATGAGGAAAACGGTATTTATAATACCCCTCAAGTCTAATTAAAAATAGGAAGCAAAAGTCGAAAATCGCGACAAATGGTGCCAGACCCGATCGGCCCGAGGACAGTACCCGATCGGGTCTGGTGCAAAACAGCTCAACTTGCGTTTGGGCTTTAGCATGGCAGCAGCGCAGCGTTTGACGAGAAATTGAGGCCCACCCGATCACTGGCCCAATCGGGTGGTGGATCGGGTGAAATGACCAAACGAGCCCAGCAGCACCACAGCGCCTATAGCACCGCAACGAGACCAAGCAGCACTCCACCCGATCGAGTCGGGCGGTGGTCACCCGATCGGGTCTGGGGACATGCTTCCTCGCCCGATCGGATCGGGCAACCCTCGCCCGATCGGGTCCGCAACTTTCATACCCGATCAATAAATCTTCGCCCGATCGGGCCATTTCTGCCCGATCAGTGCACGGAAACCTCTTTTTTGACTCTTTGGCTTCCTAATCTTCACGTTTAGGGGTCTTAGGACCTCCTAAACTACCCATAAAGCTCGTGAGCCATTCTACGTGCCTCGTAACATCTCGTAAAGTCGTGGTTGCTTCCAAATGGCTCGGGAATAAGGAGAAAACTCCCTAAAACCTGCAATTCAACACTAAAATACAAAACCACAACTAAATACGATAGTTAGCACAAAATAGCTCCCAAGAGCTCCAATGACGCACAAATTAGCTTGTAAATAAGGGAGAAAACTCTATATAAATACGTGATATCAGCGGCGGAGGGGAAGGGGAAGGGTGGCAGAGGTGGCGGTTGTGGGAGGGATGGTGGTTGAGGTGAGGAAGATTGGCTGGCAGGGGGTGGGAGTGGGGGGAGTTCTTTTTTTTTTTTAAAAAAATTAATTTATAAATTATACTGAATTAGTGGTTAATTAAGAACTTAGGTTTAAATTATATGTAATTAGTGGTTAATCACGTAATTAAGAGAGTTTACCTGTAATTGTAGGTCACCAACAGGTGAGGGACCATTGAGAGAATATGGGTGTCAAAGGTGGGATTATTGCTGGATTAAATGAAGGTGGTACCATTAGTGGAAGACCGGCCAAAGGTCGGATTATTCTTATCAATTTTTACTTCTTCCATAATTCATTTATATAGAAAAAATATTTCATTGACGTAGGAAGGTTCGCTGCAAAGTTCGACGAATAAGCCCATCGTCGAAAAGGCTTGAAATGATTTCTACTAGTCGGGCTCCTGGTGTCAAAATGCGTAATAAAATACCTTTTCGGAAAGGTAAACGAGCCAACTAACTGAACACATCGCTATGCTGTGATTCATAGGCTTTTTAAGCCATCCGAATTTGTTTAGGGCCCGAAAACAACATTTTAATATTTCCGTTTTTAGTTTTTGCCTAATTTTCGTATTAAGGTTTTGTTTAGAATATTTAAATGTTTTGAGCCGTTATTAGATAATCACTTTTCGATTGATTAATAATATTTGAGAGTTAATTCTCTTTTCTAGTGGATTCCGGAGTTTTTACAAGTTTATCGCTTGTAAAGCTGTTTGTTCGTTTAAGGAATTGTATTTGTTTTTCCTCCATTAATTCCGACTACGGCATCAATCAATCTCATTTTTCACAGGAATTAAAGGAAAACAAATTATAATTTGTGCTTAATGTCGTACTTGTATTGGAAAATAAATGTTTTTCCATTCTTTTATTAATAAACTAGTATTATCTAAAGTTTTTGATAGCTTGTGCTAATTGTTTACCCAATAATTTAACTTAAATGAACAAAAGCAATAAACTAGTATGTTGGCTCAAGGGATACTTCTGGGGGTTTAACTGTATATGTTGCACTACTTTAAAATAATTGAAATTTCGTGTAGAACAATGTTAGCATAATTATAAATTGGTAGTTTTATTCATAAATACAATTGAAATAGTATAGCTTAATCATTGTCTTTCATTGAAAACCTATACTAGCATTGATAAAAGAGGCAACAATAGTGTAACAGAGTAATAGTTACAACATTCAGCTTTCATACTTAAGGTCGCGAGTTCAAAGTTTTTTCTTGTTGGAACACCTTTTTTTACATCACAATAGTACCAGTGTAATCGTTAACCACCGTAACATTCCATTAAAAAAATTCTAGTTTGGGGTTAAGAGTTTGCCTCGTTTTACCTGCTTTGGCTTTTTCAGGTTGAAGACGACAAACGGACACCACCTTGCACCCTTTATGGGCATGAATTTCGAGAATTCCTACGAAACGGGTAACAACAAGTTGGATTTTCGGACATGCGCATCGAGGTGACTTGTTAAAAAGCCACCTCGATGTGCGTACCCGAAAACCCGACTTGTTTTTACCTATTTCATACGGTTTCTCAAAATTCCTACCCATAAAGGGTGCACGATGGCATTTGTTTCTCGAAAAAACGTCGTATTCACCTTGAGAAAGCCAAAAACGATAGAAAAGACACAAGACGAATCAAAGCGTCTCGAGAGGAAAACATACGTCGTTTGGAATTCTAAATATCGAAAATCGCTTGACCCAAACTTTATCATTTCGGGATGCCTTTGACCTGTTCAGGTTGAATATTGCCCATTTGCGTAATCGTGGAAGATACATTTGCAAAGTTTTTCTGAAACTTTCTCCGATCATTGGGGATGACCATTACGCGATCGCATGATCTTGTTACCCTCTGAGGTCGATTATTACACGATTGTGTAATCTTATATCCCATTGGGTCGACTATTACGCGACTGAGTAATCTTGTCAAGAACTTGTGCAAGATTCTACTAGAACATTACGCGCTCGTGCACTATAATACTCGCTCGGTAATAGTTTAAACTTGTTTTTACTTCCTAAATTACATAAACTTCTCAACTCTTATGGATTTACACTTATATACATTACACTAATACATTTATACCATAAATGTAAGCACAAAATTCTATGATATTTTGGTTATTATTAATTTATTTAATGTTCTAGCGTTCACTATAATAGTGTTGGTACAAAACATAAACAAGCAATGATGTCATGTCGCAAGGTGGTCCAGAACACCAGAGATGTGATTGACTCTCTTAAAGATCTTCACCCCTTAGAAGTAAGAGATCCTCGCTAAATTAACATGCACAACTACTAATGACTAAAATAGAGTGTTGTGAAAATATAAAAAATATTAGAGACAAGTAGTAAATAACATTTTGGGAACTAATTATAACTTTGGTGTATGCATCAATTTCCTGTATAAAACAAACTGTGATTGTATGAAAAGAGACAAGCTTGCTTTAGGAGATTGAGAGGTGTACCGTCATCAATCTGCGCTCAATGAAAGAAACAAAGGATGCGCAAGAACATGAAATGTTCAATGTAAGTAACTAACTATGCTAAGCTATGCTATTAGATTCTAAGTACAATAAGTTGAGTTGATTTGTTGTGTGTCTCGATGTTTTGTGAAGTCCTCCTTTTATAGTTGAGTTTGATGGCGATTGTTGGTCCATTCAACCTATGTGGTCTTCAGTCTTCAAAATAACATCCTATGAACTCCTTGGTAGTGGTGTAACATCCCAGATCATGGGATCGGAGAGCAGTTGTGCAATACCCCACATTATTCGATGCTTCTAGACTATCTAGATTCTGAATTCTGGATCTCAGAGTCTCGCGTATCCTTTTGACTTTTATCTGTTTGGACTTCATTTAATTGCTTACTCGACCTTGACTTTGGTTAATATAGGCTCTAACATGACTCCGGTGGGTCTAACCTTTGGCTTTTACATTTGTTTGGGCTGAAAATCAAAATGGTAGCAAACATGAATACCAAGTAGAAGAGGCCGGAGAATAGATGTGAAATTTATAACGTAACTGGTCGAGTGCAAATGGATTTAACATCTAATAAGAACTCTCTTTTAAGTGAAGGTGAGAGTTTGGCATTAGAAAGTATAAATTTGACATAAAGTAGTTTAATTAGTACCATTAGGAACACCAAAAAGTACTCTTATGATAATTTTAAATTGGTATCGAATGTGTTTAATTGATACCAATTAAATATCCAAACAAACCACGTTTATCATCAGGTTTTTGGTATTTATACTCCAATTGACAAGAGATATGTGTGTTTCCATCAATATAACCTACTCCACCAACGAAAAATAATGTTTTTCTTGTTAGTCTTCAAGAGCATAGGATTGTAACAATAGAGTAGATACATCTCTTTACCTCTCTAAAACATTTTGTTTAGATGAAGTTACATCTTGGCTAAATTTATAAATGTATTCTTATTATTTCAAAAAAAGGTTACATCTTGGCTTGATTGGGGATGCATTAGAATACAACTCTGTTCTTGCATAGGATATTATAATCCTAGATATCTCCCAAGAACCCCTAACACTATTCCCCCAAGAAAAATATTGATTGCAACGTGGAACTCAAAAACGCTACTTAAGGCAATAATCTAAATGGTTGCCCGCCTGAGCACTAACCATGCCAGTCTAGGCATGGTGTATTCAAAAGCGTGCTGCGTCTTTTGGTCTCGACTGCCTGCCCGATCACTTGATATGCTCGTTCGAGCATTTTTTCAACACACAACAAACTTGATTTCTCGTTGGAATGAAAGAACACACAGGAAGGTAGGGCCTTGCAATATTATAAGGTTGAGAGTCCGTTTGCCCCTACAAATTTTAATTGTCTTAATAAATATGATCATGGAATAACTTTTACTAAATAATTGATAACGTCATCAGAAAACAATGTTTAAAAGTCTGTTACAAATGTTTCTTCGACTCTTCAGACATGTTGTAACAGAAGTATGTCCGTAACTCCGTACAATAAGAATGAGGTACTCATAAAATAACACCAAAAAAGTCTTAGGTGATGGCGTAATCAAGGAGTGCTTACCATAGTCTAAAATTGATGATTGCAATTATAGTATTATAAATGATTTTTCCGTCATTGACCCAATCAAAACAAGTAATTAATTGCTTCTATTATAATTTAACGGAATGATTGAATGTGATTGTAACAACAGACAAGTTTTGTTGGCCTCATAAGTGGTATCTAAGTCTTAATGCATGCAAAGTCAAAGTGGTGATACCTTTCTGGTTACTACAAAGAGTACAGGACGTCCAGTGTAGACACGAGCAGAATAGTTCCCAAACACATGAAATAGGTGCCGTCAAAGTTCAGTTTGTGCTAGGTTTCTTTGTTATGATTCGAGTTTGAGCTTAAAATTATAGGTTAGATACAAAAGAAATCAAGCTTAATTGTCTTCGGCTTGTTAGCTATAAGCTAGTTAATTTAAGCAAACTAATTAGTTTCTTTGAAACTATTTGAGAAAATTATACTTTTTTGTATGAAGTTGCCCAAATTAGATACTTGTACGAAGTTGAATAGTATAGCAATAGTATTTTTGTGTGCTTATTGTTGAAATATGGTTTATTTAATCAATTGCGCCCTAATTGTTTAATTTGGTTGTAAAATTCGTGTTTAGTTCAAGGAACAAGTGCCCCACAAATTTAAATTAAATAAAACTTTCTAAATTACGCGGAAGACATGATGGCTCAATTCCGTCTGACCTTTAACATTCCTAAATATCAACTTATTAGTCATTTTAAGTAAAGTTTGGGTTTCTCCTTTTTAATAAACATGGGTTCTTGTAGGAATGTGTGACTTGATCTCTGTGTATGTGGAGCTACATTGATCGGAGTTGCAAAGTGGAGGCTTTGGACGCAAAGAGTTGAAGGCTAACACATGGTAAGTCACGGAGGAGACAATGGCACGCAAGCAAGGCGTGTGTCGCGGATGTGACCTGACTAGACCGACACGCGTGCTGGCGATTGTTATTCTTCGACAATTAGGTTTCTTATTTCCGAGTTTTTTATAAATACGTTTAAGAGCGTCATTATCTGCATCTCAATACAATTACTTCCAGAGCGAGTCTTGCACCACGAAAGAAGAAAGAATAAGAAGACAACAGAGAGATCCAAAGAGAGTCTTGTGAGATTCAAAAAAGAGAGAATTGAGTGAATTCATGTCTATTTGTAAAATGGAATTGTCTCAGTTCAGTGTAAAAGATTATCACTTGCCTGGAGGACGTAGCTATCCATTGATAGTGAACCTCGTTAAATTTCACGCGTCCTTTATTGTTGTTTTTTCTGATTGTTTGTTTCGAGATTTGTTAGATTACACGTTTCCGTTATAACAAACTGGTATCAAAGCTATTGATTAACATCAAGGTTGATCGATTTTGGGATGGCAACGACGAGCAGTAAAATCGAAAAGTTTACGAGAAGGAATTACTTTGGTCTATGGAAGATAAAGATGAGAGATTTATTTATTGAAACAACAAGGGATCTGGAAATCCTTGACCAAGGGCTTCACAATGACGATAAAAGAGGGTATTTCGCCTGGCCTAACGGAGGCTCGGTTGGGATCTATGGAGGAGAAGACACACTCCACTATCTTGATATGCCTAGTAGACGAGGTGATCACAAAGATCGTAGATGAGACTTTAGATGCACGTTTGTGGACGAAATTGGAAAGTCTATACATGAGAAAATCGTTCACAAACAAGTTGGTATTGAAGCAACGGTTGTTCGCCTATACATGAGAGAAGGTATGTCCCTTAAGGATCATCTCGATCAGTTGAATACATTTTACTGGATTTGTGTAATTTTAATGTTAAGATTAAGGATAAGGATGTTGAAATATGCCTTGAATTATTGGTAGGTTTGAATAACAAAGCACGGGATCTCGCTGTCTGGTTAGCTTCTTCTGATTGTATAAGGTTTAGTAAACCTTATGTTGGGTTTCGGGTTTCTGTGCCCATTATAATTAGGTTAACTTCTAATGTTGTAACCTTTAGAGTTAACTTCTGCTTCATTCACTCAATCAAGCATTGACTAACACATCTGTATTTTGAATACTTTTACATGATAAAACTACACTCCCTCTGTGTGGTGGACGTAGCTAGCACATTGCTAGTAAACCACATTAATCTATGTTCTTTATTGATTTCATTCTTATTCTTTATTGTTGATTTAATGTATCACGTACAAAAAACTTCTATTAGAGCCTCGCTGGTTCATCTGGGTTTGAAGTTCCGCAATCTGATCGACAATAAAGATATATGCTTTGAACGTGAAATTTGATACATTCACTAGGAGGAATAGTTTTGGTCTAATGGAAGATCAAGATGCGAGCTTTGCTTAAGAATAAAGTTACGTCGGCTTCACTATCAACAAAGTCAAAGCAAGTGGGTGCATATAACAAGGAATCGAGTAGCTTAGAGGAGAAGGCTCACTCGACGATCATGCTATGTTTGGCTGATGACATCATCACTGAGGTCACTGATGAAAAAGTTATAGTTGGTTTGTGGTTAAAACTTATGAGTCTGCATATGACGAAATGTTCAACCAACAAGTTGTTTCTCAAGCAAAGCCTGTTTAGTTTCTGTACACAAGAAGGTGTGTCTTTTCGGGATCATCTCGATAGATCAAATTCTATTATGTTTGGATCTACGTAACATTGATGTTAAGGTAGAAGATGAGGATATTTCCCTAATTTTGTTAGTGTCTTTGCCCCTGTCATATGAGAATTTCGAATATTCTTTATTGTTGGGAAAGACAGTGTGTCTCTAAAGGAAATTAGTTCTGCACTTCATACGAAAAAATCTCGCCATAAGGCGTCCGGTTAAGGTTCTGAGAGTCGGGCATCTGGGTTAGTTGTTACATGCAATAAAGGCAGGGGAAATCTAGTAAAAAGAATTCGAATTTTGAGAATTCGAACTCTAAAGGTCTTAAACTAACTAATCTTTGTAATTACTATAAGGAGAAGGGGCATTAGAAGATGAATGTCCTATGAAAAAGAAGCAGCATCAGGAGAAGGATTATGCCGCTGCTGTAGAAACTGATACAAATTCAAATGATAATATAGACCTAGTAGTCAATGACCAGTCGCATTATAATGATGTGTGGGTTCTAGAATCTGGGGCATCTTACCATACTCTTCCAAGCAGGGAGTGGTTTTCAACTTATGAGTAAATAAATGGAGGCAATGTTTTATGGCCAACAATGTTGTTTGCAAAGTAGTTGGAATTGGCTCAGTCACGATAAGGACTCCTGATGGTTCCTTATGCGCCTTGAATGAAGTTAGGCGTGTTCCACTAATGACAAAGAATATGATATCATTGAGTGTTCTATACAACAAGGGGTTAAGTTTCAAGGGTAAAGGTGGAGTTATGTATGTCTGCAAGGATGTGAAGGTGGTTATGAAAGACGTGAAGCATGGTACTCAGTATTTTGTTGCAAGTTCTATGCTAACAGGCTCTCCTTTTGATGTGTCACTTGTAGTTCATGAGGATGATTTGACCAGGCTCTAGCACATGAGGCTTGGTCATACGGGTAAAAGTGAAATGCAGATTCAAGCAAATCGGGATCTTCTTTGTGGGCACAAGTTGCAGATTGTTGAATTATGCGAGCTTTGTGTATTTACGAAACGTCATCGCAACAAGTTTTCAAAGTAGGGTGTTCATATGACTAAGGGGACACTTGATTTAATCCACTTTGATTGTTGGGGTCCTTGCAGGGTTGAATGCATTGGAGGTCACGGGTACTTTGTGTCAATGATTGATCAAGAATGGCTTGGGCATTTATGATGACGTATAAAAGTAATTTCAAGCAGTGGAAGGAATTGGTGGATAATCAAACTAAGAAGAAGATCAAAAGGCTGCATACTGATAATGGTCTTGAATTCTGTTGATCTAAGTTTGATGAGTTCTACAAAAATAAAGGGATTGCCCGTCATCGCATTGTTCGAGATACTATGCAACAGAATGGGGTATCAAATTGCATGAATCAGAGTCTGTTGGAGAAGGCAAGGAGCATGCTCTCTAATGTTGGATTGGCTAGAAGATTCTGGGTAGAGGTTGTAAGCATAGCGTGTTATCTGATTAACTGTGGACCTCACACTGGTGATTGTAAAACACCCTATGAGATATGGTCTGGTAAGGCTGCAGATTATTCTTCATTAGGAGTTTTGGTTGTATTGTTTACTATCATGTAAATGAGGGTAAAATAAAACCTAGATCTAAGAAGGGTGTTTTTGGGGGTTTTAGGGAAGGTGTTAAGGGTTTTAGAATCCAGTCAATTTCTATAAGGAAAGTTATCCTTAGTAGAATTGTAATATTGGATAAACAATTTATGCTTCACCCACTGTGAAGTCTATTGTTGTAGAAGATAATGTTGATAAAAGTAGAGTTTAAAGTTACTCTAGATGAAGGTTACTTTTAACACCAAGGTGGAGAAGATCAACATGATCAGTCAAAATCTGGAAGTCCGCACTCGGAGTATCCAGAATCTCATCAAACAGAATCTGGAAGGCCATAATGTCACTAGTCGGAATCTGGGATATTAGAATCTCAGAGGCTAGAGTCTTATCAAACATAATCTAAAACGGCAAGTATAGATCTTGATATGGCTAGAAAAGTTAGGGGTGGACCTCAAAGGAGGTTGGTTTTGATCGAGGAGATGGTTGCTTTTGCATTTGTGCAGAGGAGACTGATCCTCAGGAGCCATCTACTTGCAAATAAGTTGTTTCCAGTAGTGAGCCTGGTCAATGGAATAAGAATTGGGAGCTTGTCAAGTGTCCTAAGGAGAGGAACATTGTTACTTGCAAATGGGTCATCGAGAAGAAGGAATCTCGCCATCTGAGCGAATCAAGTATAAAGCTCATATTTTTGCAAGAGGGTTCACGCGAAGGGAAGGGGATGACTATAACGAGATCTGCTCACCAATGGTCAGACGCACTTTCATTAGGGGGTTGCTAGCAATGGTGCAACATCATAATGTAGAACTTGAGCTAGTAGATGTAAAGACGGATTTCCTACATGGAGAGTTGGAGGAAGATTTATATGACTCAACCAGAGGGGTTCGGAGTTCCTGACAAAGAAGATATTGAGACAATGTTTTCGACTTTACGGCTAAAGACAACATCTTTTCGAAAAATGACATCGTTGTTCGTCCTTACAGGTACGAATTTCAAGAATTCCTACGAAATGAATACCAATAACTTGGATTTTCAGGCATGCACTTTGAGACGATTTTTTCGGTTTTTTCGGGTTGAATAGGTTAAAAAACAGACATTTTCGTTCACCCTTTTAGGGCATAAATTTGCAGAATCCCACGAAACAAGTACCAATAAGCCGGGTTTTTCGGGCACACACTTTCAAGCGTTTTTTTTGGCTTTTCGAACTAAATACAATATTTTCCAAAAACGCATATTGTTCACCCTTTATGGGCATAAATTTTGAAAATCCCTACAAAACGAGAACTAAAAGTGATTTTCAGACACTAACTTCGAGGCAAATTTTTTAGACTGAAAACGGCGTTTTATTTGAAAAAACAAACACCATCGTGTGTCCTGGTGGGGCATGAACTTCGAAAAAGGATGTCTTCGGTATCAAAAATAACCAACAAGTCACCTCAAAGTGCGTACTCAAGAACTCGGCTTGTTGGTACTCGTTTCGTAGGGATTCTCAATATTCTTGTCCATTTAAGGACGTTCGTTCATTTTTCGGAAAAAACGTTGTCTTTAGCATCAAAAACGCAATTCAATGCTATCTCGAAAAACATAACACTAATTTTTTTTAATTTAAAAAAAAAAGAAATAAAAAATCAAGATTTACCTAATGTTGCAAGTTAGCAAGTTGGTGAGACTGTTTGTGAAAGATTGAGTTGGTAGTTTGGATTGTTATGAATTTTTCGAATGGCAAAACCTTATGGGCACCCTAATAGTCTTTCCTGGTTTGGCATCAGCTACCCAATATTTGTGCAGTCCTTCATAGTTTAGACCTTTATAGAAGAGGGTTCAATATTAGGATTGCTGTTTTCAAGTTTTCCTAATTGAAAACGTGTGAACTAGATTTTAGGAGAGTAGATTTGCTTGCCTGAAAGAGATAAAAAAAATTATTTAAAAAAGACAATAAATTTATAATAAGATTTAAAATGCAATAATACTCCCTCTGTTTCTTTTTGTTTGTCCTACTTTTGTTTTAGTCCGTTTCTTTTTGTTTATCCTACTTTTTCATCTTTTCTTTTATGGGAAAATTATATTACCTATCTATCGCCATTGTATCACTTTTGGTCCTACGTATACTTTATTATTTTCTCTCCACCTACTTTAATCACCACATTTACTATAATATAAACGGACTCTTGAATTGTTGTCCTCGCCCAGATGCTTATGACATCATCTTCCTTTCCATTTGGAGCTATAGTAAATGGAACAAACAAAAAGAAATGGAGGGATTAGCTTTCATAACAAATAGTCCATTTCTTCATTTCCACTTTGACACCTCTCTTATTTGCCTTAGTTTACTAATTCCCTGAAGATTAATTGTACTTTTGGTTTTGTTGTAAGTATATTTTGAGAGAAATCCTAATCGTGAAAAGGCTTTGAGAGAGCCGAAAAAATATAAGAACTTCGAGTGAAGTTCAAGAACTTGAGTTTATAGAATAACTCATGTTGACCTTATGAGACCATAGGTTGGACTAGATCAGTTGGCCTGCCATAGTGAAAGAATTTAAATTAAAAGTCCTTATTTTCAATTTCATTTCTTCGTACTGAGCATAGTACTTTGTCTTGTTTTTGTTATTGTCTCATTTAAATTCTACAAAAAGTACGTTCATGATCCACACACATACAAAGAATTCACCCCTATTCTTGAAGTGTTCTTAAGCAAACAACATTACGAGGATAGGGTTGAGAACAATGAAGATGGCAAAAGGTTAAGTTTTTGGTCAATGAGATTTCACCAATCATTAATAATTATTCATGTTCTTATCATCGACAATAATTGAGTTTATTTCATCCGTTTTCTTAGTTGAGCCTATTTGTTTTACGAAAATTTCCCTTCTCTTAGTGTTTGGCTATGATAAGGTCCTATGATTATAAGGGTATGATAAGGTCCTATGATTATAAGGGTATGATAAGGTCCAACCCTCTTCCAATCAAAGGTGAGTTTTTAAAACAAAGTTGACTCTCTACGATTAGGATATAGGAGGGACGTGGATCTCTTACCAGCCAAAGGAGCTTTTCTGAATCAAGTCAAATAAGGCAAAAGAAATATATTCCTATTTTAATAAGAAATCAAGTCACGCATCTTAAAGAAAACCAAAGGGCAATCCAATTTCAAAGCAAAAACTCTAGACTCTGTTTGGTTGGACCGAATACATTTTCGATGAAAAATAAGCTTTGATGAAGAAAAAAATTCGAAAGAAAGCTTGTAAATTAGTTTTTTACATTTTTTTAATAATTAATTCCTTATCTGGAAAGTTTGAGAAGAAAAGAAGATAAGTTGGCAAACCACTCTTGAGAAAGCTATTTACCACCACAAGGAAAATTCTTTGTCATTCTTTTACAAATCAAACAAACGAAAATGGAAAAAATTGTGTTTCTCGAAAATATTTTCCGCTCAACACCAACACTATTTAAATGTCTATAGCAATGTTAAGTAACAAACATTCACTTCCTCCGGGTTTTCTTTCGCTCTTTCTTAATGTGTCAAATTTTTTAGTTTGTACCTAATTTATGTTCCAAATTTTACACTATGCTCTTTTGGAGTAAAAGGAGTTGAACTAAACTGGAAAGGACTAAACTGAAATGGTGAGACAAATAGAGGTGAACTGAATTGAATTAATTTCAATTACTCCAATTTAAAAGATCAGGGCCTTAGTGTGCATTTACTAAACAGTCTCATGATAACGTATAAGATTATTATATCATATCTTCTCAAAGTCTTCCAAATCTAAAGTCCCTTTTCTTAATTCTAACAACTGTCCCTGTAATTACATTTGGGTAATTGCATTTTAGATTAATTGCTTTACGTGAGTTATCTCTAACATTGAATTATAAGCATATCTGATCAAGTATCCAATGCATGAAAACACCGCACGACAATTAGTTTCAAGGGCGCCCTTGTTATTTTACGTGACATCTCATGCTATACCTGATTTGTTTGTTTTAATTTACTTCTTTCTTTTGTTTTAAGGCTCTATTGTCATATTGCAAAAATGTGATCATGTAATATTGAGAAAAGATAGAGTCCAATACATTACATGGTGCAAATTAATTAGTATGCAAACAAGGAGTAAGTATTCATGGGTGTCAACTCCAGATTGTATATTGAGACATCATTACAAATGAAAATGAATTACTTGACAATTAGATAGGCTGGCATGTCACAACTCACAATGTTATAGATTATGGGTAATTTTATGATGGGGAAGGGATAACTTTAACATTAGCTACAAGTCACTTTGATTTTTAAAAACTCATTTTGGTTTTTATTTTTCCGTTTTAATCAGACAAGAAACTTCTTAAGGTACTCTATTACACAATAAATAACTGTGCTTCTAGTGCACGCAAGACCAACTATTTTATTCAAACCGAATACCGACCTATATTCTTAACAATTCGAATTTTTCACATTCGATTTTTCATATTCTGAATGTCGAATATCAGATTTCAATGTCCCGTAGTTACTTGGAGAGAGAAACTATCCTATTTTCATGGAAAAAAACATAGAAACTTTCAAGTACAAAAGGAGAGTACTACAATATTGACAATGAATATTCTCAAGATATAAAGTGATAATTTAAAAGAGTAAACAAATAACTTTATAAATATTTTATTATGGACTAAGGCTACAATTAGTCATTCGGCCTATCCATCATTCATTTTATATATGTAAATCTGAAAGGACACAAAACAATCGTTATCTGTGCAACAACAGGTAACATACTTACAATGAGCTTAACAGACAACGATAACTAACAAAGTCAAAATGCAAGTGTTTTGATACTATAGTTTAAATAAGGATACTAAGTCAGACTCCCCATTTCCACCATACATTCAGAGCAACAAGCTTTTCCAATCAAACCCAGCTCAGCCTTTGTAGTTCATAGTTTATAAAATACTCCTTTTAACACAATTATAATCAATAATTGAATAGAAACTAGGCATATAATCTTGACGAAATGTTCGTTTTAATATTCATAACACAAGCATACACAATTCACCAAGTCACATAATGAAAAAGTCAAAGAGACACAGTAAGAAATGAAACTCACCGGTGACCTTTCCAATCCTCGAAGAAGTTAAGCATCATGATCATCTTGCTAGCATTTTGCACTATATAAGCATTGTTAGCACAACCCATTTTCTTCAACTTCACTCATCTACTCATCTTCCACTGTAACATAACAGCGGAATATCAGTAACAAAAACAATTCATTAGCCACATTTATTAGCCAAAGTTAAGAGTCATGGAATCAACAATTGGAGAGTTTGAAGCAAAAAAGTTTGCTCTTCCAGTTGATTCAGAGAACAAGGCCACAATTTTCCCACTCTTTTCAGTGGCCAAGCCTCATATGCGGGCATTTCATTTATGCTGGATACAATTTTTCTCCTGCTTTCTGTCCACTTTTGCTGCCCCACCCCTCCTCCCTATCATTCGTGATAATCTTAACCTCACCGCTAATGACATTGGTAATGCAGGGATTGGATCAGTGTCAGGGGCAATCTTTGCCCGTGTTGCCATGGGTGCCGCTTGTGACTTGGTTGGTCCTCGACTAGCCTCTGCAACCCTCACCCTCCTGACTGCACCTGCAGTTTATCTATCTGCTGTGGCAGACTCACCCACAGGCTACTTTGTAATGAGGTTTTTCACAGGCTTTGCTTTGGCCACTTTTGTCTCAACTCAATATTGGATGAGCTCCATGTTTTCTCCAAGAGTTGTGGGCCAAGCCAATGGCCAAGCAGCTGGGTGGGGGAACTTAGGAGGAGGTGTAGCTCAGCTCGTAATGCCCCTCGTGTACAGTGTTGTCCTTAAGACAGGGGCAACACCATTCGCAGCATGGAGGATTTCATTCTTTATCCCTGCTTTATTTCAGATGTCCTCCGCATTTGCAGTAATGCTTTTCGGGCAAGATCTTCCTGATGGAAATTTCCACCAGCTGCAGAAATCTGGCGATATGCACAAAGACATTGCCTCCAAGGTTTTATATCATGGAGTCACCAATTATAGGAGCTGGATCACAGCTCTGGGCTACGGATTCTGTTTCGGGGTGGAGCTGGCAGTAAATAACATTGTTGCCTATTACTTCTATGACAGGTTCAATCTTAACCTCTATATTTCAGGAATGATTGCAGCTAGCTTTGGGATGGTCAATCTTTTCTCCAGACCTATAGGTGGGGGGTTGTCAGATTTTATGGCTAAAAAGTTTGGAATGAGAGGAAGATTGTGGAGCTGGTGGATCGTGCAGGCCCTAAGTGGTGTACTGTGCATTGGCCTTGGACTTAGCAACACTTTAAGTGCATCAATTGCAGTTATGATCATTTTCTCTGTGTTTGTACAAGCATCTGAAGGACTCACATTCGGGGTTGTTCCTTTTGTCTCCAGAAGGTAATAATTTCAACATACATTTCAGGCTCGCTTCTAATTTTTTTAGATATATTATAAAGTTAGAAAGTAAAAGAAGAGCCCAGGAAAAAATATACTAAATGTGCAGTTCAAGTAATTCTACATTGAACCTCTGTGCTTAATGAGAGTAGAATCCGTAAACCGTCACTCTAACAGAATTTATTAAGGAAAAGATAATTGACGAATCTAAAACTACAAAGATATTGTGGAGAATATGGGAAAGATGTAGGTATAATGATATAAATTTTCAACAAAACACACACCATAAAGAATCCTATATATGTTATCAACTTTTAATCTTTATGATAATTTTTTTTCAGATCTTTGGGAGTGGTTTCCGGTATGACTGGAGCTGGTGGAAACGTGGGTGCAGTCATAACACAAGTGATTTTCTTCAGAGGATCTCAATACACAACAGAAAAGGGAATAACATACATGGGTTTTATGATCATAGGATGCAGTCTTGGCATAATGTCCATATACTTCCCACAGTGGGGAGGCATGTTCTGGGGTCCTAAAAAGAATGTTACAGAAGAAGACTACTACTTGAGGGAATGGGACTTGAAGGAGCAGGAGCTTGGCCTACATCGTGTAAGCATGAAATTTGCTGAAGGTAGCAGAAACGAGAGAAGTAGAAAAGGAAAGTCAGCATCAGAAGAAGAAATGACAGAGAATCAAGTTTAAGTGTCTTCTAAATTTTTGTCTTTTACTCTTTATCAATAGCTGCCAGTTTACAACTTCACTGTTTCTGTACACTAATTTGGGGCAACAGATACAGTTGCCGGCAATGGGGGAAAATCTTTCTAACAGTATCTTCCCCCTAAAACCTTGCTGTTTATCTTTTTTCCTACTGCCTTTTTTGTATCTATTATATACATCAACAAACTGCTACAATATAAGTGAATGAAAATAAAATTCATCTTTAAATCCTTTCTTTTAGTCCTTACTTTTTACCTCCTCCGTCCCATGATATTGAATCCAATTCCTTTTTCATCATCTCCGAGACACAAGTTTGACCATTCAAATATTCAACTAAACATTAGTAAAAATTACATGAAGTTGACATGTCAAAACTACATATTGAGATGGTTCCAATAGGAGATCAAAGGGGAAAAAAAAATCATGACGGTGAAAAAATATGGTCAAAGTTGACGAGCTTTCACATTGAAAAAATGGCATCTATTCAGTAGGGACGGGAGTAGTAAAATCCTATGTAGTTGAAGGTAGACCTTATCAATGAGCAGGCCAAGAACAACAAATTATATCTTCCTGTACAGACCTTGGGCCCGTAATCTAATGCCCAAATATAACCCAAATTTAGGATGGGTCAGGTCTTGATCAACTTTGGTACATATAACTTTGAATATGGAAATGACAATAAAAATAAGGTATACTTACTACTTACCTCTCAAAAACAGGGTCTAGGCCAGGAATCGAGCTGGAACGAATTCGTGTTTGCTTCCACTGAGCACAACGCTTCCCATTTTCCTCGATTAAAAGATAGTATTTTCCTTAATCATAAAAGTGTACATCCTAATCATTATATACTTCTAGGGTTACAAGGAATAACAATCCCTAATATTTAGGTAACAACTATCTAAAAGATATACAAGGATAATTAAAGATATACAAAGATAATTACAAACTAATTCTGAACAATGAAAATATAATAAGATATATTTTCATATATTCTAACACACCCCCTCAGTCGAAGCGAGAGGAGGTCGAACGCTGAGACTGTCCCTAAAGTCTTCAAAGAGAATCAATGGAAGACCTTTGGTAAAGATGTCAGCTATCTGATGTCGGGAAGGCACATGTAACACACGCACGTCACCACGTGCTACCTTCTCACGAACAAAGTGAATGTCCATCTCAATATGCTTGGTTCGTTGATGCTGAACTGGATTACCAGATAGATAAATGGCACTCACATTATCACAATACACTAACGTGACTTTCTTGATAGGACAATGAAGTTCTACCAATAAATTCTGTAACCAACAAGACTCAGACACCACGTTAGCAACTCCCCTGTATTCAGATTTCGATGACCAGGAGAGTAAGTTATCACCAAGAAACACACAATAACCAGACATAGACCGCCTAGTGTCAGGACACTACCCCAATCAGCATCAGCATAAGAAACGAGGGTGGATGTATCAAATGGATACAAGTGAAGACCAAGATGTAGGGTGCCCTTGACGTATCTGATAATACGCTTTAGAGCATGCATGTGGTCGTCCATAGGCTGATGCATAAATAAGCAGACTTGCTGCACAAGGCCTAGTAAAAGTGAGGTATTGAAGAGCACCTGCAAGACTCCGATAGAGAGAAGGATCGGATCAATGAGTGGCAGAGGTGGCACTAAGTTTAGACTTAGTGTCAACAAGGGTAGAAGAGGATTTACACGCAGACATGCCTGCACGTTCAATAATTTCTACAGCATACTTGCGCTGTGATAAGAAGAGACCACCTGCATGACGAGTAACAGCAATACCCAGAAAATAACTTAAGGCCCCCAAGTCTTTCATGGAAAACTCGAAACTCAGATGTGACATGATAGACTTGCGGAGGGCATCAGAAGAGGCAGTCAAAATAATATCATCAACATAAAGTAGCAGATATGCAGCATCACGGCCCTGGCGATAAATGAATAATGAATGATCACACTTACTGTTATGAAACCCAATTTGAGTTACATAATCAGCAAACCTGCGGTACCAAGCCCGAGGGGCCTGCTTGAGCCCATACAGAGACTTCTTCAATAACACCCATGATTCGGAAACATAGGATCTCGATACCCCACTGGCTGATGCATATACACTGTTTCCTTCAGGTCACCATGTAAAAATACATTTTTCACATCCAACTGATGTAGGGACCAGCCTTTGGACAAGGCCAGACTAAGAACAGTCCGAATAGTAGCTGGTTTGACAACCGGACTAAAAGTCTCCACACAATCAATACCAACTTGCTCTGTTTTACCATCACCTACAAGACGTGTTTTACGCCTCTCAAAAGTACCATCAGAACGTTCTTTATGAGCAAAAATCCACATAGAACGAATAATATTAGCATCATTAGGACGAGGAACTAATTCCCAAGTCTTATTTTTAATAAGAGCATCAAATTCATCATCCATAGCCATTTTCCAATTCGGGTCACGAAGAGCCGACACGGGGTTACGAGGGATAGGAGAGCGTATGACATTGGTATGCATAGAAACAATTTTCTTAGGCTTGTAAATACCATTCTGGGCTCGGGTAACAGACCGGGTCGGGGAGGAACGAGTTTGGAGTGGCTGGGAGAGAGTTTGAGAGGGCTGGGAAGAGAGACTTGGACCTGGGCCACAAACAGACCGCGGCCCAAAGGGGGTAGTGAAAGGCGGACTGGGTACCATTGGAGCACAAGGGGGGAGTGGGCTTGTACGTGTAGCGAATGGGAAAGGCGAGCCAGGCTGTGTATGTGGCGAGGATGGGCCAGGCAAGGGAGAATGGGGCGTGGGCCCATGCATAGTGGACCTGGACTGAGGTGATAAGGAGGGCAAGTGGAGAGGAGAGAATGGGTCCAGAAAATTGTATGTGTTGGATTTGGGCGCATGGATGGACGAGAATGGAAAAGCGTTTTCGTCAAATTGCACATGACGACAAATGATAATCTTCCGAGAAGATGGATCGTAGCACTTGTAACCACGATGGTTAGATGGGTAGCCCAAGAACACACACGGGGTGGAAAGTGCTTGTAGTTTATGAATAGTGGTGGATGGAAATAGAGGAAAACACAAGCACCCAAAAACTAGTAGATGAGAGTAGGATGGATCTTTGTTGAAAAGGATCCTAAGAGGAGAATGGTAGGCAAGATTCTTAGTCGGAAGATTATTGATGAGATACGTGGCCATTTTGAAGAGTATGATGCCAAAAGGAAGATGGAAGAGATGCGCGAGCAAGAAGAGTTTTAACAATGTTGTTAATAGAACGAATTTTACGCTCGGCATGACCATTTTGAGGAGAAGAGTATGGACATGAAAATCGAAAATGAAGGCCATTAGATTTACAAAATGCCCAAAAAGGTTCATTATCGAATATTCGACCATTGTCACATTGAATATTTTTAACGTCCCTCTCGAATTGTGTTTTAACATAGGCTCTAAATTGTAAGAACGTGGCATAGACTTGAGATTTCTTAGCAAGGGGAAACGTCCAAACAAATTTAAAGTAATCATCTAACATAACAAGATAATATTGATGACCCATAGAACTTAAGACAGGAGACGTCCATAAATCACAATAAATAATATCAAAAGGCATCATAGTAGTAGAAGTAGAATCAACGAAAGGCAATTTCACGTGTTTCCCAAGAGGACAAGAGTAAAAAACTTCCGAATGGCTAAGTTTAATTTATTCTTTCTAAGCGAATCTAAAATAGAAGCACCGGGATGACCCAAACGATCATGCCACAGAGAGGGTGCAAGAGCAGCAAAGCTAGTATGAGACTGGGCTTGAGAATTGATAGAAGTGATTGGATAAAGGGCACCTTGACTCTCACATCTCATGATTGGCCTCCCCGTCTGAAAATCCTTCACAGAAAACCCAAAAGGATCAAATTCAACGGTGACATTATTATCAGTAGTAAATTTCCGAAAAGAAATTAGATTTTTAATTAATTGAGGGGCATGGAGGACATTTTAGAGAGCTAAAGAGGATGAGGGGAAGGAATTAATACCAACCAAAATCGAACGGAAAAAACTGAATTGACACCCTAGGGTGAAATATATCGTTTGTCCAAAGAAACCCTAAAGAAATTAATACATCCAAAGAGCCTTAAACCTCTCCCCCCTAAAAATTTTCCATTATTCATCCTGCTTTCTGCTTTAGCTTTAGACCATAACCACGAATTGGAATAATATGACCATTTCCGACAACAATACCATCATTTTTGCTCAAATTAAAATAAGATAAAATGTCACCTTGGGAAGAGGTCATCTGAGAAGTGGCGCCCGTGTCCATGTACCAATGTGGGTCCGGTGGTGTGATTCCAAGAGTGTGCATTGCGGCCTCAATGTCAGTTTGAGTGGGCTGCTGTGCATCTGCCATGTATGCACTTGGCCTAGGCCCAAGCACACCTGGCCCATGCGTGGCACTTAGAAGAATTTTGTGGCTGTCCCCTGTAGACTAGTCAGGTCCAAGTGTGAGTTGGATATGGGCATGGGGGGAAGGCCCAAAGGCCATAAGGCACGAGGTGGCTGTGGACTCCCCCCATACGCTGGAGCGCCTGAAGCCCAAGGAGGTTGCTGCTGTGCGGGTTCCTGCCGCGGCTGCTGCTGGTACGACGGAGCCCCACCGCCATCCCTTGACTGGTGGCGGCCACCGGTACCCCCTTTGCCGGAATTTTTATTATTTTTGTGGTAGTTCCGATTTTTATTATTTTTTCCGGTTTTGAGAGGGTTTCGGCCCGTCCGTTTGAGAGGAGACGAGTGCGGTGGAGGATGAGCCAAGGACTGCCTTCTTCGACAATCCGGCCTCTTCAAGGACCAACATAGACCTTGCTTGATAGAAGGGTGGTAATGGGTCACTTTGACGGACTAAAGTCCCTACGCTATTGTACGCGTCTGTAAGACCCGCAACCATTTGCAAGACCAACCTATTGTTGGAGACAGGTGCACCAACATTCTTCAACTGATCGGACAACATCTTTAGACATTGACAATACGCCGAAGCGTTAGGAAAAATCCTCCATAGTAGTGTTGGAGAATTCTTGCTCAAGAGTGACGGTACGCGACGTTTTGGTATCCTGAAATATGTCACGTAGCCGTTCCCAAGCTTCTTGTGCCGTAGAGTCTGGCTAAAAAATAGTGTTCAAGAGATCATCCGAAATCGTACCATAAATCCATTTTAAAACTGTGGCATCTATAGTGAACCACTCCTCCTTTTCATCATCAGTGCTTGGAGATTTGGTCTTTGCCGTAGGGATTATGTGATGAATAACTCGATTAGAACGAGCATGGATCTTAAATAACTCTGCCCATGTAGAGTATTGAACGTTTTCCATGTCAAGGATGATCGGAACATTGTGTTTGATATTAGAACTAGTAATAGAAGAAAGGAGAAGAAGAAGAAGAAGAAGAAGAAGAAGAAGAAGAAGAAGAAGAAGAAGAAGAAGAAGAAGAAGTTGAAGAAGAAGAAGAAGAAGAGGAGGAAGATGATGATTTTTCGGTCATGATTTCCGAAAAAAAAAAGAAAATTCTGGCGGACGACTGTGGCCGGCCGGTGGTTTGTTTGTGGGCTAGGCGGCTAAGTGAACGGAAGCGATTAGAGAGGAAAATAAACCATAGCTCTTGATACCATGAAAGATAATATTTTCCTTAATCATAAAAGTGTACATCCTAATCATTATATAAATCTAGGGTTACAAGGAATCACTACAAGAATAGTGTTCATTTGCGACCACAAATGACGACCGTGCGCGAATATGGTCGTAAAAGGTTAGAATTGACGTCCGCTTTAAAAACTGGTTGTAGATAGGGTTTATTTGTTGCGACGAGTTTTAAATCTTGTTGTAAAAGTATACTTCCGGTCGCAATTGCCTGAAAATGTACCAAAAACCTGAGCGGTGAGCGCTAAGGCTAAACCAAATCTAAATGGAAAATAAATTCTTAAAAAATATATATATATATAAAAAAGAGAAGAAACCCCATTCCCCAGTCCCCACTCCACTGAAAGTGCAGTTCATCCCACATTCCCCACTCCCCCGCCCTCGAAAGCTCGAACAATCTCCCCCTAACTGAACCTGCAATTCGCAACCATGTCAATTTATCGATTTCCTGAAGTTGAGACACTATGCGTGAAGTTCAAATTTGCAACCATTTCAGCAATTCCTATGAAAACGGCTTGGTGATTATTCTTCGTTTGTGAATTGGGGAAAGAAAATCTTGACGGGTAAGCTTTTCATTTCCCAAAATCTTCAATTTCAATTTTGTTCTTCAACAATCTGCTTTAATTGTATACTTAGGTTGAATTTCGTTCCCAAGATCTTTAATTTCAATCTTGTTCTTCAACAATCTGCTTTAATTCAATATTTAGGTTGAATTTCGTTCCCAAAATCAGCTTTTCGTTCTATCTTTCATCAATAACCATATGTGAATCATTCCATCAATTGGGTCTTTAATTTAAGTGCAGATGACTTTGGATTCAACACCTGGTATGAAAGGAGATTTTTAGCGATGTTCTGGGATTGATTGTTGTTGTTGAGATTGGTGGTTTGCTCTTTAGGTATGATACCGATACATATATTATAATTAGAATGATTTCTTCTACTCTGCTCACCCTAATCTGAATGTATAATGTAATTAGGTTTTGCATAGAATTTTCTTATTTTTAGTTCTAATTCAAGTTTTGATTTTTACTTTGATCACTTGCATTTTTCTTCTTTCAGTTAAGAATTTTATTATAAAACATATTAGCTTAACATACTGAATGAGTTGTAATGTGGAGGCTAGTTAGTGTAGTTAATAAAGTCTCGTGTGTGATACCCAAGACTTGGGATCGAATCTTGTTTACATTACGCTTTATCACTGTCTATCCACCAAAAGGAAAACCTAAATTAGTTGTTTTTTTGTTATTTTTGGCCATTCATTCAAGTGTGACCTATGTCTTACTTATGTCTGCGATTAATGCACATTCAAATAGTTTGTGGTTAGTTTTGTCAACTGTTAAGTTCCATTCCATGGTAAACGTTGCATGTGCATAGCTTTAATCCTGATTTTGGAGTTTGAGTGATGGGTTCTTTTGTGAAAAAGGTTTTTTTATTGGAAACTTTTAATTGATGCAACTCCACTAATAGTTATTGTAATCTTCCCCACATTTTCCTAGTCGTTCTCTATATGAATTTACAACTTCTATCTGTTATTTTGCATAATCTTTTTAGAAGTCATTTGTTCTTAAGGAGAGTTCGGATTGGAGGTGTTATTTCAGGCGCACTTTTATATATCAAGGATGATTTCGAAGAAGTCAAAAAGAGCAATTTCTTGCAGGTATGAGCTACTGTAGAGTTGCATTGTAATTTGATTATGTTGAAGTGGTTACATATGGACTAAATAGCTACTTTTCTTGGTTTCTAGAGGCATCGTGCTTTTCTGTACTTTGTTAATGGCTGGGCGGAGGGTGAAAAAGGGAGCTGTATGAAGCCTGGTATTCTACTTTTGGGTGGTAGAAACTCAAATATGTATATATGTTTTATCCACTCTGGGATCAACTAGGAATATGTGGTGTGGAAGTTGATTGTTATAATCAGTGTACTAGTATAGAGGATCATACATAAACACAAAAATAAGCCATCATGCTAAATTGCTAGCTATAACAAAGGCAATTTCAATAGACTGATAAGCTGCAATTCTAGTTTTTTAGTTCCATGAAATCCCTAATAGGGCAAGACTTAAATGTTATAACTCTAACTAGAAAAAGATATTTTAGCTGCCTTTTTTTTGTAGAATAAGGGCTATATTGATACTCTTACTATAGGCGAATATACCTATTAAAAAGACGAAGGGAGTAGATTCGCTCTACAATATTTAGTGGCACATGTTAGAATTGGTCAAAACTCGAGTTGGTTACGGCTTGGTAATAAACAAGCAACTCTGAGTACCCCATTTAGTGTTATCAGCCATTTAAGTTAGCCCAACTCAAAATGAACAACTCATCACTTCTTTTATTCCGCAACTTCTTGAATGAAAAAAGTGACTGATTTTCAGATGGAAGACTTTTGTCATAATGCAAGTATTTAGCTAGTGCATAGTTATAACAATTTTTTAGCTCATGGTCCATTAAGCTTGTGTTGGCAATCTTACTAGCACCTTAGGAGTTAAGTATAGCTTAAAACTTTTCAAATAGAAGGACTAATAAAAGACTATTAACAAATTGTAGCCAATAATTTCAATTAAAAACTTAAAGCACCAATTGGCTGTTGTGTTTGTCTTTGTAGTGTTTGTCTTCTCTGGAGTGGATTTCTTATAAAACATTATCAGTGGATTTTTATAGAACATTTATCAGTAATCAAGCGCTCCAAGTAAATGGTTTTGTGGGCCTATGTGTATTTAAGGACTTTGAATTACATTGTATACTAACGATGTTGGTCTTTTGGCTGGATATGAATACAACTATTGATGCATTATATTCAATTGTTGGTTTATATAGTCTTGTTGATATAATTTTGTGAAAGCTAAATGGTTCAATCAATCACTTTGAATAAATGAGCTAAATGCGTAAATGGTACAAAACTTTTTGGTGGGCTTTAGTTATTGCATGAGCTGGTTTTCATTTCAACAGCTAAAATAAATGTGTGATTTACTGATGGGAATTTGGTTTGACATGAATTATGGGTTGCAGAGTAGGCCTTGGCTTGGAGCATTTTTGCCATTGATACCTGCTTTCGAGATTCTTGTATGTCTTTGCCTAACCATTCTATAAGAGGTACATTGATACTCTTCCTTTTGTGAACCATGGTATTGCCAGTAACGGAATGAACTTGATTCCTCAATTTATTTTTGCTAGACTTCTAATTACATAGTTTTCATTTCAGCCTTTCGTCCTTGTTTTCTGCTATATCTTTTTTCTTGTTATTGTGGTTTCCTTACATCATTTTCCTGAGAATTAATGACAACACTCAATCAGCACACTTGTTGATTTCTGACTCATGATAGCGATAGGGCAAGAATGTCATTGTATCTATTGTGTTTTATAGAGAAATACACATTGTAGTGTATGTCTACTGATGCAGTCTAAATGCCACAGTTGATAGACTATTGAAGCTTTGCATTTCATTATCTTGTAGTTATATCTCTTTTAATTCTAAACAAATTTCTGTATAGAAAACTACTTTATTATAGGATTATAGTTCACTTTTGAGATTTCTAAAGTGTAATATTGTTTTAGCTTGAGTTATCATGTAGTTGAATCCTTACCAATTGTGTCAAAAAACTTTGTGCCATAGGAATAACACCATCGACAGAGACAACCCCGTGAGAATGCTGAATTCCATAAATTTAACACAATGCTACTGGGACTCCCACACTTCCTCCGGTATCAGTACCCGAAGAACAACAGTTTCAACTTCCATGGTTGCTGACTTCTAATATTGTTCTTTTGGGATTGATAAACAAGAACTTCAAGTATATATCGAAAACTTTTGCCCGCTAATTTTAATTTCTTTTACTAATTTAGACCGTTAACTAAGATTGTATAGGTGTTTTTTTTATATGCTTGTGATTTGTTGTATACTCAAATTTTGTATGAAAATTTATTCAATGGTTATTACAATGTTTGGAGTGATTTCATGGTGTACACAAGGAACAATACTGGTTGTATTTCATGTCTTCTATAGCGAATGATACAAAGCCATAAAAATGGACGTGACTTTTACATAATTGCAAGAAGAAGAATTGTGATAAAGAATGCAGTAGTGATTAAAGCTCCAAAACAATTTTAGTAAAAGAATTGCGACGAGAAAGTTAGTCGTTGTTATGCTTACAAACACTATTGAAAACAGAATTTACGACGAGATTTTTTGGTCGTATTTTTTAAAAAAAAATTTCCAGAATAAAAAATTACGACCGTATTTCTCGTTGTAAATATGTAACATTTACGACGAGGATGAATTCTCGTCGTAAAAGGTCTTTTACGACGAGTAACCCAAACTGGTCGTTAAATAGCGTCATACCTTTTGCGACAGCCTATAGCGACGGCTGCCGATCGTACGCATTTCTCGTCGTAAAAGGTCTTTTACGACGAGAAATGGTTCATCTGCGACCGGAAATCCCGTCGTAGATGAGCCTTTCTCTTGTAGTGAATAACAATCCCTAATATTTATGTAACAACTATCTAAAAGATATACGAGGATAATTAAAGATATACAAAGATAATTACAAACTAATTCTGAATAATGAAAATATAATAAGATATATTTTCATATATTCTAACATCGATGACTAGGAAATTATAAATGCCTAACTTCTATAAATCCCATATTCTAAAAATCCTTCTTCACAGTAGTCCTTAGTTACTTTTATAATCATATGAAGTGCAAGGTAGAGTTTAGGGATGGCAATGGGTCTTGGACCCGATCCAGACCCAGACCCATAGACCCATTTATAAGGGTCTGGGTCCAACTTCTTTAGACCTAATGGGTCTGGGTCCGGGTCCAAGTATATCAGACCCAGACCCGGTCCAGACCCTTCCCACAGACCCATTTACATAAAAAAGTTCAAAAAAGAAAATAAAATTGTAATTTGCGACTCCATTTTAAGACATGTAATAATGTAAGTTTAAACATTTTTAAGATTTTATGAACTATATTATGTTAATTATTTCGATACAAGCGTTAACCATGGTAACACGAACCTATAAAATAGGCAAAATAAATTTATTAGATTAAAAAAATACTATTAAACTTGAAATTCAAAAGGACCCTAGACCCATCAGACCCAAAGGATCTGGGTCTGGGTCTGAAAATTCTAGACCCAATGGGTCTGGGTCGGGTCTGGGTCTAGAAAAAATTAATGGGTCTGGGTCTGGTCAGACCCGACCCAGACCCTACCCATTGCCATTCCTAGTAGAGCTAATCAAGGAACAGACCGTGAATAAAAAAATATATTGGGCTGGAGTCTGGACTGACTTCAGTCCGGTAACCTAATGCCACTATATGAACTCAATTCAGGCAAGGCCAAGACTAACTTGATAAACTTTGTATCAGGACAACTTCTGACTATGAAGCGGACTTGTAGAGACATGAAAAATCTAATGACTAATCTTAAGATACAGGCCAATAAATTACGGTAAATTTACGGTGTTATTAAACATAGCCCGTATTTACTAGGACACAACCCGTATTTTTGAGTTAAATGTCTAACTTACCCTTACTAACCTCGCCTCCTCCTTCCATCCATCACTCTCTAACCTTCATCCCACTCTCACTAACACCCCTCCTCCTCCTTCCATCCTCCCCCCATTCTCTTCCACATTAACCATGCCTCCAAGAACCAAGAGGACGAAGACCGGCCCGCCACCGCCTGCCGCCACAGCCAAGTAAGTTTTTTTTATAAAATTTTTTAATGACGTTCAAATTGTATAGTAAAACCGCCCGTTTTTTTTATAAAAAAAGGCGAAAACACGGAACCGAAAACTGGGTCCGGTTCCGTGTTTTCGTCTCAAAAACCATTTTTTTTTCAAAAAATTGTTGTTTGATGTTATTAAGCATTGTTTTATTTCAATTCTTTTAAAAAAAATCAAAAAAGTTTGAGTTAAGGGGTGTTTTAGGGCGGTTTATGGGTCGATTTTCTGAAAAAACACGGAACCGGACCCAGATTTCGGTTCCGTGTTTTTCCAGAAAATGTTTTTTTTTAAATTTCTGGGTTCACGGAACCGGAATCTGGGTCCGGTTCCGTGCTTTTCTGGAAAAAAATGATGAGTTTCATCAGATTTTGAATTTTCTTTAAAAAATTTTTTTTTTTTTCAAAATTCGAAATTTACGGAACCGGATGGGGATCCGGTTTCCACCATGGTGGTACCGAAAAGCCAGTCCCTCTCCACCATGGCGGAAACCGGATCTCCATCCGGTTCCGTTATTTTCAACGTTTTTTTACGGAACCGGATTGGTTTTCCGGTTCCGTGAACCGAGAAGGCTATCCGGTTCCGTAAAAAACTTGAATTTTACGGAACCGGATGAGTTTTTCGGTTCCCGGTACCGGAAAACTCATCCGGTTCCGTAAAATTCAAATTTAAAAAAAAAAACAATTCATCAAAATTACGGAACCGGATTAGTTTTTCGGTAGAAAATCCGGCCAATGTGGTGGTGGTGGTGGCGGCGGCGGTGGCAAATGTGGTGGAGGTGGTGGTGGGCCAAGGTGGTAGAAGGGGAAGAAGTAAGTTGAAAATGTTAGAAAATGATTAAAGGGGAGGGGGGTAATATAGACTTTTATCTGCGTATTTATACGAATACGGGCTATGAGCTAGTAAATACGGGCTGTGAATAGCCGCACACTAAGTGGATGTTGGAGGTTCACAAGGAATGGGTGAGTCTACCACTCTACCCTACCTAATCTTTCACTATAATGTGGTTTCTATAGATTATTCATATTTGTCAGATTACATTGGTTTTGGTAGTTGGTTGACATTAGACTAGGGTGGTTTCTTCTCAATTTCTTTGAATTATCTTTGATGAATTTACGGGCACAACTTCTATAGTAACATATGCCTAGGCCCACGGTACTGTAGGTGTATCCAGCAGACATATAGAATATGTGCGCAAGCGTTGCGTGTCAGGCGAGTTACTTGAGATACCGTTGTAAATTTATCTCTCAACTTTTCTTTTTAATTCAAGAACATTGCATTGTTGGTAAGAGCTTTTGTTTTACTGCTAGTTGAATTCCTTCATGCTCATAGTCAAGCCCCTTAACTTTAGCTAAACGTGAGATTAGGCCCCTTTAGTTTCTATTGTAATGTTTAAACCCCACAACTTTAGCAAAATGTGAAATTAAGCCCCCACAATCTATAACATATACGTATAATTTTTTTATACAACGTCTTCTAGATGTCTCTCTCCCACTCTGCCTTTCGTAGTCTGTAATCCATTCACTTCCCCTCTTCAACTCCGCCCAGCAAACCCACCACCATTGTTCGACAAATATGTCTTTCGCCAAAACGATAGTGATTGGAATTTATATTTAAGAATTAAAATAAAAAATACATGACTTATACAAATAAGCCATTTGAAGCACTGGACAATTTGTCAACAGAGGCTTGAATTAAAATAAGCCCAGTCCTTGTTTTCATGGAAGCTCCCCTTTCTATTCACAATTAGATACAAAGAGATGCTAAACAACAACAATCGCATCATAACTCTAGCCTCTGACAAACGATTCTGAAGAATGCACCAAAAAAATTTGATTTCAAAACCAAAGGAAGCACAAGAAATCGGTAGCCAACTGATCTAACATCAAGTTAACTTTTCCTTCCTGCAATGGAGTTACTTCTTTTCAGACCTTCTCGACTCAGCCGGAGTCTGATTTAGGAGATCAAAAGAAATATTTGTATTTGCATCTTATTGTATTCAAATTAAAGTACAAAAAATCCTATTTTTTTGTTGTAGGTCAGTCAGAATTGAATTAGTGTGCATATTGTTGAGCGGTAGCGAAAGTGGATAGTTGAGCGGTGGCGAAAGTGGTGGTGCCTGGTGATTTTGGTGGGCGGAGGTGAAGAAGAGAGATTTATCATGTATGTATTAGAGACAACAACAATCGACATCTAGAAGAGAGTGTATAAAAAATTCATACGTATATATTATGGTATTATTGCTGTATAATTTTATTTCTATAGTATTTTTTATTGGTGAAAATAAAGTTCTAAGGGTTATTTTCACCTTTTAGTGAAGTTACGGGGGTTAAACACTACAATAGAAAGTAGAGGGGCCTAATCTCACGTATGGAGAAAGTTAAGGGGTTAATTCATTACTTTTGCGCTTATACAAATAAAAGATGGTAGGAGAAATGTCTAAAACAAATTGTTTTGAACTATACTGACTTTTTGATGCATTCTAACCTAGTCGTATCGTAGAGGAAAATAGAAAGCGGAGTGGTGTAACTTGGTGGGAGCAAACACAGATTGCTAGCCTTTTCAGAATCTTCATCGCAGGTCAATTACTGTCCCAGCCCCATTTTCGAGAGGTAATACAAACTGGAAATGATATGAGACCTAGAAATTTATATTATCCCTAAAGAAACCCTATTTTGAAAGCTACAATGTCATGTCTGCGTCATACATTTGTAGCAGCCAGTGGAAAATCTAGAGAGATCCGAGAAAGAAGCATTCATGAGCTTCCTTCTTGAAATAAACATACTATAGAACAATCTTCATAGCAGCCAAAAGGTATCCATGTGTTTTCACTAATGAATAGGTAGATGTTGCACTGTTGGTATAAATAATAGCAGAGTTGACTCTGCAGCATTAGTTGCAATAAACATACTAAAGAACAAAAATTGATCATCTGCATAGTTGGATTCATAGTATATTCTTATAGACAACTGAGTCAAAACTTCCTCCAATTCTCAAGACTACATTCATAGTTGGATTCATAGAATATTCTTCTAGATACTAAGTCAAACTTCCTCCAATTCTCAAGACTACATTCATAGTTGGATTCATAGAATATTCTTCTAGATACTAAGTCTAACTCCCATCTCCTATTCTCAAATCTCCAGTTCCCCTCTCAGCAATCAATTTGACATTACATAAAATACCTTATCAATTGAAACCAACTTAGTCAACAATTATAAAATAACTTGCAACTTACTGTGACTCGGCGACTTATGAAAAAATTCATTGAGCTTCCTGTTAACAAAGAGCCATGCAAACAACACGCACGATATGCCAGGTCGCATAACCTTCAAGCAACTTGCTCAAAAAATAATCTGCATATATTTATGAAAAGGAATCAACAAGATACAAAAATCTAGGCTTCATAACATTGGACAGTGACTCCGCTAGACTCTGAATATTCATCGAGCTACCTGTTAAGCAACAGAAAACTCATTATACAAGCCACCAAGTCATAGACTGAGAGCAGCCAATCACAAAAAAGTAAGAGCAAATAACACTACTGATCTCTTCAAGCAAAACCAGTAATCTTCCTTATAAAAGCATCATCCAGTTAACTTACAACTTTATTCAAATATCTTGCACTGCAAAAGAAAAGAATCAGTAGCACAGAGATACTGAACGTCTGAACCCCACGAGAGTCGTAAAGAATAGCAAGAAAACAAGAGTGATGGCATCCACAAATGGAGTGAATGACTTTGAAACAAAAAAGTTTGCTCTTCCAGTGGATGCAGAGCACAAGGCCACAGTCTTTCCGCTCTTGTCATTGGCAAAGCCTCATATGCGAGCATTTCATTTATGTTGGATACAATTCTTCTCCTGCTTTCTGTCCACTTTTGCCGCCCCACCTCTTCTCCCTATCATTCGTGATAACCTCAACCTCACACAAAGTGACATTGGTAATGCGGGGGTTGGATCCGTTTCAGGGGCGATTTTTGCCCGTATTGTCATGGGGACTGCCTGTGACTTGATTGGTCCCCGACTCGCATCTGCAACCCTCACCCTGCTGACTGCACCAGCAGTTTATCTTTCTGCAGTAGCAGACTCAGCAACAGGTTTCTTTGTGATGCGTTTTTTCACAGGATTTGCTTTAGCCACTTTTGTCTCAACTCAATACTGGATGAGCTCCATGTTCGCTCCAGCAGTAGTTGGCCTAGCCAATGGACAATCGGCTGGATGGGGTAACCTCGGAGGAGGGGTAGCCCAGCTCATCATGCCCCTAGTCTACAGTGTTATCCTTAAGACGGGGTCAACAAACTTCTCAGCCTGGAGGATTGCATTCTTCATACCTGCTCTCTATCAGATGTTCTCAGCATTTGCAGTAATGCTTTTTGGCCAAGATTTGCCAGATGGAAACTTTCACCAGCTGCAGAAGTCTGGTGAAATGCACAAGGACAACGCATCCAAGGTTTTATATCATGGAGTCACCAATTATAGGAGCTGGATCACTGCTCTAGGATACGGCTTCTGTTTTGGGGTGGAGCTAGCTGTAAATAATATTGTTGCTTACTACTTCTATGACCGATTTAATCTAAATCTCAACCTTTCAGGAATTGTTGCCGCCACTTTTGGCATGGTAAATCTTTTCTCCAGGCCTATAGGTGGAGGGTTGTCAGATTTCATGGCCAAAAAGTATGGCATGAGGGGAAGACTTTGGGGTTGGTGGATTGTCCAAACACTAAGTGGTGTAATGTGCATCGTTTTGGGACTTCTTGATACTTTAAGCGCCTCGATTGCAGTAATGATCATCTTCTCTATTTTTGTTCAAGCAGCCGAAGGACTCACGTTCGGGGTTGTTCCTTTCGTCTCAAGAAGGTAGCACTTTAATATGTTTCTTTGACTTTAACTCAAACTTCCTGCATTTGATATACCAAAATCAGCCATGTGAAACTTCAAAATACATTGTAGCATTATATGCATATAAGAGTGCAAGGCACGCAAAACATAATCAACCCCATTAGGTCATATCAGAAACAAAAGGACCCCTAAATTAGAGACCTGATGTTAAAATGTCTGCTTTGAGAAAGATGTAAAATGATTTTGCTGAGAAAATTTAAAGCTTTTTCTCGGGCTTACCTTGAAAATCAATGCTATGTTCTTAACCTCTCTACGACTATTCTCTTCAGATCATTGGGCGTGGTTTCTGGCATGACTGGTGCTGGAGGAAACGTGGGGGCAGTCATAACTCAAGTGATTTTCTTTAGAGGATCTCAATTCACAACAGAAAGAGGAATAACATACATGGGTGTCATGATCATAGCGTGCACCTTGGGTATAACTTCCATATACTTCCCACAATGGGGAGGTATGTTTTGGGGTCCTAAAAAAGATTATTCAGAAGAAGACTACTACATGAAGGAATGGGATTCAAAGGAGCAGGAACAAGGCCTTCATGAGGTGAGCATGAAATTTGCGGAAGGCAGCAGGAACGAGCGAAGCACTAAAGCAAAGTCTATTTCAAATGAGGAGAGCACAGCAGCTGATGTCTAATAGCTGCTTTAACTCTTCAAATATGACCATCGCAGTTTTAGAACTCCATGGTTCTTAATGTTTGAAAAGATTCTAATAGTTATTGTCTTCTTCTTTACTGGTTTTCTGTTTGTATTACAAGCTTCTTTGAATTGTTGACAGAGTGTGATTGGAAAAAAAAATATCGCTTTTATTTTCACTTGTTATTTATTTTGTCTTTGATTTCAACCGCCATGTCTGAGTTAACCCGTGCAATGAAGTCAATGTATATCTTCATAAACGAATTCGGATTGGAGTATGAGATCTACACATCAATCAATTCTTGAAGAATTACATTTCAAAAAGCATATCATAGGAACACAGAATGACAGAAAGCACAATTCGCCTAAGAATAAGAAGCAAAAATTATATCGACATTTCTGCAAGGAAACTGACCAATTGTGCAATGATCAACGTAAGAAAGTGAGCATCATAAAAGATAGATAATGTATTCATGAAACGAGAAAAAGGGCAATATGAGTAAACTAAAAAAGAGATATCAGGAAGCGAACAAGTCCAGGCACTTATGTCCAGTTCTAATGTCAATGACGCTGATTACTGTTTCGTATGTTGTTAAGGCAACATTAGTGCAATGATCCTTTGCACAGTGCACTAATGAAGAGCTTAAACGATTAAACAGGATTTGTAATTCTTTCTTTGCATAACGCCATGAGAATAATAAGGTACTTATCTTAAGAAGAATCTCTTACTAAGTCAAGTAGTACTAGGAAATAACATTCCTACATGTCATTTTCGTACAATAAAAATATAAAAGAAACTGTTAATATAATGTTTTGAACCCTCAAAGAAAAGTTTTATCCACCACTCCGTTGCACATTGCTTACTTCTCTTGTAAAAATTTAAGATTAGTTTCAATGAAAATCAAGTGTTAAGATAAGATATAACCAAATTCATCTAATACATAAGATAAGTTTTTATTCCTTGGGCTCTTTTGTATATACCTAGTTTCACACCAAACTGACACCACTAGTAAATTGATAACATTCGTTAATTATTCGCCAAATATTGGACACTCGGGAACACAGGGTATCGCCCGAGTCACTAACTAATCGAAGTGTTGGACTTGCCAAGCGCAACTGTATTGAAACCTGAAAGATAATGATAATCTCTTTGAGGAGGCTCATTAGATTAATTTACAATATACTCCTTGAGGACATGGGCGGATGCATAGTGAAATATGGGTAGACATGTGTCTACCCAACTCTAATGAAGAATTATCAATGCAACTAAGTACAACTGGGTTTGCTATAGCTCAATGGCAAGTATTTGATACAATAAAGCTTATAGCTTCTATGTTTGGGGTGTGTGTTCGACTCCTCACAAATAGTTTTTTGACTTTTTTTTTTTTGGATTTCTTGGTGTATAGATTTTAAAGTAATTATCTTGTACTACAGCCTATATTTCATTCATTACCTTGTTCTTGAAATGCTATTTTAGACATTTTTTCATCTTTTTGCTTTCATATTAGTATTTATTAGTAGGTCTTTTTTTACCTTATAAGCTTTTTTTGGCAAATGAGAAACAAGGCCATGAAATAGATTGACTATCATTATTGTATTGTGCATACCCTGTTTAGAAATTCTAGATCCGCCACTGCTTGAGGAGTATATGTTTACAAGCTAGGGTTACAAGGATATTTACGGAAACTAAATATACATAAAAATATTTACATATTTATTTATATTCTAACAAAACCAAAAATGTGTGTACGTATGTTTTTTTTTTAAACGGATGAGTTCGACATTTTATTGAAGTAAATCAACGTTCGCCAAAGTAATTAAACTTTTGGGGAAAAGAGTCAAACCATACACATTCTGAACCCTCAAAATCCCATTTAGCTATGTGTGTACGTATGTGAGTTGTCCTATATTAAAGACGACACACAAACCATCACCTTAAAAATGTAATAATTCATTGGTTTTGGAATGGAGCAAACTTCAATTCTTGATCCAAAAAACAGACATTGAATTGACAATTTGGTGATGTCAATAGAATTCAAAATCCGAAAGTTTTTACTAGAATGAGCATGAATCATTTTAGTATTTTAAATCATATCTAAAACAATGCCAAAAAAATCCCTAATAAGAAGCGGGAAAAATTGGCAAAAACCACCTTAACTTTCCAAGATTTTTAAAGTTACCACCTTTAATTTTTTTTTAAAAATTACCACCAAAACGTTACAAATTCCTTTAAAGTTACCACCACTTAACGGAATTTTCCATTTTCTCCGTTAGTTCCCAATTTCATCCCAAAAACAAACCCTAGTTCTTCAATTGTGATCTAAATTACTCAAAATTGGACTAATTAAAGACTCAATTCACACATTAGCAACACGGACGACACTGAATCAGGTAATTTGAGTTGTTAATTTCATAAATTAGGGTTTTTCTAGGGATATTGAAAACTAGGGTTTACGAACTGAAAATTTGGGGGAATTCGTTGTGTTAAACTGTAATTGAAAATTGATGCAAGTTTTGACAATCCATCAAGTTTCGAATTGTAGGTTTTACACAACAACTTACCCCAAATTCTTTTAAACCTCTTACTTCTTGCTTCAATTTTCAATTACACAACTAACAAATCATTCCCCCAATTTTTGTTCGAGGAAACCCTAGATTGAAAAATTCCCGGAAAAACCCTAATTTTGTCAAATTACCACTTCGAATAGCATAGATTTAGCTCGTATGTGTTGCTAATGTATTTTTTCGGGATTAATTTTGTCCACATTCGACAAATTCGGGTGGAAATTGAAGAACTAGGGTTTTTTTTGGGATGGAATTGGGAATTCGTGGTTGCTAACGGAGATAATTGGAAAATTCCGTTAAGTTGTGGTAACTTTAAAGGAATTGGTAACGTTTTGGTGGTAATAAAAAAAAAATTAAAGGTGGTAACTTTAGAAATCTTGGAAAGTTAAGGTGGTTTTTTTCAATTTAGCATAAGATAGCGAGAATTTAAGAAGTGAGAACATGGATTAGAAAATAGCATAAAATAAACAAATACTTCTAATAAAGTATTAATAAAACCGTAACCACAAGTTAAGACATGCTGATGCGAGCTTCAACATTACCAAAATCAGCATACTTAACTCATAATTGCTACTCTAAAGAATCAAACACATTAGTAGGGCAGAAACAAAATCAATCATGAATTAAAAGAAGTTGGACATACCAAATTGGAGATATAACGAAAATCACAAAGTAAGGACTTGAATAATTTCTCCGCGGGCTGAGTCCAAGTTAGCACTCTCAGTGTCTGTTTATATTTCATGGAAGTTACTCTAAACAATTATAAGGAATTTCATAAATTTTTTTGATTGATATAAAGGAATTTGTTGTTTCCCATGGTTTGTGGGCAGTAAATTTTACAATTATTATCATGCACCCGGGTGCACCCGGTGGCATTATTGTAATTAATGCGAAAATCTGGGCAAGAGTATAAGTATTAAAAGCTTGCCCCAATACCTTGTAGATAGTTTAGCTCAGTTGGTCTTGAGGTTTATGTGTTTGGTAGTTGGTCATGGGTTTGACTCCCATACCAATCATTTATAATTTTTTTTAACGTTTGTCTTTTCCTCTTCTTTTGGCTTTGAATCTCATTGTTTACTTTTTTTTTTCATATTTCTTCCATAGTTTTAGTTCTTATTTTAGCTTTTTTTATTTTATCTTTTTCAATTATTTTGCATATTGTTGTACTATAATTATTTTTTTGGAGGGATGTTGTATTATAATCGTTATTTTTAAATTTATTTTACGGGTAGAATTTATAATTATTATAACACGCCTTTTTTCTTTTTAATATTTTCCATATTCTGTTACAATATATTTTTAAAAAAATTTTAAATAAAAAACTTATTTTATTCTTCTTTGCTTCTCCACTCACTAACTTTTTTCATTTCTTAAAATACATTTCACTCATTTGATCAAAATGAGCAATCGTTTTTGTGCAGCAAGATCAGTAAACATTCTGATCACAATCGAGCGATTTTATTTTACTCATTTGATCAAATGAGCAATCATTTCTGTGCAGCAAGATCAGTAAACATTCTGATCACAATTGAGCGGTTTATTTTACTCATTTGATCAAATGAACAATCTATTTGCAAAGGAAGATCGGTAAAGATTTTTGATCTGGAGTGAAGTAAAATAAATCTACTCATTTTGTACAATAAAAAACAAACAATGAGAGTAAAAAATAAGGAAATGAGCAACATGATTTTCAAAGGAAAACATGGAAAAATATGTTTGATATAGTTCACATTATGATTTGATATTGAGTGAGTTAAATTAACTCTACTCATTTACAAAATGAACAATTTTATTTTACTCATTTTGATCAAATGAGCAGTTTATTTTGTCTTGGAGATAAATCAATCTGCTCATTTTAGCATGTTTGTTTTGATAAATAAACATTCTAATTTCAAGTGAGGTAAAATAAATCTGCTCATTCGCAAAATGAGTCGTTTTATTTTACTCATTTGATCTAATGAGCAGTTTCATTTTACTCATTTGATCAAATGAGCAGTTTTATTTTACTCATTTGATCAAATGAGCAATTTTAGTTTACTCATTTGATCGAATGAGCAGTTTGTTTTACTCATTTGATCAAATGAGCAATCTTTTTTACACAAGAAGATCAGCAAACATTTTGATCTTGAGTGAGGTAATAAATTTGCTCATTCACAAAATGAGCTGTTACTATGACTTAAATTTTTCTTATTATATTCTTCTTTTCTTTTCCACTCTCTAACTTTTTCCAATTCTTTTTTCAATGTGGAGAAATAAAAACTAAACAAACAATAAGATACCCATTGAAAAATGAATGAAATAAGAAATATAGCTTTGAAATGAGTAAATATGTTACTTACTGCAAAAAATTCCTTAAATGAGCAAAAAGTCCTTAAATGAGCAAAAAACTCTTAGACTATTGCTCATTTAATGAAATTATATAATTTGTAGTCAGAAAAAGAAGAAAATAAATAATATTATTTTCTAATTTGTAGTAGCTTAATACTGGTACGTGGAAAATAAATAAATGAGTAATTTATCTTTTAAATGAGCAATTATATAATTCTTTATTGATTAGTAAGCATGTATCTACCGTGTCACATTGACGAATATATTACTAAAATGAGCATTATACATTTCAAATGAGAAATATATCTTAAAATGAGAAAATATATTTTCTAATGTGTTAAAATAAATACCAAATAGAGTAATCAGTTATAATACAAGTAAATGAGCAATATTGTTTTCGAATGAGCAAATTGATTATACTTGAACTTGAAAAATAACTAAATGAGCATCGTAACTTTCAAATGAGCAATATAACTTTTAAATGAGCAATAATATATTTATTTTAAAAAAATAGGAATAAAAAGAAGATTAATAAAAAATGAGTTGAAGGAGGAAAAAACAACAACAAAGAGCGGTAGAGGGGGGATTCGAACCCGCGACCCTCTAACGCGGAGAGAGCATAGAGGCCCAACCACTGAGGTAGCTTTCACTTAGTGATGCAAAATGGAAAGAAATAGTATTAGAGCTGTTTTGCTGAAGTTCGCGAAAATCACCAAAATGCCACCGGGTGCACCATGCGCACGGTGCACCCGGGTGTACGGTGCATGGTCTCGTAAATTTTCCCATGAATTCTCATTTGCTTCAGTTTCAACTTTTTGCGTCAACCAAATAACTTGCCCACTATTAATTCCCATAAATTTCCACTTCCTGTATTTTTTATTGTCAACCAAACAACCGCTTAGTCTGTCACTCATGAATTTATTGGGAGAAAAATAATACTCCCTCAGCCTCCAGTCAGTAGTAAGCGAGTAATATTTTTCTAATTCTCATTTTTCACGCAAATTAAAAAATTTAGGACATGGTTCATTAATAGATTTTTTTGGTTTTTTTTATATAACTAACTAGGTTCTAGACAGTATTAAAAATAACTATGTTTCAAAAAAAAATGTAACAAAACTATCAAGTTTCTTAAAAAAAAATTTATGTCACTACCTTATTTAGTTTTTCGTCCACTACTTTAACGTCTATGTTATAGGGGTCCATATTTTTTTACCTTCGCTCACATATAAATAGGTTATATATGGGCCCTTATAACGTGGATCATTGATTAGTCGAGGGACAACCTGATAAGCTATTATACCAAAACATTTTCAAAAAAAATTGGTAGTTTTTTGTTACATTATTTTGAAAGTGTCTAGAAACGAGTTAGTTATTAATAAAATATGGTGACTTTGTGCTATTGTTTATTTTATATGATGGAAACAAAAAAAAAATTATATATGGTGACCTTATTATGATATTCTTTACTACTACCCGCGTCTCATATTAGTTGCAATAGTTTGACTGACACATTTGCCAATATACAACTTTGACCATTCAAATATCTAACTAGCATCTATACCTTATATAAAAGTGACTAAGAATTTACTATTCCAAATTTCCAATGAATAGTAACCTCCCTAATGAATAGTTGTGGATTTTTAAGATGGGTTGTAATATCTGGTTGAACATTTTTTTTCTCTCCTTTTTGCGTGTCTTCTTTTGACACAGATCATTCTGAACTCTTCTTTCCTTGCTCATGTGATATGCTTAATCTGATCCTTTTTGCTTGCACATGCTTTTTCTTTTCGTACTTGCTTGTGTTTGGATGGCTAATATTATGAGATGACTGTTTGAGCTACTTTAATTGATGTCTAGACTGTTGACTCTTTAGTGTTGCAGGGATATAACTTAGTTTTGATGATAACAAAAGGGGGAAAAGACTAGTTGGCTATCTAAAAACATTTTCTAGTCTGACTTAGTTCCTAGAGCCTTTCTGATTGTCTCTGTTTCTAGTGGATCTAGTTCCTAGTCCAAATTGAGTTTAGACTTACAAATTTTTTTTGCCAACTTATTTGCCATCATAAAAAAGGGGGGATATTGTTGCACTCGTTATTTTGATGATGACAAATGAATAGTTTTTAACTTAAATTAGTTTTTCTTCATGTAATTATTTATATAGTTTCATTTTATTATTTATTTTATTTTGCCTAAAATAAACTTATGGAGAATTGGTTTTATAATAACCAAAATTAAGTTGTTTAGGAAAATAGAATATTTAGTTATATTGTGTAGAATTAATATTCTAATATTATGGAATATTGGATTCCATAATATTAGTTGAGTTTGTTATTGGTTTACAGGAAAATAGACGTTGAACAGATTGCGATGATGCGTGGCTGAATTGATGGGTTGAGGTCCTAGATTCTAGGAGCCATGATCTCAGCTAACCGCACATCAAACGTATATCCTAAACTGCCAAAGACCAAGTCAAGAGCTGCTGAGAAGATCGTGGAAGACTCGAAGACTCATTCAAACCGTGCAAACACACGATCATGGAACAAAATAGTAACAAAGAAATCTTTTTTTGGTGCCCACCCCTTTTTGATTTTTAATTGAAAAACTCATATGGACTCCATGAACACTAAACCCTAATCCATATTACATGTGTAGTAATGATTAAACTGTCACTCACGCTATGTGTGATATAGTGTATCTATGCGTCAAATAACATATCTATGTGTGATAGAAGTATATGTATTTTGTGCTTTTGTCTACATAATATTTTTACTCACTCTACGTATTGATTACAAGGTTTGCTCACTTATTCACTCACTCTACATAATATTTTCTATATATGCTAGTGTGTTTCTATCTAATATAGTGTATGGATTCTTGATATAATGTATTTGTGTACTATAGTCTATTTGTGTTTCTTAGTGTAAGTCATTTTTTTTAGGCAAAATTGTCAAGAATAAGTCAACTTTTTCGCGGTCTTCTGTTAATAAGTTAACTTTAGATAATCCTAAAATAAGTTAATTTTGATATTACTTAAACTTTTAACAAGTCAAATGACTTATAAATTATTCAACCGGTAATTTGTGAGGCTTTTCTTAAATGTTAATTTATTATTTATGTGTTCCTTCTCTTCTTCTACTTTTCATCCCTAACCATTTCTGTGTTCTTAAACCGGTTTTTAATTTGTTAAAAGCAAATACCCTTAAAAGGTTAACTTATTCCAAGATTATTCAAAGTTTAACTTACTAAAAGAAGACCACAAAAAGGTTGACTTATTTCCGACAATTTTCCCTTTTTTATATTCTATAGTGTCTTTTTGTGTGACATATATAGTGTATCTATTTATGATATAGGGTATAGAGTATATTGCGTTTTCGTACGTAATATTTTCTAGGAAAAATTGCCTAGAATAATGCAACCTTTCGCCCATTCACAAATAATAATACAACCTAAAGATTATTCTGGAATAATGCAACCTTTATACCCCATTTATTTTAAATGGGGTAAAACCGGATAAAACTAGATATAACCCGAATGATAGGTTTAGTGAGACACGTGTCGGCTAATAATCGGTTCTAATAAATAAATTTAAAAAAAAAAAGAAAAAACAAAAAGACCCTTCCCTAACCCCTCCACCCCCAGAAATCCAACCCACCCCAGAATGTTTCTACCGCGGCCACTAGCCCACTACCACTCCACCCAACCGCCGCCGACTCCGCCGCCTAATAAACTGTCACTAGCATAGCACAAACCACACCGCCATGTCCGACTTTTGCCGCAGCCATCACCACCGCACTTCCGGCTTCCGCACAAACCACTGCATTTCTTGCTGCACTTCCGCCACCGCAATCACCCAGTTCTTCTCCTTTCAACCTCAGCCACCACCCATATCTTCTGCTTTCTCTCACAACACCCAGCTCTACTTTCAATCTCTTCACCACCACCTTCAATTCGATCCAGAAATCGAACATATCGGGGAAGGTCGACTTTGGTGACTTCGTGCTTCGAGAAATCAATGGAGGAAAGAGGAGTGGAGAGAGTGTAGAAGGGGAAGGAAGGGAATGTGGTAGCGGTGTCGTGGCTGGGTGGTAGTTGGTGGTTTTGTGGCTGAAAAGGGGGGAAGGGGAGGGGAGATGTGGCAGTGGAGGGGGAGGGGTTGGGAGTAGGCGTTGGTTGATAGCAGGGGGTGGGGGTCAGGGGGATTTTTTTTATTTTTTTTATTTTTTTAAGGTTATTTAATATATTAATAGAATTAAAAGTTTTAATTAAAAAATTACCTTTTTCTCAGGTCACCGGTCATTTATCTCATTTAAAATAAATGGGGTATAAAGGTTGCATTATTCCAGAATAATCTTTAGGTTGCATTATTATTTGCGAATAGGCGAAAGGTTACATTATTGTAGGCAATTTTTCCTATTTTCTATATATGTTATAGTGTGTTTTTGTCTGATATAGTGTATCTATTTATGATATAGACGACTTTAAAGTCATAATGTTTGTCGCGGGTCACGTGTCTGGGCCAGGTGCACAACATTTTTAATATGAAATGGGTCCACGCAAGTCGAATTGTCTTCCTTTATAAAATAGAATCTCTATTAGAGATATTAAGACCCAATTCATAATTAATCAAACAGTTTTCTAACTTAAAGTCATTAATTACTAACCTAAAATTTTTTGGTGCTCCGGCCTGACGTGGCAACGAGTCACCAGTAGGAATGCATAACAACCCTCAAGCTCTGGGGTAAAACGACCAACGGTATTTGGGTTAAGCAAAGGGGCTGCTGGGACTAAGCAAACCGACAACTAGGGTACAACAAACCAGCAATTAGGTTTGTCGTTCGTCGAGCCTTGTTCACCGGAGACTGACGTCGAGGGTCCGTCGAGCAACCTTCATCTGTGTTGCTCTGATCGCTCTCTCTTTCTCCTATTCTGCCCAGATTTTCTTCGAAATTTGGATGATATTCTGTCAAATATGGTTTTAATGGTCTTCTACGTCATTCACTTTGTTCTTTTAACATACTTGTTATGTTCTTTTGGTTATTCTTGTAAGTTCTTTTGGTTATTCATGTATGTTCTTTCCAATTGACACCTATTTTTTACTTTTTAATGTTCCTTATAATTATTTTTTAACGTTCTTTTGATGTAAGAAATTATTTTGTTCTTCGAATTTTCGTATGTTGCTCTTTATCTTTCAAGGAAATGTTGTTTTAAAATTGACAGTTTTAAATTTATTCAGTAAGTACATGTTTTTTGAATTTTTTTATTTTATTCTTTGTAAAAAAAGGTATTTTCTCCGTGTTTTTAGTTGCAACAATTGAATTTTTTACCTCTCACAAAAATTCTCAATTGTTGCAGCTAAAAAAACGGAGGAAGTAATTTTGTTCTTTAAAATTTCGCATTTTTTTATTTTTGGTTGAAGTAAATGTTCTTTTAAAATTGTCAGAATGTTTTTTTCTGTGTTCTTTGAAATAATTTATTTTTTTCTTCAAACTTAATTATGTTGCTCTTTGAAGTTTTGTATTTTGTTCTTATAAAAAAACTATGTTATTCTTTTGAAATTTCGTATTTTGCTCTTTTTTGTTTCAAGTAAATGTTGTTTTCATTTTTTTTGTTCTTCCCATATTCACTATTTGTTCTTTGTGTGTTGTTAGGGTTTGAAGTTGATTTTTTTGTGTGTTCCGTGCTACTGTACCGGGGATGACGTCAGGGCTGGAGATGACAACGCCATCCCGGTGCACTGTGCTCCGTGCTCTCACGAGCACCAAAAACGGACTATAGAATCAATTGGTCCATATTTTTCTGATTATTACAGTCGTGAAGCTTGTACGATCACTTGAAACCTTATCTTCCATGAATCAACACTAACATTATCCCTAAGCATGTGTTTGGTAGTTTTTTTAGTAAAGAAAACGAAAAAAAGTGAAGGGAAGGGAAAGGATGGGAAGGGATGGGATGGGAAAGGAAGGAAATTAAAGTTTTCAATGTTTGGTTCATAGGAGAAAAGAGAAGGGAAGGGATGGGAAAGATAATGTCAGTTTTTTTAAGTCTTTTCTCCCAAATTCCTCCAATTTTGGGAGGAAAGGAAAGATGAGATTTTCTTTAATTTCTTTCCAGTCATTTAGTTTCTTTTCTAACCAAATTCTTTACACTTGTTTTTTACCAAACAATGGAAAGCCTCTTTTTTCCTTTCTTTTCCTTTATGTTTGGGCCCCTTCCAGTCATGGCCCACCTAACCGGTGAAATGACCAAAATACCTTTAGGGGGAAAAATTACCATTTTACCCCTAAGGATCTTTCAGGCTAGAAAGTACAGTCCTTCAGTCAGGCCCACTGACAAAAAGGCTTTCATGACATCACCATCTTCACCAGATGACGTCACTTCAGTACTACCTATAAATAGTACTATCATATGATCATCCAGGTACGTTTTTACACACATTTCAAAGCATTTACTTGTACTACTCTCTGACTTCTGAGATCAGATCTGACTTAAGAATCGGAGAGCCGATCCCGGGAACATCCCCGGGGTAGTTCACGGTGCTTGGTTTTGCAGGTACCGGAAATTCGAAGACCTTGGACTTGTTACTGGTTACTACCCTAGCTGGATTTGGACTCCCCCGAACTACAAATTTATTGTGTTTCTTGTACCCGAACAGTTGGCGCCGTCTGTGGGGATCTAACATAACAGCTGCATTTTCGAACACCATGACACGAGGACAAGGTAACCGCGGTACTACTGCTCGTAGGACTACCTCTGAGAATGCGCAAACTACTCTACTAAATCAAGGAGGTGCTATCGTGGAGGACCAAACTGACGTCCCCATTACTGGAAGCCAGGCTGACAAAGCCATCGAAGCACCACCACCACCAGTGACTTACTCGGACCTTCGACAACTCGAACTCCGAATGGAAAGGCACATGACTACTGTCATGCAACAGCTTGTTTCAGTCATGAAGACTCAACAGACTACTCCCCCTGACTGAGGGACAATCCTAGTTCAGCCGCAGGCTGATCGAAGGGCAGCACAACCAAAACGTGCCCTAACCGAGCACGCTGCTGCTGGCCCCTCGAAGAGGATACCTGCTGCTTCGAAAGGGAAATCTATCATGTCGCCAAGCCAAGATGACGCTCGACATATCATACAGAAGAAACAGATGAGGGGTAAGAACTTCGACGCCCGGAGATCATCGAAAAGATAAGGGAGCAGTCCCAAGGAAGGAATTCGAAAGACTCAGTAGCCACACAAACCACATGAAAGTCTCAACCCGTGACTAACCGTCACACGCTGAGAATAGGGAATCCGCAACACATCGAGGATCCCAAAGAGGTAGCTGAATCAGGTATTCGAGTTGGTTCAGCAGTGGCACATAAATCACCTTTCAGCCAACACATCATGGAGACCCCTAACCCGGGCAAAGTCAAAATCCCTTCGATAGAGCATTACTCGGGCACTACTGATCCTGCTGACCATCTAGCAGCATACAAAGCTCAAATGAGCGTGCAGACGTTTTGTGAGGCCACGTGGTGTAGGTACTTCCCGACCACCCTCAAAGGGTTGGCCCTCAATTGGTTCACTAGTCTGCCTACTGGCATCATCACCAGCTTCTCGGCTCTCAAAGCCCTTTTCTCTCAGCACTTCATAATGCCACAAAAAGACTAGTGTACACTTGATGTCAGTTTCTCAACAGAAAGGGGAAAGCCTGAGTTGCTACATCAAGCAATTTAACGAAGAGACCCTCAAAGTCTCCGAGCTCCAAGATGGAGCCGCTGTTACGGCCTTAATGAATGGCCTCCATCCTGGACGATTCAAATTCGAACTCGGCATAAGGGAAACTCTTACTTTGGCAGATGCCATGAGGCAGGAGCAGAAGTATATCCAAGCGTCAGACATCTGCAAGAATGTGCATGAAGAAGGAAGTAACAAGAGGAGAAGCGAGCCGTCGAATCAGAAGGATATGGCAGATAGGCTAAAGAGACATCGACCCTCCGATGGAGGCCATGATCCTCGTTTCAACTTCAATCGGAGGGAAATATTCTTCGACATAAAAGAGAAATATGTGTTACCTCGACCTAATCCCATCAAAACGTCGAGTTATCGCAGGGACAAGAAGATATGGTGTGAATACCATAAGGATTGTGGTTACACTACCAAGGACTATAGAGAGTTGAAGAAAGCACTCGAAAAATTGGCTGATGAAGGAAAGTTGAACAGATACCTTGAGGAACCCCAGGGTGATCGAAGGAGAGATAAGGGAAAAGAGAAACAAGCTAAGAGCGATGAAACCTAAGGCTATGTAGGGGTCATAGCTGGGGGCTTCGCTTCCGGAGGCCTAACCAGCAACTCAAGAAAGAATCACCTTTACCACTTGAAAAATGGAGAGAGAATGAAGAAGCCGGACACCCCCACAATGGTGTTCGGAGAGAGCTTGAAGGAAATACAGATCCCCCATGATGATCCTCTGGTCATCGAACTTAAGGTGGCCAATCACAGGGTTGGTCGAGTTTTGATAGATAGGGGGAGTTCAGCGGACATCATCACCTGGGAATGTCTGCAGAAGCTCAAGTACGAGAAGAAGGACATCAAAGCCATCGACCAACCTTTGGTTGGATTCGGAGGCCAATCTGTTCACCCCCTTGGAGTCATCAATTTACCTAGCCGGTTTGGTGACAAGGGAAAAGGACTATGCCTTCCAATCAACTTCCTTGTTGTTGACATCGACCTTCCATACAACATCATCATAGGTAGGCCTACGCTGAACAGAATAAAGGCGGCAATTTCGACCTACCAGTTCTTGCTGCAGTCCGAAGCAGATGATGGGACGGTCGGTAGGCTACATGGGGATCAGAAGTCTACCCGAGAATGTTATGTCAACAGTTTGAGAAGGAGCAAGCCAGTCGAGCAAAGTTCAGGAAAAAGAAAAAGAGAAGAAAAGAAAACAAACAGAAGTTCATCTCCACCATTGGGTTTGTTCTACAACGAGAACCCAGCCAACTACAATCGACCTCAGCCAGTCGATGAAGATGAATAAATACAACTCGGACCTTATCCTAACCGGACAGTTTGAATTGGAAAGGACCTTAACCAGGTCGTTCGAAAAGAAATAGTAGAACTCCTTCAAGAATATCAGGAGGTGTTCTCATTTTCGGCTGATGAGATGCCAGGGATAGATCCCTCGATAACTAAACATCAGCTGAACATCAATTTAGAATTCAAGCTCATCAAACAAAAGTTAAGACATCAGGGTGCTGAAAGAAACAAGGCAGCAGCCGAAGAGGTGAAGAAGCTGCTAAGTGATGGGATGATTAGGGAGTGCCAATACACAGAATGGCTTTCGAATGTAGTGTTGGTTCGAAAGCCCAATGGATCATAGCGCATGTGCGTCGATTTTACTGATCTTAATAAGGCATGCCCTAAAGATGACTTCCCCCTCCCCAATATCGACAAGTTGGTCGATTCCACAGCGGGACATGCACTTTTTATCTTCATGGATGCAAATGCTGGTTACCACCAGATTCCCTTAGCCGAGGAAGATCAGGTGCATACCGCATTTATTACAAATTCAGGGATTTATTATTTCGTAGTCATGCCGTTCGGACTTAAGAACGCAGGGGCTACATACCAAAGACTAGTCAATAAAATGTTCGAGAAACAGTTGGGGCACAATGTCGAAGTCTACGTTGATAATATGATCGTCAAAAGCAGGCTGGTCGAACATCATGTCCAAGATCTGCGAGAAACTTTGTCCACCCTCCGCTTGTATAACATGAAGCTGAATCCTAAGAAATGTGTATTTGGTGTTCGAGGAGAAAAATGCTTGGGATTCTTGGTGGACGAAAGGGGTATTGAAGCCAACCCCGACAAAAAACATGAAATCCCCTCGAACTGTCAAGGAGGTTCAAAGACTTACTGGGTGTATGGCTGCATTGGGAAGATTTTTATCGAGATCAGCTAACAAGAGCTTACACTTCTTCAATACCTTATAGAAGCCCTGCTTTGAATGGGATTGCGAAGCAGTTAATGCCTTCCAACCGCTGAAAACACACTTAGCTTCACTGCCAAAGCTTGTTTCACCCTTATCGGGAGAAACATTGTTCGTGTATCTCGCAGTTTCTGAAACTGCGCTAAGTGTTGTCCTCGTCGCTGAAAGAGACAAACAACAGCACCCAGTATATTTTCTCAGCCATACCTTTCGAGGAGCAAAAAGTAGATACCCCCCGTCGGAGAAAATGATATATGCCTTGGTAATGGCTAGTCGAAAATTGAAGCCTTATTTCCAAGCTCATCCAATCAAGGTACTCACTAGCCAGCCACTCCGAAAGCTCATCGAAAATAGAAATGGCTCTAGTCGAGTTATCGAATGGGCTAATCAATTATCAGACTTCGGTCTAGAGTTCAAACCCAGAAGAGCAATAAAAGCACAGGCCTTAGCGGATTTTATTGTTGAATGCCCGACAGAGATTGAGACTGCCACCCTAACCGGGACATGACAACTTTTTGTAGATGGCTCTTCGTCGAAGGCAGGGTGCGGAGCAAGGCTGTTGATAATAGACCCTCTCGAGAATAAAATGGAATATGCAATAAAATTTGATTTTGCTGCATCAAACAACGAAGCTGAGTACGAAGCCCTTTTGCTGGGATTAAAACTATGCCTCTCGAATGGGGCTAATGAAATAACCGTCAAGACAGATTCACAGTTGGTCGTGGGTCATGTCAAAGGGGAGTTCGAAGAAAAGGAGGACAGTATGAGGATGTACTTGGGCAAGGTAAAAGAGCAACAACAAAAGTATACCAAGTTTACAATACAACACATCCCAAGGTCCGAAAACCAGCAAGCAGATGCCTTGTCTCGAATGGCTAGCTCAGCATCTGGACTGGAACCTCGAACCATCTCTTGGGAAGTATTGTACAGACCAAGTATCAACAGCCAACTTCTCATCTGTACTATAGACCGCTCGAACAATTGGATGGAAATCATTCGTTCATACCTCGAAGAGGAAAAGTTACCAGAAGCCGAAAAAGAGGCGGAGAGAATACGACGCCGCTAGAGTTGGTTCCTGTTGCATGACCACCTTCTATATAAGAAGTCATTCACACATCCGCTTCTAAGATGTGTGACACTTGAAGAAGGCCAACAAATACTTCGAGAAATACATGAGGGCACTTGTGGTAGTCACCAGGGAGCTTGAACCATAGCTGGAAAAGCCCTTCGAGCTGGATATTATTGGCCAACAGTGGTGAAAGACGCAAAGGACATGGTCAAGAAAATCCATAACTGCCAAGTGTATGCCCATGTACATCGACAATCAGCCACTCCTCTCACTACCATGCAAGTTGTGCTACCATTCGATCAGTGGGGGATGGACATCCTCGGGCCTTTCCCAACCGCATCCGGTGGAAGAAAATTCTTGTTGGTGGCAGTCGAATACTTCACCAAATGGGTTAAGGCAGAACCCTTAGCCACCATCACAGATAACCAAGCGCAGAACTTCATCTGGAAAAACATTATCACTCGTTTTGGACCTCGAGCACTCATATCAGACAACGGTCGACAATTCAACATTGGACCTACTAAAGCATATTGCGCTCAATTCGACATACAAACAAGATTCTAAGCTGTCAGTCGACCGCAAACCAACGGGCAAGCCGAGGCAGCCAACAAAGTCATCCTCAAAGGGCTGAAGAAAATGTTAAATGGAGCAAAGGGGTCGTGGGTCGAAGACCTTCCAGGCATATTATGGTCAGCAAAGAGGCAATTGGTCACACGCCTTTTAACTTGGTCTATGGAAGTGAAGCCGTGTTGCCGGTTGAAGTGGATATCCCCTCACCGAGAATAACCTTCTATGATTACGGGCAGAACGAGGAAGAAAAAAGCATCAAACTCGACCTCTTACCAGAGACCAGAGGGAATGCATTGCTCAAATCAATTGCTCAAAAAGCAAGAATGACCAGGCTATTCAATCGAGGAGTCAAAGAAAGGAAGTTCGAAGTAGGAGACCTAGTCCTTCGAAAAATCGAAGCCATAGGAAAAAAGCAAGACCTTGGTAAGCTGAGTCCAAATTGGGAAGGACCATATCGAGTAACTGCGGTCATTCGTCCTGGAACATACAAGCTCGAGAACATGGACGGTGATCCTTTATTTCGTCCATGGAATGTTGACAACTTGAGGAAGTTCTATGTTTCAAGCAAACCACAGCAAATTAAGGGGCTTAGACCTAGCCGGTCTAGATGAAGATTAAATTGCTGTGATATGCGTCGAAGTATTTGTAATACTTTTTTAAACTTGTAGACCTTGCCGGTCCAAACAGTCTTGTTGAAAATTATGAATTAAACACGACCTCACCGGTCTTTCGAATTTGTCATATGCATTTTATTTTTTGTGTATTATGAGTATCGTATTCGAATTCTTTACACCTAACAGGTTCAAAGAAGTTATGGATAAAATACAACCTCACCGGTCTTTCGAACTTACTTTCATCACTTCGTAAATCCATGTTAAGAATGATGTTCGAATATTCATTAAACTCCCTCAAAGAGGGTGTTCGAATTCTTCAATGGACCCCTCTTTAGGGGGTGTTCGAATTTTTCATTTCATACAAAATGAACGATGTTCGAATTCCGTCATTCAAAAAGAAAGAGACATAGCAGGTCGAAAATAAATGCAAAGAGAATATGAAACACGATGAGCAATCAGAGATTACAAGCTTTGAATACATGGAACAAAAAAACTTAAAGTTACAAAAAGTGCTAAGTTACAAATGTGATAAAAAAGAAGCCAAGGAACCTAAGACTCTATATCAACATCCTCCTCTTCAGACGAGGATTCGGATGAGGAGCTCGCATCTTCAACTTCACCAGCTTCATTCTCGCCCTCAGCAGCCTCAACCACAACCTCGGCAGCCTCGACCTCACCTTCCTTAACAGGTGAAAGGTTGGCAGGGGCTTGATCCTCCTTAGCCTCTTCGGCCTCCTCAGCAACAGAGGTCGAAGCGTCACCAGCCCCCTGCGCACCCTTCTCCTGTGCCATAAATTCGTTAAGGGCCACCTGCTCATCCTCCTCGTACTTGGCCAGGACTTGCTGAAAGTCCAAGTCAGGAGCCAAGTCCTTCAAAGTTTTTTCGAAACAACGGTGGATGTCATCTCGAGCAGACTGAAAACCCTCAACCATCTTTTGGTCAGTGAAGTTGAGGCCATCCTGAAACCTGATATCACGTATTTTTATAGAGTTTTCTCCCTTATTTACAAGCTAATTTGTGCGTCATTGGAGCTCTTGGGAGCTATTTTGTGCTAACTATCGTATATAGTTGTGGTTTTATATTTTAGTGTTGAATTGCAGGTTTTCGGGAGTTTTCTCCTTATTCCCGAGCCATTTGGAAGCAACCACGACTCTACGAGATGTTACGAGGCACGTAGGATGGCACGAGCTTTATGGGTAGTTTAGGAGGTCCCAAGACCCCTAAACGTGAAGATTAGAGAGCCAAAGAGTCAAAAAGGAGGTTTTCGTGCACTGATCGGGCAGAAATGGCCCGATCGAGCGAAATATTTATGATCGGGTATGAAAGTTGCGGACCCGATCGGGCAAGCATTGCCCGAAAGGATCGGGCGAACATCATGTACCCAGACCCGATCGGGTGTTCACCGCCCGGCCCGATCGGGTGGGCTGCTCGTAGGTCTTGTTAGAGAGCTGCTGAAGAGGCGTTTTCACTAGGCCATTTTGTTGCCTGGCCCAATCGGGTGGCTGACCAAGGCCCGATCGGGTGGGCCTCAAGTTCATCTATTGCTGCTGCGCTGCTGCTATATCACAGCCCAAGACGAGAAAATGTGAAGTTGCGGGGCACCCGATCGGGTACTGTGCTCGGACCCGATCGGGTCTGGCACCCTTTTACGCGGACTTCGACTTTTAATTTCGGTTTTATTTAGACTTGAGGGGTATTATAAATACCGTTTTCCTCATTATTTAGAGACATCTTTTATTCATCTTTCATTAGCTTTAGACTAGTTTTATTCTTCATTGTTCTTAGTTCAATTCAAACACTTTAGATTAATTTAGAGGTGATCAAACCTATTTCGATTTCAATAAAGTTCTTGCTTTCTGTTAATTGGTATTCTTTCTTACCCTAATCTCTTTTATTATTCTCGATTGCTTAGTTTATTTCTTTAATCGTTCATGATGCAATTGTTAGGGTTTCATATTAGTTTTGTCGTTGTTAATTCGATCATGTCTGAGTAGTCTCTTTCTAGGGTGTTAGATAGGAAAGCCATGTTTATATCATGATTTTGATTTAGACTCTTATTGATTTCTAGGGCTTGATTAGGGTGATTGTGATGTGGTTTGTTCTTTATTGAGTAATTAACGTTATTGCGCAGTTTCGTTGGTTGCTTGTGGTTAATAATTGTTTGCACAGATCCGTCTTACGACTAGAGGCCTAGGACACGTCAATAATTCTGATTACGTTAGTGAACATGCGGCGTATGTTGAACTATGAGCGTTGAGTATTAACAATAGCTCAACATAGGCTCTAATCCCCGACTCTTGACCTAGGTTTTGATAGTAGTTGACCCTATTTGATTGGTATAAGCATGGTGGACCAACCTAATACCCTAGACTTTTATTCCATAGTTTAATCCTCGATTTATTCCGTCTTCTGTAGTCTATTCTTTAGTTTAATTAATTCCTTCCTGATTTCATCTGGAGTAGCTGAATTGGTTGAATATTGATTTAGAAACTCTGTCTCCCTGTGGATTCGACCCTGCTTCCACTGACTACCTTAGTTAGAGGACCGTAGGTTTATTTTTGATTAGGCGATACGACTAAAACCTATCAAATTTTGGCGCCGTTGCCGGGGAGACGGCTAGTTTTCTAAGTTTTTATTTGATTATTTGGTCTACTCCTCTGTACCTCATTGGAACTTCATTGTTTCAATCGAGGTACGTTTTACTGCTGCTTTTTGTTTCTTTTGTATGCCCAGGTCCCAAAGAAACGGTTCCCCAATTCCAGCGGACCCCGATCTTACTATGATAATCAGGCGGATCCGAAAGATAAAGCAAAAAGAAAAGCAGTCTGTTCAGCTGAACACCTCTGGAACAGACACCTTGAGTTCAGTCATGTCAAAGTCACTGAAGTCATATGGGGTGCCCAACCCAGATGGTCTCTTCACTGGACCTACTATGCCCACCATTGCCGCAGCAAAATTTGAGATTAAGCCTGGACTCATCAGCATGGTCCAGCAAAATCAGTTTGGTGGGCATCCTACTGAAGATCCGGCAAATCATCTGCAACGGTTTCAACAACTTTGTCGAACCGTTAAACATGCCGGCGTCACTCCAGATCAACTCAAAGTCATGTTGTTCGAGTTTTCACTGAGAGATAGAGCCCAAAAATGGTTGAACGATGTGAAAGAAACCGAATGGAGTGAGATTTCTGCTGCATTTCTGAGAGAGTATTACCCACCCACTAAAACAGCAGAAATCAGAAATAAACTGGCCACGTTTTCCCAAGAGCCTGATGAAACATTAAGGGAAGCGTGGGCCAGGTTTCGAGATCTACAGAGAGAGTGTCCACACCATAATATGGACAAATGGTTCTTGACGCAGACATTCTACAATGGTCTGCAGCCTCAGACGAAGTGTATTGTTGATTCGTCTGCAGGAGGAGTGTTTTTAGACAAGGCAGTTGATGAGGGTTATGAATTCATATCAAATCTTGCAGCCAATGACCATTCATCATCTAGGAGTTTGACTAAGAAGGTACTTGAAGTTGACGCTATTTCATTGCTTACATCTCAGATGGCGCAACTAACTCAGCAGCTAATGAAGTCTTCTAGTCCGACACCTCCACCCATGAGTATCAATGCTATGTCTGCAGTAGCACCCATTACCTTATCTTACTGCGAGGTATGTGGTGTTCAGGGTCACTTTGGGCATGACTGTCAGTTCAGTCAATTTCAGATGGAGCAGGCAAACGCCTTTCAACAAAGGCCACAAACCTTCCCCCCTCCACATAACTACCAAAATCCACAAAACTATGAACCTCCACCTCCACAAAACTGTCCTAAACCCTCCTACCATCAAACCCCACAACATTTCCAAAGACCACCACCACAAAACTTCCATCACCACAATAATTTCCAAAGTCCACAAAATTTTTCCACCCCACCTCCACAAAACCATAACCCACAAGAGCCTAGCAATTCTGAACTGATGAAACTGATATTGTCTATGCAAAAGGCAAATGAGGAAACACGGAGGGCCCAAGAGGAAGCACTGAGGGCCCAAGAGAAGCACATCAAACTTCTCGAGGCTCAAGTTGCTCAATTGGCAGAAACTAATGCACAAAGGCAGCAGGGACAATTGCCAGGGCAACCCGTTCAGAGGGAACATGTGAATGCCATCACTCTTCGTAGTGGCATAGCTTATGATGCTCCTCCAGTGCCCATTGATGAGGTTACCCCAACTACAGGGAAGAAGAGGGTGGTAGAGGAAGGAAAAAGGAAAAATTCGACGTCAGAAGTCGATTTGTCTGCAGAAGCTGAACAGACAGGGAAGAAAAAGGAGAAGGTTTCTGAAACGCCTTTTACACCAAGGCTACCTTTTCCTCACAGGATGCAACAGTCCAAGGTCGATCAGCAGCTTGGTAAGTTCTTGACTATGGTCAAGAACCTTGAGGTAACAATTCCATTCACAGACTTTATTACCCAAGTGCCTGTTTATGCCAAATTCATGAAAGACATGATTACTAAGAAAAGAGACTTTGGTGGGGTAGAACGTGTCGCTATTACTGAAGAGTGTAGTGCTTTTATTCAAAATAAAACCCCACCAAAGTTAAAAGATCCTGGTAGTTTTTCTATACCCTGCCATCTTGGACCTATTTTTATTGATAAGGCTTTGTGTGATTTAGGTGCCTCTGTTTCTGTTATGCCATTGTCTGTTTATAAGATACTGAACATGGGAGCCCTTAAATGCAAACAAATCACTTTACAGATGGCGGATCGTTCTATAAAATATCCTCTAGGTGTTTTAGAGGACGTTCCTGTTAGGGTAGGGAAATTCTATATTCCTGTTGATTTTGTGGTGTTAGATATGGATGAGGATGCCCAGATTCCTATTATCTTGGGTAGGCCGTTTTTGTGTACTGCTGGTGCTGTCATTGATGTCAAGTCTGGGTCTTTAACTCTGAGTGTTGGTGATGGTAAAGTGATTTTTAAACTAACCAATGCTGTTAAGGCACCTATGCTTGAACAATCTTGTTGCAGGGATGAGGTTCTGGATGAAGTAGGTGTGGAGAAGGTTCCAATTCCACCTAAGGTTGCCTCACCGTCTGGAGGCATAGTCAAGAACATTTGGAGGAGAAAGATGTTTGATGAGGGTGGCACTCACTGCCACGCCCCTCCTATTTGAGAGAGGGCGGATTATGGTCGTGCGGGACCTTTATAAACCAGCGCTGTGCGAGAGGCAACTCGTATTTTTCTTTCCCTTTTTCCTTTTCTTTTTATTTTTCTTCTTTTTGTGAGCGAGAGTGAGGGTACTAACATTGTTTTTCCTCTTAGCATAGTCCTTATCACTTTTTGGCATTGAGGACATTGCCAAGTTCAGCTTAGGGGAGGAGTTCTGTTTGTATTCCCTATCTCTTTTACTGCTTTCTAGACTAGTTTTACTGCTTTCGAAAAATACTGAAAAAATCAAAAAAAATATGGTTCCCATGACTGGTTTAGTTGCCTCCCTGTGCCCCTTGTTGTGCTCTATTTGAAATTGATTTGACTCTATTTTCTGGATAGCTGGGCATTTGTGATCTTGAGGCTATGATTTGATGTTTGATTGCTATGATTTCGAGCATTTTTGGATTATATTAGACCACTTTGTGCTGCATACCTGAATTGGTTAGACTGTGAGGCCTTTTTGTAGCCTATTGGATTCATATTATTATCCAGTCCGTTCTTGTATGTTAGTTCCTCTTTAGTGGATTGATCTTGACTTTGACTTCGTACTTGTCTGATTTTAGATGACTTGTAGCATGTGTTGTGATAGAGGCGTTCTTTTGTCTTATTCTTGAGCTTCAGAGTGAGTTTTTGATATACTTTTATCCTCCTTAGCCCCGCTGAGCCTAATGACTTGTTTCGTGTTACTTAAACCCCTATTATGAGCCAAAAGCCTTCACTTGATATTATTCCAAGCCTAGCTTAGGGGAGCTTTTGTATGGGTTGAGTTTGAGATTGGTTTGTTGGTTTAGTTTGGTTTTTGAGGAATTTGAAATTGTATTTGCTGTGGTTTGAGAGTGAGAAAGAGAAAAGAAAAAGCAAGTTTAGAGTTGCGTGAATGAAGTTCAGAAAAATGAAAGAAAAATGAAATGAAAATTCAAAAGAATTCTAGTTCTTCCATTCACGTACGTTCATAAAGGAATATTCGCTCCATTGCTAGAAAATTGGGTTTGTTATGAGCTTTTCATTGATTTATGAGAGTTGGGTTACTTTACATGGTTTTATGGTGATTGTTGGGAGTTGTGTAGGTCATCTTAGGCCTTGTTTGAATGATTTATGCTCCCCCTTTCTTGGTTTTTCCACCACATTACCCAAAAGTATCCCCTACCTCTCGCCTAAGCCCCATTATAACCCTATAAAGTCCTCTTGAGCTTATGTCTGCATTGTTCATTTGATTGATTTCGAGTTAGTTTGTCAAAGCTAGGGAGTATTTCTGCTAATTGAGTCGACTTGACTAGGTTGAGCGTCATTGAACCTTCTTAAACACATGAGAGTGTGAGTGGGAAGGGTACTTATGGTCGGGTTGGTGAGTGTTCGGGCATATTCTTTGCCTGCCACAAAATAGAGAGGAGTGACACCCTTGTGAGAGCCTTTTCAGGATTTGTATGCCTTGTGGACGCTTAAGTTTGATAAATTGCTTGAATGATTGGTGGTTGGATGGATTTGATTAGCCAAACTTGAATTATGCCTGCTTGAACGATTCTTAGTCTTGAAAATGTATTGAGCTTTGATTTGTTTGTATCTTTGGGGTGAGGCAATCTATTCCATGTTCATGTTCTATTTGCTTGAGGACAAGAAAAGGTTTAGCTTGGGGGAGTTTGATATCACGTATTTTTATAGAGTTTTCTCCCTTATTTACAAGCTAATTTGTGCGTCATTGGAGCTCTTGGGAGCTATTTTGTGCTAACTATCGTATATAGTTGTGGTTTTGTATTTTAGTGTTGAATTGCAGGTTTTAGGGAGTTTTCTCCTTATTCCCGAGCCATTTGGAAGCAACCACGACTCTACGAGATGTTACGAGGCACGTAGGATCGCACGAGCTTTATGGGTAGTTTAGGAGGTCCCAAGACCCCTAAACGTGAAGATTAGAGAGCCAAAGAGTCAAAAGGAGGTTTCCGTGCACTGATCGGGCAGAAATGGCCCGATCGGGCGAAATATTTATGATCGGGTATGAAAGTTGCGGAACATCATGTACCCAGACCCGATCGGGTGAGCTGCTCGTAGGTCTTGTTAGAGAGCTGCTGAAGAGGCGCTTTCACTAGGCCATTTTGTTGCCTGGCCCGATCGGGTGGCTGACCAAGGCCCGATCGGGTGGGCCTCAAGTTCATCTATTGCTGCTGCGCTGCTGCTATATCACAGCCCAAGACGAGAAAATGTGAAGTTGCTGGGCACCCGATCGGGTACTGTGCTCGGACCCGATCGGGTCTGGCACCCTTTTACGCGGACTTCGACTTTTAATTTCCGTTTTATTTAGACTTGAGGGGTATTATAAATACCGTTTTCCTCATTCTTTAGAGACATCTTTTATTCATCTTTCATTAGCTTTAGACTAGTTTTATTCTTCATTGTTCTTAGTTCAATTCAAACACTTTAGATTAATTTAGAGGTGATCAAACCTATTTCGATTTCAATAAAGTTCTTGCTTTCCGTTAATTGGTATTCTTTCTTACCCTAATCTCTTTTATTATTCTCGATTGCTTAGTTTATTTCTTTAATCGTTCATGATGCAATTGTTAGGGTTTCATATTAGTTTTGTCGTTGTTAATTCGATCATGTCTGAGTAGTCTCTTTCTAGGGTGTTAGATAGGAAAGCCATGTTTATACCATGATTGTGATTTAGACTCTTATTGATTTCTAGGGCTTGATTAGGGTGATTGTGATGTGGTTTGTTCTTTATTGAGTAATTAACGTTATTGCGCAGTTTCGTTGGTTGCTTGTGGTTAATAGTTGTTTGCACAGATCCGTCTTACGACTAGAGGCCTACGACACGTCAGTAGTTCTGATTACGTTAGTGAACATGCGGCGTATGTTGAACTATGAGCGTTGAGTCTTAACCATAGCTCAACATAGGCTCTAATCCCCGACTCTTGACCTAGGTTTTGATAGTTGTTGACCCTATTTGATTGGTATAAGCATGGTAGACCGACCTAATACCCTAGACTTTTATTCCATAGTTTAATCCTCGATTTATTCCGTCTTCTGTAGTCTATTCTTTAGTTTAATTAATTCCTTCCTTATTTCATCTGGAGTAGCTGAATTGGTTGAATATTGATTTAGAAACTCTGTCTCCCTGTGGATTCGACCCTGCTTCCACTGACTACCTTAGTTAGAGGACCGTAGGTTTATTTTTGATTAGGCGATACGACTAAAACCTATCAAGACCTCTTCTAGCGACGGATATATTTGCTCCTCTTCTGTTTTAGATCCTTGACGGACTTGTCATATTTCAGCTGCAAGTCATCCCGCTGAGCCAGGGCTCGATCGAGCAACTCCTTTTGGCCCTTCAGTCTGCCTTCGAGGTTAGTAACCTCCTTGCGCGAGGCCTCGAGCTTCTTCTCAGCTGCCTTGAGCTGGTTGGATATCTCTTCTTTATTGGTTATTAGGCTCGTCCTCTCGCTGTTAAAAGCTTCAAGGTTGTCAGTGTTCAACCTCTTAGTCTTCTCGAGCTCAACCTCGAGCGAACGGACACTTCGAGAAGCCTCCAGCAGCTCATGCTTGCACTTGTCAAGCTCTTCGGCCAGCTTACCCGAATCACGACCTTCCTTTTCAGTAAGGCAGGCCATTCGGATAGACATCTGTGAAAACAAAAATAAAGAAATGTGTAAGTCCCAGAATTGAGACATGGACAAAAGAAATAAATGAAGAGGCTCACCTGTAACCAGCACTCGTTCAGTGCTTCGATCTCCTTCGCCGCACCGAGCTTAGAGATGTCCTCCTTGTCCCCAGGCACCAACAGTGCCTCTCGAACTCGTTGGTAGCGAGCCCAAAGAGCCTTTCGGCTGGCACTTTCAATGCTTACGATGCCGGACTGACCTTCGACGTCGTCTAACCATTCGTCTTCTTGACCAGGGGCTCCTCGACAACCTCCTCACCCACAGGACTGGAACTCGAACCTAGATGGAACCTGAAATCTGGTATTAGGGGCTCCAGTGAAGGGGAGGTGCGGGCCTTTCGTTTAGACCCAACACTGTCAGGGATCTCGACCTCTGATAGAGGAGGGTCGGGTAGAGAAGCAGGTGTAGGCAAAGGCTTCGGCGGGGCCGATTTTTCCTTCGATTTGTGTTTTGGATTCTGCATAGACAAGGAAAAGACAAGTTAGAGGAAAACAAATACAAAAGCCAAACAAAAGATGGTGATCGAACTTACAGCGGGAGGTTTGGGAACTTTGAGTTCCCCTTTTTGAAGTGACAGCCCAGCCATGGCAGACATGCCGCTCTTCGCGGTGTTTTTCTTCATCTCTTCGTCAAGGTTGTTATAGGCAAGCACTACAAAAGAAAACAAGTGGGTTAGAAATAAGTTGATATTTTGAACAAGAAAAACAGATAAGCGATCAACCCTATATTAGTCATAGGCTGGGGACACGCCGAAAGCCGATAGGAAGTGCTCGTTGGCCAGGTCCTTGTCATTGGGCAACCAGTAGTCAGTCTTGTATCTTTGCTTCCCATCGATATGGAACCCCGTGGCTTGGCAATGAATGGCCACAATAGCCTCCTCGGCGTCTATTTCAGGCACATTAAGGTTCATGCCGAAATTAGGAGGGCTATCGAACAGAGTTACCGGTACATCCCATGGATGGTCCCCTCGAAATATGACGAGGAACTCCCCTCGAAAAAGAGCGTGGTTGGTTGGCATCTCAGTCGTAACCTTATACGACTTCTCTTCTCTTCGACCATCCTTAACCATAACAAGGTGTCTAGCTTGAAAAGAATACCAACCAGGCCTATGGCGAACCTCAGACACTTCGTTTATCCTGAACATGTTGCGCCAAAGGCGCAACGAAGGTTGCACTCCAAGCATGCGAAAAATACACTAAAAAGACACAATTGTCCCAACAGAATTGGGCATAATTATTGACATAATGTTATACGCCTCTAAAATTTCCTTAAAGAGTGGGTGCAAGGGAAAACGCAAACCCAGCTCGAAATAAGACTTGTATACACCAATACACCCAGGGGGTGGCGACACTACCAAGTCGGTGACTTGGGAAGGGTACATTACATAGGGCAGCTTAATAGCGTAGAAGGTCGATAAGAACGACAACCCACCTTATTGATCCTTTCGCCACTTCCCCGTTGACCAGTGGCCACTTATTCCCAATCTCATGTTGGGGGAAGGGCAGGGCTCGCAATGATCGGATGTCGAAGTCCCTTCACCAGTTGCCTCCATTATTTGCACTACACCAAGGGAAAGGAAAGAATCTAAGTAACTCCTCTTAGAAGGAGGGAAGGCTATCGTTACTTTATTCGGATGATCTAAAAACTCTTCGGGTCCCTCGAAGTTTTCCTCACACTCCTCTTCCTCAATAGAAACGGCGTCGAGTAAAAAATCAGAGTTCGGGGCCCAATAAGCTATTGTTACAGCAGGAGCCTCATCTACCCATGTTTCAACCCAGGGCATATAAGGAAGGGGCAAAGCATAGGAGGCGCTCAGTTCGAAAACAGGGTTCATTATTTATATTACAGTAACCCCTATCGAATTTATTAAAAGAAAAGAAAAGAGTCAAGAATGAGAAATCATACCTTGGTCGAATTACACAAAGGAGATTCCTCGCATTATTGACGCACTCTGAGCAGCACACAAAGGAAGCAAAAGGCTTCTTTGAAAGAGAGAAAATTAGGGAGAGAAAGTAGAGAGAGAAGTTGCAAAGTGAGTAAATGAGGAAAGAAGTGAAATATTTATATCTCACCTACCCTAAACAGTAACCTCTCTAATATGAACAGTCACCCAACATGGGAGTTCGTGCCAAGAAGCAGAAGGAGGTTTAATGCGATACGACATGTAAGCGGTTGGAACGTATAAATATCGGTCAAAATACGGTTGACCACCCCAAAAAGTTGACTTTAAAGCATTGACCCTCAACGGCCTACTTCGAAGAAATTCAGCTGTACAATTCTCCCCTCACCGGGGCTACCTCGAACTCTTCAAAGGAACAACCCTTTAACTGAGCTACCTCGAGTAAATTCAAGGATGTTCTTTGAATCATACTTTTGAAAAAATTTCTAAGTATGTTAAGCCCTTCATATAAGGCACCCCCTTCGAGCAAAAGAGTATGGAACTCAATTAACCCTAACCAGGCCACCTCGAATTATCAGATTGAGCTTAGAACTCAATTAGCCCTAACCAGGCTACCTCGAATTATCAGATTGAGCATAGAACTCAATTAGCCCTAACCAGGCTACCTTGAATTGTCAGATTGAGCATAGAACTCAATTAGCCCTAACCAGGCTACCTCGAATTATCAGATTGAGCATAGAACTCAATTAGCCCGAACCAGGCTACCTCGAATTATCAGATTGAGTATAGAACTCTATTAGCCCTAACCAGGCACCTCGAAGAATTTAAACCACCCAATGGTGGGTGTCTAAAATTTTATATCGAACCCCCTATAGAGGGTGTTCGAGTTTTATATTGAACCTCTCTAATGAGGGCGTTCGAATTTTATATTGAACCTCTCTAATGAGGGCATTCGAATTTTATGAACCCCTCCCATAGGAGGGCGTTCGAGTTTTTAAACCACTCAATGGTGGGTGTGTAAGGTTTTTAGAACCCCTCCTAGGAGCGCGTTCGAATTTTATATATGAACCATTCTCTTAGGAGGGCGTTCGAATTTTTAGAACCTCTCCTAGGCTGGTGTTCGAATTTTATGAACCCCTCTCCTAGGAGGGCGTTCGAAGTTTCGAACCTCTCCTAGGAGGACGTTCGAATTTTATGAACCTCTCTTATAGGAGGGCGTCCGAATTTTAGAACCTCCCTCTTAGGAGGGCGTTCGAATTTTAGAACCCCCCTCATGAGAGGGCGTTCGAATTTTTAGAACCCCTCCCATGAGAGGGTGTTCGAATTTTATAAACCCCTCTCATAGGAGGGTGTTCGAATTTTCAGAACCCCTCTCATGACAGGGCGTTCGAATTCTCACAACCCCTCTCATGACAGGGCGTTCGAATTTTCGGAACCCCTCTCAAGAGAAGGCGTTCGAATTTTCAGAACCCCTCTCAAGAGAGGGCGTTCGAATTTTCAGAACCCCTTCTCTTAAAGGGCGTTCGAATTTTTCAGGGCCCCTCTTTAAGAGGGTGTTTGAGTTTTTGGCAAGGCCAACCCCACTTGGGGTACGTCAAGTTTTCAACAGCAGAGGCAGACTATTCCGCTCCACATCGCAGTTTCATCATGATCTGACACTACAACATAGAGCGTGGAGCTAATGTTTGGGCCCCTTCCAGTCATGGCCCACCTAACCAGTTAAATGACCAAAATACCCTTAGGGGGCAAAATTACCATTTCACCCCTAAGGATCTTTCAGGCTAGAAAGTACAGGCCTTCAGTCAGGCCCACTGACAAAATGGCTTTCATGACATCACCATCTTCACCAGATGACGTCACTTCAGTACTACCTATAAATAGTACTTTTATCTGATCATCCAGGTGCATTTTTACACACATTTCAAAGCATTTACTTGTACTATTCTCTGACTTCTGAGATCATATCTGACTTAAGCATCGGAGAGCCAATCCCGGGAACATCCCCGGGGTAGTTCACGGTGCTTGGTTTTGCAGGTACCGGAAATTCGAAGACCTTGGACTTGTTACAGGTTACTACCCTAGCTGGATTTGGACTCCCCCAAACTATAAATTTACTGTGTTTCTTGTACCCGAAACAATTTCCTTTCCTTTACATCAAATTCCTCCCTATTAAACACATTGTGAATGAAGACCCCTAATTTTCCCGAGTTTTCGAAGGGGTTTCCAGCTCACTCTTACTTTAGCCAATTAAAGCTGGAGAATCTTTATTCATGACCTCAATAAAGGAGAAAACATTAGGAATTGATTACTAGATTTTTCTTCTGGGTCTTTTAGTGGATTGAAGGAATCGATCTTATTCCTCTACTAAGTTTCCATCGTAGTTTCTTTGTCTTTTCATCTCTCCATAGAGATTATGGAAGTAAACCATTTGAGAGATTATGCAAGATAAATTGATGACGCATCATCACAATCAAGGTATTGATGATCAAAATTATAGCATGGTAAAATGATAGAAGTTGACTTTTAGGCCGATAAATTTGGTTATTTAGACATGATTAAATAAAATCGGGTCAGAGAATAGTTTTGTGAAAGGATTTGATGAACCAAGTACATATGTGTGAATTTTTTTCCAATGGATTAATTAAGGGATACCTTAATAATTACTTATTTGAACTTGGTTTAATAGTTAAATTAAAGCATAAAGACAGTTTAAAAAGTTGTTTATTGTTTTTTGTTTCTACCTTATAGAATGACAATAGTATGTATAAGGTCACCAAACTCACCATGTATTGTTTCCCTATAATTATTGTTGTACTAAAGAGGAGCAATGCCAAGTCTCTAACGGATATATCTGTTGCCTAACATATTTGGTGGTATAGTTGACAGAAACAATAATAGTATATTTCTTTTGCGAGGTAGTATCCTCATTAATAAAAGTAGTATATATGAATCAGTATTTTTAAAGCTATAAAGTGTTAAAAGCCTGATAGTTTTGTATCTAGCATATAATTTTTAAAATTCAATATACTACTTTGTTTAATAATTATACCACTTTGTATAACAAATAGGAAAAATTGCCTAGAATAATGCAACCTTTTGGCGATTCGCAAATAATAATGCAACCTTAAGATTATTCTTGAATAATGCAACCTTTATACCCCATTTATTTTAAACATGATAAAACCGGATAAAATTGGATTTAACTTGAATAATAGGTTTACTAGGACACGTGTCGGCTAATAATTGGTTCTAATAAACAAATTTAAAAAAAAAGATAAAACAAAAAAAAATATTCCCTCCCCCTCCCCTAACCCCTTACCCAGAATTACCCCACCCCACCTTCTCCCACTCAGATCCCCGCCCCTCCCCTCCCCTCCACGAACGCCACCCAGAAATTCCCGCCCCTCACCTCCCCTCCCCTAACGCCACCCAGAAATCCCCCGCCCACCATAAAACTCCCTCCCCAACCACTGCAACCCCTTCCCCAGCCATGAAAACCCCTTCATTGCATCCCCTTTCCCTCTGCAACCCGTTCCCCACTACACGGCCAACAAGTCGAAAGGAGCAGGGGAAAGGAGCAGTCGAAAGGAAGCGGATGCGATGGCATTGGATGAAGGGAGCAGGGGAAGGGAGAGGCGGTGGCGCTGCGGTGGATTTTTGGGTGGTAGTGGTAGTTTCGTGGCTGAAGAAGGGGGGAGGGCGTGGTTAGGGGTGGCGGTGGAGCTTTTGGTTGGGGAAGAGGACAGAGGAGGTGGTAGTCTAGGGGGAGGGGTTGGGGTGGCGTTTGGGGGTTGATAGCAGGGTGTGGGGATGGGGGGTGGGGATTATTTAAATTTTATTTTTTAAGTTTGTTTAATATATTAATTAGAATTAAAAGTTTTAATTAAAAAAATTACCTTTTCTTCAGGTTACCGGTACTTTGTCTCATTTAAAATAAATGGGGTATAAAGGTTGCATTATTCCAGAATAATCTTAAGGTTGCATTATTATTTGCGAATCGCCAAAAGGTTGCATTATTAAAAGCAATTTTTCCTAACAAATATACTAGTTGAATTTTGCCGTCAAAATATATACATACATACCAAGTAGTACTTGGTCTAGTGGAAAGGATGGAAGGGTTCAATCCCCACTAGGGGCACTTAAGGGTAGGGATTTCCCTTACCCTTCCCCCCTACTCTCAAGTACTTGGCCCAATAGGACCCGAGCGGGGTCCGGGCCACTTTTTCTTACCAAAAAAAAAGTATATACATTCATATATATAAATATCTGTTAGACACTTGGCGACATTGCTCTTCAAAGAATGAAGGCGATGAAACGATTATGTTCATGAACAAACAAAAATAACGAATGAAAGTTTGCTAACAAATAAGATCCAACAATATATGATTGTTTTCATAAAAAAAAATAGGAAAAATTGAATAGAATAATCCAGACTATGGTCGTTCCGCCAAGAATAATCTTGACTATGGATTATTCTTGTATAATCTAAACTATTGGGGAGGTCCGCCACAAATGAACCGTGACCTGAAGGAGACATGTTTAAACGGTAAATAAACTACTTGTCATGTTTTCATTGGCTATTTTCAATTATTATTTATTTTTTTTATTTTTTTGTCCCCACCCTTCTCCATCCCATTGCCACCCCACTACCACTACCACTACCACCAACCTCCCAAACCCCACTACTACGGTACTACCCACTGCCTCTCCAACAACCGAAAAAACAAAACGGAACCACCTCTGCACCACCAGTACCCTGATTTCAAACCTAGGAACCACCCTTTACCACCACCTCCATTTCGAATCCTCCACCAATAACACCACCAAGGGACCAAGCACCCTCATTTCCAATCAAAAACCACCCTCTTCTTTGATTTTAGAGGATTTTAAACTAATTCTAAAAAGACCCAACTTTAGTAATTGTGAGAAATTAATCCAACACAAAGATTGAAACTCACTCAATCGAATTTGGGCTCAACCCAGCTTCAGTACTTGTATGACAATCAAGATGATTTAATAAAATTAAGAACAAAAAATGGAATTGAGTTGACTAAAATAGTTAACGAAGCTGCCATCATTTCCTTTGATTGTATATGGTGTTCTTCTTGTTGTTGAGTTTGTGATCTCTTTGTTTTGATTAGTGACGTAAAGGTGAAATGGGAGGCAGTCATTGGCAGAAAAAGGACATCCCGCTTTACCACCACCACCAACCACCCCCATATTGAACCCAGAACCACAAACGCCCCTATTTGAACCCCCCACCACAACCAACGTCATCCATATGCGAACCTCCAATCAAACCACCCAATTTCGAACTACCTTTATTCGAAGCCAAACCTCCAACACCACCGCCATTTGAATAGATGTAGAGGTATTGTGACATTCAAGGTCGAAATCTTAAAGTAGCACCACAATTGGAAGGTTGGTGTTAGGTGTTTTTCGACAAGATGAAGGAGAGGGGGAGGCAGGGGATGACAGAATCAGGCGAGAGGGTGGTGAGGAGGGGTTGCGGGAACGCCAAACAGGGGAGAAAGAGGAAGGGGGGAGGGGGGATGAAGTGGTGGTGGGTGGGATTTGGGGGTGGTGGGAGTAGAAATGGAAAAGAAAAAGAAAAGAAAAAAATTACCTTGTTATCAGGTTGCAAGTCACTCGATTGTGTTTGTGACGGACGTCCCTAATAGTTGAGATTATATAGAAATAACTCATAGTCGGGATTATTCTTGGCCGAACAGCTATAGTTTGGATTATTCCAATCAATTTTTCCAAAAAAATAAAACAACAATAGTATACATTAACAATAGTAATGATAGGAGAAATTAAATATGCATGAGACTATTAAGTCAGGAACTTAGATAACAAAGCAGAATCAATTGGCGTGGAATGTAAATGATTGAGCAATTCCCAATTGAACTTAAATTTGGAATGAAAATCATTGCCCAATATTATTAATCGAACATACCGTATTTAGCTTCTCATAAATTATCTTGCCTAATTTTAAAGTTAAAATTAGATAGCCCAAGCCCAATTAAATTGACCAGGCTCAATGCATTTTAACCCAGCTGCTATCTCCTCCAACACGTCATCTTCCTTCCTCCGATTCAGTGATGGCTTTTTAACCCAGCAGCTCTTCCAAGGTTTCCTCTGCCACGTCATCTTTCTTCCTCAAATTTATCAATTGCAGCGACCCTTGTCAGAGAATTTCTCTCTCCCTGCACTGAAACCACCGACCTTCTTCCTCGACGAATTGCTGCTCACGCGTGGGAACAACCAAACACCTTCTTCTGATGTGAATTTGAATTAGGTTCTAAATGGATTAACTTAGTAACTTAAGGGGTTAAAGTAGCCCCTTATTGACGTATGTTAATTTAGTCTATTTTGTTTCAATGGAAGACAAAGTTAAAGTACTAAATGGGTAGAATTAGGCACCAAATAGATTAAACCAATGCCTAAATAAAACAAATTAGTGAAATCAGATTATATAGCTAATTCAATTGAAGTGTTAAACAAGAAATAAAAAAAATGGCCACAAAATAAATTAAATTGGTGCCAAAAGAAATTAAACTAAAAGAAAGTAAACTGACGTGGAAATAATGGAAACGGCGGTCTGGGAAGGAGAGATTGGGTGAGCTGTTGGGCCTGCCTAATTTTAACATTATAATTAGGCAGTCTCTTTCAAGACCAGTTGTTAGTTTCTAACACAATGTTAAAGTCAAGTAATATTATTGAATATCCTTTCTCTATAAATGGTCCATTTACATGTAAATTCTTTTAATTTTGGACAAAGACAAAATTCTTAAAGATAAAGGCATTTTAGGATTTTTGAGAATGTTAATAAACTAACGATTTTTTTTTTGTCAAAAAAGTATCTAACAAAACTAAAATAGTATCTAACAAAACACGAGTTTTGTAGGGAAGGACCTAGTAAATTTTGTTTTGTCTAAAAAGACCTATTAAAATACTTATGGTTGTTAATAAGAACCATTTTATGAATTTTAGGCAAAAACACAAAATCCCGACGTCGACTTCTTTTAATACTCCAATTGACTCTTTCTTTTAGTTCTTTCTGTCTTATAGCCCACTTCTCTTAGCTCTCTCACTCATTTCACTTCATCTTCTTCGAATCTTCTTCTCCTTTCTGATCTCTCTCCTACCTTCTCTTACCCCTCTTCTCTGTAAATTCAGATTCATATATTATTTTATGTTCTTTCTCTTTCAATCAACACAATTTGTTACCATTCTACTCATTCAAGATAAACTTCTTCTCATCGACAAGATCATTAATCACATTTTGTTGCCCTTCTGTCGTCTCATCATTAAACCATCTAAGAATTTGCATCCCCGACCATATGCCATGTCTCATGATTATAGAATTTACAAGCCAAAAACTACCTCTCGGGATTATCCTTTGTTCAAGACCTGACCTTTGCAATTGGGACACCACAACCACATTTGACAGAAATTTTGTTGCTTGAAGATGATTTCCCAGACTTTTTCCTTCAATTTCTGAAAAAAATTAGGAGGAGAAGAGAAATTGATGGAAAATGTTATTTATGCTTCAATGAAAGCTTCAATGGAGATTGCAAGTGTACGATTTTTGGGAGAAAAGTTTTCTTTCCTGTAAAGAAGATTGAAAGAGTCGAATTGAATATATATGATTGGGGGAGGGCAGTTAAAATAGGAGAAAAGAAAGAATCAATTCAAGTAAAAAAATGTCAATGCCGAAATTTTGTGTTTAAGCCTGAAATCCATAAAATGTTCCTATTAACAATCGGACGTATTTTAATAGGTCGTTTTAGACAAATAAAATTTATTGCGTCCTTTCCCACAAAACTCGTGTTTTATTAGGTATTTTCTAACCAAAAAAACCCTAAACTAAAAGCTAAAATCCAAGCATATGACAAACAAGGCCTAAGTTTCTTTCACTATTGAGCTAATATGGAACCAAAACGGTGGAAAACAAGAACCCTTGACAAACCAAGAATTACAAAACTAGCAAAACTTTATTCGTCATTTACAATACATGCTAATTAGATAGGGCACACCCTTTACACAAATAAAAAAGGATGAGCAAATAGAGAAATTACAGAAAGGGTATTACACTAGGAGATAAACATCAGTAGCCTAACTGCAGGCACATCATTTCATGTGTGCTTTGCACCCTTCTAACCAACTTATGACTCTCCCTTAAACAATAATCTATGCTTTGAGGAACCAAAGGAGCTTCTGTTCTTCCATAAGAGTTCCAACACAATGCTTGTTGAAGACCTCGATTTCTCGGCGATGGTGTCAATTCAATGTCCATTAGATCAACATCAGAGCAAGGAATGTCATTACTACAAGCAAGATGAATAGGTTGAGCAGAATAAGTCCCTACAATTTTATTGTATTGAACATTTGATATTGCTACTGCTCCTGTTTGATTCTTGCAGTGAACATTATTTTCGCAATAGAATTGGTCGATTATTATAGGGACTTTTACATCACTAACTTGTATGCTGGAAAACGATACATTCTTCACTGATCCAATACCACCCTGTTTGAAACAAATGAAAAAAAACAATAATACTATGTGAATAACTTGAATGAAGTCTTGTTGCTTTTTTTGGTAATTGAACTTATTAATAACTCACCGGCCATGTCTTGATTCTTACTCCAAATAATGTGTTTTGCATTTGTATGTTCTCAGCGACGATATTCGAAACACAAGCCATGGTTCTATCCTTTCCTAATCCTCCCAAGCTGCAACAAGAAATCACTAGTATTGAATGCATGTGATGTATGTCAAAATTTATTAAATTATGAATAAAAATATAATAATTCTTAGAAGCCAGAAGAGAAAAAAGATTATGAAAAGGATAAGAGAAAGAACAACTGATAATTTGTTTAGTTTTTTTCAAAAACAGAAAAAGTAAAATCAGTTAATTAAATAGGGAGTATTATGCCTATTAATTCAAAATTAAAAAATAATATAATAATGTAGATTATTGTTGTCTCACTCTTTTTCTCTAATAGAATATACTAGCCTTAAGGCATGCCATTCGAGCGAGATCACAAACAAAGCTGCATAAAACTTTTACTAATACTCCTATCTAGTTAGAGATAATCACTATACAAAATGTGTATAAGGTAAAAGTTTTATGCAAAATTCTAAATGCACTCGTCGAGATGAATTAAATTAGACTCCACATGACTATGTCTTTTTTCTTATATATTTATTGGAAACAATTAAGAAGATTCTCCAAACTTCCAAATAGTGTAAGATTCCAAATGGGAACAACAAAATGAAACGTAGGGAATAACTTGTTTAATCCATTCCGAGACCAGATTAATCTATTTAGTGGGCAATTTAACCCATTCAATAATCACATTTTTCCATCATTTCAATGACTAGTTTAATTCATTTAATGACTATTTTAATGCATTCAACAAGTTTTGTTGGGTTATATCTTGAAATTACATTTTGTCATTTGAGATGCAAAATAGGAAACAACGGAAGGACAAGAGAAGGGATGACTGGATTACCCTGAGATGTCTAGAAATAGTATTGGATTAGAGTGACATGAAATGAGTTTATTAGGAGAAAGTTATCTAAAATTTGTTTAATTTTATTGTTAAAGTTAAAACACCTACTCTAATTATTTTAGTTTATATGAAAAGTAGAGTATGGGATATATACCCCCCTCCGTCCCAAAATAATCTGAATATTTGTTGAGGCACGTAGTTTAAGGTATTAACTTGTATTGTGGTTATCAAATGTTATTTTATTAGTGATAAAGGTAAAAGTAGATCTGATAGGAGTTGATGGGGGTATTTTTATTGGAGGATTGAGAAAGTTGGATAACTATTTAATGATAAAGTTAAAATGTGTTGGCCCAATGAGTGAAAAAGAAATAATATACTCCAAAAGAAATAATAATGAGACCATGACAGAAAGGGGAGTGTTCAAACTATTATGAGACAAACATAAAAGAAAAGTGTTCAGACTATTGTGGGACGGAGGGAACAGATCTATTAGTATTAAATTACTAGATTTTTATTTTCACAATTATTTTAGAATTGACAGTAAGATCATATATTTTCTAGATTAAATTAATCTCAATTGAATTTGAAAATTAATTCCAAAAGAATGAATCTTATAAAAATGAAAATAGAATGTTTACCTTATACCATGACCAGGACCGCAGTTAACATGGTGTACATGAATGTTAGAGCAACCAGTTTGAATGGATACGCAGTCATCCCCTGCTCCATAAATTAACCAATCACCATTAGTTAAACACTAAAAAAGCAAAGAGTAAAAGTTGGTCTACAACATAATTAAGCCTCATACTATATTGTATGTACTTTATATTAATACTTAATATCTCGCAAATTGCAATTAAAAGAGTACTTTTAAGGTAACATTCTCAGGAAGTTCACACTTCCAATTGAATATTATACTTATTACAGAGTTAGTGCCTTAGTGGAGGTAAACGTAAAGTAGCTGGACCTATTTGGTGGGTTCTTTTTCAGCGCCTACTTTTTAAAAGTTAGTTAAAAGTGACCGTTTTAGCAACCGTTAACCGTTTCCAAGAAAGTTGAGTATTCTTCAGTTGCCTTAGTGGAAGGTAACTAATTACACCTTTCAGATTCCAATTATCAAAAGGTAAACTTCTTCCTATATACTATTGCATAAGCAATGATATTAGAATCGAGGTCTACTCCGATAAAAGGGGCGAGTAGGATTAACGATAAGAAAGGATTTCAGAATTATAAAATCGTATGTATAATTACATCTCATACTTATATAAGATTTGATCGTTCTTATTGCTACACCTAGTTTTTTTAATAGTATTTAATGCATATTTTTACTACTAATATCTTTGATTACGTATTAGTCAAAATTATAATATAAAAATTTATATTTTTGAAAATCGACATTAGAAAGTACAATATTGAACAAAATCCCATATATATTTTGACAATGTTTTCTTTATGTAACTATATAAGATTTCGTTCTTAAACAAAAACTCATGTTTTCACTTATTCAGTTTTTCTATGCTAGGCACTAGGTACATAGGATTAATTACTTAGATTCTCCCTCGTATGCACCAGACAAGTAGGATTAATTACTTAGACTGTCCTTATCTTTGTTTAGCAAGTTTGTCCTAAAATGAGAATCTAAGTAACTAATCATATATACCTAGTACATCAGTTAGAAAAACTGTTACTTACTTCGTTTATTTTGTGACTGCAACAAAGGGCCACTGAGAGTCTCTGACCAAACCGGAGAGACTACATGACAATTGACAAAGGGTAATGGGCGATAGTTTCTTATATGCAAACAAACTATTTCAACTTTGACCACATAAATGATAACCATAACCATATAAATTGAAGGAGGAAAATAAAATTTAACCGAGCAAATCAAATTTAGATATTTCAACTAGAAAAACACTTCAAACGAAAAAAATAAAGGAATAATCGATAGAAATAATTTCAGTTATGACAGTTCCGCTTAAAATAATCTAACTATAAGTTTTAGAATAATCTAAACTACTAGGCGTACCTTTCCAAAATAATCCAAACTTTATTTTTCTTATCTTTAATGATCCATTTTGGGACAATAATATATAGCAGATTAAAAGTTTGGATTATTTTAAAAAGGTACCCCTAATAGTTTGAATTATTCGTGAATGACCCATAATTGGAATTTTTTAAGCGGAACGATCATAATTGAGATTATTCTTGTCAATTTTCCAAAAATAAATATGAAATCCTTGGATTTTGTACTTACCACAGCCAATGGTGGAATGATGTATTTCAACATCTCTACTATTTTGAAGATGAATGCCATCAGTATTAGGGCTATCTTCTGGAGATGAAATGGTGACATTATGAACTTTTACTCCTATTGAATTATCGAATTTCAGATGGCAAAGTGGACTATTTCTTATCGTTATATCACGAACTGTTATGCTATTGCTGCCGTAGAATCTTAATGCCTGCATGTTTTTAATTATTTAGAAAGATATATTTAAGATATGAACACTAAAATCTTGTTAGACAGGAGTTTCCAAACCTAAAATCAAGAGAATATATTTTTAAATTACATACAAAAAAGCTTTAGGAGAAAGACATCTTACTGTTGGTTTCATACTTGGAACTCTTGATGCTTGATGTCTCTTCTGCAAATTGCCAATTTTTATTAGTACTGTATTAACTAGTGTTCTAATTAGTAAAAGTCAGTTCTATTTGATAAAAAAAAACCTTATTTTTGGGCCGCAACTCACAATAATATAAAAACTTGTCTTAGACGGTCTATCCATGAATATATAGATAAACTCTATCTAAGTTTTAAGTTAAAAATTGAGGTTTTAAAAAATTTTACACTTTACACGCTAAGATTTTAGGTTAAATATGAATAAACCGTCTACTTCAAGACTAATCCGCAACAAAGTTGTATTGTTGCATATTGCAACCTTTATGTGTTCTTATACAAAGTATTCCCCTTAATTAGCATGAAGAGAGTATGCAACATTTACATGCATGCAATGTGTTGATGAATGGAGGGAGTGAACTGACCTTATTAGTAGTGGACTGGGACCGGGACTGGGAGGCAATCCACCATTCAGAACCTTGACCATCAATAACTCCACTGCCTTGGATGGTGAAGTTTTGCACCCATTTTATGTTTATCCATTGAAATATACCCATTTCCGGCCATGAACTTACTTTTGGAGGAGCTAAAACCATCCCATTTATCTATTGCCAACATTTAATTTGCAACAACAAATTATCAGAAATAATAGTTCTACTATTACATAATAATAAGTTTAAACATGGCTAATTTGAGAGGCTACGAGATAATATTAATAAAATTTGAAGTAATAAAGTTTTATGTAATACCATAATTGATGTTTGTCTATTCCAGATCCAAATACCTCTATTTCATTAAAAAAATCTCATTATATATACTACTTTAGGGAGGTGATTTTTGTTGGTGTTGTTATGAAGGGATACTTTAACCAACTGAGATATTCCTCGCTCTCACTTTACAGGTGATATTGAGTGTTAATAAAAATTTGTAACAATAAAAAAATGCTCGGAGATGAAGATATATCTAGTATCATGGGGTATTAGTATATGAGACTTTGTCATCGAAATAATTCTTTGTTTCTAATAGCAATATTGCCTGGAGCAATGTTTATATATGTATGGTTGGCAAAAATTTTAAATAATCAAACAAAGGCAACCTGAAGAACAAGTTGTGGCGTACAAGGCCCTTGCAAAGTTACTGGCTTAATAAAAAACCTATATCCTGAAGGAATTTCCACTGTTGCCCCTTCTACTTTGCATGCAGCTTCCCACGCTCCTAGCAATGCCTGTAAAAAGAACATTAAATCAGCAACTCATCTCTAAAACAAGACCAAATTTTTTTTTGATTAGTACCAAAAGAGTGAGTTTACCTTAGAATCATCGGTAGCGCCATCGCCTTTGGCCCCGAAAGAGAGGACATTAAAGGTATTTGACAGAATTGGGCAACTTGGACCAGAAGGAGGTGTTGATGGTGAAGCATATTTGTGTTTTCCATGTTTATGTTTTTGATGTTTACTATGCTTTATAAAACTCTTCTTTCTAGCAGCCTCAACAGAGGTAACTAAAAATGTGATATGAAGACTTGCTATGAATAGCAATAAAAGGTAGAGAATAGACAAACACTTACTACACTTCATTCTTCTTTTCCCGCTCTTTTTTTTGGTATGTTCTTCCTTACTTGAGTTCACTTTATTAAGAAGGCAGAAGCTAAAGTAAATGGTTGAGAAAACTTCTGCTTTGGATGTTTGATAGGTTGTAGAATGAGGCAGGAAAGAAAGTGGTTGTTAAATACAGTTTATATGCTGTAATACATTTCTACAAAAGTAACTTCTTTAACCCTAAAGTGGATAATGCCTTTATAACATGTTTTAATTAGGTATTCCCCATTGCCCATCGGGGCTCACTAGAGAATATTCCCACCATTGCATATCCTACGTGGTATAATTAAATCCTACTTCTCAACCAATCAGATGTTAGATTTAGATATCGGGTAAAACAGATTGCAACAACAACAAAATTGAACTCTCCTAAACATGTTGGGACACTTTCCTAACAACAATATTCTGACCCTATAAGAAGCATGAGTTGCACAAAATTTATTTCCGAGATACAAATAAGAAAACGGTGAAAGTCTTGTTTGCTAAGAATTTCACCAAATGAGAACAAAGTGTTTGAGAAAATTGTTTTGATGAAGAATAAGAGAGGCAAGTGCTTTAGAGATAACCCTCTTAATTATAAGATTGTTTCAAGTCAGAAAACCAACCGTGACCGCCCAAAAGGCATAGCCAAAGAGAGATGTACGCACGCAGAGGATATCAAGAAGTAGGTTGCGAGACACAACTCATGGACGAAGCAGGTCATGGAGGGCGGGCCGTGGTCGCGAAGGCAGACCCTGGTAGCGCGAACTGTGACCAGCTGGCTTCATCTCGCGCTTGGCTTTGTGCTTTACTACAATAACCCACGAAGCACAAAATGTCTCTTTACTCGTTTTCTAGCTCGTCAAACCAACAACGTATATATTCAATGTTACTTAAGCTGCGACACTATAACCAACCGACTTAGGACCTGTTCTCCCCAACTTATTTTTCAGTTCAGTTCAGTTCAACTCCAATGAGTTGAGTTCAGTTTAGTTCAGTTCAGCTCCAATCAGTTCAGTTCAGTTCAATTCAGTCTAGTTCAGTTCAGCTTCAGCTCCATTCTTTTATAACCATTTTGTTAAATATTATTATGATGTTGGTCTAATTTATTTTACTAATTACTCTTATTATTGTTATTATTATTTATTTTCATATCATTATTATCAATTATTATAATTATATCTATATACTCTTTTGTTTTATTATAGCTTTACTCATTTATATTACTATTATCATTAGGGAGGAACATGGTTTAGGTCAAAAGCATAAACCAATCAAATCGCGTGAAAACGGTTTAAGATGCAATTTTGCACGGTCCAACCCAATCATTATTTTATTACTAAATATTATTTTATTATTAAATCTAATTATTAAAATAATAATATTAATTTACTTCTTAGACATTATTGTTTATTATATAATCATCATCAAGCATTAATATATTAATACAAAGACTATAAAATAATTTTTATTAATTATCATTATAATCATTAATCATTATTATTATTATTATTAATCATTATTATTATTATTATTATTAATTTATGATTATTAATATTTTTTATTTATAAGTATCATTTAAAAATTTTCAAAACACTATTATAATAATTCATTATTAATTATTCATTATTATTACTTATCAATATTATTATTATTTAAATATTATTTATATATTTATGCCGAAGAGAACAGGCCCTTAAGATAATATTACATGAAACTTAACCTTCACAAAAAATATTTTCATGATTTTTCCCATAATATTCAGCCAATTTTTTCGTACGGTTGAGAGGTTATTGCACGGATTGCAACACTTGTATGAAAAATCTTCTGGAGTTGAATTTATAAAAAGTATATAGATTGATAAAAAATACACTATACATAGTGAATATTATAAATTAAACATCAAATATAAAAAGTTATTTTGTCTTGAAACGGATGATGGTCCATGAATAACACCGAATATAGAATGAATACTTTCAATAGTACAGTAAGGGAGCGTTTGGTTCGCAGAAGGGAAAGGGAATGAAATTAAGAAAGGGAAAGGAAACCAAAACCCTTACATGTAAAAGGTTGTTTGGTAAGTATTTTTTTTCTCCGACCCCTCTTCCACCTTTAACCATAGCACCACCATAGCACCACCAATCCACCATCTCTCTGACCTCCTATAAGGCGCTACCTCTTCGCTGGCGTCCCCCTTCCCTCCATCTCTCTCCCTTCCTTTCCTTCGCACCCTACCCTCATCGCCTCCCTCCCTGTTAGCGCTATATCTAGGCTGAGTTGCTTCAATTCTCCATTGCCGCCGGTACTAACGTCTGGGCTGGAGCTGCTTCAATTCTACGTTGCGCCCTCTTAGGTTCATTTAAGTCTCCATTGATTCCGGGTAAGTGTAGATCTGGTGGTTTTGGTAAGTGTGGAAGGTTTTCGAGGGTGGTTTTGGGGTGCGTTTGGTGTTTTTTAATGGTGCTTGTTGGGATTTGGGTGGTTTAGAGGGAAGTACGGTGGTTTTACGTTTTATTGGATGAATTTTAGTGGTTTATGGCGGAGCTGTGGTGGTCGTGGGCGGCGGAGCTGTGGTGGTCCTAGGAGGCAGAGGTGGGATGTGTGGTGAGTTTCGATAGTGGGAGAGGGGCAGTTCGCCGGAGGTGGCCGGAGATGGTCACATTGGGGCGGAGTTAAAGGTGATAGTGGTCAATGGGGGTTTCCCTTACCCCCATTTGTAAGTGGAGGGGGGTGTGGGGACTCAAGTTAGAGGAGTTAAGGGGTTACTAAAAAAGAAAAGAGGGTAAAGGGAATCAGAAAAATGGGATAACAAACAACAACAAAGAGAATTGGGGCTTTTCTTTCCTTTTCCTTTTCTTGAAACCCCCGATCCAAACGCCCCCTAAGAGTTAACGTATTTGACCTAACTTTTTTTATAACTAATATCTAACCTGAACGTAATAGTTAAGACCCTCTGATTAAAATGTAAATTGTGTTTAGGGAGGATATGTAAAAAGGAATGTCTTAATTATGAGTTCATAGCTGCCTTGTTGGTATTGTGTCAAACATAATTCTCGATATACATACATGTTGATGGGTTATATGATAAAGTAATTACTTAGTGGGAATTGGGTGCTTGGATTTGTAACTTTAATTATGCAGAACCTAAAGATGCACCTTTGTCAGCATATAATTGACTTATTTTTTTAATACAAGCCTAATTAATACAGTAATACAGCTCTGAAACCTTAACTAAGACAAGAATTGGTGAATGATTGGGCAATCACTTACAAGTATTTTACAGACTTTCCGACCAATCATAGTTTTTCCTAAGGGCTAAGGATAAAGTACAAGTACAACGAGGAAAAACAGAAATATGACTAGGGGTGTAACTCAGCCGAGCCAGCTCGTAGAGCCCTCGAGCTCGGCTCGGTCAAAGCTCGGCTCGAGCTCGGTCAACTTCGAGCTTGAGCCGAGCCTGAGCTATACTTTAGTCATTCGAGCTCGAGCCCGAGCCGAGCAAAGCTCGGCTCGGGCTCGTTTTGGAGTTATTTAGTGGATTATTTTGTTATTCCTATATTTTGAACCTTAACTAGTCTATTGTATTAAGTTGTTTGTTATCTTATGAAAGACCTTGATTGCATTAAATTTGTGTATGGTGAAATTTTGCATATTTTACTTTATGTAAGGAAGAGTCGTAACCATTAGACAGGTAAAAAAAACGAGCCGAGCCCGAGCCGAGCTCGAGCTCGAACATTTGGAAAAGAGCCGAGCTCGAGCCTCATGTAGGCGAGCTCGTCGAGCTTCGAGCCGAGCTCGAGCTCCATCAAAGTGAGTTCGAGCCGAGCCGAGCCGAGCTTGGTCGAGCTCGAGCTCAGCTCGGCTCGTTGACACCCCTAAATATGACCATGCAACATGATTCATTAAAAAAAGGTTTTGGCTGAAATGCATTTCAAAATTAATCTACTTAGACCGCTTTCAATTTTAACCTCTATTATCAGTTTCAAGGGTTTTTGATCAATTTAAAAGGTTTTGATTCGTTTGTAAGGGTTTTCATCAGTTATAAGTTCATTTCATCGATTTTAATGATTTTTTTTCCAGTTAATAAGATACATATATCAATTTATTTGTATATCTATTAGTTTATTAAACACATCTATCAGTTAATAAGATATACTTTCTATCAATTTATAAAACATACCTATTACTAACAAGATGTATCTAATCTCAATCATATATGGGAAGAGGTAGGGCACACCAAAAATCAACATTAATATTTTTTTAAATTCCTAATCAAATGCAATAACTTTCTCTATAACGAATTGTTTTTATTTTTGGAAAAAGTCACCTTACACAAATACGTTTTTTCCTCTCTTTTTTTTCGACAATCAAATTTTGGCCCTGTTTGGCAAATAGAGTATAGAGTATAGAGTTTAGAGTTTAGAGTTTGCTGTTAGAGTTTTAACTTTTTGTTTAGAAGATTTGACTGCTGATTTGAGAATTGTGTTTGGAACACTAGGTTGAAATATGCTTTGTGTATAAGACATTTATGGGCATGTGTCTTTTGTGATATTTCTTTAACCTTTTAAAAATAATAATTAAACTATGGGTAAACATGTCATATTGCAATATAATGTACAATCCTCTATCCAAAAGTTGGGTTTTCCAGCTTTTTGTAAATTAGAGTTTCACCCCCAAAACTCTATTAAATCATCTTTTTTCAAACACCTCAAATGGAGTTTTGACCAGTCAAAAACTCTATTTGGGGTCCAAAACTCTAAAAACACCCCAAACCTCTCATTGCCAAACACAGCCTTTATATGCTTTGATAAGACAGCCAAGGCTACCTTGCAGTCTGCCCAGGCCACTGAGAATGTTGCAGTTTCCTCGCCTTCGTTCTTTCTTCTCCACTTGTCCATCTTTACTCGCATCTCCACCCAACCCAAAATATACGCGTTGTTAATAAACTTTCATTGTCTTTTGTATACTATATTTATATACGTACTACTCCATCCGTTTCTTCTTGTCCTACTTTTTCATCATTTCCTTTACGGGAAAATTTTATTACCCATCTACCCCTACTTTATCACATTTTGGTGTTATACTCCCTCTGTTCCCCTTTGTTGTTCCCATTTGGAATCTTACACTATTTGAAAGTAGAGAGAATCTTCTAAGTGGTTTCCAATATATAAGAAAAAACATAGTCATGTGGGATCTTGTTTTATTCGTCTCGACGAGTACATCAAGAATATCAAACTTTTATAATTTTTATTAACATGTTGTTAGAGATATACACGATATAAAATATGCATTGGCAAACGTGAAAAAGCAAATGGGAACAACAAAAGGGAACGGAGGGAGTATGTACCTTATAACTTTCTCTCACCTACTTTAATAACCACATTTACTATAAAATAAGTGGACTTCTTAATTGTTGTCCTCATCCACACACATATGACATCAGTTTCCTTAGCATTTGAAGCTACGATAAATGGGAGAAACAAAAAGAAACAAAGGGAATATATATTAAACAAGTCCAAAGGAAACTTATTTTCATTAATGGAAGTCATAAGATATCTAAAATAAATTTTCAATAATAGAGAAAGAAAATCTAACAATATAAAACAACAATAATCTAACTTCAAATTAAATAGGATATGGATAAATCTAAGGTGCAATAATTGAAAAAGTTACAAACATTTTTGCTAACAACCAAGTCTTTGTCTCTTCCTTAGTTCTCTTCTACACACTACATACATTATTCATATATTACCCTTTAATCATCTATCATGATTAATGCACAATGTAAATGTAATAATGCAGCCATAGAACTACCTCGATAGTCAGGATTTTATGGTCTGGAGCCATCACAAAACTGGTATTTTTACTACTCAAACGACATATGGTATTCTTAGTTTAAAACACTCCTACCTCCTCCGACTATACACACCCCCTCCACCAAAATCTCCAAAACCTTACGGCACCTCCTAATCTTACCAAAGTGGAAATGCTTTATCTAGTGCCTATTACATGATCGTCTCACTGATAAAGCAAACTTACACAAATGGTCCTCTCTCACCTTTTCTGTGATCTCTGTCCCTAAACTATGAAAAACTCTGACCACATCTTTAGGACTTATTCCTTTGCAAATCATGTGTGGTCTTCCACTCCTTTAACAACCACAACCTTTCCACAATCTCCAATCCTGCCCCCTTACAACGACAATGGATCACTCAAAACATCCTGCTCTATAGATGTAAGGAAGGCATCTATAGTCCTAGTCTCATTTACTTTATCTCTACTCTTTGGTGCTTATGACTGCACTGTAATGATAGAATTTTCACATCTATTACTGCAAACCACTCTACCGTCCTGCACAACATAATATCTTAATCACCTTCCAACAAAACTCCCACACTCTCACAAATTCACTTCGCTTTCTACATCCCCCAGAAACTTTTCTTCCACCCCACCAGTTTTCATACAGACTGACCTTGGTCTCCTACACCAGGCTCAGTCACAGTACACAATTCAATGTGATGCGGCGCGGTTTCACAAAGCAGGCATCACTGGTTTGGGTTGGCATCTTAATGATGGTACTAGATCGACTACTCACACAATTGGAAGGCAGTTCCTTTGTTACTTCCACGAGCTCCACTCATGTAGAAGCACAGGTCTGCCTTGCCACAATCTCCTCGCAACACAACCTTCAAAGCATCCTCATTCTAACATATTCTATGACTCTTAACAGCATGCCTTACAACTACAAGTCTGCAGAATCCTTAAAGTCAATCATCAACAAGTTACTCAAGCAAACAACATTGCAAAACATTGTGCTTCCAATTTATTGTCTTCTTCTAACTAGTTTACTTTTTTCATACTCAGCTTCTGTCGACAAAAAAATGTAATAATGCTAGGACTTGTTAGGTTCGTCTCTACGTCCCCTTAATTAATATCAAAAACTTATAATTTTTGCTAAAACTTAATTAAGATTATAACATTCAAAGTTATGCGTTGGAAACATAAAACTCTATATGTAGTAAGCAAAAAAAAGACCGAAGAAAGTATAATACCGATGTGGTAGTTCTTTTACTTGGTTGGCATTGAAATTGTGGTTCACCGCTTTTTAATTAAGATTTCACATATTGTAATTAGACTATAAGAAAAAGTGGTATACGAATAGTGCATCAATAATAGACAGATTACTTGAGTACATGTTATTATATTCTATAAATATGAGAAGGCATATCATATTCTAGTTACACCTTAGTGCATTATAAATTCCAAGGTATTATGGAGAATCAACAAAAAGTGCACAGTTAAAGAAAATTGGGCCATCCTAGAAATTCAAGCAAAATGAAGTTCATGAGCAATTACCTCAGGTGCTGCTTTAAGGGTGGGGTACCCTTAAATTTGAGACAATCCTTTAAAAACTGATGGTGGCTTGCATGTTACAATTAGAGTTTAGTATTGTAAAACTAAATTAAGGGATTCAAGGAGGAAGTAAAAAGTTAAAGGGTTTATGCATTATGATGCCTGAAAAATTAGGCCATTACTTTATGCTTGCACGCCGTGGGCCCAATTGGAAGGTAGGACGGTGCTGTTGATTCCAATTGTGCTACTAGTAATATAGAGCTGTTTTATGTTTTATGTTCTATGTTCAATTGTTCATCCCACTAAATTAGAAATAGGAAAAATTGTTAATTACCACCTTTTATAAACGGCTTTTTGTAAATTACCACCTTAAAGATTTTTTTTTAAAATTACCACCTTTTATATGCAAATCTTTTAAAACTCCCACCTCTTAACGTTTTCCGTCAAAAAAATCGTTATGTGGGTTCCACATAGTTTTATTTTCCTCCATTTTTGTTTTTTCTTCCCATTCCTCACTCCTCTTCCATTCCTCTGTTTTCCTCGCAACTTACCACCATTACTAGGGATTTTTTACCCCAATTTTTCTGTCCCTTTCCTCCACATAACTCACTCTCTGTCTCTCCTTTCTCGTTGCTGAGCAAAGCACTGACCCTAAAGCACCATTGTTGTCAAAGCTGGAGCATTGAGCGGAGCATTCAGGGGAGCAAATTCTCCCTCTTTATATAGCTGGCTGGCTTACACCCAAAAAAAATATGGGCCTCTACTCAAATTATTTTGTTGTTCATCAAATTACAATACAATTTTGAAGAAATTATGTATTGAATTGGGATGAAACTATAAGAAATTATGAGCTTCAAGATCTTGAGATAGAGAAAAAGGAGTCTAATGTTACATTATGATTAGGCATGATAATAGAAGTAAATCTAGCACTAAGCAGAAACTACAAAATCAGAGTATATCTTCCCCAAACCAAAGGAATGAGCTCATTACACTCAACAATGGCAGCCATCAGTATACCAACTGCTACAACCATTGAAACCTTTATAATTTGAAGGGAAAGTGTACCCCTTTAACAGCAGTCCATAATCGAAGTAAAAGAAACAACATATAATGCACGGTGTTACAAAAAAAAACTCAATAATGCTTAATGAAGGCTCAAAGAATCTGAAACGTTTCAACTCTTTTCAAAATCTCCATATTAAAGAGATTACATTTGTGGGTCTCTATTTTCTTCTTGCGATTGAAACTTGCACATCTTGTCCAACTGATGCTCATTGGGTGATGTTCATTGTTCATTAGGTGGATCATTGGGTGATGTTCATTGGATGATGTCCAACTAATGTTCATTAGATGATGTCCAACTAATGTTCATTGGGTGATGTTCATTGTTCATTGGGTAATAATGTTCATTGGATGATGTTCATTGGGTGATGTTCATTGGATGATGTCCAACTAATGTTCATTGGATGATGTCCAACTAATGTTCATTGGGTGATGTTCATTGTTCATTGGGTAATAATGTTCATTGGATGATGTTCATTGGGTGATTTTCATTGTTCAGTGACTGATGTTCATTTGACTGACGCGTTTTGAGTTGTGCGCATGTTGCTCTTCATAGTTCTGTGTGCAGGATAGAATTTGGGCAAGTGGGTGGACTCCTAGGCAAAATTTTGGTGTGAGTGTGAAAGGGATGGAGAGAGAAAGTGGGGCATGTGATAAAGAGATAGATAGAAAGAAATGACTTGTAAAAAAGGAAAGAAAATATTTGTTGCAATTAATTTTATATTTTCATTTTTGGCAATTGTTGTAATTAAATAGAAATGGAGGAAGTATTTGTTATCACATAAGGGAGATAGGGGAGAGTGAAACTCACACGCGCGCAATCACACGTGTGCAATTACCAAAATGTCGTTCCACTTTCTCAATCTCTTATTTTGTAACACTAGTGGGTTATTGCACAGGCAGAATGAAGTAGTGTAAGTATTTGTGGCTGGAATTTGTGAGAAGTTGTTTGCAAAAGAAAAGTTTTTTCTACCGCTCTGCAAATATAATTAAGTTTTGTACAATTGTGTGCGTATTTATATACGTAAACATGTAAGAGTTACATACAATCCAAAAATAGCATTAAAAGGTAGCATCATTTCATCGAGGACTGTGTTGACTTTGGCTAGCTTTTTGGCTTTCACCTATGTGGATGAACTTAACTGTGGACAAGTAATAAAGTTTTCTACTATTGAAACTGGTTCCAAAAGTCATAAGCAAAGTTTTGTACAAGCGCGTATGTATTTTACATACGTAAATATGTACAGGTTATATGCAATCCAAAAATAGTCTTAATAGGTTGCATGTCAGAGTGCGTCTAAATCTAAAAATATCTCATTTGCTAAATTTTACTTTTATATATTAGTTAAAACTCGTGGTCAAAGTAAAACATATAACAGTGTGAAAGTCAACTATTGCGACTTATATGGGATTGAGAAAATATCATTTAATGGACTAAAGGAGCAAACTGAAAGTAATTATTGGTAGACATTAGTCTATTTTGAAATCTTATTATTAAATCTTAACAATAATCGTTGTAATTTTTACATTGTGATTTATTATCCTTTTTAACTTTACACTATCTTAAATTTTCGGTTTTTTAAACATGATACTCCATCCGTTTGTTTTTAATTGTTACAGTTTGCTTTGGGGGATAACTAAGGAATTTATGAAATCCATGCAATGATTGCTTGGGGAATAGATAAAGTATGAAAGATAATGTTGTAAAAGTAAAAAAGTGTAAGGTGATTGAGTATTTAATGGGGAAAGAAAATGACAAGTGAACCCCAAAAGTATGGGAAATTAGAATGTAAAGATGTGAAAGTTTACCAAAAATAGTAAAAGTAAAAGTGTAACAATTAAAAAGAAACGTTCAAAAAAAAGTGTAACAATTAAGAACAAACGAAGGTAGTATCACTTATGTAATCTATATATGAATTTCTTCTTATTCTTAGTATATACTTCTAACATTTTGACTTTAGTAGACTTTAGTGCCCCTTATTTCGTTTGTGGACATTGATGCACAAAGTACAAAAGAAACCACCACAAATTTATTTCCTTAAAGAAAATGCAGCAATATTCACCATCTATCATAATCGCAATGTCGACAGCAAAATAGGATTCTCTGAACCATCTGCAAAAAAAAAATTAAGAAAATTGCATCTCAACATTCATCATCCAGCAGACTCACATAAACTTCATCCATCAAATAAAATTGAATTGCGAAATGACAAAGAACCCAAATTTGAATGAAACAAAATACACAACCTAGTAGATAATTTTAAAAAGAAAAGATCAGTTACAAGAATACACTGATGAGTGGTGGTGCCCCTATCTCAGTGATGGACTAAAGGTGGGAAAAAAATTCAAAAAATAGAGAAATAAACCGAAATAAACAAGTAAAAAACAAGAAAACATAAAAAAGTAATAACACTAAAGCAACAAACGAAAGCCAAAAAGGAAGCCTCATGAAGAAGGAAACAAGACAACCTTCTTCACATGACACGACCTACTCCTCTCTCAATCTCCACCACGAGCTGTACAACCCAAAAAGAAACATCTGATTTGGGTTAAACTCATTTCACTTGGAGGATCAAAATTTAAATCTGGGACAATATACCCCCAAGAAAAGATGGTGGTATGATGACATCATCCGCAAAGCGTCCTTCGGTCCATATCTTCGAACGACCATGATTCGGGCAAGAAGAACAATGGAAAAGTTGTTCTTTATCGAGATCGTAACTTTGGACTACTTAATTTTTTTTGAAGTAGAAGCAAATCAATTGCCATGGAAGAATATAAGAAAAGTTTTCAAAGACTTACATCTAATAGCGATGAAAGGCAGAGATAAATGTAAAAGACAAAACTAATAAGTTAAACAGCTGCCCTCAACTCTTCGGTGAGTTCATGTGGCAAATTGATAAAGTATGGACCAGACCTAATGAGATTTGTTTATCAAGCAGAGGAGTTGTTTGGTTTGTCAGCCTCTCCCTTTTTATACTTTGGGGGTGTTTGGCAATCGGCTGGTGGCTGTTGGCTGGTGGCTTTATATGCTGGCTTGTTTGACCGGCTGTTTTTAGTGGCTTGTTTGACCGGCTGTATGATTATTGGCTGTTACAAAAAGTGTTTGGTAAAATTGGCTGTTATTGCTGGCTGTATAGTACAAAATGGAAGCAAAAGCCAAAAGCCAACCATAAAAGCTGGTAATAGCAGCTTTTGGCTTTTGGCTTTTGGCTGAAAAGCCGGCTTTTCAGCCACTGCAAAAGCCAGTTACCAAACACTTTTTTTGGCTGTTTGACCAGAAATAAAAGCCAAAAACCAGAAGCCAATGAAAAAGCCAGCTAAAAAGCCGTTTGCCAAACACCCCCTTTATTGTGCTTTCTAACAAAAGTCAGATAACCAAGGATGAATAAGCCTATATCATGAGTAGGTTACCTCGCCCATAACAAGGGAACACGAGTTTTTTTACTAGTCATTTTGCTTAATTTCATGGTGGAGGTATCACCACTCACCATTAATACTAGCCCAAAACGTTTCTAGCTTTACCACAACACAACACATCCTAGTTAGTAGTTACCATCAAATACTTCATAGCCACCAAAAACTATCATATAGTACAACAATGTATATATATGAGACTAATCTTTATTTATAATTTTGACTGTAATGGTTTAGTGTATCACAAGATTTCCTATAATCACCAAAAACCATCACAATACTACTAATAGACACTAGTCTTTTTGCATGCTTACAAGTTTACAACCAAAACCCTTTCTAGTACTACTACCAAACCATCCTAATTCTACCTGAACAATTTATACTACCAAAACTTCTATATCCACCAAAAATTACCAATTCACATGTGAGATCAATATGAACTTCATACCCCTATCAAAATGATCACATATACCATCATAAGCTCCCACTGTACTACCTATGATTATGAACACGCAAAAGCAAAAACTTCCATATCACAATGAACATGTACAATGGTAGATGAGCAGTATAGCAACCAAAACCACTTTCAGCTAAGTTATTTCTTGGATTCGCTTGCCGAAAACAAACGCACCAAACTCATGCAAATTTTTTCAAAAAATTATAGAAGAATATTTTACGATTGGATCCTTAAAGCTACAAGACTATGAAAAGATTAGATGGAGCAATTGACAAAGATTTGGAAGGAAATTTTCACAAACTTGAGGCATTCTAGGTGTTCAAAATAGGTCTGCTTTGTCTTTAAGCCACTGCGAAATTCAGCATCCAAATTCACTGAGCTTGAGGTGAAAATTCTCATTGATAGATAAGGAACTTCCAAAACCCAAGTATTCAGCCTCCACGTTCTAATAGTGCAGATAGCACCAGGCAATTCTTGTTCTTTTTCTGTTGAAAATTTGCAAAACTATTTTCTATGGACTGTCCTCGAACAGGCATGGAAGCATTTCCAAAGGCGAAATGTTGAAGATGCTAAGGATCCACCCCTGAAAGTGTGACCACAAAGGTGAAAGGTTGAAGACGCTTAGGATTTACGACTAAAAGTGTGACCACAACGTCAAGGATCTATTTGGTTGGACAAATAACTTGTCTCAATGGAAAATGGTTTACATATTAGTATGATAGACTTATAGGCTGCATTATAGAGTATATGCTTAACACTCCATAAATTCCAACTAGAATAAGGAGTCGTTTTGGGTGAGTGCAACCGAGAGCACAATTCTTACCTTACATCATTCTGTAAATCTATTCAGATAGTGCAAAGATTAAAGCAATTATCAAATATATCCCATTTCGGGGCGTTCAAAGGTCCCTAGGAATGCTTATGAATGGCAAGTTGTCAACCAAGAACTGAGTTCCTATTCTAAATTATCATAGTACCACGACATTACAAAAAGAGAAGCCAACAGAGGACATGAATAAAAGTCAGATGAACCATATATAAAGACAACATGAAGAAACGTAAGCTAGTGCCAAGGAATCTATACTACACTATCTGAAGCATACATACACATTACTGACGTATGCCTCCAACTTAGAACGCCAGGTCTATGAAGCAATAGGGCATAGAGCCATAGACCCACTTAGCGAGTAGTCACCAGATTCCCCATAAGGCCACCAGCGATCTCATAAAATCTGGCATCTGAAAACCCAACTGCAAGAGCAAGCTGTTCCAGTTCGTTCCCTGCACCAAGATAACCTTACAGATTGAATGCAACTACCTTCCCTCTTAAACTCCTCTTACAGATTAATGATCTATCAACCAGCGTATCCTTATTCTTCGTTCTTAATTAAATAAACTAGCAGAGGGATCTAACAAAGGCAAACGCCTCATATGACATGTAGGTCAACTTAAGTTGCTGACCTGTTAGGAACTCCTGAATCGAGCTCTTCAGATACTTGTACTCCTCAGCTAGACCGTAACCAGTAGCAACAGGAACAACAACACTATCTATCATCCATTCCTAGGAAAATAAGCATAAAGAGTTTAATCTTCAAAAAATGTTATAAATATCATGAAACTCTATCATAGATGATGAATTGCATGCACTTTCTTTTTGTATTAGCTTCTGTTCTTGCTATAGAACAATTATACCATTAGATTAATCTATGAAAATGCTTTCATAAAAGTATTTTCTTCATACATTTTAACAATATGCATTGAGTGTTATTAATGGTCAAAGCTCGACTTCAAATGTTGTGCGTGCCAAATGAAGGGAGTATATTGTATACTCTTAATTCACAAATACCCAAATATACTCTTCAGTCAAGTTGGACGCTTTAATATCTTAGAACACGTAAAAGAAGCTGAATGTAAGGAAATAGCTCAAGACCATTAGAAGAGTCAAACCCAACAGAACTCATGTCTCCACCAAATACTCTGACAAACAATACCTGGATCGAACTAGTGACGGGTTGCATACTCTTATTAAAATCAAGGATAGAAGCTTTGCACCCTGAGAAAGAAATCCACAATTTAACTACAGAAAAGAGATAATTTCCACCGTATATGTAGGCAATCAAAGAGATCACAGGTACCTGGTTTAAGAACTCGAAAAATCTCTTGGAGAGCTCTCTCTTTATCTAACACGTTCCTTAATCCATAACCCATAGTAATAGCATCAAACATATCATCTTGGAATGGCAGATTAAGTGCATCACCTTCAAGCCACCTGTGATACATTTGGTACAAAGTAAACTGCCTCTAATGGAATTGTTATCACAAAAGGAATCCTCAATCAACATCACCAGCTACAGAATTACCAGTGCTCACTCTATGTTCTTGTAACAGGGAGTTGACCTTTCTTGCTGCCGTGATGAAGCAATTAACAATTGATCCCTTGAAAAATCCAAACCAATCACCTGCAAGCAGATCCTTAGTGATACCACATTGGTCTCAAGATAGGTACACTTTCTAATCGCTGAGACTAAGAAAGGAGACCTGTCCATCAAGGCTAACTTTTTCGGACAAAAGAAATGCCAAATCCCCACTTCCGCAGCATATGTCCAACACGCTATCCCCTCTCTTCGCTCTGTTACCAGTATTCCAATGATAGAAAAGAAAAGCTTAGCCTTTCAAGCATTAAATAAATTATATGCTTTGAAGTTTTGAGAAATAGTTTTAAAAATTGAATAGTTTTGAATGAAATTCCACAGAGCATCAACTTGATAATCAATTTTCACTTAAGATCTTATTCAACTTTGTCTCAATGTATAATTAAAGGTATTGATGGTCAAAGTGATAAAGATATAACTAAATCCTAACAACCTACATCTTTTGTATCTTACAATATTATCTTCTACTATATATTTAATTAGTAGATAATTGTATTCTTATCTTTTAGTTGTAAACTTATCTTTTGTTTAGTTAGTTAGCTTGTATCTAGCTTATGTTGTTATCTTGTATCTCTTTAAATATGCTCTTCAATCAGTAATGAAAGTATCTTCCGACACATTCATTCTCTATATGGTATCTCGGAGCTTTTGATCCTCTCCTCCCCAACCTCACGCCATCTTCCTCCTCTCGCCATCTCTGCTTTTTTTTTTCTCTTTAAACTTCTCGACGCCACCATGTCTTCTTCCTCTCAAGCTCTCATACCCTACGCTCTAGAACCCTCAAAACCTTTCACTCTCATCAATTTCTCTAATGCTATTAAACTCACTCCCACAAATTATCTCTCTTGGAAGATGTAACTCCAACCTCTCCTCATCGGCCACGATCTCCTCTCTTTTGTTGATGGCACAAATCCTGCCCCAACGCCCACCGTCCTAGTTGATGGTGCCTCTACTCCAAACGCAGCCCACGCCTCGTGGGTGCCCCAAAGATCAACTACTCCTTGGTGCACTCCTTGGTACTCTTTCCCCTCCTCTTGCTCCTCTTGTCTCTCTTGCTACTACCTCTCACGGTTTTTGGACAATTCTAGCTCAAACCTATGCAAAACCGAGTTGTGGCCATATCAAACAATTAAAACACTAATTCAAAACGATCTCCCAAGGCACCTCTTCTATCACCATCTATATGAACTCCCTCAAAGCTATCTCCGATCAACTCGCCTCTCTTGGCAAACCCATCGAACATAAAGACTCTATCGATCAAATTCTTCTTAGCCTTGGTAAAAATTATACCCCCCGTCGACGACACTGTTAATGGTCGCGACACACCCATATCCTATGAAGAGCTACATGAAAAACTTATTAATAAAGAGGCGCACCTTGCGTCCATCTCACCCTCATCCGACTTTCCCGCTACGGTCCTGGCGGCCACCACTCATCACTCTTCTCGTTTCACTCAAACCTCCCCCTCTCATTCCGTTGCCCTTCATCCTGCTCCCTCATCTCCTTCTAAAGCTCACTCTACTCCTCGAACACCACGTCCTTTCTTCGGGAAATGTCAGTTGTGTCGTGAACAAGTTCATGTTGTAAGTCATTGCCCCCTCTTTCAACAAAAATTTCCTAATGCTACTCCTCCAACTCCCTCGTACAATCACTCCTCTCACAAACCAAACAGTAGGGCACAAGCTCACACGGCCCTTGTTGACTCTCACGCCATATCTCCTTCGTGGCTCCTTGATTGTGGTGCATTGCATCACGTTACAAATGACCTAAGCAACTTAGCACTTCACAATTCATATGATGGTACTGAAGAACTCATTATTGGCGATGGTAACGGTTTATCAATTGCTAATATTGGCTCTATCACCCTCTCTCACTTTTCTACTCATCTTCATCTTAATAATGTCTTACATTTCCCTTCCATCTCTCATAATATTATCTCTATTTCTAAATTTTGCATTAATAATAATGTAACAATTGAATTCTCATCTTCCTCTTTTTGTGTGAAGGATCTCAAAACGGGGGCGTCTCTATTCTGGTGGCCGACTAATTCGGGTGTCTATGAACTCGACTCGTCATCTCCAAGCGCACAATCCACCTCTATTCATTGGCATCATCGTCTTGGCCATCAAACTTCCAAAATAATCAAGCTTCTTAACTCTCATTTAGGATTTAAAATTTCTAGTTCTTGTTCTTGAGATTGTAATTCGTGCGCAATTAATAAAAGCCATAATTATTGTTTTCTATCTCCTCTACTACTTCTAACGCTCCCCTTCAATATGTTAACTTCTCCTCTCTTCTCTCTCCCCTCTCCTCTCTCCTCTCTCCTCATTAAACACGTTAATCTCTCCTTCTTCTCTTTTTCTCTCCTTCTCTCTTCTTCCTCTTCTTTTGTACCAACTAGTTTCTCCTCTTTCATCTTCTTTTCTTCCACAACATTGGCGACCGAAAACCCTAGATAAACCATCATCGAAACAATCAAAAGCACATTTGATAGTGAAGATAGTGAAGAACAGAGACAACGCCATAGATGTACGGGGACGCGAGCGGTAGCAATCTGGGACGCGTTCGTTCTGCGATCCGGGGCTTGGGATTGTGATGACGCGTTCACTGGCAAGCACTCAAGCGTCTTCTACGCTACTTGAGTGGCACCATTGACAAAGGTCTCATTATATACAAAAACTCTTCGATGCGCATTCACTAATTCTCTGACTCAGATTGGGCTTGGGATTGTGATGACTATATCTCTACTATGGGTTACTTTGTGTACTTTGGCAAATATCTGGTTTCATGGTGTTCGTGTCCACGCGGTTGCCGCCACCACGGCTGAAGTTCTTTTCCTATACAATATATGCTCGAAACATGGAATTACCTTCACTCAAACTCAAACCCCAGTCATTTACCGTGACAATGCTGGTGCAACTTATGTTGCGGCCAATCCCGTTTTTCATTCGAAAATGAAACACCGCTCGACTATCATTTCGTCCGAGAAAATGTCCAAAATGGCAAGTTAGGAGTCTCTTACATCTCCAACTCCGACCAGCTTGCTGGTGTCCTTACCAAACCGTTTGCACGTGCTCCTTTCACTTCCTTAGTTCACAGAGTTGGTCTCTCAACGGCCGACCAATTTGCGGGGGCGTGATAAAGATATAACTAAATCCTAACAACATATATCTTTGTTTCTTACAATATTATCTTCTAGTATATATTTAATTAGTAGATAATTGTATTCTTATCTTTTAGTTGTAAACTTATCTTTTGCTTAGTTAGCTTGTATCTAGCTTAAGTTGTTATCTTGTATCTCTTTAAATATGCTCTTCAATCATTAATGAAAGTATCTTTCGACAAATTCATTCTCTATACAAAGTTGTGTCTTGAACACTGTGCCAAATAGAAACTTCGGTATGGTAAGGAGGGAGTTCGGAGTGCACACATTACTAGACTAAGAAGCACTAATATCTTCATTAAAACATTTGAGCATCAGGTCAAGTTTTTGTTTTCATTTAATTACTTCAGACATCAAATAAAAAATGTCATAAATATCTTTTACCAATGATATTTAGTAATATGGCAACAAAATCCCGAAAGAAAATTGATTGAATACTACATTCAACTTCTACACGCAACTTCTTCAAAGTATTGAAATAAAGTATGAGAGAATTATGTTTTTCGTTCCATACAATTTTTTCAAATACAAATACTATAGTTTTAGATATGATTGTACTAGACTCTAAACCAAAGATCGTGGCAAGCGGAAAATATGAAAGGCTTTCATAAAAATTATAATTAAAACAAGAAAGAAGTTTCCATTGTGTACATGCAAGTGATGCAACTATGCCAATTCGTAAATTAATAAATGTGCCCTTCGGGGGCATGGCTGGCCCCAACGGTTGGAGTAGTTTTAGAGAAAGAAAAAGTATGAATAAAACATATGGAAGAATGTGGAAGATACTACAAGACTAAAAAAGTATGAACATATGGGAAATTAGGAAGAAACCAATAATGCACAATGCTACGGTGGAACAAGAAATTTTTAGTAATATCAAGAATGTGTTAGCAAAAATCTTGGTAGAAAGCTCTAGCAAATTCAATAACCAAAGTCCACCCACATTAGCATGCATATATAAGAAACATGTGTGCTAAAAAAAATGAATTATGTTAGATTGACGAGCCATGAGCTCTTACCAAAGCACATAAAACAGAATATGAGTATTAAAGTGGTAAGGCATAAGCTTACACTACACATAAGAGGGAGAGAGTTGTGAGACATGAGTTAAAACAAAATATTGAGTGTCAATTGTAAAAGTGCGGAACAAGTGTCCCACAAATATATGGTTGTAAAAGTTTCATGAGCTAACACAAAATATTGAGTGTCAATTGTAAACGTGTGGAACAAGTGTCCCACCATTGGATTGAATACCCGGATCGAATCAGAGTTCACGCCGCCCGCCCTGAACAAATAGGAGGCGTGGGCCACAGGTCGCACATAAGCCGCCGGGTCGCACGACAGAAGAACACCTATCGTCATCGAGGATAGCGTAGCGTGTAAAAAGAACTCCTTTGGCTTCTTTTTTTCAGGAAGGGTCTTGGTTTAAAGAAAGAATAATGCCAGCCATACATAGTTGTAAAAGCTTATCATATATTAAATTCTTTGTAATCTCTAAAATTCTAAAGTTATAAAGGATTCTTATTGTAACCCGATATTACATATCATATAAAGCATCATAAAAATGATCTGGATCTCAATTGATCCCCCATTACTGCCAAACATGGGGCAAAAACACCCTAAGCTTTGGGAGAATTAAAATACCTTACCAAAAAAACATGCACCCGACATCTTTTTCATTCTCAAAATAGTGATTGCTAATGTAAATATCTCTAGAATTAAAAGCTTTTTTCAATTTGATAATATGGAAATTATACCCCCTCAAGGTCACATCAGGGGCATTTGGGTCCTTTGGAAAGAACATAACATTGAAATTAGTCGTCATATAATGACCCCTCACATTACTCATCTCAGGGTTACATACACACCCAACCCAGTACACATTTTGGATTGATCGGTTGTATGTCCCAAGTCCCCAACCCAATAAAAACATATTCTGGCATGACCTTTCTAACCATTTAGTCAACATGACAAAACCATGGATCACCTAGTACACATTTTGGTCGTTGGGTTGTATGCCGCAGTTGAATAATGGCATGAACTTTCCAACCATTTTCTCAACATGACAAAACCATGGATAATAATCGGTAATTTAACAAACTCCTATTTCTGCGAGATAAAAAAAGGAGGTATTATTCTGCTCCTTTCTAACCCATCTCTTGGCCAAAGATATTCCGCTAAATGGTTAGCCCTACACTTGGAAGAAACACTTGTCTCGTTATAAAATTTACGAACGTTTAGTCTGAGTTTCTTTCCTCAAATTTCCGAATTCATTTAGCTCAACCGACACCGACCACGCGCCTATTATATTACACTCAAATGCTCAACACCTATATTGTGATTCCCGTTTTAGATTCCAGGGTAAACAATCTGTATGTTAACCAAATTTTTACCAAAACAGTGGTATACTTATATTCCAGATTCTCGATTCTATTCTTTTTGTCAAAAGTTAAGGCGAATAAAAGTTGACCTTAAGGCATGGCATAAGGAACATTTTGATCACTCTCCACAGAAATTAGATTCCAATAATGAGAATATCCTTAACTTGGAAAGCTAGATCATGGCAAAGCACTCAAACATGCATATTGAACAACACCTTCACATATAGGGATGAGCATGGTTGGGTTGGGTTAGTGCGGTTCGGGACATAGCCCAAACCAATCCACACAAAAAGGGTTGGAGGTTTTCTCGAACCAATCAAACCGTCTTTGGGCCAAACCAACCCAGATTGCACCACATAAAACGGTTAGGTGCGGTGCGGTTTGCGGTTTATCCATATTTCTATCTCAATACAAGTTTTTCGATTGGCAATTATTGTTTTATCTTACCAACTAGACATTAACTATTAAATACATATAAATAAGCTAAAAAAAACTAGAATATACAAAAGAAACTATTACTATAAATATTACTAACAAAGGTACGAGATTGTTGTTAGGTCAAATACTAAAGGCACCTCGGCGGTTTGTGGTGCGGTCTGGTTTATAGATATAATAAACCAACCCTTAACTGCAAACCGTTGTTTGGCCAAAATCACAAACCAACCCGAATCAACGCTTAAAATGAATGTCAATGGTGGGACTCTGGCCAAAATTTTCAACTCAAAATAATTTTGATAAAGGTGATTTCTTGCTTATTTTTATAAGATTGTTTTCGACATAAACTAATATTAAAAAGGGTGTGTTTTTGAGCCCATAAACCAACTCAAACCGCACCAAAATGGTTTGGATTGCGGTTTAGTGTGGTTTAACCCAAATTGTACGGAGCGGCGGAGCCCTATTCACAAGCTCCTTAAGTAACATGAACGCCTCCTCATTTAACCAGATTGATCGGGCAAGATACGCCCGTAAGAATTGGTTAGCTAAAGGTGATAGTAATTTACCTTTTTTTCACTCAGAAGTTAAATCTCAACAACAGAAACAATGGATTTTAAACATACGGAACGATTCAGTGGTTAAATACATACATTGATCGTGCTGAAAATGTACCTTTCAGAATGAATTTAAAAAACAACTAACTTCTGACTATTATGAACCAAGGCACCAGACTTAGGACAATACCAAATACCGGTTAAGGACAATGACACATCCAATGCTCCCATTTCGAACTAAGAAATTCGAGAAGCTCTCTTTAATATTAACCCGTCCAAAAGCCCGGTCAAATGACTTTGGATCTAAAAATTTTCAAAGCTATTGGTCATTGATTCAAAGAGATGGGTGGTCACTAATATGCGAAACTTCTTTCTCAATGGTCACTTGCCAATAAGTTTTTGCTCAACACGATACACCTATTTCAAAATAATCACCCCATTTTTGTTTGTATTTAAATAACCACCTCTCATTTCCTTAACTTCTTCAAATACCCACCTGTTAACGGAATTTTCTAACGCCGTTAAGTGTGATGCCCAAATTCTTACTAAATTATCCTAACTACTTCCAAAATTTCACTAATTACCTTACTAATCTATAATTTGACTGGTCAAATCATGATTAACATTTTTAAAATCTTTTTTTTATTTAATTTACAATTTTTTAAACTATATATTTTTGACAAATGACACGGTAATGGACACAAATTTCGAGACAATATTTAATCGCGTTTTTAATACTCAAGACGATATTTTTTCGAAAAACAGACACCACCGTATGCCCTCTATGGACACGAATTTTAGATTCCCTACGAAACGAGTACCTACAAGCCGGCTTTTCGGACACGTACTTCGAGACGCCTCTTTCGGACAGAATACAAAGTTTTTTCGAAAAACGGACACCGACTTGTAGGTACGGCGGTGTCCGTTTTTCGAAAAAACGTGTTCCATCCAAAAACTTTGTCTTCAATGCGTGCCCAAAAACCCGGCTTGTAGGTACTCGTTTCGTAGGAAATCTCAAAGTTCGTGCCCATAAAAGGCGTACGGTGGTGTCCGTTTTTCGAAAAAACGTCGTCCCGAGTATTAAAACGCGATTAAATATTGTCTCGAAATTTGTGTCCATTCCCGTGTCATATATCAAAAATATATAGTTTTAAAAATTATATAATTGAATAAAAAAATATTTTTAAAATGTTAATCATGATTCGGTGTCCGTTTTTCGAAAAAACTTTCTATTCCGTCCGAAAAAAGCGTCTCGAAGAACGTGCCCGAAAAGCCGGCTTATAGGTACTCGTTTCGTAAGGAATCTCAAAATTCGTGCCCATAAAGGGCGTACGGTGGTGTCCGTTTTTCTATTGAGTATTAAAAACACGATTAAATATTGTCTCGAAATTTGTGTCCATTACCGTGTCATATATCAAAAATATATAGTTTTATAAATTGTAAAATTGAATAAAAAAAAGATTTGTAAAATGTTAATCATGATTTGACCAGTCAAATTATAGATTAGTAAGATAATTAGTGAACTTTTGGAGGGAGTTAAAAAAGTTGAGCCTTAAAACTAACGGTGTTAAGATTTTATGTTAAGAGGTGGGTATTTCAAAACGTGAACATAAGTAGAGGTGGTTATTTAAATGCAAAACAATTTGGGGTGGTTATTTTGAAATTGGTGTACTGAGAGGTGGTTATTCACAATTTATCCATAAAATAACTGCAAAAATTTTAGTTAATAGACGCTAAGTAAACATCCTGATTGTTCTCTTGATTGCTCAAGAAATCCTTAACACCTTTCAGAAATAAAAAATAAAAAAAGAAGTATAGGATGGTTTGCTTTAAAACTACATATAGAAAAAAATCTTATGATCGCCTTGAATGGGATTTCCTCTTTAAAACTTTGTTCCTTTTAGGATTCCATGAATAATGGATATAATGGGTTTAATTTTGTGTTACTTTCTTCTGCTACTCAACAACAATTAACAATTCAATTTTTGGCAATTTCTCTCCGTCTCATGGCTTAAGACAAAGAGACCCTTTGTCCCCCATACCTTTCTATTTTATGTATGGAAGCTTTGGCAAGGAAATTAACATTCGCTTTGTTTCAGAAGAAATCAGGTTTAGGATACAAGCTTTGCTCGGGATCACCAACAATCTTGCAAAGCAACGTTTGTGACATGAGTCAAGAGCCAAAGTCAACCATTGGAGATAAGCCTATTTGCTTGGTTCTTGAGACCTTTGGATTCAAGCTCAAGGCCAATGGATCTTTTGTGACTATGTTAGCTTGGGAAGAAGAACTAGCTTGAAATGGCTAATATGGGGCGTCCATATGTAGTCTTATAGAGTATTCTATTTGCTTTTGTTGAGTCATTTTTATTCATGTAATAAAAACTACATTAGGGCCGAAATTATGGTTAATTCGGTTGGTTATGTAGATTCTAGTAGGTTTCCAAATCCTATTGGGATTAGGATTGATGTTTAGAGTAAACAAGATAAGGAGGCGTGTGGAAAGGTGATAAGGCCGAATGCCTATCATTTTCCTTAGGTGCTTATCCTTGCTTATCTTTCCCTTCATTTTGGGGATTTAGTTTTATCTTGCTTTTTAGATAGAGTTAGGGTTCCTTATCATACTAGAGTGTACTAGTATAAATAAGGAGCTATGTACGCCATTTTTCATTCAGAAAATGTTAAGAACTTTGAGTTATTTTTCGAGCTTAATTGTTTGTCAATTAAATTCGTGCCATTTAATAATTTTCAGGAGTGTTAATTATTGAGTGATTAATCTACTTAATTCCAGGAGTGGTTTAAGTGAGATTGAAAGTTAATTAAATCTTTCAGAAGTGATTGATTTAATTTCCATATCCCATAAACACATAAAGATACAAACTTTAGCTACAAAAACACATAAAAATTCGGACTTTAAAATATCTAGGTTCCTTTGCATTGGAGTACACTTGAATATTGCTTTCATAGAGTCATATTCATATCAGTTCGTGAACAAGAAATCAACTTAAAAGCCTGTTCGACAATTTCTCCAAGCTCCCTGGACAACTTATTAATTTCTATAAGTCCTCTATTCACCTCGAATAAAGCTGGAAGACGCCAGCCATTTCAGTATGTTACTAAAGCATTATCTGAATCATTATCTAAAGTGGCAATTGCGAATTTCACCTCCCTTATTTACAGAATAGGTAAGCACCTTAAACTCTTGGACCTCCTCCTTTCTTTTCAACGTTGGGCGTGTTGTTCTTATTCAAAGTAACTTAGAAGCCATACCAATTTTAAACATGGCCGTGTTACATGTTCCTCAGTTCCACTACACGGAAACTAGATGCCATCACCAAAACTTCTTCCGGAAACATAGTCCTCAAAAGGACAAGGGCATTCCACTTATAGCTTAAGATATGTCAAAAGCGCATGAAAACTATACATATGAATCAAGGGATGCTTGCTAAATTAGCATGAAAAATTCTAACCCACCCATCAAATAAATGGGCAGAAAATGATCCAGGCCAAATATCTACGAAACAAATCCTTCTTTGAATGTCAACCTAACTAATGTGAATTTACGACTTGGAGAGCAATCCTGCAAAAACGTGATTTGATCGGCTCATCCGCCACCGGATTCCATGGAAGGTTGGATCTAGAACTGATATCTTTGTTAGACAATTGGCGTTCTCAATCTAGTATTATGGAACTACTCAGCATTGATCCTTCGGTGTTCTCAAAGCTAGTATTATCGAACTACTCAGAATTGATCCTTCAACAATTTCAAATATTAACTTAAAAGTCACTGATGTCATCAAGCCCAACTTCACGTGGGACTCTGCCGTATTATAAAATATGCATTCGGCTTCAATATGTTCCTTGACTGAAGCCCCAAAAAGACATCCCATGTTCGATCCTATCCGCTTCCTGGAAAATTTATTGTTAAATCATCTATCTGGCTAGCCCATAATTATAATACTTTTCAACAACCTAAATGGAAATTTTCTTGGATTTTGATAATTGATATCCATCCCAAGCTAAAAGTCTTTATATGGCAATTACTTACCCACAGAGAGAACTTAGTTCGTAGAAATATCAAAGTTCCCCTTTGTAAACATAGAAGAAAATATTGATCATCATATTGTATCATGCCTTCAAACCCAATCCTTCAGGCAAAATGCTTGAATAAAAGTTTTTCTGGGCAAGTCAATAACAAATGCCGCTATCCAATGTATATTTGAATCTATCCAAGACCTTCACAAATCCACATTTGGCCAAATTCTTTCTTCTACTTTGGAGCCTTTGGAAGGAAAGGAATGACATTGCCTTCCAAATAAACCATTGCAACTCAATTGAACCCTCTATAGAGTCAAAGTCTCAATGTCTCAATGGAATATGCATAATGGTATGGACATCAACTCTTCTTTTCACTACCCAACCCTTGCAGGTCCTTCAATAAAATCCAAGTTCACTAGAGAGCTCCTACCTACATCAAACTAAATTTTGATGGAGCGTGCTACAGCACACATTGTCCTTCCCCGTTCCTTCGGTGAGGTCCCTAAAGCACTAGCCTATAATCTTGGACAAGCCTCTAGCTAAAGCTCTTGGGATAGTACGCCATCAAAGCATTATTCAACACTCTTTGGTATGAAGACACTAACATTCAATTTCTACTTTCTTCCATCCGTTCAATGTCAATTACACATGTTTTCGCGGAAGCAAACTTAGTAACTAATTACCTGTCCAAACAAGGGCATCTCTCTCACATAAAGTCAACATTATTAAATAGTTTAGAGTTCACCCTTAATATAAAGGTTCCTTAAATCACCACTATGTTTACGCGCGTGCCCCAAAAAAGTTTATCACCAACTATGCTTCCATGACCTTGTTAAGGCTTGTATTAGCAATTAATAGAATCAAGCCGATTGCGACTTCAAGTTGTTCAATTAATGAATCAATTGTGAAATATTGATGATCGTTATTTGTCAAAATACAATTGGAAAAACATAACCAATAGGACATTATCTTATTGGTTGAAATCAAAGCTCATTGCAGCTACCTAATAAAATTAAAACAACAAACAAACGAGTAAGATAAAAATGAAGTAGTAATTATACCCGCTCCAGGACACGGCCATGCGCTTCCAAACACGGTGCTGCCCCAAGCTCAGCACATCATTCAGCTGTTTTTTGTCAATATATATAGTTTCAACACAAAAAGGTAAAATAAATTATCAACAGAAGAATATTAAACCTGAATATGAGTAAAACTGGAAGGGAAAATATGAAAAGACAATGCCTACGTTATCGTAAACAGGAGCAATGCGGTTAAAAAGCGCCTGGCGTTCAGCCGAACATCGGACTGATACTTTACGGTGACGGGAAATAGAATTTTCCGGCGAAAGAAGGGATCGACGGGTATGTATTAGTGGGAGATGCAGAGTAGTAGTCATTTCGGCTTATCCACTTCCTCTCTCTTTCTCTTTTTCCAAACGTCAAGGCTTCGGGACTTGGAATTTGTTTGGGCCGATAATCATAATTTACTCGGCCCTTATGTTTTTTTTTTTTTAGGTAGAAAGCAACAAAAGCCGTAGGCGTAATCCGGGCCTTTGTTTTCTCGACACAAATATTTTAATTTGCAAATGTTAATTTATTTTAGGAAAAATTGTCTGGAATAGCTCATTCCGCAGAGAATAATCTAAAGTATGAGTCATTCTTATATAATCCCAACTATGAGGAAGATCCGCCAGAAATGAACCCAAATGACTTGGAACCGGCTGACCAGGTAAAATTTGACTTTTTCATTCAAAATAATTAATTTTCCTTTTCTTTCTCTCTTTTCCACCCTTAACAAATACGACCACCACGCCACCCTCACATCCGCCACCACCTTCCACTCTCACCCTTACCCTTTGAAGTTTTAATTAGTAAAAAGAAGAAAAATATTAGATTTACAAATCAGAGCTTTTTAATAAGACAACAGATTAAAATTTTGATCTAAAACTAAAGTAAACTAGAGTAGTGAAGCAACCAAAAGCTACACCACATGAATCAAATTAGTGAGAAATTTAGTTGCAAATTGAAGGTTAAGAGGACAATGACCTTTTGGACCACCCAGAACTGAAATTTACTGAACTAATGAATGGTAAAGATAATTTAGTAGATACTTTCCACCATCATCACCAGTTCACCATTACCCACTCCCATCATCAACATCAACCATCACTACTTCCATCAACCTAAATTAATTCTACTAATAGTTCATTTGTTTAATTCAATACCAGTATCCAATTCTCATCCATTATAACATTCAATAAATATACTAACAATCAAAAAGAAAGAAATTGCAGCAAAATAAATCATATCCACAACAGCTTGACGGCGACGATTTTTAAGTTCTTGCGCTACACTTGTATTTCCATCATCTCGACAAACATAAATGCCAAAACAAACCCAGATCTCGCCGAATTCAACAACCACCACCACAAATTCAGACCACCACGTCCATCGCCACCACGAATTCTATCAATAGTACTGCTCCACCGCGTTGTCTTCTCTGGGTTTTTAGGGTTACGAATTTGTGTTTTGGAGTTTCGATTTTGCAGTTTTCGAGTTACTGCTCGGTGGTGGGGGTTTGATTTGTGGTAAGTGGTATGGTTGGTGAATGGGTGTGATTGTGTGTTTCTGAAATTTAGAGGTTGGGATTTATTGTGGTGGTGGAAGTGATTGTGCGCGCAGTGCATTTTTCGATTTTTTGGGTTTACAGTTGTGGGTGGTGCTGGGGTGGGGGAGGTTGTTGTTTGCTGGAAGAGAAAGTGAGAGGTGGTGGAAGAGGGGCTGGATTGGGTGGCAGTGGGTTGGGGGAGGGGTGGATGGGACTGTGGGAGGTTAAAGGTTAAAAAAATAAAAATAAAAACATCATTGAGGGCACGTGCATGTCATGTGACCAAGTAACCGGTTATTATAGGTTGACACAGGTAACCGGTGTATTTGTAGAGGATCTCCTTTATAGTTGGGATTATAAAGGAATAACTCATATTTGGGATTATTCTCGACAGAATGAGCATAGTTTGGATTATTCCAGTCAATTTTTCTTTAATTTATTGATTAGATTTTTATTATGAAAAACATATAAATAAGCAACAAAAAATAGAAGATGTTAAAAAAATAACAAAGCTACTAAAAATATTACTCCCTTTGTTTTTTTAATGGAGATATTTTGGCATTTAAGGGTGTTTATTTTTAATAAGGACATTATATACTTTTTCCTTATTTGTTAGGTTTGCCCATCTCATTAATGCACTTCTCTCTATCTTTTTATACTTTTTCCTTACTTGTTCTGTTCCTCCCTCTTCTTTTTGTACTAAATCCTTAATCCATGTGCAAACTCAAGTGTCCTTATAAAAAAACGAAGGGAGTGCTACTTAAGGTACAAAAATTATTGTTACGTCTAATACTAAAGGTAATTCGGTTGTTTGTGGTGCGGTTTGGTTTATAAATATAATAGCCAAACTCTAAATCGCAAATTGCGGTTTGGTCAAAACCACGAAGCAACCCACTTTTCTGAGCCTATAAACCAACCAAAACTGACCCAAAACGCTTTGCGTTGCGGTTTTGTTCAACTCGACCCAATTATTATTATTGTTGTCTTTCTTATTATTTTTATCCGTTGTTGTCATTGTCGTTGTCGTTGTTGTTGTTGTTGTTGTTGTTGTTATTGTTGCTGTCATCATCATCATGAAACAAACTCAAGATATCTGCTTAAAATTAGTGGGAAAGCCGAGATACTATCTAGGCCCCATTCCTTTAGCTATAGCAAAACTAATCCTTGTAAGGATGTGAGCGGCAACATGTGCCCTAATATCTTGAGCATGGAGAAATTTTGTATCCGTTTGAGCAAGTTAACACCATTTGTCTCTAATTCCTCTAGTAGAGAGAAGAAGATGGGGAGGAAACCATATTCAATAGCCGCACAATTGGCCTCATACTTGACAAGTTTGCGTGTGTCGTATCAATCACGATACGACAAGGCACGAAGTCAGACATCCCATATTGTGTCATGGACGATAACCCAGCCATTTGAAAACACACATCAAGCCTCCTATCCCAAGAATAAAGTAACATGTTCGCAGGATGTAGGAGTTTGCACCCAACCCAATATCAAATTCCTTACTAGTTGAAATCTCATTCTAATAGCAGACATCTACGAGGGTGTCGCGGACAAGACTACATCGATGTTTAATACCATTAATACCAGTACATGACACGACATTATCTCCATATATATATACTCATCAAAAACCTTAAAAGCAAGTAGAACACGACTTTGAAACAGAAAACAACGGAACACTCAACCGATAATACAACACACGACGATAAGTCTTACATATCGTAGTCTGTGCCAAGCCTGAAACAGGGACCGCTTTAAGAAAGCAGAGGTGCGGTCTCCCTATTGAGAGTTCCACAAAGTCATTTGTCGTGGAGATAAAGAAAATGTGGATTATACATTTATAGTAACTCGTTTGAAATATATATATATATATATATATACCAATTTCTCTATGCGTTTGGGGCAGCGATTTCACTTGGATTACTCAAAAGGTCAGTCTCTATAGTCCTATCAGACATAGTCAAACCATCGTTAAATGTAGGTCTAGATGATATGACACCAGCATGGCGAATAAACTTAGTCTGCAAACCAGCTAACTTCAATCGCGACGCAAGAAATGCATAATTCGGAACATCTCCTGCAGAATAAACTCTAAGGCCCCCAAATGCAAAGGGTAAGGTGGCAAGCCTCCATTGCTAGTCACCAAACCTTGGCCTGAAAGTAGTAAAATTACGCTACAAGGTAGAACAAAGAGTCATGTCCAATGCACTATGGGCAGACTCAAAGACACGTGGAGCATTTTGAAATTCCACTACAAGCATGGAGAAGCAACAAGTCACGTTGAGTATCATTAATCTTAGCAACCGCATCCATAAGTACAATGGTTTTGGCGACTCTCTTCATCACAAGCTCACTACTGAAATCGGAACTCACTCTAACGGGCCCACCTAGTATTTAAACACCCTGCAAAGGCCGAGCAATATTACGTGCGAAGACACCTATAAGCCTACTTCTAGGGTCTTCCTCAGGCAAAAAAACCTCAAACTTATCAACATTGAGATGTAAGTCGAAATAAGATCCATCCTTCATAATCCACTCTATAACCTTCCCCGCAATCAAGGTGTCACCAACAATAGTGTCATCATCCAAATAACAGGCCTGCAGACACAAGTCAAAAATGTGCCTAATTTTACACACAAAAGAATGTAACACTAAAGTAAAAGGCAGAGGGCCAAGAGGATCACCCTACTGCACCCCCTAACACGACTATAAAGTGTGCTCCCAATAATATAACCTAGTCGGATTAGAGTAATAGAATTCAACCCAACGCGAGATAACAGGATAGTGAAGACGAACTTTCTCTTACCATGAGCTCTTGATCTACCAAGTTGAAAGCGTTTTTTAAATTCACCAACAACATAAGAAGACCAACAACATCACCGCGAACCTTAATTAGCCGATTTACAGCATAAAGAATGGAATCACCTCCTCTAGACAATCCAACACCAAATTAAAGATCATTTATATAAACCACTCAAAGAATAATATCCATACTAACCTTTGAAACCAAGCGAATTCAAACAGTTTCCACAACTATAGGCTGAATAACACCTCGGGCTTGGCAAGCTGTGTGAGAGAAGCACTAGTAATACACTCACCTAACACCTTGGGAAATTTCCCATAAAGAAAGAGATTAACCACTTGAGTGATACAGACAATTAGCTCAACAGAAGTAGCAGCAACAGCTCCACACAAGCAGTTCATTAGGTGTTAAGAACGCAAACTGTCCCTTCCACAAGACATGCCACGTGGAAAACTCTTGATCTGGTCCAAAGTAACTGCTTCGGAAGCAATGAGGTGATGGTAATCAATAGGTATACGCGGCAAAGAGGGTGCTGACATGAAGGGGTGTTCAACCTTTAAGTCCTCAAGAGTAGTATTATTATAAGGAGCAATGTAGGAAGAGGAAAGAACTTTGTCTGCGGAGGTATAATGCCCATCACAAATCTTCCTCTTACACTGTCTGATATTAAGCTCACCCAAATCGATATCTTCCTTGTCAAAATCTACCAAAGGAGGAGAAACTTCAGATAAAGTTTCCTCATAAGCTGCAAATACCATTAGACGTCGAAGATCGAATAGCATTGACGATACTTTCTTCTAGTTGTTGACATTGGATAGCAGATTTAAACTCAAGATTACTCCGTGGGTAGAAAATTTTAAGGATACAAAGACCAACACAAGAATATTAACCCAACAAGAGATGTCATCAGGCTTGCAAATCACCTTATCAGGAGCACCTTTCAAGATCAGATAATACCCCATACGACATTAGGGATGGATGGAATTCATAGTGTGTAACCCCTTTAAAAGCAAAATATCGAGGAGAGCCACATTAAAATCACATTGTTGGTCTTGCACCAAACCATCAACATGACCTGATGCTCAGAAAAAGAAGAAACTTGTGGCTTGATAAAATCATAGAGCACACACTAAACAACACCATCACCACCATCAAGGGTAACAAAAACAGAACCCAAGCCATGATGAAACTTAGAACGAAAAGTTTGTGTTTTGAACTAAACCCCACAAATTCAAATCCCTATGCGCTTAAAAGTATCTCAACCTAAAAGAAGACAACCAAATTAGTAGGAATAGAGTGTCGTGTGATAACCTGCGCATCAATTTTGCAATGACAATCACAAAGGTGTGTGATCGGAGTACTCTTGGTAAGCCCATTTTCACCGCCGTCTTTACACCCGCTAAGTCCCACAAAAGGACAATGAAACATCATTAAAATAACTGACATTGGAAGGCAAGAGAACACCCTCGAATGGTGGGAAAAATGTTGTCGTGGAACAAAAGGCGTAAGCAAAGATTGTCCGTCACTACAATAGCCACCAAAGAATTCCATAAACAAACCATAGTAGCAAAGAATACCACATCAAACAACCACCACATCGCTGAAAACCATGCTGACCCTCAACCACATAATTGTCAAGCCACAACACCGTGTTGAAAACCAGACAACCACAAAACCACCACAAACAACCAGACAACCGCAAACAACCACAAAATTAGTCCAATAGCCATGATCCTACCATGTCAAACAACCCTTAATAACAACCTGACAACCAGACACAAACCCTGTCCGCACCCCTATCCTGCCGCCCCAAACAGTTGTTGCCGAAAGGAAAACTCGCTTAAACTACAACCACCACCTTGCTGAAAATTCCACATCCAAAAATAGAAACACACTACATCGAAACAACTCGCACCCTCTCACTGTACACTCTCAGCCATAAATCACTAGTCCCACGTGTCACAATCCGAGAGTTTGGACGCTCGGGACGTGCGGCATGCTCTTGCCTATCTAAGGGCAAGGGCGTAAGACTTCTGCGAAATGGGACAATGGGGCTCGAGGGTGCACCAGCAACAAGGTGTTTGAAGGGCACTCTTGCCTATTGGCGACAAGAGCGAAGAGAAGAGGGTCGAACGGGGCGCCCGTGTGCGCAAGGCGGGCACGAACGGGGCCGACGATGGGAATTCTTATATCACAAAATTGGGAGGGACGCTTTAAGACATTGAGGCGGCTCAAAACTGAGGCGGCCTAAACAACAACAATGTGAAAAGCAAGCATATAGCTGATAGGAGGCTTTAGTGGTGAACAAACATTTAATTCATCATCTCCCCCTAAAAAGGCTTAAGTTTAAGATAGTACATATTTCCAGTGAACACTGGTTTTGCATTTACTCAATATTGAAACTTTAAACCTATACAAGAGTACTAGAACATAAAGTAAAGCACTAGAAAGCATAAAGAAAGTAAAATACAAGTAAAGGAAGGTTGGATTCTAACATCCTGCCCCACTAAAGCAGTCGACGACCTCGTCGACTTACAAAATAAGACAAAAGTACATCAATAAGTTTGACTCTACTCTTCAGTTGATGTCATGGCTGGTAATCTGATTCTGATGTAGGCGAGATGACTGATGTTGCGTATTGAATGTTCAGTGTCCGGGTGATAAGGCTTGAGACAGCTGACGTGAAAGACCGGGTGAATCTTCATCCATGTCGGTGGTTCTAACTTGTATGCAGTCTTCCTAATTCGCTTGGTGACGCGAATGGGGCCTTCATATTTTCTGATGAGTCTTCTGTCTCTACCCCTTAAGAATTTCAGTTGTTCGGGAAGGAAGCTTGACCATCACCATATCTCCAACTTCAAACTCTAGTGGTCGCCTATTCTGGTCCGCCCACTTCTTCATGCTCTTCGCCACCTTTTCTAGGTACGCGCGAGCAATTTCTGTGTTTTGCTACCACTCTTTTATGAACTCAAGAGCTTGTCAGCTTCTCCCATTCTCCACTTCCTCAATTGTGTGAGGCAAGAGGGGTTGTTGACCTGTGTACACTTCAAAGGGACTCTTCTTGGAGACAAAATTTTTTTGTGTATTGAAGCAAAGTTGTGCGACATCAAGCAATCTAACCCAATCTTTCTGGTTGGCGCTCACAAAGTGACTTAGATATTTTTCCAGGAGGCCGTTGAATCTATCAGTATGTCCATCTGATTGAGGATGATGACTTGAGGACATGTTTAAACTCGAGCCCATCATGTAGGATAAAACCTGCTAGAAGATACTGGTGAATCTTGCATCTCGATCACTCACAATGCTTTTCGGCAAACCCCAATACTTCACTATATGCTTGAAAAATAAGTTGGCAGTTTCTTCGGCACCACATGTCTTCTAAATGGGGATGAAAGTGGCATATTTGGAAAACCGATCCACTACAATCATAGCTGCTGAGAACTGATCAAAATTTTGGGAAGGCGCTGATGAAGTCCATCGAGACACTCTCCCATGGCCGAGTAGGTAAAAGAAGTGGCTCAAGTAATCCCCTAGGCTTCTGTTTCTCCACTTTGTCTTGCTGGCATATAAAACAGGTTCTGGTGTAAGTCATCACATCTTCCTTCATTTCGGGCCAATAGTTACCCTGCGAGAGTAGACTGAGGGTTCGTTGCCAACCAGGGTGTCCAGCCCACAATGTATCATGACGCTCCTTCAAGAGCATCTTGCTGAGTCCTCCGGCTTTTGGGATGAAAAATCTATTGCCCTTAGTGAAGATAAGGTCATCCTCCACCTATAATTTCCTTGTCTTCCCCTCTTCGACCAGTTTGCGGATCATGCTTGTCATCGGGTCTTCGTGCAAGTGACTCTTTACTCGATCTCTTATTTAGGTTGTCACGCTGCTCGCTGTCATTGGAGCTAGTCTCTGGAAAGCTGCAAGGTCAGCTCGACGACTCAGTGCCTCGACTACTTGATTCTTGTTGCCTGCTCTATATGTGAATTCCACGTCAAACTCTGCGAGGGACTCCTTCCACCTAGCTTGTTTCCCGGTGAGCTTGGGTTGGGTCAGGAAGTGGCTTGTAGCAGTGTTATTTGTGCGGACAACAAACTTGGAGCCCAGTAGGTACTGCCGCCATCCTCTTAGACATAGAATGATGGCAAGAAGTTCTTTCTCATGTGTTGCGTACCTTCTCTCGGTAGCATTCAACTTTCTGCTTTCATACGCTACTGGGTGGCCTCCTTGGAGGAGCACCCCCACCTAGAGCAAAGTCTGAAGCGTCTGTTTCCACTTCAAATGTCTTTGTGATGTCCAGGAGCGCCAGCACTGGCTCCTGCGTCACATCATCTTTGAGTTTCTGGAAGGCTTGTTGCTCGGTAGCTCCCCAAACCCAATTCTCTTCCTTCTTCAATAATTCGGTAAGCGGGCATGTCATTGCCGAGTAACCTTTGATGAAGCGTCTGTAGTAGTTGGCATGCCCCAGAAATGAACAGAGTTCTGAAATGGTCTTGGGCGCTACCCAATCTTGAATAGCCCGCACTTTCTTGGGATCCATCTTCGTTGTTCCTCTCCCGACTAGGTGCCCAACAAAGCTAATTTCCTTTTGTGCGAAGGCGCATTTTTCCCGCTTCACGAACAAATGATTTTGCTTTAGCTTCTCAAACACTTTCTCTAAATGCACCAAGTGATCAGCCAACGTTTTGCTGTGCACAACAATGTCGTCTAGGTAGACCACCAAAAACATGTTAAGGTATTCCCGGAATACCTGATTCATTAACGTGCAGAAGGTTGCTGGCGCATTTGTTAACCGAAACGGTATGACCAACCATTCAAACGCCCCATATCTAGTCACACATGAAGTTTTTGGCTCATCCCCTTCTGTAATACGAACTGGTGGTAACCCGATCTCAGATCCAGCTTGGTGAAGTACACAACGTCGCCCAACTGATCAAACAAGTCTGCAACTAGCAGGATGGGGTAGTGATTCCGGATTGTCGCTTTGTTCAATGCCCGATTGTCTATACACAACCGCAAGCTTCCATCTTGTTTCTTTTAACAATTCCTCTAGGAAGAGGACGGGAGTGCCATAAGGTGCTTTCAAAGGGCGGATGAACCCTCCTTCTAACAATTCCTCTAACTGTTTTCTTAGTTCCGCAAGCTCAGGTGGTGCCATCCGATACGGAGCTTGAGCAGGAGTTTTTGCCCCAGGCAACAACTCAATTTGATGGTACACGATTCGCCTTCGTGGTAACACTCTTGGGAGTTCATTTGGCATGACATCCTCGAATTGTACGTGTCAGTAGCTTCATCACTTTGAGGGGTAAACTTTCAGTAACTTCATCATCTTATACTGTCAATGTCGTAATGAATGTTGGTTCGTTGCGCTTGAGACCCTTCTTTAACTGCATTGCTGAAAGTAAAGGACCCTTATGCTTCTCTTTCCCCGAGGTTAGGGAGGTTCTCAATAGACACGGTTGCTCACCCGCTACTAATAAGGAACCCAAATGTGGCATTGGGACTGTCTTGCTTGCTCTCAAGAAGTCCATTCCAAGGACAAGGTTGAACTAATCCATGGGAGCTACTGTGAAATCCAGTCGACCCTTCCAGTCTCCGACTTGCGTGCCGACGCTCTTAGCAACACCCTTGATCGGTTTGGCAGTCGAGTTGACTGCTTTCATACTTCCTCCATCTTGAGAGAGTTTCAATCCCAGTATTCTTGCTTCGTGTTCAGTAACGAAGTTATGTGTTGCTCCAGTATCCACCATAGCACGGGCTTTCTTGTTGTTGATGCTAACATCCACATACATCAGATCTATTGTTTGGGGTTTGGCCTCATTCGCCTCTTTTCCCATTGCGTACAACATGTGAACGACACCCAACTTTGCTGGCTCATCTTCCCTGAGTTCAGCATCATCTGCCTCATCATTATGTCTCGACTCTGCAGACATGGTAGACAATTTCTTTTGCAGGCTATCAATTTCCCCTTTTGGCGGTATTTGAACCACTTGTGCGGCCCCCGACAGAGTATGCAAGAGAAGGGTCTACTTCCAGTTGAAGACCCAGCTTGATAGGTGACAGGTATTTAGTCGTATCACCTAATCAAAAATAAACCTACGGTCCTCTAACTAAGGTAGTCAGTGGAAGCAGGGTCGAATCCACAGGGAGACAGAGTTTCTAAATCAATATTCAACCAATTCAGCTACTCCAGAGTAAATCAGGAAGGAATTAATTAAAGTAATGATTAAGCTAAGAAAGACGAATTAAACAAAGGAATTAACTATGGAATAAAAACCTAGGGTATTAGGTCGGTCCACCATGCTTATACCAATCAAATAAGGTCAACAACTATCAAAACCTAAGTCAAGAGTCGGGGGATTAGAGCCTATGTTGAGCTATGGTTAAGACTCAACGCTCATAGTTCAACATACGCCGCATGTTCACTAATGTAATCAGAACTACTGACGTGTCCTAGGCCTCTAGTCGTAAGACGGATCTGTGCAAACAACTATTAACCACAAGCAACCAACGAAACTGCGCAATAACGTTAATTACTCAATAAAGAACAAACCACATCACAATCACCCTAATCAAGCCCTAGAAATCAATAAGAGTCTAAATTACAATCATGGAATAAACATGGCTTCCCTATCTAACACCCTAGAAAGAGACTACTCACTCATAATCGAATTAACAACAACAAAACTAATATGAAACCCTAACAATTGCATCATGAACGATTAAATAAATAAACTAAGCAATTGAGAATAATAAAAGAGATTAGGGTAAGAAAGAATACCAATTAACGGAAAGCAGGAACTTTTATTGAAATCGAAATAGGTTTGATCACCTCTAAATTAATCTAAAGTGTTTGAATTGAACTAAGAACAATGAAGAATAAAACTAGTCTAAAGCTAATGAAAGATGAATAAAAGATGTATCCAAAGATGTCCCTAAATAATGAGGAAAACGGTGTTTATAATACCCCTCAAGTTCACTAAAAATGGAAATAAGAAAGCGAAAAAGTGCGATTTAGGCACCAGACCCGATCGGGCCCGAGCACAGTACCCGATCGGGTCAAACAACACTCTCAGCAATTTGTCTTCTGGGCCTTCGTATAGCAGCAGCGCAGCATTAACCAAATTATACGGCCCACCCGATCGGGCCGTGGGCATCCACCCGATCGGGCCAGGCGACAAACGAGCCCAACAAGCTCGCCTCATCCGCAGCTTCACAACGAGAGCTATGAGCAGCCCACCCGATCGGGTCGGGTGGTTAACACCCGATCGGGCCTGGTGCATGTGTGCTCGCCCGATGCGATCGGGCAAGACTTGCCCGATCGGGTCCGTGACTTTCGTACCCGATCATAAATACTTCGCCCGATCGGGCCATTTCTGCCCGATCAGTGCACGGAAACCTCCTTTGACTCATTGGCTCTCTAATCTTCACGTTTAGGGGTGTTGGAACCTCCTAAACTATCTATAAAGCTCGTGAGCCATCCTACGTGCCTCATAACATCTCGTAAAGCCGTGGTTGCTTCCAAAAGGCTCAGGAATAAGGAGAAAACTCCATAAAACCTGCAATTCAATACTAAAATACGAAACCACAACTACATACGATAGTTAGCACAAAATAGCTCCAATGACGCACAAATTAGCTTGTAAATAAGGGAGAAAACTCTATATAAATACGTGATATCAAACTCCCCAAACTAAACCTTTGCTTGTCCTCAAGCAAACAGCACATGAACATGGAATAGATTACCTCACCCCAAAGATAAAAACAAATCAAAGCTCAAAACATTTTCAAGACTAAGAATCGTTCAAGCAGGCATAATTCAAGTTTGGCTTATCAAATCCATCCAACCACCAATCATTCAAGCAATTTATCAAACTCAAGCATCCACAAAGCATACAAGTCCTGAAAAGGCACTCACAAGGGTGTCACTCCTCTCAATTTTGTGGCAGGCAAAGAATGTGCCCGAACACTCACCAACCCGACCATAAGTACCCTTCCCACTCACACTCTCATGTGTTTAAGAAGGTTCAATGACGCTCATCCTAGTCAAGTCGACTCAATTAGCAGAAATACTCTTTAACTTTGAAAAACTAACTCGAAATCAATCAAATGAACATTGCAGACACGAGCTCAAGAGGACTTTATAGGGTTGTAATGGGGGTTAGGTGAGAGGTAGGGGATACTTTTGGGTAATGTGGTGGAAAAACCAAGAAAGGGGGAGCATAAACCATTCAAACAAGGCCTAAGATGACCTACACAACTCCCAACAATCACCATAAAACCATGTAAAGTAACCCAACTCTCATAAATCAATGAAAAGCTCATAACAAACCCAATTTTCTAGCAATGGAGCGAATATTCCTTTATGAACGTACGTGAATGAAAGAACTAGAATTCTTTTGAATTTTCATTTCATTTTTCTTTAATTTTTCTGAACTTCATTCACGCAACTCTAAACTTGCTTTTTCTTTTCTCTTTCTCACTCTCAAACCACAGCAAATACACTTTTAAATTCCTCAAAAACCAAACTAAACCAACAAACCAATCTCAAACTATACGGCCCACCCGATCGGGCCGTGGGCATCCACCCGATCGGGCCAGGCGATAAACGAGCCCAACAAGCTCGCCTCATCCGCAGCTTCACAACGAGAGCTATGAGCAGCCCACCCGATCGGGTCGGGTGGTGAACACCCGATCGGGTCGGGTGGTGAACACCCGATCGGGCCTGGTGCATGTGTGCTCGCCCGAAACTTGCCCGATCGGGTCCGTGACTTTCGTACTCGATCATAAATACTTCGCCCGATCGGGCCATTTCTGCCCGATCAGTGCACGGAAACCTCCTTTGACTCGTTGGCTCTCTAATCTTCACGTTTAGGGGTCTTGGGACCTCCTAAACTATCCATAAAGCTCGTGAGCCATCCTACGTGCCTCGTAACATCTCGTAAAACCGTGGTTGCTTCCAAAAGGCTCGGGAATAAGGAGAAAACTCCATAAAACCTGCAATTCAATACTAAAACACGAAACCACAACTACATACGATAGTTAGCACAAAATAGCTCCCAAGAGCTCCAATGACGCACAAATTAGCTTGTAAATAAGGGAGAAAACTCTATATAAATACGTAATATCAATAGGTTTTGTTGTTGGAGAGGGATGAGGCTCCAATTTTGCGTGAGTCATCACCCCCATTCCAAAACCTATTCCCGACACTGTTTGAGCTTGCTTGTGAGCCCCTGGTACGTGTCGTTAAGCGTAAAAATTTTAAAAAAAACTATTCTATTCCCTCAAAAACATAAACAACTAGTAAAGGGTAAGAAAGGATCGTTCGCACGAGGAGATCCTACTCATTCAACGTTCAACTAATTCTTTTACATTGTTAAACAGTATTTACACAAGAATATACATAATTACATATTTACATGAAGTGGGGGGGTTTATATGATGGTTTTAGAAATCTAAATAATCAACAACTAAGAATAAAACTAATCTAGTATTCACAAATGATGACAAGCAACCCATTTTAAACTCTTAACGTTTTAGAGATTATCACTTATAACCATGATTATACTTTCACCTTCACATAACCAAGATTGATTAGATAGATTAATTGTAGGAGCTCAAGTAGCCAAAGTCCCCTATACTTCCTTAATTAAAATCAACCTTGAACTAGGCCAAAATTGATTTTAGACTAATCTAACCACTATATGTATTTTGCAACCTACAATGGTTAAACTAGAATGATTATAAATTAGAAGTACCTCATTAATCCCTAGCCAACTTAAACATATATATGCTTAGGCAAATCAGTCCAAGTTATATTCCAGTTTGAACTTAAAACCATCTTTGCAGGCCTAAATTAAACTAGTTGCTACTTTTATTATATAATTTAGAGTAGCCTAAATCATATAATTAGCAAAGACTTCAACTTTATACGTAATACGATAGCAAATTAGGCATAAAATTGAATCTGAAAATTTGGAACTAATATAACTTGAGAATCAAAATGTTTAACAATCTTGAAATACAGAGTCAGATTCAACAATACATTTCAGACAATTTTTAACTGAACTCAAAAATGAAACTCAAAAGTATAATCAAATATATCGAAACCAATTGGAGTACAAGAGAAAGAGAGAAAGACTTATGAATTTGAACTCGGAAACTGTCGATTTGATGTCAGAATTTCGCACCTTCACCAAACCTCAATCTCACACTCATCGGATGTGTGCTAGGACTCCACCCAAAGGTTGTCTTCTGCTCAAACTCAAACACCCCTGAATTGGGTCGATTTATCACTCTAATTTCTCACTATAATTTTTCTGGGAATTGCTTGCATGCTTGATTTTAGACCTCCCTTTGGGTATTTATACCCAATTTTGTTGCTATCTTACAACAATATTGTCCAGTAGAAGAAAAGAGATTAACCTCCAAGTAATTGTGTGAGCCGACATTCCTATCTTATCTTTCGTGTTGGCTCCAATCGCGGCTGATGCAGAGGTGGCGGTGGTATTTGCAGCTCGAGGGTTCATTTAATTGGAGGATGGATGGTACTTGCTCTCGTGATTGGAGAAGATGAAGGCTCCTCTGGCTTTGGCTTTGTTTCTCATACGATGAAAGGAAAGACTAAAAGGCTATCATTTGTTCTTGTCTACTGCCGCCTTGCTTTTCTTATTTTTCTTTTTGATTTCCCACCTCATATTGGGTCTTATTGTTTTCTTCATTAAGGTATCTTGGAAGGCCAAACCAAAAATGTAGACAACTAATATTGTTTGGGCTTTGTGTTTTTAATGTTAACAAATCAGAATTGCTGCTTTATATCACAATTTCGACTCAGTAAAGGGAGGAATCAGCTACTTCATTCTTCTACAAAGTCGTAGTCGTCGATCTTAGCTTTCCGTAGCCACTTGAATCGTCTTGTTTCGACTTCGTATGAATGAGTTACGCCCAAAATACTATACCAGTCCGGAACAACTAATAATGCACGTATTAGGTTATCACTCGATAATCAACATAGACCCAAATTTAATCATTTACGCTCTAAAATATTGAACACATAATTGAATCCAAAATATTACAAGTACAACATTTAGCCCATAATACGTATTCGACGACACCATAAATATTATATTAGAGGGATAAAATACATAAAAACAGCGTTGTTCTTTGGAGTATTCGTTGTTGATGCACTAGCTCCTTTCTTTGGAACGGATGCCTTCTCATTCGTAGAATAATCCATCAATCTCTCGGCCGCAGATATGGCCGACTATAGGGTGTGAACCTTCTGTCGCCAATTCTCTCGTTGTGCCCAATCTTTCAACCCATTGAAGAAGTTGAATAGACGATCCTTCTCTGCCATGTCTTTCATGTCAAGCATGCATGCGGAATACTCTTCACATAGTCACGGATGGAGCCTGTATGCTTGAGGCTAGTCGATTTCTTCTTGGCTAGGAACTCAGTGTTCTCTGGGTAGAACTGGGCCACGAGTTCTTTCTTGAACTCCTCCCATGTGTCTATCTTGGCCGTCTTGGCCTCAATCTCAGCGTACTTGGTGCGCCACCACAGCTTAGCATCGTCGACCAAGTACATGGCAGCAGTGTTTACTTGGAGGTTGTCATCCAGTTGACAGATTCAGAAGTATTGCTCCATGTCAAAAGTGAAGTTGTCCCCTTCCTTCGAATCTCTAGCCCCACCATAGTTTCTGGGTTTGGGCGGCTTTGTAACATCCCGTCTTTTAACAACCATAAAATAAAGATAAAATGAAATAAAAGAAAATAAAACTAATAATTAGAGAGATCAGTGGCAGCGGAAATACCACTGAGACGGTAATGCTACTCTAAGGAGTAAATAAACAATATTATAAATAGACAATCAAAAACGTTAAACATCCTCAAAATAAATAAGGAGATGAGGTCCCATACCCTCCACCCATAAATAGTACTAAAAACTCAAAACATCCAAACCTTTATTTAAAATAAACTAAAAATCCATAGAGAAATAATCCATAAAGTCCAATAAAAGCTACTTAAAACCGACTAAGGGAGAGGTCTTAATCGCTACATCAAAGTGCTCATTGACAATCACTATGACCATATCCTTGCTCACAAGGTCATGTCTCACAACCCCTGTCCAAATTGTAACAATCCTAAACTTCCACATCTGCAAAGATATACAACAAAAATCCACAATCGGTGGGGAGTAACTAACAGCTCTCCCAGTCCAATCAGGATTCAATTAAAAATTTAAAGTATGAAGAATAATGTCAGGGACAAGAAATAATCATACAAAGACATATCAAAATCATAAAGCATGAACTGTACATATAACAACTCAAGTTAATTAACAATAAAAATAAACATCAATGATCATTCAAGGTAAAGAAGGAAAGAGTTCCATAAATAGATCGTCAAAAGAAATAAGAGGCTTCAAACTTTAATAAGTGAAATAAGTAAATAACCGAATAAATAAATAATTTAAATGAGTGAGATGAACGCTAGTGACCCGCAGCCCACTTCCTAAGAGTATGTCAGATCGAAACCTCTAGAACTGCCTATGGGTTACGTTCCCTACCGTCTGTGTCTAAGAATGGCCAAACTCCCGATGCGGGACAATACACGCAGTATTTCCCGACCTCTCGGACGATAACATATCCTAAGTTTCTCCAATGTAGGGTAGCACCCTGCTCAGTGCCCCCTCACCTCTCGGAGTGCATGTTCAGTATCCTTGGGATAAAATAATCCTTTAGACTACTCAACTCAAAGTAAAACAATTAAAACAATAGACTTCTTCAAACATCAATTATTCATCAAATGTTCTTCAAATGTTCTTCAAATCATCAAACCTCAAATAATTATGATTCTTCAAATAGAAATCATAATTCTTCAAAAGAAATACTTTAAAATAACTCTTCAAAATAATTCTTCAAAATAATTCAAATAAAATAATTCGAATAAAATAAACGAATATAAATACTCTTCAAAATTTAAGATTTCAAAATATAAACAAATTCCTTCAAAATTCCAATTGAAATAACTAATACGTCAAAGTCGTTATATGAGTTTGGGTACGAAGTCAATTACAATTTAATTATAAATTTTCTCGGTACATAGCTCTTGGCGAAGTGATGCTAAGGGCAATATTATTCTCCCCCGAGCATTACGACGTCGATAACTCAAAATACATCAAAATACTTTCGAAAAGGGTTTCACAACCACACGAATTCATACCCCATTACAATAGCTCAACAATTCGAAATTCAACAACCAAACATACTACCATAATTAATAAAGGACAACTGCATAAATATAATTATTAAAATAACATAAATAATGCTGCTACACATTTAACAAAACGAAACACCAAGCCAAAAAAGGAAAGGGAGGGGCAGCACTGGGTCGCGGGCCACGACCCAGCTCGCGGGCCGCGAGCAGCCCACTGCTCTCCTTTGCCCGTTTTGTCCGTTACATACCCAAATTAAATCCAATTCAAAACATGCTCACATGATTCCACAAAATTAAACATAAACTTTACCAACTTAAATAAGCATGCTCAAATTAGCTACTTCAAGAAGATAATTAAAATAATTCATAAGTCCTTCAAATCGTGCACAACTAATAACTTTAAAACATGCTAAAATATGATTAATAATTCAATCTAAACCAAATAAAATTTCAGCACTAATTAATCATGATAATACACCTAAAAACTTTAAAGAACATTCCCAAAAGCATACTCATCATACTATAAAAATTAGGGCATGCTTAGAAGTTAAAAACCACTCAAATAAATTCATTTGCTCTATGAAAATAAATTTCAGCAATATAATACTCAAAATAAATCATTTGAAAATATTAAAGAACAACCCTAAAAGCATATACATCATACTATAAAAATTAGGGCATTCTTAGAAGTTAAAAACCACTCAAATAAATTCAATTGCTCTATAAAAATAAATTCCAGCAATATTAAATAAATAAAAAGACCAATAAAACATCTAAATTCATGCTAAATCATATTCCAAGTTACTACAATAAATCCATCATAATTCACACATCAACCAAAACATCAAAAACGAAAATTCCATTAAACTAAAATAATTCCAGCATTAATAAGATAAATAAAATCATGAATTAAACATACTAATCAATGAAGTAAATGAAAAGTAACAACCCTAACATGATACTCCCTCCGTTCCCTTTTGATGTTCCCATATGGAATATGGGAGAAAACCAATGCAAATTGATGTGGATGAGAATCTTTTGAATTTTATATTGTATAAAGTGTACTTTGATACTTTTTGCTTTTGAAAAAGTAAGAGAGAGAGAAAGAAAAGTGAGTGATTGAGAAAGAAATTATTGTACAGTGAGCCCATGTGTATGACAAAAAGTAAAAAGTGTTGTAAATATTTGGTTGTTGAAGGGTAAGATGGAGAAATAAATGTACTTAAAATGGAAAAGACTCAATATGGGAACAATTTTTAGAAACGGCCTAAAACGGAAAATGGGAACATCAAAAGGGAACGGAGGGAGTACTAATCAATACTACCAATACTAACATCATTAATAATGATTTTAAGTACTCTAAAACACATATTAAAACAATAAAACGAACCCTAACATGAATTCTAATAACTATATAGATCTAATTACTAAAACACATCCTAACATGATTCTAACATAATTAAATAATTAATTAAATAATAAAATACTAGAAGGGGTGTTAGTTACCTCGATTATAAGGAAAAATAATACTATAATAGCAAAGAAAGAAGACAAGAACATTGCCCCCAAAAATCCAAGAAATCGAAATAACTCGACATTTGAAATAAAAACTGCAGCCACGTCCTTCCTGTTCTTCAAAAACAAATTATACCACGAGCAAGATCGTTCCGAGTAGATGAATTTTGACTACTCACACGTCCAATTCCGATAAGAAACAAATGAGATATAGGGTAAACAAGTTAGGTGTATCAAATGGACGAAAATGGGAAAGGAGGAAGAGAAGAGGCGTGTGGGATAAACCCTAGGGGGAAAATGGCTGGCTTTTCTTCCCTTGGACAGCAATAATAATTAATTAGGTTAGGGTTTAGGTGCTACAAATAGAGTAGGAGAATAAGGGTTGATTGGTTTGCAAAAAGGGAAAGGATTTTGGCTACCAAAAATAACAAGATGCTCATTTAAATTCAAAATAAAACTCCCTCCCTTTTTCCTCTCTAAAACCGGCCACCCTAGACCTCAAAAACAAGTGGGTCGGCCCACTTAAGCGGTAAGGATTAAATGCCACGAATTTGACCCAAAAACAATAAACAAAGTTCACAACATAAAGAAATAAATAATTTAAACTAGGAAAAATTGCCTAGAATAATGCAACCTTTTGATTATTCAGGAATAATGCAACCTTAATACCCCATTTATTTTAAACAGGACAAATGACCGGTAACCTGAACCGTTGGTAATTATTATTTATAACTTTAAATTTTAATTAATATATTAATATAAAAAAATAAAAATAAATTGAAACCACCCCCCACCCCAAAACCCCCCTATCCCAGTCCACTCCTCCCACCCCCCCCACCCCAGCACCAACCTCCCCCACCCCACACCCACGCAAACGCCCCCCAAACCCCCTCCTCATCTCTGCGCCGCCGCCGGACGAAACCCCCTCCCCGCCTTCGCTTAATTCCCCTCTCCTCCTCGAGGCTCCGCCACCACAAACTCCTCCCTTCCCCATTTTGTTAAAACACTTTGAATAAATCATTAACAAAGAGAATATAGAGAGACAAGTTCATAAATGGAGGAAGGTATTGCCAATCTACCTCATGATTTAATAGCCCACCAAATCCTAACAAGGTTGCCCATCAAATCTCTGCTTCAATTTAAATGTGTTTCTAAACAATGGTATTCCACTCTCTCTTCTTCTCAATTTGCATTAATTTATTCTAAATTAGCTCCATCTTTTGATCCCTTTTCTCCCATTCAATCCCTTTTTATTCAACATGAAAATGATTATTACCTATTCTTTTATGATGATGATGATGAAATTGTTACTTCATACACTAGTAGCAAGAATCTTGTTAAATTAGGGGTTAATTTTGATGTTTCTTTACATGATAAGCTTGTTTTTATAGGCTCTTGTAATGGATTGATTTGCTTAGCTTCTTCTTTTGGTTGTTACTTCATTCTGTGGAACCCCACTACTGGGAAGTTCCAGAAATATTCGGGTGATGAACTCGTAATTGATTATTCTTGCCCTTTTCGAGTTTCGTGGGGATTTGGGTATGTCTCTAATGATGATGATTATAAAGTTATTAGAATACTTGAATTGGCTTCTACCTTGTATTTGGTGGCGGTGGCTTTGGGTGGCTGTGGTGGTTGTGGGTGCTGCAGTTGTGGTAGTGGCTGGGGGTGGGGTGGGGTGGGGGGTCGGTGATTCTGGGGTTAGGGAGGGGGGTGGAAATTTTTTTTTGTTTTATCTTTTTTATTTTTTAATTATTTTATAAATCAATTTATTAGAGCCAATTATAAACTGACACGTGTCCCAATAAACCTATTCTTCAGGTTATAATTGATTTTATCCGGTTTTGTCCTGTTTAAAGTAAATGGGGTATTAAGGTTGCATTATTCCAAAATAATCGAAAGGTTGCATTATTATTTGCGAATCGCCAAAAGGTTGCATTATTCTACGCAATTTTTCCTTTAAACTATTAGCTCTACTAAACATAAATAATAATAATAATAATAATAATAATAATAATAATAATAATAATAATAATACTAACTTTTATTATTATAAACTCAAAAATAAATACACGAGCAATCATTACATTTATACATTTCCCAACAACAACTTAAATACTTTCAAAACTTTCAAAATAAAACTAAACTATATAAATTTAAATTTTCGAATATAAATATATACCAAAATAGAATACTTATCTATATAAATATAACATATAATTTAATTTAATTAACACCCAAAATCTTGGGGTGTTACAGGGTTGATCCTTGACGCACCAACATTTCCATGATCTCTACCAACGGCTCGAAACAATGTTTCGAGCTTCTCTGTCGTGGCCTCATGCAGGTTGTGGAGGGCGCTGAGCTCCTCACGAACCGCTTGTTTCTCAACTAGCATCGTTTCTCTTTCATGCAACAGGTCAGCGACCATTTCTTCCAACCAAAGGAGTCTCTCCTCCATGGTGTACAATGTTTTATCCGCCATGGTGCTCGTTTCTAGAGCGTGGCTCTGATACCAACTGTCACGGTCCGAGAGTTTGGACGCTCGGGACGTGCAGCACGCTCTTGCCTATTCGGGAGCAAGGGCGTAAGCCTTTTGCGGAATGGGACAACGGGGCTCGAGGGTGCACGAGCAACAAGGTGTTTGAAGGGCACTCTTGACTATTGGCGACAAGAGCGGAGAGAAGAAGGTCGAATGGGCTGACGATGGGAATTCTTATAACACGAAATTGGGAGGGATGCTTTAAGACATTGAGACAGCTCAAAACTGAGGCGGCCTAAACAACAACAATGTGAAAAGCAAGCATATAGCTGATAGGAGGCTTTAGTGGTGAACAACATTTCATTCATCATCTCCCCCTAAAGAGGCTTAAGTTTGAGATAGTACATATTTCCAGTGAACACTAGTTTTTGCAGTTACTCAATAATGAAACTTAAAACCTATACAAGAGTACTAGAACATAAAGTAAAGCACTAGAAAGCATAAAGAAAGGAAAATGCAAGCAAAGGAAGGTTGGATTCTAACACCACGCCCAAACACCGCACACTCTCTACCAGTACCGCCCCAATACCACACTGTTGGGCCACTACCATGAACCCTCACCCAACACCCAACGCTTAACCTAATCACCTAACAATATTATTGTTAGTTATTTTTATCCTCATTATTAATGCTAATTACTATTAATATTATTATTAATTATTATTAATAATAATATTATAGTAAGATAATTACTACTTCTTAGATATTAGGAAAATTTCATAGAAATGGTCTGAACTATGTCCGGTCAGCCAAATTTGGGCTTAATTTTAAATATTCCAAAATTGTGCCAAACTACATGTGGGCCCGGTATTCCATGGTCCCTTTACCTGTTGTATTTATTTCACACCTGCTTTTCCCGGTTTCGTCCAACGTGTCCCACACTTTTCCATTTAATGAACACAATTCTCCCCATTTTCTCATTTTTCATCTTCTTTCAACTATTTTCTCCATTGTTAAAAAACTTCATCTTCAATATCTCATCTTTTTCTCTCATATCATTTTCCAAAATATCTAAAAATTTGACCCATGAAGAAATTACTGAAGGGGGAAGAAAATTGCACCAAATCGCCTAGTTCTTCAAAAGCCAGATCTGCGAAAAAAGGAGAAATTAGAGCAATGCTACCACAACTTGAATGCGCCAATTAGAATTGTTAAAAATGGGGAAAGTGCTGGGAGGAAATTCTATGGTTGTGCATTGTGGCCAGTAAGTTTAATTTTCCATTTTTAATTGTTTTTTCAATTTAGTTTAAGTTTTTAAATATCTTGTTCATTGTTGTAGAATAAAAATTGCGGCAAATTCGCTTGGGTGGATGAAGATGATGGGATGTCTGGAATGGATGATTTAGAGAAGTCATTATTAGAGATGGAGAATTTTGTGGTTCATTTGGAAGCAAAGATAACAAGGAAGAAGGACAAAATTAAGAAGCTTAAGTTTAAGAATGCAGATTTGTGCCTACAAATGCAATACATTAAGACAGAATTAGCTGGGTTGAGGGTTGAAGCAAATAAGTCGGGAGAGAAAAATGCGTTATTGGCCTTGGTTATTTCTTGGGTATATTTGGTATGATTTGGGTGTTATTGTATTAGATTAATGGAGTTGCTATATGTATGTGGGGGATTTGTTTTGCAATGTAATTTTCCAAGAAAATTGATATGACTGAAAAATGAACTTTTTGTGTTGCAATTATTATCATAGCTTGGTAGGAATTACAAAAAGTCGGACTACGAGTTGAGAATCGTACATAAATAAACACGAGAAAATCGAGTAAGGTTGGTCATGGACACGTATTAATGAGTTGGGACCCGAGCATAACTATACGCTAATTAATGATTGAAGTTGGTCATGAACACGTAAAAAGGACCCGAGCATAACCGTAAGAAAAATGGAGTGAGGTTCATGGACACGTATTAATGACTCGGGACCCGAGCATAACAAAATTGGATAACTCGGGACACGTATTAAAGCATGACAACAAGGGATGCCTGTCATGTCCCATTTTCTACAACTACAACTTCTACTTCCAAGATCTACTACATAAGTGTCTAGATGATGTCTCGCCTCAAACAATGATTGTGTGCAAGGTATGGTGTGGCATTTACCAAGCTCTCCTTTTCTTTTTCCAGCCTCTGTGCAACTCTAGGGCAAATACTAGCAGTGCTCTTCTCCATTTGCTGCCTCTTCATAAACCTTCTTTGCATTAATGCAGCTCTGATGTCCTCCATCATGTCAATCAAGTGCTTCACTCTTGCACTCATGATGATGTAGTTGTTGAAGGTCTCAGCTAAATTGCTTGTTATAACATCACACCTCATAGAGGTCTTCATGAATGCTCTGCAAAATAAGGCAGGATTATGCTCCTTGAACTTCAGCATAGCTTCTGGATTCAGCTCCCCCATTTCATCCAAGGCCATGTTGTAATCAGCACTGTTGTAGGCTTTTGCAGCCCTCCAGAAGAGTTGCTTGAAATCATCCCCTTTGAATCTTGCATGCCAATGTGCAAATATGTGGCGTGCACAATGTCTATGCTCAGCTTTTGGGAGTATTGCACCAACAACACTTACAATGGCCTGCACATATGCAAGAAACAGAAAGATAAATGCTCAAATAAACAACAAGAATAGGCATAAAAAAACAGAAAATGAAACTAATTTTGCTTACCTTATGCTCATCAGATATGATGGCAATATCAGTCCCATCACTTAGATTCAAACACCTCTGCAAGTTAAGGACGAACCAACTCCATGAATCATTGTTTTCACCTTCAACTGCTGCCCAAGCAATGGGAAACATTTGGTCATTCCCATCCCTTCCCACTACATACATAAGTTGGCCTCCCAAGAAGGTTTTTATGAAGCAAGCATCAACAACTATGAGTTTCCTACACCCTGATAGCCAGCGATTCTGTACACCCTCAAAACAAACAAATAACCTCTTGAATTGTGGGGATTTGTCTTTTTCTTTTGTAGGTTCAGTCAACAACTGAATTGTAGAATTAGGGCTTGATTCTTTTAAGGCTTCCAAATACCTACCCAACTTGTTGTAGTGTTCTGTCATGCTACCATACAACATCCGTGCATGATATTTAACCTTGTAAGCAAATTCAGGTTTAATCAAAACCCTATAACCCATTCTCACTGTGTCAATTATTTTCCTTGCTGGCCAATGAGGTCTATTCTTGAATAAGTCAAGTAATTCTTTAGCCAACCATCTAGACTTCAACATGGTTAGTCTCTTCATGTTCCTTGAACAACTGTGTACATTTCTGACAGACTTCACAACAAAAACTGCTCTCTTTGCATCCTATGAAGCATAAACTCTAAATGGACAGCTCCCATGACACCTAACTGACATTTTCTGAGCTCTATTCATGTTACTTGCGTCCAACCCTAAATTTTTACCTTGCATTATTGAGTACCTAGCAATTGCAGATCTAAATGTCTCTCTGTTTGGAAAATGTTGACCAACTTTCCAAGTGAATGTTTTGAAATCAATACTGTCACTCACAACCATCCCCCTACTGTTCTTTTTGCTAATATCACAATTATCCTCCTCACCACTAGCCTCTGGGGTATGAATTTCATCCTCACTTTCTTCATATTCACTGACACACCCACCATTAACTTGTTAATCCTCTGGAATATGTTCTGATCTAGAAGTGGTAGGTATATCTGCAACACCTATTGTACCTTCTTTTGCCTTCTTCACTAACTGTCTAGCTATATCCACCAGTTTCTTCTTAAACCCTTTTGCTTTATCTCTTGCTTGCATAAACTCATCATCACTTGTTTCATTCCCATCATCACCTATACCTTGTTCATCTTCCAAAACCTCATCCTCATCATCATCAAAACAACCATCATCTTCCCCTTCTTCCCCACTAATCTCCGCATCATTATCTGATGGTTCATAATTAGAGCATGAATCTGACAAATCTCCTATCAGATCCTTGTATGGAATAGGACTCTTAGGCCTATTATCAATCCATTGATCATAATTAATTAAAACTACTTCAGGTAGCTTGCCTTTTGGGTCAACAGTAGAAGGTTTTGTTGTGTTTGGTGCTTTAGAGGGAGACTTCAGTGGTTTTTGAGAAGGTTGCACAACAATTTTGGTAACTTTAGCAGCAGCTGCCACAATTTTGGCCTTTCTAGTGGAGAATCTTACTGGTGTAGGTGTTATTTTCATGGAAGGGGTACTTTTGTCCTTTACAGATTCCTGTATTTTAGTTAAAGGTGGGGCCTCTTTGGGTTTAGATGGGTTATTTGTTGATTTGGAATGTAACACATACAAGTCCAAGCTTCTATGCCTAGCAGCAATATGATATCGCGTATTTATATAGACTTTTCTCCCTTATTTACAAGCTAATTTGTGCGTCATCGGAGCTCTTGGGAGCTATTTGGTGCTAACTATCGTATATAGTTGTGGTTTCGTGTTTTAGTGTTGAATTGCAGGTTTTAGGGAGATTTCTCCTTATTCCCGAGCCATTTGGAAGCAACCACGGCTTTACGAGATGTTACGGGGCACGTAGGAAGGCTCACGAGTTTTATGGGTAGTTTAGGAGGTCCCAAGACCCCTAAACGTGAAGTTTAGAGAGCCAAAGAGTCAAAAAGGAGGTTTCCGTACTCTGATCGGGCAAAAATGGCCCGATCGGGCGAAGGGATTATGATCGGGTATTGAAGTTGCGGCCCGATCGGGCGAGAGACGAAGTGCCCAGACCCGATCGGGCAAACATGACCCAATCGGGTGGGTGATCGGGCGAAATCAATTTTTAGTCAAATGTTGTACGCTACGTTGAACAAGACAAGGCTCGAAAAATAGGCTTTTAATACCCCAGACCCGATCGGGCTAAGTAATCCCACCCGACCGGGTGGAAGTTTAATGTTGCACGCGTGAGCAGCTGGGCCCACTCATTTCCTTTGTGATGCGTGTGATAGGGGACTAACCATGGCCCACCTATTAATTGTTGCTGCTACTAATGTGACAAGAGGAAAGAAATAGTGGTGGGCCCACTATTTATTTATATTGCTGCTGCAAGTGTATAAGGGGACAGAAGGTGGCCCACATGTTGCGTGTGATATTGCTGCTGCTGGGTGCTAGTGTGAGCCCGATCATCAACCCGATCGGGTGATTGATCGGGTGGGCCAGCTTTTATTATTTTTTTCTTTGTTGCGCTGTGCGTGAAACAAAGGGGGATTGTAGTGGTCATTTTTACTATGGGCCCGATCGGGTGGCCCCTTTGCTCGATCGGGTCCCGTGCCCGCAAACACGATTTTTTTATCTTTTGTTTCCGCATTTAGTTAGACTTTGAGGGGTATTATAAATACCTTTTCCTCATTATCTTTTATTGATCTTTTTACTGCTTTAGACTCTAGTTTATTCTTCATTGTTCGTAGCTTAGTTTAAACACTTAGATTAGTTTAAAGGTGATTGAACCTGTTCCAATTTCAATAAAAGTTCCTGCTTTCTGTCAATTGGTATTCTTTCTTACCCTAATCTCTTTTATTATTCTCAATTGCTTAGTTTATTTATTCAATTATTCATGATGCAATTATCAGGGTTTCATATTAGTTTTGTTGTTGTTGATTCGATTAAGAGTGAGTAGTTCAATTTCTAGGGATTTAGAGAGGGAAACCATGTTTATACCATGATTATTTGAATTGCTATTAGTTTCTAGGGTTTGATGAGATAGGTTATGGTGTGATTTGTTCTTATTGAGTAATTAACGTTATTGCGCAGTTTCTTTGATTACTTGAGGTTAATAATCATTTGCACAGATCCGTCTTACTTTTAGAGGCCTAGTACACACCAGTAGTTCTGATTATGTTTGTGAACATGCTGCATATGTTGAATTATGGACGTCGAGACTTAACCATAGCTTGACACGTGTTCTAATCTATCGATTCTCGACCTAGGTTCTGATAGTTGTTTGATCCTTTGATTGGTATAAGCATGGTGGACCGAACTAATTCCCTAGACCTTTAATTCATAGTTAAATTTCGATCTTTATATTGCTTTCTAGTAGTTAATTATTAGTTCAGCTGAATTCTATCTGATTTTTGTCTGAAGTAGCTTTTTAGCTGAATATTAACTTAGAACTCCGTCTCTCTGTGGATTCGACCCTACTTCCCTTGACTACCATTGTTAGAGGACTTAGGTTTATCTTTGATTAGGTGATACGACTTTAGCCTATCACAATATCAAGCATGTCAACAACAACTTTATCCTTGAATTTATCAACACTCAGTAACCCATTTTCAATTTTCTTCCCAGGCAACAAGTACTTAATCTCATCTCCCTCATTATAAGTGTCACACTTTTTTGCCATATCTTCCAAATCCCACCAACCAGTCTTATCTGGGTCAGCTGAGAAAGTTCTACCCTCCCCACCAAAATACTCCATAAAACCAAGTTTGGGGTGGTTCCTAAACATACCCCCATGCCAAAACCTTAGTGAAACTGACCTATCCTAAAACAGGTAACAAGGAAAAATTCATCACAACTCAAATAGATAGGGAAAATTCGAATTTCAATAACAACAAAATTTCGAAGCTATAAGCAACTCAATTAGATACCACATTCGAAATTCAATAACAACAACAAATCTTGCCAACAAACCCAGATTTTAAAATTTTAAACTAATATCAAAGATAAATTGCAGAAAAGTCGATTAATTTGCAAGAGTAAATAGCACATTCTAATAATATAGGGTGTTCACCAAAGAATTTAAATTTTAAACGAAATTCTAAGATGAATTTGCAGAAATTAAAATAAATTATGAACTTACCATTTGTGGCTGAATGGACGATTGTTGAAGATGAGCAATTTAACCTTGAAAAATCCATTAATGGAGTTTGACAGAGACGAAATCAAGAGAGAAGAAAGAGAGAAGAAAGTGAATAAGAAAAGCCAAAAAAGATGACTGAATGGGAAGGGCAAAAAAAAAAATTAAAAGTTTAATTTTTACTTTTCTTTTACTGGAAACAAGAGTTATTTTATCTTTGACAAAGGTAGCCGGTTAAAGGGACCACGGAATACCGGGCCCACATGTAGTTTGGCACAATTTTGGAATATTTAAAATTAAGCCCAAATTTGGCTGACCGGACATAGTTCAGACCAATTCCATGAAATTTTCCTAGATATTATAGTTATTATATATTCATCATCAAATATAAATATATTAATAAGAAAAATTGACAGATTAAATCTCACCTTTGGTCGGTCTTCCACCATTAGTACTACCTTTGAATTATCCAGGTATAATCCCACCTTCGCACCTAATTTGCTCATAATGGTACGAAACCTGTTGGTGACCTATAATTGTAGGTAAACTCTTCTAATTACGTAATTAACAACTAATTAAGTATATTATAAACCTAAATTCCTAATTAAAATCTTAATTCTAATTAAAACAAATTACTCCCTCCGTCCCGAATTAATCGATACACTTCTTTTATTTGTTTGTCTCACATTAGTTGATACACATCTATAAATGGCATGTGAGTACTATAGTAATATTTTTTTAAATATTAATGGATCCCACATATAATTAATATAACAACTTCATCAACTCCCACCCCCCAACATGTACTTTATGTACTAAAATAAATACCAATAATTTTCAATAAAATAAAATTAAGTCAAATAACTCTCCTAAAACTCTGTATAAGTCAAATTGTATCATCAAATATAGAATGGAGGGAGTATTAATTAACTTCTAAAAAAACTCCCCTGCTGCAAGCCATCCCCACCTCCTTCCCTCCACCCCTAGCCAACCCCACCCAGCTTAACCCCACCCCACCCCACCCCCACCAGCCACCACCCCCAGAAACACACCACCACGACGACGTAAACGCACCGCCACAATACCCTCGTTCCACCAGCACACTACCAGCACCGAAACGCACTGCTGACGGAAGACCTTACCCCGACGGAAAACGGTCGAAAATCCCTCTTCCGAACCCGCAAAGTTCTTTCTCCTCCTTTCTCTCTCCTTCTTCAGTCAGCCTTTCTTTCTCCTCCTTCAATCTCCTTACAATGGTGGTTGTGGGTTTGGTGTTGATGGGGTTCGAACGGTGGTTGTAGGTTTGGTGCGGATGTGATTCGATTGGTGTTTTTGGGTCAAATTAGAGGTGGGTAAAGTTTAATTCAGTGGTGGTGTGGTGATCGGGGAGGGATTTTTGGTTGTTTTCCGTCAGATAGGGTGGTGGGGAGGTTGAAGTTCGATTGGTATAGATGCGTCAAGCAGGGTGGTGGGGGAGGGGGGATGGAAGCTGAAGGGGGGGGGGAAGCTGAAGGGGGAGAGGGGGGGGGGGTTAAGTTAATTTTAAAATAAAAAAACAAATTCAATGGTAATTTTTACCGGTCAAACAAGTTACAGGTCATATCGTACCAATACGAGCAGATGCATATAAAAAGTGGGATTATACCTGGATTATTCAAAGGTGTACCAATGGTGGAAGACCGACTAAGGTGGGAGTTATCCAATCAATTTATCCTATTAATAATAGTATTATTTTTCATTAGTACTATTATTTATCTATATATTTATAATTATAAATTAATAACAATTAACATATTATTATCACCATTTAATAATTATTATTACTTCTCATTATAATTATAATAATTATTTAATATTTTTTAATTAATTACAATTTAATTAATTCAATTCAGTTCAGTCCAAATCCATTTGGTTCAGTTTAATTCGGCTTCATTTAGTTTAGGTTTAATTCAATTCAGTCCAGTTCAATTGCTTTCATCGGAAGAGAACACATTCATAGTCTTAAATACCTAGAAGGCTTTCCAAACTAATGTAGCTAGCATCCACCATTTAGACGATCCTTTGTGATGGTACAACAATGATAACGTACAACTTTTATCTTATACCTGTTTTATATTCTTGCTCATTTATTCATTTGAAAAACTATAAATAAACAAATTCATACTATATAAAAAAGAGTGTTCCAAATGAGAAAAAATAGTACTAGGTATAACATGTTTATTGTACAAAAGACTATAAGATGAACAAATGATTACGTTGAGCGTAGAGTTACATAAATGAGCCGACAGTCGTGTCATGTGCGAATGTCGTGCCAACATGCGTTGTGCCTAGACCGGGTCATTGTGAGGGGTCGGGTCAGGGTCGATTCATATAAGGTTAGTCGTAAAAGGGTGAAAAGTGGGTCAGGTTGCACGCCAATAGTGTACGAGTCAATGAACAAGCAAGTAAAAAGCATATGGAGAAAGTTAAAATTAAGGGTAACTGAATATAAAATTATGCATGTGATTATTTTTACAAGCTCTATAATATTTTTCAAAATTATTAGTGACCTATAATAGGTCCAATAATGATCATTTCCATCAAATCCCTGTCAATAAAAGTTCTTTAAAGTTGACCACCTTTTAACCGTAGACTCCCATGTTCAATAACCAGGTCTACTTGTGCCATATCAAGTTGGGCCTGTCAGACAAAATAAAAAGTCATATCCTGCCAATTATTTTATGGCTTTGTGAAAAGATAGACCTGAAATCTCGGATTTTGGTGACTCAGTTTCTACTGGATTGAGCATCAACATTGGGTATTGGATTATATGATATATCCTCAGTTGATAGGTTGAACTTAAACCTTGGGCTGGTGGTTAGGCCCACTCATAGAAATGAAAGATAACCCTTATGGCCTAGAACCAAAGGCCCTTTACTCTATTCCTAAGAGCAGTTTACTCTCCCTAGCATAGCTTATTTTAGGAGCTGTCAAGTGTCACCCAATGTTTCTTTTGAAAATAAACCCTAATTTCTTATTTTTTTATATGCTCAAATCTGAAAAAATTCATATAGGATAATATAAGCTCCAATAAGTTTCAAAAAGTAATAGGTTTAAATAAATTCTAAAATTTATAAATTTACTTTTAATAAATTTCAATAAGGTAAGATGAATTCATATAAATTTTATTAAATTCTAATAAGTTTCAATAAATTTGAATGCATTTAGGGAAAATAAGGTAAAAAAAGCACCATGAATGGTATACTAACGGTTTGTTATACATCTATGCACCAACTATCAATCATTCATTTGTCAAATTTGAGGGTCCATTCGGTATTACTGCCAATTTTCAGTTTTTGGTATTTTTAAAGTCACAACAACAACAACAACAACTAAGCCTTATTCCCAAAGTGATTTGGGGTCGGCTAACATGAATCGTCAACTGAAACCGTCGATCCTAAATAGAATTTTAATTTTAAAGTAGACAAGTCGAGAAAGAGATGGTTGAATCAAAATATTTTTTTTTAAGTTATATTTCTGTCAGAGGCAAAGGAGATGGCATCGACAAGAGTGATAAAAAGTTTTTAAAAGAGTTTAAGTTTAAAGAATTTTTTAAAATGTTTTTGAAAAACAAGGTTTATACCAAAAAGTTTTAAAAGAGGTTTTCAAAAGGTTTTTAAAAGGTTTTTAAATGCCAACACAATTGAGAAAAACAAATAAATGCAGTAATCACACCCCTTCCTCCACATGGATACTGCCCCTCCACCCACTTCTATCCAACGCCATGCTCTCCTCGATCCCAAGTAGCCTCATGTCACTTTCAATTACCTTCATCCAAGTCATCTTAGGTCTTCCCCTACCCCTTACAATTTGATTACTCCTCCACTCTTCAATTCTTCTCACCGGTGCATCACCTGATCTCCTTTTCACATGACCAAACCATCTTAACCGATTCTCCCTCATCTTTTCTTCAATTGATGCAACTCCAACTTTTCCCGAATCACTTCATTTCTTGATCGGTCCTTCCTTGTGTGGCCACATTCATCTTATGAGCGTGGCATTGTTTCACCGCCGGACATTCGGTGCCATATAACAAAGCAGGCCTAATTGCCATACGGTAGAACTTTCCCTTCAATTTTTGGGGAATGTCAGAATCACAAAGGAAACCGGTGCACTTTTCCACTTTAACCAACCTGCATTAATTCTATGAGCTACGTCTCCATCCTTTTGGAGAATGGATCTAAAGGTAACTGAAGACGTTCGATCCTTGAACCACTTTGCTATCCAAAGTGACCGCCCCTGCCTCATTGCTTGTAACCCCACTGAACTTGCACTCCATATACTCCGTCTTACTTCTGCTCAATCTAAAACTACGGGCTTCTAATGTATCCCTCCACAATTCCAACTTACTCTCAACACCTTCCTTTGTCTCATCCAGGTATTTTTAAAGTCACATGACATAAAAATAAAATTGATACTTATTTTGAAAACTGACTACTAAAAACTGAAAACTAATTATTCTGGTTTCATATTTTGATTTTTGGTTTTCAAAAACCCTAAAAATTGAAAACAGAAAACGATAACGAATGAGCCCCTAAGTTTTTGGTTCCATAATTCTATTATTGACGATCTCTTAATTGTTTTGTTAGATTTCTCATTATTATGATTGAAAACTCCTTGTAGATATATATAGCTTCGATCAATTAAATTAAAGTTAGTGTCCTATGAGAAATTAAAGAAGCCACCACTACTCAACCCAAGTTAATTTCAAACAGAACTGAAGCAAATAACAAAAGGAATAACTTGTGAAATCAGCCATTTCATTTATGAAGATACATTAGTAGTACATCGTTTACAATGAGAATGAAAAGGGTGAAGGGAGCATGTTTTCCCTCCTTCCGTTCAATGAGCCTAAAAGGTGTTTCTTATATCGGTAGATTGCCATTAGCTTACCATATACATAAGCAGCCACAATAAATATGATTCTTGTGTGAAGTGAACGGTTGAGTCTGTCGAAGTCTCATTTTTTTCATTCATCCTTAGTCATCTGGGAAGTATTGTCCGGAAAAATTATCCATGAGTGCGTATTGCATGTTCTCAGATGGTTTCCAATGACGCTTCCGTTGGTTTATGAACCAATTGTTGATTTGCCTTTGATCCAGACCCGTCATTTCAGCTAGCGCGATTTTATCAGCTTCCTGCATAACAGTAGCAAAAGGAAGAGAAATTTATACCAACACATATGGGTGTTAGCCCAACGATAAGCCCAACACATATGGGTGTTGCATAACACAGCGTATGGCAAGACCAGTTCCCATCTATAGTTGGTCACCAAACAATTAGCGGAAACACAGGCAGCGAGACAAGGAACAGTATAGGGTACTTACCGTAGGATATGGCCACTTATAGTGAGCATTCCACCACTCGAAAAGCATTTGCCTAGCTTCCCTTGGTAGTTTTCCTTTCTTCTTTTTCTTGGAAAACTCAAGCTTGAGGCTGCTGATATGACTCCCAAATCTACGTAAGAGCTGATCTTTAAGATCGCGTTCTTCATCCTTCGGCTGCAGATCCTGCACATCTATCTCTCCTCCACTACAGTCCTCATCCGAGGACACCGCAGCTTCCTCTGGTGACATGGGTCTACTGTTAGTGGGAGGAAAAACATTCATGTACACAGCTTCTAGTGGAACAATATCAGTAAGATTATAATACAGTTCACTGAAAATCCATCACTGAATTGAAATCTACTTCTACCATTAATATCTATGTATTTGTGCGAGTTATGAGTTCGTAAATTTATAAAAAAAGTAGATATTTTGAGCATATATAGTAAAAAAAATCTAACATTTCACATGACTATGTTTTTTTTACATGGGTAAAACACATAAAAATGCAACTTTTACCAAGGCCCCCAATGTTTCCGAAGGTCAAGTAAGTTATCAACCCCTCAAAACCTACTCTTTTAGGCCATGTTCTTTTGTACTAGATAGAGCAGAACTAGACTAAACTGAAACGAACAGAAAACCCTGCTGAACTCAATCGGAACGAAGTGAAACCAATTTACATTATTTCAGTCCAGGGGCTTAGTCTCTTAAACGAATGCTCCATGTACACTTTTTGCAATCTCCAAAACGCATCTTAAAATTACTATATTATCTGCTATGAATTAGTAAAATTATAAATATGGATGTTGTAAAAGTTTCTTCACAAGTTCACCGCCACCACCACTGGTTTAATGGTTTAAGGTGTATCCTATTCACCTTAAAAGAAAAATAAGTACAAGTATTAATAAGTTCAAATAAACTCAGATAAGTTCCAATAAATTTTATAACCTTATAAAATGAATTCAAATAAGTTCAGACAAGTTTCAATAAGCTCATATTAGTTAACTTTAGTTCAATTAGGTAGATAAGTTCCTATATAAGTTCAAGATAAATAAGGTGATAAGAACCCAGCCTTATGGTCCGTTCTATTCAACTAATTATTTCTTACTTGAACTTATTCAAACCTTATTTATGAGATGAGTCACATGAGTGTTATATCGTTGCTTATTAGTACTTATTTGAACTTTTTGTTTTGAATGACTGAAAATAAGTTGAAAACAACGGACAGGGTCTTAGGGCTTGTTTGCCCTGCTTATTTTCAGTTCAGTTCAGTTCTGGACAATACTTTTACTCTTATATATCACTACTCATTTCATTTCAGTTTATTTCAGCTATTTTATGCCGAATAGAACATGCCTTTAATACTAGCAAATAGACTACTACTATTTTCTAATCTAAGGATGTCCGTGCTGCAGTTTTGTTCTTGTATGAAAATGCATCTTGATTGAAGAAAGGAGGAGTTTACTTCATATCAACTAGCCACATATGCACGCGATACATGCGGAAAATATGAAAAGAGTTAATGTAATTGTCAAATTAAGTAATATATCAGAAAAATGGTTCACACGTTTGCAAAAATATTAATGGAAGATGTGATTTAGAGTATCATCGCTATTGAGTAAAAAATGTGTCATCATTCTCCCTTTCTCAGTCATTCTAAAATACTCTATCATGTTTCATGTCTAATTTGATCAGATGCACCCCATGCCACTCATGACTCATGACCAATTAATTAAAATATAGCAAAGTGGGTGTATATATCTCAAGAAAATATAACTATTGATATTTTTTAATTGTTTTTACTTTGTAGATTTTCAGATATTTTAATTTGAAGTTTAAACATTTTTTGCTAATAGTGTGATTGCTATGATTAGTTAATTCCTTAATTATAGGAGATTTGATTTACTTTAATTATTATTTTTTCTTATTTTTGGTGTCCACCTCTCCTCTTCACTTGAAAATAAATAAAAATTCAAAAGTACATAAAAGTATAGCTTAGTGGGTATCTATTTATAGATCTCAAGAAAATATAACCATTGATATTTTTTTAATACTTTTTACTTTGTAGATTTTCAGATATTTTAATTTAAAGTTTAAACATTTTTTTGTTAATAGTCTGATTGCTAAGTTTGGTTAATTCCTTAATTATAGAAGATTTGATTTATTTTAATTATTTTTCCTTTTCTTATTTTTGGTGTCCACCCCTCCTCTTCACTTATATAATAGAGATAATCTAAGGAGTAAGTTTTTACAGAAAAGGAACCATCATATCAATAATCTCAATTTAGGTGTTTACTTCAATTAATCACCCCTTATTTGAACGTATTTTAATTTATGAGTGTGAACTTATTTAATGAAAATGCAATTTTTTTGTCCTTATCAGAAAAAATAAGTTCAGTTCTACAAAAATAATATTTCACCCTCTCATCAGTAAGATTTGAATAAGTTCCAATAAATTCAGATAGGCAAAAAAAAGTTGAATAGAACAAACAATAAACAAAGATAACAAAAATACTAACATGGAGTAGAAAAATGTCACCAAAAAAAAAAATGGTGTACTAGAAAACAACAATTTATAATTCCACTTTATCTCGCCAAGACGAACATGCTTGGTAAGGGGTGGGAATCAAAACCTTGGGGTTGTTTGATAAATGGTTTTAAAGTGGCTTTTTATTTGATTTTTAGCTTTTATACTTCCTCCGTTTCTTTTTAATTGCAACAAACTCAAGTGGGTGGACTCCTAGGCAAAACTTTGGTGTAAGTATGAAAGGGATGGAGAGAGAAAATGGGGCATGTGATAAGGAGAGAGATAGAGAGAAATGACTTGTAAAAAAGGAAAGAAAACATTTGTTGCAATTAATTTGATATTTCCATTTTTGGCAAATGTATGGTCAAACAACCAAAAAATGTTAGGTAAATTGCTTTTGTGATAGCTGAAAAACAGACTTTGGTCGTAATCAGATCAAGTTCAAGTTAGATCGGTTCGAGTCATGTGAGGTTTGAAGTTCAAACTAGTTGTGGATGGGTAAATAACAAGTGGATCAAATTGAGATTTCTAATTGTCTAGAGTTGCGTTACTAACAAGTCGGATGCATAACAGTTTTGAGTAAAATCTGATAATGGATCGTGGGTCACTAACGGATCATGTCAAGTTAGGTTGTAACTGAGTTTGATTTCTTTTCGGATCAAATCAATAATAGGCCATATATCATTTGTTCCCACATTAATTTCGGTTTAAAGTGTAGAATATCGGTCAATCAATGGGTTACCAATTGCACTCCATTCTCGAGAACCGATTCGTTAGTCAGGTTAGATTTTGACAACTCTCGATACGACGAAGAAGGGGAATTTTTACTCATGAGTTAGGAGTGGGATGAAAAGTGTACTTCCCCTCTCTCTAAACAAATCTTAGGAAATCTTCATGTTACATAATTGCATACCATATAACATGAAACAAAGAAAATGAAGCATGCCAAATTTCGGAAAATGAAAAGAGAAAATACGAAGGAAGAGTATTGCATTAGGTAAGAGAGAGAGAAGGGTAAAGGGCTAAAGGGTGGTGGTGGACAAGTTCAGGGTCATAGACATAGTCCAGTCCTTTCCCAATTCAGAATGGACAAGACGGCACACAGAGCCTGCCAAATTAAAAATGCAATCAAAACTATTTTTTGCCAAAATTAAATTTAGAGAAAGAGAAGGGCAGTCAAATCCCCGTAAGGCACGCTGATGAGTTGTCAGAGTATGGTGACCCCTGCCTAATCCCTAGCCCCCTACTCTTGCAGGCCCCACTTTTATGATTTTATGAAAGCCAACAATTTTACTACTTGTTTCAGAAATTGATAGTGGAACTAAAAAGGAGGAGAATATCCCAGAGTTAGAGATAGTCCACCAACATAAGAATAAGATACGAGGAAAAAGTATGTATGATGTACTCATATCAAAAGCTTAAGCTTAAACCCTCTTGTCATTCTCATCTCTATCTTCAATGCCCTAGGGTTGCTCATCACTTCTTTCATTTCTGATTTAGAATCCATTCTTTTCAACTTATTATTAGGAATAGCAATTATTTAAATTTAGGATATGTTCATTTCAGCTTAATTTCAGATTCATTTCAACTCTAATCAGTTTAGTTCAGCTCCAGTCAATTCAGTTCAGTTCTATTCTTTTATAACCATTTTGTTAAATATTATTATATTAGTCTAATTTATTTTACTAATTGCTCTTATTATTATTATTACAATTATATTATTATTATTATTTATTTATTTTTATATCATTATTATTAAGTATTATTATTATCAGTATATTATTTTGTTTATTATAGCTTTATTCATTATTATTACTATTATCATTAGGAGGAACATGGTTTAGGTTAAAAGCACAAATAAACCCGCGTTGTTAGCCCATAATCCAATCAAATCACGTCAAAACAGTTTATGATGTAATTTTGCATGGTCCGACCCAATCATTACTTTATTACTAAATAATAATATATAATTAAATCTAATCATTGAAATAGTAATATTAATTTAATTCTTAGATATTATTGTTACTATATAATCATCATCGGGTATTAATATATTAATACAAAGACTATAAAATAATTGTTTTTAATATCATTATAATAATTAATTATTATTATTATTATAAATTTATCATTATTAATATTATTTATTTATAATTATCATTTAAAAATATACAAAATAAAATTATTATTCATTAATAATTATTCATTATTATTACCAATCATCATAATTATTATTTAATATTCATATTATTATTGTTTAAATATTATTTATATATTTATTAAATTCAATTTAAGTCAATTTAATTCAATTTAATTCAATTCAGTTAAGTTGTTTTCACTAAATCTAAATAGGCCCTTATATGATAAATTATTATTATTAACTGTTTTATTTTTATTAATTAGGGAAACATTATAGGTGTAGTAAAGACACTAGTATCCCCGTCCCCAAAAGGATTTTCCGTTATTTCATTTTTGTTTGTCCCGCTTACTTTTCTCATTGCCTGATTTGGATATGGTCTACCAATTATAATATTATTTTCTTTACTAAAAACACTTGACCCTACACTCTCTGTCTTAATAAACAATTTTAAAGAATAAACCACTACTTTACCCTTCAATATAAAATGAAAATTTAGTCTCACACAACTTCTCTCTTTAAACTTTGTTCCTAAAGGAAATGAGAAATAATTTGAGGACAAAGGGAGTATCTAATTAGGACATAAGAAAATGATGGATCATACTTTAAACATAAACAAAACATTTACAACAATATCCAGCCATATCTAGAAAAAGAAAAGTTGAAAACACATTGTATTTCTTCAGTTTATTTTTGCTTGTCCTAGTACCACTTTTATCGATTTATTTTTATTTGGTCTACTTATTATTTTTCTTTTTTGTTATACAATTTTCTCTATTCAACCTTACCTTTTCACGCATTTAGTCCCACATGTATTTCCCAACATTTCTTTCCCTCCCCTTACCCTCTAACCCCACATGACAATAACTTACATCACCCTCCAGAGGTGTTTGGTATGTGGGAATCGGCAGCGAGGTGGGAATTTTAATCCCAAACATTAGCAAAACCATGTTTGGTATTTTTTTGAATGGCAAGAAATTGCCCTACTGGGCCGAAACATCACACAGGTCTACCCGACCCGAATAGACACTTTGAGCGTAGAAAGGAGGGGGGATTCGATCTCTAAGCTCAAACCCCAATTTATCTTTTGTTGGTTTTTCATGATTAATCAAATGATCATGTATGTTCTTTTCAACTTTATTATAATACTTACTAGAAAAAATAAGAAAAAATGAGTTCATATAGGTTCAGATAATAAGTAAAAATAAGATTTGAACATATCACAAATAATGTTTGACAAAATCTAATAGGTTCAAATAAGTTGAAATAAGCAAAAAATAAGTTCATATAAGTCTACATAAGTAAAGATAAGTTGAGAACAAGTCTTGTTCTTTTCAACTTAGTTTTAGTCCTTATCGGAAAAAATAAGTTTCATTTGATACTAATAATTTTAATAAAGTTTTGACCCAATCACAAATAAAATTTAATAAATGCGAATAAGTTAAGATAAAGTGAAAAGATCATATCCTTCTTGTGTTTAGTTTGAAGTTATGATAAATCATATAGTGGCAATCAATGTTAAATTGAAAAGATAAAGAAACAAAGTTTCAATAAATTCTATAAATTTTGACAAGTGAAACAGGTTTTCTAAATTAAAAAAACTAGATAGTGACTCAAATGCACTAGTAGTTGCACGTCCAATATTTGGCAAATGTTTACCAATTGTTGCTACCAATATATCTATATAATCTATTAAAAAATATGAACTTGTATTATACGAAAAAAGTGACATCATTACAATACAATTATTGTTATTATGAAGTTTTAAACCCTACAACCTTAAGTATAGAAGAAATATCTTTATCCACCAATCCATTCTACTCGTATTGATAATTATATTGAGAGATAAAGATGATATGGGTTTATTAATTAAAAAACAAGATTTGAACAACAATCAAATGTATTATATACATAGATAATATGAATTACTTCCTTCCTTTAAATTGACATATTCCCACACCAAAGTGACTCCACTAATAAATTGATAAACATTTGCCATATGTGTTAGACATACCATGAATCGCACTATTTTATCAGTAATATCAATTTGTTGTGAAAATATGCCAACTTATAAACGGAAATAATCAACCTATTTATCATCATATACATTTGCTTGCAGCTTAACTCTTCCATTAATACCCTATAATGGAGTGGTAAATGAATTTTTTTTGTTTCGTCCTTGCCGTTGTATACTTGAAACTTTATATTGACAATATTAATAGGGAAATTCTCAATGGTGGCCCTTAGGTATTAGAAATTTCCAGTGGTGGAAAATTCAAAAAAACTTTCCCATTGGTAGCCCTGCTTTACAAATTATTCCCAAGCATAACCTTATCAATAAATATTCATTAATAATAAGCTTTATTCCATTAGTGAACCGTTAAAGCGGACATTCGCACATAAAACGAGACACTTCGGATTGTTTTTTTCAATTTCGACTTCAAAATCGATTCTTAAAGTTAAGTTTAGGGGGTTAATTTTAGCACTCAACGTTCGATTTTGATGTCAAAATTGGCATAAAACGACCCAAAAGACCTCCTTTTACGTGCGAATGACCATCTTAATGGTTAAATAACGGAATATGCCTTATTATTAACAGAATATTCTTCATTAAAGCTATATTTGGGAATAATTTGTAAAGTAGGGCTACCAATGGGAAAGTTTTTTAGAAATTTACACCACTGAGAATTCCTAATACCTAAGGGCCACAATTGGGAATTTCCCATATTAATAACATTCTTTTGCTATTTGATAACAGTTAAAAGCAAGTTTTACTCAACAAGCATAGTTTGGTGAAATTAGGTTAAATTTACAGCACATGCACAATTCAATAAAGAAGATGGAGTGAGCACAACCTAAAACCATCAAAATTCTTATTTAAAGGCTACTGTATCTCATTCATTTCTTTTTTGGTTCTTATAATTTTAGAATTATGATATGTTCTAAAAAACTTAAAATTAGCTATCCAGATTGTAATCATGTTTATTTTTGGAACTAACAATAAAAAGCTGAAAACCATTTTTTTTTAGTTTCTATAGTTTGGTTTTTGGTTTTTAAAATAACTGAAAACATAAAAGATACTACCTTTATTTTGCAATACATGCAACATATACCTCTTTTGGATGTTTTGCAATACATGCAACATTTTCATTAATAGTTACTCCTTTTAGCTAAAAAGACACTTGTACCCCATTTTTCCACTCACATGTACATACTTTATTCTTTATCACATGGCAATAAAGACAACTAACACTCTCTCTCTTCTCTTCCTTGGTCCACGTGCCATTTCCCAACGTTGCATGTATTGCGAAACGGAGGTAGTAATACACAGACCCTAACCTGATGAAAACTAATCTAATATGAAACCCGATTAAAGGATGTTGCTTAATTACAAAGGAAATTCTTTCTTAATCTAGGGATTTCCTTTTCATTAAGCGCATCGAGCCAGGAGCATTTGTTTCCTATAATTCACATGTGTCTATAAAGTGGGTAGATTGATAATTGGTGACTAACCTAAACCCAACCTGATATTAACCTATTAATCAAATTCGATCCAAAGTCTATGGCCCGACATGAGATTGACCGGCTAAGTTTGACACAAACTTGAATGTATATTGATTTGGCATGACTTGAAATAGACAAAAACGAATCACATCTTATTGGCATGGCTTGAAAGATATAAGACCTAACTTGATCTCAACAAAACTTGACTTGAATTAACCCAAACTAGAGGGTAGTTTGATCTTAATTTTTATTTATTTTTCTATTATTATTGGCATTTTTAATATTAAATTATTAATATCATATTATTATTCTTGTTAGACCTTAATGAATTTTTTTAGTTCTGATGAAACCTTATTAGTCCTAAACTTATTCCATATGATAAGGACTAGAAATAAAACGGACCAGATTCCGATCAATTTTTCAAATTGCAGGGATGATCGGCAAAATGGATAAGAATGAGTTCAATTACACCCGCACACTCTACAACTTTTATCATACAGTCATATGTAACATGTTACATTCCAGATAAACGCCACCACGTGCGTAAGTTGAAACATGTACCTTATACCCCTACCCCATTATTGTCGAACCCAAGTGATAAGAGTTACCCAAAAAAATGAAGAATCAAAACGCACAAAACAAGATTCATAATCAAACAGTAAGAGATGGACAAAGAGAGGAACAGGGAAATAAAAGAAAGCAAGGGGAACACACAAGTAGTATGGACATGCAAAAAAAGTGGACACAAACAAAAGTGGGGTCCTGCACACACCCTACCCTAACCTAAAGGGTAACCCCAGAAAACGTAGGTAGCGTCTTAACTAGAGAAAACTCTGGCAAAGCATACATGTAAAATTGACCCATCAACGCAGAAACATAAACAGCAGAACCCCCTTACATGCTCAGACAGTGACATTCAAACCAATTAAACCCCAAAAGGAGGAGTTACACTTTGCCACCATATTAATACTAAATATATTTTGGGAATTTAGTGGTGTTTTTTTGGGCATTAAAAAGCAGCTTTTGGCCCTTCTTCAGCGTAAACTCCGGGAGTCTCCATGTGAATTTAAGTCCCCACGCCCCACCCCTAATCCTCCAACTCATTCATTTCTTCACCCTTTTCCTACCAATAATGTCATCTTCCTTTGCAACAAAACTAAAAATAATGTCTTCTTTCTCTTCTTCCCATTTTTTATATACATCTGGGTGTAATACGAGCATGTCCAAATAACTAAAGAGCAAAAAAAAAAAAAAATAGGTTTGAGTATACAATGTTCATGGGTGGGGGTATGATGAAAGCTCTCTTCCCATATTTCCGTCCCACAATCTGGAGAACTATTTTTGTCTATCAAGTTTATGGGTCTTTTGGAAGATCATCGTGGCGGAGCTCAGCGTCATACGAAGAACAAATTCTCTGAAGTCTAATTTCTTTTGATGTAACCTTTAAGAAATGGCAACCACCATAGATGTAGTGTTGCAATTTCAGGAGGTCGATGTGTGCAAAGTTTTGGACGAGTAAAGAACATTAATGCATGAACTGAATAACAAAGAACGATGATGAGAACGTTCTTTCCTGATATCACTAGCGAAATCATGATGTTAATCATCTAACAAGACTACAAGAGTGTATCACATACACGATTCAAGAATTTGAAACCACATGTTTGTTTGTCCAAGTTTTCACTAGCTACATTTTCGTCCCATTAGTTTACAAGGACTTTTCTGTAAGATCACTCTATATAGACGTTATCTATATTTTATTTAGCTTAGCTAAAATTTCCCCGTTTCTTTGATATATGCTCTCTATATTGAAGAATGTGATTTGTTTCATTAATAATGTATTAGTTGAAAACAATTACTACCATGAAGGCAGAACTAGCTAGTATATATAAAATTTTAACGAGGAAATATAATACTTCATGAGTTAGTATTATAGTAAAAGACTAAATCTAGCAATTCAGATTATATACAACACCAGAATGTAACAGAATGCATACTCTATCTACATTAAAAGGGCCTAAATGAACCACTATCTCATCAGAATCTACACTGGGTATCCTATTAAAACCTCCCATCCTTGTGAAAGTTATCACCCCAAAAAAAGTCATCTTAAAAAAACCTAACACTAATTCTAAACAAGAAATCTTGTTCTAGGAATGACCAAAGACAAAAAATAATCCATGTTCCAAAACCTATTATGCTAGTTAATAATATAAAGCCTAGTTAGTGAAGTTGATAAACTTATAACGTCTCTATATGTATGTGAAGTACACTGGCATTCACTAACCACAAAAGATCAGGCATTCTCATCTTAAAAATTTCCTCTGCACCACACCTAGACAAAAATCTTCCCTCCCTACCCATCAACTCCAGATATCCTTAGCTGTAGTGTGTATCTATACGCTAAACCTTTGAAGGTCGATTGTGGCTATGTAGCTCATGCATTCTGGCTAAGCAGTTCCTCATGACAGACTGAAAACCTATCTATTACGTTTGATTTTTCCCAAGTTTTCGACTTAATTATAGTATAGAACTGTAGAGCCAAGTTCACAGACCAAGTTCACATGATGCTAGATATCTCATAAAAATTGCAAGCATACTACTCTCAAATCCTATCCCATAACGAAATGCTAATACCTTCAAGTGAGCCTTGTTCTTGAGAAGACTCCCTTATTGTCTCCGAATCACCTGTCGCACCGAAAAGGGAGGACATGTTAAAGACACTTTGTTTCCAGCTTGAAACTTGCCCAAATTTTCAACATTCCACACACAGAATTATGCCACCAACAATTTTTTAGAAAAGGTCTCAAGCATGTTAGCCAATCAAGCACTTCAACAATCAAGTCTAGCGCACATTCTATAGGAAGGCAAGATGAGCAGATTCATGAGGACCGACATGGTAGCTAAAAATGGATGCCAATTTCATGAAAAAATAATCAACAAAGAAGTTTTCGAACTAATTCAAGTATGTAATGTAATGGCATACAATCTAAAGAAGGCCTCATGAAATCAACAAAAAAGTTTCCAGCCTCAGTGAGAAACACACAAAGTGTACAGTCTGAAGACAACTTGTGAGAACACATGGCAACTGGTTAAGTCACAGATACAATAAAACTAGCTTACACCTTATAGCTAATTTACTAGATTATCCGCCATGCCTGAAGTTTATGGCGCACCACAAGTTCACTTCCCAACACCATGTTGTAAGCTTTCAAGCTTTAAAAATTGAGCAAGCAAAATATCATGGGAAAGGATGAAGAAAAGGCCAAAAACATAAAATAAGCTAGTGATTCAACAATCCTACAGAAAAATGGTTAACTCCACAAATGCATGTTCAACAAAAATTATTAACCATTTCAATGGAAATTATTTCCATGCAAAACAATTCCCACGGAAAACCAGGACAACATATACTTTAAATTAATTTGTCTTTATTTGGTTCCTCACGGGAAACGTCAGAGTAAATAGAAAATATAAAAATGGGAGGGGATAGGACGGATGAATGGGAAAAAATGACGATGATATGGAAAATGTGAGAATTCACTTCTTTAGAAAAGAAAATATTCTCCGTTCTAGAGAGAAAACCGCTTTTCCACCAAACACTCCCCAAGGCTGTTTCTGCAAGTTAGAAAGATTGGGTAAATTCATTTTTTACAAGAGCAGTCACATTATGCCTCTGATAACATCTTGTCAGACTTGGTATAACTGTCTCAAGTCATTTATATATTTTCGGTCAAGTAGAAGTTACCAGGTGGTACTAACAAATTACCTCAATCATAGATGAAAATATAGACAACAAGAATAGATGCAAATCAGAAAAGAATCAAAGGTCCGACAGCGAAACGAAGCCAATGGCCAAATATTACAAACTAATTAATAAAACACTGCTCGGACAAATGTGTGACTGAAAAGAAGGCAAAAGCAGAATCACTATGTCTAAAATGGCAAGTACAAGGTAAGCATGTGGGCTTATGTCAAGACTCATGTGTTTGAGAGAATCTTAATCAGATGGAAAACATTTAAGAATTCAGTTAAGCACAAGAGTAAGATAATAACAGAACGCACGGGGCAAATCAAGAGAGTAGATTGGAGAGCCAAAAAGTTAGTTTGTACTTCCAATGAAAAATAATAGTTTCCTAACAGACGTAAAGATCACCTTCATTTTCCCCTAGAGTAGTTTAAGCACGAGAAGCGTTTGATCTAATACAATCTTTTAAAGTATTAAGCAGTTAAGCCCTCACAGTTGGACAACCGCAAAGAACTAGCAAAAGGAAGTGTAGCAGCTTTTTTCCTGACAAAGAATGTTAGTAAAACATATCTTTGTACTTCCATTAATCATAATCAACTTTGAAAAGTTGATTATGATAATCTACAAGATGTGCTTAACAACAAATGCCACCGGTGCTTGGTCTGCCTAATCATCATTTCAGTTTTAATTAATTTAAACAGTAAGACAATCAAACACATAGCATGACAACAGATCTTAAAATTCAAACACAAAGTGCTAACGGTCCATGCAAGCACGTTATCAGAATCGTTCATATGCGAATCTTTGTCTAAGATAATGATCTTAGTTTCTAATAGATGGTGGAAACACTATTACCTAATTACCACTTCTAAAAAAATCACCCGCAATCTGATCACCCTTCCTTTATTCCTTATGATGACAAGAAGATTATCCTTGAGATAAAAGGCTTCATAAACAAATAAAGCAGTCCAAAGCAGGCATTTCCCGATGCCCAATTCCACCTCTTATTAGTTGCAATAAAGAACTCTCATGCACCATTGGAACTTGAAGCCCTTTTAAAGTTACAAGACATGGCATTATCAAAGCAACAATGAGATTCAACTAAAAGTAAAGAATATATATTCACTTCCTTGCATTCAGCTAGCCAATTGGGTGTCCAAAACTTTTTAATGACACGATATAGTAAGCTTTTGTTAGCCTTAACATGATAGGAAGAGTTTTTATCTTTTCATTCTTTGAGGAGGATGATAATGCCACATATCCTTCCACCAAGAGCCTCCTCATTCTTTTTTACTTTCAGAAGAAATGACGGCAATCTCATGGCTGAAGAATAAGCTATTTTATAATATCTACATATTAAGGTCAAAGGCTCAAAGCCAATATTCAATTTTGGTTATTGTCCTTATTATTTCCTTCATGAGGTTAGATTTAAGTATGCTGGAATCAATTCAAGTATTTGAAAAATTTTAGAAGTATTTTTGACAACCATACTTGGTAATGGATACAACTATTGAACTAAAAGTAACATAACTTGCAAATATCATGTGCTCTCACGGACAAACTTTAGCAATTTCAAAACACAACGCATTCAAGCCAAACAAGGAGTGGAGTTTCTATCATCACCACAAAGGTACCCCAAACTCGTTATTTTCTTTATAACTTACAGTACCACTTTAGAAATGATATCAAGTGGGAATGGAAACTTATAAGAATAACCGCTCGAGATGGTATTCTTCTCCATGTTAAAGAGTAGGGGGATTTCCCTCAGCATATCACATAATTTCATTGCTATTGCCGTCATCGAGTACCGTCTAGTTCGTTAAGATTAAACTAAGAACAACATTTTACTATACGCCTTATCTTCATCAGCTAAGTTATATTGTAGAAAGAATCTACATGACTGGATGTATAATATAGCCCCAAAAAATAGAAAAAGAATAGAAGGATGATCAAATAAACCTACAGAACCTAGTGTTAGATCTTCCCTAACTATTGAACACATATAATAACCACTATAAGATGCTGTTATTTGAGTTTTAATTATTTCTCTCCCAATAAAACCATAACCTTTTTGTAATCACCTCCCACAGAAGTGACAAAAAAGATGGTTCGTATATTTAACTTCATAAAACGAGTATAGCTTCTAACCCCAAATAATAGTATGGATTATCATCCTATGTATCAACTCATGTCCCATTATCTCGTGTTGTGCCACAACAATGGCACTTGCCAATAAAACGAGAAAGCTGATTTTGAGTCGGTGACATGTCAAAACGGAGAGGATGTGAGACACAAAATGAGAAATTAATGCGTCCATATGATCCCAACCCAAAAAAAACGATGGTAGGAATAGGATTGACAAAAAACCAATGTTAACAAAACTACACATCGTTGTCCGAGCCCCATAACTATTGTCAATATAAATATGGTGCCACAGACTGCCAGTTAAATCATTTTGCCTCAAGGTCTTTGGAGAAAGAACCGGGAGGAAGTGAGAAAGAAAGCAGGTCATTGAAGAGCTAAAAATACAAAATTCTTAATCAGAAATGGTAAGGATTGGGCCTACATCTTAGAACTTTTACAGGCTTCCACACGACTACAGTTTTCTTAGGGAATGACAAAAAACAGGCTGATTTTGAGTAGTAGTACTACTTAAAGAAGTCTAAGACTGTAAAAAAGTATTTTTAAATAAAAGTTCTAATATGCTGCTATGAACTGTTTTCATCACTGAACTTCATCTGAAATGTCAAATTCAGAATCTCTTAATCGTGCAAGTCTCAATCTTTCCATTGCTCATTTCTATCTCACTCACCCTTTTTTCTGACACTAACTCAGAAAATTCAAGGTTAAAGAAGAAAGGTAGCTAACTAATACCATAAAATACACACTCTTAAAATCCCAAAAAAAATCCTAGCAAGTAAACAAAGATAAAATACCAAAACCCAAAAGAAAAACTTAAACAATGATCTGAAAAAATTCAGTGTTTCATCTGATAACGATAACCTCGTTTAACCCATCAATTGACAAGGTAAGAGAGGATCGCATGTACAAGACATCCTAGCATATTCTACAATTTCTCTATTAGGGAGGACGAATCTATATATTTCGCTGAGAAATGATTACTAGTGTTTTTAGCTTTAACTTTCAATAGGTCATGGCAAATGCCGACCTCCCTTTGCTTCTACTAACTAGACTAAAAGGATACAAAAGGAGAATACTCCATGTAGCATCTAACAATGAAAATGGAATGAATACTCTCCTTGTTGCTAGGGTTTTACAAAGTTGGTTGTAAAAGGTATTATAACTTACTATATACACAACTTTCAGCGCACCTATACTACCAAAAAAATCAAAAAAAATATGGGTTTGTTTACTTTATGAAGTAAAATCGTAGAAAATAAACTATGTAGATCAATGATTAGCTAAGATGAAATTGTGGGCAGCAAAAAAAATGGTGCACAAAGCTCAATGAAGGCTAAACTATAGAATTAAAAAAGAAGAAAGAAAGAACTAACCAGTCTTTACAAAGGCTCCCTTGCATAGATTACGGAGCTGTGTCTCGATTTTGTTCAAGAAGTTGGTAGCTTCGTCAAAGGGTCTTGAAAGATCTGACTTATACTTGTCCAATATCTCACAATATGTCTCCTGAATAATTTTCATTATTTTACCCCCAAATAAAGTCAAAAATATAACCAACTAACATACATAATCCAAGATCACATAATAAAACTAAAAAAGGATATGGATATAGATATAGTAGGGGACCATAAATTCATCAAGTTCAGGATCCGTTTCAAAGTACGTCCTCCCCCCTCCTCCAACATCTTGCCTATACATGTCACTTTCTTGCTTGATTTCTTCCAGTATATTCGCTATCTCCGCCGGCGCTCCTACCTTCACTCATCATTATTCCAATTATCAAAATCATATCATCACAACCACCTTCTTGTGCGACAGCAATTCACACACTGTGTGTGAATTGCTGTCGCACAAGAACCTCCGTTCCCATAGCACACCATAGTGGTTGTAATGCTATGGGAACGGAGTATCTTATTTTATGCGATAGCACATCATAGTGAGTGTGTTATCGCATAAGAAAGGAAAAAAAGAAAGAAACGCTACCTTGTGGCAATCAATATAAGATTGAAGGAGACGAGGATAGTGAGGATGAGAAGCGATCTTAGCTTTGATAGAGTTAGACGTAGAATGATCATCACGTTGTTGTTGTTGTTGTTGTTGTTGTTGCTGCTGTTGTTGTTGTTGTTGTTGTTGTTGTTGTTGATGCATATCAGGAGTGATGGAAGCGGACTCAGATATACAAGTAGCGGAAATGAGTTCATCGGAGCCGAATCGGACGGCGGCGGTGTTGTTATTAGAATTGATGATTAAGGAATGGTAATCGGAGGGTAAGATGAGATTATCAGGTGACATTAAAGCCTTATCGGAGTAATCAGAAGTTGTGGAATGGAGGCCGTATATGTTGTCCATCTATCAATGAAATGTAAGCAGCATTCAAGAAGTGTAGGAGAGAGAGAGAGGGGGGGGGGGGAAGGAAGTTAGGTTTATGAGTTATTAGTATGAGAGAATATTAAGTTGGAATTGGAGTGGCAAAAAGAGAAAGATAGAGATGTTGGGAAGTGTGAATTGTAGTGATTAGAAGTGGGAGTATAGCAGTGATTCATCCACTGGGTTTTTGCATAACTGATATAGAACTTAGAAGAAAGAGAAATTAAATTAGGGGAAAGAAAAGGAAAGGAAAGGAAAGGAAAGTTATTTTAATAAAATGCTGATGATGGATTTTGAAGGGTAAGATTATAAGGTATGGAGTATAAGATGTTCATGTGCACCTTGTTTTCTTTTGTTCTTTTCTACTACTATATCAGTTTTCGTTTTTTTTTTTTTTGTGAGGTGAATGGGTTATTGGGTTTCTTTTCTTATCCTTTTTAAGATTGTACTGTAGTAGGAGTAGTTCTTTATTGACATTTAATAAACTAAGATGCTTCTTTTACTAAGATTGAAGAATAAAATATACTCCATAGATCTTATGCATGACATTGGCGATGTCATGGATGCATTATCTTTACCATTTTTTTAGATACTTTTAAATTAAAATTAAATAACGGCTCAAGTCGGATATTAAAAAGAGAATAAACCGTCTTTTTAAAGATAGTTACTAGTTTAATTCATTTTGTGATATGTTAATCCATTCAATAATCACAGTATTTTTATATAGCAACTACTTTAATCCATCTAATGACTAGTTTATTTCATTCGTTAATGGTTTTGTAAATTGTTAGTTGTAGCTCGAGATTAAAAGTGAAATAAAGGAAAGAGAAGAGGAGGGACGACAAGATTGGTGTGAAATGTAGAGTAGTGTTGAGTTAGAGTCAGATGAAATGAGCTTGTTAGCAATAATGTAGCTTTAACTTGGTGTGAATGTAGCTTGTTAAAATTAGACCGCTTCTTTTAATAATTTGTGTATAATTATGTCCCACTCCCCATGTATGATGAACATTCTACCTCCAAATCTCTCCAATGTTATTTTCTTATTCATTTCTCATTTATCTCACTCCAAATACGCAAAATTTATTGAACGAAGTTTAAAGAGCAAATGGGCAAAAGATGACCTCAGATGTATGATGCTCATCCTACATTCGGACCCGCTATATGTTGAATTAGCTCTATTATCTTCACCTAAATTTTATGGAATTGGAGTTATTATAATTTACAATTGGGATTTTTTTTGCTTTGGCATTTTGATGAAGTTCTTGAATTCTTTCAATTGGTTTATAACATTGATCTTTTGACTTTCAAGAATGGAGCAACTATATTCAACATAAATTTTATCAACTTTTAAACCATTTTATATAATATTTCAAGCATGAAAGGGTTTAAATTTTTAACGACACTAATGTCTTTTATAAATTATTTCAGTTGATTACTATTTAATTCCAATTACTTTAGTGTAGTTTAGTTAAGCTCGATTTATTTCAGTTTAATTCTACTCCTTTTATTATTTAACCACTTTGTTAATATTATTATTGTTGATCTAATTTATTTTACTAATTATTCTTATTGTTATTCATATTATTGATATATATATTCTTTTGTGTAAAGAGTATTATGAGATGGAGGGAGTATGTATTTGCTCATTATTATTACTATTATTAGTAGGTTGAGCATGGTAGATTGGTACGATTTGGAAAATAACTCAAACCAACCCACTCAAAAACGGTTTGAGATTTTTTCAAACCAACTCAAATCGCGCCACATAAAACGATTTGCGGTTTACCATTATCTCAATACAAATTTGCAATTGGTGTTTTATTTTACCGATTAGATATTCAATATCAAAACCATACAAATAAGCTACAAAAATGGTAGAAGATATTGAAAATTTTCTAAGGTGTTAAAAATATTTCAATTCAAGGTACAAAACTATTTTTATGTCACTAAAGACACTTTGGCGATTTATGGTGCGGTTTCATTTATAAATACTACACAAAACCACAAATCACGATTTGGTAAATAGCATAAACCAACCCACTTTTTTATCCCATAAACCAACCCAGCCCGCGCACAAACGATTTTGGTTTGCAATTTTGTGCAGTATGACCCAATTATTATTATTAAATTTTATTATTGTAATAGTAATATTAATTTACTTCTTAGACATTGTTGTTATTGTGGAATCATCATCCAATATTAATATATTAATGAAAATAATAGTAATTACTTATTATAATTCATTATTATTGTTATCATTAATTATTATAATTATTACTATTACACATACAATTATCATTTAATAACAAACTAAACGATTATCATTACTCATTACTTATATCATTATAGTAATTATTTGTTATTCATAATTATGCATACTTTTTTTTTTTGCTAAGCAAGAAGAGATATATTAAAACCAAAACTTAAATTTACAACCTAAAGAGTTTTAAAAAGCTAGAGCAAACCAACTAGGTTGGACCCCCTAGCCTTAAAAAACTACTCAAAAAACAACTATACATCAAAAACCAATAACTGCTCATACCAAAGTCTATCACAAGTTGATAGTTTCTTTGGTTTAACACCTCTCAGCCTATTAACAATATGAGATTTAAGCTGTCTAACCACCTTTGACCTCATCCAACCAACACCATTCCAGCAAGCCTCATTCCTAGCCCACCAAATAGCATATACCAAAACATTTATACAAGCACAAATCACATTTTTCTGGAGCTTACTCCTCCTAGATCTGCCAATGATTCTCAGCAAGCTCCTATAATTGCACTTGGGGAGTATGAACGTGCAACCACAAAAGCACATCCAGCAGGCAACTTGTTGAATAAAAACAGCTAAAAAGGAGATGATCAATGCTATCTATGCCATTCTAGCAAAGCATACAATCACTACAAGAAGCCAGACCCAACTGTACAAGTCTATCCAAAGTCTTCAGTCTGCCATGCATAACAAGCCAGCAAATGAATCTATGTTTTGGATAGGATAGTCTATTCCAAATATATTTGTCCCAATGAACTTTCACAGTATCACCTATCATCAACTGATAAATCTTCTTCACACTGAACTCTTGAATAACAAGAAAATCCACCTTTGAAAATAGACCTTTAATCTCCTGTTTAATCTTACAAATCTGCTTCCAATACCAGTTGCTATCATCAGGAGGGATATAGTCCCACCAGTCATCCTCTTTGATGTAGACACAATGAGCCCATTTAATCCAAAGACTGTCATGTTTGGTAGCAATAGCCCATACATACTTAGATAAAGCAACTTTGTTCCAGATTTTGATTTTCTTAATGCCCAAATTAAACCACCTGCTTGCTTAGGAGAACAAATAGAATCCCAAGCTACATTTCCGGCTTTCTGACCATAATAGCAACCACTCCATAAGAAAGCTCTACACGCCATTTCAACTTGCTTAAGGATAGTCTTAGGGATAACAAAAACCTGAGACCAATACACATGTAAGCTCAATAACACAGAATTAATCAATTGCAATCTGGCAGCATAGGAAAGATTTTTAGTACTTCACACCTTAATTCTCAAACATATCTTCTCCACAATACAAACACAATCAGTCAAGGAGATCTTCCTAGCACAAATAGGCACACCCAAGTATCTTAAAACGAAGGTTGATATGCTTAAAACCTGACATAGCTTTGATTCTCTAAACAAGAGCAGAATCCATACCATGGCCAGCAGTAAAAAAACTCAGACTTATCTACATTAATGCTAAGACCTGAGGTTTCATAAAACAGCTTAAACCCCTGTAGCATAACATAGATAGAAGGAAAGGATCCTTTACAACATAGGATCACATCATCAGCAAAAGCCATATGATTGAGTTTTGAAGATTTACATCCTGGATGAAACTCAAATAAAAGGCTTTCTATCAGTTTTGGCATGAGTCTGGACAAATACTCTATGCATATAACAAAAAGTAAAGGAGAAATAGGATCCCCTTGTCTCAAACCTCTCTTTGCTTAAAAAAACACCAGTCATAGATCCATTCAGCAAGAGAGTAAACCTTGGAGTAGTCACACAAGTCATAACTAGCTTAATGAAAGCAGAAGGAAACTTAAGAGCATGTAACATTTCCTCCAAGAAGACCCAAACAACTATATCATAAGCCTTCCTCATATCTAATTTCATAAGACAGCTAGGCTTGGCCTGCTTCCTATTATAGAACATCACTAAATCCTGGCACACCATGATATTATGAACAATAAAGCTATCCTGCACAAAAGCTCCTTGATTCTCTGCTATAATATCAGGCAAAATCTTCCTAAGTCTATTACACAAGACCTTGGAAATACACTTATATAAAGTGTTACAATAAGATATAGGTCTAAACTCAGTGACAGAACTAGGACAAGCAGTTTTAGGAATTAATGTCAAAATAGTAGCATTAATCTCCCTTAACAGCTTACTAGTCTGGAAGAAGTCCAACACAACATGAATCACTTCCTCCCGAATAATCTCCCAAGTATCAGAATAGAAATATGCCCCAAAACCATCAGGTCTAGGAGCTTTTTCCCCAGGAATTGACTTAATAGCCAATCTAATTTCCTCAGCAGAATAAGGTCTCAATAACATAGTAATATGATCATTTCTCAAAACAGGTCCTACGTCTACCACAGATTGAACAACAAGTCTTCTCTCAAGCATACAAGATCCCATCAACATTTTATAGTAATTGAGAAAAGCTTCATTTACCTCTTGAGCAATATTCTTCCAATTTCCATCCATATCATGAATAGCATAGACTGTATTCTTCAACCTTCTAGCCTTAATACACTGATGAAAAGCTGTCGTGTTATCATCACCAGCCATACACCAGCTAATCTTAGCCTTTTGAGCTAGAAAAGAAAGGTAGGATTTATGAATGTGCCCATACTCCTTAGCAGCTTCAGATTCCTTGCTTCTCAACTCTAGATTAGCAGGGTCATTATGCAGATCTGTTTGAACAGCTTTCAACAAATTTGCAGCTTGAATATCTCTAGTTTGAATATTTAAGAAGCCCTCAAAATTAAGCTTCCTCAGATCCTTCTTAATCAACTTCAGCCTCTGCACCACGCTATACATAAGACAACCAGAAATTGGAGCACTCCAACAAGCGTTAACCAGAGAGATAAAGTTTAGAGCAGAACTCCACATTCTGAAATATCTAAAAGAACATCTACCTTGTACAATTTGTGGATACACATTTATAATCATAGGGCTATGATAAAACATCCTTTCAGGCAAAAAATGAGCAGCTGCAGATGGGTATGCAGTCAGCCATTTGTCATTCACCATGACCCTATCCAGCTTGCAAAAAACTCTCCTATCCCCTAACTGTTGATTATTCCAAGTAAAGAAACAACATGTACTAGTTAAATCCTCCAAACCATACAAGATCTCAAAGGAATGAGCTCCTGCTCTCTCACAACAGATCCAACCCTTTCCTCAGGATTCATAATGCAGTTGAAATCCCCAAAAACTATCCATGGTTCAGCACAGTTGCTAGCCAAAACCCTCAAATCAGCCCATAAACCTTCTCTACCTTGAGTATCATTAAAAGCATATACCAAGGTAGTATAGAAAGGAATAACATCACTAGTAGGCCAAACTTTACGATGCATCAGTTGGCTATTAACCAAACCAATACTAACTTGAAAACTCTTAGGGTTCCAAGACAAAACCACTCTCCCACCTTTGTGAAAACTGAAGTTAGAGGAGAAACACCAACCTTGAAAGACATTCTGATAAGAACTGCCCATATTAGCAGCTTTTACCTTAGTTTCAAGAAGGCTAACCAATATCACTTTCTGAGAATAAAGGAAATTTCTCACCTCCTTTTGTTTTTGTGGATGGTTAACCCCCCTGACATCCAAATTAAAATCCTATCCATGCTTCAAAGGAGGTTGGCTACCTCCTTCAGTTCTACCATCACCATTTGAGCATTTAACCTGCCCAATCAAAACCTCAACCTGAGGGCTATCCAGTACCTCAAAGTCATTCTACACCACAGCTGTGTTAGGGGACAATATGATTTTCCTAGCTGGAATTCTAATAGGTTGGAACCCATTAGCATCCACACTCTATTTGTCTTTCAAACCCCCTCCTTCTCAGGTTCCTTCTGCACAGTTTTAATCCTCCAAACTTGCCTAACAGGCTTCCGACATTCCAGAGAAGAGTGACCCATACCCTGGCAAGAAGTACAATAACAGGTTTCCATTCATAGCCTATTTAAACCTCAATCACCTTATTATGCTCATCACAAAACATAATCAAGTCATAAAAGCTTTAATCCAGGTTCACTTCTAGCATCACTCTTGCAAATTGCAACTTTTCTCTTTTCAGTGTAGCCTGATCCACCTTCACAAACTTACCAATAGAGATAACAAGCTTAGAAAGGCATTTCTCCCCCCCAATACTTGAACTCAAGATGTAGTTGAATCCAAATAGGCAACTTCCTAATCTCCTCTCTAACTATATCAATATCAGCATCCCATTCTTTAACAATCATTGTTTTCCTCTTAAAGAATATAGGTTGGGCAGTCAATATATGATCTCTACGTTCCATAGTCAGAAATCTCACAATGTAAATACCTTTCTTCACCATTACTACCTTCTCAACACCAAAATTTTTCCAAATCCTCCTTATAAATCCCTCCATTACAGTTACTAGTGGATTAGCTCCTACAATATAACAGTAAATAAACGAATTCCAATAATCAAGTTCAGGTTGTATATCATCAATATCTATCTTAATCATATGTTTTCCATTCATATTCAACTTATCAGCAGCATCACCAGTTGTTTTCACATCATCATTAGGCGAAAATAGAATAGGAACAGGAATTACCTCACCTCTATCAACTCTATCTGAGATCAGTTGGGTTTTGGATCTTTGAATTGTAGCAAGCCAATCTGAGAAATTGTGCTCCAATAATGTATGATTTTGCAATGCTATGAGCGACGTTCGCGGTGAAAGCATCTCAGTTTGAATCACATCCTCAACATCAAGAGCTTCGATTCCAATCACCTCATCTACCAGCTTTGTATTTTTAGCATTTGAATCTGAAGAAGGGCCTCCTAACACATGTGGCTGCAAACTCCCTTGAGCCTTTTTCCCTTTGGATTTCCTTACCATGGCTACTGAAAATCAGAGAGTTAATTTAGAGAGAGAAAGTCTAGAGAGAGAAGCCATTCTTTTGAAACTTTATCCTTTTTCGTTTTTTTAGTATTGTTCTAGTTGAGTTCTATTTTTTTTAAAATTATGCATACTTAATAATTTATTATTGTTTATATATTATTTATTGTTAATTATAAGTCAATTTAATTTAATTCAATTCAATTTAATTCAGTTCAGTTTAGTTCAACTACATTCAGTTCAGTTCAATTCAGTTGTTTTCAGCAGAAGAAAATAGACCTTTATAATGTACACCTTGGAGTATATAAATACAAGAAACAATCTCATTATCTTTTCTTTTTTCCCTAGCAGATCCAACTAGCATATAACGGGTAAAATTAAATAATGGAAATGATTCTTTGGAGTACATAGCTTTATATACTCCCAAAAGTACCTTATAATTTGCAAGCTTTTAACAATTATGCCCTGTCGAATTTTGAATTTATAAGCATGGAAAATATACTTACATGCATAGAGATCGTGTTATGGGATAACTTTGAGGTTGTGTAAAAACGAGGAACAATAACTTGATACAAAAGGAAATGAAGAATAAAAGTAGAGATTTGCCACCAAGATTTTAAAGCAAGATAACATAAAGTTATTTTTCAATTCTTCCAGTCATGAATTTACTTCCGTTTAGATCAAATCAGATTAGTTGAGTTTTATTCAGTTCACTTTAGATTTATCCAGTCCAAATGAGCAAGGTAAACCTTAGAAATTTTATGAATTAAACTTTGATTTGAATGGGACAAAATAAAAAAGAGATACAATTATGTTGAAGTTTAGTAAATTAGCATACAAACTATTTTAGGGAGATCACTTATTTAGCATCAAAGTAAAGATAATTAACCTTTTGTCCACCATCATGTTAATAGTCGTTAAAAATATTTCGGGGTCCTTATTAACATAAGAAATAAACAAGGTGATACATTACTGAAAGCGTTATAATTATACATTATGAAATTATAATTATCATCACTTAAAAATGACTATAGGAATATCAAAATATATGAATTAAATAGAAAGGCACCTCTAGATTAAAGGATTCTTACCTATTGGCCCACATAACTTATCTTTGAGGCCATATAGATTCATTTGTTTAGACTGAAATGTAATTGAATATTGAGTATTTTAAAATTTCGAATATATTGTGTTTAAAGGTTGAAGTTGTATGTAGTTTGGAATTTGAAAGAAGATTATATATGGAGTTTTGGAAAAAGAAGTATTTGAGTGTTAATTTGTTCTTAAATAGTAGTACTTTTTAGCTTTTCCTTAAAAATTAAGGTGGAAATATGGCTTAATAATCATAGACAAATTGTGTCCTAACCATAAACAAAGTGTTTTTTAAATAAACTTCCAAAGAAGCAGCGGTTCTAGCTAGGGCCGCTAATGAGCCGAGCCTGCTCACAAACTGCTCGGGCTCGGCTCGGTCACATTTCGGCAGTGCTCGGCTCGGTAGGGCTCGGCTCGAGAGTTAGCGAGCCGATACACGAGCTAGGATAAGTTCGGTTCGAAAAGTTCACGAGCGTCTCGAAATACATTTAAAATTAAAATAATATTATTTAAATTTTAAAGTATAAAAAAATCCAAAAAAACTATATTAAAGAAAGAAAGGAAATGTCGTGGTAGTGTGGTACTAAGTTACTAACCAGTAATACTAAGAAAAAAATCCAAAATTTTGCTTACAAGTTATTCTATGTGAATTACCAGAAACACGAGCTTATAATGAGCTCGAACTCGAGCCTTAAACGAGCTCAAACTGAGCCTTAACAAATGAGCCAAGCCTCGAGCCGAGCCCTTCCTTTTAGGAGTCAAGCTCGAGCCGAGCTGATTTTTTAAGGCTCGACGAGCCACGAGCTCGAGCCAAGCCTCGAACTCATCACGAGCTCGAGCCGAACCTACCACAATTCGGGCTCGGCTCGGCTCATTAACAGCTGACACGGTCGTTGCACGTGCCAAATTAATAACCTAACTTAGCCTAATATAGGCTAAGAAAGGGTCGAATCCACGAGGAAGCAAGGATTAATCAAGGTTTAAAAGCGATTAAGCGAGCTAAGTCTATTTTTAATGGTTATTGAGATTAATGATTAACTAAGAATTAGTAAATGAATTAGCTAACGATTAAAGTAAAAGATTGGGTTTAAACTATAATAAGTAGGAAAAATTGCCCAGAATAATGCAACCTTTAGGCGATTCGCAAATAATAATGCAACATTTATACCCCATTTATTTTAAATGGGGTAAAACCGGATCTAACCTAAAGAAGAAGTTAAATGAGACACGTGTCAATTACTTATTGGTTATCATAAACTATATTAAAAATAATAATAAAAACAAAAAAATTAAAAACAAAAAAAACAACCGAAAAATCCCTCCCTCTTTACTGCTACTACCAGAGCCACCCCACCCCCTCCTCCCTTCCCCCAGCCACAACACCACCTATAACGGCGCCGCTGACGAACCACCCCACACATACGACGCCGACGACGAGCCACCCCACCAGACGCCGCCGCCGACAATCGATCACCCCCGCACCTCCCTCTGTCCACGCACAAAACCACCCACACACTGCCGACGATAAACCACCCCACCCAGACGACGAGCCAAACGCGGGGGTGGGGGCTGATAGCAGCGGCCAGCGGTGGCGTTGCAGTAGCGGGGGTAGGGGTGGGGGGTTGACAATAGCGGGGGCGGGACGGGTTGACAGTAGTGCGGGGTTGGGGTTGGGGGGTGGGGGGAGTTGACAGTAGCAGGGGTTGGGGCTGGGGGGGGGTTGACAGTAGCAGGGGGGTTGGGGCTGGGGGGTGGGGGGAGTTTAATATTTTTTTTAAATTTTTTTTAATATATTAATTAAAGTTTAAAGTTTTATATAAAAATTACCAATTGTTCAGGTAACCGGTCATTTGTCCTATTTAAAATAAATGGGGTATAAAGGTTGCATTATTCCAGAATAATCGAAAGGTTGCATTATTATTTGCGAATCGCCTAATGGTTGTATTATTCTAGGCAATTTTTCCTAATAAGTAAGCACTAGGGATAGGGGAATTACTAGTTAGCTAACCTATTAGTCAAGCCAAGGGGATTCAATAGGGTCAATTAAGGGACTATGTCACTCAAATGTTTTCTTATTACTCTCTCGAGCTAATTAATTAGGAGGACTTAATCAACCAATTTTACCTATTCTCATGGTAAAATAGATCAACCAAGTATTTCCACAACTCATAGCTATTCAATTAAGGTCCTAGGAAGTCAATCACCTATTCTCATGGTGAAGTCAACCTATTAACTAGTCTAAGGTCAATCAAAAGCTTAATTTCTCAATCCTTCACTTTTAATCCCCAAATCAAGTTCAAATGGTGATCAATCAATTAAACAAGGCAATAAAATAAGCTAGACAACCTAATTTCACCTAGGTCATACCCCCAAGCTTGACTTTTAGGGTCAACTAATGATCACCTAGGTCATCCCCTTCCCCTAGCTAGTAAACTACTCACTAGCCATGAAAGGAATGAAATAAAAAGCTTCAATCAACAATGATGATCCAACAACGGTAGAAATCATACCTATTAAGCTAATCATCAACTAATTACTACTAATCAATACTAAAAAAGGTAAAACAAGTATAAAAGCTAATAAAGTAAAGAGATAGAAGAAATACTCAAAGATGGATGGTAATCAAATGCAAAAACTCCATTAAAATAGCTTCAAAACTTCAATATTCAACTTCTAGATCTACTTTCTCTCACGAGGTTCTACTTCTCTCTCTAAAAACTCTCTCTAATTAAAACTAATTAGTTCAGAAATTAAAAGCTTAGTGTTAGGATTATTACAAAATTGGTTTTATACCCCGTAAACATAAGGGCAAAATTGTAAAAGACGATACAAAAAACAAGAAAACATGGCGACGGAGCGCCCACTACTTGCAACATGGAGCGCCCGCTCCAGGCTTGGAGCGCCCGCTCCTGGAACGCTCCAGGGCCGCTCCAAGCTACTACCAGTTTTGACTTTGTTTCTTCACACACAGAGCGCCCGCTCCGCCTCCTCAGGAGCGCCCGTTCCCTGTTTGGAGCCTCTTCCTTGCTTAACTAGCTTTAAAATACTCTAAAAAAATATTGGATGGGGGAGGGGGATGCACATGCAAATGAAATGACCTACATGCAACCTAACTACATGCAAATGAACTAATACTAAATGATAAGTATGAGAATATGAGAAATGATGAAAAAGGGGAAGAAAAGGAAACTATATGGCCTAAAATGCATCTAAATGACCTAAAACTAAATGCAAATAAGTGAACCTAAAGTCCACTTACCAACAGCCCCTAGTCCTAGCCCAATGATCTACACTGGAAGACTATGATCTATCCTAGAACCCAATGATTACACTCAAGGCCAACAACAAAATCCCCTAAAATTAGAAATGACTGCCTTAAACGCGTCTAATTTCATGAAACTAGCTTAAATCGGGAAGCAACTAGAAAATTCGTAAAGAAAGTGAAAATTACAAAAACACACAGACTGGCGAGCATCGGTGAGAGAGCGATATGGGTCATGTCGTTTGTGGTGACTGACAATGTGTGGGATCCGATGAGAAACACTTGTCCCAGTTATCTTACCACATCATTGCGTGAATGTCTGGATTTCCACCACGTGGATTCACATTTATTTCGCGCTTATTTTAGCTAATCAAATGTCTTAATCTATGTGATTTATGGATTTGTTTTGCATATTTGGTATGGAGAACTTCCTTTTTTGTACATATTATGATTTAATTGCCCTGATTATTGATAATATATATTATAAAAATCCTTGTTCACTAAGGCTCTGTTCTATACGACTGATCTGATGTATCTGAATTTTTCTGATCTGATCTAAACTAATCTGATCTGATCTTATCTGAACTTATTATAGTTTTTTTGTTTATATTATTTTCTGATCTGATCTGAACTTTTCTGATATGATCTACTGAACTTTTCTGATTTGCTTCCTACTAATCTGATCTGAATTTTTCTGATCTGATCTGATCATTTCTGAATTAAGCAATAGATTGCTTAAATAAGTTGAAAAGAATATAGCCTTGGTATATCATCTTTTCTTGTATTATATGCAGGCTTGTTACACTTAATTTGATCCTTTAGCATTAAGATGCATAGTCCTTTTCATTAATTGTTAAAATGGGGTAATACATTTAGCTTTCAGCATTACCATCATCCATTTCGCTGCAACTTATCATCAGCATCAACTTCGTCGCAACTTTTTTTTTCGATGGAATTTTTGTTTTTTTAATAGGCCAAAGCCAAAGATGGTATAGCATCCATCATACAATACATTAACAACAAGCTCACCAAATACAAAACACACTTTCATATCCATTCCACATGAACACCATTGCTAATAACCCCAATTTTTGCTAAACCATCGGCAATATCATTCACTTCACGTCTTTGGAATTGAAACTTCACGTCATTCAATCGCCCTTTCAAAACATGTAGAATATTTTCAAAATTGTTCCCATAAAATCTTAGACGCCATAGACATATCTCACTATATTGTACCCAAGACAAAGCATTCATAGAGTCCGATTCAACAATTAAAGCCATCCCATGAAAATCATCTCTCTCCAAAGTTATGTCCAATGCAAAAACAATGGCAATGAATTCAAGTCTCGTATACCCACCGAGGCAGAGAAAGAACATAGTTTGTGTCCAAGCTCATTCATTAATACTACAAGAATTAAGCTTATTTACGACCACATTTTACGGCCGTACGGAAATCTGGTCGTAAAAATGTATAAGTAACGTCGTTTTTAAATCTCGTCTTAAATACTAATGCTTTGTTGCAACAAGTCCTATATCTTGTGGTAATCAATTAAATCCGGTCGTAAAAGGTACAAAATTTAGCCTAAAATATGAGGGGGAGCGTTCCCGGGTGTCTACTTAACTTTAGCGTCCAATTATTTGGTAATTACAACGGTTTTATTGGTTGCAAAAGATAATTTAATTAATAAAAAATAGCATTAAGGTAAATTAAGCGTTAATCCCAAAAAAAAACCTAACAGTCCCTACTCCCTTCCCATGAATTTCCTCCATCACTGTTCCATTGAAATTCCTCTCGAAATTCTGAGTTCTTCTCAAAATTATGGCCAAAATCAAATCTTTGTTTTGGATCCTCTGAACTTTCATTATCGTTGTTTGGGCTTTGTTTGGGTAGCTTTGATTTTTGCTTTGTTCAAGGGGTTGTATGTTCGATTTAGTGTAAAGCTTCTTCTTGGTAAGCTTTTTCTTCCTTTGAACCCACAATGAAATCTTTATGTTTTTGTTTTTGTTAACCTGAATTGATGGATGTTATTACTTACCAGGACCATAATTCTCAATTTGAGCTCCATTGTTGATAGAAGATTGAGCGTTTGTTCTTCTAGGGCCAGAATTCTCCAATTTGGGGTCCAAATTGTTAGCCGCTTCAATTTCTCAAGTATTATTGAATTCCCAAACTAATTGTTAATTACCTTGTTTAGCACTGTTCGTTCACAATCAGCCCCAGCCATTGAAGGCGCCCATAAATGGTGAAGTGTTAACTGAACTGCATCACCTTCAATTTTGATTCCATAGTTGAGTAACTCGATTGAATATTTGCGAATCTTTGTGTTCCTTGCTGCATTACATTTTTGTGACTGTGGTGTTTAACATAAACCCTTCTCTTGAAATCATATCAGTGAGCATAGTAGTTCAATTGCGAATCTTTGTGTTCCTTTGCTGTTGATCCTTAACATATCACTCATGTTTTTTGCTCCAAAAATTTGTGAAATCTAATGTTTAAAATCCAGGGAAGGAATATATAAAATTGACTACCTTAAATTGGGGAACTTGGGCAACGTTTTTTTATAAAATGTGGTTTGTTATGTATGATAATGGGGGGATTACTAGTCTTGGCTATTGGTTCAATCAAAAAGCTGAGAAAAGCATCTGAAACTTTTTTCTAATTATGAAATAGTTTCTATGCATTTTCATTGAATATGGTCAATTGTCTGTGAAAGAGATGGAAGCCCTTTTTCTATTACACTCTTTACAGAATAAATCAACGATGGTGATGTAATGAAGTTTTTGTTAAAATAATTCTAACTCTCTAAGCCTAAGTGAGTTTAGGTACATTTTAGTCCAGCACGACAAGTCCCGAAACCATGAAGTGAATTCGGGTCATGATGAAACGAAAATGCAGCATAAACGAAATGAAATTAGCATTGTCAGGGTACATCGTTGCACTTACGTGCAGTATGCTGTGACGGGTAAAAAGGAGTAGAAACTTCCTAGGAGAACTGACAAGTAGGGATAGCAATGGATCATTCGCTCTATCATAATCCGCTTGGGCCCTATCCTATTTTAAGGGTACGGGTCTATAAAAAGAGACGGGATGAAAGATTTAAGTAAATATCACAAGGAATATGACCTTCATCCATAAAAGAAGTAAATCATTAAATGTAACATAAAGTTTGTTGTCCTGCATAGCCCTTCCTGCACAGCCTCCCCCTCCTGCCACCTCTTCCTACACCCCAACCCTCCACTTCCCACACATCCTGCACAAAATTGAATTTATCTTGAAAATTACAAATATTTCATCATATTAATATGCCTAAAACAAAATTGAACCATCTTATAGTCTAGCTAATGGTCTTCAGATGGATACACAATTATGAAAAGTATGTCACATAAGTACATTCTATTTGAAAAAATGGATTAAATTCGTTCTTAGTTGTTTATTAGCTTTTCAACCTGCTTTTTTCGAAGTTACAATCTGTCATTGCTGGGTTAGAAAAAGAAAAAGAAAGATCCCTTGAGGTCTTGGATTGTCTAAGTAAATTTGGCTAGGTAGAAATTTCTTTGTATATAGTATGTTTTCTAACATTGTTTTTGCGTACTATTTGCTTGGTTGCTTCTTTCTTGTTGAATCTTGTATAGGATGATATGAGATGGCCATGGTTGATATTGATTTATTTTTAGATGCGGCAATATGTTACTCCGATACAATAAGCTTATAACCTATTTGCTGATGGATCATTTATGTTCTAACTTGCTTATCTCTTAGTGTTTTCTTGGATTTATTCGCTATCATGGCTGAACTAGTGTGACTATTTGTGCATTATTTTACCTCCTTTGTTTCAATTAAGTTTTTTTAAGCATGAACAGGCTGTGATTTTAAGATACTCTGCCTTATTATGCTTTGTTAATATGCTGATTTTTGTGTTGAGTCACCTAGGTGCTTGGATTTAAAATTATGATGAATTTATCTTGAAAGATGCACATATTTACATTAAAGAACTTTCTATAATTTTGAAAAAAAAAGTAGTGCCCTGACCTACAGGAAAAGATAAACTAATGAACTAGCTTGGGTGGATTGTTTAGGTAATTTGATAGAATAGTATGAATTGTTTTTTTTGTTGGATTTCTTATAAAATAGTGTATGGGTTGTTATAATCAAAGATAAGATTGCCTCATACTATCATATGTGTAGATTAAGTTTGATTACAATGCACTTGTAGCCTTGCTTATTTTCCCCCTTTTATTTCACTTATAAATTTTAAATAAAATTTTCATCTGTCTGTTCAGACTATAATGGTGCCTTGTAATCAATGGATGAAAATTTCCCGAGATGATCGTCTAAATGATGAGTATGAAATAGGTGTTGATAAATTTATAAAATATGCATTTGAACGGATTGGGGAAAAAGAGGAAATTAGATGTCCATGTGTAAAATGCAAAAATTCATCATTGAGACCTTCAAATATGGCTAGAGATCACTTATTAGCCTATGGAATCATTCAAAGCTATACCTTTTGGTACCAGTACCACCATGGGGAAAGAGTAGGGGAGAATACTTTGAATCTGATGCTTCTGAAGAATTAGAAGGAGATATCGAGTTACTAGAGAATGATGGAGAAAATGAGATTGAGGCAATAATTGAGGATCTTTTTCCTAATTATAATAGTTTTGGTGAAAATGACCTCCATGGTGATTTAACGCCTAACGATCTGAATGATGATGCTAAGAAATTCTATAGATTATTTGATGATTTCCAAAAGCCATTATATGAAGGTTCTAACTACTCTAGATTATCAACAATCGTTAACTTGCTTCACATCAAATCTCTTGGGAGGTGGAGTAATGAGTCATTTACTATGTTGTTGAAATATATGAAATCTCACTTGTTACCACAAGATTCTATCCTTCCTGATTGCTATTATGAAGCAAAAAAAACCACTAAAGATTTAGGTCTCTCGTATGAAAAGATTGATGCATGTGTTAATGATTGTATGCTGTTCTGGAAAGATGATAAAGAGTTAGACTATTGTAAAATTTGCAATGCTTCTAGGTGGAAGCAAGGTAAGCATAGTGGGGAAAGTAGAACAAAAGAAAATGGTAAAAAAAAATACCCGAAAAGGTGCTGCGATATTTCCCCCTTAAGCCAAGACTTCAACGTTTATTCATGTGCTCCAAAACTGCTGATCATATGAGATGGCATCATGAAAGGACCGTCGAAGATAAGGTTCTTGAGCACCCCGCGGACGGAAAAGCATGGCAGGAGTTTGATAAGCAACATAAGCCTTTTGCTTCTGAACCTCGTAATGTTAGATTAGGGCTTATAAGTGATGGATTTTACCCCTTTTCAAATGTTGCAAAACCATATAGTATCTGGCCTGTTATGCTTGTCCCCTATAATTTGCCTCCTGAGATGTGCATGAAACAGTCTACCATGTTTTTATCAATGCTTATACCTGGACCAAATGGTCCAGGTGATGCTATTGATGTATATTTGCAACCTTTGATAGAAGAGTTGATAGAGTTATAGGATGTGGGGGTTGAAACTTATGATGCATCAAAAAAAAAATTCAAAATGCATGCAGCTTTGCTTTCAACTATTAATGATTTTCCTGCATATGGAATGTTATCTGGATGGAGCACTAAGGGGAAGAGGGCATGTCCTTATTGTCACAAACAAACTTCTTATTTGTGGTTGAGTAATTGTTCAAAGCATGTGTATATGCGTCATCGACGTTTTCTTCCTATAAATCACCCATGGCGTAGGAAGAAAGATATTTTTGGAAAGAAAGAATAAGGAGAGTCACCAAAGCCATTATCCGGGGAGGAAATTCTTGAACAAGTGCCAGATCTTGATGGTTTTTGTTTGTCTAAAGATCCTACGAAGAGGATGAAAGTGTCACATAAGGTTAGAGAGGATAACTGGAACAAAAAAAGCATCTTTTCTCAGTTACCTTACTGGAAAACCCTATTGTTACGACACAATTTAGATGTAATTCACATCGGAAAAAATATATGTGATATTATCTTAGGAACCATCATGAACATTAAAGGACAGACTAAAGCCACAATTAGCTTGTTTTTTATGTGTTTCTTTTGTTTATGAATTTTAGAATGAGATACTTGATGTTGAAAAGGATAACCCGTCACTTTCACATTTTGAAATTGTTGAAAAATGCTTTGGGGAACAAGATCGTGGTAATGTTATTTGCTTTGGGCTTGGCGTAAGACCCAATGATGTCAGAGGGCCTTTACCTAGTAGAGCTGAACTTATGGCACGTGTTCAAGAGAAAGAACGGGAAAATGAAGAAATTCGCAAGGACTTTGATGAATTCAAGGAGACGCACAACAAAGGGGCATGTGTTGTTGAAGAAAAATTAAACATGCTTATGGAAGCTCATGCTCAACAATCTAATCGTCAAGACCAAGCTATACACAACGATTCATGTAAAAATCAAGGTATAATTCTTTTGATCTGATTTGCTGCATATGAAACCAATACTTCTTGCTGATTTACTGCCAGTAGTACTATGTTCTGCTTGTGTGTGTGTGTTGCTTTTCTCTACCTCATTTTAAGATCTTAAGAAAGACATTGTGTGTGTTAGTTGATCTGGGTTGTGTTGTTTATATTACTACTCTGCTAAAACTAGAATCCCACCTCACGCGAGCCCGGATAACAAGAAGTCCATAACCTTTTTTCAACCATAGTTTAGTATTATCCCTATCTCATATTGAAATTCTATTATAGTCTAGGTGAAAATTCTTGTGGTATAGTTTTCCTGTGTGCTCAAAATATTCCTATGGTATAGACGATACCCCATCACCTTCTTTTAAATGTTCCCTGCACTATAATGATCCTGCAAAAAGCTACGAGTCCAAAACGCAACATCATTCGTGCTCACAAATCTATGGTGCTTCTCATAGCGCAACTGTTTCTCAGATTCAGGAATAGTTAGTGCAGATTCCATTGCTTCGGCTACAGAGTCAATGTTCCAAGGGTTGAACCTAACTGCCCCACTAAGTGAAGGTGAGAAACCGATAAATTTTGGTACAACTAGCATGCTCTTTTTGGCTGTGTGGATCCCAGTCCCAATGCTTGGTCTAGCTTTTCATTACCCTGTCGGATTATTACATACTCATAAGGTATAAGATTCATTCCATCCCTAACTGTTGTGACTAGGCAACATTCAGCAATAACATAATAAGCGATCCGCTCATAAAACTGAAGTGACGTATCAATCATTATTACAGGTATTTATCCTGGTTTACCAAATGCAACATTGATTCTCTTAGCCGTGGCACTGGTTTCGGATTGAACTTCCAGCACATCTTTACCGCCTCCTCTTGCTGGATTAGCAATTTGAACCACAGGACACACTAGGTATAGTCTAGGTGAAAGTGCTTGTGGTATAATTTACCTGTATGCTCAGAAAAATCTCGTGGTATACCACATGACACACTACCATTATCACCAAACACAAACTTGCGAATTCCTGTGGTATAGTCTAGGTGAAAATTTTCCCTATTGGTGTGCTATAGTCTCCATGTATGCTCTTGTGGCCTGTTGAACAAGCAAGCTATTTGTCGTCTTGGACTAATTTCCTCACTATCTTAGCCTAAAATTCATCTTACTTAGCGGTCTATATTCATCTTATTTTAGTGGTCTATGATGCGAATTCTTGAAATTGGAGTGTTTAGCCACAAATGATGTGCGAAGTTGAAATATGACAGTAAATTTTGTTCACTTTTACTCACTTTATCATTTGGTTACTTCTTCAAATAATCTTCTCTTGAATATGCTAATTGCTCTTTTGTTTGTAGGTACAAGTTAGAAGCGGGCGATTGATCCTTTGGCCTAACTAATTGTAGCAAGGCAATGTCGTGGAGACCCTTATGTGAAGTTGAAAGTTAGTATGATTTTATGTTATAAATTCTGTTGGGATTGATAATAGATCAAATTATTTTGTTTTTAAGGTTCTTTTATATTGGAAAAAATTGACAGATTAGTTTGACTTTCTATTGTTATTTTGGACTATGAACCTATAATATATAGGCGCTTTTGTTATTGGTATTTATAATTCGACATTTACTCTAATTTTTTTATAAAATATTATTGAGCATGGATATTACGATGCTTGGAGTGATATACGATGTAAACAGGTGCAAAGATGGTTGTACTGTATGTCTACTACAGTCTAATTAGACAAAGCCAAGCCAGAGGCTTACTTATGAATGCAATTGTGATGTGAAATGTGGTCGTAAATAGTGGTAAACAAATTCAGTAAATAAATTACGACGAGGAAAATGGTAGTAATTAGTGAAATAAAAAGTTACAGCATAAAATTACGACCGAATTATTCGTCGTAGTTAAGCATACAAACATTTTTCGAAAAACATGTATTACGATGAGATATTTGGTTGTAAAAGAACATTTGAATCTTCGAAAAATATGAATTACGACCGGAATATTTGGTCGCAAAAATAAACCTTTATAATATTTAAAAAGTGAACTGCGACCATTAACCTCGTCGTAGATAGTTAGTATTTACGACGAGATAAATCTCTTGTCGTAAAAGGTTTATTACGACGGGTCAAATAACCCGGTCGCAAACTAGTATCATGTCTTTTCCGACGAATCCTATAGCAACCGATGACGACCGTACGGAAATCTCGTCTTAAAAGGTCATTTACGACGAGAAACGGCTTAGTTACGACCGGAAATCCGGTCGTAGATGAGGCATTCTCTTGTAGGGTAATACCCCTCCTATTCCAGCTTTCCCAGGTTTATTGACCCTTTTAGTAAAACGTTTCGATTGAATTGTTGCGGCTCGTACAATTGAAATAGGATTACGATGTATATGTAAACATCCAATTTGAGATAAGGTCATCCATTTTACAGAGAGACTCCGCCTAAATTTTTCATAAGATTTTCTCATTCATTTGTCTTTTAAAAGTTAATTTGTGAATATGTTATTTTAATTTATTGACTTGCGCTCAGGGCATTTGTGCAGAGAGATGAGGATTTGAGGGGTTAAAGGATGAAAATGGGATGAGGATTTAATTGTTGGGAATTTGTTAGATAAATCCATTGTTTGGTATATTATGGGAATATAATAGATATTAAATGATTTTTTTTAACTAAAGGAGTAATCCCACTCATAATGTCTGCCCCTCCACGCATTATATTAGGGGATTATGTGGTTTTTAACCCCATTTCCAACCCCACAAATAATCCCATAACTTATAAACATACGGAGGAATTACTTGTTTGAGGATTTATAATCCTATCCCCTCTCCTTATCCCTCTAAACAAACCCCCCGAAATAATTGCAATAGGAAACAGTACTTAGGCCTGCGCAATGCGCCGGGGGTCTTGTGCATTGCAATTTAATAATATTTACAATAATTGATATCATGTAGTGTGAAAAGTATCAAAAAAAAGTCATCTCATATAAAATATGGATATTGAAAAACTAGAACTTAGGGTCTGTTCGATATCACTATAGTTATCTGTTTTTTAGTTTATTTGATTATCAAAGTCATATGATATATGTCCTATAATGAATAAAAAATTAGTCAAATTTATTGGGAACATGATGATTTTGAAAACTCACAACTAAAAAGTGAATAACCACTTTTTCTGGTTTCGTGTTTTTGGTTTTTAGTTTAAAAAAAGAATGAAAACTGAAAACAAAAAACAATAACGAACAGGCCCTTAACTTTTGGTTTTCATTCATACATCATCATTGATTTTGATAGATAAATTATTAATAGCATGTTACAGTGGTGGTCTGAACTCCTTATTTCATATGTAAGGTCACGTGTTTGAATAATCATGTTTGTAACAGCCCGACCATTAGCAGCTCAAATAAGACATAATTATCATCTGATAAACAATATCCAAAGTAATGATCGGCTGTCACTAAGCGCGTTGACCCCTTTCCAATGTAAGTCAACGTACTTAGATAGAAGCATCAAGCTAAGTCTTAAAACAAAACTAATTACAAAACCAAAATTAGTAGAAGCTCAAAATTAGATATCGTATACAAAATCCGTCCTCGCCGTCGGATAAAACAATAAGCATCTTCAAATAGCTTCACATAACTTAGGACCACAATCTAATCCTGCAAAACAACTGAATCTGCCCCCACCAGGACAGGTTCAAAGAACAAAAATCAGCAACGCTGGTACACAAGTTCTTATGCGGAAGCCAAAATACTTACGGTGGCTGAAAATAGCTTACTAAAGAATCTCACACTCAAGTTAAGATTTTTTCAATCCATATACGAAAACATATAGATTATATCAACTCATATACAAATATATATATTAACTCAACTCATATACGAATACATATTTATTACACAAGATAGTTTTTTAAACGTCTGAAGTTTCACAATCGTACCATAAACTCATGTATGGTATTGAAAACTTGTATTCACTTTTAAAAATACGTCATTATATGTTTATATAAAGGTCTCACTGACCACACAACTTATAAAGTTTATATAAGAAATATGTTTAGGATATTCCAAGATAATACTCAAAATAACTTTCTCAAATTCACAAATACGCCAATATGAGTCTACACAAGGGTCTCATCGACCACATGATCTTATAAATCATATATAAGAAATATGCAAAGATATTTCAAGATAATACCAACATAGTATTTTTTTTCAAATTTCATAAAACTCGGGGGAGAACACAAATTGGAGTAGTGTTAACCACTAACTCCCACATTGATAGGCCCTCGCCCATCCCTTATTATTTCCGCTTGCAAGATTTTGAGGACATGTCCGTACACACTATCTATATGTAAATTAGAAGGTGCACCAGGGTGTACATTGCAAGGTACACCAATTGACAAAACTACGCAGTTTTGATTTATTATAAAAATAAGAAAATAGAAAATAGAAATGGTAAATCGACAAGAAATCTAACATTGAGAAAATGAGGGAGGAGAGAGAATAAAATCTCTATTTAACTTAACTTAAGGAGAGAAGATAGGAAAGTGATTTTTGTATAACCTTCACAAAATAACATGTAATACAAAATCTGATTTTTAAAAATGAGTTTTTTTTTTGGCTTTTAGAAAACGATTTTTTAGAATTTTTTTGCTAATGTTTTTTTTATTAAATAAAAAATGTGTCAAAAATTATATTTTTCTTCTTCTCCAACATTATTCAATCTTTGCTAAACTGTAAATACCCTGTTCATTATATGAATTGCTTTTGTATTGTTTTTCTTGTGAATATATCAATTGTTATTTCCGGATATATCAATTGTTCTTTTCGGATATATTAATTGTTCTTTTCGAATTTATTTACTATTTCTTTTTCAAATAAATTAATTATTCTTGATTAGTATCATCTAATTGTATTTTTTTTAGAATACATCAATTGTTATTTCCGGTTATATGAATTGTTCTTTTCGGATATATCAATTGTTATTTTCGAATTTATCTACTGTTTTTTTCAAATAAATTAATTATTCTCGATTAGTATCATCTAATTGCATTGTTTTTTTCGATAATATCAATTGTTCTTTTCGGATATATCAATTGTTCTTTTCGAATTTATTAATTGTTTCTTTTTCAAATAAATTTAATGGGAAAAATTGACAAGAACAGGCCAAACTATTGGCCATCTTCTATAAACAGGCCCGACTATGGACAATCCATGAACAGGCCCAACTATCACCCCCATCTTCCATAAACAGGCCAAGTGACCTGTTAACCTGCTACAACAGGTTAAATGAAATCACGTGACTATCACGTGACTTTTAAAACACCCAGTTTTTGAAATTTTGACTTTTTGACTTCCTTCCTCCTGACTTCCTTCCTTCTCTCTTTCTTCATCTCTTCCCCTTTTTCGTTTCCCACCATTTTCATTCATCCATTACCTTGAACATTAAACCTGCGCAAATTTTCTGGGTTTTACTCTGCGGATTTTTCTGTGCAACAATTATGGGTGCAAGATTGGATGAACTTGTCAAGGCTCGTGAGGCAGAATCTATGAAGAAGGTAAAGAATCCTCCTTTTTTCCCCGTAAAAAATATTGTTATAAATCTTGTTCCTTTATTATTTGTTGCCTTCAATTACGATTTAATTTGATGTTTTAGTTGTTAATTGTTAGTTGTTGTGTTTGAAATTAGTTTTTCTGTTTGTATGGTGTTGTAGTGGTTAGATGAAAAGGTTACTTTGGGGATGTGGCATGGTGGATTGTTTAAAAAAACTGGGAAGGGTATGACTTATGTGGGTGGAGAAGGGAAAACCCTGATTGTAGACCCTGATGAGATTTGTTGGTGGACATTGTTAGAGTATGGCAAAGAGCTTTGGTAATTATTGAGTTATTAATGAAGTGTATTACCTGCTACCTAATTGTTCATTAGAGGATGGTTTAAGGAGGGTTTATCATGATTCTGAGGCCTTGCAGTTGAGGGACCTTACTTTACAGTATAGAGGAGATGATTTGTATGTTATACATGGAGTTGATATACCAGAAGATTATGTGGAATTGAATGCTTTGACTGTGGAAAAAAGCCCTCCCAAAAATACCCTCCCAATAAAAAACACTACCCAAAAGAAAGAGCCAGCTAAAAAACTGACCTCACAAAAGAATCTTACTCCCATCAAATTACCTTCACCAGTTGCACCTCCTAGAGATGCATCAACCTTCCATTCATCTGTACTAAACCCTATTTTGCCTCATACAACAGTTGAAAACACTTCCAAAACTCCTCTTACTGAATCTGAGACTGCACCTCTCCATCCACAACTAATTGATGAAGATGAGTACTACAGATGGTATGATCCCAGACCAAACAGCCCCATTCCATTGAATGATCTCATTGATGACAGTTTTAGTGAGCAAAGTGATTCTAGCTATGAGGAAGAGATCCCACCAGAAGATGATGAAATTGAAACAGATTTAGAGGATGAGGACTTATCTGTGATAGATGATGTTCCAATTGTAGAGGAGGAGGAATATGAGAGTGAAAACCTAGAAGTTACTGATGAAGATGAAGAAGAATGCAGTGATGATGAATTGAGAGAAGCTAGGGAAAGAAAGAGGATAAATATAAGAGAAATATTACAATTAGCTGTGAGATTGCAAAGAGAGGCTGAAACTGCTAATAAGACAGCAGCACAGGCCACTGATACAACTAAAAAAGATGGTTATGTTAGTGATTATGCAGAAAGTGAAGAGGAGGAAACATCTCCATATGAGGCCGATGATGAAGATCTAGTTGAGAGAAGAAAGAGGGCTAGGAAACTGACTGTACCTGCTAGCACAGATTGGCAGACTTTCAAATGGAAAGTAGGTCTAAGATTTCCAAATAGGGATGGATTTAGGGATGCTGTTAGGAGGTATGCAGTTCACTAAGGCAGGAACTTAAGGGTTGTTACGAGCAATAAAGACAAGAGTAGGGGACAAAGACTAGAGGTCAAATGTCAGTCTAGCTGCAGCTTCAGGTTGTATGCTTTATGGGTCAGTGGGTGTGACTGTTTTGTAGTGAAATCTGTTGACATAGGACATTGTTGCATAAGGACTGTGGAGAAGAACATTCAACTGAGATCAACTTGGGTAGCTAAGTAATTTTTAGAGCTTTTTAAGGCAAGGCCACATTGGCCAGCTAAGGAAATAGTGGAGGCTGTGAAGAGAATCTACATGGTAGTTATTACTAGAGATGTAGCATACAAGATAAAATACAATGCACACAGACTCCTTCATGGGTCAATGAAAGAGCATTATTGCAAGGTGGGTAGATACCTTGAAGCTATAAAGCAAAGCAGTCCTGAAACAAAGCTTGTATTGCAGTTTGATAACAGTACAAAACCAACAGTGTTCAACAGGTTGTTTGTGTGCTTTGAAGGGTTGGCCAAGGGTTGGATGGAAGGTTTTAGAAAACTGCTATGCATTGACTCATGTTTCTTGAAGACATTTCTTGGTGGGCAATTGATGGGAGCTATAGGGAGAGATGGTAATGACCAGATGTTTCCTGTAGCATGGGCAATTGTGGAAGGGGAAAACAACAATAGCTGGGAGTGGTTCTTGACTGAGGTGAAGCATAGTTTGATGCTGAATGATGGTGCTGGATTAGCTGTGATATCAAATGAGCATTTAGTGAGTTTGTTCATTATGATGATTTTCAACACATGTATAATTGATTATAACTGTCAATTTAAGTAACTGTTGTTGTTGTTTCTTTTGCAGGCAATCATATCTGCTGTTAAGAAGGTGTTGCCTAGTGCAGAGCACAGGCACTGTGCTAGGCATATATATGCCAACTGGCATAAAAATTTCAGAGGAGAGGAGTACAAGCAACTGTTTTAGAGGGCAGCCAAGGCTTACAATGAAAGTGATTATGAGGAGGTTCTGGCTGAAATGAAGGAGGTAAATCCTGATGCAGTTGTTGCTTTTGAAAAGCATAACCCTAGGGTTTTTTGTAGATGCAAAATGAACACAGATACTAAGGTTGATGTTATTGTCAATAACCTTGCTGAGACTTTCAATGGGTATATTATAGGTGCTAGGACCAAACATCTTCTATATATGTCAGAAGATATTAGGACTGCTTTAATGCAAAGGTTAGCTACAAAAAAAATGAAAATGGAAAAAAACATATCCCCTATCTGTCCTAGGATCCAAAAAAAACTAGATAAGGCCAAAGCCAAAGCAGCCTATTGCACTGTAATTCCTTCAACTGCTACTGTTTTCCAAGTCAGCCATGAAATGGATACTGTTAGTGTGGATCTAGATAGGTATAATTGCATATGCAATGTTTGGGACCTGTCTGGCATACCATGTTTTCATGCAATAGCTTGCATCTTCTTTTGTCACAAAAATGCAGAACACTTTGTCTCTTCTTGGTACACTAGGGTAACATATTTAAAGACATATGCAGTTGCAATTCCACCTTGTGTAAGTGAGAAATATTGGCCTAAGGTTAACGTACCTATGGTACCACCTCCCATCAAAGTAGGCCCTGGTAGACCTAGGAAGAACAGGATCAAGGATCCATTTGAAGATCCCAAAAATCCAGGCAAGCTCACTAAGCATGGTATTGTGATGACTTGCTCAATTTGTAAGTTAACAGTTCACAACAAAAGAAAATGTCCAAACAAGGACAATTCATCTGCCACAGCTGCAACCACTTCAAAAAGGCCAAGAACAAATGAAATGAACTTGAGTCAAACTGGTGAAACTAGTGGTGTTAACAATGCAACAGCACAGCCTAGTAGAACTGGTAGGGGTGGAAGAGTCATAAGCACTGGCCAAGGATCAAGAGGTGGCAGAGGTGCAAGTAGAGGAGGTGGCAGAGGTGCAACTAGGGGAGGTGGCAGAGGTGCAACTAGGGGAGGTGTTGTGACTGCAGCTGCTAGTGGGAGGGGAAGAGGTGTTCCTGTTACATTAAGAGGTGGTAGAGGAAGAGGTGGGAGAGGAAGAGGTGGGAGAGGAAGAGGTGTTCCTGTTGGAGTAGGGTTGTTTGTTGCATCAGATGGGACATCATATAACAATGGGAGAAGAATCAATGTTGTAAGTTCATAACTAACACGATGTTTTACATATGCAATGGTTTTGTTCATTATAAGTCACATTCAATTTCTTTGTGTGCAGGTTACAAGATCATCACAGCAAAGAGCTCAATCATCAACTGTCATAGGGTCAGATTTCCCAACACAGAGCTCTGCAGCAAATTAGCTTGTCTTAGGGTATTTTTCATGTAGCAATTTTTACCTATGTATTTTGGGATGATGACAATGGTTATTTTAGCTTTCCAGTTTCAACCTATGTATTTTGGGATGATGACAATGATCTAAAAAAGTTTTAATGTTTCCTTGTTATTGAACTTAGTCAATTTCTTTTAGTGTTTGAAACAGATCTGAATTTCATTTGAAGATTCATAGCTAAATGGAATGCTTAGAAAACAAAAATACCAAAATAGAGGAGTACATTGATCATATATTGCTTGAACATAGATACTAAAATACAAAGGAAAAATTCCAAGATGTTTCATGCCCTAAACAACCAAAAAACTACAACTTCTACCAACACTGCCTAAACAACCAACATACCAAAAGAAAACACATCAAAATAGACATAAACAACCCAATACCCCCATCACAGCCTCACTTCCCACTAAGAACAAAGCTGAACCATATCCAAGAGATTGCCAATGCACCCAAACCCCCAAACTTCCACATGTTCTTCTCTGTATTGACTTGGCATAGCTTCATTTCAAAAGCAGCACTGCACTCCTTCAATTGATCCTTCTTTGCCTTCAGTTTCAACATCTTCCCATTCTAACCATCAACTTGTTTATGTGCCTCTTCAACCCTGCTTGTTATTTGTTCACATCCAGTGCAGTTGCTTGTTATATCCTCACCACTCACCCATTCAAAAAATCCACAGTCCTGGGCCTGTAACAAAGAAAAAAACGTTAAAAAACCCTAATTTGCAAACATCAACAAGCCCCCAATCAGTTTTCCTAAAATTAATAAAAGAATTACACTTTAAGAAAATTAAAACCCTAATTACAAAAATTAAAGAAAATAGGAAAACTCACTGGATATTTGCCACATCGTCTAAACTTCCGGCCATGATTGTGGTTGTTCTTGGTGACGGTGAGGATTTTTGTTGGGACACAACACCCACAAATCTATGTGTGGCCCATCCAAGTTGAAGAAGACGAGGAAATTGCTCGTGAGACTGTCATGGCAGGAAAGAGAAGAAGAAAGGGGATGGGTGGTTTGTGCGAAAATGGAGGAGATGGAGAAGAAAGGAAAGAACTGGGTGTTTTAAAGAGGAGGAAGGAAGTCAAAAAGTCAAAATTTCAAAAACTGGGTGTTTTAATAGTCACGTGATTTCATTTAACCTTTTGTAGCAGGTTAACATGTCACTTGGCCTGTTTATGGAAGATGGGGGTGATAGTTGGGACTGTTCATGGATTATCCATAGTCTGGCCTGTTTATAGAAGATGGCCAATAGTTTGGCCTGTTCTTGTCAATTTTTCCAATTAAATATTCTTAGTTTGTACTATCATCTTATTATATTGTTCTTTTCAGATATATCAATTGTTCTTTTAGAATATATCAATTGTTCTTTTCGAATATATTTATTGCTTATTTTTATTGGAAATTATATACACCTAAAACGAAAAAAAATGATAACAATAATGTTGTGCGTTGTTTTGGAAGATGAAGGTTAAAAAAACAATGTAGGATCATTTTTTTGTAGAGGAAGGTTGAAGATGAAATAATTTCTTTGTTATGAATTTTTTTCGTTTTTTAAAAGAAATACTAAATATATATATATATATTATCAGATCTTGTTTCATTATACTGTGTTTTTGGTCAATTTTTTTTGTATTTCAAAAATTAAATTATTGTTTCCTATTTTTTCTCCATAGATTAATTATTTATTTTTTCTCTTTTCTCTTTCCTTTCTCAATGACTTTGAAAACTAAATTTTCTATTTTTATTTTTTTTCCTTTAATTTCCTCACAAGTGTACCTTGCTAGATACACCATGGTGCACCTTCTAACTATTGCTATCTATACACATTGCAACGTGACAAGTCACCATTGCCACAATCTCTGCCCCTCTTTAAAACACAAACCAAAGTTAATAATTCCTTTACAAAATAATAGTTCGATAATAGTACGTACTTGGTTCTCAAAACCAAACTAGAAGTCCCAAAATCTTTCTGGACTAAAATTTAAAGGTATTTCCAGAATGTATAAATCGAATTTTCTAGATTCAAATAACTTCAAAAATATTTCAATTTCGACATCTTTTTTTAGTAGCATTACTCGTATAATTGGTATACTAACGTTTAAGGAATTTACCCCATATTTCAAAGTTATTGTTCTAAATCCACAACAAGATAAACCACCTCAAGAGTAATAATATAAGAATAAGTATAGTTTCACTTAGGCTTATGACTTATATGTTTATCATGGTAACAAAAGAATTCTTTTACTAGCAAAACTGAGAATGGTTCGAAATTAACGCAATTAAATCTAATAACTTAATTTATTTAACACCAAAACTTATTTCAGGAAAGTATAATTCAAAAGCATGAGAAAAATTGTCAAGAATAAGTCAACCTTTGCGTTGACGGATTTTAACAAGTCTACCTTAATTTATTCCATTAATAAGTCAACCTTGTATACCCTCCGCTTTTAACGAGTTTTATTTACAGGTTACCTGAACTAACCTGTTAGTTTCGGTTACTTGTCCACGTGGCTTATTTGAATTGGTTTAAGCTAATTAATTATTTTTATTTTATTTCTATCTCTTCTCCCCCTGTTTTTTTCCTTTCCCTCTCTTGCGTTCTCTGTCCACACAAAGACCATCCAACACCACCACATTACCCCACCGCCCAACACCACCCAACTTCAACCACCTATTCCACCGCAAAACCGCCACCCAGCTTGCAATTTAGGTTCTGCTACTAAAGGTTCAGTCAACCACCCCACCTCTCCCTTTTTTTTCCTTTCCCTCTCCTTCTGCAATTTATCTAAGATCGATCATTCAACTGAAATACATATAACCATATCTAATTATCTATGACCTTACATTACTTAGTGATTTGGTGGTTCACAGCATGTATAAGCCACATTTTATAAAGACAAGTGCACAAAATTTATTTCTTTAAAATGGTAGATAATCCAATGTAGGAAGACAATTCCCCTGATCCTGAATCCTAATAACAATAAGCTGAACAAGCCTTAAACAAGTAGCAGCATACAAGAATTGATCGAAAACATGACGTAAACTCGATTGAGAGAGATGTGTGACATATATCCCGAAATTGGAGTCGAAACGACAACGAACATGGTCCCAATAGAAGTAGGAGCTAGAATTACCCTGTAATATATGCAGTATACCTTGGACCTACAATATAATAATTCAAAAAAAAAAGTTGGAAATGCGCATAATTGAAATGAATAAATGGAAGGCGGTGTAAAGAAAAAGAGGGAGACTGAGTACGAGATGAAATTCAGTGGCTTTGAGAGAAGGTGGAAGATGAATGGCGTGAGGGAGGGAAGTATGGAGGGTGTTAATCAAGCTTGTGGGAACTTCACCTTCCATCTTTACTTCATCAGTTGATAAGATAAAGCAGACAATTCAAACAATGGAGAAAGTGAGCGAGAAGGGAAAGTGGAGGAAGTGAGGCCGTGGCTGGGGTGAGGTGGTGGGGGTTGATAATTTCTCATTGTCGGAGCTCATCAATTAGACGACGTCGTTAAAACATGGGTGGGAGAGTAGTGGTTTCGGGCGTGGGTGTGGTTGGAGGAGTGGTTGTTTTAGGCGTGATCTGATTCTGGGGTGTGGGTGGAAGGAAACAGGGGTGGAGTGAGGTGAGGGTGGGGGCGATGGTGGAGTGAGGGTAGGGGTATTGTTTTGTTATTTATTTTTTGAAATATATTTTTTAAAATTGAAAACTCAAATAATGGAGTGACATGTGTCACTTTAACCTGTTCAAAAGGTTAATAAGAGGTGACAGCCGGTTTTAACTCGTTAAAAGCGGAGAGTATACAAGGTTGACTTATTAATGGAATAAATTAAGGTAAACTTGTTAAAAGCGGTCAACACAAATGTTGACTTATTCCTGACAATTGTTCCTTTTTACATTTCAAAGTTCTCAAGAAACTCATTATTAGTACTCAATAACCACTTCGTCAATACTGCCCTTATAATGCTAAAAGTAATTTTTATAAGATTTTATCAAAGGTGTAAATAATTTAAAAGTAATTAACATCATAAATTGTTAATTTCCCCATAAACATGGAAAACACTATAAGTGAACAAAAACATGCTTATATACAAACTTAATACGATTTAATATAATCAAATACTCAAATTTCCAAAATATATATCATTATCACAAAGATAGCTCAAGGAGATAAACTTCTCCAATCATACACAAGTTCAAAACTTTCAAGCTCTTTAAATTCCTTTCACTAAAAATTGTATCTTTCTTGTGTACCTTGAATGAGTGATCAAAAGGGCTCTTAATAATCAGGCCCGTCCCTGGGCCAGGGCAGGCGGGGCGGCCGCCCTAGGCCCACGGAATGAAAGACCTAGATGCAAAGTTTCTATAAGTCAAATAGTAATAAGTTGATATGCATTCAATGTCAATTAAAATTACAGTAGCCTAATGGTAGATGTTTGGAATATTTACACAGGGAGTCCGTGTTCAATTCTTACTGAGCGCTAAATGCTAATCTCTCTTCATTTCTTTATTTTAATTGAAGTTTTAGATTTTGTTTGACACATATATAACTTTGCTTTTCTTATTAAACTTGTTTATATCCAAGAAGTAAAAACTTAGTAAAAGATTTATAATGAATTAAGATATAATATTGATTATATGACGATCATTAAACATAATACTTGGTAGATGAAACACAAATCTAGAGGCTAAAAACTTGTTTTAGCCTTTATTTTTTTTATCGGTTGATATCTTTGTTTCCCTTTTCTACAAGCTTTATTTTCCAATTCTTTTCCATCTAGTTGAAGTTGAAACCTTAATTTTTTTTAAGCTTTGTTTTCTTTTTCTCTCTTTAAGTTTTAAGCTTAATTTTTTTTTAACTTTTTGAAAGATACAAGGAGAGTCTCTGTCTGTCAGGGCATTCTTGGGATGAGGGTAATAAAAGTCAAACATAGGAAAACTAAGGTATTTAGAGGTGATGATAGAGAGGATAAAGTGGTGGTGGAGAGGATAATATGGTGTTGGTAAGAGGGAAATGGAAGAAAGAGGGGAACTATTACCCTCATTGTGGGGGTAATAATTACCTAACTATTACCCTCATTTGAAGGGTAATAGTTCCCCTCTTTCTTCCATTTCCTTCCTACCAACACCACATTATCCTCTCCACAACCACTCTATCTCTCTATCATTACCTCTAAAAACCTTAGTTTTCCTATGTTTGACTTTTATTACCCCCTTAATACATTACCCCCATCCCAAGCATGCCCTCAAAGGTAATTCCTTTTTTTTAAGCTGGTTAAACCTTTATTATATTTTCCACCAACAAAGTGTCAATGCCTAATTTTGTTTGACACATATATAACTTTGCTTTTCTTATTAAACTTGTTTATATCCAAGAAGTAAAAACGTAGTAAAAGATTGATAATGAATTAAGATATCATATTGATTATATGACGATCATTAAACATAATACTTGGTAGATGAAACACAAATCTAGAGGAGATACAGTCTTTTATAAATTATACAAAAATTATTAATAACTCACTCTATTACTTTATATTGTAATTGTATGAAATTGGAATTTGTATGATCGGAAAATAACTTATGATCGGAAAAGTAACAGCAATATTTTTAAAATTCATATGGTTAAAGGGCCCTTAATTGCTTTTTTGCCCTGGGCCCTTAAAATGTCAGAAACGGCCCTGTTAATAATCTTCTCCAAGCTTTAAATCAACTATTTTCATGTTCCTCAACAATCCTCAAAGTTCAAACATCAAAATTTGGGGAAGATAGTAGTCTAAAACTTAGAGATAAACCTTAAATCAAAGTTTCTTCTTACTCATTACCTTGACTCATTTTTGTGGGTGAGTTTAACCTCCTTTGAAGGGCTTTCTTCATGATCCAAAGCTAACCCAATATACATTAGGACCCAAGGAATCCAAATATGAGATTGCATGTTGGAAATAATGAGTGAAAGAATGAGAAAAATGGATAAGAACCCACCTTGGTTTGTTGTCCAGGTCAGGCGAGTGGGGAGGGACTTCTTTGGAGTTCTGGGTTTTCTAGTTTACTCAATAGATGAAGATGAGTTTTGGGTGAGTGTTAGATCAGTATGTCGACTTAAATGGGTTGCACTGGAACTTCCAGTTTTGCCACTCTTAGTAAGGGTAATTTGGTCATCTCTATGAATGTGGCTGTTTAGCTGTTTTTAGTGCACCAATTCACTTGGGGGCCTCATTTCTCCAACTTTTGGGTTTCCTATTGACCGAAATTGACCCATTTATTGTTGGACACATCCTAAGGATTAATTCCACACTTGTTTTGCCCAAAAATATGCAATACTTTTCAATCCACACCCAAATTAGTGAGCTACATTGTTTTCCCAATTTTCTTGTACTTCTCTAAATGTGGAAAACTTATATAATGGATTATAAGACCTTAAATCACAATTCTAAATGAGAGAACAATTAATCACAAATATAATTTCATCAATATACTTATACACACATAATTCATATACATATATATGTATACATATACATATTCACATAATCATGCGTACTTATAACTAATTCATAAGTTAACGTATCTCCATACTGAGTAACCTTTAAGTTACTAATCATAATTAACTCATAACACATACTCACACATCTTGTGATATTAAATCACACACAGACATGTTTACTCATACTAATGTACGCGAATTGGTCGTATTGATCCATAACACATTCTTACTTAGTAACTTTCATGTTACTAACACAATCCATACTATAACATATAATTTTCTAACTTTCTCATCACTAATCACACACATAAACACATGTTGTGAAAATTTTTAAATTAACACGGAATTTTCACTTAATAATTATGGTTTAAGGTTTAATAAAAAGTCGGGCTATTACAATATACCACCCTTAAAAGAGTTTCGTCCCGAAAGTCATCAAAATACTTCAAATAGTTATGGCGGGCATCAGTTTCGCTTGAAATATTCCTGAAATTTCTTTCCACTATAGCGTGCCCAACTAAATAATTTCCTTTAATATTCTTAGTTCCAACTCCAATCTCATTAGGGTTATCCGTTTCTCTTGTGCCTGTACAGCTTACAGGTTAAAGTTTTATCTATATAGATATAAAATGCCAAATTCAACCCATAAGATGACTAGTGCTCATTTGCTTACACAATAGGCTCATTATTCTCTTTCTTTTTAGCTGAAAACATAATCTTCGTGGAGATGATATACATACCTTCTCAATGGTCCACAACTCAACTCTTCTAGATAATGTTTAACAATTTTAGTAGTCCTTTGCTACGTTTCAAAGAATTCTAATATTGTTCTCATGGGCTTCAATGACACTTTCAAATAGATCAAGCAATTACATTAACCAATTCCTTTGATACTAAGGTAAATACCAATGTACTTCCTATTCCGCATTCCACACATTCCGATGCTATTCTTAAATCCTAAAGTTTAATCTTACGATCTTTGGGATTGAACATAGAATTTATGTATCTCCGAAATACTTCAATTCCTTTACTTTACTTTAAAGTTTCGTATGCTTACTTAAGTATCACACTAATACTTTGAACATTCCTTATTTCTCGCAAAAATTCTCATTTTTTTCTCATTCCAATAGTAGAGAACTAAGTTTCATGGTGATTTGTTTCCTCATGCAACCATTCAGGCTTATTTCGTCAATATGAACCTTTCACATCACCCACGGTGATCATACACTTAATATTTATCCTCTTCTTTACGCTTATCTAACACTTAATACTTAATACACACTCATATACATAAGTATACTCAAATATACACACACAATATACATAATTCTTTTGTTTCCAAAACAGAACTAAACATATATCATCTTTTGTTAACATTCGACCATCTCGGTCCATTCACAGAGCAAAACATTTCTTATTGTACTCATGGTACACATACGGTTTACTTTCGCATAAACGTATCATATTGGTTCCGAAGAACCCAAACATAATTTACACAAGCTCTTTTACATATACCTTTTGAAAATTGCCACAAATTTACACAACTTATAAACACAACAAATATCTTATTTTAAACACACATCTCACATTAACCTATTATTGTAGGATACGTAGCCTTACTATTCTCGTGTACACATAAGCGTAATAGATGTAACACACATGTTCTAATACTTTAATGCACGTACTAAGAACTATTTCCATTATGCTCAACTTGTACTTGATCAAAACATCTCCGAAAGGGAACCTGTGACTCAGTATAAAGTACACTTAATTCCCTCAAATCATGCATTAGCCATAAACTTTGGACATACTTATAACTTTCATATGATATTGGCCTTATGAATCTAAACTCCAACATAGGGTTCTTATCCAGTATGGAAATAACAACATAGTATCTCTAACACAGATCTTCAAAATATAACATAATACATCGCCATTATTACTTATTGTTTTGTATGATTAATTATATTCCCAATCCTTTTGAAGCACAGATAGAATCGAATTCCTGCTATAATTCAGTCCAACTTTCGTTATAGAGCATTAGCTTGTATAATCATGTCAACAAAATTTATCACACAAACCATACCCAATTACATGGTAGTACTCTTCCCAATATGAACTTATTCAGTTAGCTCATTCCTTTCACATTCCATTTTTATTTACCTTCCAACTAAACTTACATTACTATACATTATACTTATATACATGCACTTCTTATCTACTTATACCTTGGTTTGAGTTGCTCCCCCCTTATTTCACTATTAAACCATAATTTACTCTTTATCAAGAGCCCAAGTGCAGTTCCTTTTCACGTCAAAGCTCTTACAAATCAAAGAACTGATAATTAATCATCCCCCAATACAGAATCGTAGAAAATCTAGTTTCCTCGAATAACCTCTAAGAAATGACTATAGTAACGACACATTATTTTATATACTCTTTATACATATCATTTCATGGTCACGATCTAGAAGATCAAATGTTAGCGTATTCGTAAGTACGTATATATATGTACATAAATTTCCTAAAGAATCTTGTCCATGTGCTCATGGCTAACTCCATGCATTGGTTTAAATCATATGGCATACGAAAGTCCTTATAAAAGTACGTAGAGTTCGGATTTCACAACTACGCCAAATTTATCACTACTATTCCTATATGATCAGGTTCGAAGCACTTATCTCAACTTCGCCCAAAGGTCTAATGTTCATCATTGATTCTTCCATTTATAAATTAAGTTCAAGCTCCACTTATCCGAACAATGTTCTTACATACTACTAATGTCATAAGCACAACTGAACCGGGTCACAAATAAATAATTGTTCTTATTATCACTTAACTTGTAAGCACAATCACAATATATAATCTAACTTAGGATACTCCTTCCAATGTAAATTGTTTTTGTCGTCTTAAAGGCTCAGATAACTCACACTGATTTACATATATTTTTTACAGCTCTCATGACCAACTAACCCTAAAATGCGAGTTTAGCACAAAGTCTAGTGGTCATAACTCATAAAGCTCACACATAGAAGAAGCATGTCTCGAAGTCTTATCGCACAAGTCTAAAAATGGAATGTTACAGAATGATCATTACACAAATTTAAGGCATAAATTGGTACCAAAACTGGTGAAAATGGTACCCAATTCGATACCAATTTTTTAGTTTTTTTTTAATCAAAATTGGTTTAATAAGACATATAATATTGTCAAAAGTAATTTCCCGGTCAAAAAAGCAAAATTTTCTCCGCCTTCTCTCTAAAAAGAAAACCCCACCCCCTCGTTAACCCTAGGAACTCGCTGGAGTTTCGGCGCCGCCAAGTCTCCCGGCGGGTACTTCGGCGAGTCTCCTGCCTACTCCCCTTTGGCTTTTCGTTTTGTACCCCTTGCTCCAGTCGACGATTTAGCGAAAGCTTCACCGACTTTTTCGCTTTCTTTTGCTCCTTAAGGCTCATCATTCCTCCTCTCCGGCGACGACACGACTTGCATGTGTCCACGGTGCTTTAGCAAGGGGGATCGATCGTCCGTTCTTATCGCCGCCAACGGATCCAATCACTTCACTTAATCTGCACAACTTTGCGATTATTCTCCAGCATTCCATTTTGGCAGGTGCTGGTTTGGGCTTAATTACAATTTAGTTTCTTTCGTTAATTTAAGTTTTCAATAGGGATTTTGTTTCTGTTTAGTTTACTTTTTAGTGCAACCCTCTCTCGTCATTTCCGCTCGTCTGTCTGACACCTTTCTTCCCTTTGCTTAACCAATGGAGTCTAACCCAAATACTTCTGATTATTGCGATATCCTCCTTAACTGACTTGGACCCAAGTTTGAGGACCATATTCTGAAATGGGGTGACCTTAAAACGAACTCGGTTGCGGAGTTTGTTAACTGGGCTACGCAACTAAAGGAGATGGGTAATGGTTCTTTTAAAAAAAGACTTCAAATCGGCAGCTATAGTCTATAAAACTGCGATTGACTTTCTATTTCCTGACTCGTCCATAACAGAAACTAGCAATATTGGTCTCACCCCGTTTTGCAAAAGGGTTTTGCTAATCTTTTAGCCTGTGAGTTGAAACTCGGGAATTTCGCTGCTGTCATTAATTGGTGTTTTATTGTACTTGATTTGGATCTGAATAATGTCAAAGGCTTATTCAGAAGAGGAACTGCTTATGCCCGTTTAGGTAATCTCGAGGCGGCTTTTTCCGACCTTGAAAGAGCCGCTGCATTGGCGCCACTAGATAAAGCTATCACTTTAGAACTTCAAAACCTTCATCAAAACCCAGGAAACCTTCATGGAAAGAAGGTCTCCACCTATGACGCTCTCAATGATGCGTCCACAACTCGTGTTTCTTTGACTTCCGAGAGTCATCCAACAGGGAATCTTCATCCCCCTATGTGGTCACCCAAGATCCTTCCTTTGAATGGGAAACGATCTAGTGATAACGATTACTTGATGGCTACGGTTGGGAATAGTAAGAAGGTCTGTTCACCGGCCCTCTCACTGTCCTCCTATACCATCAAGGGGAAGGAAGACAAGCACCAGTCTAGCAGTATCCCCTCCTTCGTTAATGCAACTTGGTCGGCCTCAGCAGCCTTGGAAAGTTCCCTAAAGGATTTGCAAAAAACAAATCTTAATAGGGCTTCTACATCTCAAGCAAAGAAGAAAATTTCTTTCTCCAACAAAAACACGCCTACCTCTACTATACACCTATCCCGTGAGACTTATGCTAGTTTGCTTAAAGGACAGGTTTGCCAAGTTTATCAACCTCATAGCAACCATTGGATTTCAGTTCGTACTGCTCCCCGAAGAAGTCCGCACCCAGAGAAAATTTTAACCCCAAGCCCTGAAAAAAGCCCATTTCACCCTCCGGATGTCAGCATCAGCCCCATCAATGAAGAACCAATGCCCGTCACTAAGGACATCAATGTCTTAACCCCCTCTAAAGAAGAGGACAAACATGACATGGAAGTCGGTTACAGTGCACGTGCAAAGCCTCTTACGTCAGGGTCTAAACTGATGTCGTTCTCCTTACCCACTCATCATCCGGTGCCCTTAACAAACTCTTGGCGCTGGAGACGCAACTCGATCTACTACCCTCACGCAACCAACCACACTGACTCCGACTATGCCACTATGTAGAAAGAAGAATCATCAAATATTTCAGTATCCTTTTCTTGGTGATGTCCATGGAAAACGAAAGTTATCTTCTTTCCTCTTTCATCCTCCGTTTGTTATTGTAAGAGCTAAAAAGGCTCGTAGTAGTATTTTAGTTTACCTGTTGTAGTCTAACAGTTTGTATGTTTGTTTGCTCAGCTTCTGTAAAAAAAAATTGGTTTAATTGGTACTTCAATTACTATTTATTTAACCAATGTTAATACCAATTTGTACGTTAAATAGATTTTAGAGTCCATTTTAGACTCTATCTTTAGATATCACAACTTATTTGGTAAGTGACTCTGAATGACAAAATTGGTAATAAAACATGTATTCTTGAAAGGAAAATCCCTACTCAACACCATGATGATAAAAACACATTTTCAAATATATAATTTTCTTCACAAATTATCATTCTCATTTAATACCATAGTGATTGTAAATGATAACGAAATTTTATGAAGAAAGTTACAAGTGTGGGTTGTACAAATATTATCATAGATATAAACGTATATTTCAATATAATACTATATTTAAATATATGTAGATAATCTCATTTATAAGTATGAAATTATATTAATGTAAAAAGAAACCATATCACAAGTGGGGGAGAAAATGGGGATCCTACTTGCAAGGGGCGATAATCAATCTCATGTCACAAAGAGAAGTGAAAGAGCCTCAAACCATTAGGCCAACCCATAATCCTCATATATAATAAATACTACATAGTCATACAAATTTTGTTACTAACTTATCAGGAAATTCCTAGGGATTCAGGCCAATTATTGGCAAATGATGTTAGTGGTGTGGCTTGGTCACATTTAGTTATTTCCTAGTTCTTGTTTAATTTGTTTTTTCTTGAGGTTTTTCTCCCCTCTTTTGCACCAAAATATATAGATTTTGTTACTAATCTATACTTACTAGATAATAAAGCTGTAGAGAAAGGAGACACCACATCATTATGTATATAAAATTAATAATTTAATTTAATAAATAATAATACAAAAGAATAATTCTATCCTAAGTAAAAGATAACATTCCTCATCTAAAAATACTATTAATATGAAATTATAAAATATAAAATTATAATTTTTGCACCATTAGATTCATCTTGAAAAATACTTTGAATCAAGAACTACTTATGATACAGTTTTTCAGATTTGCGAAAAATCTTATATTTATCAATTTAGGGCATCTTTTATTTGGTATAAATGAGCAGAACTGAACCAAAGTGATTTCAATTGAAGAGACTAATTTACTTTAGATCCAATGAGGTAAGTAATTAAATATAATACTAAGAAAATAATATTATTTAATACTAAAGTTCCACTCGAATTGGACATATAAAAAAATCCATCTAATTCAATTAAGATACAATGATGATACTAAAGTAAAACTAATATTAATTAAGATGCGAGATTAATTGAATTTTATCACTTTTAAGTTAATCGAGTTAACTAAGAAATAATATTAATTAAATACTCGGTTTCAACCCAAAACAACAGCAAACATAGCCAAATGTATCTAACCTGAATCCAATTGACCAGTTTACTAATAAACACTTAATAAAGATTAAATAATATTTTTAAATACTTAAGTTAAGTCTTAATTACATGATATGATTACTTAATAACTTTTATTTATTTAGTAAGCATAGCATAAATAGCAACTTAATTGTTCTATTAGAAGTTAGGAATGCAAAATAATTAATTTCTTAATAATAACATCGACTTGAGTTAAAGATAATAAATAATTATCCAATCAAATTAAATTTAGAAAAAAAAATAATACTCAATATATTTGGGTTTACGTTCATGTTAAGAATAATTGAATTAGTCCCTTTATAGTCAATATGGTTCAACGAAAATATTAAATATATATATAAATCAACTAATTGAAGAACCTCTTGCGATGGAAAATAATAATGAAGAATGATAGTCTTTTGAATTTAATTACTAAACTTATGCAATATATATATATATATCTATTATATAAGTGAAGAGGGGGGGTGGACACCAAAAAGAAAAAAAGGAAAAATAAATAAAATAAATCAATGAGTTTATTAAGTAATTAAGTTTTATTTCCAAATTTAGCCATCAGATTTTTAATAAAAGATGTTCAAAACTTCTAACTAAAATGTCTAAACACCTACAAAGTAAAAACAATTTTAAAAAATATCAAAGATTATATTTTCTTGAGATCTATATATAGACACCCACTTTGCTAAACTTTTATATACTTCTAAAAATTTTTATTTTGAAATACATGAGTAATTGATTGTTGATGAGTGAAGGCACATTTGATCAAATTGATCCTGATAAAGTATTTTAGTATGAGTGAGAAATATGATAAAGTATTTTCAAGTACTTTTGAATTTTTTCTCATGTAGACAATAAGCAAAAAATACCTTATCGGGTACTATATAATAAAAGTTGTAGTTGATGGTGGAGAGTAAGGGATCCTTTCAAAGAAAAATGAGCCAAAATGAATTTAGCTTGAAAGTAAAATATTTTGTTTACCTTCATATTTTATCATGTTACAGTAGCAAAACATAAATCGTATGCAAATAAAATTAGGATTTTTTTGTTCAAAACCATCTAAATTTTTAACGTATTTAGAAACTCTCACCTTTATGAATTTTTTCTTTTAAATTTCCACCTATCATTCCCAATTTTATTAGAAACTCTCACCACTTAATGATTTTTGTTAAATTTCGTTAACAAAACCGTAAAGTGGGTCCCACATATGCATTTTATTATTAGTTTACGCTGAAAATGAAGTCAATTTCATCAAAAAATCCTCAACAAATTTAGAGCAAATTTGGAACGAATTACAACTATTTGGAAAGAATTGCAACTATTTTAAGTCCATTTTGTTAACAAAATGTATATGTGAACCTAGATTTTTGTTAATGAAATTTGACAACAACCTTTAAGTGGTGGGATTTTTTAATAAAATTGTATATGGTAGGTAGAATTAAAACAAAATCATTAAGGTGGGAGTTTCTAAAAACATGAAATTTTAAGTGGAAGATGCAACTATCTATAAGATTATCTACTCGTAGATTATAAAATTTCATAATAAAATTGTTGTCGCACGCAACACGTGCATAAAAATCTAGTAGAGTTATAGACCATCTACCAAACGGGTTTTTGGAAAGCAAATATATAAATGGAATAAAAATTTAAGAAAAAGAAAACTTTAGACGGGTGGCCGACACGATTCTGATTGTAAGCCCAATCCAGCACAGTTGTTATCATCAAACATAGAATTGGTTTAATATATAATTGCTCAATTACATACTCAATTTCTCAATCTAGAAATTTCTGGTCAAAGCATCTTTGACACTTACCATATTTTGACTTCCAGAAAGAATTGCCAACTACAGATGGGTTCCCATGTATGCCAAAATTAGGGAGTTGAAGTGATTGTTTAATAAGACTTTAATGTGAAAGGATAATCTCATATTAATTAAGATTAGTTTCAAGATCATCCATCAGACTATTAATTATTACATTATACTCTTGAATTGAATTGAAGAACACGACATGAGTAGGGAGTGACGTCATTTTACTTCTCCTCGGTTGAACTTGAATTGAATTATATTAAACTGAATAGAGTTAAATTGAAGTTAACTTATCAAAATTGAATTGAATTGAATGATGATTAATAATACATAATAGATAAATGATTAATAAGTTGATAATAAATATAAATTATTAAATAATATAATAAATTATTAAACAATAATAATAGCAAATAATAATTAAATATCATATTAATAGTTAAAAATAATAACTATATAATAATAATAATTAATGAATCATGAAATTTATCTATCAGTTTCTATTAATTACTCCCTTCGTCCAAAATATTCTTTACACTTTCCTTTTTTTCGTTTGTCCCATATCACTCTTTGCACATCTATTTTTGGGCATGATCCACAGCTATTTATCTATCTTCTATACATATATAAAAACATAATAAATTGCCCATGTCTCGGTGCATGTTGGATTTACCACATGTCAATAGCATATTCTTTTTTTACATGAGTCGCTCATACATCAGAATGATAATATTCACAAAACTAGGTAAGAGTAATTAAGAGATTTCAAGAATATTTAAATATTTACACAATAATACTAAAGAGATTATAATCTATTCACAAAGTTAGACCAGAATAACAAAAAGATTACATGAATAAATTAGTATTATCTAACAAAACCAAAATATTGATTTGTTTTGCACAATTTATAGGTAACAGATTAATAGTACGCGGTATACTCGCAAAATAATTTACAGAGTTTTTATTTTTAAAATCATTTTCTTTCTTAAAAATTCATAAATGTTAATAATATGTATATTGTTAGTTGATTCAATAAAATAGCCCTATCAATGTAATTAAAATAGATTTATCTTCGTACAAGATAAATCAAAATATGTGGTATAAGACTTGGATTTTTAAGGGAAACATTGTTAATAAAAATAAAAATTAATAATGATAATAATTATAGTGATAATAATAATAATAATAATAAATGAAAATAAGAGTGCTAAAAATAAGTTGAACTAGACCTGAAATGAACTTAATTTAAGTTCATTGCAGGCCAAAAGAATAGGGCCTTAATAAAAAGGAAAAATTGCTTCAAATAATGCAACCTTTGGGCGATTCGCAAATAATAATGCAAGCTTTTGATTATTCTGGAATAATGCAACCTTTATACCCCATTTATTTTAAACAGGATAAAACCGGTTGCAACCTGAAAAATGGATAAAATAGGACATGTGTCACCTAATAATTGGTCCCAATAGCTAATTTTAAATAAAAAAAACATAAACCCCCCTACCCCACCCCACCCATTCCCCTCCCACAACACAACACAACACCGATGGCAGTTCCAATAACCAGTGCAGGGAAGGGAAAAGGAGAGTTGGCGGTGCCGGTGGTTCACCTTCCGGCGTTCCGAGTGCAGGCGGTGTGAGATCGAAGGGGACAGAGAGAAAAGACGGGGATGTTGCGGTGGTGTTGGGAACAGAGCAGGGGCTGTTGTGGTGGAAAAGACGGGGATGTTGCGGTGGTGTTGGGAACAGAGCAGGGGCTGTTGTGGTGGCTTTGAAGGGAATATAGGTGGTACGGGTGGTTGCGGTAGTGTTGCGAACAAAGCATGAGTTGGTTGCGGTGGTTGCGAAGGGGATAAAGGTGGTGCGGGTGGTTGCGGTGAACAGAGGAGAGCTGCGAATGGGTGAGAATCGTGATTTTTTTTGGTTGGGGAAGGGGAGGGAGGAGGTGGCGCTATGTGGTCTCGTGGCTGGGGAAGGGCGTGAGGAGGTGCTGCCGTGCCGGTGGGTGGGTGGGGGATAAAACCTGAGCGCCGGAAGGTTTCTTGAATGGGGAAGGGGGAGGAGTTAGGGGTGGCAGTGGGGGTTGGAAGGGAAGGCAGGGGAGGAGTTGGGGGTGGCAGACTCGCAATGGGGGTAGGCCGATGAAAATTTTTCTGTACTCCCCGGAGCACGGTGCTCCGTGCACCGGGGTGACGTGGCTAGGGCAAATCGACGGTTGCCGGCCACACCAAGCCTCCCGCCGGCCGTCAACCCCTCTCTCTCTCTCCTTTCCGTCTTCACCAAAACTTCCGGCAACAACACCCAATCGATGAAAGCTCCGGCGCTCCACCACTCTCTCCACCTTCTCCTCCTTCCCTAAAACTTCAGGCGACCTCCATTAACGCCGACAACGTCGATGAACAACTTGAACCAGATGCTCTTCGAATTTTTGAATGATGTTCTGTCAGATCTGGTTTTATTGCTCTTCCTGGTCATTCGTTTTGTTCTTTTAAAATACTTGCTATGCTCTTTTGGTTATTCTTCTATGTTTTTTGGTTATTTTCTATGTAAAAAATCATTTTGTTCTTTGAATTTTCGTATTTTATTCTTTATGTTTCAAGGAAATGTTCTTGTAAAATTAATAGTAATTAAACTTATTTTAGTAAATATATGTTTTTTGTAATTTTGTATTTTGTTCTTTGTAAAAAAAGTAATTTTGTTTTTTGAAATTTCGTAGTTTGTTCTTTTTGTTTTAAGTAAATGTTCTTTTAAAACTGTATAATGTACTTTTTTGTATGTTATTTGAAATTTCCTATTTTGTTTTTCACATAAAAGTATTTTATTCTTTGAAGTTTTGTATTTTGTTCTTTCAAAAAAAGTATTGTTGTTCTTTTGATTTATGTTCTTTTCGTTTTAAGTAAATGTTCTTTTCATTTTTTGTTCTTTCAATGTTTACTACTTGGTCTTTGTAGTGCTGTTAGGGTTTGAAGTTTTGGGTCTTCGTTGCTGCTGTACTAGGGATGTCGTCAGCGCCGGAGATGGCGACGTCATCCCGGAGCACAGTGCTCCGTGCTCCTGGGAGCACCAAAAAGCGACTAGTAGGCCGATGGGGGTAGGTGGGAGATTAGTTTTATTTTGTTATTTATTAAGTTTATTAAATATATTTATTAGAATTAAAAATTTTAATAAAAAATTACCTTTGCTTCAGGTCACCAGTAATTTATCTTGTTTAAAATAAATGGGGTATAAAGGTTGCATTATTCCAGAATAATCGAAAGGTTGCATTATTATTTGCGAATCGTCCAAAGGTTGCATTATTTGAAGCAATTTTTCCTAATAAAAAAAAGTTACTTAGAATCTCCATGATTGATAATATCATGATCACTAAATTATCAGTATCAAGATTTCTCTTTGAATTTATGCTACTCTCATATCTTAATAAAATAAAAAATACGACGTACTTAAACATAGGCTCACGATTATTAAATTTCAAGTGTGCACGTGCAATATTATATATATATATATATAATAAGAATAAAATTTTACTATTGTATTTATTTCTCTTACTTTAGATCTATTCATTAAATCAACAAGTGTTACGGGTTACAAAAATGAGTTTTTTAAAAATTCATGGATTAGAATAATATACATGTTTGGGCCTTAACGTTGTTAATATGATAGTTTTTAATCATAATTCAGAACGTTAATCTGTTGAAGTTTTTACAAGTGGCCTTATCTTGAATCAGGACTAAAAAGATCCTCTAAGTCTTTTTATTTCTATTTTTATGTTACTTCTATAAAGTTGATTGCTTATTGGACAATATCTTTAATAGTACTTTTTTGAAACGGCTTAGAAATTTGAAAATAAAATGCACAAGCTGTGAGAATATAATATTCATATGAAAGGTCGTATCCAAATAGTATTATGTAGACATTTAAGACAATGTTTTTTTAATTTTAATGTAAATACATGGCTAAAACATATAGAGAAGTACGCTGCTACTTCTAAAAAGTTCTTCTTACTTTGACGAGCTGCCTCTCAAAAAAATTAAGAAAGAAGAACAAAATGAAACGAAATAATAGAATAGAATTGTGAGATTGACTTTTACGGGGTCAATCAATAAAATTATTAGGGTATTATTTAATTACTTTCTCAATTTCTAAATAGGTGGAACATGGAGAAAGTGGGGAAAACCAATGATGTTAGAGAAAGAAAGTTGGGGACCACAATTAAAAAAGAAAGGGTACTTTAACTAAATAAACAATTAGATATATTACTTGAGTAAGGGTAATCATATAATTTTATCATTTAAATTGTCCTATTTTGAATTTGGTGTCACTTATTATGACACTTCTAGAAAAGTGTGTCAGTTATTTAAAAATGGAGGAAGTATATGTTAATCTCATGTATGGGTACTACTCCAATGAAATTTTTGAATTGGTTATATTAAATTCGAATGAATCATTCCTCATATATTAGTACAATTCTCTTAAAGAAAATCATATGTATTAACTCTTTTAATCTAACCTTTTGTAACCCGTGCATTTTTCATGGACATAAATCTAATACTTCCTCCGTTTTTTTAGTTGACACGTTTTGACTTTTGACACTATTCACATAATCTACTTTGACTATCTTTTGTGATTTATACATAAGAGAAAATATAGTCATGTGGGGTCTTGTTAGATTCGTCTCATTATATATTTTCAAAATATCATATTTTTATAATTTTTACTCATTAATTTTACAAGATAAAAGTGATTGAAATCACGCGTTGGCAAACGTGATAAAAGAAACAGGTCAACTAATAAAAAATGGAGGAAGTATTATTTAATTTATCCCATTTTAAAAAGATAGCATACGACTATTATTTTTTCTGAACCACTCCACTCTTACAATTTAAGGCCCATACACATGCACTCTCTCATAAAAAAATAATACCTTTAACTCTCATCACATCTACCTTTATAATAAAATAATTAATAACCATACCCAGGTGGGTGTCAAGTCTTTTGGTTTGAAGGTAGTAATAATTAAACTAAATAATAGTAGGATTAATAAGTATGATAAAACATCATAAATGAAAATTTATAATTCATGATAATAATAATTAATGATAAGTAATCATTATAATAATAAATAATAGCAGTTGTTAATGAAAATTAATGGTATTTAAATATTATTATTATTTTTATAATAAAAATTAATATAATGATAACAATAATAACAATGATAATTATAATAATAACTATTATTATAATATAATTGTAATAAAAAAATTAATGAGTAAAGACATAGTAAAATAATGTTTAGCTATAATAGAAATTATAAATAGTAAGATAAATCAAATTAATAATAATATCACTGAAAATGGTCAAATAATGGGTGGAAATGTACCAAACTGAACTGATCAAATAGAGCCGAGCTAAATTCAAACTAAACTCAATTAAAAATAAATTGAAGAGAACAAACCTTGAGTGTTGATAAGGTTTTGGAGGTCACCTAAAAAGTATAACAAACTTGGATTGAGGAAAATTTCTTCAAAACTACTTTAAACATAACAAAGGATAAATGTTCAACAAACATAGTTGCTGTGGTGGTTATTAGCAGCCGCTATTGCTTTTAGACGTAGCACTAGTTCAAATGTTAGGTATCAGCTATTAGCTATTAGCAGTTAATTATCAAAAATCCTAAGACAGTTAGTGTTCGATAGAACTAGTTAATTTAGAACAATAGTGAAAATGATACTCCATATATCTACACTAATATATTAAAAATTGTTTCAAAAGAGTCTACGTGTCATGTATAACCCTCCTTTCCTTGCATTAGAAGTAGGCATGTCATCCACTCAATAGATATCTTGCGATGCCTTTTTTAGACCTCTTGACTGTGAATAATTGGAAAAGTTGATTTACTCATTAACTTTGTATAGTTTAAATACAAGAGGGAAAATATACACAAGCTAAAGTTATGCCTAGAATCACTCCTAAGAATTAGGAAAAGATTGACAATCACAACTATCCTAATATAGAGATTACAAAAGATTGAATCATATATTACAAGATGGAAGATATTATTTACTGATCCTTAACACGCCCCCGCAAGACGGACGATCGAGAAGTGAGACCGATCTTGGACAATAGGTAGTGATGTCGGGACTTGAGTAGCGGTTTTGTTAGAACGTCGGCAAGTTGATCATCACCCGATATATGTGTAACTCGAAGAGTTTTATTTTGTACATGTTCACGGACAAAGTGAAAATCAAGTGCTAAGTGTTTCATGCGTGAGTGAAAAATGGGATTTGCAGAGTAGTGTGTAGCTCCCAAGTTGTCACAGTAGATAGCGGGCTGCATGGTAGAGTTATAGCCAAGTTCACTTAATAAAGAACAAACCCAAAGTAACTCAGCTGTGGTGGCAGCCACAGCACGAAATTCGGCCTCGGTGGAGGATCGAGCTAGTGTACGTTGCTTTTTAGAGCTCCATGAAACTGCATTGCGGCCAAGATAAATGATGTAGCCAGTGGTAGATAAAAAATGGTCTTTATCCCCAGCCCAATCGGCGTCCCTATAGGCATGGAGATGGACAGGAGATGAAGTATAGAGCATTAATCCATGATCTATAATACCATTGAGATAACGGAGGAGACGTTTTAAAGCATGCCAATGTGTATCCGTAGGACGATGCATGAACTGAGCTAACTTGTTTACAGTGAAGGCAACATCAAGGCGAGTGAGGGATAAGTATTGGAGGGCACCAACTAAGGCACGGTAGTCGGTAGGGGAAGGAAGCGGAGTGCCATTATTAAGAGTAAGAGAAGGAGTAGGTTGCATGGGAGTACTAACAGGATTGGAACCAAGCATGTTGAAGCGAGTGAGAATGTCAGAAATGTATTTTGTTTGGTTGAGGAAGAGACCATCTTGGGTAGGTACAACTTCTACTCCAAGAAAGTAGGAGAGTGGGCCTAAGTCTTTTAGTGAAAATCGAGAAGAGAGATGAGTAATGAAGGATTGTAAGTGAGAAGGTGAAGGTCCAGTGACGATAATATCGTCAACGTAGACAAGGAGGTAGAAGGTGATATTACTATGAGAATATTGAAACAGAGAAGAGTCGGAAATGAGAGGTTGGAAACCAAAGGAAATAAGAAAGGTCCGGAGTTCAGTGTACCAAGCCCGAGGGGCTTGTTTAAGGCCATAGATGGCTTTGTTGAGTTTGCACACATGAGTAGGATTAGTTGTATCAATGAAACCCGGAGGTTGAGCCATGTAAACATCCTCATGAAGAGTGCCTTGCAAGAAGGTATTATTGATATCTAATTGATGTAGTGGCCAACCATGAGAGACAGCTAGAGAAAGAATAATACGGAGAGTAGTGGGTTTAATAACGGGACTAAAAGTGTCCGAATAATCAATGCCAGAGCGTTGGTGAAAACCCTTAGCAACCAGTCGTGCTTTAAGGCGTTCAACCGAGCCATCGGATTTGTACTTGACACGATAAACCCACTTACATCCAACAATATTTTGAGAAGAAGTAGGAGAGACAAGTTGCCAAGTACCATTATGTACAAGAGCGTTATATTCTTCGGTCATGGCATGTCGCCATTGTGGGTGAGCCAAGGCTTGAGTAATGGTGCGAGGTTCTTGAATGGAAGAGGAAGTAGTAATAATATTAGCTTGAGGAGGAGTATATATAGGATTTGGTTTTCGGATATTATTTTTTAGGCGAGTGGTCATGGAGTGAGTGGGGCAGGACAAGAGAGGTGGTGATGATGAGATGGGTGGATTAGTTGAGGAGGAGGGGAGTGAAAAATCTGCAGTTGGAGTAGGGGAGGTAGAAGAGGAAGAGTGAGGGCTTGTAGGTGAAGGAGATGGCGTGGAGTATGACGAGGAAGGAGGGGTTGCAGTAGGTGTAATATGATGGGGAGTAAGAGGAGAAGATGGGGTAGTAGGAGAGGGAGGAGTTGGCATGATAGTAGGAGTTTGAGTAGGGGTAGTGGGTGAAGGTTGAGATGGAGCAGGGGCAGTCACGAGAGATATTGGGAGGTGACACCAAGTATCAAGATAAACAGTAGGTAGAGGAGATGTAGGTGGTTGTAAAGTGAGGAAGGGGTATTCACTTTCAACAAATTTTACATGCTTGGAGGTGTAGATTTTATTTGTTGTAGGATCAAGAACATGATAGGCACTTTTAGAGACAGAGTAGCCAACAAAAATACAAGGTTTAGAACGAGGTTCAATTTTGTGGGAAGTGTAGCGACGAAGCCAAGGGTAGCACAAGCATCCAAAACTACGTAATTTAGAGTAGTTGAGAGAGGTGTTGAATAATTTGAGATATGGTGAGACATAATTAAGAGTAGGAGTAGGGAGGCGATTTATAAGATATGTAGCAGTGGCAAAGGCAAGGGGCCAATATTATGTAGGCATGTTAGCATGAGAAAGAAGAGTGAGACCCGTTTCAACAAGATGACGATGGCGGCGTTCAGCATAGCCATTGTGTTCGGGTGTATGAGGGGGAGAAGTGAGGTGAGATATACCATTTTTTGAGAGATGAGGTGTGAGTTTAAGATACTCGCCCCCATTATCCGAATAGAGTTGTAGAATAGGTCGTTTGAAGAATTTTTCAACAATAGCTTTGTAGCGAATAAAAACATCATAGGTGTCAGATTTTCGTTTTAATGGAAAAAACCATATATATTTGGTAAAATGATCAACAAATATGACATAATATTTTTTTGTCATCATACGAAAGAGTGGGAGAGGTCCATACATCCGAAAAAACTAAGTCAAGAGGAGCATTAGATGTGAGAGTTGAAGTAGCAAAGGGAAGTTTATGCATTTTATTAATATTGCAAGAGTTACAATAAGAAAAAGAAGTACATGACATGGAAATTTCAGAAGGATAAATAGATGCTAGTTTATTTAAGATGTTGATGGCAGGATGACCAAGGCGATGATGCCAATCAAACATGGAGGTCTTGATAGCTGAAAAGCAGTAGGAAGAGTAGGACGCCACTCATATACGCCATTATTAGTTTGGCCTTGGAATAGGATTGTTCCATTGTGTTCCTTAACAAGAAAAGAAGTAGGTAAGAATTCTATGATAAGAGAATTTTCAAGACAAAATTGAGAGATTGATAATATGTTACGAGAGATGGAAGGGACATAGAGCACATTAGATAGAACATATTTTTTGTGAGTAGTAGTAATAATAATAGAACCAATGTGAGAGATAGGAAGAGATGTACCATCACCAATTATAAGTTCCTCAGTTCCGTCATACGGAGTGTGAAGAGCAAGTGCGTTGAGATCATTAGTAACATGGTGAGAGGCACCACTATTAAGGAGCCATGCTGACGAAGGTGTATTAGAACCAGTTGCAACATGGGCTTGCGGTGCCGTTGGACGAGACCGAGTACCACGACCAAGTGTAGGAAACTGGATGTGGGGGTGTGCTTGCTTGAAAGCAGGACATTGAGAGGCATAATGGCCCTTGGCGCGGCACCACTGACAGGTACCAAGGTAGGCACGTGATTGTGGAGTGGGAAGTAATGCAGCGGAGGTCTGTGAGGTGGCAGTCCGAGGTGGATAAGAGGACCGCGTCTGGGCAACATGAGCAGTGGCCGGAAAGGTAGTAGCGTGATCAGAGGAGGAGTGGTTATTGATATGAATTTCGGCTTGGATAAATTTTTCATGTAACTCATCGTAGAGAATGGTAGTATCGCGAGCGTTAACCGCATCGATAATGGGTTTGTAGGATGTGTAAGGAAGACCATTACGAATATGATCAATGAGATCATCATGATCTAGAGGCTTGCCAAGTAAGGCTAATTGATCAGCACAAGTTTTGATTGATTGCATATAATCGGTGATGGATTGAGTGGTAGTTTTGGTAATGTGTTTAAGGCGATCTTTCATTTGATTAATATGGCCTCGAGATAGCTTGGCGTAGGTAGATGCAAGAGTGTTCCAAGCTGCTTTGGAGATGGGGTTGTGGGAAACAAGAGGAATGAGGGTGGGAGAGAGAGTACCAACTAAGGCAGCAAATATAAGTTTGTCTTGGCGAAGCCAAGCAATATGAGCGGGATTGGGAGTGATGACAGAATCGGTAGTGATGGTGGTGGGTGGAGCAGGAAACGACCCATCCACAAATTTGAGTAAATCAAAGCCAATGAGCATGGCTTCAATTTGAGTTTTCCAAGCCAGGTAATTTGTGGAGGTAAGTTTAATGCAATTAGAAAAGGAGATGACATGAAGTTTGGATGTAAAATCAAGGGAAATAGAGTGATCAGGGGTGGGGGAAGTGATAGATGCTGTAGGCATGATGGACAAGAAAACAAAAGAGACAAAGTGGGGGGAAGAGAGAGACCGTGGTTAGGCTGATACCATGTGAATAATTGGAAAAGTTGATTTACTCATTAACTTTGTATAGTTTAAATACAAGAGGGAAAATATACACAAGCTAAAGTTATGCCTAGAATCACTCCTAAGAATTAGGAAAAGATTGACAATCACAACTATCCTAATATAGAGATTACAAAAGATTGAATCATATATTACAAGATGGAAGATATTATTTACTGATCCTTAACATTGACATGTAAGACATTCATCATACCATCTTAGCCTTCTATGATTTATGCTAATCTTCCCCATAGTAATATATATCTTTTCAAAACAAAAAAAAAGTAAAAAGAAAAGGAAAAACAATTACTCAAAATAGGCATATGAGGATCCAGGATCCTAGTTCACACACTAGTGGACAAGTATTGTTTCTCGCCATATGTCGTTCACGCCATACGCCGACCTGGCGTCGCTGTACATCCACATGATAATAATTCTTTCTTTAATATTAAAAAATGTAGGTAGAAGGGTTTGAACTCGCGACCAATGACTTGAAATGTAATAGCGCTATCATCAAACTAAGTTAGATCACTTTCTATAGTTATTTTAAAATTTGTAATTATGTTATCTTGATAAAATTTGGAAAAAAGAAGTAAATAAATAGCTCAATTCTCTTTCAGTAAAACACCCACAACTTAAACTCTTCTCCAACCTTCATCCTCCATCACTACTTGAAACACCCTCAATTATGATACTTATGTTATCCTCCTAATTTCTCTTTTATATTCCTTATTCCATTATTCACCATTTTCTTTCTCCTTCTCCTCTGAAGTCATTCCATTTTGTCATTTATTAGCCGCATACTTCTCAATCGAAATCAAGCTCTCTATCGTTTGTTACGAGGGATATAATAGCTGAAATCTACAATAATTCTATGTAATACCCCGTATTTTTTATGTTATTAATTAAATTTCTATTTTCTAAAATAGATATTTTAAGCAAATGGTATTTTAGTAATTTACTCGCTTTTTTAATTATTTTGGCGGGAGTGTAACACCAATTTTTGGATTCAAATTCTAGCCAAAATTCTTATTAAATCATTTTGATACAAATACATGAAATGCAATGTATTACAATGTTAATTTTTTTATACAAGTACAAATAATTTTTTTCAAATTCTAGCCAAAATTCTAATCATTGAATTATTTCTAATGCAATGCATTACAGATTTTAGGAATATTGATTTTCTCCTTTATGATTGAAAATTTTGTACAATTTCTCAAATGGTCGGCCACCCTCGTTATTAGGGGTAAATTTGATTTTCTAAAACCTCCAATTTATATTATAGGTTATAAATCTTGGTCCTTATCTCCCAATTTATGGCGGAGATTACAAGTGTTTAATTTTAGAAATTAATCACCCCTTACTCTCTACCTATATATACCTCAAGCCTTAACCATTTTTCCCCCACCAAAACTTTGAAGATTACATTTTCTCTTACTTCAAGCTTCTTTCTTCTCTCCCTAATCTTGTTTTTTAATGTGAGTAATCTAAGGGCCATTCTACCCTTAAATTCTATCTCCATTTTTTTAATTTTGTACCATATTGACTCCTGACACTATTCACGTTCTCCACTATTCCATTCTTTGTACGTTAGGAAAAATATAGTCAAGTTAGGTCTTGTTATAAGATTCCACTCGGTATAATTTTCATATGTCAATTTTTTATAATTTTTATACATACACAATTGTAGATATATATATATACAATTGTAGATATAATCGTTTAAAGTTGTGCATTGACAAATGTGCCAAGGCCTTTGGTGCAACGAAAAAGCCAAAGGACGTATTTAATCTGTTCTTAAGTGATGCCTTTCAAAAATTCAATTTTTTTATCGATTATTTAATTCAATTAAGAAGCTTATTGCTTAATCTCTTTATTAGCCAAATTAAAAAATAATACTCCCCCATTTCCAGAAAGATCTGAACACTTGTTGAGACATGTAGTTCAAGGTGATAAGTTGTAGTGTGATTATCAAATATTATTTTATTAGTGAAAAAGGTAAAAGTATATGTGATAGAAGTTGGTGTAGTATTTGTATTAGAGGAAAGAGAAAGTTATATAACTTTTTAGTGATAAAATTAAATTGTGGGGCTAAAGTAGTGTAAAAGAAACAATATAGTAATGGTGAGACCATGTCAAAATGAAAAAACTAATTTGGGACAAATATAAATGAAAAGTGTTCAAACTATTCCGGGATGGAGGGAGTAATAGATATCACCTCGAGGCATCGCTCGGGCCCACAAGATAGATTCTATCTTTAAAGTTACTCCCAAAAGCTTAACTTTTTTAACTTTTTTGAAATACTTATTGAATAACTTAAAGCTACTTAAAAAAATACTTTATTATAATATCGATCCAGGATTTTCGGAGAGGGGTAGTATAATTTTGAGATAATAGCAAGTAAGAAAATCAAACTTGTAAAATTCAAAAGGTCATGAATATACAAATACACTTTGTTCATTTGGTTTGAATCAGGAGAAGATTTGGATTAGAAAAAACTTCATTTTAGTTAGGGGTTTCTTTTGAAAAAAAATGGAAAATCCTCGCTTATTATCACTTTAGGATTATGAAATTGAGTAAGAAATTTAACACAATTGTACTTTGATATACCAATAAGCAATACAATTAATTACCTCCATCCACAAAGATCACAATCACAACTTTATGAGTTCACAAAATTCAACATAAGTAATTCACAGCCACAAGTAGAGTATTTAGATAATACGTACATCATATTAGAATTAACGAAAGTAAGATATATTATAGTTTTATAATAATTAAGAAACAGGTATAGTTTCTTATAGATTTACGTAATTATCTTTGGCACACTATTCTCCAAATCAATGTATTATATAATTAGGATTGTTCCCTTTATATTCAATACAAGCTAATAGCCAATTTATATTTTTCCTAAAATCATAAAATGGTATAAGAGCAGGTTGGATCCTTGGTTGAAAATTACACTTTTTCGTCTTTAGGAAAGTAGTACATTAGAGTCTCAAAGTAATAAGGACATATCTTAATTTCCTTAAGGTATTAGGTAAGTATATTATTAAGATTCTAGGGTTTTATTATTCTAATTAAGTCATTGTCCATTATAAATAGGGTTGTACTCATATTATTCAATAAGAAAATTCAATAGTTCAAATTAGCAAATTTACATTATTCCTAGATTATTAATATGATACCAAGAGCAGGTTAGCTTCTTGGGTGAAAATTATAGTTTTCAATTTTCTACGGCGGGAAGATCATATTCCTACATACCGATGGGATTGCTAGGAATGGTTAGATTGTTAGTGTCCACTATTAATTTTTTTTTGGTGAGTTTGAAAAAAAAAAAGTGATTAGTATTAATGTTCAATAGGGATGTCAACAGGTGGGATTTGGATCGGGTGGGCCATTACCCGCATACACCAACTCTCACTCATTCTTTCCGTCACCCGGCAAGACCATCATCCGTATTCCGTCCATTCATCACACACGGATGAACCGGGTGGACCGAGTGATCATCCATTTAAGAGAATTCAATGAGAAAAATAATTGAAACTTGCAAAAATGACAATTTATACATTAATTTCATGTCAAATTAGGCTAAGTTAAGATAATGAAAATATGTCAAACAATGATTAAAAGAAAATACATTATAATTACCGGGAGACTAGTTAAGACATGAACCAATCAACGTCATCAATAACCACCCTTTAGGATTACGGGCAACCAATAAACCCCCTCTTGTATTAAAAACAACCTAGAAACAATGAGTAGATAGTGCACATATAAGAACCATGAGTATGGTGCTCCATTATGATGTCATAATGCACGTCAGCATGGTGCTCCGGTATTCAAAAAATAATTGACGCCACTAACCTTGAAATTTGTTCACTTACCTTATGCTAATGTTCATTCTTGATATTGAACATGTTCAACTAGAAATACCATATGTACACTTATAAAATCAACTAATTTTTTTTAAAAAAATTGCTCATAAGAAGTTGGACATATGTTCTTTTACCTTACGCGAATGTTCACTTAAGTCATTCATGATGTTCAATTATTCATAACAAGTGTACATCACAAAATCAAGTCAAAATCAAATTCTTATAAAATCTCAATCATGTATAATGTCCAATTTATAACGTATTGAACATTAGATTTTTATTAATGAACACCAATATCGATAAATTAAACATATAGGAAAACTAAACATTGCATAATGTCTGAAACAATAGTGAACATTGAACATTCTTGTTCAGTAGCCATTGAACATATATATATGAGCATTAATATTGATAGAAAAACTTTAGATACACTAGAATTACACATTGAACAATGATAGTGATCAGATGAACATTAACTATAAACCAATATTAGTAAATGTTACTCTAATATATAGTATTAGGTGTAGACGAACATTAATTCAAATGAAGGGAACATCCTCAATATTTTCAATGAACATTTCCAAGAATATTATGGAGGAGAGATAAATTTTTGGGGGTAAAATAAATTCAAAAAGTGTTTTCAAAATAGGAGAAAAAATGATTTTACTCTAATATACATAGATGTTTAATAAATTTCAATTCAATTGGAATGAACATCATCACTATATCCAATGAACATTTATAAGAGTATTATGGAAATATAAATAAGGTGAGAACAATTTTTAGGGGTAAAATAAATGCAAAATGTGTGTTTCAAAATGAGGAGAAAAATAAATGAATATGATGTACATTTGGGGGTTAGTGTACATTGGGAGTATTTCTTTTTTTGTATACTGACAAAAGTACTATGTACATTGCGATTTGCGAGTATGGCGACGTACATGATGCTGTGGGGTGGAGCACCATGTTCATGATGCTCCTCCCTGCACCATCTAATTTTCTATCTGTAAACCCTCTTTTGGTTTGGGGACAACCAATAAACACTCTTTTTTGCCTTAAAGACAACAAATAAACATCCTTTTGGGTTTAGGGACAACCAAACTACCATGAAGTGTCAACTCCATCCAGCAAAGATCACAGATGCACGATCACACCATTAAACTTAACTAAGGACCCAATTTGGGTTTACTTTGCACTCTGAAACATTGAGAAGAACCAACACGGCGCAAAACACTCTCCAACAACCAACCAACACACAAACATCACAAGCCAAAACAAAACAAGACGCAGGAATACAAAAAACGACCATGCGCTAGTAGCACTTAGAAATAGGTGATTCAAAACTCCCAGTTAAATCTATTTATAAGGTGTTGGTTGAAACAAACTCGAACTCCAACCAACAACACTCGGCAAAGACCACACCATAATTTACCACTAATTAAAATTTTAGAAAACTTACACAAATGTGTTACTGATTGTAAGATAATAAGATAGTAAGAGTAAACATCTGTTCCAGTGCTTTGATCTTTCAACGTCTAGCCAACTGAACCGCGAGGGTGAGGGATGCATCTTAGCATTCCGGAGAGACTCAAAGCAAATTGGAACCCAAAACCACGAGTATCGCATACAAGACAATTCCAAACCTCTTGTAGATGTCCACCTACGACATCCCTTTCCTCAAGATGCAATATTACTAACACATCCTAATAAGGAAACAACCGCAACCCACATAACCACGAAACCACATTTACAAACTACTCTTCTACAATTCCGACATCACCGAAGAAGGCGACACTAAGCGTGATTTTCGCGATTTAGATGGGGGGAACGGAAGAAGAGAGAGAAAGGAAACTAGGGTTTGGTTGTCGTTGAGTGAGGACGCATGCATTGCATTTCTTCTTTCCCCTTTCCTTTCGTTGTTTTTTTTTTTTTTTTTATATATAAAAAAGAGCTTATGATTTTTTGAAAATAGGGGGCGCACATGCCTCATCTTGCGCCCGTCACTCTTTTTTTTAACCATTATTAGAGTTTTGAGTTAGTCCAACCTCTCAGAGATTTTCTTCCAGACACGACCTTAGTAGGGACGAAGGCAAGTGAGAGTACTACTCCACACGTGGTACCCTTGTTAAGAAAATCAATTGTTTTCTTCTTTTTTAAAATAAAAAAATAGTTTCACGTACTATTCACCGGAGTAGAGAAGCACGTTGCACAATTCTCAACTTCTGTGTCCTCTCTCTAAGAATCTCATATCTAAAACGCCCCTCCTTGGCTTCACCTTTAGCCCTTCACCCATTCCATTTTTCGGCTTTGATCTTCAGATGCGCTTCATCTTAGGTTGGCACTGGTATTCGGCCATCGCTCACGTTGCTAACTGCTTTGCTTAATTCTAAATGCACAAACAGAGGCCCACACCTTCACAGTCTCCGTTCTCTGGCGCCGACTTTGAGACGCTTGTTCTCTGTAGTAATTGCTGCTTGCTCTGCTCAATTCACCTATATAGGCATAGATCCACACCCTCTAACCCACTTAAGAGTTTGGATAGGAGGTAAGTAGATCATTTTTTGCTGATTTTTTTAATAGATTGTAAAATGTGTAATATTTTATATTTTAATTATAATTGTTTTAAACTTATTTGAAATTGAGTTACTAAAGAACACTTTTTTTTTCATTACTTGTTTAGGGTTTAGACTTTTGCCAAAATGTAAATGGAATTGCAGACTTATAAATGTTTTTGATTTAATTTATGTTTGTGAAAAATGAAATTATGACTTGTGATTTGTGAATGAAATTTTTGATTGTGATTTGTAAATAGTTTTTTTCGTAACGTTATGTGTGTTGGGTGTGCCATCTCAACTAATATTGACTCCACCCTGGACCTCAGAGCATGTTCTTCAACAAAGATTCAAGTAACTTTAAAAGTTGCTTTTCATTAAAGTGAGTATAGAGGCTAATTTGCCATATTTTCGTTTTTATTAGACCTGACAAGAGAATTGGTTTGGTCGGTCGGTTTTGGGTCGGGTAGATCTGGGTTCGAGTCGGGTCAGTTTCGATAAACGGGCTGACAAACCCTTGACCACGAGTCCACGACCATGATAATTTTTTTCGGGTCGGTCGGGCGGTCAAGGGTTCCTTTTTTTAGTTTTTATATTTGGCATGAATTTTTTTATATTTATTACTTATATTATATATACAAATAAATATTTACTATCTTTGCAATAGATATACGTATATAATATTAAATAAAATGACTGATAATATAAGTATTATATCAAAATTAAGGTACAAAAATATAATATACCTTTTATTTTGTCCAAGTCGAAGACCAAATGCGTGGAATTCAATTTTAAACCTGAAAAATCCATCGGTAGGTCGTTTTCGGTCGGTTAGGGTTTGACCCACTTTCCTCGGGTTTTTTGGGTTCGGGTCTCTGTAGTGATTTCGTGTTCATGACCTATCTTTGTTGGATCGATTTTGATCGGGTCAAGTTTTGCCAAGTCTAGTTATTATCATTCTAAGACTTGATTTAATTGGATTTTTTAACATGGATGAAATCATAATTCGTAAGCCTAATTACGAATGAGATCACTTAGTTAGAGGCTTAGAGCATTCATTGGACGAGCCAATAGAAGGATTTGATACACTATATGGGCCTTTTACGTAAGCGGCCTTCTATTAACCGAGCTCACATATCCAAAGCACAGCTCAAGTTCATGACGTATGCTTTGGGCATCTGACCTACTTGGGCCAAAGTTGCTTCCGCGTATTAAGGAGCATCCAAGCTTGCTGGATGCTTGGGCCTGAGGTAGTTGGTCAAAATAGGCCCCAATCCTACACTAGGACTATTTTCTCTCAAATAATGGTGTGTTTGACAATTATCTGATGGCTCTTGGCTGGTGCATTTATCTACTTGCTGGTTTGATTGACTGTTTTTAATGACTTGTTTGACCGGCTATATAACTATTGGTTGAATTTTTTTTAGTAAAAGTAGCTATTGTTACTTGTTGTTTAGTACAAAATGGAAACAAAGCCAAAAACCAACCACAAAAGCTGGTAAAAGCAACTTTTGCCTTATGGTCGAAAAGCCGGCTTTTCAGCCACGACCAAACACTTTTTTTGACTTTTTGACCAGAAACAAAAGACAAAAGCAAGAAGTCAATGAAAAAACCACCCAAAAGCCATTTGTCAGACACCCTCGATATCTACATGGTGCACCGGGATACATAGAGTCATAGTACACCATGAGTCTAAATAACTTCGCGGAGAATCTGGCACAAGGCATGTAATTATAATTTTATTATTGAAGTTTAAAAAGTTTCCAAATTAACAAAAGTTTAGGTAGCATGAGAGTATTAGATAGCTCAGTTGGTTAGCTCAATCCTTTCAATTCCAAGAGGTTTTGGGATACATTACCATCCTACTTTCTTAACACCATATGCACCAAAAGAATTTCAGATACAACAAATTATGAAATCTCTCTCCTCTCTCTTCTTTTCTCATCGGTACCAAAGACTGTAAAATACTGAATTATTTCTAGTTTACTAAAAAAACACCTCAATCAATGGTAGGAATATAGAACTATGAGAACTATAAACAAAGCTAAGGAACCAACACGAATGAGAAAGGAATGAGCAGTGTACAAAATGCTTCCCAGTTCTTCTTGAGTAAATAATTAGTAATATATCATTATTTAAGCTACATGAATGGGTAGGATGTCTTGACTTATATTTTGTTTTAACCAAAACTTTTATTCATATGCTTTTTAATTTACACGAATAAAATGTCATTTTGGTAACATTTTGTTTTTCTTTAAGAACAATATTGCTTTTTTTTTTTATTACTAATATAATGGTCGTTCTTTTCAGGGCCGACTGAAGAGTTGTGCATCTTGGTCCTTAGCACACAGGGCCCTAAATTTGAAGGGCTCAATTCGATACTCAACCTATCAAGCCTAGTAAATATAAACGCTTATTTCTTCCCTTCCTTGTAAACACGCACAATGCTTAGTCGCTTGGTATGGATTGTCAGATTCTCAGAGCATGTTTAACAACATAAATAAGGTGACATAAATGATAAGGAGCCTACTTATATAAGCTAATTCAAATAATTAGAAATGTGTGACAACTATTTGAAATAACTATGTGAAAATATTAACGTTTTAAAATAAGGTGCCTTAAATTTTGAACTATAATATCAAGTTTCAACTATATTTTTCAATTAATTCTACCAAATGACTCACACGTTCAACCTAGAACTTAAGAAGTATGAAACTGATGTAGAAGTTAGGCTATTTATTAACCATTTAGGAAAAGACGTGTGTGGTTTGAGTTGGACAGTGGTGGGGATAGTAATTGAAATTGAAAGGACAAGTGATTATTTAATTCTAAGCCAAGCCATGGAGCTCCAAAACTTTGCTTATAATTAAAATATGTCAACCCAAGAGTAGTGCCACGTATGGTAACTTATAAGAAATTGATCCGAGTAAACAGGCTTAGCTAGTAGGGGCGACTGATGAACACAATCGGGTACCCGATCATATAACCAGTTGGACCGGGTACCTAGAACCTTTGACCTTGCCACCTTATAACATTTGAAGTAATTACACCTAGCTACAATACCTTTGATCTCCTTGACGATTTGCTGTATTGTAGCTGCGTTGGGCAAGTGACAAGATTCCTAAGTGCGTTCACAAGGATAAAGCAGCGAGTGAAGTAGGGTGAGCAGCTAAATGCAACATGCTCTCTCTCTCTTGAGCCTACGAACGCTATTTTCTTGCTGAAAAATTGTTTACTTGAAAATAACGACAATCTAAAAAATTGATACTGCAAAATTACACTTTTTTATTTGTTTTTATGTGGCGGCGCATACGTGTATCAAATGCATCTACACCTAGGTGGAAATGTGTGATCAACACATCTCCTCCTTGATTGGTTCAGACATGTGATCAACATGTCTCCACCTTGGTTCAAGCGTGTGATTCATATGACCAAGGTGTAAGCATGTAGATCATACAGCTCCATATTGTTTCTGACTAGTGTATCGCACATCTGAACCAATCGACACTTTTGAACCAATGTGGAGACGTGTATGTGTATCCATGCGCCTGAGACAAAAGAAAACAAATAGAAAATTCGATTCAACGATAACACTCTGACGTAGGAAGCTTGCGGCAAAGTTAAACGAAGAAGCCAATCGTCAAAAACAAGGGAAATGATTTCTACTAGTCGGGCTCACGTTGTTAGAATGCTTAATAAAATACCTTTTCGGAAAGGTAACGGCCCAACTAAGCTGACTCAATGCTATGTTGTGACTCATAGGCTTTTTAAGCCATTTGAGTTTGTTTAGGGCCGAAAACAGCATTTCAATTATTTCCGTTTTTAGTTTTTTACTTAATTTCGTATTAGGGTTTTGTTTAGACTATTTAAACGTTTTTAGCCGTCATTAGTAGACACTTTTTTGAATTGAATAATAATATTTCAGAGTTAATTATCTTTTCTGGTGGATTCCAGAGTTTTGATAAACCTGTTTGTTCGTTTGAGGGATTGCGTTGGCTTTTTCTTTGATAATTCCGACTGCGTCAGGTGGTATTAGACACTAGTAGAAAAACATTGATTTGAGGCTCTCTATTTGAGGCGTTTTAGGCAAATAGCAGCAAATACAACATTGTTTTTTTTTTTTTAATAAAAAAATTAAGTAATTTGTTTGAGGCGGATAAGAACAAAATGCCTCACATTACAGGTTGGAAACAAAAAGCGCTGTAGAGTGCTGTGAGCCTGTGATACTCCCTTGATTCCCTCTGGCTCTCGATCACTTTTCCTTATCTTCTCAGCTCTTCACTTTTTTAACTCAGTGACCACCGTCGATGGATGAGACCAGATCCGGCTCACCTACCGCCTCCACGCCGTTGCCACCGCAAGCTACTGGCACCCTGCCCCCGCCAGATCTACCTATCAACGACGACAACCCTAATTTGTTCTAGTTTATCCAGAAATTCTACAAAGGTTTTTAGCAATTTAAGATAATGCAAGGGGAAAAGAGATTCTACCCGTGAGCGAGTAAAATGAATATAGGACATTTATGTGTAAACATGTTATACTAGCTTGGGTTCAGGGCCGATTTCTTTCTCCTGTATCGGCAATCGATTATGTGTGCATTCTTCATATACAGGTATAATTCTTTTTGCCCATTCATTTGATCATGTTAGTGGGTACAAGTATCGGATTCCTACAGGTTTTGATGTATGTAGTCATCTGATAAGTTTTTGTTGATACATGCAGTAGCTTTTTTTATGTGTGCTGTTAAGGTGTGCTTGTAGTTAGTTGTAGTGCATAGAGCATATGATGTTTTAATGACTGAATGCCATCACTCACATTTGAGCCCAGTAACAGCAAAAATGGTGGATGCAGCACTAGTTGCCTTTGCTCGCTCTTCATATGATCTGTTGGTAACTTGGTATTCGAGTAACATCCATTTTCTAGTTACATTATGACCTCACTTTGATTGAAGTCAAACAAAAACTTAATATGTTTACAAGGTTTTCATGCCTTATATTTGAAAACAGATAGAACGTCTATCAACAAATCTGTTAGTAGCAAGTTTTGCTCCTCTTGCTATTCAACTGATTAATTCTTTTCTCTATGAATACCTTCCCTTTCCTCTCTATGCAGCGCTGCAATGTAGGTTTAAGTATGTGTGTTTCTATCTATCTATCGGCAAATATAGTAATATACACGACACACTTAATGTTTGGGTTTCAGAACTTAAGTCCCATTCAAGATAAAGAAAATGTTAGTACTAGTTCTGGTTCGATCGAGCCTGTAATAATAATCTTTATTTGCGGTTTAATTGGGTTAGGGTTAGTGTTTATTTGGTATTCTTCTGGGGTCTAGAAATAGTTTCATCTGATGTATGGGGATACTTACTGCTACACGCATGTGTGCATGTGCACACACACACAAACTCGAGGCACGACCATGTGGCTGCTGTCATCTTTGATCAATTCTCATTTAAAGGGGCTGAGGGGTGGCTGTGTTGCATTATGAAGTCTTGGGACACATCCGTATATATGGAAATTCAAGATACAGGGGTATTATTGTGTAAGGCATGGCTGGTTCAAAAAAGCCAAAATGATTCCAAGGTTAAATCCTAACTAATGATTTATCATATGCATTTATGCACTACAGGTAGACACTGTAAACAAACAAGACTTACTCTTAAAAATAGTGCAAGCCATAACTGCTCAAAATCGTTCCATTACGAAAGGTTACATATATCTAAGATAATATATGGACTCCATTTAGCCGGACTTCCTCATGAGACTTGGTATTTCGGAGAAGAGGATAACATGATGCTGAATCACTGGCTCTGTTTCAGCTTGTTTCATCTTCTTTACAGTCCTTTCCCCATGGTAGCCTTTGCCCTTCCCTAGATTCATCTGAAGCATACGAAGTTGCAATTTTAGGCCATCATACGAGGTACGTTCATGACTACTGGTTTTCAAGCCTTGTTCACCAATATTTTGGGATTTGTTTAATCAAATGCTACCATTCTGTTATTGATGAATCTGAAAAACTGATACTATCTTTTTATTCTGTAATATTGTTTTAAGTTATAGTCAAATGTGAACTTGAAGATTAAGTAGCCTATTATTAGCTTCTGGAGCGATATTTTTGACCCACCTCAATGCTCTTCTCATTAACCATTTTCCAATTGTAATATCCTAAGGTGCCTTCGTTCTCTTTTCACCTTTAATTGCTTCTGTATAATAGAAGATGTTTTGTTTTATCGAGTTGGTTCATTAGTTCTATTTTTGTCCATTGAGTTATGATCTATCTCATTCATTGATACTTGCAATGTTGTTTACGCTGTTTCTTACGATGTTGTCATATAGTGAAGTAGCTTAAGTTAGTTTTGCAATGATAGAGGATAAGTTTTCCTAAGCTCGATGACACACATAATAAACCTGATTTATTTGCACTGCAGTATTGGTGTGTTTACCCTACTCTTATCTAGTTACTCAGTGAAATTTCAGCTTCCAGTTGGTACATAGTTGGAGCAGCAAGGCACGAGAGTGGTGCAATGAACAAATCAGGTTGCTTGAGAGCTGTACAGAGGACTCGACAAGGCTAAGGTTACTTAAAATTCTACGAGTTGGCCTTACCCTGGCAGATTGCTTGCTGTAACTGTAAGCCTTTAATGCTCAGAATGACGAACTGTTGTACCACATTACTCTCAAGTATCTACGATTTCCATTCACCAGGTGTCTTCTCTCCTTATAAAATTGTATAGCTGCTTTTGTGTAGTGAAAAGAATGACGTGTTCACGTCAGCTTAGTTAGTATTGCAATTGGAAAAAACGACATTATACATTAAAATTAAGAAAAGTGGTAAAATGGCACGCGAGGACATATGTTTCAGATTTAGGGCGTCATTGATACTCAAAGCTGCGTTCAAAATCCTTTTTCTAATTAGTTTGTTTCTCGATTTCTCAAAGGCAGCAAAGGATCGTCTCGAGCCAGAAGTTGCCTTTCTCCAATGAATGCTTTGAATTCAATTGTTGAACAGCATCAGCCTCATCCTTTCACAGCATCAGCATCGGCCTCAAGGAACAGCATCAGCCTCATCCTTTCATAAGGTACAGTCGTGCCTTAATTTAGTGTTTGATTTCATTTCGGCATATCACATCTTCCTTTATAATTGATTCAAAAGTTCTTGGTTTTACTCATACATTCTCTGATTTTAGATTAAATAATCTTCCTTCATCCTTTCATAAGTTCTTGATTTCAGATTCAATAATCTTCTCACTTGGTTATCTATGTGCTATTTCCTTATGTCAGCTTTGCCTCTGGAGAGGACAACTTCAAACTCAAGACAAGCCCCCACAAAGCTCACGAAGCAAGTAGATGTCATTTTTATACTTTTTTTTTATAATAAAGCTTGTGTAGGTTGTTAAAGTAAGCTCTTTCGTATGAGATTGTATTTAGTACCTCTAAAAAACACTTAATTAGTGTTTTTTAAACGAATGTTATAGTTTTGTATAACTTTTTGGGTCATTAATATATATATTACAAAAAATATCGATGTTGAGATTGATTTCTTCTTTCTATTTAGCATTGGACCACAAAGAAAAAAGGAAAAGAAGACCAGTTTGAGGCGTTTTGTTTTAAAAGCCTCAAATAGAGGAGCTACTTGAGGCATTTTTTTTAAAAAAAAAGCCTCAAATAGCTCCTCTATTTTAGGCGTTTTTTTAAAAAGCGCCTCAAATAATAAAGCTATTTGAAGCGTTTTAAAAATGCCTCAAATGTATACTCTATTTGCGGCCCCCCATTTGAGGCACCCTAAAAAACGCCTCAAATGACCCATTTTTGAAGCATCAAATAGATATTTTTCTACTAGTGAGAGCATGGTTTCTCGTGTTTCTTTTCGTATCTTGAACAACCATGTCTGGAGAACCAGTGACCAGAGCAGACATCGAAGGGGTTATCACGGCTTTTACCACGGCTCTTACTACTTTGACCAATTAGATGACTACGTTAACTACACATGTGAATAATATGCAGAATATTATGAATCAACAAGGAGACAGGAGAGGGGGACCGAATTCAGTTCCACGGGGTAGAAACAAACAACCTATCGTAGATAGTTCGAGTTCTGAGGAAGAAGAGCCTCTCGAGGAAGAAAGGAGTGACGAGGGTAATTATTTCAACAAACATGATTATCGTGTGAAGGCTGATATTCCCTTGTTCCATGGAATGGGGGTGGAAGAGTTCTTGGACAGGCAGATTGATGTTGATAGGTTTTTCGAAGTAATTGAAGTCCCTGAGAAAAAGCAAGTTAAGATGGTAGCGATAAGATTAAAGAGTACTGCTGCTGTTTGGTGGGATAAGTTAGTGGTACAGAGGCAGAGACAAAGAAAAGGGGCAATCAAAACTTGGCGGAGGATGAAACAATTGATGTTGGAGCGGTTTTTGCCTGAAGATTATGAACAGATTTATACAAGATGTATATCGAGTGCGTTCAGGGGAAGAGGAGTGTGACAGAATATACATTGGAGTTCTTGCGCTTCTCTGAGCGCAACGATTTGGGAGAATCGGAGAATCAGAAGGTGGCTCGATATATTAGTGGATTGAAGGGTTCCTTACAGGAAAAGATGGGATTGCAGACTATGTGGAGTGTTGCGGAGGCATCCAATCTGGCGTTAAAGGCTGAATTGATTGAGCAATCCCCTCGAAATTTCTCATCTTTTAGAAGATATTCCCCTCAGGGTAACTTTGATTTCGTTGCTGACAAGGAGAAGAGTACAGTCCCCAAGGATCCCAACCCCGTATTTAAGGGCGGATCTAGTAGTACGCAGCAAGGAAAGGCACTTGTCCAGCGGCAGAATAATCCCTATGTCAAGCCTAGCGGGGATTCATGCTATCGCTGTAATGGCAGAGGTCACAGATCCAATGTTTGTCCGACCTGGAGACTAGTTGCTATTTTAGAAGGAGAAGGGGAGGAGCTTGAAGGAGATAATGACGAGTATGCTGATGTTGAGTTTGCAGAGGAGGAGTCCGATGAAAGAGTGAATTTTGTGTTGCATAGGGTCCTGATAACCACTAAAGATGAGGAGCAGCGAAAAATTTATTCAAAACACATTGTTCAATTCAGAACAAAGTGTGTAATCTGATCGTGGATAATGGAAGCACGGAGAATCTGGTCTCACAGAAGTTAGTAGATTACTTGAAGTTGCCCATAGAGCCTCATGAGAGACCTTACACCCTCGGCTGGGAGAGCAAAGGGTCCCAAGTTCAGGTCACAATGACTTGCAGAGTTCCCATCTCTATAGGGAAGCACTACAAGGAAGAGGTAATTTGTGATGTTCTTGAAATGGATGTTTGTCATATTTTACTTGGTAGGCCTTGGCAGTTTGATAATGATGTTACTTATCGGGGGCAGGATAACGTGATGTTGTTTACTTGGGGGTGCACACAAAATTGCTATGGCTCCTGTTTTGAATTTTGACCTTAATCGAGGTGGGAAGAAAACCAGTTTTTTTTAGTAATGGCTTATAATGATAAAGAACTTGATGAGGCCGTTAAAGAAACTGATTGTTTTTTCCAGTAGTGGTGAAAGGGTTGTTGAGTGCTGAGAAGGAAGAGACCCCAATTCCTGGAGAGGTGTTAGAAATCCTAGAGGATTTCAAGGAGTTGATTGCTAATGAGTTACCTAATGACTTGCCTCCCATGCAAGATATACAACACCAGATTGATTTGATTCCTGGTTGTAGCCTACCAAACCTTCCCCACTATCGCATGAGACTTGAGGAGAATGAGATTCCGAGGGAGGAGATTGAGGATTTACTGAAGAAAGGGTTCATTAGAGAGAGTATAAGTCATGTGCAGTTCCAGTGCTTCTAGTTCCCAAGAAAGGAAATCAATGGAGAATGTGTGTTGACAATAGGGCCATTAATAAAATAACCATCAAGTATTGCTTTCCAATTCCTCGACTGGAAGACATGCTTGATGAACTATCAGGTTCTAAGGTGTTCTCGAAGATAGATCTGCGAAGTGGGTACCATCAGATCAGAATTAGGCCTGTAGATGAGTGGAAGACTGCTTTTAAGAGCAAGGATGGTTTGTATGAGTGGCTGGTGATGCCTTTTGGATTGTCCGATGCCCCTAGCACTTTGATGCGTTTGATGAATTAGGTTCTTCGTCCTTTTACTGGATCTTTTTTGTAGTTTATTTTGATGATATTGTGATTTACAGTAAAAGCAAGGCAGAACATCTAGAACATGTGAAACAGGTGTTGCAAGTTTTACAAGAGAACCAGTTGTACATTAATCTGAAAAAGTGTACCTTTTGCACCAACAAATTGCTTTTCTTAGGCTTTGTTGTTGATGAGGAAGGGATTCAGGTGGATGAAGAAAAGCTTAGGGCAATTCAGGATTGGCCAACGCCTACATCAGTGACTTAAGTTCGTAGTTTTCATGGGCTGGCTACATTTTATAGGAGATTTATCAGAGATTTCAGCACCATTACGACAGCTTTCACTGAGTGTCTTAAGAAAGGGAAATTTAGGTGGGGAGTTGAGCAAGAACAGAGTTTTGCATTGATTAAAGAGAAGTTGTGTACTACCTCAGTATTAGCCCTCCCTGATTTTGATAAAGTGTTCCAGGTTGAGTGTGATGCAAGCGGGGTGGGTATTGGAGCTGTCCTGTCCCAAGAGAAGAGACCAGTGGCGTATTTCAGTGAGAAGTTGAGTGATGCTAGGCAGAAATGGAGCACATATGAACAGGACTTTTATGCTGTGTTTCGAGCTCTACGGTAGTGGGAACATTATCTGGTTTAGAGGGAGTTCATTCTTTTCACTGACCATCAGGCATTGAAGTTCCTCCATAACCAGAAGGTGATAAATAAAATGCATGCTCGGTGGGTTAGTTTTTTGCAGAAGTTTCCTTTCATTATCCAGCATAAGTCGGGAGCTTTGAACAAGGAAGCTGATGCATTGAGTAGGAGAGGTTCCTTGCTTATTACCTTAGCTTAGGAGATTGTCGGGTTTGAGTGCCTGAAAGAATTGTATGAGGAAGATAGCGATCTAAAAGACTTGTGGGGCAAGTGTTGTAAAGGGCAGCCTAGCGCTGATTTTCATATACGTGATGGCTACCTTTCAAAGGTGATCAGTTGTGCATTCCTTGCTCGTCCTTGAGGGAAAAGTTGATTAGAGACCTCCATGGTGGTGGCTTAGTGGACATCCGGGTAGAGACAAGACAATTGCTGGTCTGGAAGAGAGGTATTATTGGCCTCACTTGAGGAGAGATGTTGGTGCTATAGTCTAATGTTGTCACGCTTGCCAAATATCCAAAGCTTAGTCCCAAAATACTGGTCTTTATATGCCTTTACCCATTCCTGATTACATTTGGCAAGATTTGGCAAGATTTGGCAATGGATTTTGTGTTAGGCTTGCCGCGAACTCAGCGCGACGTGGATTCTGTTTTTGTGGTAGTTGATCGATTTTCAAAAATGACTCATTTCATTGCTTGCAAAAAAACTGCTGATGCATCGAATGTAGCAAAGCTGTTGTTCAGGGAAGTGGTCCGGCTTCATGGAGTTCCTAGCTCGATCAATTCAGATAGGGACACCAAATTTCTTAGTCAATTCTGGATTACACTTTGGAGGATGTTTGGGACGGCGCTGAACAGGAGTTCTACTGCTCATCCACAAACAGATGGGCAAACTGAGGTGACTAAAAGGACCTTGGCAATATGATTCGTAGCGTCTGTGGAGACAGGCCAAAGCAATGGGATTTGGAGTTGCCCTAGGTGGAGTTTGCTTACAACAGTGTTGTTCTTCGGTCACAGAAAAGTCACCCTTCTCTCTGGTTCACACTTCTGTTCCTAGGCATGTGGTTGATCTGATTAAGCTGCCCAAGTCTCGCGGAAATAGTACAACAGCAGGGAATATGGCTGAGGAGATAATTGCTATTAAAGAGGTTGTCAAGGCTAAGCTAGAAGCTACTGGGCAGAAGAATAAAGATGTCGCTGATAAACGCAGGAGAGTTAAGGTTTTCAGTGTGGGAGATGATGTGATGGTGCTCCCGCGTAAGGAAAGGTTCACAGTTGGTACTTATGGTAAACTGAAGCCTCACAAATATGGTCCGTTTAAAGTGACTAGGAAGATCAATGACAATGCTTATGTGGTAGCTCTGCCAGATGACATGAACATATCCAACACTTTCAATGTCGCTGACATTTATGACTATCATGCTGATGAGGTCCTTTATAAAGATAAGAACTCGGGGTCGAGTTCTTCAGAGGTAGAGGAGACTAACGTAGGAAGGCTTGCGACAAAGTTCGACGAAGAAGCCAATCGTCAAAAACAGGGGAAATGATTTCTGCTAGTCGGGTTCACGTTGTTAGAATGCTTAATAGAATACCTTTTCGGAAAGGTAACAGCCCAACTAAGCTGACACATTGCTATGTTGTGATTCATAGGCTTTTTAAGCCATCCGAGTTCTTTTAGGGTCCGAAAACAGCATTTTAATTATTTCCGTTTTTAGTTCTTTACTTAATTTCGTATTAGGATTTTGTTTAGACTATTTAAACATTTTTAGCCGTCATTAGAAGACACTTTTTTTCAATTGAATAATAATATTTCAGAGGTAATTCTCTTTTCTGGTGGATTCCGGAGTTTTCTACAGGTTTATCGCTTGTAAACCTGTTTGTTCGTTTGAGGGATTGCGTTTGCTTTTCCTTTGATAATTCCGACTGCGTCACACTTGATTGAGGTTTTGGTGGTGGATGTGGTGGGAGTGAAAGTGGTGGTCGGTTATTTAGTTGTGGAGAGAGAAAAGGAAGGAGGGTAAGTTGAAAAAGAGGGTGAAAAAGTAAGATTCGGCTCGAAAGTTTCAGTTATATTAATAACAAGTTTCTACATGTCAGATGGAAAACTGCAATTTTATTGCTCATTTTTGTTCCTCCAAAACAAAATGAACAAATACGTGGCCTTACGTGTAAGATAAAAATTGTGAATATATTATACAATTTTTTATATATACTCGGGTCTAACATGAGCATAATACATCTAAGACTATTTTTTTTGCTCATTGCTTCTTGGACTTCTAATTTCAATGAGCAATGAGCAAAAAAACGTTTTGACCGTACCTTGCTCATAGTACACCCGGCTACCCGAGTTATGATGAATGGTCTGGCTTGAGAAGAGAAGATAATTGTGTCCCAAGGATGCATCAGGGGTCAACATTGTCACTAAAGGATGAACACGTCAAAAGCCTAAGAAAATGACTCATTTTCCTCATTCAAGTGATTCAACCACTAATGATGTTGGTATTGAAACTTAAAAGAAGACTGAAAAGCAAAGTGCTGGTAAGACAAAAATAAAGGTCATCAATCTTGTTCAGTTATGATTCTCAACTTCCATAATCATACCAATATACGCCCACCTCCTATATAAAAACTTAAGGTAACATGCCTTAACTTCCTCACACTAAGATAATTTGGTCATATATATAAGTTCACCAGTCTCTCAGTTCCTTTATACAGGCAATGGAGCTGAAAGATTTGGTTGTGTTTATAATGTGGGAGGAGTATCTCCATGGCTCTTGAGTCTTGATCAAATGGCTCGTATTTCGTCGAATTTCACAGTTTGTTTGCGCTTTCATCATCTGTCTCTTGGCATCTACCATTTGCACTTGAATAATGTAAAGCTATCATAGAGGCAAAGAGTAAGAAGAACAGTAAGTTGATTGGGAGGTAAGATTTTGGGAGAGAAATGATGAAAAGTCAAGCAAGCCGGCAAGTCAATACAATGGCATTTTGGGCTATTATAATTTTCTATATAATGTTCGCATCTTTGTGTTGGGTATTCGTTGCATCTTCGTTTGTGTGTAGGTCTGGTTGTTTGTTTTTCATTACTTGTTGCACGAAAGGTGAACTGTAATCACTGCTGGGGATGTATTATGGATAGCTTGGAAATTTTGGATGTGTTTATATCGAGGAACTTGTTCCCCTAAAAGGAATTTAAAACAAGTTATTGTTATTGAGTGTCTCATTTCATTTCAACTTGTAACTTATGGGTTTTCAAATTTGAGAGATTTTCCACCAATATCGTGATCAACTCATTATCATAAATAGATTGGATTGCAGTGTGTCAATGCCGCGTTTACATTGGTAATCGTGGTAATAGAGACCACTTACAACTTTACAATAGGTGTTAGTATTTTGGATACATGGCTTGTAAGAGATTTAGCTTTGCAATTTATGATTTAGAACGATTCTACGTAAAATATATAAATTTTCTACTTTAGTAAACTCCTTGCTAGGCTGGGGGAAAACATCTCATGACCCCGGTTTTTTTCCCCACATAGTGCATGAAGGTCACGCTCTTCTTCTTCTTCAATTGTTTGTATTCCAACTCTTAATCAGTCCCTAATTTTTTTTTCTTATCTGCCTCTAAACTTGTGAAACGCCTTCCGCCTTTCTAGGCTGTAGTGATACAGCAAAAGCTATTAACAAATTCTATCAATTAGAAGTTCTACCAATCCAGCAATGGTATTCAGTACCGTGGTGAACTATAAAGGTCAAAACTAAGTTATTTGTACTCGAAAAAAGGAATTTGACCAACAACGAAGTAAGCAAACGGCAACGAACAGAATACATAAAATTTAGGTGTACCCATAACTGGTATTCCATTAAATACCTGGTATACCCATAACTGAATTCATGAAATTTGGTTAGAATTGATCTTTTCTCTCCTCCCAATTGGGTTTGTTTGTAATTATATGCAATGTAATGGAGGGCAGTGATGTTGAATTGGTAGAGGAAATGATAAATTTAGTGACAGTCTCCTTGTTTCTCTCCCCTGTGAATTGAACTATGGATGAAAAAGGTGGAAACACAAAAATCTAGTCATAGAGGAAAAGAGGTAAAAACTGTAGGGGTCGTTTGGTATGTCATGGGGATAGGGATAGAGATAAAGGTTGGGATAGAGATAAGAAATTGGTAAGTGGGATAAGGATAAAATTAGAGTAATCCCATGTTTGGTATATGTTGGGATAAGATTAGAGATAAATAATGAAATTACTTAAATAACCTTACTAATTTTCTCATTCTCTTCTCCTTCATCCCTTTTCATTAAGGATATGTTTGTAATTTCACCTCATATCCTTATCCCCATCCCTTATACCACCCCCTTAGGTATAATTTTGGTGAAATAACTTGGGTTTTTATCCCTATCCCTATCCCACCAAAATTTACTAATCCCCCTAAACAAACATGAGATAAGGGTAAGGAGGGACAAAAAATCCTTATCCGTACCTCTTATCCCCCTAAACAAACAAGCTCTTAGCATACGTCTCAAATTCACTAAAAAACTATACTAATCAATTTTGACAAACATATCTATGAACAATAACTTAGCAAGCTAATTAAGAAAAAGAAAATGGATGGTAATGGTGCATTGAGATGGTGTGAGTTTGTCTTAACAAATGGGGAACTTTCCAGTGCTCCTCTCACTTTTATTCTCTCTCCTCTAGAAGAAGAGCGTGACTTTCACACCCCAAAAGCAAAAATAAGAACCAAGGTCAATGGCCGGAAATCTGACTTTTTGGCCGGAATTCGAAAACAAGGAGGCTATTTTAATGAAATTGAACATGTAAGGTGTTTTTTCACAAAAAATGTAACAAATAAGGTGCTTTTTTGCAAATTTTCCTAGATTTATTTCTTCTTGTTATTGTAATTTAGTTAGATTTTGTTATGTTAAAGATTTGTCATGCATTGTCGTAATGAATCAAAGCAATTCGTCTGCTTTCTTCGCAACCAAATCAGGTTGGTCCTTCTAAAGTTATTATCAAAGGACAGATCTCCTCAAAAGTTGTATTAAGATAATGAGAGTCGTACGTGCCAAATTGTTATATCTTTCGTTTATGATCACTAATTTTGAAGAAAAATATTATTGTTTTATTTTGTTAGATTCTATTCATTTAGGAAAAATTAGCATAAATAATTCCAACTATCGCTCATCTTCTCTTATTAATCCCAGCTTTACTTATTCCCAAAAATTCCAAATATTGCACGTCGTTCCTAAATTAGTCTCACTTAACTTATAACCTGTTAAACAAGTTTAAATGCTATGTGGCATAATTCTATTGGCTAATTATTTTTAAAAAAAATCTTACCCCACCACCAACCCCACCCCAACGTTACCTTGCCAGCCGCCCCCCCCTCCCTCCACCTATCCACTGCTACCCCTCCCCCACCCAACTCATCCACCACCACAAACACCATCACGACCACTACCTCCACCACCCACCCTTACCCCACTGCACAACCACCCACATCACCATCCCAGCCCATGCACTACCATATACACTTCAAGAAGCTTCTCTGCAACAAACTGAAGAAAGGTGTCGGTACTAGCCAAACTTGTTATGCAAAAGAAATCCTTCAAGCTTCCTTCAAAAAACAAAGAAGTCTTGAGTAAAAGGTCATGTGATTGACAAACTAAAAGCAACTTAGCCGAAAACAAAGGAAGTAGCAGAAAAGAAGCCGGCAAAGAAGGAAGTTGCAGCAAAACCTAAGTTTGTGGAGACGGAGAAGATTGTTGTTGAAGTTGTTGTGAAGCTGGAGAACTCTCATACTAAGAAGGTTTTATCAATGAAGGCAAAGAAGCAGAAGAGGATAAGCTGAAGAAGCCGGGGGTGGAGGCAGTGGTTTTAATGTGTACGTGGCATTTCATGTGCAAGGGGTGGTGATGTGGGTGGTTGAGCAATGGGGTAAGGGTAAGGTGGTTGCAATGAGGAGAAGGGCTCTATTTTGATGGGGATAGGTTGCGGTCAGGGGACAGGCGAGGGGAATGGGTGGCAGGGGTGTAGAAGAGGAAGATGTGGATCTGTGGACAATCGGGTGGGTTTCTTTTTTTAATTTTTTTTAACTTTAGCCAATAGGATGCGTCACATGACCTTTGAAAACTGTTTAACAGGTTATAAGTTATATGAGACTATTTTGGAAAGGGCGGGCAATAGTTGGGATTTTTTTGGGAATGAATAAAGCTGTGATGAATATGGGAAGATGAGCAATGATTATTCTCCTTAATTTTTCCATTCATTTATTGTCTGGTATCTTTTATAAGTGTCGTTTATCGTTTAATTAATAAACCATCATTCTTATAAAAAATATATCCCAAGTCAAGGCCAGTTTAGATCATATGCAAGCTGAGCACTTGCACAACACCTAATTATGTGTGGGGCCCATAATATCAAATGAATATCATCGTATATAATTGCTTTATTAATGTTACATCATTAGTAAGGTAGCTCAGTGAGCTTAGTGCTCTAAGATTCTAAAAGTGGTGTCAACAAGGTTCGATTCTTAGACTGATCCTACTCTCCTCTTAGAGGATTTGTTCCTACTTACAAACTTGATATGCTAATTCTGCAAAATTTGTAAAGCAGGCATCACTGGATTTCTTCTTGTATTCATGAGTCAGACCATCTTGTGCCATTTGCAGCACCTCACCTTTTGGGACATTGAGATGGCATTTCATCTTATAGTGTCTTTAACCTATCCAAATAATCATTGACAGGTTCTCCTGGAGCCTGAGAATTCTAGATAACTGACTCAGAGTCACCTTTGTTTGTCTTTTACAAAAGTGATTCTTAGATTGCCTTTGCATCTCTTGCCAATAAGGTATGGAACTTGGAATTAGGTGTAGATACTAATCAAAAGCAACCTTAAAGAGAGATCATGAGAATAATCTCAATCTCAAATATTCACATTCGCCATAGTCTTTATACAACAATGGGTGTTGAACCCTTTTTTTGGGTGAAAAGTAAGCAAATATATTAATCACCATATAAAAAGGCCAAATAAAGAGTCTTACAAGCATAGGCCTAACACAGATCAAACAGGCACAACAACATATCTAACATAGGCAGTCATAAAAGACAAACAAACAGCCAAAGGCACAATCAGAAAATACAGATTAGAAGCTAATTACATAGGCCATACAACCAATCTCAATCACTAGAAGACCACTTAAAATCAATCTAAATTATGGCTTTAATTCTCAGAAATGCCTCAGCTTTGATGGCATTGACAAACAACACATGTCTGATAACCTTCAATCTCCAAACAACATCATTTATTGCTTTTCATAAGTGATACACCAGGGGCAACAAGAACCAATAAGCAAAGTTTCTTCCTATTCTTGCTACCAAACCTTTTGTACCATTACTTCCAAGCAGTATGAATCACCTCTCTACCCGAAAATCTGATTCTGAGCCATTCCATAGTAATCTTAACACAAATAGCACTAAAACGAAAAGTGAAGCATAGGTGCTCAGAGTTTTCCACAGCAATACCACAATGAGGGTAGAGATTATTCTCACAGCAGCCATAGCTAGTTAACCAATACTATCTGGTTTTTAACTTATACAAGGCAAGCATCCAAGAAATAAAAGCATGTTTTGGAATATTTAGCCTATTCCAAACCAAAAATCTCCAATCCACCTTCTCTGAATCAGAAATGATCCATTTATAAGCTGATTTGATGGTGTATATAGGAACAAATCTCCAAGAATTACCAAGAAAACCATTAGCCAGTTTGTCTCTAGCATAGCAGATGTTTTTCCAGCCACAACTATCATTCTTCTTTGGTTGGTAAGCCCACCAATCTTGCTCTTTAATGAGTAGAGTGAATCCACTTAACCCAAAAATATCAGGCTTTTGAGCAATAATATGCCGTACACATTTACCCACATCAACAAAATTCTAAGCAGAAATGTTCATAAGACCAAGACCACTACAATGTTTAGGTATACAAATCCAATCCTAAGATACAGGAGGGGATTTAGAAAGGGATATGGAACCATACCATAGGAAGGTTCTACAAATTTGAATGATTCTGCTCAAAATCTTTTTAGGGATCAAGAAAATTTAAGACCAATAAATGTGAAGACTTAGAAGAACATAATTGATTCAAACAATTCTAGCAGCATAGGAAAGATTCCTAGAAGACCAAAGAACGATCCTATTCAACATCTTCTCACATAGAGCATCACAATCGGCAGTAGAAATTCTTTTAGAAGTGATTGGCACGCCAAGGTATATGCAAGGAAACTCACCTTTTTGAAACTTAGATATTTCCAAAATGGTGTTTTGAACCTCCAAAGGAACATTACTAGAGTAAATAGCAGATTTATTTCTATTAGCAGACAGGCAATAAGAAAGTTCAAAGGTTTTCAGAGAACTAAGAAGAATAGAAATGGACTGAGAAGTGCCTCCAGAAAATAACATCAAATCATCAGCAAACACAACATGAGAAAGCTTCAGAGGTTTACATATGTGATGGAAATGGAAAGGCAATTAATTAGTTGACCAATCAAGGATTCTAAAGAGGTATTTCATAGAAAGCACGGACAAAAGAGGAGACATAGGGTCACCTTGTCTTACACCTTTTTTGCCTGGAAAAAATCCATATGCTGAATATTTGTAAATGTTCTTTAGCAGATTTCTCATCTCTTCATGAGAACAAAATAAAGCGACTAGTGGGACCCTAAGGAAAAGGATATGCCCTATCTATCCAGTCAGGGTATGGACCTTGATCTTGTCTTTGTTTCCTACCTCCATGTTCATCTAACATAGCTCGAACTTGTGCCATGGTTATAAGTTGATCCCCTTAGACCTCGAGGATTACCCATAAATGGTTGAACTCTTAGAAATTGGTAATCTAAGTCATCATATGGATCATATGCAGTGTTTCCCATAGGCTGCCTACTCCTATACATACTGGTATGTGATGGGTTCTACTGCATTTTAGGGTGATGTTGATAAGTGTTTTGGCGACATTTGTTACTTATATTATGCATATTTGGAGAGTATGCATTGGTAGTAAAACCTCCTTGGTTGCCATAATTAGTTGGTAACGAGTATAATCTGGTCAATTATTTTTGCCCCATTGACCAACATTATGAGGGTATTCACTTGTTTGGTTGAAAAACTCATAATATGTCTCTATATCAGGATAAATCGCTCTAAGTGGTTGGACATTTGTGCAATTAGGCCAGCTTGTTTTAGCCCCTGTTCCTAAGTATTCATTCCTCCTAGTTAGGCTCATATCACCTCTAATATCACTTGGCGTAGGATTATACCTAGTTTGTTGCTAGGTGAAAGTTTGTGGATTAGTTTTTATCAAAACTGGGTTATGATACTCTGCTTGAGGGATGTATGTGAAAGGTACCTTGATAAAGCCACATCAGTGGCGCTAAGATTCTTGTGAATCTCAAGGATAATTCTATCTACATGGCAATTATAGCATCCCTAGAGTCATATTTATAGTGATATTAGTAAAGACCCTCGTAGATTCCTGAGCAAGGCTCTATAATGGGAATCCAACTAGTGTTTAAGGTCTTCTCTAACCTCAATTAAGATTTGTCTTATGGTCTCAACATATCTATAGTGCATTTAATTAAACAAATATGGATAACACTAGACAAACAAGTATTCCTTGGAAGGGTATTATCATTTACATCCTCGTTATCAATTGAGAAACTATCATCCTTGGGTTGGGTAGAATTTGACGTTTCTGTCCAAGGTGCATTCTCGATCCTACGATGGAAGTTATCGAGATTTGATCCTTCAATCCTCTCATCAGGATGGTTAGGGTGAGACTGAGCAGAGTTTGAATTGCCTTGCTCGTCTCTGGCACCTCTTCTTTTGTTAGAATGAGTATTCGCCATTATAAAAGCGTGTTTTAAATCTTATGCAGTCTACTCCCACTGTGATTGTCAAAAACTTGTTGGTATAAAAATTGTAAACAAGCAAAGATGTCCCATCGCAAAGTGATCTTGAACACCAAGGAGGTGATTCACTCTCTTAAAGATCACTGGCCATTAGAATTAAGGGATCCTAGCTAACTCAATAGGCACTAAATACCAATGGCTAATAGTAGCGTGCAATACAAATGCAGAAAATAGAAGAGACAAGTAGTTGTTAACAAAATAGAGAAAATATCTATCTCATTTATGTATGCATCAGTTCCAATCTCACACAAACTTTTATGGAAAAAGGAAAGTAACAAAAAGGTTAATTAAGTAAGAAAGAGAGGTATATCGTCATCTTTCTCGCACTCAATGAAAAGTAACCAAAAGGAGGCATAGAGCAAAAGGAGGCATAGAGCAAGAAGAGTTCTTGCCAAGTAACTACTTAAACTATGCTAAACGAGGTTGATTCTACTAAGAATATATTTGTTCTGTTGCGTTTCATGATATCCTTTTCTGCCTGATGAAGCCATCTATTTACAGCTGAGGTTAGAGATGGTTTCTTCGAAAGATAATTGTCCTTGTCTTCAGGTAAACCTCTAGGTGGATAACTTCCCAAATAATTGGAAACCGCCTAGATAAATACGCTCCCCATACGCTACTAGAAGTCACTAGACTCTTTCTTTCAGAATCTCATATCCTGAGTTGGGCTTCTTTAATTGCTTTCGTTGGACTTTGACTTTGGTGAACGTGTGTCTAGTCTGACTCTAAATAATTTGGGCTTTGCCTTTTATTTACATTTGAGCCCACAACTTAAAATGGTAGTAGCAACGACAAATTACGGTGACAAAGTTGTAAGTTCCCAAATGTTATTACAAACCAAGTATTTCCTCCGTTTTTTTTAATGTGACACTTTCTATTTTAGGAAGTTTTAAATTAAATGTGACACTTTCTTTTTAGTCTAAAAACTTTCTCTCTCTCTCTCCTCTCACATGGGTCCTTTTTCCCCCCTTCCCCCTCCTCCCAAAAATTGCGGGGGAGTCAAAAAGTGTCACATTTAAATAAAAACGGAGCAAGTAATAAATTCCATCTTCACCTAAAAACAGTACGCAAGTTACAAGCTTACAATCATATCACAACCATATTGCCATTGTCTCACCTACAAAAATAACTTCACTTCCAGCTGCAAGCTCCCAAGTCCCAACAACATCAAAGATAATTACAAATGGCAAAAATCTCATTCACGGTCTTCATTGTGGTCATTTCAGCTCTGGTTTTGCTCACTCAATCAGGTTCTTTCTTTCTCCTTTACATAATTACCTTCACATTTGGAGAGATCTAATCTGCGACGTTTTCTACGGAAAAAAAGTTTTGATCTGCAGTTGTATTTGTGTGGTTATAATTTAGCAGATAAAATTGTAGTTTCAGATAACGTGAGACTTCCTTGTTTGCATTCGCATATCAAATACTCCATATTGGTAACTGCTAACCTTGAGATATACGCCCTCCGTTTCAAAGGATTTCCCATTACGTTTAAGCTCAAAGTTTAACGTGGTACTAAGTTTTTATTTTATAATTGAAAATAAGGGAGAGATATTTTTTCATACATGAGAGTTTTTTTTATAAGAAAAATATTATTATAATAACTTAATAATGAGAAAAATAATCGGGACAAACACAAATAAAAAAATAAAAAAAAGAACTGAGGGAGTATCATATAAAGTTTGTATTAAGAAAGTGAAAAGATTAGTACTCTCGTCTTCCTCGTATTGGTGATGGATTAAAATTAGGGGAAAATATCATATTTACCCACTCTCCTTCCTCGTAATTAGTAATTATGTTCCTCCTTCATTTCCACCAGCCACTCTGTTCTAACTTTTTATGGAAGGAATCAAAGAAAGAAATTACTAATGGAGTTTCTTATTAGAAACTAGTGTTTTATAGAATGTCATTACCATCAAATTTTTTTTTATGATCCAACCAAACGGAATACTAGTTTAAGATTAGTCCATCTGAATTACTTCACTCATCACAAATCAACCTTTCCCGAACCCAACTCAGGAAAAGTGGATTTGCGTCTCTTGACTACAATTTTTGCCACCCATGGCACGATTTGATTCAAACATACTAAAGCGCAATTTTTGGATCAAGCCTAATTTGATCTGTTTTGACCTTTCCGAATATCGCTACATTGTTTTAAATGATGAAATTAAATTCGTCGGTTTGGACGTTGTCCTCTATCATTTCAAGTAATTTTTAACATACTTTTTCCTTTTTTTAACTTGATATATTTTACATTAGAAGTTTTAAATGTTATATTTTTAGGAAAAATTGTCAAGAATAAATCAACTTTTTGCGGTCTTCTTTTAATAAGTTAAACTTTAGATAATCCTAAATTAAGTTAATTTTGATATTACTTAAACTTATAACAAGTCAAATGACTTATAAATTATTCAACTGGTAATATGCAAGCCTTTTCTAAAAAAATTTATTTATTATTTCTGAATTCCTTCTCTTCTTCTACTTTCCATCCCCAACCATTTCCGTGTTTTTAAACCGGTTTTGACTTGTTAAAAGCAAATAATCTTAAAAGGTTAACTTATTCGGGGATTATTCAAAGTTTAACTTATTAAAAGAACACCGCGAAAAGGTTTACTTATTCCTGACAATTTCTCCACATTTTTATGGTCAATAAACTCTATCTATGTGTCTCCTCTTTACACGGGTCATCCTTTTTTTGTTTCTCTATCTTCTTCCTTTTCAAAAATTGTCTAGGAGTCCGTGAATGTAAAAGTTTCAATTAAATAAAAACGGAGGAAGTATTAGTTTTTAGTTATATGTTCGCTTTGTGTCACGTTTCATTATTTCACATGTCCATATTTTTTTATTGTGCTAGTTGTTTTAGTTGGTGATTTGTATTTCTTTTAGCGAATGTTTACCAGTCGTTTTATTTTTTTGTTGGTGTCTAAACTTGTCGTCCTTATGCATATGTTTTGTTTTGTTGGACTGAGTTCATGACTATTTTGTTCAATTTAATTCAAATTCCAAGATCTCGCATCGAATGAGTAACTTGATTCGAAATCTTTGTTAAATACTATTATATTATTATAGTTAATATTTTTTAATTAATGCTCGTTATATTTCTTTTTTTTTGTCCTACTTTTCGTTTTCGGCCGTTTCCTTTTGTTTGTTCTACTTTATTTATCTTTTCTATGTGGGGAAATTATATTACTCATCTACTCTACTTTATCTTTTTTTGGTCCCACATGTACCTAGCTTCCAATTTTTCTCTCACCTACTTGAATCACCACATTTACTATAAAATAAGTGGACTCTTTAATTATTGACTCGATCCACATGCTTATGACATCAACTCTTGACAATTAGAGTTACAGTAAATGAGACAAATAAAAAGAAACTGACAGAGTATTAATAAAATTATTATTACTATGTTTTTGGTATTATTCATAATATCAATCATATTATTAATGATATTATTTTTCTCCATAATTGTGTTTTTTAATATAGTAATTAATATCATTATTAAAATGATAAATTATTATCAATATCATATTTCAATTATTAATTATAGTACATTACTATTACTAATTCTTAATATCAATATAATAATATTACCGATCCTTATTCTATTTACATTAACATCATCATATTTATATTGATATTAATTTTAGGATTTTATTACTAATAATATGTTAATTTGTTTCAATTTTTATCTTTTGATTATTAATTTGAATATGATAGGATTAGGAGTAGTAATATGACAATTTTAATTAGTAAAATTATTAGTCCTAATATTTTATTGATATGATAATTATTGTTACTAATGATAATAAAAAAATATAATTAGTACTAATATATTTATTAATATTATATTTTTATTTTTGTAATTATATTAGTAATAAATTTTTTTTAATATATTATGCTTGCTAATGAATTAATACTATGATAAATAAGTTTTTTTAGTTTAGTTCATTCTAGACATATTAAGTTCAATTTAGTTCAAAGAAGGGGCCTAAGTCTCCACAATAGCTCATTACATCTTTCGAAAAGAATTTCATCTAATGGTTGTTCTTAGAGCAGATTAACATACACAAATATTGAAAAAGCAATGATGGACAAAGTATCATTATGAAAAAATTACATTGGAATTTCTCTCATACTTAGTATATTATATGAGAAGCAAATTATAAAGAAGAGCAAGTTTTGAAGGCGTAATAGTTCCTCATGTTTTTTTTCTCTAAAATTTTTTAAGGTAAAAGAATATACAAATTATATTTAGAATTTGATAACAAAATTAAAAAGGTGTAGTTTAGTATAGTGCTGATTAAAAGTTAGGTCAAACCAGGTTGAACATAAAAAACTTTGCCCATCATCTCTATTATATAAGTGAAGAGGTGGGGGTGGACATCAAAAATAAGAAATTAAAAAACAAATCTCTATTATATAAGTGAAGAGGTGGGGGTGGACACCAAAAATAAAAAATTAAAAAACAAATAAAAAATAATTAAGGAGTTAAGTTTTATTTTCAATCTTAGCTATTAGTTTTTTAGCAAAAAATATTTAAAACATCAAACTAAAATATCTGAAAATCTACAAAGTAAAATAAATTTTCAAAAGTATCAATGGTTATATTTTCTTGAGATCTATAATTAGACACCCCTTGCTATATTTTTATATACTTTTGATTTTTTTTATCTTCTAATATATGAGTAATTGATTGCTCATGAGTAGGGTGCATTTAATCAAATTGATCATGAAATATGATAAAGTATGTTTAGGATGAGTGATAAAGTGGAGAGAGAAGGATGATGAATTTTTTTACTCATGAGTGATGATGTTGTAAATGACATCTTCCATAAATCTTTGGTAAGATTTTTTTCGGCGTTTTATTTTTAAATCACTATTGCTAATATACTCTCTAATATTTATTAATCTTTTTTTATGTAATTATATCGTTTCACTATTTCAACTCTTTTAAGACTACAATTACACCCTCTAAAAAAATAAAATAATTAAAATTAACGATTATTTTAAAAAGTATGAAAAATATGTATACACTTCACCGGAGAAATTATAATGTACATAGTTTTTTAAGTATGGGCCTGGGCCGCACCCATAAGGAGGAGAAAGAGTCTATTTCACAAGACCAAAGGAGGTTCCACCTTAAAACAAAGTCAAAATCCTCTCCAGTGCAGTGGATGTCCAGTACTTCTATCTCTATACTATAAGGGAAAATGGGGTAGACACCAAAATTAAGAAAAGAAAAAAAACATTTAAAATAACTCAAGGAAGTTATTAAGGAATTAAGTTTTATTTTCAAACTTAGCCATCAGATTTTTAGCCAAAAATGTTTAAAACTACAAACTAAAATATTTAAAAATCTACAAAGTAATAACAATTAAAAAAATATCAATGGTCATATTTTCTTGAGATCTATAAATAGACACCCACTTTGCTATATTTTATACTAGTATCATGTGCACGCGATGCGTGCGAACAATTAAAAAAATAATTTTTTTTGAGTAGAAAAACTATATTACTTGAGTGATTAATTATCTATCATTAGTGCAGTAGTTAAGATTTTTTTATTTTTTCCTTTTTTTTTTATTTTTGGTGTCCACCCTTTGCTCTTCACTTATATAATAGCGATGTATGCCTCATGCAAAAGATTAATATGTAGGATTTGGGAATTGACATATACACATATTTTTCATACCTTTAAAAATAATCGTTAAGTTTTAGTTATTTGTTTTTTGGGGTGTAATTGTAATCTCAAAAGCTTTTAAATAGTAAAACAACTTAAATATATAATACAGAGTAATAAATGTTAGAGAGTAAATTAACAATAGTGATTTAAAAACAAAACGCCAAAAAAGACAAATATCTTATAAAAGCTTAATGGAAGATGTCACTAACATCATCACTCATGAGTAACATCCCTCTCCTTCTACCACTTTGTCATTCATCCTAAAATACTTTATCATATTTCATGATTTTGATCAAATACACCTTCACTCATGAGCAATCAATTACTCGGATATTTGATAATTAAAAACAATCAAAAATATATAAAAATATAGCAAAATGGGTGTCTATTTATAGGTCTCAAGAAAATATAACCATTGATATTTTTTTTTAAAAAAATTTACTCTATATATTTTTAGATATTTTAGTTTTAAGTCTTAAACATTTTTTTGCTAAAAATCTGATGGCTAAGTTTGAAAATAAAACTTAATTGCTTAATGACTTCCTTGATTTATTTTTATTTTTCTTTTCTTTTCTTAATTTTGGTGTCCACCACCTCCCTTTTCCCTTATAGTATAGAGATACTTTTGATTTTTTTTTGTTTTCAAATACAAGAGTAATTAATCGCTCACGAGTGAGGGTGCATTTGATCAAATTGATCATGAAACATGATAAAGTATTTTAGGATGAGTGAGAAAGTGGTAGAGGGAGAGGGATGCTTTTTTTTTACACATGAGGGATGATGCTAATGACATATTTCATTAATCTTTTGTAAGATTTTGTTATCTTTTTCGGCGTTTTATGTTTAAATCACTATTGCTAATCTACTATCTAATATTTATTACTCTTATTCATATATTTAAATTGTTTCACTATTTAAACTCTTTGAGATTACAATCACATCCTCTAAAAAAATAAAATAACTAAAACTTAACGATTGTTTTTAGAAGTATGAAAAATAAGTATACACTTCACTGAAGAAATTACAATGTACATTCTCCCAAATTCTTACATATTAATCTTTTGCACGAGGCACGCATCGCGTGCATATAAAGGCTAGTAGCATGTAAGGCCCGACTCCGAACTAATGTTTGTGGTATCCAAAACCCTTAAGTCTAGGTAGGGATTGCAGGCTTTTTTGCGCAAATTATAAAAAATACCCGGGTATTAATGTCATATATTTAATGCGCCCCAATAGTACACAAGAGCAATTATAGCCCAGTTGGTTGCAAGGTCTTCTTAATTACATTGATGTCGGGAGTTTGATTCCTTACATCAACCAATAGTACCCCTTTTTAATTTAACTTTCATTTTTTTTCATTTAATTCATACTAATTTGAACAACGTTCGTACTCATTTGGACATATTCGTACTCATTATGAGCATATTAGCATGTTTAATTAATGATTTCATAAAACTCAAATGAGTATCTTATAAATCAATAAATATCATGATTAAAAAATTAAATAAACCCAAAATCAACTCATACTTATTTGAATAACTTTCATACTTATTTGAAAATTTTCATACTCATTTATAAGCATTTGAGTATATTTAATCACAAAAGTATTTCTTATTTTATAAGTCAAGAAATATCATAATTAAAAAGTTTAATAGAACCACAACTCAACTCATACTCATTTGACTATTCAGTTAACTTTATACTCATTTATAACGCATACTCATTTAGGTAACGTATACTCATTTAGGTAACACATACCCTTTTAGATAATTATTCATACTCATTTGGCTTCGTATTCATTTTGAATATTCATACTCATTTTGACCAACTCATAAGTATTTTGCTTCGTACTCATTTTAACCAACTCGTACTCATTTTCTTTCGTACTCATTTTAACCAACTCATACTCATTTGGTGTACGTAGAGGTACGTACACCAAGGTGTACCTTTTACCTTCTCGCTTTTTTTGGCATTCAACTACATGAGCCTAAAGATCATGCACGAAAATCACCTTTTTGCACACAATTCAGGCCCATTTAAAAAAGCGGGACGAAATATTCTGCCCGTACCTTGTCATGTTCACGGGGAACTGAGCGGATTTTCATCTGGTCCAGATTTGTGGTAGAACTACGATACCCCAAAAAAGAGTTCATATGGGGTTCACCTTCGCTTATGTGTATTTTTGAAACATTTAAAGAGAAATATTATATGGAAATTACAATGCAGCCATGTTAGCGTTTATCGCCAAGTCAAAAGGTTAACGTGTGTTTGACATAAGATGACATGTATAAACTATAAATCTTGTCCTCATTTTTTTAGTACATTCTCTCTCTCTCTCTTTTTAAAGAACTAAGACATCATTTTCATTATTTGAGTTAGGCCATAAATGATTATGCTTGTTAAAACTTATATGTTACCAAAGACATTTTCTTTATTTTTGTTTAATCATATAAGTATACATGTGGTTATTATTCTCCATTTATTGAGCTCACTAAGTGATGAGTCGAACATCATATACTTTGAGTTTGACTAGCTTAGTATTCGAACTACTTCTATAATTTTGAGTTCGATTTGGGCTCATGAAAAAAGACCCAAGATCATACCAAACTTCGACCAATCGAACTTAAGTTGTTCACTTTGGCGTATCCAACTTGAGTTCGATTGGGCTCATAAACAAGATCAAACCAAACTTCGACTAATGGAATTTAAGGTTTCGTTTGTTTCAATGGAAAACAATTTTCATGGATAATCACTTTTTAAGGAAAATAATACTCAATGGAAAATATGATTTTAGAAAATAAGTTTTCCTTTGTTTAGTTGATGAGAGGAAAACTTAGGGAAAAAGGTAAATAAAAAAAAGAGAAGGAAAAATAGGACGAGAGAATAAAGAGAAGTAAGGAGTGAAGAGGAAAATGTGGCATACTAAAATGAAATTGGTTTTCTAATTCTAAAAGCATTTTCCTCCTTTAAGAAAATTGTTTTCCACCTCTTACAAAAACAAACAAAGGAAAATGGAAAGATGAAGGAAGACCATTTTTCAAGAAAATGATTTTCCACCAAAACAAACGGAGCCTAAATTGTTCACTTTGGCGAATCCAACTTAGGGGAAGTGGAGGCACGTACCCCATTTTACATTATTTTTGGGAACTTATTTTATTTCCTCCTTTTTTTTTTTTTGAGGGATTTTTGGGAAGGAAAGAGTTACAGAGAAAAAATAAGGGGCCCATGTGGAGGAGAGAGGAGAGAGTTTTTTATTGACAGAAATTGGAAATTGTCCTTTTAAAAAAAACGGGGAGTAACTTACTACAATAATTACTAATTATCTACTGGTTAGTAGAGGTATTTAAATCTAGGAGGTTACAAGTTGAGTGTTGAAAAGCCATCTTTTCACTTTTTGAGGCTCAATTCTTTTGGATTGCAGTAATGTGAATAATTTCAGCTTTAAAGACTTGTAGATTTCAGTTTGTCTCAATTCGTTTTAGTTCAGTTTGTTTAGTTTGCCTCAATTCGATTCAATCCGAAAAAACAAGGCCTTAATAACTAAAATAGCTCCCATATTTTCTTTCACTTTACAAATATTTTGGACTATTTTTTCCATATAGTGCACTCGCTTAAAATTATCTAGATCGATCCTCACTAATTTTTCACAAATCGTTCTAATTGGATCCACCCTAAAACCAGCTAGCTCACACACCGGTGATGGAGCGTATGTATATCACTCCTCAAGAAAGACTGAGGCAGGGTGTGTATCTTTGTAGGTACAATCTTTGCTGAGAAGCTAGTTGCACAAGATCAACTAAGAAGGAAAAGCTCATTAGTACAATTACTAACTGAGGCTGAAACAAAAGCATTTGGAGTCGCCAAAGATGTAATGGAGTTACAACCCGAAGATGCAAACTCTCAAAGATTGAAGTGCATACCTTGTGGGGCAACCTGTATTGATTCAAGAAATTGCTGCCGAAACTGTTATTGCCTTATCAAGTGGGAAATCGTTATTCCTCGATGTGTTCGGAAAAAACCATCACATCAACTAAATTAGAGTTCGTATGTTGTTACCCATAGAGTTGTGGTCGCTCTTATATGATCCATCTACACTACTAGCTTTAAATTCGTGTCATGAACGGGCCAAATAATAAAGAATTTACTAAAAACTAGCTTATGAGATTCCTTTTATCTTATGTTAATAGGTTTTTTTTAACTTGAATCTCTGCCCAACTATGTATGTTGTTGAGTTTCCCCATGTTTCCTTATTTGGTAAACATCTGTCTCCACAATAAAGCCCATTAGGAATAAAAATGGGCACATTTTTTTAGGAAGGAAAAACTCCCCATATCCCGCCTTTTGTCCACAAATTACCTCCCATTTTTTGGGAAAGTAGAGAAGACACAACTTTTGTTGTGGAGATAGGTTATGCACAATTACCACCTAGCCATAAGGCAAAAAGTTAATGTAGATAAGAGCAAACTTCTCTTTTTCTCCAAACACTTTAAAGGAGCACAAAATCCTTTTACTAGATACGATTAAAGTGAGAGAAAGTTTGGAGTTAGGACTCTATCTAGGACCGCCCCTTTCTTTGAAAAGCGCCAATAGAAGCCCACTTCAGTTCATTGTTATTAGAACTAGGAACAACCTGGCAAACTAGAAAAACAATTCCTTTCCAAGAAGGAAGGCTTTGCAAGATCAAATCCACTCTTTCAACCATGCCTCCTTATTTCATACGGAAGACCCACCTACCTATCTCAACACTAACAGACATTGATACCATTTGCAATAATTTCTTGTGGCGAAGGAGAAGGATAGGAGGAACATTCATGTGGTTAGCAAAAAGCAGATGTCCATGTCGCCAAACCATATGAAAAGAGCCTTCATGGCCATGTAAGGTTGGAAGTTAATGCTATCTATCTCCAAACTCACTTTCTAAGCATTGGATCAAATCCAAATATATTCAAAAAGGGTCCCACCTGTCTAAAAGCATTGGCAAGGGGTAGGACCTCTTTGATAAACGTCATCTTTATTTGGACTGTGGGTGATGGTAAAAACATGAAATTTTGGAACGGCAACTGGGTGGGAATTCGTTTGGTTAGCGAGTTAGTTAGGGGTCCTTTGAAAAAGGAAAAGGAAAAGGAAAGAATGATAGTTTATGACCTTTAAAAAAATAGTGAGTGGGACCTGGGAATTTCCTCCTTATACCTTCCTATGAACATTGAGGACATAATCCAAAGCGCCAACTCTATGGTATAGATGCCCGCACCTGTTGTGAGCTACAAAAGATTTTCCATTGCCCTTGGCTACAACGCCCTTATCGCCATTCCCAGTGACGAAAACAATTTAAATGATAAGTTACATTGGTTATGGAAATCTCACTCCCCGTCTAAAACTAACTACTTCTTGTGGATAGATTTTCTAGATAGACTCCTCCCACAAGGGGCTCCTCTTCAGCAAATTGCTTCAAACCTTGAGTGCCCTAGGTGTCATGCAACCCTAGAAGACTCAAACTATGTATTTGTGCCCTCACAAAAAAAGTTTGGAGCTTAATATCCCCAAAACCTCCTTCTTTTCTACGGACTTCAGCTCGTGCATAAAATCTCATCTATCCATTAAAAATAGACCATTGAATTCTCTCTAATACACTACAAAATCTGGAAGGATAGAAACCATTGCGTCCTTAAGCCTCTTGCCCCCTGTCGACCCCTGTTTGACTTAAAGAATAGTTAGGGCCTTGAACCGTCAATTTCTAATGGCTACTAAATCTTTCTTTAGCCAACCTAACCCCCTTATGGAATAGAGGAGGCAAAGTTAGTTGAAGCTTGAGAAACTTTCTCTCCAAGTTTCTCTCGGTGCACGATAGCTCAACGTGCACCGTCTCTATAGAAAGGAAGGCGGGTGGAAAATCTCAAGTTGCTAGTGCTGATAAACAGAAGGAGATGGCTAAAGGCCCATCATCGGATTCTCAGGAACTTCGTACTCGATCAATGGATGAAATATTGGGTGTGGAGGTGATTGATTTTGGACTTGGCATTGATGAGGTACTAACTCCAAAAGCTTCAATAGAACAGTTGAAAATTCGATCTAAGGTGAGACATACTTTTAATGAGTGGCTGCAATCCTTACATAAAGAGCATCTGCTTCATCTTCTAGAGATAGACCTCTTGCTCTGAATCCTATTTTTTCTGTTGCTTCACCTATGCATTCTGTCGAACATGTAGTTGATTCTGTGACTGGAAATTTCGAATTGCCTGATGTTGGTTTAGTTAAGATTGATATGGAAGATATTGAAGATGGGATTCAGTATTGGAACTCTGCCATTGTTTGTTATGTATTAGGAGCTAATCCTCCAATACAAATTATGGAGGGGTTTTTAGGCGAATCTGGAGTTCCTATAATGTTGACAAGGTTGGTTTGATTAAGAAAGGAATTTATCTAATGCGATTTGCAACTATGGAATCGAGAGATAAAGTTTTGACACACCATTATTTCTTTGACAAAAAGCCATTGATCATGAAACCATGGAATCATGAAATGGATTTTGTTAAGGATGATATTAAGTCCATTCCAGTTTGCGTGCAGTTGCAGCTACCTTTGAAGTATTGGGGTGAGAAATCTTTATATAAGATTGTAGCTCAATTGGGTACACCTTTGAGAAGGCGTGAGGCTACTAAGAATCGTGATAAATTACAGTTTGCTAGAGTTCTCATTGAGATGAGTATCGATAGGAATTTTCCTGATTATATTCGTTTTATTGATGAATATGGTACTAGAGTGCATATTGCTCTTGAGTTTCACTAGAAGCCTATGAAACACACTCTATGTGGGAAGTTTGGGCATGTAGGAAAGAAGTGTAGATCTCAGAAGCATAAGAAAGTATGGGTGGAAAAGCAGCAAGCACCTGTGCATTCTACTAAGATTGTGGTGGTACAGGAGGCTCCTGAGAGTAATGTTGTACTAGAAACTTCTAATGTTCAGACTCATCTTTTGAACAACACTGTTGCTCAGATTGATTCAGATGGATTTCAGAATGCTTTAAAGCCTATCAAAGTTAAGGTTACTAATACACCTCTTCCTAGTGTTGGTAATTCTTTTCAAACTTTAATCCATGAAGCTGCTTTTGAGACTAGCATACAGTTTGGTCAAGATAATCTAGATAAGGGAGAGGGGAACTTTCCCTCTCTTGAATGGATAGGTTGTTATGTCGGAATGTTAGGGGAGTAAACAGTGTTAAGAAGCAGAGGGATGTGGCTTCTTATATCCACATATTTTCTGTTGGCATTGTTGCTCTCTTAGAAACCAAGGTTAAGATGCCTAATTTAAGGCTTCTTTACCAAAGAATGTTTATGGGATGGTGTTTTACTACTAATGCTTATTATCATAAAGGTGGTAGGATCATCTTAGCATGGAAGGCAGGTAGTTTTCATGTTAATATCCTCAAAATAACTAGTCAGTTAATCCATTGCTTCATTCAACCATTGAGTGGTGCTAATGGTTTTTTCTGTACTTCCATTTATGCATTTAATGAAAGAGTGCAAAGAATAGAGTTATGGACTGATTTGGGAGCTTTGGCTACTACTGAAGCATAGTTGTTGTGTGGATATTTCAATACTGTGATGAGCACCGATGAGAGAGTGGGATCTCTTGTTAGAGAAAGTGAGATGCATGATATTAAATCTTGTATGGCTGATTGTGGTGTATTTGATATCAAAGCATCTGGAAACTTCTTTGCTTGGAATAACAAGCAAGAGGGAGATGCTAGAGTCTTCTCAAAACTGGATAGAATGCTTGCAAATATGGTTTGACAGGATCAATTTGCTTGTGCAGAGGTGAATTTCCAATGTGAAGGAGAATTTGATCATTCTCCAACCCTTCTCATAGTATTCCCTGACCCCGCTATATGGTAGGAAACCATTTAGATACTTCACAATATGGAAAGGAGCATCTCAATTTGAGGAGATCAGTAGGCAATGCTGGTCTGGGCAGATACAAGGCTCCTAAATGTATGTTGATCTACATAAACTAAAGAAGATTGAGAGTTCTCTAAAAGAGTTGAATAAATCAGGCTTTTCTGATTTACAGGCTGCTGAGTTGCAAGCTTATAATAAAATGGTTGAAGCTCAGAAGCAACTTCACTCTCACATAGGTGATAGGGATCTTACAGGAGCTGAGTTAGTTGCTATGCAAGATTACAAGGCTCAAACATGCAGCTTATGTTTCTTTTTTGAGTTAAAAATCTAAGATGGATTGGCTCAGAGATGGAGATGAAAACACCAGAATTTTTCACCAGAGTATCAAAGCTAGGAGGCTTCAGAATTAGGTATTCAGTATTAATGATGAATTTGGTGTGTGGCATGATATTGTTGATTCTGTTTCAAATGCATTTTTAGCCTATCATAAGAATTTTTTAGTATGTTAATGCTTAGAGATCTCAAGTGCATGCTGAAATTATCAATTATGGCCCCTTATTATCTGCTGATCATTTGGCAATTATTAATGCTCCATATACAAATAGTGAGGTTAAGAAAGCACTATTCTCAATACCAGGATGTAAAGCTCCTGGTCCAAATGGGTTTGGCTCTTACTTTTATAGAGATGCTTGGAATATTATTGGAGGTGATATTGTGGTTGTTGTGCTTGAAACATTAAATAGTGGTCATGTTTTAAAGGAATTAAACAATACTTCTATTACTTTGATTCCTAAGATTAGATGTCCTAATAATGTTACAGAATTCATACCAAACTCTTGTTGAAATACTCTGTATAAGTGTATTACTAAAAGTGTTGTGTAGGAGATTAAGGCAAGTTCTACCTGATATTATTGTTGAGAATCAAGGGGCTTTTGCTCATGGCAGATTTATAATGCATAACATTATGGTGATTCAGGATATTGTTAAGCACTATGGTAGGAAGAAAGTAGCCCCGGGTTATTTAATCAAAATTGATCTGCAGAAGGCATATGATACTGTAGATTGGAATTTCTTGCAAGAAATGCTTCACTTAGGGTTCCCTGCACATTTTGTAAACTTGGTTATGAGATGTGTTACTACTCCTATGTTTTCCTTGTTGCTTAATGGGAATATGGAAGGGTACTTTAAATCTGCTAGGGGGCTGAGGCAAGGTGATCCTATGTCACCTTTGCTCTTTGTGATATGTATGGAGTACCTTTCTAGGATTTTTGCCAAAATGAGTAAGATGGAGCAATTTCAGTTTCATCCTAGATGTAAGGAAGTGAAATTGACTCACATGTGTTTTGCTAATGATCTTATTTTGTGTTGCAAACGAGATTTCCCTTCAGCCTATTTAATGTTGAGAGCTTTCAAGTTATTTTTCTAACATTTCAGGTTTGAAAGCTAATATACTCTTGTGGTATTTTTGCACAAGAGTCTCGAGAATTGTAGATGCTTTTGGTTTTGTGCAGAGTAAGATGCCTTTAAGATATTTGGGGTGCCCATTTGCTCTAAAAGAGTGTTTAAAGCCCAATGTGAAATGATAATTGAGAAAATGACTGCAAGATATCATATAGTGCTAAAACTCTTCTCATTAATTCTATCTTATTGAGTCTGCACTGATATTTGGCTCAAGTTTTCATTATTCCAAGAGGTGTACTTCAGGAAGTGATGAAAATCTGCAGAGCCTTCTTGTGGAGTGGACAGGCTTGTTCTCATAAACCTGGAGCTATAGCTTGGGAGAATATGTGTTGGAGCAAAGCTTGTGGCGGTTTAGACTTTAGAGAGGTTATTAGCTGGAATTTGGCTTGTTTAGGCAAATATGTTTGGGCTATATCTTCCAAGCAAGATAATGTTTGGATTAGATGGGTTCACTCAGTTTATATCAAAGGAGAGAATTGGTGGATTTACACTCCTAAAACTGGTGTAAGTTGGTATTTGAAATCCATTTGTGATGTGACAGTTGGTGGGTGCATTGAAAACCAAAGCGTAGATACACAATGCAAATAGGAAAAAGGTGGTCCTTTTTGGTTGTAATCTTATGATGACTTTTTTGATTGTTTTAGTTGTGGTAACTTTCAAGTTTACTTTTAGTAACCCTACTAAAATGGTTCGTTAGGCAATTTGATTAGTTTCCTAATACTTCTCCCCTCTAAATTAGTAGACTTATGATTTAGCATTGGAATTGTCTTTATCGGTGTGCCTATCCAACTTCAAATTCTTGATCCTTCATTGTCCACAAATGAGGGAGAAAATACAACTCATCATAGAATGGAACATGATATTTGCATATGGTTGCCTCTCAATTTCTTTTACACGATATACATTATACAGGAGCAACCTTCCGTCGTGAGAAGATCAAGGTGACAATTGAGGATGAAAGTGCCAGCCTAGTCAAAGAAGTGCTCAAAGCAGAAGCAGCCCTGCGACACGGTGTTCGTGAGGAGGCGATGGAGTACTTACAGTCTAAGGAAGAGACTTCATCAGCCCAACAGAAATGCACTCCGTGTGGTGAATTTTGTACAGAGTGGAGGGAATGTTGTGGACCGTGTTTGTGTGCCCTGAACACATGCTTATATCTACCCAGTAAGAGAAGCATAGAGTGAATGATGCTGCTTGCTTATTAGTACTACTTCTCGGTTTAAAAAAATGTTACACTTTTTTTTGCGGACTTAGACACTTTTTTTGTTGGGGGGGTGTGGGGTAAGATGTGGTGGGAGAGAGATAGAGAAAAAAGTTCAAAAAAAGAAAAAGGAGAAGTGTAGTTTAATTTGAAACTTCTTTAAATGGAAAGTGTAACTATTTTTTTGAAACGGAGGAGGTATATTTATGCTGCCGCCAATAAAATCTTAAACTGCCTTGAACCACCTTTGTACAGGGATTAATGAAATAACTAATAAATGGAGCAGCTTCTTTCGTTATTGTACGAACTTTTTGCAGAATAACAAGGTCTGTGTAATTGGCAATAATCTTAGCAAGTAGAACTTGTAAGAGCATCTCCAATGCTAAGTTGTAATACAATGTTCAAAATCTCAAATTGATGACGTAGATATGTCTGTTTATTGGAGCAAACAAAATTCAAACAATGCTCGGAAACAAGTCCAACTAGCTTGCATCTCTTTGGTACTCATCTGTTTTTTAATAGGAATATTTTTTCCATTTAAGGATATTTTTATTGAGACACTTCTACTTTAGATAGTAGGTTGACCCACCTAATTATTACACTTCTCTCATTCTTTTTCTCTCCTTCTCTCTACCTTTTCCACTTTTTCCTTTCTTTTACCATCATTCTCTCTTACTTTTATACTTTTTCCTTGGTACGCACTCAAAAGCAAACGTCGCTATTAAAAAACGGAAGAAGTATTATGGAAGTAAAAATCATATTGTTAGGTGATCAATCAAACAAGAATATGGATCGTACTTAGAAATCAATACATGTAGCCTAGCATTGATGTGAAAATGAAAATTCCGCCAACTTAAATTATTTCTCCTACATGGCTTCTTCAAGCTACAAAATCATATTGCTTGCAATGGAGACGCTCTAAGGTTTGTATCGTATAGAAGCCTTTTTTTGTACAGGATAAGCAAACAAGGAATAAAGATAAAAGAATCCTTCAAACTAATAGGTAGTTTCCGACAATTTTTCCTAAAAATAACATAAAATGCTTGAGCATGCTCAAATGATATTACTATAGACGGCAGCTACAATAATATTACTGTACACGGTAAGAAAGAGAAGTTTAACAATGAGATTCTTGACTCCCAAGCGGTCAAGCAGATTAGCTCAAATGAACATGCTCCAAAAAGAAACTCCAAAATTTTCAGAAGTGTCTAAACACAAGCTAAAATGAATTATTTAACTGCAGCTAAAATATATTAACAAATAAGAGAATGTATGTCACTAAATAGAAACATTGAGAGATCATTCTTATAAGTTTGACAGCAAACCTCTTTGTGGAGCACCACCAAACAGATGGAAGACATGAACATTAGGATGACTAGGTAATCCTTGATAAGCAACTTTCTGCTGATAACATTTACAAATGGGCAACTTCCAAAATGCAAACTTGAGCCTTTCCAAATGCGCAACATCGTGCACAATATGCTTTGTATTTCGGGGCTTCTGGCGCCCAAATCAGGAAGCAGAATATAGTAACACGCAAGAAAGCCTATCTTCCAAGAGTTTAAAGATCAGCGGAATATGTCTAGCAAATGCAGCATTTTAGGGACTAAATACCCAGTCCACCAACTCTTAAAGCCCAAGTACAATAATCCAAAGGAAAATTGTTAATTAGTACCTTTTAAATAGATGAATTTGTGAACTAGTATCTTATAAGTTTTTTTTTTGGTGAAATAGTACCTTAAGTTGTACAAAGCTCTTAAAAACAATACCTTATCACCTCCGTTTTTTTAATTCTTGGCTTTCTTGTTAATCTTTACCCAAGAATATTTTATAAATCTTTTTTAGTATCAAAATTTCAGCTACTTCAGTCAATATTCCGGCTATTGACCATTATTTTCCCTCGTTTTTTGGAAGTGAAAGTTCACTTCCCTTCTATATGTTTGTAATGCACGCTCCAAAAACGAGGGAAAACAATGGTCAACACCCGGAATATTAACTAATGTGGCCGGAATTTTGGACCAAAGTTCTTTTTTTAAGAGTTTTGTACACCTTAAGGTACTATTTCACAAAAAAAGAACTTAAAAGGAACTAGTTTACAAATTCACCTATTTAAAAGGTACTAATTAGTAATTTTTCCTAATCCAAATGGATCAATTTAACTACTGACGTCTCCAGAAAGAGCCAACTCTCAGCAACACAGGTGTAACAACAGTCCATTTACCTTACCTGGCAGCCAAGTATTGCATAGAACAATCTCAGGGACCTTCCCCACTCTCCACTTGGAGTCCCTCCACCAAAAATAGATTTTAATCTCCTCCTCAAACATAGCTTCGATCAAGCCCAAGATAAGAGTGGATGAACGAGTCGTGTTCAAACTTCAAAGCACTTCACAAGCAAGAAGAGAATTGTTATTTCTTGTAAGCCTTCACCCTTGCTTTGCAAGCATTGAAAGATTAGAATTCACCCCCCCCCACCCACCACCACCACCACCACCACGTCACCATGAGATAGCCTTTAACACCACCTACATTAGTACTTCTTTACTCAACATAGGAAGCAATTAATCCTTCCATCGTATGATCGTTTTTTCCAGCTTTCACAAGGCCAACTAATTTATAGTGAGGACCCAATAATTTTTCATGCTTCTCCTCTACATGCACATTGCAGACACAAAGGGATTAGATTATTAGTTGGTCCTTATCCATACAAAGTTACTTTTAGAAATGCAATCTATACAAAGTAGAAACTGCCCGTTAGGAGGGTAAGCTATTTTAAACCAGGCAAACTCAAATTAACACCAGGTTACACTATAAGTAGCGACATTGTCATACTCTTCAACATGCAGCTGACTATGTCTTCCTACGTATTACCATTGGTATACTTCTCACGCAAAGACAACCCTTGCATTTCGGGAGGCCCTTGGAAAGCTTAATAGTTGCACAATGAATTTGACCCTCTCTGTTGAAGAAAGTTGATCTTTCCTGATGCATGAAATAACCAATTTATCCAAGACGACTGCGCTATTAAGCAGAAATTCAATCAGCTGAAGTAGAGCTCCGCAAGGCTTCTCATAGTCACGAATAGTGACAGTTTTAAGTTGTCGCATCACACAAGAAGTAGAAAGCTCAAATGGAAGCATATTGCAGTCACAGAAAAAATCCTGATATTAAGAACATGAGGTATGTCTATGTCATATAAAAGGTGGGCCGCGAAATTAACTTGATAAAGTCGAAATTCAGATGGACTTACCACATCAGCATATATAATGAGTTCTTCCAAACACCGTGACTTTCTCAACAATCTACAAATACTTAGCAGACAGCTTCCATGAGTTTCTGACCTCAGAGCTAAATGAGACCATGTATTTTGTCGAAAAGCCAACTTCTCAATCCCACAATGTTCCAACTTCTGAGAAAGAATTAAATGAAAATTAGCATTTTTACTATATTTCTACATTTATTGTCGAGTAATGGTGTGATAAACTTAGCAATAACTAATAGAGAGATAGAAAGCAGTATCTATCTTGCACTAGTTATTGAGAAAACCTTACTTCAATCTCTGAGCCCACAATGGTTTTATTTCCACAGTCACACTTGATTACCATTGTTCTGTTGGATTAGATGTAATGCAGCCTTTTTGAAGTGCTTAACCACAACCATGTAATGATTAATCACACACAGACACAATTAGTCCGAGAGAAACTTATGCCTTAATAACTTGATAGTCACACTGTATCTCAGCTACAAGGAGTGTACAAAACATGCTATACAATATTCTCCAATAGAAGTACCCAAATGATTATCCTCTCCAAAACACTCAAGATGAAAGATTTAATAAATCAAGCAGGTTCTCATATCCCACAAAAAGGTATAACGAGAGGACTAGAATTCAATATGTAATATAGATCATAGGTATCTTTATACTCATCATCATATGGCAACAAAGTAACAACTTGGAAGTGTGTGGAAGAAAAAAACTCACGGATAGAACACAGGAAGAATGCAGGATCCTTCACAAGAAAGAACAAGGAACAATAACTCACCATATAAACTTTGTCACCGTGACGGAACGACCTGCCATCTCGAATCTTCAAGTGTAATAGCTCAAAATGGTGAGCAAAACGCGTAGCGAGAAAGCTAAATTATTAAAGAATCATGAATAAACCAAAGGTGCAGAAATTCTTCACAAGAAAGAACAGCTCACCAGATCAGTTTTATCTCCCAAATAGAAAGCCTTAGCATTCCGGAATTTGTTGAGTAATATTCCGAAATGATGAACTATGTTGGGAGAAAAGTGAGAATTATTAATCCTAGCTTCACGAACAGAAGAAACATCAATCACTTCCAAATTCTCTACATATATTTCCTCAATATGCAATATCTTTAAATGTGGGCAATAAGCGTATAATGCCGTTCTTCTGCCGTACCCATCTCAAAAGCAAAATCAAGCTTTAATTTCTCAATGTTTGGTGCAGTAAAATGCAAGTATTTTAATCCAAAAGGATTTGTAATCATCAATTCTTGTAAACAAGGACATCCAGATATCAAAACTTTCAACATCTCATCATCCATTTCGAGATAATGCAAGTCCAATTTTCTTAGTGATCCCATATAAACCCCGGGGTGGAAGCTCGAGTTCCAAATGGCTAAGAGCAAGGGAAACAATACATGGACTTGTGAAAATACGAGGTGGCATGTAACTCTTCATCTCACAATCAAAATAAACTTCCAATATCTTGATGTTTTTTCTCAAAAAGAGTTTTGTGCAGTTCTTCATCTCTTCCCAACTACTTGCATACATAGGCCCGACTGCTAACTTGTCAATTGTTGGACTTTTAAGATGTTTCATCACATTGGAGATAAATTTGGAGGATACAAAGCCATAAGATTTAATACTGTGAATAGAAGTCCAGAGTTTACCAAATCTGCCAAGTAGCACGGTTTTTACAGCATCTCGAATTGGTAGAAATGAGAGTGTGTGGATAAGTAGTTCATCTCATAATTCACTAAACCTATCTCTGCAAATGCCTTTTTTTTCTGATACTTTATGCTTCTTTGACCTAGTCTTCATGGTTTTCAGGTTTAATCTATCCCAAGATTGAGGAAAAAACTACAAAGACAGAGCAATTTGAGTAGTAAAAGACTGAAAGCATGAATATATTGTTCCCAATGAAGTTAAGAAAAGAGCGTAACTTACTTCATCAAGAACAGGACTTTTACAGGAAATTGATTGTGTTCATCGGAGCTCCTGGAGTTAAGCGCATTTTGCCCCTTTTGGGTTGAGTGTAAAATCCTTTACAATAATTACAACTAGATTTAAGCCGTGCTATCAAATGATTCCCAATATTTGGCAAAAATGATTCCTAAAACCCCATTTACAATTTATAAGATATAATAATACCAACGCTTTAATCTTTGGACCATCTTCTATAAAAGCATTTTTTTTTTGTAAAGAGAAGTGGCCCGGACCCCACTCGGGTCCTATTGGGCCAAACACTTGAGAGTAAGGGGAATGGTAAGGGAATCCTCACCCACCTAATGTGCAACAATATGTCGTCAACCTTGTTTTTTTTCATTTCTCTTTTTTTTCTTGGTTTTTAATTTTTAAAAAGTGTTTTTTTTAACCGCTTTTCCCCTCTTCTAATTATTTCATCACTCCAAAAAGCAAAACAAATCGTCTCAAAGTGCATGTCCCAAAAAACTGGCTTATTGATACTCGTTAGGGATTTTCGAAATTTAGTGGAAGCCATCACATCTAGAAAAGGATGCAGATTTTCAAGGGTGGTGCATCGGTTTTGGCATCTTAGGGTTACAGTGAGGATCAACCCAAAGAACACATAGATTAAAAGTTAAGGTCATTATAGAAGGAGAAAAATTGGGGTTTGAGAGCTTATAACCTACTGTTATGGAGCCTTAGAGTGCGAAAGATTTATTAGTTGAATGGGTAATGGCCTTCAGGTGTACTACACGAATTTTGTGTCTTTTAGGACAACATGTCTTTTATGATTTTGATGATGATAAATAAACTTATGAAAATAATATGTTTGATATAAAAGTGGATTCAAAAGTATAGCTTGAATGATCATATTGAAGATCTTGAAGATGATGAAGTGTTGAAGTCATTTTAGCTTGCTTTTTATGCATGTTTGTATCAAGTAAAATGCTTTTGGCTTGTGGGAACCTTGTGCTAAGTATAAAGGATAAAATTAGTATAGTTACTTATTTTTCTAGAGTCAGAAAATTAGTAATTATAATAAATTTATGTTTATAAAATCACTAGAAATAGGAAGGGATTAGTAAAATACGAATAAGAGTTATGGCATCCAATCACTATGTTGTAAAAAATCCAAGAATTTCTAGGGGTACTAGCACAATCAAAGATGGTAGAAAAGTCTATATCACAAAGTCTTATATGCGGATCGTCACACCATTAACTAATGGTGTGGCTGGTCTACTTATTAACCTATACATTACTTTTTTACTCTTCAAACTATACTCAAATTGTCGGTAACCCCTTCCCTTAATAGTCAGCAACCCCTTCCCAAAGAGTCTATAACCCCTAAAGCAGAAAGTAACCCCCAAACAATTAGCAACCCCCTTAAAACAATTAGTAACCCCCTAAAATAATTGGTAACCCCCTAAATAGTCAATAACCCCCAAAATATTTGGTAACCCACTAGAATAGTTGGTAACCCCCTCTAAAATAGTCATTGTGTGTATGCCACACAGTTTGTTAATCGTGTGCCAAGCTGCACGCAAGACTTGCTATATATTGTCTGAATGAAAGTAAAGCGACGTGAAATCCTAAGAGCTAGTCCAATTTTTTTACAAAGGAATTTTGATATAAATAAAATCATAACTTTTTTGTTCTAAGAAAAACAAATCTGATAGATTGTTTTGGAAAAAGAAAAGATTTTTGAAAATATTTTCTTCATAGTTTTTGTATAAAATTAATCTGTTTTAAAATGATAAATTCCAATTTCTTAATAAATCTGATTCTATTAAGATAATCCCTCCTTAGATGATTTGGAAAAATAATTCTTAAATAAATAAGGATGTTATCTTTTGATTTACAGTGTGTTTATATGGTATATTTTTTGTAAAGGAAAGGAAATGAAAGGAAGATAAAAGAAAGGAAAAGAAGAGAAAAGAAAGTAATTGTAGTTTCCACTGTTTGGTATTTTTGAGTATTTGGGAGGAATCACATGTTTGGTTAGTCTTTAGTAAAGGAAAGGAACGGAAAGGAAGTGAAAGAAAATGACAAAAAGTCTATTGGCTTTCTTTCCTCCCAAAATCGGAAATTCTTCCGATTTTGGGAGGAAAGGAAAGGAAGGATTTGAAGGTATTCTTTTACTTCCTTATTTTTACCAAACATAGGAAAATGTCTTTTTTTCCTTTCTTTTTCATCCAAATCCCCTATACCAAACACACTGTTAAAGAAATTGGTTTTAATTGAAGATATGATAATATCTTGAACGATCTTTGATCTGAAAATCAGTTTCAAGAGATCATATTTGAGAACATACAGTTTTTGGATTGAAAAGAAAAGAGTTTGTGGGAAAAAAAAATCCCCACAGAGAGTGACGCTGAAAACTCATATGTTGAAAGCATTTTGGTTAAGGTTTTATCTTTCCACAAATTACTAAAAGAAGCGGTCTAATTTTAACATAAAATTAGACCAATCAAAGCCCACATTCTATCAACAACCCATTTTATCTTACTCTAGCCCAATACTATTCCTAGACATTTAGCACCACTCTCGTTGTTCATTTTCTTCTCCTTTCCTTGTTTCAATTTTAGTATCGAAATACAACAAGCGATTCCTCAAAAAAACATATGACTTACCGAATGAATTAAAATAGTCACTAAATGGATTAAACTAGTCACTAAATAAATTTAACACTGAGTATTGAATGAGCTAAACAGGTCACGAAATGAATTAAATAGGTCACAAAATGGGTTAAACTGGTCCCTTTTTTCAGAAGGCGGTTTGTTGATATTCTCTTCTTATTATTTGGCCTATTAGGTCGTTGCCTAATTTTATTTTAAAATTAGGCGATCTCTTACAAGACCCTCCATGTGTTTAATCAAGAAGCACTTCTTAGAGGACGAAAATATCGCCTTGAAGTGCCAGCCCGAAAATCTGGTTTATTGGTACCCATTTTTGTAACGCCCCAACCTCTAAATCCCTGATAGAGTACTTATAGCAGCGGAAAACCCTATTAGGTCGAGGCATTACTGCCGAATCTTCAGTTAGGAAAATACAAGACACAGTTTGATATTAAACTATAACGTTAAATCATTCAAGCGATAAATCTTAATGCCTTTTATTACCTTAATTAATAGTATTCTCATACTTCCAAAGTTCCTATAATTTATAAAAAGAACAACAGTGGTACACTAAAGCTAATGGATTGATATTCTCGCCTCTATTTGTTTCCCGTCTTCCGATCCCTGTTTGTACCTAAAACATAAATACAAAAACGGGTGAGTCAAGAGACTCAGCAACAGACTACTCTAGCAACATAAATTCATTTTAATTTATTTTATTTATAAAACAGAGGGAGAGAGAATATTTCAAACCTTCATAGAAACACAATATCATTTTATCATTATAATCCATCAATCCTTTTATCAATTTTATACTGGTTGCTCAGTCAGTCAATTCTGCGACGTCTCCCAGCATTATGTATATGTGCCTGTGCGGCAGGGCCATGTGCCACGAGTCTTACCCTACAATCCTACATCGTACAAGTAACGGGCCAGTGCTCCAATAAACAGTAAACAGATCGGTATGTGCACGACCATCAGTAACAGTACAATATATAGCAAACCAGTTCTTTCACTCTAAATTATCATGTTTCATCACTTTTAATATTGGTCATTGATACTTAGTAAACTTCAATCATTCAGTTCAGTATTTTCTCGATAAGGTGGTAAAAATCATGTTGTAGTAGTATTTCATAATTCATAGAATTTCTCATGAAATTTTTTATTTACCATACATTCATAAAATAACCATTATTCACAAAAACAATCATTATTCACGAAAACAGTAATCCCGCAATTCGGGAAACAGATTAGATAAACATCTTAGAGTAACTTCGTGGCATACTTGTATTTTCATAAACACATTTCAAGGGAATTGTTGTTACTAGCAGTAGTTGTTACCTCAACTTGCAGAACAATAGTAATCTTCCTTAATCATTGATATCAGTTCTTCCTGAGCTCCAAGGACGATTTTCTTTTTAATAACATAAAAAAATTATACTATTAAGTCAAAGACGTTTGAATACTTTAAAATTCATATGATAAGGTATTAAAATCCCAAAAATGATAAACCTATAAAATTATTTTCTATTAATAAATGAGTAAGATACTTAATAAGTCATGCTTATTTTAAAAAATTGTCATAATAATAATAATAATAATAATAATAATAATAATAATAAGAAGAAGAAGAAGAAGAAGAAGAAGAAAAGAGGAATATTAATGAGAAATTAAAACATTTGGATAAACAACATTGAAATTATATATTGAATGGCAATGTATTAGATGGTGGTTATAGGTGGAAGTGAAAAGTGGTAAGGGTTGAAACTGCCAATTTATAGGCTAAGAAAATCAGGTAAAAACTGAAAAATAAAAACAAGCAAGTATGGCTAAGTAAAAGCCACACAATTAAGCAACTAAGAATGCTTAGCAGGAGGGGGTTAAACATATAAACCAGAAGGTAGAACTAAATCCAAGTTAAATTAAACAAAGCAATAAAGCGGGTTTTCTAGTTTATTAGTTGAATTAAAGCAAATATTTGAGTCATAATTAGGTTTGAGAAAGTAAAATTCGCTGTGGTATGATTCGGTGGTGGAGAGCTATTAAGTGTGAAAATTATCCAAATTGGCATTTATAATTTATGGCTGATATCTGCATGTCATTGTGGTTTCAGATAGAGCAAATAATCATTTTATTTTCGCTTGATTCCAATACCAAAGACGGTTGAGGAATACAAGAAGATTTAAGGGAGTATTTTACAATTTTGTGAGTGAAAATGAATTTTTTTTAGTTAGGCTAGTAAATATAGGTGGGATTTGCAAAAGTATAGGCTAAGGATCTGATTATAATGGGAATGTTGGAATTTATGGGGAAAGGGGGAGCTTGAGAGGAAGATCTAGGGTTTGGTGCTGAAGATCAATGCATGCTCTAGGGTTCATGGGGCAGAGGAAGGTGTTTTAGGTTTCATTTCTTTTTTCTTCCGTGTTTTCTCTCCCTTCTTTCTAGTTATTCTCTCATCCTAATGAAGTCTTTCAATTGTTGAAGTATTTTCAATCTTGTATATCAATGAAAATGTTACTAATGTTGGAAGATTATTTACTTGCTACAATAAAATTGTGGCTATTATAGTTGTTTAAATATTGACCTTCTATTTCATCAGCTAATTTTGTCCATTGATTTTAATTAATTTTCAAAATTATTGTTTAAAAAATAAAATAAAGAAAGGCATCTAGCTATTTGTCCTTCGGCTTCATCTCTCTTTATTTTTCTTTTTGATTTTATTTTTTGGTATCCAGTTGCTCTAGATCGAAATGTAATCCTTTATCTATCATAATTCTGCATTCTCCTTCTAACGGTTCTAAGCGTTGAGTTTCCTTCATCTTGTATTCTTGTTCCTCAAAGCTTGAAATTTTTTCCAAGACATGGTGATTAAAAATGGAAGATGAGAAAGATAAAATTTCACCTTAAATCAATTGAATAGAGAACTAGATGGATGGATTCTGATTACTAGTATGTAAAATTTGATGTGCAAAAAGGGATGAGAAAGAAACAATTTCTCTTCACGTTGAAGAAGATATTTTTTTTTTACAAAAAAAATATTCCTTTTTTGCTAAAGTCTAGTAAATCAATGGACAACAATAACTCAACAAAAACAAAGGTTGAGATTTATGCAGTTGTAATGGCTACATTTATATTGTACACATTGTAGAATTTTCCTAATGTTACTTGAAATTAAAATTTAAGTTAAATTAATTGTGCAATCTGTTAAAAGTAATGGGAACTAAATACTATATTAAGATGTTAAAGGGATTAATGTTCACAATCAATTACAGTGAAAAAGAGAATTTGCCATTTTTACCCACGTCAAATGGTCAAAGTATCACTTTCATAAGAAGTAATTCTTATTTCTTAGGAAATTTTATTCATCCAACATTTGTAGAACTAGATGTGATGCAAATATTGGATATTTAGAGTATTTGGTTGATTAAATTCATGTGACGTTAACTCAAGTTACTTGGTTATGGTGTCGTTGCTTGAGTTACGTTAATATGTGCAAGTTCATGGTTTATTATGTTGACAAAGTTGTGATGTCGTATGCATCGAAGTTGGGCAAGCAAGCCAAGAAAAATGGAGGAGCAGGTGTGGCTCGTGGCCCGCAAGCCTGGTCGCCCCCGTGATCTGCTGGTCGCGACTCGCGACATTTGTCACGGCTCGCGATGAGCCACTGCCCAAGTGGTGCTCCGAAATTCGTTAAGGTCGCGACTCACGACCACGCCGGTTTGCGGACGTCTTAAATAACGTTTTTATGCTCTTTGAGCGGTTGTGGACGGTTTCTTTGGTCAATTAACATGCATATTATGTGGGTGAAATGATTGATGATGAATGGCCTTATGTTCATTATCTCTCTCAAAAGCACTCTCAAGTTCTCTCATTCTTCATCATCCCGAAACCACATTATACTTTGTTCTCATTTGGTGAGTTTCATATGAGCGTGACATTCATTGTTCTTCATTGTATCTCGGAAGTGAATTTCGTGTAACCAGTGCTTCGTATAGGGTCGGAATATTGCTTTTGGGAAAGTGTTCCAACACGCCTTGAGGATTCGTTCATTGTTCGTTGTCGTTATTATTGTTGTTATCTTGTTTCCCGGTTACTAACACTAGCATCAAATGTGCGGTATCGCTCTCGTTCAGATAACTAAAAGAGACTAGGGAGAGGGTGAGAGAAAGACATATTGATTAATACACTGCAATAACCAACAGCAGAAACCACATCAACACTAAGTTGAACACGCTTTCCGAAGGCCCAACACCACTAAAATGAACCATTTTTGTAGCAAAGTAAGATTAACCCAACGCCTCTATTAGGATCGACAATTTGCCACAGGGGTCTTGGCTCCTAAGCAATAAATATACAGCTCACTAATTGTGTCTACAAATTGCTGCTAGTACAATTCTCAAGCAACGACAACTTTTGCATTTGGCGAGCTGCTTGGAAAGCTTAATAGCCGCAAAATGAATTTGTGCCCCTCCACAAAGAAAAGTTTATCCTTCTGGTTGCAGACTATAACCAATTTGTCCAAAACGACTGCACTTTTAAGTAGAAATTCAATCAGATGAATTAGAGCTTGGCACGACTTCTCAAAGTCGCGTATAATGACAATTCTAAGTTGACCCATCACGAATGGAAAAGAGAGCTCAAAGAGATGCATATTGCACTCACAAAACAAATCATGCACATTATTGCATGAAAATGCTGTGTTAGATTGAAAGGTTGATCCAAGTACATATGAAATAATAGCTAGATAAATTCAGTTTATAGATAGACCTACCACATTAGTATATATTATAAGTTCTTTCAAGTATCGTGAGTTTCTCAACAATCTACAGATGCCAAGTAGACAAGTTCCACGGATCCTTGACCTTAGGGCTAAATGAGTCCAATCATTTCCTACAAAACCAGTTTATTGTTCCCACAGTGTTCTAATTGCGAAGAAGAGACAAAGCGTTAGCAATACTCATAATACCTCTTTCCTTCACTATATATCAACCTATAGCAAATAGAGTGATAAACTAAGCAACAAGCCTCTAATTATAGGGAGATGCAATCTTGCAAAACCATGCTCTTCATTATTCTGATAACTTAATATTTATCACTCTCAGCCCGTGCAACCTGATAGTTTGATCTCAGTGGTCACACTTTTTCAGAATTGTCCTACTAAATTACACTTACGGGAGCCTTAGTTTCTAAACTTTGAGGTGCACGAAGGTGCAAAAGGTCCCGGAGCCAGGCGGAATGCACAAGGTAAGGGCGTGCACAACTGCACATCCAAAGGCAAGGCACATGTTAAGTGCCAAAAAACTTTTAAATCAAGACCAAAGCATGTTATATCCTTAAAAAAAAACGACCAAAGCATATTATAATTATTTTAATTGATGCATAAAATTGCATAAGAAAAAGTATATTTCGTTACCGTAATACCGCTAATATTCAAAAGTACTAAGTATACTTAGCGCACGATAACCTTATTAAATTGTAATGGTAGAAAGAGGCAATCAAACTTCTTCGAGCTTGTTAGATACTCAACTAACACGGGTAATTGATCTCATCCCCAACATCTAATTTATCTCCTCCTCACAAGCTAATGTATCTCTATTTCCGCCAATATCCTCTTCATATTATCCTCATCCAAGATGCTATGGGATTCGAGCTACAAGCATGACCCTTAGATTTATCAGCTGTAGATGAGGATACGGGGCCATCCCTAACTGTTGTTTATGCTCTAATGACATAGCTAGGATCAGAAGCTCTACTTGCCTAAAGTAATGACTTCACCACAACCATGTAATGACAATCCGGCATTGGAAGTTTGAGAGAAATTAAAGTCTTAGTCTCACATAGTATGTTGAATTATGGGCGTTGAGACTTAACCATAGCTTGACACGTGCTCTAATCTATCGATTCTTGACCTAGGCTTTGATAGTTGTTTGATCCCTTGATTGATATAAGCATGGTGGACTGAACTAATTCTCTAGACCTTTATTTCATAGTTTAAATCTCGTCTGTATATCGCTTTCTTTAGTCAAATTAGTAGTTCAGCTGATTTATATCTGATCTTATCTAAAGTAGTTGTCTAGCTGGATATTGACTTAGAAACTCCGCCTCTCTGTGGATTCAACCCTACCACCTTGACTGCCATTGTTAGAGGGCTTATGATTTATCTTTGATAAGGTGATACGACTTTAGCCTGTCAAATTTTAGCGTCGTTGCCGTGGAGACGGCTAGTTTTCTAAGTTTTTGTTTGGTTATTTGGTCTACTTCTATCTGCCTCATTGGAACTTCATTGTTCCCATTGAGCTACATTTTACTACTTATTTTTGTTTCTTTTGTATGCCCAGGTCTGAAAGAAACGGTTCCCCCATCTCAGCGGATCCCAATCTTACAAGGATAATCAGGCAGATTCAAAAGTAAATTCGGAGAGAAAAGCAGTCTGTTCAGCTGAACACCTCTGGATGAGACACCTCGAATTCAGTCATGTCTAAATCACTGAGTTCATATGGGGTGCGCAACCCAGATGGTCTTGCCACTGGACCCACTATGCCCACCATCGTTGCATCAAACTTTGAAATTAAGCCTGGACTCATCAACATGGTTCAGCAAAATCATTTTGGTGGGTATCCTACTGAAGACCTGGCAAATCATCTGTAGCAGTTTCAACAGCTTTGTCGAACCGTCAAACACGCGGTGTCACTCCAGTTCAATTAAAAGTCATGTTGTTCGTGTTTTCTTTGAGAGATAGAGCACATAAGTGGTTGAACGACGTGAAAGAAACTGAATGGAGTGGGCTTTCTATTGCGTTCTTGAGAGAATATTACCCACCTACAAAAACAGCAGAAATCAGAAACAAACTAGCCACGTTTTCCCAGGAGCCTGATGAAAAACTTCGGGAAGCGTGGGCTAGGTTTAGAGACTTGCGAGAGAGTGTCCACATCATAACATGGACAAATGTTTCTTGACGCAGACATTTTACAATTGTCTGTAGCCTCAAACGAAGAGTATTGTTGACTAGTCTGTGGGAGGAGTTTTTCAAGATACGAAAGTGGATGTAGGCTATGATTTTCAGTCAAACCTTGCAGCCAATGATCAGTCCACTTTCCGCAGCCTCACTAAGAAAGTATTGAAGATAGACGCTATTGCATTACTGACTTCGCAAATGGCTAAGCTGAGCCAGAAGATTGACACATTGAGATCCTCTACCTCGACAACCCCTCCCTTGAGTATTAATGTATGTCTGCCGTGGCACCCATTACCTCATCTTACTACGAGGTATGTGGTGTTCAGAGTTATTTTGGGCATGGCTGTTAGTTTAGTCAACATCAGATGGAGCAGACAAACGCCGTCCAACAAAGACCACAAAATTTCCCCCCTCCACATAACTACCAAAATCCACAAAATTTCCAACCACCACCACAAAATCATCATGAACACTCATACTACCAAAACCCCCCTTGGTTTTCAGAGACCTCCACCACAAAATTTCATCACCCTAATAACTTCCCATCCCCACAAAATTTCCAAACCCCGCCTCCACAAACAAACCCACAAGAGCCTACCATGTCTCAATTGATGAAACTGATGCTAGCCATGCAGAAAACCAATGAGGAGGCACAAAGAGCACGACAAGAGGCTCAAAGAGATCATGAGAGGCATATGCAGGCTCAAGAGAAGCACATCAAACTTCTCGAGACTCAGATTGCCCAATTAGCAAGCAATAATGCTCAGAGGCGGCAAGGGGAATTGCCGGGCAACCCATTCAGAGGGAGCACGTTGATGCGATTACTCTTCGTAGTGGCGCTGCTTATGATGCTCCTCCATTGCCCGTTGATGAGGTTGCCCCAACTATGAGGAAGAAGAAGGTGGTAGAGGAAGGAAAAGAGAAGAGTTCGAAGTCTGAGGTCGAATTATCTGAGGAAGCTAAACAGACAGGGAAGAAAAAGGATAAGGTTTATGAAACACCTTTCACACCAAGGCTACCTTTTCCTCACAGGATGCAGCAATCAAAGGTCGATTAGCAATTTGGTAAGTTCTTGGCTATGGTCAAGAACTTTGAGGTAACGATTCCATTCACTGATTTAATTACCCAAGTCCCTGTGTATGCCAAGTTTCTGAAAGACATGGTAACTAAGAAAAGAGACTTTGGGTGGGTTAGAACGTGTTGCTCTTACTGAAGAGTGCAATGCTTTTATTAAGAATAAAACCCCACCTAAGTTAAAAGATCCTGGTAGTTTTTCTATTCCTTGCCTTCTTGGACATATTTTTTTATACTACCTCCGTTCTTTTTTTGTTGCAATGTTTCTTTGAAAAACGGATTCCAATGCAAATTTCTTAATGTGGTATTAGATAAATGTTTGGGTATATAATTAGGGGAGTGGGGACCATTGGGTATAATAAATGAATTAAAAGAAAGAGAGAAATATGGGGACCACAAAAAGTGGCGGCATTTTGGGGGGAGCTGTTGCTTCCCCAAATCAGTTGCCTCCAAAAGAGGAGCCAAATTTTTGGTGGACTTTTTCCACCCACCAAAAGAGGAGCCAAATTTTTTTGGTTTCCCTCCAAAACTTCCCCATTCCATTCCCTGCTTCATCTGTCATCAACATTTACAAACTCTCTCTTCTATAAATAGAGTCAATAAAGCGAAAAAAAGCACACATTGTTCATGAACTAGTTAGTTAATTACATCTCCATAATTCACTACACATACAAGCACATTAACTAAATTGTTCACTAATTAATTACACTTCCATAAAATCAACCAATAAAATTAGGCAGCCACTATCTCTCTCCAAATAACAGCTTCACTAGTAGACAAACTTCATGGAAGATGATGATGAGCTTGGTCTTCAATGGTGGATGGATTGCTACGAGGAATGTAGCAACCACATTAATATGGTGCATCAACAGGATCAAGGCCAACAACAAGAAGAACATGAACAAGTACATCAACATCATGATATTCAGGGAATCAAAAAAACAGAACTAAGTTTGAAAACAATAAGAAAGATTGTTGATGAGCTTTTATTTACTAAGGCTAATGGGAAAATACCAAGGGGAAAAAAAACAAAAATTGCATCTAAATTAGGGATTCATTTTTACTACATTATAAAAACAAAGAAGTTTAGGCAATGTTATAAATGTTAGGGCAAAAAAACAAGGAAGAGTTGGTGGAAAACCCATTGAATTTCAAGAGGATTGGCTTCAGTCAGTGCCTTTACATAAGAGGACAACACTTAGATCAGTAGTAGGAGCACTGAAATGTTCGCAGTCCACAGTTTAGAAAATGGTGAAGAAATGCAGATTGAGGACTCATACAAGTACCAACCACCCACTACTAACAGACAAACATAAGATAGACATGATGCTTTGGGTATTGAAACACATTGAACCACAAACTAGAAATGAGCCTGCTAGATTTGTGAACATGCATAACATTATACACATAGATTAAAAATGGTTTTATCTAAATCCAAATATGAGTAGGTTCTATTTACTCCTACATGAAAAAGATCCATATAGGTGTCAACAATTAAGGAGGTTCAAGGTGAAAGCAATGTTTTTGGCAGCCATATCATGGCCTATGAAAGATGAAAATAGGGGCATGCTACATGATGGGAAGTTTGGGATTTTTCCTTTTGTGAAGAGGATTGCAGCTAAGAACAGAAGTAAAAACAGAGAGGTAGGCCCTCTTGAAACAAAAGCAACTGAAAGTGTCACCAAAAAAGTCATCAGGGACATGATTACCAATCAAGTCATACCATCTATCATGAGATGTTGGCCAACATGGGTCTCTAAGGATATATACATTCAGCAAGATAATGCAAGACCCCATATACAACCTAATGATCCAGCGTTCATTGCTACTGCCACTGCAAATGGTTTCAATATTCAACTAATATGCCAATCAGCTCAAAGTCCAAATCTTAATGTTTTAGATTTAGTTTTTTTTCAGCTATACAAGCATTACAGTACAAGTCAATTCCTAAGAACCTAGAAGACCTGGTCACCAAAGTGCAAGATACTTATGATTTTTTTTTATCCATAAGTGTTAAAGTATACATGATTGCAGCTACAATATGTGTGGTGGAGATCCTAAAAGTAAAGGGAGGGAACAACTACAAGATCCCTCACCATGGTAAAAGGAGGTTAGAAGGGCTTGGGTTATTACCAGAAAGTGTCCCTGCTGATCAAGTTGTAGTAGATGAGGCAGTCAAAGATTTGAATGAAAGGTTTTGTTAGTGTGGGTGAAGATATTTATTTCATAGATGGAGAACTACAGTGAAGACTGCTACAAAGAAAGTAATGATGTCGTTTTTTGGGTATATAAACATTTTGTGAATCATATTTAGGATCTAGTATTCTTGTATATATACAGTGAATGGCAAGACTGCTAAACAAGCCTAGGTTAAACACATTAAGAGTTCATCCTTTTTTTTGAAATTGTAAGAAGTAGAAATCTTTAGTAGTTGGGGAAAGGACAAGGTTTGTAAGCAGTCATGTTTAGAAAGACATTAAAACTGAATATGAAATGGAAGAAACTTTTTGGTTTTAGTTTACTTGCTTTTAATTATTAGTTGAGCTTTGTGGCATACAAGTTAAAAGTGGCAGTGCTAAGCTATCAAAAACATCATGTGACTTCTTTGCATCCATCAGGGATTATTTTAACTCAAATTAGAAGTAGGGTTAGTTTCCTCAACATACTGGTAATGTAACCAAGTATGGAGCTATATCACCCCCAACTTCTTAGAGTTACTAAGTTGAGTCCCTTCATCATATGGATGCTTAGGTGACAACAAAAGGGGGACACATAGTCAAACTTAAAGCATCATGAAAACAAGAGTGGTCTTCCTATCATTGATACTAGGTGTTCATTAGGATGCTTAAGATCATTAGACAATTCCTCTTAAAAATAGGGACTCAATGGTGAACAACATAATCATCCTTAAACATCACAATATCATGTTTGATCAAACAACCACCATAATCACACAAGTGAACAAAAATGCCTTTGAGGCAGCAGCACCAACAGTTACATGATGTAAGCCAAGCAACATAATCACAGAAGTGAACAATATAAGCCTTTGAGGCAGCAGCACCAGCAATGACATGATGTAAGTCACACAACAACAAAAACAACAATGTTGATAATAATACTAGTAGGCACATATAAGGCAACCAACAACAACAACATCATAGGAGACTCATTTTAAAAATGATGACAATATAAACAAGAGGCAGGAAGAACAAGACACATAACCAAACAAACAGGGGAATTCATAGAAAACCAAACCTCAACGAGAAGAATTTCCTCTCATTAAAAGGAAGCAATGAGTATCAGGATCAAGCTCTGAACTGGTGCAGGGACTCATTGGGATGTCTGGCCCAGCCTCAAGCCCACCATCATAATCCTCCACAAGTTTAAAAAGCCTCAAGTTGTCGAACTCATCATCCTCAACAAACAAATCATGCTCCCTATTAGGAACAGGACCGTCAACCATGAAGTAACCATCAACATGCAATTCCTTATTCACCTTCACCTTTCCTTTCCCCTTATTTTCTTCATCCTTCTCTTTTCCTTTCTCCTTTTTCCTCTTTCCTTCACCCTAGAAATGCAAAGATCCTCTAACTTCCCCTTCCCTTTGTTCTTCGAACCAGTAGGTGGTTCTTGTGCTGCAAGTGCACAAATAATTGTTCGATGAGGGGTAGTAGGAGGAAGGGGGAGAAAAGCTAACTCTTTTCTTCCTAGATCTGTTCCTTTTGGACTCAGACAGAACAACCTCCTTTTAAACAACCTTCTCTTTCCCAGATCTAGGGCAATCTGGTTCCTGTTCAACATTCTCTTCCTTTACAACAAACTGGACCTTCTCTTTACCCTTTGATTTTGGATTTCACGGAACAGGAAAAGCCAAAGCCCTAGCAACCCTCATCTTCTTCATATCATCGAAATCATCACAATCTTGAACTACCCTTTCTAAAGCGTTTGGGGCGTAGGGTTTCAGAATTTTCTTTGCAGTTCCATTTTTGTAAATCCTTCTTGGCCAAGGAGAATCCTTCTTAAAGCTTTCCATAATTCTGAAGATAGTTTCAGATTCGAAACCAACTTCTGTCTCAAAGAACGCGTCTTCCATAGGGGTCAAATCTGGACAAGACATTTTGTTGGGAGTCGAAGGTTTTGTGCGAGGATGAGAAGGAACAGGAGGAATAGAGGGAATAGGAGTCGAAGATTATAAGATCTGGGAAGAAAAAAAGGAGAGGGATGTGAGGAAAATTGAGAGCAAAGTGAAGAAAGATGGAGAAGCAGATCTAGGGTTTGGTAGAGAAGATGAAGAACAATGAAGAATAGGGAGACTGATCTGGAAAATGACGAGAAATGAAGGGGTGGGGGTTTAATTGGGGTGTTTTCAAAAACATTAAATGTGGTTGATTCGGGTATTGATGATTTTTTGGTGGGAGTAATTAACTAAAGTTTAGATTTTAATTAGATTGTAATGAGGATGTTAGGTTATGTTAATTATACTTAATAAGGGTAAATTAGTAATTTCATAGGGTTTTTTTAACTAAATAAGGAAACAAAAAGAACCATTGCAACCTTTGGGAAAATTTCGTTTTAGGAAACCATTGCAACTAAAAAGAACGGAGGTAGTATAAAGCTTTGTGTAATTTAGGTGCTTCTGTTTCTGTTATACCTTTATCGGTTTATAAGAAACTGAACATGGGAGCACTTAAATACACACAAATCACTTTACAGATGGCTGATCGCTCTATAAAATACCCCCTATGTGTTTTAGAGGATGTTCTTGTTAGGGTCGGGAAATTCTACATCCCTGTTGATTTTGTGGTGCTTGATATGGATGAGGATACCCAGATTCCCATTATTCTGGGTAGACCATTTTTGTGTACTGTTGGTGCTGTTATTGACGTTAAGTTTGGGTATTAACTTTAAGTGTTGGTGATGATAAAGTGATTTTTAAACTAACTAATGTTGTTAAGGCACCTATGCTTGAACAATCTTGTTGCAGGGCTGGGGTTTTGGATGAGGTAGGTGTAGAGAAGGTTCAAAATGCACCTAAGGTTGCCTCACCGTCTGGAGGTATTATCAAGAACATTTGGAGAAGGAATATGTTTGATGAGGGTGGCACTCACTGCCAAGCCCCTCCAATCTGAGAAGTGGAGGTATTATGGTCGTACGAGACCTTTATAAACCATCGTTGTGCGAGAGGCAACTCGTAATTTCTCTCTTATTCTTTTTTCCTTTTTATTTTTATTTTTTTTCTTTTAGTGAGAGAGAGTGAGGGTACTAACGTTGTTTTTCCTCTTAGCATGTCCTTTGTCCACCTTTTGGCATTGAGGACACTGCCAAGTTCAGCTTGGGGGAGGATTTTTTGTATTCTCTACCTATTTTACTGCTTTCTAGGATAGATTTACTACTTTCGAAAAATACTGAAAAATCAAAAACATATGGTTCCAATGACTGGTTTAGTTGCCTCCCTGTGCCCCTTGTTATGCTCTTATTGGATATGATTTGACTCTATTTTCTGGATAGCTGGGCATTTATAATCTTGAGGCTATGATTTGATGTCTGATTGCTATGATTTCGAGCGATTTTTGATTATATTACACTACATTGTGTTGCATGCCTGAATTGGTTAGACTGTGAGGCCTCTTTGTAAGCCTATTGGATTCATATCATTATCCAGTCTGTTTTTGTGTGTTAGTTCCTCTTTAGTGGATTGATCTTGACTTTGACTTTGTACTTGTCTGATATTCGATGACTTGTAGCATTTGTTGCGATAGAGGCGTTCTCTTGTCTGATTCTTGAGCCTCAGAGTGAATTTTTGATATACTTTTAGCCTCCTTAGCCCCGCTGAGCTTAATGACTTATTTCGTGTTACTAAAACCCTTATTATGAGCCCATGACCTTTATTTGGATACTATTTCCAAGCCTAGCTTGGGGGAGCTTTTGTCTGGGTTGAGTGCGAGATTGGTTTTATGGTTTGGTTTGGTTTGGTTTTAGGAGAATTAAAATGTATTTGATGTGGTTTGAGTGTGAGAAAAAGAAAAGAAGAAGCAAAGTTCGATTGCGTGAATGATTGGTTCGTAAAATGAAAGAAAAAAGAAATAAAAAGTTCCAAAGAGTTCAAAGTTCCTTCATTCACGTATGTTTATAAAGAAAAATATGCTACATTGCTTGAACATTGCGTTGTTGTGAGTTTCATTGATTCATAAGAGTTGGGATGTATTTTGAAGTTATCGTTGGGAGTTGTTTCGGCCATCTCTGGCCTTATTTTGAGTGATTAATGCTCCCCCATTCTCGGTTTTTCCACCACATTTCCACACTTCCTAAGCCTCTTGAGCTCGTGTCTGCATTGTTTATTGGATTGATTTCGAGTTAGTTTGTCAAAGTTAAAGAGTATGTCTGCTAATTGAGTCGACTTAGCTAGGATGAGCGTCATTTAACCTTCTTAAACACATGAGAGTGAGAGTGGGAAGGGCATTTATGGTCGGATTGGTGAGTGTTCGGGCATATTCTTTGCCTGCCACAAAATTGAGAGGAGTGACACCTTTGTGAGAGCCTTTTCAGGATTTGTACCCCTTGTGGATGCTTGAATTTGATGAATTGCTTGGATGATTGGTAGTTGGATGAATTTGATTAGCCAAACTTGAGTTTTGCCTGCTTGGACGATTCTTTGTCTTGAAAACGTTTTTGAGCTTTGATTGTTTTTATCTATGGGGTGAGGCAATCTATTCCATGTTCATGTTTTGTTTGCTTGAGGACAAATAAAGGTTTAGCTTGGGGGAGTTTGATATCACATATTTATATAGAGTCTTCTCCCCTATTTATGAGCTAATTCGTGCGTCATTTGAGCTCTTCGGAGCTATTTTATACTAATTATCGTATATAGTCGTTGTTTTGTATTTAGTGTTGAATTGCAGGCTTTAGGGAGTTTTCTGCGTATTTCCGAGCTATTTGGAAGCAACCACGGCTTTGCGACTTATCTCGAAGCACGTATGAATGGTTACCATCTTCATAGATGGTTTAGGGGGTCTCGAGACCTCTATACGTGAAAAATTGAGAGTCAAAGAGTCAAAAGGACCTTCCTCGTACTCTGATCGGGCGAAATATGGCCCGATCGGGCGAAGATAATGTGATCGAGCGGTAGGGTTTTGCACCCGATCAGGCGGACATCACCCGACCCAATCGGGTGAAGAAACAAAAGAAACATGGGGAGCAACTTAAGCTCAGCCCGATTGGGAAAGACCCGACCCCATCGGGTAGGCCCAAGGTTTAAGCTTCACTGCTGTTGTTGCCTGGGCGAAGAGGAGAGGATGCCGGGCCCAATTGCTCGCCACCCGATCGGGCCACATTGCCCACCCGATCGGGCAGACCTTAATCCCTAATGATGCTTGTGTTGCTGCTTGGCCTTGCGTGAAATAAAGATGTTGAGCTTCTTTCTACCTGCCCGATCGGGCAGCCAAGGCCAGATGGCATCGGGTGCTGGCCTGAACCTCCATCTCTGTGCTGCTGCTGTTTGTTGAACCAAGGTAGAAAAGCAAGTTGACTAAATTTTGTACCAACCCAATCGGGTGGCCCTTTGCCCGATCGGGTATCAGGCTCGCGGAGCCGAAAATCTATCTTTTTTATTACGTTTTTAATTAGATTTTGGGGCTATTATAAATAGTTTTTCCTCATTTTTTTGGAGACAACTTTTATTTCTAGTTTATTTCCATTGCTCTTAGTTTAGATTTTAGAGAGTTTTATTAGATTAAACACTTTAGATTAGTTGGAGGGGTGAATGAACCTCAGATTTGATTTCAATAAAGGTTATTGCTTTCCGTCAATTGGTACATTTCTCTATTCTTAATCTCTTTAATTACTTTTGATTTCTTAGTTTAATTACTTGATTGATTCATGATGTTAGGATTAGGGTTTTATATTTATTTTATCATTGTTCATTCGATTATGTCTGAGTAGTCTAATTTCAAGGGATTTAGGGACAATGCCATGTTTATACCTTGATTACTTTGTATTGCTATTCATTTCTAGGATTTGATTAGATTGGTTATGGTGTGATTTGTTCTTTGATGAGTAATTAATGTTATTGCGCAGTTTCATTGATTGCTTAAGGTTAATAATTGTTTGCACAGACACGTCCTACTTTTAGAGGCCTAGTACACATCAGTAATTCTGATTACCTTAGTGAATATGCGGCGTATGTTGAATTATGGGCGTTGAGACTTAACCATAGCTTGACACGTCCTTTAATCTATCGATTCTTGGCCTAGGCTCTAAGTTGTTTGATCCCTTGATTGGTATAAGCATGGTGGACCGAACTAATTCCCTAGACCTTTATTTCATAGTTTAAATCTCGTCTGTATATCGCTTTCCTTAGTCAAATTAGTAGTTCAGCTGATTTCTATCTAATCTTGTATGAAGTAGCTGTCTAGCTGGATATTGACTTAGAAACTCCGCCTCTCTGTGGATTCGACCCTACCACCTTCACTGCCATGGTTAGAGGGCTTAGAATTTATTTTTGATAAGGTGATACGACTTTAGAGTATCAAATTTTGGCGTCGTTGCCGGGGAGACGGCTAGTTTTCTAAGTTTTTGTTTGGTTATTTGGTCTGCTTCTCTATGCCTCATTGGAACTTCATTGTTCCAATTGAGGTACATTTTACTACTTCTTTTTGTTTCTTTTGTATGCCCAGGTCTCAAAGAAACGGTTCCCCCATCCCAACGGATCCCAATCTTACAAGGACAATCAGGTAGATTCGAAAGTAAATTCGGAGGGAAAAGCAGCCTGTTCAGCTGAACACCTCTGGATGAGACACCTCGAGTTCAATCATGTCTAAATCACTGAAGTCATAAAGGGTGCGCAACCCATATGGTCTTTCCACTGGACCAACTATGCCCACCATCGTTGCATCAAACTTTGAAATTAAGCCTGGACTCATCAACATGGTTCAGCAAAATCAGTTTGGTGGGCATCCCACTGAGACCCGGCAAATCATCTGCAGCGGTTTCAACAGCTTTGTCGAACCGTCAAACATGCTGGCGTCACACCAGTTTAAATTAAAGTCATGTTGTTCGAGTTTTTATTGAGAGATAGAGCACAGAAACTGGTTGAACGACGTGAAAGTAACTGAATGGAGTGATATTTCTACTGCGTTCTTGAGAGAATATTACCCACCTACAAAAACAGCAGAAATCAGAAACAAACTAGCCACATTTTCCCAAGAGCCTGATGAAGCAGTTCGGGAAGCGGGGGCTAGGGTCATATACTTGAAGAGAGAGTGTCCACATCATAACATGAAAAAATGGTTCTTGACGCATACATTTTACAATGGTCTGCAGCCTCAGACGAAGAGTATTGTTGACTCGTCTGCAGGAGGAGTTTTTCTTGATAAGGAAGTGGATGTAGTCTATGATTTTATGTTAAACCTTGCAGTCAATGATCATTCCACTTGCCGCAGCCTCACAAAGAAAGTATTGGAGGTAGACGCTCTTGCATTGCTGACTTCGTAAATGGCGAAGCTGAGCCAGAAGATTGACACATTGAGATCCTCTACCTCGACAACCCCTCCCCTGAGTATTAATGCTATGTCTGCCGTGGCACCCATTACCTCATCTTACTGCAAGGTATGTGGTATTCAGAGTCATTTTGGGCATGACTGTTAATTCAGTCAACATCAGATCGAGGAGGCAAACACCTTCCAACAAAGACCACAAAATATCCCCCCTCCACATAACTACCAAAATCCACAAAACTTCCAACCACCACCACAAAATCATCCTAAACCCTCATACTACCAAAACCCTCTAGTTTTTAGAGACCTCCTCCACAAAATTTTCATCACCCTAATAACTTCCATCCCCACAAAATTTCCAAAGCCCACCTCCACAAACAAACCCACAACAGCCTACCACGTCTCAATTGATGAAACTGATGCTAGCCATGCAGAAAACCAATGAGAAGGAACAAAGAGCACAACAAGAGGCTCAAAGAGCTCATGAAAGGCATATACAAGCTCAAGATAAGCACATCAAACTTCTCGTGACTCATATTGCCCAATTAGCAAGCAATAATGCTCAGAGGCGGCAAGGGGAACTGTCAGGGAAACCCATTCAGAGGGAGCACAGTAATGCCATTACTCTTCATAGTGGAGCTGCTTATGATGCTCCTCCATTGCCCGTTGATGAGGTTACCCTGACTATGAGGAAGAAGAAGGTGGTGGGGGAAGGAAAAGAGAAGAGTTCGATGTCTGAGGTCGAATTATCTGAGGAAGCTGAACAGATAGGGAGAAAAAGGAGAAGGTTTATGAAACACCTTTCACACCAAGGCTACCTTTTCCTCACAGGATGCAGCAATCAAAGGTCGATCAGCAATTTGGTAAGTTCTTGGCTATGGTCAAGAACCTTGAGGTAATAATTCCATTCACTGATTTAATTACCCAAGTCCTTGTGTATGCCAAGTTATAGAAAGACATGATAACTAAGAAAAGAGACTTTGGTGGGGTAGAACATGTTGCTCTTACTGAAGAGTGCAATGCTTTATTAAGAATAAAACCCCACATAAGTTAAAAGATCCTGGTAGTTTTTCTATTCCCTATTGGACCTATTTTTTTGATAAAGCTTTGTGTGATTTAGGTGCTTCTGTTTCCGTTATGCCTTTATCGGTTTATAAGAAACTGAACATGGGAGCACTTAAATTCACACAAATCACTTTACAGATGGCTGATCGTTATATAAAATACCCCATTGGTGTTATAGAGGACGTTACTATTAGGGTCGGGAAATTCTACATCCCTGTTTATTTTGTGGTGCTTGATATGGATGAGGATGCCTAGATTCCCTTTATTCTGGGTAGACCGTTTTTTTGTACTGTTGGTGCTGTTATTGATGTTAAGTCTGGTCTTTAACTATGAGTGTTGGTGATGATAAAGTGATTTTTAAACTAACAATGCTGTTAAGGCACCTATGCTTGAACAATCTTGTTGCAGGGCAGAGGTTTTGGATGAGGTAGGTGTATAGAAGGTTGAAAATGCACCTAAGGTTGCCTCACCGTCTAGAGGTATTATCAAGAACATTTGAAGAAGGAAGATGTTTGATGAGGGTGGCACTCACTGCCAAGCCCCTCCAATCTGAGAGGTGGAGGTATTATGGTCGTGCGGGACCTTTATAAACCAGCACGGTGCGAGCGGCAATTCGTAATTTCCCTCTTATTCTCTTTTCCTTTTTATTTTTATTTTTATTTTCTTTTAGTGAGAGAGAGTAAGGGTACTAACGTTGTTTTTCCTCTTAGCATCGTCCTTTGTCCACCTTTTGGCATTGAGGACACTGCCAAGTTCAGCTTGGGGGAGGATTTCTGTTTGTATTCTATATCTCGTTTACTGCTTTCTAGGATAGATTTACTACTTTCAAAAAATACTGAAAAAATCAAAAACATATGGTTCCCATGACTGGTTTTGTTGCCTCCATGTGCCCCTTTTTATGCTCTTATTGAAAATGATTTGACTCTTTTTTTATAGCTGGGCATTTGTGATCTTGAGGCTATGATTTGATGTCTGATTGCTATGATTTCGAACGAGTTTTGATTATATTACACTACATTGTGTTGCATGCCTGAATTGGTTAGATTGTGAGGCCTCTTTGTAAGCCTATTGGATTCATATCATTATCCAGTCTGATTTGTGTGTTAGTTCCTCTTTAGTGGATTGATCTTGACTTTGACTTCGTACTTGTCTGATATTCTATGACTTGTAGCATTTGTTGTGATAGAGGCGTTGTCTTGCCTGATTCTTGAGCCTCGAAGTGAATTTTTGATATACTTTTATCCTCCTTAGCCCCGCTGAGCCTAATGACTTATTTTGTGTTACTAAAACCCTTATGATAAGCCCATGACCTTTATTTCAATACTATTTCCAAGCCTAGCTTGGGGGAGATTTTGTATGGGTTGAGTTTGAGATTGGTTTTATGGTTTGGTTTGGTTTGATTTTAGGAGAATTAAAGTGTATTTGATGTGGTTTGAGTGTGAGAAAAACAAAAGAAGATGCAAAGTTAGATTGCGTTAATGATTGGTTCGTAAAATGAAAGAAAAAATAAATAAAAAGTTCCAAAGAGTTCAAAGTTTCTTCATTCACGTATATTGGGTTTGTTACATTGTTTGACCATTGGGTTTGTTGTGAGTTTTCATTGATTCATAATAGTTGGGATGTATTTTGTAGTTATATGGTGTTGTTGGGAGTTATTTCGTCCACCTCTGGCCTTGTTTCGGGTGATTTATGCTCCCCCATTCTCGAGTTTTCCACCACATTTCCTAAAAATATCCTCTACCTCTTGCCTAAGCCCCATTACAACCCTATAAAGTCCTCTTGAGCTTGTGTCTGCATTGTTTATTGGATTGATTTCGAGTCAGTTTGTCAAAGTTAAAGAGTATGTCTGCTAATTGGGTCGACTTGGCTAGGATGAGCGTTATTTAACCTTTTTAAACACATGAGAGTGTGAGTGGGAAGGGCATTTATGGTCGGGTTGGTGAGTGTTCGGGCATATTCTTTGCCTGCCACAAAATTGAGAGGAGTGATACCTTTTTGAGAGCCTTTTCAGGATTTGTACCTCTTGTGGATGCTTGAATTTGATGAATTGGTTGGATGATTGGTAGTTGGATGGATTTGATTAGCCAAACTTGTTTTTTTCCTGTTTGAACGATTCTTAGTCTTGAAAACGTTTTTGAGCTTTGATTGTTTTATCCATGAGGTGAGGCAATCTATTCCATGTTCATGTTCTGTTTGCTTGAGGACAAGCAAAGGTTTAGCTTGGGGGAGTTTGATATCACGATTTGATATAGAGTTTTCTCCCCTATTTGTGAGCTTATTCGTGCGTCATTTGAGCTCTTCGGAGCTATTTTATACTAATGATCATATATAGTGGTGGTTTTGTGTTTTAGTGTTGAATTGCAGGCTTTAGGGAGTTTTTCTCTCCGTATTTCCGAGCTATTTGGAAGCAACCACGGCTTTGCGACTTATCTCAAGGCATGTAGGAATGGTTACGTGCTTTATAGATGGTTTAGAGGGTCCCGAGACATCTAAACGTCAAGAATTGAGAGTCAAAGAGTCAAAAGGAGCTTCCCCGTACTCTGATCGGGCGAAATATGGCCCGATCGGGCGAAGATTATGTGATCGGGTAGTAGGGTTTCGCACCCGATCGGGTGAAGAAACAAAAGAAACATGGGGAGCAACTTAAGCTCAGCCCTGTAATCCCTCGTAATTTTATGTGTTTTATAAATATATTTAAAGTATATTTATAATCATTTTTATATTTATTTCATTTAATTATTTAAGTATTGTCTATTTTGAAACTCAAATGATTGTTTAAACGTTTTAAATAGGCATAAATATTTATTGAGTTGAATTTAAGTATTGAATATTTTATTTAAAGGTTTCGGGTCGTGTTTAAAATAATTTTAAATATTGGGTTGAGGAGCCCAAACCATTTGTTTAAGTTTCATGATCAACTTGAGCCCAAACCTAAGCCTAACCTAAGTCCATAGGTTTTTAGTCAAAACCTATAAATACCCTCCAAACCCCAAAGTTGATCACTTTTTATCTTCTATCCTCTCTCCCTCACAAACCGGCACCCCACTCTTCTCTCCTCTCCCTCATGTTTCATGCCACCGGCCGGACCACCACACTCCCTCACCTCACCCTTATTCTCCCGGCGGAGCCACCACACTCCCTCGCCTCCCTCTCGTGTCGAACGCTGCCACTATAACACCCCTCTTTCCCTCCTCTCTATTCTCTCGCCACGCGAGCAGCACAAGCAGCAAGCCGTGTGCTGCACACGCGCCGCCACCCCACAGCCACGCGCCGCCCCTCTCGGGCGCGCGTGTTTTCTCCGTTTTCCCGATTTTTGTGATTTTCTTCGGTTATTTCTTAACCCTTATCCTCTACTTTAATGTTTAATTATAGTTTAATGTTAAAGTTATAGTTTTTATGAGTTTTATATGTTTTTATAATAAAGTTGAAAACTTTATTATTCGAATTATTAAAAATCTGATTTTTGTTTATTGTAAATATAAGGTATAATTTCAGATTTATTGTTTATGGTTTAAAGTGAGTTTTAAGTATCAAAGTAGTGATTTTTGAGGTTTTGAAGTATAGGTTTATGAGTATTATATTAAAGGTTGTTAAAGGTTGGAACTTTAATGCATTTAAAGTATTTTAAGATGAGTTTTGAAGCGTTTTAAGATAAATTATATTGCTGTGAATTAATTAGAATATTAATTCATTGTTGTATTATTGTTTTGGTAGGCGGAGAATTTACTTAGGCGACTTTTAGAATTTTAAAGTGGCCTCTCACTTTGTCTACACAAGGTACGTATATGTCCTTATGTGTAAGACTAATATCATGTCCTAAGGAGTGGGATTATCTATAGTATCATGTATAGGGAACCCTTTTATGGTTCATACGTGGCTATTGAATTGGAATTACGTGTTGTTGAGCATGTTAATTGCCTTTATGTTTATTACATGATTGAATGGATGTTTGATTCAAGCATGTTTGTGAAGGGAAGTTTATTTATTAATTCACATGAGGGATTAATATTATTTTATTATTGGATTATGGATTTTGGTATTGTTTCCCTTAGTGGATATTTTTATTGCTTTTCAAAGGCCGAGGATTTTGTGAGTAAGTTGGATTATTATTTGTTATGGTTATATCGCTACTTTGCAAAGACCGAGGGCTTTGTAGGATATGTATATTTATTGTCATTGGACATTCGATTGTTGATTTAAGTCAACAAATAAATTTGGAGGATTAAATCTTAGTCAATTGGAATAGTTTGATCACTTATTTAATCCTAAGATAAAAGAGGAATATTTTGTTGTACCCATGTTATGTGTTGGTTGTCTGTTTAGAGTCCAACATCGAATAACATACTAATACTTAAAGTGGAAGTGAATAGCAATAGCTTTAGACTTGTGCACGTCTGAAGTTCTTGACTAGTATGAGTTGGAGTACATGGTGGTAGCCCATGACTTTTCTTGGGGTCGGATTGATCACCGTACCCTATTTTTATTTCTAAAGGTTCCTCGATATCGTTGGTCAAGGGGTTACGGAGTCGCGCCCGTAACTCGGTCTTTCATTTTGATGACTAATTTTTGGTTGGACAACTAGATCAATTGTCTAGTCAATTTACTAAATATTTATAATGCTGAGCGTCTTGTGAAGTCAAGTCTTATTTAGGAGTTGAAGTCTTGAGTTATTTTATTAATCATGTTTGGTTGTCCATTAGTATCATGATTAGGTTTCGTGTTTTATTTTATTTATGTATGTACTCAGCTTTGCTGATTACGTGATTTTATGTGTGTCGATCATGGCCGTGCCTATTAATCCTGTGATGACCCTTTATTGGCGAGCAATTTTCAATTGAGTATTTTCCTACAGGTTTGAAGGCATGATGCATCATCTCAAATACTCATTTGGGACTTGGGAAGCGATGTTGGGAGATCGTTTTATTATTTTATTTGCTTCCTACTTTTGCGTTACTTTAATTAAGTTATTTATGGATTATTTATTTCCAAATGTTTTAAATTGGTTTTGAATTGCTTTCGAGGTTTGGATTATAGTTTGACAATTATTATGTTTTAAGTATTTAATAAATTATGTTTAATGTTTTTCCGCTGCAATACTCTGAGGAAGCCGATACGTTTTCATACGGGCGATAAATCCTTGATAATTATCTTTTTTAGATGGGAAAATATATGTTTTATAAAGAGAGAATTGTCGGGGTGTTACAAGCCCGATCGGGCGACCCGACCCGATCGGGCAGGGCCAAGGTTCAAGCTTCGCTGCTGCTGCTGCCTGGGCGAAGAGGAGAGGATGCTGGGCCCAATTTCTCGCCACCCGATCGGGCCACATTGCCCACCGGGTCGGGCAAGCCTTAATCCCCAATGATGCTTGTGCTGCTGCTTGGCCTTGCGTGAAATAAAGATGTTGGGCTTCTTACTACCATCCCGATCGGGCAGCCAAGGCCCGATGGCATCGGGTGCTGGCCCGAACCTCCATCTCTGTGCTGCTGCTTTTGTTGAGCCAAGGAAGAAAATCAAGTTGACTAAATTTTGTACCAACTCAATCGGGTGGCCCTTTGCCCGATCGGGTACCGGGCTCACGGAGCCGAAAATCTATCTTTTTTTATTACGTTTCTAATTAGGTTTTGGGCTATTCTAAATAGTTTTCCCACATTTTTTTGGAGACAGCTTTTATTTTTAGTTTATTTCCATTGCTCTTAGTTTAGTTTTTAGAGAGTTTTATAAGATTAAAATCCAAGTTTTGTTAAAACTTGAGAGTAAACAAAAATTACCTGCTAACTGAGAGCTTGCAGCCAAGCTGATAGAATCAGAACCAGATTATTCAAGATTGTGTTTCTCTAAGTATTGAAGATATTGCTTGTGCTGATCATGAGTGAAAGTAGCATGTATCACTTCATTATCTTCAGCTTGAATCTTGTTTTGATTATCATTAATTGATGCAGCTGCTACTTTTCTCTCTTTGTTTCTGAAATCTTTAGGATATCCATGTAACCTCCAACATTTATCAACAAAGTGATTTCTCATCTTGCAATGCTCACAAAACAAATTGTTTCTTGTATTTGGTTTTCCATTTCCATTAGCATTTATCTTGGAAAAACGAATATTGGAGTTAAAACTCTTACTAGCAGCAAAAGCAAGATTTTCTCCCACAGATTGTGTTTTGGAGGAGCTCAATTCTTTATGTGTTTCTTCCTGTAACAGTAGGCTATAGGCTTTAGAGATTGTAGGCAGAGGATTCATCATCAATATAGTACTTTTTGTATGAGCAAATTTATCATTTATCTTCATGAGAAACTGAACTAGCCTTTGCTGTTGTTGTGATTTTTCTAATTTCTGCGAGATATTACATGTGCAACCTGCACATTCACAAGTAGGTAGAGGATCCAAGCTATCCATTTGATCCCATAATAGCTTGATTTTAGTAAAAAAAAAACTTGAAAATGCCTTCATCATCTCCTTGTGAAAGTTCTCCTAATTGCTGCTGAACTGAGAAGAGTTGAGGTCCTGAAGATTGACCAAATCTTTCTTGAAGATCAAGCCAAATTTCTTTTGCTGTATTGAGATAAAGAACACTTCTACTGATTGAAGGTTCAAGAGAATTTAGGATCTAAGAAATCACTAAATCATTGCATCTACACCATAGCCTATAATATGTTGAACTTGCAGCAGGCTTAGTTAAACTTCCATCAACAAAACCAATTTTGTTTCTAGCTGAGAGTGCTATAAGCATTGATCTTCGCCAATCATTAAAACCACTTCCATTGAATGTAACATTCACTAATTTTGAAGAATTAACATCGGAATTGTTCAAGAAATATTCTGATCTAGGATCTTGAGATGCATCTAACCTGTTATTGCTTTGACTACATGAATTATTTTCAGAAGACATGATGAAAATAGAAAAACTGAGAAGAATTTGTTCAAGAAGTTTCTGAAATCAACAGAAACTGATGATTCTTGAATCTGTAAAACGATATGTAGTATAAGATTGATCAATCTTGATCATCTTAGAGGAAAAAAAAAATTTTAAGTGTAGCAAAATCGTTGCTGCTCTGATACCATGTCAACTTTCATGTTATTTCACATGAAATAATGAAAGAGAGGAAAAGAGAAAGAGAGAGTAAAGAGAGAAACTGAGAAAGGGTTTTATTATTGAATGAATACTTTACATCATTGAGAGATATAGCTATATATATACAAGATATAGAGAGGAAGAGATTCTAACAAACTTATCTCATCAACTCTAACTAACTAACAAAACTAACTAACTAACAGAAAGTTGTTAGAAGATATTTGTGACCAAAATATCTAGGTACCAACAGTCTACAACTTCTGACTCTTGGTTGGTATCTCCTATTTCGAACCAAAGCTCCAACTTTTCAATGCTTGGAGCAGTAAAATGCAGCTGTTCCAAATTGTAAGGACAAAAAACAGCCAATTCCCGTAAACAAGGGCATCCAGATATCAAAACTTTGAACATGTCATCAGTCATAGTCACATTAGCAAGCTTCAGTTTTCTTAGGGATCCCATGAATACTCGACGTGGGAGTTTGATAACGAAACCCTGAACTGTAAGAGAAACAAGATATTGACTTGTAAACACATGAGGTGGGAGGTGTACATCATAATTATATAGCACCCAGTCACCTAGAAATAGAATTGTCAATACCCTGGCCTTCTTTCTTAAAGCAAGTTTTGTCCATTTAATCAGTAAGTCATCTTCGCATATATCAAAATCTAGCTTATCAAATTGAAGAGTGCGGAGCAAAGTCCAGAGTTTACCAAATCCGCGAAGTAAGACGGTTCTTACAGCATCTATCATCGGAAGAAAAGAAAGTATATGAACAAGTATTTCATCTGGCAATTCACTCAGCCTGTCTCTGCAAATGCCTTCTTCATCACAACATTTGTGCTTATTTGACCTAGTTTTCATGTTTTTCAGGTTTACTCTATCGGAATAAAACTAGTAAAAGGCTAGAAACACCAATAAATTGTTCCCAACGTAGTTAAGAAAAGAGCCTAACTTACTTCATGAAAAACGGAATTTTCACAGGAAATTGATTGTGTTCATGTTCTTCGGAGTTCGATTCTGACAGGATTTTGATTGCGTTCATTTCATGTTCACCGGAGCCCGAAATTTGAGAGGAAATTGAATGAACATTGGAGCTCATTGCTTGAACTACTGACTTGATGACGGTATATGTATAGTAATATGGGCTACTGTGTATTTGTATAGCTTGGTCTCATAGCTTGTGTATTTGTGTATAGCAAGCCCATTGGCTTATGTCTCCAATTAGGTTGTATATTTAAGCAGCATTGATTGAAGGGAATACACACAAAATATAATTAAACCTAATTAATTACTCACTGCCGTTGCATGGTATCAGAGTCGCGTCGTACGTCGCTGGCTGTTTGAACCTAATCTTATGTCCACCGCCTGAAACACCTTAGCCTCACACGCGTGAATCTGCCGAGGAGTTTTGACACCATGGGAGGGGATGAGAACAAAGATATTGTGAAAGGAGAGTGGAGCGTGACTGCTTCCTCACCGTATTACTTGGGGTCCGGAGATCAGCCCGGAAACCTTATCACCCACGTGATATTCACTGGAGATAATTACGTGGCATGGGTGCGGGCTATGACTATCTCTCTTCGTGCTCGCCGGAAGATCGGGTTTGTAGATGGGACTATCCCCAAGCCCACTGATTCGAGTAATTTACTCGATTGGGACACGGTCCACTCGATGATTGTGTCTTGGTTGTTGCGGAGTATGGACCCGAAGATTGCAGGAACCATACCTCTTCACGATAACGCGAAGGAACTTTAGGATTACTTGGAGAGGCGCTTTTGCGTCATGAATGGATTGAGAATTCAGCAGATTAGGGCTGCCATAGTTGAGTGCAAACAGACCGAGGGCATGACTATAGATGCTTACTATACGAAACTTACTGGGTTGTACGATGAGTTGGCTCGTGTGAAGCCATCACCTGCTTGAGAGTGTAAAAAGTGTGACTGCATTATCGGCACGAGGCTGTCAAAGGATCGCGAAGAGGAAATCTTCCATCAGTTTATGATTGGCGTCAATAATGACGCTTATGGTACTGTACGTACTAATCTCCTCTCACATCAGCCGTTAGGAGATCTTAACAGAGCGTATCAAACGCTGATCCAAGAAGAACAATCACGTGCTCTTGCACGGAATCAACCCACTCATGAGAATGTACATGCCTTTCATGTTCAATCTGATCGAGGGAAAGGGCGTTATGATCGTGTTGATAAATCTAAACTCTTGTGCTCACATTGAAAACAGCGAGGGCATGAGATGAGTGACTGTTTTAAACTCCATGGGAATCCGCCGTGGTATGAGGAACGTGTACGTGCGCGAAACGCGGCACGGGCTGCTGGTTCGAGCTCAAATGTTGCGGGCAGCGCTAGTAGTGGCTCTATGCGTGGTACAGGAGGAGTGAAAGCTCATGCGGTCGCCGAGGCGGGTTTTGGTACGTCGGCAGGGGGTGGTACTCCTCTCGCCAACCTCACAGCCGAACAAGTACAGGTGCTCATGAATCTGACAAATAGTGAGCAAAACAATTCCAATAGTGACCGAATGACAGGTGCGTTACCTTTTTGTACGGAATGGATTATCGATACCGGAGCATCACATCACATCACAGGAGATATTGCATGTTTATCAAATATACGAGTTATTGACGGATGTCCTGTAGGACTTTCTAATGGGAACACTGCTCTTGCGACTCGGCAAGGGGATGTTCATCTCACTAATACTCTTATTTTACGTGATGTATTATTAGTTTCTGAATTTCGATGTAATTTGCTTTCCATGTCACGCATAATCTCTGATAATCCATGTACTATCCAATTCCCTAATGCTATGTGTGCTATACAGGACCAGACTTCGGGGACGCTGATTGGAGCAGGTGAACGGAGTGGGGGACTCTACTACTTTCGCAAGGTGGCCGTAGCAAAGGCAGTTGAAGCTCGTGATTTGGATATCTTTAGCTTGTGGCATCAAAGGTTAGGCCATCCTTCGGCAAAAGTGGTGAAGATGCTTCCTCACATTCGTTCTAGTACTGCTCAGAAAAAGTTAAATAAAGTTTGTGATGTTTGTCCTATGGAAAAACAGATACGTGATAGTTTTCCTATTAGCACCCATAAGGCTAGTCGTTTGTTTGAATTGATTCATTGTGATTTGTGGGGGCCTTACACTACCCCTTCCTCTTGTGGAGCTACTTATTTTTTGACTGTGGTTGATGATTATTCTCGTGCCGTATGGGTGTATTTATTGCTTAATAAAACTGAGGTACATCGATATTTCTCCTCTTTCTTTTCCATTGTTGCTTGTCAGTTTGAGACCACTATTAAAATTGTTTGTAGTGACAATGGAACTGAGTTTAATTGTATGAATGGTTTCTTTGAGAAGAGTGGCATATTGTTTCAAACCTCGTGTATGGGAACACCTCAACAAAATGGGCGGGTTGAGCGGAAACACCAACACATCTTGAATGTTAGTCGTGCTTTAATGTTTCAGGCCAACCTACCTGTTGATTTTTGGGGGGAATGTGTGTTGACCGCGGTTCATTTAATCAACTGTACTCCTTCTAGTGTGTTACATAGTAAGACCCCTTTTGAAATGATATATGGTCGCATCCCCGAGTTTGATACTTTACGTACTTTTGGGTGTTTAGATTTTGCTCACAATCAGAAGGCCAAAGGAAATAAGTTTGCTCCCCGTAGTCGTAAATGTATTTTTATCGGGTATGCTCACGGAAAAAGGGTGGAAATTATATGACTTAGCTACCGGGGACACATTCGTTTCTAGTGACGTTCAATTTCATGAGTCCATTTTCCCCTATGCCCCCTCCATCACTCAATCAAACCCAGTGGACGTTTCTAGCCCAGATTCTCCACTTCTTGTCCTAGACGAATCCACAGAAATGCCCCAGCCCAGTCCACAAACGGCCCAGAAACAGCCCAGTCAACCTGCTTCTCCTTCCACGTTGACTGCAGACCCCTTACCTACATCTCCTCAGCCCACTACCCACTCCACAAATGAATCTCATCCAGCCCAGTCCACATCTAACCCCCCCTTCGCCCCCCTGCACTATCAACCCAGCCCAATCTCCTGATCCTTCTAGTCCATCGGTCCATGAATTCACTAATGGGTCTGATCATGCATCTGATACTTATCTTTTGGGCCGCGGTCATCGACAAAAATGGCCCAGTGTGTTGTTACGAGATCACGTTGCTCATGCGGTTCCACTCACGAGTCCCCCCTGCTCTTCTCTTGCTTCTTCACGTCCCCCAGGTACATGTCCTTATTCCATAGCTAATTATGTGAATTGTGATAATTTTTCGTATCGCCACCGTGTTTTTCTTGCTGCAGTTGATGAGGGCGTTGAGCCCAAGAGTTTCAAACAGGCTATGATGCATTCAGGTTGGCGTGAGGCTATGCACTCTGAGATTCGGGCTCTTGAGGATAATGTCACTTGGGTCATGACTGATCTTCCTCCGGGGAAGAAAGCTTTAGGTTGCAAATGGGTGTACAAGATCAAGTATAACTCTGACGGCAGTGTGGAGCGCTTGAAAGCGCGTTTGGTCATTCTTGGCAATCATCAGGTTGAGGGTATCGACTACAATGAGACATTTGCTCCTGTGGCTAAAATGGTCACCGTTCGCACTTTCCTTGCCGTTGCTACTGCACAAAATTGGGAGGTTCATCAAATGGACGTCCACAATGCTTTCTTACATGGTGAGCTTACTAAGGAGTTGTATATGCGCCCACCCCCCGGCTTTAGTAGTCGTCCCGGCCAAGTTTGTCGTTTGCAGAAATCTCTATATGGTCTTCGCTAGGCTCCCCGTTGTTGGTTCGCTAAGCTTGCCACATCTTTGAGACAGTATGGTTTTGCGCACTCCTACTCTGATTACTCTCTCTTCATCTATCGTCGTGGTGGGATCTGTCTCCATGTCTTGATCTATGTTGATGACTTGATTATTTCTGCTCTTCATCTATCGTCGTAATGATTATGCTGCTCTTTCCTCCTTCAAACAATATTTGGGTGACTGCTTCCGTATGAAAGACCTTGGCCATTCTCAAATATTTCTCGGGGATTGAGGTTGCCCGTAGTGCTGATGGTTTCTTTTTATCCCAGAGGAAGTATGCCCTTGATATCATTTCTGAGGCAGGTTTGTTGGGAGCAAAGCCTGCTGATACCCCTCTTGAGCAGAATCACCACTTGGCGTGTGATGACAGCGAGTTACACTCTGATCCAGCTCAGTACCGTCGTCTTATGGGTCGTCTTATATATTTGGCTTTCACACGCCCCGACTTGGCTTATGTAGTACACGTCCTTGCCAAGTTCATGCATGCTCCTCGGCAACATCATTGGGACGCTGCTCTTCGCGTCGTTCGCTATTTGAAAGGAAGTCCTGGTCAGGGCATCATTCTTTCCTCTCCTTGTGATCTTCAGCTCACCGCGTGGTGTGACTCTGATTGGGCCAGCTGCCCTTTGACTCAACGCTCTGTCTCTGGTTGGCTTGTTTTCCTTGGATCTTCTCCTATCTCTTGGAAAACCCGCAAGCAGTATACAGTCTCTCGTTCCTCCGCTGAGGCAGAATATCGTTCTATGGCTGATGTCACTACGGAGCTCAAATGGCTTCGTGCTCTACTTCTCAGTCTTGGTGTGTCTCACCCTTCCCCCAGCTCCCTCTATTGTGATAGTAAATCCGCTCTCTACATTGTACAGAATCCTTTTTTCACGAGCGCACTAAGCACATTGAGTTCGATTGTCACTATATTCGCGATGCCATATGCGAGGGCCTAGTCACTCCTGCACATGTTTCTACTACCGAGCAATTGGCGGACATTTTCACCAAGGCCTTGGGTGTGCGTCAATTCATGTATTTACGTGGCAAGTTGGGCATTGGTACTCCCCATGCTCCAACTTGAGGGAGGGTGACGGTATATGTATAGTAATATGGGCTATTTTGTATTTGTATAGCTTGGGCTCATAGCTTGTGTATTTGTGTATAGCAAGCCCATTGGCTTATGTCTCCCATTATGTTATATATTTAAGCAGCATTGATTGAAGGGAATACACACAAAACATAATTAAACCTAATTAATTACTCACTGCCATAGCACTTGAACACTGGAGTTGAGTGCATTTTGGCCCTTTTGGCCTTCGGGTGAGCGTACAATCCTTTACCATTAAACTTGTCAATTTTAGAGGTGGTGACGAAGGGATATAGTGGTGGTGGAAACTGGAAAGATGGTCTTGGTAGGAAGTAGAGTTTTGCCCGGTTTCTATCCGATAGATAAGGACAGTGTATTAGAGGCGTTTAAGGAAACCCGACCTGCTTGACCCGTCGACTCAGAAAATTTAAAACGGATATTTTTCGCATTTTCTTATTTATAACTGGCCGGGTACCCGACCCGCTAAAACTGTAAATTTTCGGGCCGGGTCATGGGCCAACCTTTCGAAGTTGACGGGTACCCATTGACCCGATTATTTTTAAAATTGTACTTCCTCCGTATCAAAAAAATTGGAACAAGTTAATTTGCACGCATTTTGAGGAAGAGATTAATGGTATAAACAAGCAAATTAGGCAAAATAATTTTAATACTACCAAGAATGAGATTATAGGCTACTAGTTCTTGAAAGTATTTTGACTAATTTGCTCGTTTATGCCATTAAATCTCTTCCTCAAAATGCGTGTAAAGTGACCTGTTCTAATCTTTTTGATACGCAGGAAGTATATTTTAGAAACTTTTTGCTTACTCTATTGCTTCACTATTGTTGAACGTATTGCCTGCTGCTAGTTTGCAGCATGTTTTCAAACTTATTTTTCATGGGCCACCATTTCTAAGTGCGTGCTAGTTTGGTAGTCTGCTACTCCTTCAAATTTTAGGTGAGGTTATTATTTCTGTCTCTTTAATGTTATTCTAGGTAAAAGCTAGTTTAGACAATCCTTAATAATATGCAACTTAATAATCTCTCACATCAGTGTATCCAATAATTCAAAACCTTGCTTCCCATATAAACCATTTTCCTGTTTAGTTTCAATAAGTCGAAGGTGCACCCTGGAGCACCTTTCTTATTGTGCTCCAGGTCAAAAAAGCAAGAAATTGAACACAAAACGCAGCCTTGAAAATAAGAGTAGACATCCGATGTACATAAGGCAAAAAAGAATGTACAAAGTGAATTTGAACAAGTTGCTCTGACACACAAAAGTAAACCTCTTTTTCTTCTTTTCCACTTCCCCAAACTTCCAACTCCATCATTTCTTATCATTTCTTATCTCTTATCTTTCTCCCTCATCTTTCTCTCTGACTTTCTCTTCCATATTCCAAAACCTTCTCATCCTCCATTTTTACACCATTTGACACGAAAAGTTATTTTATTCACAATTCTCAACATTCTCAAAAAGAAAAAAGATACCAAAGCCAAAAAAATTCAAATATGGACTGAGGTACAACAAAGACAACTTGAAAATGGGTGTTAGAAAAGAACTCGAACTATAAACAAAGAAGAAGGAGAACCGAGTAAGCCATTTTCATATATGCATGTTTTATATTGTGTGAAGAATAGAAGGAATTTTATTTTTTGAAAACATATCTTGCATGTTGGTTGAAGAATAATTTTTTTTGGTTTATTGCAAGGTCAATTCAAGAAGACATTTCACTTGAAAAGTTTTTTAGTTTTAAAAAAGTGAAGAATAAAAAGACCAAAACTTCTGAATCTCAAAGAAACGAAAAACACAAGTATTTTTTTGTTTAATTGATGTTCATTCATATATATATAGGTGAGATGATGAATTGATGTACATTGGCAATCGTCACGTGAATTGATGTTCATTTGAAATAAAATGATGTACATTTGAAATACAATGATGTACATATCTATCATTTTGTGATTCATTTTTTGATATACAATGATGAAAATCTAATTCAACCTTTGTTCATTGAAGAATAATATATGTTCATTACTTGAAAAAGTGAAGAATAAAAAGACCAAAGCTTCTGAATCTCAAAGAAACGAAAAACACATGTATTTTTTTCTTTAATTGATGTTCATTCATTTATATAGGTGAGATGATGAATTGATGTACATTGGCAATCTTCACGTGAATTGATGTACATTTGAAATAAAATGATGTACATAGCTATCATTTTGTGATATTCATTTTTTGATATAAAATGATGAATTTCTAATTCAACCTTTGTTCATTGAAGAAAGATATATGTTCATTACTTGAATTCAAGTGTTCATTGTACTTCTCCAACTTTGTTGTCAATTTATTTTGTTAGTATCTTATTGTTCCCAAATATGAAAATTATCTTCTTGTACTTTGTTATATTGATAATGTAAGCAACTTAATGTGCTGATTTCAGTTATCTTATTGTACTTTGTTATATATACTTGTGTACATTTACTTTCCACATACAATCAAAATATTCATATCTACATCATCATGAAGTTCTTGATCATTAAAAAGTTATTAGGTGTTCACTCATTCTGCACTTGTGTTCATTCAACTACACATATGTACCTTGGTTTATACTTAATATATTGTACATTGATTGATATTCTATGTTTCTTCTCCACCTAGTTTGAAAAGGTAAAGTGAGTATTCTCTTTGTGAATTTTTCATTTATACACCATTGTTTGCATGGTTGTTCATTAATACAATCAACATGTACAATTATAGTCTCATGGCTCAACGTGAAGCAGCTCCCTCAGCTGATGCCAATTGAGTACTTTATGATTTGTGATAATTGTACACTGATGTATTAATGGTTGTTCTGTGATAAAAGTCAATATGTATAATTACAGTCACATAACTCAAAGTGAAGCAGGTCCCATAACTGAATCTGAACCGGGTCCTACAAATATCACAAATTCCTTCAACTACTCACAAGTAATTAGTATGTCTTCTAATTTCTTTGTACATTAGTATATTCTTGTTATATAATACATATGTTTATATGTTCATTATCTATTTCACCATATGTGTTGTTCATTTGTACAATGTCTATGTTATTGATTATGTACACTGCTAATCCTTACATGATCATTAATAATATGTACATACTCTCATAAAGGATTTCATAGATTGTGACCAAGCCCAAGCATGGGAAAAAGAAAACCCCAGTCTCTCTAGAGTAAGTGATATGTACACTAGATACTTGTTTTATGTACAACACAAATGTATATATGTTCTTTACTTGTATGTTCACTTTCTTTGAGCATATGTACAATGACTATTTCCCAGATGTTCACTCTTGAAGTCTAAAAGTACGATGTCTTTACCTACGTGTCCCATTACTAACCCAACAAATATTTTGCCCTCAATTTGATAGGATCAAACAGGTTAGGATACAATACTGCATTGACATTCTCAAGAGCAAAGTCAACAAGCGTGGAACATGGGTTGTGAAAAATGCCAAAAAGTGGGAGAATTGAAAATGCTAAGAATCATGGATGAAATCAAGTTCTTTTTAGCAGTATTTCACAATGTTCCTTTTTTGTAATTAACATTGATACTATGTATACAACAATTCCTAGAAATTTAGAATACTTTTGTTTATCTACTGACTAATTAGAATCATACTTCATTTTGGGTTAACAAAAATATACGTGTATTTCCTATCTTGCAATTGTCCATTATAAATCCAAGTCACAATTACTTGACATGTGTACACTCAGGTGTGTATTTTGTACACTAATATATCAACTTTTGTACAATTACACAGGTGTACACTATCTTTACTGATATGAACATTAACTTCATACATATGCACACTTTCTGTTCTCATATATGTTCACTCACTTAGTCAATGGATACACTGTCTTAACCTACATGTTCACTTGACATTTAATATTTTCCTATCCAAGTTGCACTAATTAACATTGATACTATATTTCCAGCAATGGTGTCCCTATTTCTAGAAATTTAGAATACTTTTGTATAGTTACTGACTAATTAATCAATTTTCCTTTTGGGTTAACAAGAAAATATCCTTATATTCTATATCTTGCAAATGTCCATTATATATATATATATACAAGCCTTATCATTTGACATATGTACACTCAGATATGATCTTTTGTACACTTGTATGTAAGCTAATGTACAATTACCAACATTCACTCACTTTATACAAGTGTACAATATCATAATTTATTTATTCACTATTTATATACACATGTACATTGTCTAAACTTATATGTTCACCCATTAAGATTTTGGGCACACTAAGTTTTATCAAATGTCCTTGTATTCTCTATCTTGCAAATGTCTATTATATATCCACTAAGTTTTCTCAAAAATGTTCATTTTGTTGCATTCCCTATCATTAATAATTAACATCACCTTCAATTGATAAAAAACAATTTGGTGTATTAGTCCAAGTACAACATGAATGAGCTATATGTATTACAAAACAATTAACTAATTATCTAAAAAGTACACCAAACAATGCAATATGCACAACCATCATGTACATTGATGTACACTTATTTGCTGAACCATCTTCTTCTCTTTCTCCACCATATAAATCATCTTTTGGGAATAGAAAATAAAACAAATATCATTTCCAAATAAATCATAGATTCCATCATTTCCAAATAAATCATCCATTTTTGGAAGTAAAGTACATAAATAGAAAAATAGAAAATAAAATAAATATCCACCTTTTGGGAATTTATGAGAAATAGAAAGAAACAAATGATGAAGAGAAATAAATGAAAAACAAATAAGAAAGAGAAAATGGTTGTTGATAAATGAAAGAGGAAGTATGTAGATTATGATATGGTCGATGAATTAAGCAAATTATTTGATGTACATTAATATATTTAAGAGTGTACATGAAGTGCATTTGCATGTGCACGTACAATTCTTCATGCAAAAAGTGTGCATAACATAAAATTGTACCTATCACATCCAACAAAGCTACAAATACTTAATTCTACTTGTTTTATGTAAACTTCTGAAAGTAACGGTATTAGTCCTGATGGTGGACAGGTGTAGGGTTGATAATATTGGGAGGCTTGTGCAAAAATATCGCTTCGTTCCCGAACCTGCAAAAGGGGAAAACCAAACCGGAGGTTTGGGTTTGATTCCCTCTTCGATGCTTAAGTCAGTATTCAATAGATAAAATCTGGGTATGAATTTTGACAGAGTAAGTTTAAGAGAGAGTAGTTGTCCCTTTTACCTGATTATGAGGAACTATTTATAGTATCTATGTATAGAAAGGTGCACCCTAGAATGGAGAGATGTGATTGGTCGGGCAATGGGGGAGCGACACTTGTCGTAGTCTGATTGTCCTGAGCCCTTTATCCAATCACATTCTTCCTCTTTAGGGGATTTTGGGCTGATTATTCCTTCCTTTAAGGAATAATTGGGCCTCTTGTTTGCAGCTTTCGTGACATCATTAGCTCCCCTCTAGCACGCTGCCAAGTGTCAAAGAGGGGGTGGGCCACGTGTCATCAGCCCATTGGGCCACGTGGCAGTCTTTGGCTGGACCACGTGTCTTCTTCTAATATGTTACAATATTTGCCCCTAAAAGGGGTTTAATCTGGGACTTATCTGATAAAAACCCTTTACTGAGAGTAACTACAGATCTTCATTGCACTGTTTAGGAGTTTAACTGACTTTTCCTCCAATCAGAAGAATAGGAAGTGACGTGTACACCAGGTGGTGTTGACACGTACATAGTGACTGTTGGGGGAGAGGAAAGTTTTTTACCTCTCTATAAATACCCCTCCCCCACTTCATTTTTTCACGTTCACTTTCCATATTTTTCTAGAGAGAGGATTTTCTAGAGAGAGAAGCTCTGAGTGAGGAAGTATTCTGGTTTTTTTATTTGTCAGAGAAGGTTGACTTTGGGGAATTTTGACCTTGACCATTGCTGAGACCGGCGTGACTTGTAGAGAAGGTGAAGAGTCCGTCCAGATCTTTAGTCAGGTATCTCCCATTTCTCTTTTTACTTTTCATTCTTTGATTCTTTTTCTTTTTTGAAATAAAATGGTGTCATTTATCTCTTCCAATAACCCCGGCCAATCCATAGAACATGCTAACCCTAGGGCGGATTCTTTTTCATCTTCCGCCGTTTCTAGAGTTGGGCGTATCTCGGCCGGATACTTCTTTAATTTCATAAGAAAATTCGACCCGTTTCCGACGACCCAGTCTCTGCCTTTGCAGGGTAATCTGGCGCGCGTCAAGCAAACGGCGCGTCTAAGACGTTCACTAATTCTCCCCTCATCCAGTTCTGAAATGGAAGAGTCAACGGGGAGAGGTCCTGAAAGACAGGAGAGTGATAGAGTGGAAGAGATTCTGCCTTTGGAGGTTAGCCCTCTAGACGAATATGACTATGAGGCTTTGATAGAACAAGATGAAGCCGGACCATCTGGAAGGGTCCCAGACGAAGAGGAAGATGAGGAAGAAGAAGAAGCGTCAGATCCTTCTACAACTTCTGCTGAACTTAGAAAACGTCTGGGCCCTCTTTCTGATCCGGCATATATATGTGTGAATATAGAGTGGCTGGAGAAATTTGGGTCAAATGCCAGTCGTCTGAATAAGGAGATGCCCATGGTTGGCTTCCGGTTCGTCCTGCCTAAAAAAGAGGACACAATTTTCCATACAGCCCCCAACCAATTTGCCGTGTATAGACTGGCCTTAGATGCCGGACTTAGGTTTCCTTTCCATCCCTTCATCCATGAAGTGCTTAGGCACTATAGCATAGGACATAACCAACTGGCCCCCAATGCATGGCTCAATATTTTGACTTTTATTGCAACCTGTGAGCTGTACGGCCTCCTCTTGTCGCTTAATGCCTTTACCCATATACATTATGTCTGTCAAGTTCAAAAGGCTAGAGAAGGAACTTGGTACAGTGTCTGTAATAGGGCCGGGTATATGACCGTGTTTGGAAAACCAACAAAGATGCATAATTGGAAATCGGAGTTTTTATTTGTCGAGGATCCTGACGCAGACACGGCCGAGCCTTATAGGTATTACAACCGGGCAGTAACCAATGTTGGACGGGGTGCCCCAATACTAGAGTTAGAGAACAAATATGATGACGCCGTGGTAGCTCATTTCACGGCCACATAGTATATTCACCCCGGTCACGGGGAAGTCGGGCGTCCAAAGCCGAAGAAAATAGCTTTGAAGGGGCCAAATGGTTGGATTCCCTTCAGAGATATGTTTTACAATGAGGAATTTTTGGTTGCCGCCGGACTGAAAGAGGGCGAAGATCCAGGTATGGTCCTGGTCTTGCCCCACCTGCCTGTAAATGTTTTCCATTTTGTACTTAACCAAATATTTCTTTATGCAGAACCGGCCAGAAGAAGGATCCCCGCCGCTTGGAAAGGAGAAGTAAACATGAGCAAGTTCGACGATGACCTGTGGACGGAGCACTCAAAAGCTCCTCATAAGAAAAGAGACGAAACTCTTGTAAGTTTTTTTTGTTTTTTTTTTTACGGACCACTTTCCAATTTATCTTCGGCATTCGTAAAACCAAGGCCTCTTTACGAAGGAAACGTCTGGAGTTAGACGGACTACTTTGTATATAGTCGGTGGTTTGTTGTTCGTCTGAACCTTTGTCCATTTTCTGACCGAAGGTGGGTCCGTGAAGGAAAACGTCAGGCTAGATGATTTCTCTCGATCCACTTTTGATCTTCGTCTTTGCAAAGATTTTTGACCGAAGGCGGCTTTAGGAAGGAAGGCGTCTGAGTTTAGACGGCTTCCTTCACCGATCCACTTTTGGTTTGTGTTGGTCTTCGTCTTTGTATAGATTTCTTATTTATGACGAGTTCCTTCATTGATCGCACTTTGATGAACATATGCTCTGTCTGGACTAGTCGTTCCGGTCGTTTTCCTTCTTGGTTCCATCTTTGGTTTTGATTTTATTAATGTGACTTATTTTGTTGCGCAGAAAAATTCACCAACGGCCAGGGCAACTATTGCCAAGCCGTCTGCATCGAGGAAGCGGCCTGCAGCTTCAGGGGAACCGGCTTCATCCCCCAAAAATCAAAAGCCAAGTCCTTTGTTCCGGCAAAGAGGGTTGGACAGACGAGTTCGTCTGTCCGTAGGGCACCTATCCCTTCCGGCGAGAAAGGGAGAAAGGCCACTGACCCGGTGTTCATTCCGCCACCGGCCGTCACTCTGGGAGCTGGGGCGTCGTCCAGTCCTATTGATGTGGAAAACGCGGCTGGTTTGAATTATGAGTTGGAAAATCCGGACGCGGTTAACCCTGAAGCTTCGGCCTATTCGGGGACAGTAGCTAGGTTGGTGGGGATAATGCCTCCTCAATTCAAGACAAAGTCCGCATCGTCGGGTGAGTTATATTATTCCAACATTGTCAGCACGCTGCGGGTTGGTGGACGATCGATGAGTCCGTCCAAATAACTTGCAGTGGTCATCCCAATTCGCCGAACTGATGCTTCATCTTTTTCAGATAAGGGGAAGCTCCAGCCGTGGATGAGTCGGCTTTTGAGCCCGACGAGACTGTCCCCTCATTTGCCAAGTACTCCTCGGTTGAGAGGAAGAAAAGAAAGAAGGAAGTCTATTACGCCTTCCCTCATGAGTACGTTGACAGTCTGAGGGGGGCCACGGCTGGACATGTGGGCTACTTGTCTCAACTCTTGGCCGAGGTACCACCTTTATTCTCTTCGCTGTTTGGATTAAGCTTTTTACTAATCTTGTTAACTTGGTGAATTTCATTTCTTTTTAGGCGTTCGCCCGGAGCATGGCCTTGGAAGGGTATGTAAGCGGCCTTCGTAAGGATAACTTTGCCTGTGTCCAAAAGGTGACCAAGGCCGGAGACCAAGCCATTGTCACTGTCGAGGAGAGCAACATCTATCACAGGCAGAGTCTGGAGGCCTTGGAGAAGTGGTCGGCTGAGTTTGAGTCGCTCAACAAGCAGCATTTAACAAAGATCGCTTCTCTGCTGAAGGAGAAGAAAGTGTGGCTCCTAGCTCGAGATGTTCTCTTGGACGACCTGAAGAAGGAAAAGGAGACTGCTGCTGCTACCTCGGCTGAGCTTGAGGCTAAGATTTCTCAACTCACAGTAGAAGTGGGTAAGTTGAAGGATCAAGCTCAGCTGGACTTCTACGACGCCGTCCGAGCCTTCCCTGAGTCTTTGGAAACGACCAAAGGGTGGGGAATCAAAGCCATGGAAATGATGGCAAAGCCTGACCAAGTGAGCCTTTTTCAACGCCGGCTTGAATTACAGGAGGAGTGTCAGAAGGCCAAAAAGCGTGGCGAAGATCCCCCTGTCTTCGATGAAACAGACGAAGACGAGGAGTTGGAGGACAAAGAAGTTGAGGATGACCCTGCCATGGAGGAGGATGCATCTATTCCTCCTCCCAACGCCTAGAACGACCATCCTCCTGCTTCCTTCTTTTCTCATTTGGGCTACTCATCTGAGTGAAGAAGTCAGGGGGTGGTTCTATAAGAACTGGTGCAAGTCTAAGAAAACTTGCACCAAGTACTCAGCAAAGAGGGCAGGAAAGATATTCAGGCTCAGCTTGACAAGTTAAAGAAGTACGCAACTGTCATCAAGTCTTGGCCCACAACCAGATCAGGACGCTCTCCTTACTGTAATTTTGACTTAGTATTTTGTTTGTACTTCATGGATATTTTGCTGAAATTCCTATGCTTTGTAATCACATGAGGAGGTTTCTTTTGCCGTTTGGTTTTGTTGTAGTAAAATGGAAACTCAATAGTGCTGTACCTTTGTGAACTCTAATATTGTCCACTTAGATGAGTAGCCCAAATGAGAATCCTTCTTTCAACTGGCTTGGCCAATGTTTATTCTAATACTTGTCTGTGTCTATCTTCATCTTAAATCACTCTTTGGGACGAAGATGTTCTGAGAAGATATGCTAAGATCAGTAAATTATTTCTAAGTATACTCTCTTCGTCTAAAGAGAAATAAAGGATTAATCCAGGACAATCTTGGATAGATACTTTGGACGAGAAACATAGTATACTGACGGATCATCAAGCAAGTCTGTTTTGCCATGTAATTAATTTGCTCTTCCAGAGGATCTGTTAACCAATCTTTGGGAGATCCATTTAGCATGAAACTTTAGGCGGATAGCAAGTTGTGCTGACGACCAAACATCACCATTGAAATTTTTCTAAGTTATTAGATTGTTCGTCCCGTCTGGAAACAGGGACACTCGTCTTGGATTGACAAAATGTCATTACCAACATTGCTTCATGAGGGAAAGCGGCCAAGATAAACCTTTAGACGATTGGTTATTCTTAGGTGACTGTTGCCCCATGAAGGAAGACGACCGGTATATGAGCCTTCTGGATGAGCAGATACACCATTTTGTGAATATACTCTGACGGCGCTTTAAATTGTTATTCCTCAGACGTTTTCCTTTTCGAGCTAGCTGTTGGCCAAAATACCAAGTGAATTTCAAAAACTTCGTCTTAGGACTATTATTTGGACGTTTTCCTTCTTGACTCTGTTATTGGTTGAATACCAAGTTAGGTTCAAGGGAAGACGTCCGGGGATCAGTCTCTTGACGTTTTTCTTTTTAAACTAACCTTGATTTGTACCAATAAGATTGAAGTCGTCTAAGGATTATTCCTTGGTCGTTTTCCTTTTGGAACTAACCTTGGTTTGTACCAATAAGATTGAAGTCGTCCAAGGATTATTCCTTGGACGTTTTCCTTTTGGAACTAACCTTGGTTTGTATTAATTAGACTGAGGACGTCCAAGGATTATTTTTTCTTCGCTGGACATGGTACTTTATGCCCCCATTCTTGGGATGCCTCTTGGTCTACTCTTAGACGAAGACATCGTAGGAAGGAAGTGTAGTCCGTCCTTTTTTGCAAGTAATGAGACCTTCTTTACTAAGGCATCTCATTTTGGCCGGTTTCCTTTAGAAAATAACACCTGTTATTAATAGGTATTATGACGGAGCTTTCCTTTACTAAAGAATTACGTCTCTCTAGCCGACTTCCTTTAGGAAGCAATGTTCGTCTATTTTCCAAGTTGTGGTGAACTTGGTTTTAGACGATTTACTAGTTGGTTCTTGTTAAAGTAAAAACCTATAATCAAGAAGTCTTTGTTCATCAGTTATATCTTGAACAGATTGTGATGATTTTTGCAGACGTCTTCCTTTAGGAAGTAATATCTGTCTTTCATAATGGTCTTTTATGGTTTATTATCTAGTAACCATCTTTCGTCCATCCATGGAAAAATGCCCCAAGATGGCTTTGGATAATAACATGCCCCCTGCTGATGATGTGGTTGGACGTGTTTTTAATATATAATGAAACGATTCAAACTATAGACCAGAATTTAGAATGTATTAATGTGAAGTTTGCTTAGCTTAAGCTAAGGTACATATAATACATTTCTAAATGATTTTTCTGTGCCGTAGCACTTCGTTTGCAAAATGTAAAAAACTACAAACTGCTTTAAACATAGTATTTTTTCAGATTATCGGAATTCCAGGTTCGTGGTATGGGGCGTCCATCTAAGTCTTGAAGCTTAAATGTGCCGCTGTGAAACCTCTTCGACCACCAAATACGGACCTTCCCAATTCGAGGTTAACTTGCCCAGTTCCTTTGCTTGTCCAACAACCTCCATCTTACGAAGAACCAGATCCCCTATTTTGAGAGGTCGTCTGGTTACCCGTTTGTTGAACTCCCTAGCCATGCGTAACTTGTACAATTCCATCCTCAGAAGAGCATTACCTCGGACTTCTGGCAATTTGTCCAATGCCAACCGCATTGCCGCCTTGTTGGTCTCTTCTGAATATAACATGACGCGGAGGGTGGGTTCTTCAATCTCAATGGGTAGGACAGCTTCTGTTCCATAGACCAGCATGAAGGGCGTCTCCCTTGTTGAATTCTTGGCTGTAGTTCTGATGGACCAAAGGACCAGATGAAGCTCTTCTACCCAAAAGCCCTTGGCGTTTTCTAACTTCTTCTTTATGCCTTCCGATATGATCTTATTGAAAGCTTCTACCTGGATTTTTGCTTTTGGATGTGCAACAGAAGCAAAGTGGGACTTAATCTCCCTCTCTGAGAGCCAGTCCTTCAGTTTAGGAGTCTCAAACTGTGGTCCATTGTCGAACACAATCGACTGGGGCATCCCAAATCGTGTTATGACGTTCTTCCAGATGAACCTTTTTACATCATTCGTCTTTATACTCCTAACTGCTTCAGCCTCTACCCATTTGGAAAAATAGTGCATAGCCACAATAACAAATTTTTTATGTCCGGCCACCATGGGAAAAGGGCCTAGGATGTCCATGCCCCACTTAGCGAACGGCAAAGGAGTCAGAATTGGTGTTAGAAAATTTGACGGCCTTCTAAAGAGATGACCATGCTTCTGGCAGCTATCGCATTTTTTTGCATACTCCACGGCATCAGCATTCAACGTCGGCCAGAAATAGTCAGTTCTGCGTGCCTTTTCAGCCAATGCTTGGCCGCCAATGTGCGAAGCACAAACCCCCTCATGTAAATCCTTCAATACTTCAAGACCATCTTCCCTGGTAATACATTTCAACAACGGACGATCATACGATTTCTTGTACAATGTCTCGTCCCAAACTTCGAACCATTTATCACGAGCCTTAACATATTTTGCTTCTGCCGGGTCTTCTGGTAATTGGCCAGTCTTTTATAGTGAAGAATAGGCTCCATCCAGTTGTTCCCTCTGCTTAAAAACATCAACTCTTCCTGATCAATACTCTTCCTTTCTTGAACTTCCCAGAAAACAGTTCTTGGGGTGTCGCCCAAAGCAGAACTTGCTAGTTTAGACAAAGCATCTGCCTGATGATTCTCAGACCTAGGTACTTGTACCAAGGTGAATCCATCTAATTGCTTGATTTCTTCCTTTACCAGCTGGACATATTTAGCCATGGAGGCCTCTTTGCATTCATACTCCTCATTAACCTGACTGACTACCAGAAGAGAATCTGACTTTGCTTCCAACACCCTACTCCTGCTGCTCGGCAAACACGGATTCCGGCTAGTAAGGCTTCATATTCAGCTTCTTTATTTGACGTCGGAAATTTAAAACGTACAGCATACTCATACTTATCTCCCTCAGGGGACTGACAAACTAGGCCTGCCCCACTTCCCTGAGTAGTAGACGAACCATCTACCATTAGCTTCCAACACTGACTGCCCTCGAAGGGGTCTTTTACCGGATCCAACACTGGTCAAGTTAGTTCAGCAATGAAATCTGCCAAGGCTTGTCCCTTAATCTCCTTTCTTGGCTCCAACGTGATATCAAACATCTTCAGTTCATTCGCCCATTTCAACATTCTTCCAGCCGCCTGTAGCTTCTGTAAAACTTGCTTTAGCGGCTGATCAGTATACACAACTATAATGTGAGCCAAGAAATAGGGCCTTAGCTTTCGGCTGGCAACTACTAAAGCCAGGCCGAACTTCTCTACGACTGTGTATCTGCTTTCAGCATCCTTGAGTACTTGACTCACAAAGTAAATAGTGGTTTGTATAGCATCTCTCTCGGCTAACAGTATTGCGCTGACTGCTCAGGAGAAACAGCCAAGTAAACATACAACTTCTCCCCGACCATCGGACTTATCAGACGGGGGAGCTGCTGTAAATGCTTCTTGATCTCAACTAAGGCTTCATCGGCTTCAGGAGTCCACTGAAACTTTGCGGACTTCTTTATCGTTGCAAAAAAGTGATGGCATTTGTCACCTGATTTGGACAAAAATCGTCCTACTGCCGCTAAACAACCAGTCAGCCGCAGTACTTCCTTCACCTTGGTCGGAGGCTTCATGTCGAGTATAGCCTGGATTTTTCTGGGTTTGCTTCTATCCCACGTTGATCTACCAGCAACCCAAGGAACTTGCCAGCTGAAACCCCAAAGACACACTTTTTTGGATTGAGCCTTAATTTATACTTGCGCAGTGTTTCAAAAGTTTCACGCAGGTCTTCGACATGATCTGTTTCTTCTTGGCTTTTGACGATCATGTCTTAAATGTGTGCTTCTAAATTTTGCCCAACTGAGGCGAAAAGATCTCATTGATAAGCCTCTGGAAAGTCGTCGGTGCGTTCCTCAAACCAAATGGCATCATTAGCCATCCATACAATCATATTTCTGTTATGAATGAAGTCTTGCCCTGGTCCTTCGGCAGCATGGGAATCTGATGGAACCCGGAATAGGCGTCCATGAAGCTCAGTAAGGCATGACCAGCTGTCGAATCTACTAGTCGATCCAGCTTGGGTAGAGGAAAACTGTCTTTGGGGCAAGCTTGGTTCAGGTCCGTATAGTCGACACACATCCTCCAAGTTCCATTTGGCTTGGGGACCATAACCACGTTTGCCACCCAATCTGGATAGTGAGTTTCCCTGATGAATCCTGCCTCCACTAGTTTCTTGACCTCTTCGTCTACAGCCTGATTCCTGATAGGTCCCAAATGCCTCTTTTTCTGCCTAATTGGTTTTCTGGCTGGATCAACATTTAGCCGATGAACGGCCACTTTGGGGTCAATCCCCGGCATCTCTTCTGCCCCATAGGCAATAATATCCTGAAATTGCTTTAACAGTGCTATGATAGCTTCTTATAACTCGGGCTTCAAACCTGCCCCAATCTGCAAAGTCCTTTCTGGACGAGACTCATCTAAGCAAATGCTTAAAGGGGCCTCAGCAGGCTTAGGACGATCCAATGTTAAACTTTCGATCGTCATCAACTCGGCTGAAGGCCTTGGCTCTTTTTTGACTTGAGTGAATTTTCTCTTCTTACTGGGCAAATCTCTTGTTGTTTTCCCTTCAGGAGTAACATGTAGTTCACCTCTTTCTCCAGCCGGCTTCCTTGCGGAAGATGCATTCGTTTGAAGCTTCTCTGCCCCAATCTCTTTGGGCTCATCTATATCCATAGGCTCAACTTCACTCAATTTCCAGGACGACGGCTTTAGGGTTCTAAGGTAACCCTCCCTAGCGGCCTGCTGGTCTCCATAAATTGTGCTCACCTGGCCATCGTCACATCAAACTTCATCAGCATGAGATGAGTTACGATGACCGCCTTAATGTTATTAAGGGCAGGTCGTCCCAAAATGACGTTGTATGCTGTCAAATCCTTGACAACCAAAAACTTTATGAACATAGTTCTACTCTTTTCCTTCTCTTCGATTCGGAGGGGCAACGACACCGTCCCGACCGGATGTATGATTCCACCTCCAAATCCTATAATAGGATGATGGACAGGAAAAAGATCTTTTTCATCAAACTTCAATCTTGACAAACAATCTGCGCTAATAATGTCAGTTGAGCTGCCAGTGTCGATAAGGATCCTTCGCACTCTTAGATTGGCAATCTTCATTTCTACGACCAGGGGGTCATCATGAGGAGTCCTTATCTGACCACGGTCTCCCTCGCTCACCGTCACCAAGGGGAACGGGTCCACCTTGGATTTTCCCGTCAGCAACACTTGGCCAAGCTCCCTGACATAATTTTTGTGCCCTCGCAAAGTTGGTCCTCCGGCAGCAAATCCGCCGGATATCACCAAAACCACATCTTCATCTGTACTAGCACTTTCTTTCTTTTTGCTCTGCCGAAAATCCTTCTTCTGAAAACGACTCTCACGAGAGACGTATTGATTCATCTTACCCTGCTTTGCTAGGTTCTCCAAAGCTCTCTTCAAGTGCTTACATTCATTTGTCTCATGCCCACAATCTTTGTGGAAGTGGCAGTACTTACTCCTGTCCCTGTTCTTGTACGGTGTCTTCATCTCGGCCGGAGCTTTGAGTTCATGCTGATCCTTGATTTCCATAAGGATTGAGTACTGGTCCTTATTGAACTCGATAGGTTCAGCTGAGACAGCCCTTTCTTTTCTCTTCTCTCTTCTCGACGGGGTTGTGCTTGAAGACACTACCCAGGTCTCAGCCTTCTTAGGATTGTTCTTAGTTTTTTGAACAGGTTCCTCGAGCTTCTTGGACTCTGAGTGCTTGGCTTCAGCACACACCTCTGTCGCATGTATGAAAGCCTCGGCTTCCCTCAAAGCTTCAGCCAAAGTACTTACTTTCTTCTTGACCAAATCAAACTTGAAGCTTCCTTGTCGCAGTCCTCGAATGAATGCATCAAAGGCTACACCAGCATTTAGGTCGTGGATCTGGAGGGCTTCAAGATTGAATAACTTCACAAAACTTCTTAGGGATTCCTTTGGGGCTTGGATGATCTTCCCCAAATGAATACTAGTCTTCTGTTCCTGCCTGTTGGCTACAAAGTGACTAGTGAATGAATAACTCAACTCGGTGAAGTTGTTGATAGAATTCGTTGGTAGATTGTTAAACCACTTCTAAGCGACCCCTTTCAGGCTGGCTGGGAAGTTCTTACACCATGTAGCATCGTCCACCGCCTTGACGTACATTTGATGTTTGTAAGCGGAAAGATGGTCATCTGGATCAGTAGTGCCATCGAACGGGTCAATGGTTGATAGCTTAACCTTAGCACATGGAGGGGCTTGCATTATTCTGGCTGAGAAAGGCGTCGGACAATCTATGCCCAGCTCCCTAAAACGTGCATCAATTGGGACTGTATCTCTTTGATATTCCCTTAAGACTGGATTTGAGGAACTGACCTCCTGGGACCCTCGCCTATAAACATTCGGCTGAGAAGTCCTCCGGTAAACATTAGGCTGAACCACTGTTCGCTCCTGACGAGGCTCATAGATAGACGGAGTCCTTCCTTGCTCCAGAGTGTGACTCCGAATCCTCAGACTGGGGTCCTGCAAGTACGGCGTTGATCCGGTAGCTGATCTCTGTTGAGCCGCTACCCTCTTTGCATGCAAGTATTCCCGAGCGTCAGTCTCCATTCTTCGACCATCCACTGGTCGGTTAACCGGGTTGGTGACTACCAGATTCCAGTCTAAACGACGTGGTTGCTCACTACGAGCAGGATGCCTTCCCCTGGACGTTCTTCTAGCTTCTTCTGGTCGCCTAGCCCCGCTTAGTCCGGCTACATTCTCCTGAGAAGCTCCTCTTCTACGAGTAGGCCTAGTATCTAGCTGTAAACCTACTCGGAAGAGCAACATGTTGTTCTTAATCTGGTCTTGGACAACTTGGGACATTCTGGCTTGAAACTCATTTAGGGCGTTTTCTAAGTGAGCCGCCGTGACCGGAAGAGCAGGGTTGGGCTCCAAGACTGCCCCAATGGGATCATTCTGTCGTTGCCCGTCCCGTCCCCTAGGCGGACGTTCATCGTCGACGGTATCATTAACTTCAACATAGGGACTCATCCTTTGCCCTCGGTTGGACGAATTGCAATCTGTCATCTCTGCGCCTCCCTACAGACGGCGCCAAATGTTTTATGTAAACTTCTGAAAGTAACGGTATTAGTCCTGATGGTGGACAGGTGTAGGGTTGATAATATTGGGAGGCTTGTGCAGAAATGTCGCTTCGTTCCCGAACCTGCAAAAGGGGAAAACCAAACCGGAGGTTTGGGTTTGATTCCCTCTCCGATGCTTAAGTCAGTATTCAATAGATAAAATCTGGGTATGAATTTTGACAGAGTAAGTTTAAGAGAGAGTAGTTGTCCCTTTTACCTGATTATGAGGAACTATTTATAGTATCTATGTATAGAAAGGTGCACCCTAGAATGGAGAGATGTGATTGGTCGGGCAATGGGAGAGCGACACTTGTCGTAGTTTGATTGTCCTGAGCCCTTTATCCAATCACATTCTTCCTCTTTAGGGGATTTTGGGCTGATTATTCCTTCCTTTAAGGAATAATTGGGCCTCTTGTTTGCAGCTTTGGTAACATCATTAGCTCCCCTCTAGCACGCTGCTAAGTGTCAAAGAGGGGGGTGGGCCACGTGTCATCAGCCCATTGGGCCACGTGGCAGTCTTTGGCTGGACCACGTGTCTTCTTCTAATATGTTACAACACTACTTAATAAAACTTGTGCATGAATTAAATACCGTTAATTTCTGATTCAACATCTTCTTGTCCAGGTACAATATCCTCATTATGAATAAATTTATCAACAACATCATCCATTTTTTATATGAAAAAACCAAAAAAAAAAGGCTCAATTTTATGACATAAATTTACATAATAAATCAGCAACTCAAATCAATGAGAGGTGGAAGAGAGATAAAATGAAAAAGGAATAAATGAGGAAGAGAGTTAATGGGGAGAGAGAAAATTACTTTGGAAAAAAGCTGGCCCCACTTTTTGACTGATGCAAACAAAGCACTTTAAAACAGGAAAACGGTGCCGTTTTTCCTTGGAGCATGATTCTCTACATGCTCCCGAGTGCCCTATCTTATTTGCGGTTTAGTTTCACATTGCATTCCTTCATTAGTTCTTCTCCCAACACTTCTATTTTACAACCCCAAAGGCCAAAACTGATACTACAATCCCCCAAAACAAGCTCACTCACTCCACATTTAATTAAACTAAACAATACCCACTTTGATTAAAACCTCCAAAACCATTCTTTCACCATTATACCAGCTACACACATCAGAAAACAAGTGAATATACCCACAATCAGACTTCCAACTTGAGATGTTTAGTTGCTGAATTTTCTTTTTCTCGGGTAGCGGGTACTCGATGACCCGTCCCGGGAAATTCGGGTACCCGACTTTTCCGGGTCGGGGCATGGGCCGCTTAAACAACTACCGCTTTTTCGGATACCCTCTTTTTCGGGTAACCGGTTATGAACCCCCTTACCAGGCATATATCAACATATTTTTTGATAACCCATGGATTATAGAAAAATTGTATATTTATAGATTCGGGTAGTATATTTTACAAATAATGTAGTATATTTATATAAAGTTTAAGGTAGTATATTTTCTGATATAAAGTAGTACATTTAAGAATTTAATACTGTAGAACTTAATTTAAAAAGGTACTACAATATATGTTTTTAGAAAACGTAATATATTTCTATCTAATACATATACTGTTCACATATATACAGCTTTCTTGTAGGAAGAAACCTTTATAACAAAATAATTATCCATTACCTTCCCCAATTATTATTGGAGGGTAATACATTGTCCATCTCTCTCATTTTATCACAACAACTCTATTACCCCTTGCTACCATCTAGTCTATCTTAATTTTCTTTAGGAAAATTTGTAAGGAATAAGTCAACCTTTGCGTTGACCGCTTTTAACAAGTCTACCTTAATTTATTCTATTAACAAGTCAACCTTGCAACCACTCCACTTTTAACAAGTTTTTTACCTGTGACCTGATAAACCTGTAACCCCACTCCTTGATTCCCCATTTTCATTTGACTTCTTGACTATTAAGAAAACTCATACCAACACAAAAAACCACTACACAAGAGATTACATCAAATTGCCAAATCAAGTTTCAAACTTAAACATCTCAATCCACCAACAAGCCAATAATCATATTCAAACTCCATTAGATAATCTCACATAAGAAAAAGGGCAGGGCACCGACGTTCGAGACTTATAATTAACTAAACAATCAGAAAATTGTTTGGAGTGTAAGGTTGAATGATTGGTGTTATGGATATCTGAAAATTGAACAAAGAAGTGTTAGTTAGATCTATATAGATGCAGTGTATTTGAAAACAACATTGAACAAAGAGCATGTCCTCCGCCATAATTAACACTAGCCCAAGCAGCAGCAGGTTGTCCATCGACTGGAGCAGAACAGGGGTTGCTGTTGTGTCTGGCTGCGGGGTTTAGTGTGGGGTTGCTGGGCGGCGCGGCGTGCAGCGATTAGGGTGATCGGCTGGACGTACGGCGAGGGTTAGGGGTGGTTCAGTGGGTGGATATAACTCATATAAGGTTGTTTGTGGTGGTTAAATGGTGGTTTGAATTTTCTTTTAATGGTGGTTGATAAAAATCAGAAATTAAAGAGAAGGAGAAAGGAGGATTGAAGCAAACTTGAATGGTGTTTGCTTGAGCAATTGGGTGATATAAATTGGGTATTTATAGAGCATTTTGAATCTGAAATTGTGTTCTTGGTCAAGCTTCAATGATGGTGAAGATATGACCAATGGAGTTTTGAGATCTCTTTTTCACCATTTCCTGATTTGCTCAAGTTTTCTTGACTTGGCAAGAAATGGTTGCAGCAGATTTTGACTAGGTTGGATTTTTGGTACTCCATTTGTTTCAACAATAGAAAACAAGAAGGAAAGAAAAAAGGAGACCTTAATCATATCTTCATGAATGCCTTGGTGAGAATAAGATTGAAAGTAAGCAACATCGAAGTTGGGTACAAGGAGGAGAGTCAGTAGTTTCAGCACCATCTATAGTTGCAGAAGTGTCGCGTGATCTCCGACGAGATTGCTTCAACAATGGCAGAATCTGGTGCCTGAAGTTTTATGGGTAGGGGAGGGTAGGTGGTTGGCTGGGAAAGGTGGTGTTTAGGAGGGAGGAGGGATATGGGTTTTCTTTTTATTTTTTATGTTTAAATTTTAAATTTTAAAATATTCAATAAAAGAGTGAAATGTCACTTTAACCTGTTAAAAAGCTTAATAGAAGGTCTTAGCCGGTAAAAACTTGTTAAAAGCGGAGTGGTTGCAAGGTTGACTTGTTAATAGAATAAATTAAGGTAGACTTGTTAAAAGCGGTCAACGCAAAGGTTGACTTATTCCTAACAAATTTTCCTTTTCTTTAATTTGACTCTTATTACTCCCTTAATGTATCATCTTCGATTGAAGCATGACTTATAGGGGCAGTTGGTACCCGGGAGAGTAAGGTTGTAAACAAGCTAGAACAAGACCAAACCTTGATCGGCTCGAACCCATAGTTTGTCAATCTCAAAATTTACACATGTCAGTTCCGAAGATGCATCATTTCTTTTGCAAGGATGTTTGGTTTGAGAAAGTAAAAAGCGATATGTAACGCCCCGACTTCTAATCATTATTATTAGGTTAATTAATCTGGCATTAGCAGCGGAAGACCTAGGTTGTAACACCCCGTAATTTCACTAGAAATTTCGCGCGTTAATTTATATGGTTTACATTGTTATTTATAACTCTAAATATAATTTCATTTATAAAATTATATTCTATTAAATAAATGGTCATATTTGAAGGCGAAAAATATTTCGGTGGATAATGTATTATGAGTATTAATTTTATAATCTAGTTAGTTATAAATTTAAGTGTTGTGTGATTAAATTTTGAGCGTTAAATTATATATATATATATATATATATATATATATATTCGACGCTAAATTATATTTACTATTATATTTCCATAAAGCTTATATTTACTCCTACATTTTTATCTTGGGAATATTTATATATATATTTATATCGTATAATAGAATGTAGTGTTTTTTGGCATATTTTCAATACTCATGTTCGTGTCGGTTGTTTGAAAGGGCAATGTAGTTCTCGTGTGTGCGTAGTATAAAATGTGTGTAAGTTTTAGTAGGTGTATATTTATACTACGTTAATATTAATAATTTTTGTTTATAAAAGTTTTAGCGCATATTTTTGTTATGAGCGTTTATATAAATAATCGTGGATCTTGTTTACGCTACACCATACCTAGTATTATGGGGGTCCAAATTTTAGTATTTGCATTAAGGGGACTTAAAACTCTTGGATAGCTTACTCACTTTGTAAAGTTTATGATAATCAAAATTCATACCCCTTCATTCACCCTCATCATGGCCATTATGTGCCCAATTAATTCACCCTTTTACTTACCCTTATGCTGAGTTAGAAACTCAGAAAATCAACCCTTCCCCATCCCATTCACACGCCATTCACCAAGCAAAAAGGAAAGGAAAAGAAAGAGAGAAAGTCTCCCCATTTTTCCCCTGCACACCCTCACGAAAATAAAGATCGCCGGAGATCTAACCGTTGGATCATTTTCAAATTTGTACAGCATGTTCTTAACACCTAGACCTTCACTTTGACCGAAGGGATTTTAAATCTGAGCTTTAGATCTTCGGAAATCTGCTTCGGAAAACTACTGACTGTTTAGAGGACCCTAAAATTGTTTTAGAAGGGGAATACTTTGTTCTATGGAGGAGAAGACTTCAAGGGAGAAGAAGGTTTTGATGATCCGCACATTTTCTAGGCTATTATATTATGTTTTGAGGCACTCCTCTCGAAGATTTAGGTAACTAGCGTTTTTCTATCACGTTAGGAAATGAGAAGTAATCTTAGGTTGTTAGAATTATCATTAGAGAATTTAGTATCATGCTAGGATGAACTTAGAAGATTGTATTTGTACTACTCTTGTTAAAATCATGTTAGACTAAGTTTTTATTTGAATTCAAGTATCTAATGTTCCCTTATTCTATCGTTGTTATTGTGTTGTTGAAATGACTTGATTGTAAATGAATGAAAACTTTGAATTTTGATTTATGTGAATGATTTAGGAATTTGAGAAACTTATGATTTTTTGATGCTAAGTAATTCATTTTGTATGGTGATTGGTTGTTTTGACTTATGATGATTTTGTAAGATGTTCAATGCCTTAAGGTCTTGTCAAACAAACCCGCGAAGCTGTGTGGTCGCGGCCCGTGACCCAGTTCGCTATCCGCGAACAGATTGGCCAGCCTGTTTTCAAATGGTCAAATCTCACTCGTTTGTTATCGGAATTGAGCTTGTGATAAGTCGTTGGAAAGCTAACGAGCTAAATTTTAATGTCCCATTGGAATTTTCTAAAAATATTATCTGTGCTGAGTGTTAGGTCTGTTTAAAATTTTTGTTGTGTGAAATCTGTGCATAGTTAGCTTACAACATGATTCCGTGTTTCGTAAATGACTTTGGTAGTATTGTGGAGTATCCTAAGGCATGTTTGGAAGTATAATTTTAGTACTTGATACCATTTATTAATTCTTATGCCAAGTTTGAGTTGTCGACGTCGTAATGTTTGGGGGAGAATAACACTGCCCTTAGCATCACTTCGCCAAGAGTTATGTATGGAGAGTATTGTGACTTGATCATAATTTACTTCGTACCCAAACTCAGATAACGTTTTGATGTTTTGTATGCCTTTTGTTGTATTTGTAGTATACTTTGATTAGTTTACTGTATCAATTTGGGATTTGTGAACTTCGATGATTTTGAGGATGTGATGATTTTAATGATTTTAATAATTTAAATGATTTTTAATGATTTTGACGGTTCTAATGGTTTTAATGATTTTTGATAAATTTGATGATTTTAATGACTTTGATGGATCTAATCGTTTTGACGAATTTGATGATTTGACGAATTTTATGAATTTGACGAATTTGACGAATTTGATGAATTTGATGATTTGAAGTATATTATTTTGTCTTTGAATTTGAAGTTTGGTTTTTAATTGAGTTGAGTAGCCTAAGGGACGGTGTCCCGAAGGTAACGAACATGCACTCCGAGGGGTCAGGGGACATCATGTTGGGTGTTACCCTGCATTGGAGATACCTAGGACTTGTTGTCATCCGAGAGGTCGGGGGATACTGCGTGTATTTCCCGCATCGGGAGTTTGGTCATTCTTAGACACAGACGGTAGGGAACGTAACCCATAGGCCGTTCTGGAGGTTGCAACCTGGCATTTCTTGAGGAGGTGGGCTGCGGGTGACTAGCGTTCGCTCTCTCTATGTTAAATTGTTTATTTTCAAATTGTTGGTGTTTTTGTGATCCCTTTGATGTTGGTCTTTCGAAATTCTTTATTTTAAACATCTAAAGCATCCTTCTTAGTACTTTATGTTAAAGTTTGATGTTTGTTGCAATGTGTACTTTGCCTTCTTTTATTGCTATTTGTGTTGTCTTGTCTTTGACGTTTGTTCTAACTTCATTTAAGTTTACTATTTGTTTCCTAAATTGGGTTGGGAGAACTGCTAGTTATTCCCCATTGATTGTGGAATTTTTGTTAATATATATTGCAGATGACGATGCTGTTTAGAGTTGTTACAATATAGATCGGGGTTGTGCGTTTACCCGTGTAAGCAAGAAGGTTGTGCTAGTCACAGTGGACGAGCATTATGAGTCTGAGATTAGGACTAGTTTTCTAGTTGGTCTCAAGTAGTTTACCTTTGTTAGTTTGAATGTTAGTTTTAGAGTTGATCTTTTGGATTTTGGTTTTATATTTCGAATTTGGTTAAGTTTCGAGATTATGGATAGTTATGGTTATGGATTTGGCTTGTTTAGTTAGAGATAAGGGTATGAGACCTCATTCCTCTTTATATATATATGATTTGGAGTGTCGATTACTATTATGGGACTCGTTGTTTATTTTAGTTTTAATTTTACCCCATAGAGTGACATTCTCGTCTCGGTGGTATTTCCGCTACTAGTGATTTGATCGTTGTTACATTTATTAAGTTAAAGCTTAGTTGGTAAAAGATGGGATGTTACATAGGTAGTCGGTGCGTTATCGCCGTACTTTCCGTTAAGAAAATACAAGGCAACATAAAACATAACATTTCGAATAAATTAACAACTTAAGTGATGGGCAACAATAATATATTAAAAGGAGTGTTAATTAGCTAACAAGTCTTAGTCTTACAAAAGGGTAAATTATAAAATAAAAACTGTGAGACTTTCAAAACTTAGTACTACGTTAATCATCACTTCTACTCCATGCCGTCATCCCCATCGGTACCTAAAATAGAAAAACAAAACGTCATGAGCCGAGGCTCAGTAACATACTACCCTAACATCGTAAATTCGTTTCAATTCATTTTATTTGCAAACAGAGGGGAGAGAAAATATCGTAAATTCATTTGAAAACATATAACATATACGGTTGAACTTATTTAGAAATAACATGTGGCATAATCTTCCTTATCAAGATTATAAACATATATCATTCATTATGGTAACTTGGCGAGTACAACGGAAGGGACGTCTCCCCAAATACATCAACATCATAGTGAACGGAAGGCAACCACCCAAGAACATTTTATTTTATTACAGAAGATGGTGCCCAATGCGGTGTCACCCGAGAGCATAAGCTCCCACAACAGAAGGTGACAGACCGCCAGAAGGTACGTGCACGACCCAACATAACGGAATACTGCCAAGAACCGTCTTTCACTTTTCTTTATCATGTTTCATATCTTATTATGATCATATTTTATCAAACCATTAGAAAACATTTATAGCATCATTTGCATAATAACATTTCATATCCCGCAATCCATAAATAACATCATTAAAAACAAAGCATTATCATAAAACATAGTTGGAAGGGGATTGCAGGTGTTAGTAGTAGACGTTACCTCAAGTCCTGCTTAACCTTGTTAGCTGGGGGAGGCTTGTAATATCCTTTTCCTTTCTAATCTATTCACGAATTAATAAGTAATCGTTAATATTTTATTCTAAATTTAACGAACAATTTCCTTCATGTGAATCCTTTTATCTATTTATTTTATTTAAACTTACTAAGTTCCAAAGGGGTTAAATAATAAGGCTCATTTAATACTTAATAATATAATAGTTACTCGTTTAATAACTTAATATTACTATAAGCTAAGACTTATGGGCTTTATAACTTGGTTAATAAGTACGACATAAGTAAGCTATATTTAAGTAAACTATTACTACTTTGTAATTCATATAAGATTCATGTTTAATGACTTGAAGGTATAAACTATAAAATATAAGTATATACTCCCTCCGTTTTTTTTAATATGCAGCTAAGGCTTTGCACTAAAACTAAGGAAAAAGTGCAAAAAGTAAGAGAGAATGTTAATAAAAGTAAGGAAAAAGTGAAAAAGGTAGAGAGAAGGAAAGAAAAAGTAGGAGAGAAATGTAATAATTAGGTGGGCCAACCTTCTATTTATGGCAAAAGGTAGAAAGGTACCAATTAAAAAAACACCCCAAAATGGAGAAATGTGCATATTAAAAAAAACGAAGGGAGTACTCTTTAAATACTAGAATTATTATTAAGCTAATAAATAAACTAAAATATTATTCATTAATTCTATTACTTAAACACTATAAAAAGAATTCATATATTGTATAACAAATATTATTTAGCGAGTCATAAATAGTTTATAAATGATAATTCATTATAAGTATTTCAACATAATATACTTTCTTTTTAACTAAAAACTAAACATATAACTTGTCTTTTTTATAAAACTTGGAAATATATATAGTGAATATTTGTTAATATTATTAAAGTAACTCATTGATTAATAATTCAATATAGACAATACTCCTAACATTTAAACTAGGTGTTTACTATTAAACTTAAGTAATTGTATGAACATAACTTATTACATGAAATTAGTGACTAATTTACGTAACTTAGTTTTATTAACTAAACTTTAAAATAAATAACTATTATTGAAAACTTTAATGTAATATTTATAACCAAAACTAAGTAATTATTTTAAGAAAATAACTAACAAATACCAATAATTAATCCATTAACTTTAGCTAGATTAACCGAGGTTAATAATAATATAGTACATATATACATAATTTTAACAAAGTAGTTATATTTAAATTAAAAATCAAAATTAAGTCCAATACTAATATAACATATGTAATTAATAATGGATTTAAAATAAACTAAATAATCTAATATAAACAACTAAGATAATTAATCCATAAGGTTTAGCTAATTTTGATTAAAGTTTATATATATAGACATAAGTTAAAGTAGCTTTAGTTAACTAAAATCATGTTTAGACTAATTAACATAACGTATTTAACTAATAAAGGGTCTAAAATAAAATAACTTAATGTAAACAACCTAAGATAATTTGTTCATAAAGTTTAGCTAGTTTAATTAAAGTTCATAATTTAGTACATATAAACATAAATTAAACAAAGTGGTTTTACTTAACTAAAATTCAGATTTAGACTAATTATTAACTAAGATTAACATAAGTGTTTAACTAATAACAAATTTTAAATAAACTAATTAACTTGAGTTAATGAACTTAAGCAAAAAGAAAAAGAAAAGAAGAGGTATTAGTTACCTTTGCTCACTTGAGCAGGGAAGAAACAGAGAAGGGAGCTGGGCTCCGGTGAGATGGCGGCGTGGCTGACGGAACGCAGCAGCAGGCGCGGCGCTCAGGTGGCTGCGTCTGGGCTGCAGCAGCGGGCGGACAGGAGGAAGAAAGAGAGAGCAGCGAGTGTGAGAGGGAGAGAAGCAGCGTGAGTGAGGGAGGAGGGGTTGCGGTGGTTCTTGGCGACTGGTCGGCGGTTTCTGGCCGACTTGGTGGTGGCCGACGGTGGCAGTGTGGTGGTTGCAGCTGGGTCGAAAAAAGGAGTAAAACAGGGGAGGAAATAAAAAAAAACAGAGGAAGTGGAGAGGGAAGAGAGTGGCGGAAAGGAGGGAAAAGAAATGGGTGTTTGAAGTATGTTGTGTGGGGAGCAAACATGACATTTTATAACCATAAGACAAGGGTCTAGAATTTCTTTGGGGAAGGGTTTTGCTTGGAAGGTTTTCTTAATGAGTAAACAAAAATCAGATTTTTTCATTGCTAAGCTTGAAGAAGAAGGAGAATAGGAAGGTCAACAATTGTAAAGTCAACATTGCTAAATGGGTTTTTCTTTTTTTTTCTTTTATTATTTGAATAATTTTTTAAAGCTCCTATTCTACTTAAAAGAAATAAATAAATTTAATACCTTACTACTTATAACTTTAAAATTAATAACTTATATTTAGATATTATTTTACGAAATTATGAAATAGAGTTAATAACTTAAGCTTATTTAACGTTAATAAATTTAATATGTCACATTATAAATAATCATATATATATATATAATAAAATTTTAATTAATTATGATTTTTTCTTAATTAAGAACAATTAATTTCTCGGATATTACACAATATCAGAGTCTCAGTATCAAATTTGTAAATAATTGCAAATTGGTGGGATGCTTATTGCAATTACCATAGTAAGTCATTAACAAAGCGGTTGTTATATAGGGATGGAAGTTTGGGAATAATGGGTCAGATGGGGAGTGGGCATATATGTGTGGGAACTCATGAAATATTTGTGTTACCTTATTCGAAAAATGGAAGAAATTGACAAGGGAAATTAAAATCACTTAAAAGCCCTTACTAGTCACCTTTACCCATAATTTTAATACCACCCATAAAACATGCCCTCTCATCTCTTAGGGGGCGTTTGGTTCCCAAGGGGTAAGGGAAAAGGAATCAAGAAAGGGGTTGGAGGGGTAAGGAAAGCAAAACCCTTTGTTGAAAAATGTTGTTTGGTAAAAGAAAAATTCTTTCCTTCTCTCCCCTCTCCCCCTCCCTCTTCGGCCTTCATTTCGGTCCAAACCGCCGGCACACCGCCGGAGTTATTTTTTCCGACCCCCCCTCCTCGCCGCTGCCAACATATCTCAACCTCTTTGTCGCCGGCGCCCTTTCCTTCTCTCTCCGTCGCTGATGTTTTCTCCTATTTCTTGTAGATCTGGCGAGGTTTTAGGGTCTGGCGTGGGGTGTCGGGTCTGGGGTGGTGGTGGTGGTCTGTGGGAAGTGTCGGGGGCTGGCGTGGGGAGTCGCGTCTGGGGTGGTGGTGGTCTGTGGGGTGTGTTGGGGCTGGCGGGGGTGTTGCGTCTGGGGAGGTTGTCAGTTGTGGAGTGTCGTTATGGTGGGGGTGGTTAACGGAGGGGAAAGAGACGTTTTGAGGGGTTTGGGTGGGCTAGGGTTAGGTTTCGGTGGTGTCTGGCCGGATTCCGGCGGGGTGGGGGTGGTATCGGCGGAAGAAAGTGTATTCCGACGAGGATAGTGGCTGTTTTGAGGTGTTATGGGTGGTTCTGTGGTGGTTGCTGGTGGTTCTGTGGTGGCGGGTGTATAGTGGTTGTGGTTGGGAGGGAGGAGATGGGGTGATGGAGGTGGGCCAGCAGAGGTGGTGGATGGGGTGGTTGTTGAGAGTGTATGGTGGTGAAAGTCAAATGGTCAAGGGTTTTCAAAACCTCCATTTGTAAGTGGAGGGGGGTTAGGGAATCAAGTTAGAGGGATTTGGGGTAATGGAGGAGGGAAAGGGAATGACAAAACCCCTCAACCAAACAAACTCTAAGGGAATGGAATCACTTCACTCCCTTTCCCTTTCCTGAAACCCCCTTACCATACGCCCCCTTATTTTAATGGGTATACAACCCACCTATTCCCACCTCCATTCCCTCTCAAAAATAGGGATTTGTACTCCTATTTTCACCATTTTATCCCACTAAACAAACAAACCTTAACTCCAAGTTAACTTTAAAAATTTGTTTTATACCTTACTTATTTGATGTTTCTATTTCTAATATAAGGGAAAACCAATGTAAATTTTAGATAATATTAAAAGTACATTTTTGTACCTTTTTGTTTTAGAAAAAGAAAGCAAGAAAAGGGGTGGTTGGTAATTGACCTAAGTGTCTTTACAAAGGAAGAATCTAAAGTAGCACATGTATCTATAATATAAAAAGTAAAAAAATGTACTAAATATTTGATTTTTGGAGAATAAATGAGGAAATAAATATTACGAAAGTAGAATATTTAAAGTAAGAAGAACTTTTAAAAAGGTCTAAAAGAAAGATAGGAAGAAGAAAAAGGAACTGAGGGACTACATCTTTAGTTACAGAAGATCAACTATGGTAACTCAAATGAGCTAGTGGGCACAAATGAGGTACCGAATATGTTAGTTTTAAAATAGAGGATACTGAAATTAGTAGTTTAATTGCCAGTCCTATACCATTGGTACTCAGTAGAAGGCCCGATGGAAAAAGAAAGTGGTCAGCAAAATAGCATAATGCTATTGAAACCAATGCACTTGGGGAGACAAGATTCGTACATTGAGGGGGCTGGATTCGAATGTTGTTTTCACTAATTTAGTTGTATGGTCTAATATCACAAAAAGTTAGAGATATAAAAAGTTTTAAAATAAGTTTGTCCAAAGAGTTGAAACCCTGACCACCAACGCATTACTCAACAACATGCAATTACCATTTGAGATACAAGAAATTCCAATATTAGATGTACATAATATTTAACTTCACATAGGGGAGGCCATGGCCCCCACCAGGCCCCCTTGGCTCCGCCCCTGACGATAGAGCGCAAAATTTTACGTATAAGGGTGGCATTCGAAAATCTACAAAGGAACACCTAGAGCAAAGGCCGCTCCCTATGTCCCAATCGACGTTGGTTGCAAAATTTAGGTCAGAAGAAGGGAATAAGGCGAGACCTCCTCATGGGAACTTATCGGGCCATCGTAGCATGAGTTCTTTGGGTAGAAGAACTTGAATGACTTAATCTTTATTTGAAGATATGATAAGAGAGGAACCTCTCTCTACTTACAATACGAACTCGCCGATTAAACCAGAATATCGGCAAGGTAAACCCTTGATCCTGCTGACTCTGAAATTCGAATGAGTAAGGCTAGCTCCTACATCTGAGAGAATTATAACTATTTGTAAAGATTGTTAGCGAATCCCGATCATATGCATTTCCTCAAGTGCACTTATCCAGACTCTATCTATGAAACCTAACCTAACTTAGGGGTGTTTGGCAATTGGATGGTGGCTTTATATGCCGACTTGTTTGACCGGCTGTTTTTAGTGGCTTGTTTGACCGGCTGTATAATTATTGGCTGTTAAAAAAATGTTTGGTGAAAGTGGTTGTTATTGTTGGCTGTTTTGTAAAAAATAGGGGCAAAAGCCAAAAGCGAGCCAAAAAAGCTGGTAAAAGCAACTTTTGGCTTTTGGCTGAAAAGCCGCTGCAAAAGCCAGTTACCAAACACTTTTTTGGCAGTTTAACCAGAAATAAAAGCCAAAAGTCAGAAGCCAATGAAAAAGCCACCTAAAAGCCATTTGTCAAACATCCCAATTGTCCACGAAACCAGTCAAAAGCCCCAGCACAAATATACAAGGACTAGGAAACTTAATATGTTTCCTTAAAATTATAAACTTGACACTAGTGGGCAATTGTAACAAGCTAAAATCTAACAAGCTAAAGAGGAACAAGCAGGGAAAAAAACCTAAGTAATGCTCTATAAAACTATTTGGCACATGGCACTTGGCACTTGGCCCTATTCGTCTCTTGATTGAATGGCAAAGAACAATTGATGTTTGTCATCATGTTTTTGCCAGTTGAAAGAATCAAAAGACGTAAGTAACTTTTACAGAATGCACCTATGTATACTCTGAAATTTACAATTGCACACCTTAAAGGAAGCTTAAACCTCTGAAAGCAATCATGAAATACTGCTACAAGAGAAGAACTATCGAGTTGCTGCTTTACAAATCCCATGCTTGAAGTCACATTCCGTGACTAGACGCTCCCCATCCAATCTTCAGAAGAGAAGCATAGAGTAGCTCATTCCATAAGTCAGGCACACCAGGCAAACACCAATGGCTGCAATCTTGAGATTGTTCAGCCTCGATTAACTCCTTATCAGTGTACGACTTTCTGTAAATCGACGGGTGAGCATCTTTTCTGTAATCCGTCAGCCTGCTTATGTTTAAGTACATAACCGGGGTCTTCATTTTCCCCAGAACTTGTTCAAGGGCTCTCATCTTTGAGGGGTATCTCGCTAAGTAAGTCTCGTTGAAGATAGGTTCGGTTTCTTTATGACATTGCCCACCTGAATTCCACTGACCTCCTCTGCATCAAAAGCTGATTAACATTAATTTTGAATTTTACTGACAAGCTCTGGTTTTGCATGATAATGGAAAAGGAAGGAGATAGAGGTCACAAATTATACATCAATCTGACCCTAACCCGAGAATTAGCATATCCCATACTTCAATACGAAAAACCAAAAAAACTACTACTTATTTTTTGCTTTATAGTCTAAAGCATAACTTATTTCAAGTGATATATCATCAACAGATTATTTATAGGCTAGAACCATGATATAGCACAGAGCATGCAACCCAGGGCCCTGAGTTCTGAGACGCTGGCCAAACACTTGAGCTAATAGAATTTGGATATCAGTAAGACCTAAAATGACAATGATCGATATACAGATAAAGAATCACTACCCCATGCAAAGCATCAAGGACATGCGCCAAGCAAAACTATAACCTGAAATCCCAGAAAAATGAGTTCAATATCAAATTATAAGAGTCAACACAATCTCGTCAATCTATAACCTGAAATGAGTGCCAGAATATCCTCTGAAGAAAACTAGAGTTTTCTTGTAATCGATATGCCTGTCAACCCATCTGCCCCAAGTGGTGAGGGCCTTCCTGTAAGCCTTAAGAGCTTTAAGCCGAGGGTGAACATGATCCCCTTCTTGATAATATTCCTCCCTGTGGAACGATAAAATGCAGATGGATTACAGATTGTTTTAAGTCACATATATATACAATTACATGATTATGCATCAAGGTAGCAAGCACCAGATTAAGCCACTGAACTTTCAAACTCACCCTCTAGAAGTTTTCTCATGGGTCCACCAGTGGCCTGTGTTAAACACTAGAATATGAGCATCATGATACATTTGGGTTGTTTGATCCATTAAGTCGAGCCTTAATGTCGTTAGTGACCCGATTTTCTTCTGATATGTGGATTCCCTTACCAAAAAGGGAGCTCTAACATAATCAACAGTACAGTTGTAATCCTGAGTACAAAAGCCAGATAAACTTGGATAAAAGAAGACATATGAAAAAGTTAAGATTCTCTCAACAATGAAAAAACCAACAAACATACCTCGAATCTAACGGCATAGAATCCCTCTTTTTTGAATTCTCTCTTCCCGGAGACCTCGTACACCCTCTTCTTGTCTTTAATACTATGCCAAAGAATGCAAACAAGAGACTCCCACATGTTCCGATTCAACGAGTCCCCTACAAAAACTAGTTTCCGTCCTTTCATCCGCTCCAAGAAATTGGTGGCATTCAGTCTAGCATTTAAATCAGAAAACCAATAAATAAGCAAGACTTTAAACTCTATAAGCACGTAACATACTAAATTTGGTATATTCAACAGGCTTCCAAAATTCCATATACATCCATTTCATTCCTTATTGTCTCTACCCCCACCTTCCCCTAATAAAGCCTCACAAGACTCATGCATTAGATATGCCCCACAACCTTTATACTTTCAATACTAAAACCAGCGTTGCCTAATTCGCTAATCCCTGCGAATTGCAAATTGAAACAAGCGAATTATGTCGGTTTTGGGCTTTTTTTTTCATTTTGGCGAATTGCGAATTCAGAAAGCGAATCAGCAAACACTTGTACATCAAAATACCACTGACATCAAAATCCCCTGAAAATCAGCTAAACAATACTCCTTTCATTGGTTCAAAAGTTTTGTCAGCAAATTGTAAGCAACTTTTAGCATCCAGCAAAACATTAACACAATTAAGTTGATCAATTAAAAACACAGTAATTAGCACACATCAGAACAATGTACCTGAAATTCAGAAACTCTAGAACCAAAAAAACCCACATAAAGAATGAATTAAAAAGCATAAATAACAAAAGTTACCTAGGAATGTTACACCCAAGTGGCTGCCATTTCCACATGTAAAACCCTTGATCAGGTCTTCCATTAAGATGACAGTTAAAATCTGTATCAATAAAAGGGCAAGAACCAGGTGGGTAATGCGGCATATTATCATCTCTAACCCATCTTCCATCAAATATATCACAACCCTTTGATAAATTTCCACTATACCCATAATTTCCTCTTTCAAATCTAGCATCAAATTGACCTGAACTTGTCTCATTTTCTAAAACCCTTGATTCCAACCCATGAAAACTAACATTTCTCAGCTTCAAATCAAGATTTTCAAAGTGGGTTTTTCTTATATTCGCCTCTGTAACATTAAAACTTCCACTTTCATTTAAATTGATTAAGCTAGTTGTATTTCTTGCAGGATAAGAAGATAATGAAGTGTTTGGAAGAGAGAAAAAGGAGGGAGTTGGTGTAGTTTTGTTGGTAACTAAAATGACAAGTGACAGAAGAATGAAAGAAGCAGCAGCAATGCATAAACCAAACCCAGAAAGAAGGAAATTGCGTTTAGGGTGTAATTTGTGGTGCAGATTATCTAATAATCCTGCTCTTATTGACGACATAACTGCTCATCACTCTGTAATTTGCATGCACACCATTTAACCAACAAAGCCTCAGAAAACAGGAATTTTCTGCAATTTGAGACTTATTTTGGATGGGGATCAAATCTGTAAACTAACAAAAGAAATTAAGTTCGTCTGCTGCTCAGACTCTGTGAAACCCTCCTTTGCTTTCGCTTCTTTTTTTACAGTTGCAGAAGAAGAACGAGGGAAAATTATGAAAGTGGGATTCAGGTGTTTGATCTGACTATTATACCCTTTCTGTAAGTAAGGAATTCGGAGTTTTAGGCTTTTTAGCTTTTAAATACTACCATGAGACCAAATTTCTGATTTTTGTTGGCACATGAAAAGGGTATTTTGGACATTATAATTGAAGTTCTTTGGGGGGCGCGAATACAATGTTGTGCCATCTCACTGCGGAGTGCGGAGTGCGGTGTAGCAGTGTGGGGCTTGGCATTTGGCTAGTTGAATTTTCTATACTAAAAAAACTAATATATATTATCTCCGTTTCAGATGTATTACAACGGGAGTTTTACGTCTTCCAATGCATTACTTTGGATGCTAAAATCTCTAATTTTATTTGAGTAAAAATTATATAAAGTTGATATTAATTAAGCATATATCGAGACGTATCTAACAAGATCACACATGACTATATTTGTCCTTATGTATAAATCGCAAAAGAAGGTCAAAGGAGAGTGTATGAATAATGTAAAATATCAAAGGTTACAATACATGTGGAACGGAGGTAATATTATTTCTCTATTTGGAAATAAAGGATATATAGTTTCTTTTACGGATTTTGAGGAAAAAGATTGTATGGTTTTTAGAGCAAAGATAATGGTAAAATTAGTGGGTATAGTCCCCATTAAGATCAAAAATAGAGGAAAGATAATGTTGATAAGTTGTGTTTAAAAAAAATAAGGGAATAAATGTCATTTCATAACCAAATGTTTACCATATATAAAAAATAAGCAAAGTGTATAATTTATTTAAAAATCCGAATTAGAATTGTATGATTTATTTCCAAATGATAAGTGACACAATTCATGTTTGCACGCTTGCCAATATTTCAAACATTAATATCTATAATTATCAATAAGTAAAAATTATTAAAAGTTGATATTAAAAAACTACACATTAAGACGAATCTAACAAGATCTTACATGAGTATGTTTTCCTAAAATTTAAATTATCAAAGCTAATTAAAGTCTAATATGTAAATAGTAAACACTATGGAAATGTGTCACTTATTAAAAAATGGGGGAACATATAGCTATCACATATATAGTTTTTAGTTTTTTGTTGTCAACTTTTAGTGTGATAACTGTTAATATGACCAGTTTTATGATTATTATTCAACTTATAGCATATAACTTTAAAATCCTGTAAATCAAAAACTTGAAACTAACAGTAATATCGAACAGACCCCAAAGTTTTGTCACGTCATATCTATATAAATATTAAAAAGCGTAGGCAAAAACCGCAATGCGCCACGTGTCATCATCCCTTTTTGAATGACATTCTATCCACTTATATTCTCTCACACACACACACACATATATATATATATATATAATATGTCAATGTGATGATTTGTACCCATAACTTAAGTATGAAATAAGGAGTTCCAACCACCACTCCAACATGTTATTAGTGGTTCTTCTATCAAAATCAATAATGATGTAAAATGGAAAACCAAAAGTTATATAACTTTTGAAAATTCATATTATGAATGAGATAACATCCATAATGTAAATGAGATGACTTATTTTTTTTATAATTTTTCACAGTACATGACGTCAATTATGTTTACTAATTATATTGTTAAGATATCGTAGTGCAAGACTTCATGTGGGTTGGTATGAGACCACATGAACTTCACAGTATTTTATTGATAAGGAGGTAAAACGACACGATGAGAGTCACTTTCAATACTTCTTGAAATCGGAATGTATTAATCAATTGTTCAAGCTAATCCTGACTCTCACGTAAACTTTACAATATTCTGACAACATGTTTGGTAGGTGGTACTAAATGGTGGTAATGTAATAAAATAGTATGTAATTTGGAGGAAAATTTTCTCGCCCGTTACCATGATAATGAAAACACACCTTCATACAGATGATTTTCTTTATAAAGTTTCATAACCATCCATTACCATTTTAAAAGATGGTATTATGATGAATTGAAATTTTGTGAAGATAAGTACTAGTAAGTACTAATAAGGTTTGACCTTCTCACAAATAAGGTTTGAATAAGCTCTATTAAGTTCGGATTAGTACTAAGTACTGATAAGTTAAGATCAGTTAAAATAAGTTCACATAAGTGCTAATAAAGTTTGCTCTCTTCAACTTATTAACACTTACTAAACTTATTTTTATGTGAGAAGGTCAAACCTTATTAGTACTTATTTTTACTTATCATAACATATTAGTTTTCATTAGTACTTATATGAGCTGTCCGAGCTTATTATTTTTTTCTAAGGAGGATTTAAAATAAGTTGGACAGAACAGGCTTGGAAGTTACGAATAAAATGAAACTTCTTTGTTAATACAAGAAAATGGAGCATTGTCACGTATCGACCTCTATTCCCTTTCCCTTTCCCTTTCAAATGGATAAATGGTGTCATGTTAAGTTGTCACGACATGATATTTCTTTGTAAGCAATTCTAATTTACTCATAAAATTAAGAAAATGATAAGATGTACATATGTGAAAAATACTACTTCCTCCGTCTTTTTATTGGCTACACTTTTCACTTCACGGACTCCTAGGCAAAACTTTGGTGAGTGAGTAAAAGTGTGTAAGAAAAATTGGTAGGAGTATGAGAGAAAAAGTTACTAATAAGGGAAAAAAGGAGAAGTGTAACCATTAATTTTAAACTTCCTAAAAAGAAAAGTATAGTCAATAAAAAATGGAGGAAGTAGTAACAAAATTCCGGTATGTGCTTGTAGTACCCCGTATTTTAATCTCGTTTAATTAGCTATTAAACATAATTGTTAGCTTAAATACGTCCTAAATTTTTCTTTTTAAAATACGTTTAACATTATTAGGGAATTAATATTCCTAAATAAGCTACGCATAATTTATATTATAATGAGGAATTAGAGGTTCTTATTTTAATTACTATGGCTTTAATATCCCTAAATATTAAAGCATATTATTTTATAATAATAATGATTAGTGACCAATGAAAGTTTCTTAAATTAAATAAATGTATACATATTTATATGAAGTAAGAAGTATATATATTATTAATTATTCTTTAAAATATAAGGGATGTAATTAAAGTGTAAATACATATGCCTCTAAATATATGAAGTACATAAAAGAGATGAAGTACTACTCTTAGTATATGCAACTTGCCCACTTGTCCACTTGCCCAAATAATAAAATAAAAGAAAAACAAAATAAAAATTCAAAGGTTAGTCAAACACTCTTCCTTCTTCCTCCTCTCTTCTTCCACCCTCACATGGTGAACGCCAATCTTCCAACCAAATCAGATTTTGCTGCACAACCTTAATCCTTGGTTCACAAGCATTTGGTGATTAATCCTTGGTTCACAAGCATTTGTCTATAAATAGCATTTGGTTCATTAAGAACCTTCACCCACAAACTCTTCTTTCTCCCTTCTCTTTTCTCTCCATTTTCCTCACAACCGGAGCACCACCACTCCGGCAGAGCCGCCGGCGACGCGCCACAGCAGCCCCTGCCGCCCAGACGCGCCGCCAGCAACCCCCCTCTTTCTCCCTTCCTTTCCTTCGCTGCCCCCCTGCTGCTCCTCTTTGCTGCCACGTTGCAGCCTGCACGACCACCAGCAGGCAGCAGCGGCTGCCGCCGACGCCACCGGATCCCCGCCTCCATCCTTGCCGCCAGTCCGCCAGCCACATCACCCTCTTTCTCTTCTTTCCTCTATTGTTGTTCCATAAGTTAGAGAGGTATAACTTCATTTTAAATTTCTGAAATTATATTAAGTTGGTAATGTTTAAGTTTTGGGCCTTTACTAAGATTATCAATGGACCCATTTGGCAACCAAAAGACTTTGGACTGATTTAGTAACCCATTCTAATACCTCTTTTAAACTAAATATTGCTAGTGAAACTATTGACTAATGCTAAGTTGTTCACATGAAATAACTAATAAAAAATATTTTGACTCTAATACTATCAACATGATGTTATAAGTTTAATAAAAAGGAAATAATAAAGTTTATTAGGCTTTGTTTAAATTAAATGTATAATTGTTGGCTATAAACTAATAATCATAGATGAAATATTTAAGTTTATATTTCTAATATTAATGAAGCTATATTATTTAGAAGCTCACCTTTATAATTATGTTTTAGTTTAATTATTTTTCACCATGTTAATAAGATCTAATAATATTGAAATTATTAATGTTTTAAGTAATAAGATATTAATATAGCTAGAAGTTATAATTCTATTTAAGCTAAAGAGTGAAAATTATAAACGATTTAGTTTCTAAGATTAGTTAATGTTTCAAACACAAAGAGGTTATTAAGTGTAATATCTAAAATAATTAAGAAGAGTTTAATAAATACAATATTGTTATTTTTGAGAGTTATATTCTATGGAGCATCGAGGATATTGAGATCGAGACTTATTTATGGAGGTTATTATTCGCGATATTAAAAAGAATAAGCGGTTAAGGTAACTTCTAAGTCTATCGTTTTGTGCTTGCCCGCATGTGACATGTGTATTCTTGAATATTGGATGTATGCATGTGATATTAAGATGTTATGCATGACCCGTATAATTTTGTGAGTGCTCATATGTTCCACGCTTAGCCATGTTAATGGTCCTATTAATGACTTATGTTTTATGCTTATATGAATTATGAGTAATGCTCGAAAATATGAATTATGTACAAGTTTTAATGAATAAGATACCGTAATGAAAAGTGGGAAGAGAACGGTCTTGTTGGCTCGGATTTATGAGCTGAACTGGTAAATGGACAAGTTACGGGTGGAGGAAATGTTACGATGATGTTTACGATGTATGAATGGACCTGAGGGTCGAATGTTTATGAATAATGAAAGTACGGTTCTGTCCAAAGCCCGTGCTTGCCAATGGTCTACGTTGACGTGAATGGTCCATGCCAACAAGTCGTTCAAAGTTAAAAGATACGATCTCTAAATATTTTCGAGCATCTACCAAAGTGACGTGATACGTGTGTGAATGCAAAAAGGTTTTCAAACTAAAATTGTTTTTACGGGCTGGAGTAGAGTTACGAGTTTTCCACTCACTTTGGAATGTTTTCTGTCTTTTCTTTTCTCTATATTTTATTTCTGAACGAAGCTCAGGTAAAGAAAGTGGTCCGGGATCGATTAATGGAAAGCAAGTCATTGATGAGGATTTCACGGAGTGTAGACTAAGCTATTAGGAGCATTTATATAAGGTGGCTACTGTAGTAGAAACTGTGAGCTATTATTTGAGGATATTGTATTATAAGTGGGCCATAACCCACAGGTTTAAGTATCCGCTTCCGCTGATCGCTATTTAATCATGAGTTGTTTAAGGCCTATTATGTTTAATTAAGGACCCCCATTTTCGGGGTGTTACAGTGTTCACAAGTCTAAAACTCTTCATACTCTTGACTACTCAATGTACAATTAATTATCCAACCTAGGATTGTGTTGTTCGCCAATTAAAGAGGTACAACTTCTACTTCTAACTAAATGATAAATATCATACAACCCAAATATAAAATACATCCCTTTCTCTTATCAAATAACGAGACAGGATCCGGATCCAACAATTAGTTTATCTTGATATAAGCGCGAACAATGTTCGTTTGCTGAAAAGTGCCCATTTTTAGGATGAGTGGATTTGTTTTTTTTGGTATTCTTACAATGGCATAAAGGCTCATTAGGCCACAACAAATCTCTCGGCTCTTTTAACCACAAAAAGTTGTGTGCAAGATCACGAAAAACAAAGAACAAGATGAAGTTTTGAAACAATAAGAGCTCGCTCTAAGACAATAGCAAGCAAAGTCCAAAACAAAAAGGCAAGAAGAAATGCAAGTAACTTGCACAAGACATGCATGAACATTGTCAAAAATGCTTTGAGTGTTGGGCAAGTTTGAAGATTGAGCTTATAGACATCTTCAGAATTACATCTAGATAGGGTGAGCCTGCGTCCAAAACGCTCTATGAGTGTTTAAATATATCGGAATTTATTGGAAATAAAGCTTGAAAATCAATTTTTTTGTTCTTATAAGAGTCTCACATTGTTCATGGAAGAGATATTTCCTTTGTTAATAAATCCTCCCTTTCTCTTCTATTTGGTTGCTAGTATATGAGACTTTTATGATAGACTTCTTGTGCTCGGGTTTTGCTACCACACACATGCATGTCATCGGGTCGGGGCGTGAACCTAGGATGTGGGAATCAAAGCTTGCACCTTTATCCCTGGGTCTGGGCCGAGTGTGTGTAAAAATATTTTTATCGTTACAGACAATATGTAGAAAAATCTTGGTGGAGACCTTATCAGTAAATTGAACCATTTCTAAAACGTTACCTTTACCAGCAACCCTCTCCAACCTTCGACTGCTAATTCTTCGATGGAGTTGGAGAACTATGTGTTTGTTTCATGCAAGGAATCTTCAATATAATATAGAATACTTATCTTCGAAAATTCAATAACAAGATCGTCTTTGGTATTATACCTACTGTGGAGCATGTGAGTGAAGGTGAGGATGGAGAATGGTTTTGATGGAGTTTTGCGGCGGTAAGATGAAGGATCATTGGGAGAGAAGTCAGGGATTTGAGGCTATTGGCCATGGCGGAAAGTTGGGTGGAGTTTGTTGTGATTGATGTTAAAGAGAACGATGTGTTCTTTTTTGGTGCAAGAGAGCCATGAAGGCGGGGGTGTTAATTAATCCCATGATCTTCTGGAATCGACAGGGATAATAAACAACTAGGCTTCCCTCACTCTCAAAACGACTGTGTTTGACGGTTGAAGAAGATGTCTATTGATAAGTGAGCTTTTAGCTCACTTTAGATGACCTATTTTAGCTTATTTCATCTACTTTCATCCTTATTTTGTCCCATTTCTTCACCTTTTCCACTTCTTTTTGATTTGTTCAAGTTTTCCACCTCTTTTGACAATTTCGGCTATTACACCTCTCTTCGGACGTATTTTGCACGTGTGTTTTTTTGCATCGTGTTTTGCAGGTGATTTAGGGGCCGTGTTGATGCCCATGCTTGTTGAGAAGTGGAATGGAGACTCTTACCACCCCCCTTTATGAGCATGGAAGAGAAGAAGACAAGAAGAGAAGAGTAGATGCCCAACGGATGTGGAGCGGGAGCTCTCAAAGGACCTGGTAACCCGATAATGAAGAAGAAGACGGTGGTAACCCCATAATGAAGTCCATTGATATCGAATCCCATTTCCAAGTTGGAACATCTAATGGTTGCAACAAACCTACGGGCCTGATGTTCAATCTTTATCTTTTCACAAGTCAAGCATCTTGACACAAACTCGGCAACTTCTTGCTTCATATTACTCCACCTGAACATTTGCTTCAAGTCTTTGTATAGTTTGTTTCCTCCCGGGTAAACAGAGAAAGGGTTGTTGTGGGCTTCTTTGAGAATCTTTTTCTTTAATGCTTCGTTATCAGGTACACATATTCTACCTTTGAACCTTAATGCACCATCATCTTGTATCACGAATCGCGGTGACTTTCCTTTCTTCTCGTCACTCCTTATCTTCTCTAGTTCCAAGTCTCCACTTTGCAACTTCTTTATTTCTTCCAATAACATTGGCCTTAGTTCTAATGCATTCAAGTGTGCGCCTCCTTTCCTTTGAACGGTCTCCACTTCCATCCTCCTTAAGTCATCAATGATCTCTTTGGGTAGGATTAAGGTTGTGTTTAGGTAAGCTTTTCGGCTAAAAGCGTCAGCAACAACATTAGCTTTCCCAGGGTGATACTGGATGTCGAGATCTTAATCCTTTAGGAGTTGCAACCACCTCCATTGTCTCGGATTCAATTCTTTCTGCGTAAAAATGTACTTGAGACTTTTATGGTCGGTGAAGATTATGCACGGTACGCCATAGAGGTAGTGTCGCCAGATTTTAAAGGCAAATACAACGACTGCTAGCTCGAGGTCATGGGTTGGGTAGTTTTGTTTGTGAGGCTTGAGTTGTCGGGAGACGTAGGCTATAACCTTCTCATTCTGCATCAAGACGCATCCTAGGCCATGCTTAGAGGCGTCAATGTACACAACAAAGCCATCTGACTTTGATGGGAGAGTGAGAACGTGGGCGGAGGTGAGACGTTTCTTTAACTCTTGAAAAGCAGATTCACATCTGTCTTTCCACTCGAACTTGACGTTCTTCTTCACCAGTCGAGTTATGGGAATAGCTATTTCTGGAGAAATCTTGAACAACTGATGAAGGAAGCCTTATAACTGACGGAAAAACCTTAAAAGAAGCTTTATAACTGAGGGGAAAAACCTTAAAACTAATGAAGAAGCCTTATGGATTTATCAGAACACCTTATAAACTAATCAAAAAACCTTATAAACAGTTAACAGAAGGTTAAAAACTAAGACTCATCTTAGTAAATTAATTTGTTGAGACGTGTCTCAGCCAATACCTTTTCTTTATTTACAGCCTTTTGCCTGATAATCTACTCTTCTTCTTCACCTTCTATTTCTTCTCATGGGTTTTTGTGCATTTCTCCTCAAATTTGATTTTTAGTGGTGACATCCAAGGCTTACCGTGCTAACTCTAAACAGTATTTTGACCGGTCACGATTATCACAATAGTCGGGCTGTAATTTGTTTCAAGTTAATAAACTATATCACTACACAAAATTAACAATAAACTTTCCAAAGAACTTATAAACCACGTTGGATTGATTGAATTTATTTAAGTTTTTAAAAATTGGTAATATCAATATGTATACAACAATAATTATTATTATTTTGCACCAAAAAGTGTAATTCTTCTTAATTTAACTTTAAGATTATTATTATCAATAATTTTATTGTTAATATTAATTATAATAGGAATTTTTTTGAAATACCACTACAAACTTTGTACTTTTTGAAGAAAACTAACAATTACTATTTTTGTTGAATTTAAATACTATCACTTTGCAAATTTTTATGAAGCACCACCTTTCACAAATTTTCCTATTATTAAAACTAATAATGATGTATTTTTCTTCAAGTGCAAAAGAGGGCAACACCAGAAGAAAAAAAACCAATAAACAAAACTAATGTGAAACTAAATGTGGCCACGCAACTCCTTTTATGTAATTAGCTAACACACTACCTAAATTAACCGGAACTTGGCGTATCTTGAATACTAATAATGATATAGGGATTAGTACAAACAATTTAAAAATCTTTAGTTCCGAGGAGAACTTCCATGTGTTTAACATGGAATTCAACTATTCATTTGTAAATTAGTATATTAGTTACTACTTATCAGTATTTTGGATTTGAATTAGGTTAAAGTATCAGAAAAGCTCTTGTTCACCTTCCCATCTCTTTCTGATACCCTCCACTCTGTCCGCTGTGGTCATAATAACGATAAAATAGGGGCATTGCTTTCCACTTTCATGAGTTCATCAGCTTGCAACACTTTAATATTTCCTATGTGGGAATATGAGTTGGACAAATCGAGGATTAAAATATTCAACATTTCAACTTGCTCATTATCAAAGAAAATAAAAATTGTACAAATAGTTGTTAATGTTACAAAAAGGGCTACTATAAATCTAACAATAATAGTAAGAGGCTTATCTCAAAATCTTTAGAGCAGAAATTAAATTTGTAACTGTATGGGTATAAATACCCTCTCCCGAATATACGGCCCAAGGCCCAAAGGACATGAGGCCCACGCTCACTTCATTATATAAGCTCCTCATAGGGCTAAGGTAAAAGGATCTCAGAATCCATTCTCTCTCCCTACACCCACACTCTCTCTATCTAAAATAAGTACTGACTTGAGCGTCGGAGAGCCCGTCCTCGGGACACTCCCGGGGGTTTGGGGTTCATGTGCAGGTTCTGCTCGGACTGGGACCGCTCACATCCGCCGGAAAGAGGTACAACACTTTTAGACAGAAACAATTTGGCGCTAGAAGGAGGGGGGAGAGAAAAGCGCCCATGGAAACCTATCATTTCCATGGCTACATTGCTCAAATAGCTATTCTATGGTCTGGAATACTCTGATTTAGACCAAAATTTACAAGATCTACAAACCCCAAGTTTTCTTCAAGCAACTATACACACAGGAAGGCATGGAAAATAAGAGAGGAGTGGTTGCAATTATATTCGACAATATGTCCAATTTGCGTTGATGACAAACTTGCAATTATGCAACCAAATTTGTAAAACCATACCTTGTGATGTGCACTTACTAGTGGACATATCTCAAATAATGTCTCAAAGTATCCTTCTTACTTAATGAAGTCCATATCTGGCTTCATAAAATATAAAAAAAGTCACCACTATCCACTACTGTTCTTTCAATCATATAGTCTTCATGTTCAACGGCTTCAACCCCATCATCAACCACTTATTTACAATAAGGGAGCACATCAACCAAATGTTGGCATTCAGTTGATGGGAGGAACAAATCAAGCAATACAAAGGCAAAAGAAAAAGCATCAGACCTCTATTATGGCATAAAAACAAGCTAAGTCTCCCCCACTCACGCTAGTTATTTACGATTAAATTTTCTCCAAAAATTTTGAGATGTTGCTGAGATTTGATGAGTTGAGCTAGTAATTAAACACTCTTATATATAATTCGTGAAATTGGGGCTTAGACACAAGCAAAATCTCCCCTTATTTGGTTTGGTAACATAATGCCTACAAGGTGTTTGAGAAAATGCTTAACCCAAGTTATTCAGAGCAAACCAACAATACAACCTATAAACTGAGAGTATGCACCAGACCAAGCAATAAGGAAATGGGGTCTGCAAACTTTCAGCAATCTGCAAACCCAGCACGCAGACCTTAGTCTGGAATCTGCGGCATCACTTTGGAAATTCGCAGATGAATATCAAGGTCTGCAACACACCCCCAGGGTCTACAATGTCGATCAAAGAGTATGAGTTAGCAAGAGGAGTCTGCAACACCGCAGACCTCCTGGTCTGTGAAGGCCAGCAGAGCAGACCTATACAATTTGCAAACATCACCAGACCCGCAACCTTCATTAGTCTGGTAAAACATGGCAGCGTGTATTATGAGCTCAGAATGTCACAAGGCAGAATAATTTCGTGACACCTAGCAAATAAAGTGGAGGTCTGATATGTGCAAACTCAAACGAGCAACCAGATTACATGGAGCCGATTGCAGACTCGCCTAGCAGGCTCCAAATGGACAAACGCAAACCGCAGACCTTAGATACTGGCAGAGAAGGGCAGACCGTGCTAGGCAAACCTGAGTTGTAGACCTAAAGGAAAACTGATCAGAGCAGAATGGCCTCACTCTGCGAGCGGAGCACGCTTAGTAGAACAGATCCCACTTGCAGACCCAAAGTGCAGACCTTACCCAAGCAGACTTCTGATCTGCAGCAATGCAACCAATCTGCACTAATCTGAAGGCAATATTTCTTGATCTAAAAACTTCAGATAGGCGTTGGAAGCAAGCGTAGAGCAGTCTAGAACGAGAAGTTCTGGACATAACATAGTAGACTCCAGATTTTCCGCACTCTGGTCTGCATCAAGCAAAGCAGAGCCCCACCAACCTGAAATCTGGTATTCTGTATAGAACTCGAGCAGACTCAACTGGATCATATCAAGCTAAGTACTTTGCTTCCACCATTATTGATATCAATTTTGCCTACTTTAATGCAAAATTAGATCGAGTTCATGATAAATGTTCTACTTAGTCTGTATTACAAGCTTCAAACATTGATTATTTGTCAATAATTATCAAAAGAGGTGCCAACATTCACTCTATTTGATTACATGACATGATCAAATGATGTATTTGGACCTTTATGTATGTCTAGTTGGGAATATACTACTCTCAAATTGACCCGAGTTTAACTTAAGAGTGGGGGGCAAATGAGTATATGTGACCCAACTTGATTGGAAATATAATATTCATTATGGTGCTTGATTATGAAAGCACCTATTTTGTGAGTCTGCACATATTATTGAAGGCTTCTGCAGGCTATAAAGCCGCTGAAAAGATATATTCTGTTATTATTATTGCAGGCACATCTTATCTCTTCCCTTTGGCAGGCTTAAACCTGCTAGAGAGGCATTCTGTTATTATTATCGCAGACCCCATCTGAGACAGAGGGCCCTGCCATTGTCAATATTAGCATATCCTCACTTCAGACGGTGGATCATGCTCCTTTGTACATTATCGAAGACTCCAGCGAGCTATTAAGCCGCTGGAAAGATATATTATTGAAGACTCCAACAAGCTATTAAGTCGTTGGAAAGACTTATGTGAAGAGCTAAGTCATAGAAGAAACCGAGCTCTGCTGAAGAAGCAGAGAGCTCTGCTGAAGAAGCAGAGTGAAAGACTTATGTGAAGAGCTAAGTCATAGAAGAAACCGAGCTCTGCTGAAGAAGCAGAGTGAAAGACTTATGTGAAGAGCTAAGTCATAGAAGAAATCGAGCTCTGCTGAGCTCTGCTGAAGAAGCAGAGAGCTCTGCTGAAGAAGCAGAGTGAAAGACTTATGTGAAGAGCTAAGTCATAGAAGAAACCGAGCTCTGCTGAAGAAGCAGAGTGAAAGACTTATATGAAGAGCTAAGTCATAGAAGAAACCGAGCTCTGCTGAAGAAGCAGAGTGAAAGACTTATGTGAAGAGCTAAGTCATAGAAGAAACCGAGCTCTGCTGAAGAAGCAGAGTGAAAGAATTATGTGAAGAGCTAAGTCATAGAAGAAACCGAGCTCTGCTGAAGAAGCAGAGAGCTCTGCTGAAGAAGCAGAGTGAAAGACTTATGTGAAGAGCTAAGTCATAGAAGAAATCGAGCTCAGCTGAAGAAGCAGAGAGCTCTGCTGAAGAAGTAGAGTGAAAGACTTATGTGAAGAGCTAAGTCATAGAAGAAACCAAGCTCTGCTGAAGAAGCAGAGAGCTCTGCTGAAGAAGCAGAGTGAAAGACTTACGTGAAGAGCTAAGTCATAGAAGAAACCGAGCTCTGCTGAAGAAGCAGAATGAAAGACTTATGTGAAGAGCTAATTCATAGAAGAAACCGAGCTCTGCTGAAGAAGCAGAGAGCTCTGCTGAAGAAGCAGAGTGAAAGACTTATGTGAAGAGCTAAGTCATAGAAGAAACCGAGCTCTGCTGAAGAAGCAGAGTGAAAGACTTATGTGAAGAGCTAAGTCATAGAAGAAATCGAGCTCTGCTGAAGAAGCAGAGAGCTCTGCTGAAGAAGCAGAGTGAAAGACTTATGTGAAGAGCTAAGTCATAGAAGAAACCGAGCTCTGCTGAAGAAGCAGAGTGAAATACTTATGTGAAGAGCTAAGTCATAGAAGAAATCGAGCTCTGCTGAGCTCTGCTGAAGAAGCAGAGAGCTCTGCTGAAGAAGCAGAGTGAAAGACTTATGTGAAGAGCTAAGTCATAGAAGAAACCGAGCTCTGCTGAAGAAGCAGAGTGAAAGACATATGTGAAGAGCTAAGTCATAGAAGAAACCGAGCTCTGCTGAAGAAGCAGAGTGAAAGACTTATGTGAAGAGCTAAGTCATAGAAGAAACCGAGCTCTGCTGAAGAAGCAGAGTGAAAGACTTATGTGAAGAGCTCAGTCATAGAAGAAACCGAGCTCTGCTGAAGAAGCAGAGAGCTCTGCTGAAGAAGCAGAGTGAAAGACTTATGTGAAGAGCTAAGTCATAGAAGAAATCGAGCTCTGCTGAAGAAGCAGAGAGCTCTGCTGAAGAAGCAGAGTGAGAGACTTATGTGAAGAGCTAAGTCATAGAAGAAACCAAGCTCTGCTGAAGAAGCAGAGAGCTCTGCTGAAGAAGCAGAGTGAAAGACTTACGTGAAGAGCTAAGTCATACAAGAAACCGAGCTCTGCTGAAGAAGCAGAGTGAAAGACTTATGTGAAGAGCTAATTCATAGAAGAAACCGAGCTCTGCTGAAGAAGCAGAGAGCTCTGCTGAAGAAGCAGAGTGAAAGACTTATGTTAAGAGCTAAGTCATAGAAGAAACCGAGCTCTGCTGAAGAAGCAGAGTGAAAGACTTATGTGAAGAGCTAAGTCATAGAAGAAACCGAGCTCTGCTGAAGAAGCAGAGAGCTCTGCTGAAGAAGCAGAGTGAAAGACTTATGTGAAGAGCTAAGTCATAGAAGAAACCGAGCTATGCTGAAGAAGCAGAGTGAAAGACTTATGTGAAGAGCTAAGTCATAGAAGAAACCGAGCTCTGCTGAAGAAGCAGAGAGCTCTGCTGAAGAAGCAGAGTGAAAGACTTATGTGAAGAGCTAAGTCATAGAAGAAATCGAGCTCTGCTGAAGAAGCAGAGTGAAAGACTTATGTGAAGAGCTAAGTCATAGAAGAAACCAAGCTCTGCTGAAGAAGCAGAGAGCTCTGCTGAAGAAGCAGAGTGAAAGACTTATGTGAAGAGCTAATTCATAGAAGAAACCGAGCTCTGCTGAAGAAGCAGAGTGAAAGACTTATGTGAAGAGCTAAGTCATAGTTACAAACCGAGCTATGCTAAAGAAGCAGAGAGCTCTGCTGAAGAAGCAGAGTGAACGACTTAAGTGAAGAGCTAAGTCATAGTTACAAACCGAGCTCTGTTGAAGAAGTAGGGAGCTCTGCTGAAGAAGCAGAGTGAAAGACTTAAGTGAAGAGCTAAGTCATAGTTACAAACCGAGCTCTGCTGAAGAAGCAGAGTGAAAGACTTAAGTGAAGAGCTAAGTCATAGTTACAAACCGAGCTCTGCTGAAGAAGCAGAAAGCTCTGCTGAAGAAGCAGAGTGAAAGACTTATGTGAAGAGCTAAGTCATAGAAGAAACCGAGCTCTGCTGAAGAAGCAGAGTGAAAGACTTATGTGAAGAGCTAAGTCATAGAAGAAACCGAGCTCTGCTGAAGAAGCAGAGAGCTCTGCTGAAGAAGCAGAGTGAAAGACTTATGTGAAGAGCTAAGTCATAGAAGAAACCGAGCTCTGCTGAAGAAGCAGAGTGAAAGACTTATGTGAAGAGCTAAGTCATAGAAGAAACCGAGCTCTGCTGAAGAAGCAGAGTGAAAGACTTATGTGAAGAGCTAAGTCATAGAAGAAATCGAGCTCTACTGAAGAAGCAGAGAGCTCTGGTGAAGAAGCAGAGTGAAAGACTTATGTGAAGAGCTAAGTCATAGAAGAAACCGAGCTCTGCTGAAGAAGCAGAGTGAAAGACTTATGTGAAGAGCTAAGTCATAGAAGAAACCGAGCTCTGCTGAAGAAGCAGAGAGCTCTGCTGAAGAAGCAGAGTGAAAGACTTATGTGAAGAGCTTAGTCATAGAAGCAGAGAGCTCTGCTGAAGAAGCAGAGTGAAAGACTTATGTGAAGAGCTAAGTCATAGAAGAAACCGAGCTCTGCTGAAGAAGCAGAGAGCTCTGCTGAAGAAGCAGAGTGAAAGACTTACGTGAAGAGCTAAGTCATACAAGAAACCGAGCTCTGCTGAAGAAGCAGAGTGAAAGACTTATGTGAAGAGCTAATTCATAGAAGAAACCGAGCTCTGCTGAAGAAGCAGAGTGAAAGACTTATGTGAAGAGCTAAGTCATAGTTACAAACCGAGCTCTGCTGAAGAAGCAGAGAGCTCTGCTGAAGAAGCAGAGAGCTCTGCTGAAGAAGCAGAGTGAAAGACTTAAGTGAAGAGCTAAGTCATAGTTACAAACCGAGCTCTGCTGAAGAAGTAGAGAGCTCTGCTGAAGAAGCAGAGTGAAAGACTTAAGTGAAGAGCTAAGTCATAGTTACAAACTGAGCTCTGCTGAAGAAGCAGAGAGCTCTGCTGAAGAAGCAGAGTGAAAGACTTAAGTGAAGAGCTAAGTCATAGTTACAAACCGAGCTCTGCTGAAGAAGCAGAGAGCTCTGCTGAAGAAGCAGAGTGAAAGACTTAAGTGAAGAGTTAAGTAATAGTTACAAACCGAGCTCTGCTGAAGAAGCAGAGAGCTCCGCTGAAGAAGCAGAGTGAAAGACTTATGTGAAGAGCTAAGTCATAGTTACAAATCGAGCTCTGCTGAAGAAGTAGAGTGAAGGACTCAAGTGAAGAGCTAAGTTCTTTACCGTCATTATGAGCAGATCCTCGCTTCAGGCAGAGGATCATGCTCCTTATCATGAGCAGATCCTCGCTTGAGGCAGAGGATCATGCTCCTTATCATTCGCAGATCCTCGCTTCAGACAGAGGATCCTGCTCCTTATTATTATCGCAGACCCCACTCAGACAGAGGGTTCTGCCATTATTATCATTAGCAGATCCTCGCTTAGGATCATGCTCCTTATTATAGCAGATCCTCGCTTCACACGAAGGATCCTGCTCATCATCATTGCATGTCCACGTATCATCGTTATTGTGGACTTGTCTATAGAATTCTAATCTCAGTCTGCCTCCTTCGCTGCAAGCAAAGCAGACAGACTGGGGGGCAAGGATACGTATGGTAGGAGGAAGAAGGTAGCAAAGAAATAGCATATTTTCTTTCAAAAACTACTCAAAAGAACGCAAAAAATACAAAACTAGCAGATGCTCCAGGCAATGCTACATTCTTGCTCATCAGAACAGACTCTCAGATTGGTGAAGCAACATTACAGACTACGTGAGCAGACCTTCACTAAAGGATGCTACACGGCAGATTATCAGACTCCTAAGCAAAGGAAGCTTCGTTTCTTATTACATGAGAAGATCCTCACTTAGAGGATGATACACCTTAGCTCATTGAAGCAAGCTCTCTGACTAAAGAGGTTATATCTCACAGCAGAGACTCGATCACGCACAAAGGTCATCATGAAGACATACATGTCCAATATCATGAGGAACCAAGTGAATAAGCCCAATATAGTTCAAGTTCAATCAACGATTATGACTCGAACTAGGGGGGCAAATTGTATGGGTATAAATACCCTCTCCCGCATATACGGCCCAAGGCCCAAAGGACATGAGGCCCACGCTCACTTCATTATATAAGCCCCTCATAGGGCTAAGGTAAAAGGATCTCAGAATCCATTCTCTCTCCCTACACCCACACTCTCTCTATCTAAAATAAGTACTGACTTGAGCGTTCGGAGAGCCCGTCCTCGGGACACTCCCGGGGGTTTGGGGTTCATGTGCAGGTTCTGCTCGGACTGGGACCGCTCACATCCGCCGGAAAGAGGTACAACACTTTTAGACAGAAACAGTAACCAAAAAACATACAGCCATGAATTCTCCACTGAATGATGAAGCTTCCCTACAGATCAAACAAGAAGATAATGTGTTCAACATTAAGCAAATTATCCTTAATCTCAAGCAGTTAAAGTCCTTTGAAATTCTGAAATCAGCTCTGCAAATCTTTACAAGTAATACCAACTTTATGTTATCAATCATATTATCAATTCTCCCTTTGTATACTTTCATGGTTTTCTTCGAGATTAAACTCCAAAAATCATTACTTTATATCGCATCAAACCCACTAACAGATTTTCAGATTGCTGCTGATTTTATTGCTTACCATGATGATAAATCTGATGAGATGTAGAGAACAGAGTTTTTACTTGATATTCTCCAACTCTCCATTTTTTACCTTCTTATTTACCCTCTTCTGGAGTTCCTTAGCATGATTTTAACCATGAAATTTGCTGAAAAACAAGCGAGTTACAGTCCACAAGAGGTGCTTCAGCAGGATATTAACCTTAAGGGTCCTTTTTTTACCTACCTTTATGTTCATTTGCTGTCAACTATGACTTTGTTGGGTCTTGTTTGGATAAGTTCTAATCACTTTCTCATCTCAAGCAAATTTGATTTTAATGAATCAATCGATTTTTTGTTGATTTTACTGTCTGTTGCAGTTCATTCAGTAATATTCTTAGGTTTGCTTTATAAAGTACTTAGATTGGAGTGCATTGTGGAGCATGGGTATGGTGATTTCTATAATGGAAGAAGAAACTGGAGTTGCTGCGTTACGAATGTCGGATTATTATGGCAGCATTGCAAGAAAACCGGGTTCGAAATAATGCTCGTTGTTTTCGTGTTCGGGAATGGGTTGAGGGTTACTTGTTTGTATGCAGGATTATGTAATGGAAGTGTTGGTGGTGTTTTGATCACTTGTATTGTTATAAAGTTTGTTGCATTGGGGAATTTGGTGAAGTGGGTTGCTTCTCTGTTATATTTTGATTTGTGTAAGCAGCAAACTATGGAGAAAAAAGTTGATCATCAGGAGTTTGGGAAAACTAGGGATGCTGCTGATAGGTCTTGATTTTGATAAACGAATGACATTTTGTGGAATAGCTTTGATTTTGATAAACGAGTGACATTTTGTGGAATAGCTTATTGTATTTTAATTTGATCAAATTGTTCTTTTTGTGGGGGCATTGTTCATAAATTTGTCATAGTGAAAGTATTGTGTCTGACCGTCTGACCATAACACTTGGTCGGACGAGCTCCGGTGAGGAAGGCGGCAGAACACCAACGCAGCAGCGACTAGCTAACGCTTCTGGATCTAATCTAAACTTCCCTTTCTCATCACAATACACGAATCTTATTGGTCGAGATGGTAGTCGGCGATGACGTCGGCGTGCTAAACGCCGGTGACATTGACGGCGGTGAAGGAGTTTCTGGCGAGGAATTGTTGTTGTCTGTGGTGGCGCTGCTGCTTCCCCCACGGAAGAGTCTTTGCATCAGTTTTGTGTTTGTTTCAATGACAAGCTTTTGGGTTTTTGGGTTTAATTTCTGCAATTTACAACGAGAAAGTAGCAATTGAAGAGGTATTTTTTTTTTACTTTAGTTATGTTTCTTTCAGTTATAACTTATTTTTATTTCATTTACTTAAGTTTTGGTTTCAGTTATACATGAAAAACTAACTGAAAGGATAAGAAAACTAGCTGAACGTGAAAAAACATGTAAATGAAACAATAACAAAACCAACTGAAATAATAAAACACGTAAATGAAACAATAACATAACTAACTAAACTTAAAAGACATCCAATTGAAAGAAAAAAGATCAACTGAACTTAAAAATGGTCCAACTGAATGAACAGAAGGTCCAACTGAAAGAAAAAAGGATCAACTAAACTTAAAATGCATCTAACTGAATGAACAAAATGTCCAACTGAACTTAAAAGACATCTAACTGAACATAAAACATATCTAACTGAACTTATCCACTGAACAACTAAAATCAAAATACATCAACTGAAAAAATTTAAAACCAACTGAAATTCGTCTGACCATAACTTATGGTCAGACGCGTCTGACACAATACCTTCTCAAAGTCATAACTACCCATTCTTCGTTTTTTTATGTGAATAAGGAGCCATGTAGGTGGCGAGATGAGAATCAATTCCAATAACTCTTGGAACAATGAGGAATAATCTATCTCTAACTCTCAACTCCTTGTTTTTTGTGCGAGGAAGGTAATCAAAAAAGAAAGAAGAACTCATCTTCTTTCTTTTATCACTTATGCGACTGAACGAAGGAAAAGTCTCTCCCACTGACTGACGGCACTCGTGCCTTCGGGAACGCGGACACAGGTGGTGCATGGCTGTCGTCAGCTCGTGCCCCGTGTAGGGAAAGCATAAGCGGAATGCCAAACGTGAATACCACCCGAAGCAACGGGCCTCTTTGATTCTTTCTTCGGCTCAATAGCCCAGATATTATAAACCCTTGGGGTCTGATACGGTACAGTACAATACGAGACGATAGAATGCGTTGTTCCTTACTTCGACAGGGTACAAATATCTAAATTTTCGCTGCTGGTGCAATGATAATTGTAATAAAAGGCGCTTCTATTTGTCTAGACGTGATCCAAGCGGGTTCAAGTGCCGTGCTTTTAACATTATTTTAGTGCCTTGATTCTTGCTCTAGAGAGCCTGGGACCTGTTGGCATAATGCACGCTGGAACCGTCCCCTCGGGACTCTCAGTAGCGGGGCTAAGTATAGTTGAAGCCGGAGGAAGGTGAGGATGACGTCAAGTCATCATGCCCCTTATGCCTAAAAGCCCCCCTTTCTGCTCTTTGCTGTTTCGAGCGGGGTAAGCTTCCCCGTGGCAGGTCTTTTTCGAAATATCGTAAGTGACCGTTGAACACCGCTGAGCTTACTATTCGAGGAATTTTATCTTGCTAGTGTTGCGGAAAGCATTTGCTAAACTTGTGAAGAAATTGCCTTGGAAGTAAAAAAGTTGCTTCTTTGCATTGTGGAAGAACGAGATCAAGAGAATTATTATACATCAAATTTAAATTCATCTTTGCATTCTATGAATTCTTGAGCTACGGATACATGCATAGACGTAAAATTATACATAAGTCAAATTAACACCACTAGTCCACTAAAACCTATAGTTTGTACGTAAGGGAAATTCATCCAAAATTTATAAGGTTTATTCCATTGTCAACTCATGTATGTTTTTAAATTTTGAATCTAAATCCACCTTAAATTTCCAACAAGTCCCATTCGAATTAAAATTTGTTAATTTCAATACTATTTAGAATCCAAATAATTAAGTTTTTTAAAATTTTGAGTGCATACTAAGTTAGCTCAGCTGTTGAAATGTCCACCTAATAAAAACTTTATGAAAGGGAAGTTACTAAGTTAGCTTAACTGCTGAAATATATTGCTCATAAAACTTTGTAAGCGGGACCAAAACATAATCGAAAGAAGAAAAAAAAAAGTACATTGCATATAAAACTCCCTCGTGAATTTAAAGTATTGAGAAGATGGTGCATTCCAATTTTTTGTACCAAATGTTCAAATGTAGTCAAAGGAAGGGATTCGGTAAATAAATCAATGAAATTGTGTTGGACGTCTGCCTCTAAATTTTCTTGTGACAAGCCAAAAAATACAATAAATTTACAACTGAGCAAGTTGAAATGTGAAGTACTAGGATAATATAACAGATCAACTAATCAGATGAAAGAAAACAATCTTAAACCAGTTAACACATCCATAAAACTCAAAATATTCAGCTTGCTAGCAAGTTTTCTAAGTTCATCAACTATCAGTACAATTTTTTAGCATGAAATCAGCTTATATAATTACATTTCCCAAAAGCTCTTCACATAACCTCAAAATTTCATTGCATAGGATAAAAAGATAACCCACCTAATCCTAAACCTTATACATTCCTTTATACAGATTGAATTACATTCTATTGACATCAATCATATTCCTTTTCCTTCCTCACCCAAAAGCTTTTGCACCTTGAGCTAAGAAAGGCTAGAAGTGGTTAAGTACTAAACCTAAAGAGGTGTTGGTATCGTTCCCATGATCCTCTTCAGTAACTGGACCATCTAGTAACTCAGAAATTAGAGAGGAGCAAGGCATGGGGAATACAAATGTTCTTTTCTTACTTGATTCTTCCTCTCTCAATCTAGTGACTCGATGCCCCGGTTACTAATTAGAATGCTCTTAGTTGATTTTGGCATCGACTTGGAATGGCACTTCACTAGCCTTTGTTATAGTACTCTTTAAGTTACTGAGTAAGTGAGAGTGACATTAGCAAGGCGGGTGCCAAAATCATAATACAAAATTATGCCGCTGTCATCTTGGGCCAGAAAGCTCCATAGCTTCAACCACAAGTGAAGATTCTTCTATGTAATCTGAGTATCGCTGTGGCTCACTGGACCTTGATCTAGGAGTTTCAATTCTCTGAGAAGCCTCCCATTTCTCGGCACACCCATCATCTTCCAACATCCTTAAGACGTCTGACATTTTTGGACGATGTAAAGGATTAAACTGTGTACATAAAAGAGCCACCTGTGCCATTTCTCCTAATTCCACCCTGTCATAGTTGTTCTTTAAATCTTTATCTACTAACTGGTTCAGATTTCCCTCAGTGTGCAACTTCTTTACCTGCAATATTTCAGCAGACATGTAACCAATCAAACCAAAGATGCGTCAAAGGCAATGTCATAAGCTTAGAGTATGAAAAATTTATTAAGCGTACCCAATCAAGCATGACGCCTTTCTGATTAGATGCTCGGCCAAAATCTATGGCCTTTTGCCCCGTGATCAGCTCAAGGAGTAATATTCCATACCCAAAGACATCAGTTTTCTCTGATGACTGGCCTGTGCAAAGATACTCTGGAGCAATATGTCCAATAGTGCCACGAACTGCTGTTGTAACATGGGATTCCCTGTGATCTAACAACTTCGCTAGCCCAAAGTCGCCAACAACTGCCTCAAAGTCCTCATCAAGCAGAATGTTGGCCGCTTTGACATCGCGATGAATAATTTTAGGGTCACACTGCTCATGCAAATACAGTAGCCCCCTTGCTGTGCCCAAAGCAATACTCCGTCGTCTTGACCAGTCTAAAACAGGTCTACCATGAATGTAGTCTGCAATGAGGAGAGTTCTTGTTTAGTCAACCCAGTAGTTCGAAAAATCTCATCAATGAATAGAATGAGGCATTGTTCTATTCACCTCCAAGAATAACTTTCATGAAATAAGCTCAGATAAGGTCTAGCCATATTCAATTCACAAATCACTTTTTTCAATATTGGATTATATTTAACTTTGAAAGAATGGAGCCTATATGAACTTTAAATGCAAAATATGAAATTAGATATAGTTTGTGGATTGGCATGAGGATATGTTTTTTTCCAACTAGAATGCCTGGTGTTAGTTTGTTGACACAATATACAAATTATATGACCGAAAAGTATGTTTCAAATTACCGCTTAGCGCCCTGCTCATGTGCCTATGTGAAATCAAAGTGCTCAATTTAAAATTTTCATATATATTGCCTTCTTAAGAAACTAACCTTTTAAACGAGATGCCACACTACCATTTGGCATATATGGATAGACAAGAAGCCGTTCATTCTCAGTTGAACAGAAACCACAGAGCCGGAGAAGATTTCGATGAACAGCTAGACTGATAGTCTCAACTTCTGTCTGAAACTGAATTTCTCCTGCAGTTACATTGTAATCCTTCAACCTTTTCACTGCAACTAGTGTCCCATCATTTAAGGAGCCCTTGTATACTATGCCAAATCCACCTCTTCCAAGTATGTTCTTCGAGCTAAAGTGGCCGGTCGCAGAACGCAACTCTTTGAAACTATACCTCTTCAAATGGCCAAGACAAATCTCTGGATCATATGGTTCTGCCAGCCAAAACATTATCAGCCGAAAATAGGATCTAACTCTCTAAGCAACCAACAGAAACTACAAAAGGAATCTTATAAAGCACATCAAAGTAGGGAAAACCTGCAAAGGAATTGCTAACATGGAAACTAATTTTTTGCTCTGTTGGTTGAGTGATCGAAAATTGAACTAAACTTACAATTTATGATTTATGAGAATTATGTACAGAAATACTAAACTATTTCCCCTTCTTTAGACACATAAGACCATTGCCACTATAATCTTAGAATCTAATGCTATAGTTGTCTATTTGCTTGTCCTGAAAAGATATTCCTAAAAGAGTTTTATATTAGGACTTAGGAGCCAAGTGGTCATGGAGTCATGCTAGTAGAAATCAAATTATAGTTTCATTTGTTTTTCCATTTATGAAGAACGATTTCTTTTGTCCTTTTTTGTTGTTCCTCTCTCCTTCAAAGCTGTTCACAGGTGATGGTTGCTTCAAAATATCCACTGAAAAATATCTGGTCTTGGGAGCCATGAACAAACTTCACTTAAAAACGGTATACACACAAAAACCTAAAATTGACTTATTTGCATGGAAAATTATTATAAATTCGCTTGCAATCCTAGAGACATATTAGAAGAGCTGATAAGTGACAAACCGTTCACATCAAAGAAAATTTGTCGTTTGCGGCCATAACACCACCAAATGCCTATCCCAATGACACTTATGGTTATAAGAGCAGCACCAAAGCTCGCACCAATTGCTACAGCAGTGTGGTGACTTTTCTCCCCAGAGTTTGATTGATCTGAAAAAAAAAAAAGAACCCATGATTTGACTGAACAACTAAATATGCTTTAAAAGTCACATTGCACTTAGTCGCACCTTATGACAATAAACAGAAGGGCATAAATTCTATTAATAGTTTACCTCTAAGAGCATCTGGTGGAAAGGAAAGGGGCTCAGGAGATACCACAGAGCAGTTGGTGCTGGAAGTTGTTCCACAAATTAAAGGGTTGCCAATTATCCTGAAAAAAGAAATCATCAAGTGATTATTTCTCCAACAAAGCTAGTGTAATGAGAAAAGACATAATGCCACACAGCCGAAAGAAAGAAAGAATTACTTGAAGGTTCTGGTGGATATCTTCGGCAAGGAGCCACTTAAGTTGTTAAATGAAAGGTCTCTGCAAACATTTCATACATACAAATTGATGATTCTAATTTTCCGAACAGAGGTGCTCATGTTATATATTCAACATCCACAGCAGGTTTATCAACAATGAAATGTGTAGGTGAACTTACACAAGAGTTAGACCTTCGATTTTCGAGAGAGAATCGGGGCAAGGTCCAGTAAGGCTGTTGTTATTTAGTCGTCTGGCTTGTACATAGAATGCAAAATAAACAATTAACAACCAAAATAAACAGTCAGAACTATTCCAGGAGATCTCATTTCAGGGTTTAGCAAACAGAATTTAACCCCAATAAGTTTATAAATCTTATATAGCTCAAATCTAGATGAAAGTCAACAGAATTATTTCATGGACTAGCACAGAAGAAGAAAAAGAAACTTACAGATAATTAAGATTCTTCAAATCTCCTAGTGAGCTCGGAATCTCTCCAGTGAACCCGTTATTTGAAAGATCTAAAGTTTGAAGCATTTCTAACTTTCCAATCTCAGCAGGAATATGACCAGATATTTCATTGTTTTGCAGCAACCTACACAAGGCAACAATCGTTAAGAACGATATTCAATAAATTACATAAACTGCTATGTGATGCAAAGTCCCGAGAAAGTCTTCGAGAAGACATAGGTGCAGGAAATAAATTTCCAAGAAAACACTTACACTGATTCCAACTTAGTGAGGTTCTGAATTGCAAGAGATAACATCCCAGATAAATTCTGACTAGGCAGTCCCCTAAGAAACATGTTAGATAACTTCAGTCAGAATGCAGTTTCAAATTCATTCGATATACAGAAAGGAAATATATATGTATAAACAATATACATACAGAGCAGAGACATAGCCATCTGAAGAGCAAGTAATCATCCTCCAACTGCAAGGATCTACTGAGTTGATGTCCCAATTCTCAAGAACGTTATAAGGATCCATCAATTCATTTTTTATGGCCATTAGAGCTACAACTGCAAGCATATATGCAGAAAACAGAAGAATTTAATTGTCAATGATTAAACTACTAACATCACTGCACACATAGAATGGGAATTTAAGGAGAACTTCCAAGAAAACTATTACTGCACAGAAAGACAAAGATTCAAGAATTAAATGAAGTACTAAAAGGCAACACGAAGGCAGGCCCATACAAATATTAAATGAACAAACTAGAAGTGAATTTATTTCTCAACCTCAAATGGAAAGTTTACAAATTATACATATACATTAATGAGCAGAATCTCATTGGAGTGAAACAAGTGTTGCCTAATCCAATTGAAATTTATAACATCGAATTATGGTCGGTTTTGGGCTATTTATAGCCCATTTTAGGCAAATTGCGAATTCATAAGGTGATTTAGGTAAAACTGGATTGAACATAACAATTCCAAGCTAAGATTGCAATTATAGTTGCTATGAACAAAATGTGCAATAAACGTAACTGAAAGAATTAAAAATAAATGTGGAGAAAATAGAAGGAAACGGACATCTAACTAACCTTCATAGTTAACACCAGCAGGTGAGAGAGTAGCTGAAGCAATCCCCACCAACATGAAGAAATACAATCCAACTGTGGTAAGAAAGGAAACCATTTTCAACCTCACCAAATACTCCAATGCTCTTACATACAGATGATTCAGGTTGAAATGTGCATAACCCAGATAGCAATATAACCAACAGCAAACAAAAAATATTTCATTTCTGACAATTTGTATTCACTTTCCTGAATAATTGGATATCCTGGACATACTGCTGCCCTAGTGGGCTTATCCACAGCAACTTTTTTCCCCCTCAAACTAAAAAGGTGGCCTCAAAATGAGAATCCCAGAAACTCAACCATCATTACCATGAAAAGAACACTTTTCTTCTCTGTTTGAAGCTCCTGTAGCTTCACTTTCTAACCCTTTTCAGAGGCAAAAAGAATGGATTTTTTTTTTTACTGCTCAATGAAAAATACCCAAATGCTTAAAACTCACTATTTCAAGCAATTGTTGCAAAAGAAGCACTGTTGAGGAAAAAAGGTTGGATCTTTAATCTTTTTACTGCTCAATGGGAAATACCCAGATACTTAAAACTCATTATTTGAAGCAATTCTAGCAAATGAAGTACTGTTGAGGGTCAGAAGGTGGTTCAAAATCAGAACCCACTAGAGGAAGGGTGAAACAAAACACAACAAAGAGGATGAGCATAAATTTTTTGAGAGAAACAAGAAATTCTTTAAAAATCTGAAATCCTAGAGAACTGGGCACCCAAAAAAATTTAAAAAAAAAAGGAATTTATGAATAATCTCTGAGTGTTTTGCTAACCAAAAAAATATTTGTAACTGATCCCCACAAAATTCCATGTGAGAGTGTGTAATTTGGGGTTTAGCTAAATGCACTCTTTCATTCCCATTGATTCCATTTTCATTTCATCTTCAGTTATCTTCTCTGAAACAAAACCCACACAAAGAAAACAAATGGGATCAAAATGAGTGTGGCCTTCCACTGATTCACAGAAACAACCAAACAAGCAAACCCCTCAAACATACTGCCAAATTGAGGGGGACACATGCATATTAAAAGTGAGAGGGGAAATGGGTACTGTTTCTGTTTTGTTATTGTTTTAATATAATTAAAATAAAGTATTTAGTACTAAGTTGTTGTTGTTTCACAAGAGAATAATTAGTGTTAAATACTAAAGTTTAAGGGGAATAACAATAATAAAGTAAGGTGATTGGATTGAGGGGATGTATGGGTTTATGCACAGAAAATTTCAGAGAGAACAATTGGATGTCTGGTTAAAGGAGAAAATATTAAATTAAATAGTAATATAATTGGTGCTTCTTTTCAAAGGAAAATAATCTTTGCAGAAAAAGTATTTTGGCAGGTCACGTGCCCGAGTTGTCTATCGGATTTGTTGGCTTTTGGTGCCAAAATCATTTGTTTTGAATTTTTTTTTACCTGCCTGTATAAAAATTATATTTTCATCTACAAAAGGTTTCCCCCACCAAGGCCCCAATCAATAGGCAAGCATGGGCTTCTTTCACTGTTCCAAGATGTAACAGAGATTTTTTCATTAACTAATTAAGCTTCTATTCTTTTTAACTTATTTACTTATCTATTTCTCTCTCTAGAGATGGCAAATGGGTGGGTCGGGCTTGATTTGTGGCGGGCTGGGTTGTGCATATATGACTCGGTGCGGGCTGGGGAATTAGGCGGGCTGGGTGGGTTGGTGGGCTGGGTCAGAGGAGCGACCCATGGCGGTTTTGGGCGGGCCTGCAACGGGTTTGTGGGTGGGCTGGGTGGGCCTAGCGGGTGGGTTGGGCTGGGTAATGGGTTGGGTGGTTTGGGTTGGGCTGGTTAATGGGTTGGGTGGGCTGGGTGGTTTGGGTTGGGCTGGTTAATGGGTTGGGTGGGCCGGGTGGTTTGGGTTGGGCTGGTTAATGGGCTGGGTGGGCTGGATGGGTGGGCTTAGTGGGTGGATTGGATTGGATTGGATGTGTTGAAAACTTGAAATAATATTAATTAGTAAGTTTGATGTAATATGAATTATATGTTTATGAATATGAATTTGCATTTGTAATTTTGTATAAGTCAATTAGATATAATTTTGAAATACGTTGGTTGCAAATATAAAATATTTGGTTTTATAAATTTTATTTTGTTAGTAATATGAATAATGATTAATTTTTATAATTTCGTAATGACGTAATTATTTAATATCATCTCTTTCCTAGTAATGTCATTTATTTATAATCTTAATATAGCAATTAAAATAAGATTATAATGAGTATTGAATATTGACCAATGTATTCTTAAATAATTTTGAGTAATGATTAATTTTATATTATCGTAATTATTTATAATTATCTATTTTTCATTATCGTCGTTTTTAAACTATTGGATGTTAACAAAAGCAATCATAATTAGGGAAGACATAATTAAGATTTATGAAAGCAATAATTAAAATAATGAAAAGTAATGGAAGAAGAATTACCAGATTTATGTGAAATGAATCAACTTTAATACTTTATTGAAAGCAGACGATGTTCGAACCAAATAAGCGTTCTGGTGGGCTGGGGGCGGGTCTGGGTGGTGCGGGCTGGTTGTGCGGTCTGGGTGGGCTGGGTGGTCCTGCGTGGTGGGTTGGGTCGTGGGTTGGGTGGTCCTGGGTGGGCTGGGTGGGGGGTTGGGTGGGCTGGGTGGTCCGGGTTGGGTGGGCAATTGGGCTGGGTGGGTTTGCGAATGGTTACGGGTGGGCTGGGTGGGCGGTTCCACCCGAGCTGGGTTGTGGTTTTCGAGCCCGGTGCGGGTTTTTTAGTTTGGCGGGTTGAGCCGGGTTAGGTGCGGGTTTGAGCGGGCCTGACCCGCGAAGCCCCCGAGACGGGCTGGGCTGGGCTGGGCGGGCTGGAGAACAAAGAGGGAGTGAGTGTGGGTGGTTGCTCGCCGGAGAACAAAGAGGGGGGATAGGGAGTGAGGTGGCTGGGTGGTGAGGAGAAGAGAGAGAGAAAGAGAAGACTGAATGTAAAGTTGGAGGTTTTGGGGTTTAATGAAGTATTTATAGGTTTGCCTAAAAACCTAGTACAAGTGGGTTAAGGTTTAATTGAGCTTTTAAGTTGATCATAAAGCTTAAGAGAGGTTTGGGCTCCTCAATCCATAATTAAATTTAATTTCAAACATGACCCAAGACCCAAATATATATATTTAATAACTAATAGTCCAACCCAATAAATATATATGATTATTCAAAACGTTTAAATAATCGTTTGACTTTCAAAATAGTCAACTATTAAATTTAATTAAATAAACATTGAAACTATTTATAAATAACTTACAGGAGATTACAGAGAGAATGGATGGGGCGGGGAAGTGGTGGCAGGGGGAGAGGATGGCTAGGGAGGGGAAGGGGTGGTGGCTTGGGTGGGAGAGGGGTAGTGGGATTTTTTTAAAAATTTCTATAATTAAATCGAAAGGTAAATACAATTAAGTCTAAAACTAGGGTGGTATTTTGGCCATTTATACTAACCCCAATGGCATTGGGCTAAGTCTAAAACTAGGGTGATATTTTGGCTATTAGCCTTTACCTCTGGGGTACCTGGAAAATTTTCCTAACTTTTTAAATCTAGTTATTGTTTTACAAAATGTTGGTTGATCATATTGGTTGCTTTGTGCTCTATTTTTATATGATGTAGGGTCTGTTGTTTTCAACTTATTTTCAATCCTTATAAGTTCAGTCAGTCAAGTTCAGATAAGTTCAGATTAGGTCTAATAAGGTTGAATAAGGTCTTATAAGGTTGAATAAGGTCTAGTAAGGTTCTTATATATTTTTTATATTACAACATTATTACTATTATTATTTTTTTCGACAATATTATTATTTTTATTACTACCTCTGTCCCATATTAGTTGCAACAGTTTGACCGGCACACTTGCGAAGACACAACTTTGACCATTAATATAACTAAATATCAATTAATAAAAATAATAAAAAATTAATAAGTCAAATTATACATTGAGACAAATCAAAGAACATTTTATCTACTAACATTTGTTTTTATATGTTAGTTAAAAATCATGGTCAAAGTAAGGTATATGAATAGTATAAAAGTCAAACTGTTGCAACTAATATGGGACAAAGGGAAGAATTTTGAGTCAATGAATAATGACTTTGATTGTGCAGTTAAACTTGAAGAAGAGGATTGTGGCTACTTGGTAGCACCTGACCCTACTAAACAAAACAAAAAGAGAACAAGGCTTTTAGAAGAAGGTGAGACTAGCTTTCGGTAGCTAATATTCAATTCTCCATAATTTTGAATAATCAAGAGGTTCATATATTAATGGTCAAACTTATGTATTGGCATGTGTGTCAGTCAAACTGCAACAATTAATATGGAACAGAGGAAATATTAATTTTAATAAATTACATAGCTTTCCTCATTGTTGTTGTCATTCTGATTCGGGTTACGATCATACGATCCAAACCGATCGCAATCCTACGTAGAATCTTAATTTTGTAGTCTGATCCTACTCAACTGAAAACTCAGATAGTAGGATCTTAGGCTCCGTTTGTAGGGTGTAAAACGTTTTCAGATGAAAATGGTTTTCCATGGAAATTCTTTTACATTGGAAAATTCATTTTTATGAAGGTTCTCCGTTGTTTGGTTGCTTGTAAAATGATTTTCTACTTTAAACATTTTTCACTGTTTGGTTGAACTGAAAATCAATTACTTCAATTGTGATTGAAAATGTTTTCCTTCCACTTGTGATGGAAAATGTTTTCCTTCCAATTTTGGGGGAAAATGTTATTAATAAGGTGGAAAATGGTTTTCCACCCTAAGTTTTACATTTTAATGTTTTACTCCAAACCAAACAATGTAAAATGGGAAAACAATTTTCAAGGGAAACGTTTTACACCTTACCAAACGGACCCTTAATACGAGTGTAAGATCCTATGACTCCACAATCTGATCCTAATATAGAAAAATTACAAAACAATTGTATATATTATTTTTCCTTTGATAAAATTCAATCAGTTTTTACTTAAATCTTCGAAAGTTTGAACTAATATCACCATTTACGAATGATAAAAATTGTTATTAGTGTGTTTAAACTTTTAACATAATTCTTTTATCATATTGTAGAATAATTATCACTCTTTTTACCTAATTATTAAGGATCTTACGATGCATTAGTCTTATAAGACACCGCCTAATTTTAACTTCAAGTTAGGCAAGAGCCCTAACCCAATAGAAAGAAGAGAATGAATCAACTTTTCGAGTAACGTGATGGACTTTTTGGACAAAATGATAGGCTTAAGTTCGTTAGTCTAATAAAATGATGGGAGTATAAAATTAGACCGCCTCTTTTAATAATTTTTGTTCCATAATTCAATCTTAACAATTCGATTCAAATTACCTTTTCGATAGAAAGTAGGTACTGGTCATCCTCATGTCTTTGTAGTAACGTTCTCCCAATAAAAATTTAGACTACTTGGAAAATATCTCTATTATATAAGGGAAGATGGGATGGACATTAAAAAAAATCCAAACTGTTGTATCGATACGACAACTAACTCTCTCATACATTACATGCATTTGACGCTAGTTTTGTATGCTATAATCATATCCTTCTCTTATAAAAAAAATGTTCTATAGAAAACGTATTATGTTAGAATCTTTTTTCCAAAAAACAGGCTATCTTCATATGATTAAATAATTAAAAAAGAGAAGGCATTGGTTGCACTTGCACTTGCACAAGTTGACATAACAATTTGACCACCTCATATTCATGAGCCATATAGACCTTAGGATGTAACTTTAGCTTCATATTCTCACATAGATTTTTTCTCTATGAGCCACCCCATTATTATCCCTTAATGCAGTTTATACCCTATGATAAAATTGAACATAATAAAGCATGTTGATAGTATATTATAGATTCTCGTTAATAGTTTAGTGCCCTATTGTTTGACATGCATAGGCCACTTAGTCACCAACCGTTTATGATAAAAAAGCATTTGTTATTGTATTCCCTTTGACATTCTTCCAAATTACGATAATATGATATATCACTCCCTTTATGCCAATTGTTTTCAAATCTTTGAATTTCTACGATGTAAGATTAAAGTTAAATTGGTCCATTGTTTTCTATTAGCAAAAATTAACTAGAATAATTCAAACTATAGCCGTTCCACCGAGAATAATCCCAATTATGAGTTATTCTTCAATAATCCCAACTATGAGGGAGATCCGCCATAGATATCCCATTGACCTGCATAACCTATAACAACCGGTTATTTGGTCACATGACGTGCACGTGACCTTTAATGACGTTTTTTTTATCTTTAAGCTCCCACCCACCCCTCCCCCAAGGCCCCAACCGACTGCCACGGTGCTACCCAATGCAACCCCCTCTCCCACCATCTCTCCCTTCCACTTCTAGCGACACCCAACACCCCATCTTCCCTCCAACTGACTCCTACATCACCCGTTCCAATTTTTCGAAGGAACCAGAGTGACAGGTCCATGCGAAACAAAATATTATCGGTTGTGCGCCTGAATTTAATCTACAATCACTAATTTGTTTGATTTTACATGATGGGTTGATTAGCTTTTCAATTTTCCCTCCTCAAAACCCAATTTTAACGTATGAAACCATGTTTCCAGCTTTGAAAGCTTTTTCATCAAAATATTCTGGTGTTTTCTTCTTCAAGAGAGAGAATTGGTATACTCCACCTGGAGATGGGTTTTTGTAGTTATAAGATGAAAAACTAATGAGCCAATGTGTACCGGATACTTTCAAGTCTTCTACTCCAGGTGTGGAGCATATTAAGAAGAGAGAGAGAGACAAGAGATGCACTTGTCGGAGCCCAAATCAGAGACGAAGTGAAGAATTGCGCGTTCGTCGAAGTCGACCAAGTCGACGTCGCGAGTTGAGTCAGACTCTGTTAAGATTCGTTAGATCTCACCCTTCCTCCTTGTCTTCTTTTTCGATCTCCATGATTCCCCTTTCTCTTCTTGTTGCTTGATATGGCAACACTAAGGCCATAAAACCGTAACATAGCAACAAACAACAAATTCTCATCTCCTTGTGGTTCATTTTTATTAAACAAATCCCAAATTTTGAAATATTCAAGTGTCCATTTGAGCACATAACTAAGATTTAGAGTTATATGACAATTTTGATTCAAAAATTGGAAATCATAACATTAACATTAGCTAATTCAAGCAGAATCCATAGCCAAAATAAAAATTCTGAGTTTAAATTTGAGGATTCTGAAGAATGAAAAAAAAGGTAAAACTTGTGGGGTTGTTGTTCATGGAAATATTCATAGTGCAAATTAAAATAAAAAAGGAATTAGGAAAAAAAATTGAATTAAAAAATTTAAACGAATCTAACAACCTTGTCGAAGATGGAGGTCAAGGTGGTTAGGGAGGAAGAAGAGTGGAGGTGCTCATGGTAGTGGTGTTGACAGCAAAAACAAAGAAAAAAGGAATTAAATAAATTACCTGGTTAATAGGTTGCAAGTCACTTGGGTATATTTGTGGCAAATCTCCCTTATAGTTGGGATTATACAGGAATAACTCATAATATGGATTATTCTCGGCGGAACGGCCATAATTTGGATTATTCTAGTCAATTTTTCCTATTTAATATTCGAAACGACAATTTGATATATGTATCTTTAATCGATATTTTTGATATCCGATATCCAAAAATATTCGTATCGAATATAGGGGATATCCGACATGAAATATCTCATTTATTTTATAAACGATATTAATTGTTTTTTTTTCCAAAATGGTAAGAATCAAATATGTTAGATATACCCACTATTTCAGATGGTGGATTCGATATTTGAAATCTGATAATCGGTAGCAGATCATACTTCAGATGTCGAACATGTAAAATGTTGTTCAATATCCAAAATAAAACTCAAATCAATTCAGATCTTCAAATACTTTTGCTCAACACCACTTAAGGGTACAAAGAGCATGTCCTTTGTTAGATTACTTATTTGGAAATTTTAATTAAAGTAGTTCGTGTCTTCTGAAAAACAATTGGTACTCCTAGGAGCACGGTGCTCCGTGCACCAGGATGACATCATCCCCAGCCTGCTGTCGCTTTACCCTAACTCTGACGTCGCTCAGCCTCCCGTCGTCAACCTCTCTCTCTCCCCTTCTTTCCTCCTTCCACAAAACTTCCGGCAATCTTCATCGACACCCGACCGACGAAAGCTCTGACACTCCACCACTCTCTCTCCTACTTCTCCTCCTTCCCTAAAACTTCAGGCGGCCTCAAACAACGCCGGCACATCAGTGAGCAACCTGGCACAGATGTTCTTCGAATTTTTGGATGATGTTATTTCAGATCTGGTTTTAATACTTTTCCGGGTCATTCATTTTTTGTTTTTTTTAAAATAGTTATGTTCTTTTGGTTATTCTTATGTGTTCTTTTCCAATTGATACCTATTTTTACTTTTTAATATGCCTTTAAATAATGTTTAATGTTCTTTTGAGGTAAAAAAGTATTTTGCTCTTTGAATTTTCGTATTTTATTCTTTATATTTCAAGGAAATGTTATTTTAAAATTAATATTTTTTTAAATTTTTATTTGTAAGTAAATAGTTATTGAATTTTTGTATTTTTTTCTTTGTAAAAAAAAAGTAATTTTGTTCTTTGAATTTCGTATTTTATTCTTTTTGCTTTATGTAAATATTCTTTTAAAATCATCAGAATGTATTTTTTGTATGTTCTTTGAAATTTCCTATTTTATTCTTCACACATATGTATGTTGTTGTTTGAAGTTTTGTATTTTGTTTGTTTTTTTCAAAAGTATGTTGTTCTTTTGAAATTTTATTTTTTGTTCTTTTGGTTTCAAGTAAATGTTCTTTCATTTTTTGTTCCAATATTCACTATATGTTATTTGTAGTGCTGTTAGGGTTTGAAGTTGTGCTTTTTTTGAGTTCTGTGCTGTTGTACTGGGGATGACGTTAGGGCCGGAATTGGGCATGTCATCCCGGTGCACGGTGCTCCATGCTCCCGGGAGCACCAAAAACGGACTATGTGTCTTCTAGTTTCTTAGGAATTAGGATATGTGGTTGAATTTCGAAAACTTCTAAAGTACTTCCTCGGTTTATTTTTTAGTCAGTTTCATTTTGTTTGTCCTACATCAAATCTTTAATTTTTTTTGTCATATAATTTTCTCCATTATTTGCCTTGCTTTTTTCACTCACTGGTCCTACATATTATTCCAACATTTCTTTCTCCCTCCTTATCTTTTACCATCACAGGAGAGTTGCTCCTCTTTTCATCACCCTCATTGATAAACAGAGCTACAATTTACCAGATAAAAAACGGTGCGAGTCTATTGTGTATTAAAAACATCAATGTGCTTCATTTATGTTTTAAAACCTTAAAAATATATGGTAAAAATCCTTTGGTCTATTCTCCCAAATTAATTGCTATATTGGGATTTGGCACGAAGATTTAGGCAGAGCATGTGAAAAGATAGGGACCAGTTTTCATTTATTAAAGTATCTCATAGAGTAAAGTTAAAATAATAACTTTTGTTGGGTTTAGTGATTAATGTTGGAAGAAGACAAAGATAACAGCAATGAAGTAACAAATTTAGAGGGATAATCCATAAGCCAAGAAATAAAATATAGCAAATAAATTGGGACACCTATTTATGATATATGTAGCAATTAATTTGGGACGGAGGTAGTAGATAATTAACAATTTTAGTGATTGAATTAATATATCTTATAACTAATATATAAGCAGAGTTCATAAGTCAGTGCATGAGGTCCTGAATTTGCCATCCTTATTCGACAATATTTTTCGCTTTGCCTAAGGTGGCATGCCGTAAATAAATTTTAAAATAAATTCAATACTCCCTCAGTTTCTTTTTGTTTTTTGACCAAAAAACTCTCACATAATTGGTCAAAGTAGGACAAATAAAAAGAAACAAAAGGAGTAGTTTTAGATATACGAAGACTAAAGATAATCAAGTTGTGTCAATTGATCATAACTTATGATATGAATTTCAAAAAATTGTGACTTTTGTATCATTAAAAGCATGTTGAAAATATTATAAACAAGACCAATTTATAATGAACCCATCAAATTCCCTATATAAAATGTCACAAAGATTTATCATAAACTTTCTCGCGTGTGAAAACTAGTATATATATATAGGAGGGTTCTTCGAGAGTATTGGGAGCGTCAAATAAGAATACCATGTCATATTCTATATTTAATATTATGATTTTATAATTATTAAAAAGATAATTAGAGTTTATTTTCATAGGGAAAAAGAAAATAAAGTTTTGGATAAATAAGAAATAAAATTTCATTCTCAATAAACTACAATGTATTTTAACTTTAGTTGTAAAACTCAAAAAATAAATAATGTATATCTTCAAATTCAACTCGAATTTGAAATATACTTCAAAATAAGTATCTTTTTCATTAAGTGGTTGTTCCACTTCAGTCTTATAAATCTGAAACTTATCTAGTGCTTCGTCTATTGAGAATAATCTATGTAATACACTAAATCAAAATGATTTTGGCCACATGTCGAAAGCAGCTTCAATCGTGTGCCACGCGTTAGCTTTAAGCAGGAATAATACCACATGGCTTCTTCACATAATTTGTGCATATTAAATCAGGTTTAGCAATTAATTATGGGGAAAAATTCCCTTAATTAACGGTTTGAATGTAATCAATATCCCTAATTAAAAGGTTTGCCAACTATATAGATTCTTGCCATAACAGAAATTACCAATTATACACCTAATTGATTCTAATTGATTTTAATTGATTTTTCCAACTTGATTGATAATATTAATGATATTATGCCAGACATTAACTACAACTATAAATAAATCATTCTCTATCTTCTTTCATTCACATCTAACCCTAAAATTAAATCTAGCCTCTCTCATTCTAAATGTTCCTCTCTCAAAATGAAAACATGGCTCCATTCCATAAAATCATTCAAGAATATTGGAATGGTTTTACAAATTTCGAGTGAAGGAAGATTGTTACATTCTTTTACTTCTCCGAATTCGAAGAATATTGGATGAATTCTCCAAATGTGATTGAAGAAAGTTTCATAATCATCATCATAAAACATTACAATGGAGGTTTTGAATATTTTGGTGAAAGTATCATCGATCTAATCGTTTTTTGTGTGTTGTCATTTCTTTTTCTATTTTATTGTTTGTTAATTCATCAAATGTAATCCTTGTCCCTATTGAATAATAATAAAATCATTTTTTTTATTCTTTTGTCATATTTATATACAAATTCTATTATTCAATATACATTTTATTTTTATGCAGTCTCAAAGTTATTCTAGATGTTCACCTAATTATTTTTTGAGTATTAGTAAATTGTAGTGTTTTGTTGTAGTAATTTTTAATTTTCTTTGCATTTGTTGAATATAATATCTTGATATAGCCAACCGATATATTAAATCATTATTATATATTACTTTTTAGTTTACATTAACCAAAGTAATAAATTAAATTGTTATGAAAATATTCACAGTAATTTTCATAATTTATTGTATTTTTCATTTTAATTGATGGCGCATTTGTAATTTGAATTTACATTCAAAAATTATAATAATTTTCTGCTAAAAAAATTCATTTTATCCATTGATAATTTTTTTCCTCCCATTTTTCATCTTTTTTGATTTTTTGTTTAAAATCTTTTTAAATTCGGTTATACATTGAAATCAATAAATAAATTCTTTACAATATATCTTAATAAATATTTCCCAAGTTAATTAGATTATATTTCCTTAACTGATTTCATATGTTCAAATTTGACCAACCCATAAATTTCCTTTTTTATTATAAAAGTAGTCAAATTTGACTAACATCTTTTCTTCTCCAAATTTATATCTTTTCCATTTTTGTGTTTAAAATCTTTTTAAATTCGGTTATGTAAAGAAATCAGTAGATTAAAATCTCTAACAAAAGATTACGACAAATCTTTCTGGGGTTTTTTCATTGGTAAACCATTCAATAACGCCTATTTTTATCAAAAATGTCCTAAATTTATTAGATATCATTTTCGTTAATTGATTACATTTATTTAAATTTGACTAACTTTGTAATTTTCCATTTTTATAGCAAATTATTCTAACAAATATTTCCCAAGTTAATTAGACAATATTTTCATTAACTGATTTCATGTATTCCAATTTGACTAACTCATAAATTTCATTTTTATTGTAAAAGTAGTCAATTTTGACTAACATCTTTTCTTCTCCAAATTTGTATCTTTTCCGTTTTGTGTTTAAATCTTTTTAAATTCGGTTATGTAAAGAAATTAGTAGGTTAAAATCTCTAACCAAAGATTACGACAAATCTTTTTGGGATTTTTTTCTTTGGTAAACCATTCAATAATGCCTTCTTTTGGCAAAAATATCCTAAAGTAATTAGATACCTCTTTCCTTAATTGATTAAATTTATTGAAATTTTACTAACTTTGTAATTTTTCGTTTTTATACCAAAATAACTTAACAAATATTTTTTAAGTTAATTAGATAATATTTTCCTCAATTGATTTCATGTATTCAAATTTCACTAACCCATAGTCAAATTTGACTAACATCTTTTCTTCTCCAAATTTGTATCTTTTTCGTTTTTGTGTTTAAATCATTATTTAATTCGTTTATGTAAAGAAAGCAGTAGATTAGAATCCATAACAAAAGATAATGATAAATCTTTCTGGTATGTTTTTTCTTTGGTAAATCATTCAATAATGCCTATTTTTGTCAAAAATAACTTTTGAATTAATTAGACACCGTTTTCCTTAACTGATTAAATTTATTCAAATTTGACTAACTTCGTAATTTTTCGCTTTTATTGCACAATAATAAATATTTCCCAAGTTAATTAGATAATATTTTCCTTTACCGACTTCATGTATTCAAATTTGACTAACCCATAAATTCTTTTTTTTTGTTGTAAAAGTAGTCAAATTTGAAAATTGGATTTTTTTTTATGGCCAGATCTTTTTTTTATCTTATAACATTTAATTTAGAAGAAAAAACATTTTCAATAACAAATTAGTTGCTAAAGATAGTTTTCACTAATACTTATTGCCGAAGTGTATGTTACTAAAGTCTAATTCTATTTTTTATTATATTCATTCCTTAGTTGTCTTATTGGTTAGGATATACAAAGAAGCACGTTTGAAGCCTCAATTATAGTAAAGATTGAACGCTCAATGTACGACGATATTACGAGAATAAATATATATCGATTGACTAGCCATGGATATAGTAAATATTTTTATCTAAGTAATAACTTTTTTTGTAGTAAATATCAAATGAATCATATGGAATTAATGTATTTAAATATAATCATGTGTAAGAAACATTCTAAAAAAAAATTAGCCTTTATAAAAGATTGACTAATAGATTGAAATGGAATAGATATCAAAAAATAACCTTTTTTATATATCAAAATCGTTTTGGGTTTTGGTTTTAGAACAAATTTGTAAATGGTCATATTTGCCAATATCACATACATCTTTAAATCAGTAGTTATTTTAATCCACTTTTATTTTAAATTTTATTCATTCCTTCTTTGTAAAAAAACGTATGAAATATGTTAAAAGTTTACTTATTTTAATTTATTTTATTCCTTTATTGTATGAAAAACGTTTGGAAAAGTTTACTACGTTTCAAGAAAAACCTAGCCTTATTTTTATAAAAGATTGACTAATAGATTGAAATGGATTAAAAATCGAAAAATAAATTTTTAAATATATCAAAATCGTTTTTGGTTTGTTTTTAGAACAAATTTTTAAATGATCATATTTGCCAATATTACATACATCAGTAGTTATTTTAATCCACTTGTATTTTAAAAAGTTTACTTATTTTATTTTATTTTATCCCTTTATTGTGAAATATACCATTATTAAACTATTATTTTTCAATTAGGTTAACAAATGGCCACTCATTATGATAATTATAACTATGAGACATGGTTAGTTTACTCATTTCTCACACCACTACCATTATTTTCACACATTGTAGTTGTCATAATCACACCTTCGTTATGGAAATTTGTCAGCTAGAGTAAATTCTTTGTCTAAGGAAGCTACTAAGTGTGCTATTTAAGTACGGATTATAAGGCTGTGGGAAAATCAGTTGTTGACCAATGTTGTCGAAGTTAATTCGATCGACATGGTTTTGATCGACGAGCATGTAATGCATTTTTTGCCCTTTATTCTTTAATATTTTTCATTATTTGCGTAAATATTTATGTCATTTATTAATTTAGTTTTTCTCGATTTAAATGTAAGGGGATAAGACTCACGCTACTTTGAATAAAGAATTAATTGTTTGTTTAGAACCATTACTTAAAGAAGGTCAAATGAAATGTATTCAAAACTTCGACATTTGTGAAAAAGAGGGGAATGAGAAAGCCAATTCGACACCCTTATAGAATCATCTTCAACAAGTCATTCCTCACTTTAACATTGAAATCCGGCGATTTTCCTTTCTTTGGATTCTTCTTCTATTCAAATCCGATATGCTTGGAAACAATTTCAATACATCTTAATTACTACTTAGGTAATCACAGTGGCGGATTCAGAAAATTTATTTAGTGGGGTCAAAGCATGATTATTAAATTTTATCGCACCATTTTGTTGAGGTGAATATGGTGCGGTCAAAGGACGACGAATACCATAAAGATAGAGAACCAATGGTCAAATGTTCAATTTTTCAGGAATTTTTTTTTTTAAAAAACGAAAATTTTACAATTCTACCGATTCAAATGGGTCGTGTGACCCCACTCATTAAAGAATGGATCCATAAAGATAGAGAATACCATAAAGGACGACGAATACCATAAAGATAGAGAACCGGCGGTCAAATGTTCAATTTTTCAGGAAAGAAATTTTACAATTCTACCGATTCAAGTGGGTCGAGTGACCCCACTCATTAAAGAGTGAATCCACCACTGGGTAATCATGTGTCTTTGTTAACTTGAATTTCTTTACGTATTATATGATATGATGGTATGATTTAATATCCTATTTAAACCTAACTTAGAAATGTCATATAACCTAGGATAGTTCACATGACATAAACGATTGTGCCATAGTGAAGAAACATCAAGCATATATATAAAACTAGCAATTGTACTATCAATGCCAAAATTTAAACGTCTCATTATAATAATATCCTTGACCAACATAAATATTGTTCTTAGAAAAAATAAACTTATAGGGATCGAAAACCATCCTAAAATCAGACTTAATCATGAGACCTCACGACACTAAATTCTTCCTAATTTTCGAAAGAATAACAACATTCCAAAGAGTTAAAGTCTTTCCCGAGGTTAACGACAGTTCTACTTGGCTAATATACTTCGCCTTCACTCTAGAATCATTACCCATATACAAGATTGGACCATTATCAAATTCTTCAAAAGACTTAAAGGCGTGCTTATCCTTGCACACGTCTCTGGAGGCTCCCGAATCTATCAACCAAGAATCATCAACCTGCACAACATTAATTTCAGTCATAACCACAAAATTCATTTCTTTAACTATGTTTTCATGTGCAACCATACCTTGATTTTGACCAACACTTGGTTGATCCTTCTATGTCTTCTTATTCTTCTTCCAAGAAGGACAATCCCTCTTAAAGTGAAGAACATTGCTATTCAACTAGTGAGAGTGTTCCTATTCTTGTTTGCAACATTAATTATAGAATTTTCGTTGGATTTCTTGCTCCCACTACACACACCAACCTCTACCATATCCACGATAGACTTAGGAACAATAGCATTATTAGTAGAATCCTTAACCCCATCTCCAGCCCGGGTACCCTCATCAATACGAAGATGGGTTCCTAATTGTTCCATGATTATATCTTCGTTTTTTATGTTTCAAGGAATGCTTAGTATCTTTCCAAGATTGCAGTAATTTATCAATAATAGAAGCTACGACGATAGCCTCCTTCATTACCATATCATGTGATCTAATTTGGTTCAAAATATGTTGACTTTCGTGAAATTTCTCTACTATAGGTCAATCATTAGTCATTTTACAAGAATAAAATTACTAACAATCTTAGTAGAAGCATCTTTCGAGTTGCGATACAGCAACCCGCGCCCAACCCGGTCGTTTGTCGTGACCTGGCTTTGCACGTTTCACGATCTATCTTGCGACGCATGATTAAATTCCTGTCTAGACCTCTGAAAATGCGTATTGTAGACCTCATCCTCTTCTAATATTACCACATACTTCCTCCGTTTCGCAATACTCGCAACATTTTCCTTTTAGGGAAATTTCACAATATTTGCAACCAAGCCTTATTTGGTAAATTTTAGTATACTAAATTATTATGATACCCTTACTTTGTTACCCATTCTACCTAATTAACAAGATAAGTTTAAAAATTACCTACCAATATATTTTACTAATTTCAATTACCTAATCCTAACTATCACCCCAAGAATTTTCTATTAATTGCATTAGACCAAGGATGTAGAGTGAATAGGACTTTAGTTACTTTAAATACCAGAGGAAAAAAATCACTGAAGTGATATTAGACTATTAACTAGTGATCATGGAAATCCTATAATTGAGGTGAATTAAATATTGAAAAAGATGCCTTGAAGTGGTAGAATGTGGAACTCAAACCCTACAAGGGTATATTTGTCGCATCGGGAGAGCTGATTATTCTTAGGCGCGAGCTATCAAAGTGGGAATTTCATCAAACAATAAAGTACTACAAATCTACAATACTACTTGAAACTTGAAAGTTGGAACTCTCAATTCTCAAATTCTGCTATTAGCTGTGCGAAATTTTAACTAATTCTCTTCGTTTTTTTTGTTGCATGCCATGTGCAACATTTCATAGAAACCTCAAGTCCTCAACCGTTCTTTGTTGTGATGCAACTAATAGCATGAACATTTATTAGATTTGACATAATATAATTTGAGCTTTTTAAAGCTAGAATAATTATACTCAATGATTCGAACTTTTGATCTATTACAGGATTGTTCTATGAGAGTGGTGCTACTAAGACTGCAAGACACTTGTCTAGTTCTATAATGTTTTTTTTTCCCTGATATTCACTTATCATACATGAAATAAAAAAAATACAAATGAGAAATAAAAAACTTTTGGTACGTAATTTTTTTGCTCTTACAATGTGTGTGTGAGACTTACACCGGAATTTTCCATTTGCCACCAACGCCCCCTATGAGCGGAGAAAGTAGCTTGTGATAAATCATTTTATAATGTGTTGTTGTTGCATTTTTTTTGTAGGAGCTATTTTTATAACTTGAATGAACATGTAACACCTTGTATTTTTCGATTAAATTATTTATTTTCATTAAAATAATCATTTTTTATTATATTTTTAACTAAATAAATATTAAAGTATTTTGATTAGAAAAAGCATGTATGTAAAATAATATAAACATAAACATTTAATTGTTTGAAGTGTATAAAAAAACATTTGGTATAAATATTTATATTAAGTCGTCGCTTTATGGACCGGCGACGTAACAAACTTGTAGTCCAGCATTATGCTACATGAGGCCGAAATCTAGGAGCTTATAGGGCTTCTAGAGTGTTCCAGTTCTGCTGTCTTTTGTATTTGTGCTATGTTCCATGGCCAAGGGTTTACTCTCTTCGTCAGCCCCATCAATTCGCCCTTCATTTACACTTAAATCTTGCCTTAACACCTCTTATAAAACCCCTCATTTTAGCTGTATCAATCTGATCAGAAAATCTGCTCAAATACTTTCGCTTTTCCCTTCCATTTCCACGCGGACCACGCCACACTCACTAATATATAAGGAAGACTTCCTCTTTTGTTTGTGATAGGCTAAAGTCGTATCACCTATTCAAAGATAATTCCTACAGTCCTCTAACAATGGTAGTCAATGGAAGTAGGGTCGAATCCACAGGGAGACGGAGTTATAAGTTAATATTCAGCCAAAAAGCTACTTCAGACAAGATCAGATGGAAATCAGCTGAACTAATAATTTGACACTAAAAAGCAATGTAAATAGGGATTTACTCTATGAAATAAAAGTCTAGGGAATTAGTTCAGTCCACCATGCTTATACCAATCAAAGGATCAAACAACTATCAAAACCTAGGTCGAGAATCAATAGATTAGAGCAGTGTCGAGCTATGGTTAAGTCTCAACGCCCATAATTTAACATATGCAACATGTTCACAAACATAATCAGAATTACTGATGTGTACTAGGCCTCTAAAAGTAAGACGGATCTGTGCAAACGATTATTAACCTCAAGTAATCAAAGAAACTGCAAAATAACGTTAATTACTCAATAAGAACAAATCACACCTTAACCTATCTCATCAAACCCTAGAAACTAATGGTAATTCAAATAATCATGGTATAAACATGGCTTCCCTCTCTAATCCCTAGAAATTACACTACTCACTCATAATTGAATCAACAATAATAAATCTAATATGAAACCCTAATAATTGCATCATGAATGAATAAATAATTAAACTAAGCAATCAAGAATAATTAAAGAAATTAAAGTAGAGAATAATACCAATTGACGGAAAGCAAGAACTTTTATTGAAATCGAATCCAAGGTTCAATCATCTTTAATCTAATCTGAAGTGTTTAAACTAAAATAAAACTAAACTAAGAACTATCGAAATAAAAACAGAGAAAAGATGTCCCTAAAAATAATGAGGAAAAGGTATTTATAATACCCCAAAAGTCTAATTAAAAACAGAAATAAAGATAGAATTTCCGCGAAGTCAACTGCGGGACCAGATCGGGCAAAGGGCCACCCGATCGGGCCCACGCAAAAATCACCCAACAATTTCCTTGACTCCACGCATCACAGCAGGAGAAAATACCAAAATTTTGGCCTCACCCAATCAGTGGCCCGATCGGGTCCATGATCGGGTGTACAACAGCAAAGCTCAGCATTTTCCTTCTTGTACGCAGCGCAGACACAATACAACTTAGTGGGCCAGCTTGAAAATCCAACAACATTTCTCTTTCTCGCGTGCAGCAACGTAGTCAAAAGGGGAGTTTGGGCCTCCCACCCGATCGGGTGCCCGATTGGGCCTGGGGTATTAATGGCCCAGCTTTGCTCCTTCTTCGCCCAAGCAACGCAGCCACATCAAAATTAGATTTTTAAGTCCGCCCGATCACCCACCCGATTGGGCCTTGTTTGCCCGATCGGGTTGGGCTTAAAAGTGCCAACCTTATTTTCTTCGTTTTTCCACCCGATCGGGTACGAAACTTCACCGCCCGATCAGTAAATCTTCGTCCGATCAAGCCATTTCTTGCCCGATCTGAGTACGAAAAACTCCTTTTTGACTCTTTGGCTCTCAATTCTTCACGTCTAGAGGTTTTGAGACCTCCTAAACTATCCATAAAGCTCGTGAGCCATCCTATGTGTCTCTTAACATCTCGTAAAGCCGTGGTTGCTTCCAAATAACTCAGAAATAGGAAAAAAAACTCCCTAAAACCTGCAATTCAATACTAAAAAACAAAACCACATCTATAAAGGATAGTTAGCATAAAATAGCTCCCAAGAGCTCAAATGACGCACAATTTAGCTCGTAAATAAGGGAGAAAAGTCTATATAAATATGTGATATCAAACTCCCCCAAGCTAAACCTTTGATTGTCCTCAAGCAAACAGAACATGAACATGGAATAGATTGCCTCACCCCATAGATAAAAATCAATCAAAGCTCAAAACGTTTTCAAGACTAAGAATCGGTCAAGCAAGCAAAATTCAAGTTCGGCTAATCAAATCCATCCAACCACCAATCATCCAAGCAATTCATCAAATTCAACAAGGCATACAAATCCTGAAAAGGCTCTCACAAGGGTGTCACTCCTCTCAATTTTGTGGCAGGCAAAGAATATGCCCGTACACTTACCAACCCGACCATAAATGCTCTTCCCACTCACACTCTCATGTGTTTAAGAAGGTTAAATGACGCTCATGACTCAATTAGCAGACATGCTCTTTAACTTTGACAAACTGACTCGAAATCAATTCAATAAACAATGCAGACACGCGCTCAAGAGGACTTTGCAGGGTTGTAATGGGGCTTAGATAAGAGGTAGGGGATATATTTAGGAAATGTGGTGGAAAAAACGAGAAAGGGGGAGCATGAATCACTCAAACAAGGCCTAAGATGGCCTAAACAACTCCTAACAACACCATATAACCACGAAAAATAACCCAACTCTCATAAATCAATGAAAACTCACAACAAAACCAATTTTCAAGCAATGAAGTGAATTTTTCTTTATGAACGTACGTGAATGAAGGACTTTGAATTCTTTTGAACTTTTATTTCATTTTTCTTTCATTTTTCTGAACTTCATTCATGCAACTCTAATTTTGCTTTTTCTTTTTCTTTTTTCTCACACTCAAACCACAACAAATATACTTTTAATTCCTCCACAATAGCTCAACCCATACAAAAGCTCCCCCAAGCTAGGCTTGGAAATAATATCGAAATGAAGGCCATGGGCTCATAATAAGGGTTTAAGTAAGATGAAACAAGTCATTAGGCTCAGCGGGGCTAAGGAGGATAAAAATATATCAAAAACTCACTATGAGGCTCGAAAATCAGACAAAAGAACGCCTCTATCACAGCAAATGCTACAAGTCATCGAAAATCAGACAAGTACGAAATCAAAGTCAAGATCAATCCACTAAAGAGGAACTAACACACAAAAATATACTGGATAACGATATGAATCCAATAGGCTACAAAGAGGCCTCATAGTCTAACCAATTCAGGTATGCAGCACAATGTGGTGTAATATAATCAAAACTCACTCGAAATCATAGCAATCAAACATCAAATTATAAGCCTCAAGATCACAAATGCCTAGCTATCCAGAAAGCAGAGTCAAATCATTTTCAATAAGAGTACAACAAGGGGCATAGAGAGGCAACTAAACCAGTCATGGGAACCAATTTTTTTTGATTTTTTCAGTATTTTTCGAAAGCAGTAAATCTATCCTAGAAAGCTGTAAAAGTAATAGAGAACACAAACAGAAATCCTCCCCCAAGCTGAACTTGGCAGTTTCCTCAATGCCAAAAGGTAACCAAGGACAACACTAAGAGGAAAAACAATGTTTGTACCCTCACTCTCGCTCACTAAAAAAAAAAAAAGGAAAAAGGGGAAAAATACGAGTTGCCTCTCGCACAGCGCTGGTTTATAAAAGTCCCTCACGACCATGATCCTCTATTTCTCAAATAGGAGGGGCTAAGCAGTGAGAGCCACCCTCATCAAACACTTTCCTTCTCCAAATGTTCTTTATGATACCTCCAGACGATGAGACAACCTTAGGTGGAATTAGAACCTTCTCCACACCTACCTCATCCAAAACCTCCGCCCTGCAACAATATTGTTCAAGCATAGGTGCCTTAACAACATTGGTTAGTTTAAAAATCACTTTATCATTACCAACACTCAGAGTTAGAGACCAAGACTTGACATCAATGACAGCACCAGCCGTACACAAAAACGGTCTACCCAGAATAATGGGAATCTGGGCATCCTCATCCATGTCTAACACCACAAAATCAATAGGAATGTAGAATTTCCCGACCCTCACAGGAACGTCCTCTGAAACACATAGGGGGTATTTTATAGAACGATCAGCCATCTGTAAAGTGATTTGTGTGCATTTAAGTGCTCCCATGTTCATTTTCTTATAAACAGATACAGAAGCACCTAAATCACACAAAGCTTTATCAATGACAATAGGTCCAAGATGGCAGGGAATAGAAAAACTATCAGGATCTTTCAACTTCGGTGGGGTTTTATTTTGAATAAAAGCACTACACTCTTCAGTAAAAGCGACACGTTCTACCCCACCAAAGTCTCTTTTCTTAGTTATCATATCTTTCAGAAATTTGGCATAAATAGGGACTTGGTTAATTAAATCTGTGAATGGAATCATTACCTCAAGGTTCTTGACCATAGCCAAGAACTTACCAAATTGCTGATCAACCTTTGATTGCTGCATCCTATGAGGAAAAGGTAGTCTTGGTGTAAAAGGCATTTCCGAAACCTTCTCCTTTTTCTTCCCTGTCTGTTCAGCTTCCTCAGATAAATCGACTTCAAACGTTGAACTCTTCCTTTTTCCTTCCTCTACCACCCTATTCTTCCCCGCAGTTGGTACAACATCATCAATGGGCATTGGGGGGGGGGCAGCATAAGCAATGCCACTACGAAGTGTGATGGCATTCATGTGCTCTCTCTGAATGGGTTGCCCTGGCAATTCCCCTTGACGTCTCTGAGCATTATTGCTTGATAATTGTGCAATTTGAGTCTCGAGAAGTTTGATGTGCTTCTCTTGGGCTCTTTGTGCTTCCTCATTAGCTCTCTACATAGCTAGCATTTGTCGCTCTTGAACTCTTTGCGCCTCCTCATTAGTATTTTGCATGCTCAACATCAACTTCATCACTTCAGACATGGAAGGCTCTTGTGAGTTTATGTTTTGTGGAGGTGGTGTGTGAAAATTTTGTGGAGCTTGGAAGTTATTGGGGTTATGGAAGTTTTGTGGTGGAGGTCTTTGAAAATTTTCTGGGGTTTGATAGTAAGAGGGTTTAGGGTGGTTTTGTGGAGGTGGAGGATGATGGTTTCGTGGATTTTGGCAGTTATGTGGAGGGGGGTAGTTTGGTTGTCTCTGTTGTAAGGCGTTTGCCTGCTCCATCTGAAGTTGATTGAACTGACAGTCATGCCAAAATGACTCTGAACACCACATACCTCGCAGTAAGATGAGGTAATGGGTGCCATGGCAGAAATAGCGTTAATACTCAAGGCAGGTGTTGTCGAGGAAGAGGATTTGAAGGTGTCAATCTGCTGGCTCAGCTTCGCTATCTACGAAGTCAATAATGCAATGGCATGCATCTACCTCCAATACTTTCCTCGTGAGGCTGCGGGAAGTGGAATGATCATTGGCTGCAAGGTTTGATAGAAAATCATAGCCCTACATCCAGTTCTTTATCAAGAAAAACTCCTCCTGCAGACGAGGCAACAATACTCTTCGTCTGAGGTTGCAGACCATTGTAAAATGTCTGCGTCAAGAACCATTTGTCCATGTTGTGATGTGGACACACTCTCTGCAAATCTCTTAACCTAGCCCACGCTTCCCGTAGTGTTTCATCAGGCTCTTGGGAAAACATGGCTAGTTTGTTTCTGATTTCTGCTGTTTTTGTAGGTGGTTAATATTCTCTCAGAAACGTAGCAGAAATCTCACTCCATTCAGTTTCCTTCACGTCGTTCAACCATTTCTGGGATCTATCTCTCAATGAAAACTCGATCAATATGACTTTTAGTTGATCTGGATTGACTCCGGCATATTTGACGGTTCGACAAAGCTGTTGAAATCGCTGCAGATGATTTGCCGAGTCTTCAGTAGGATGCCCACCAAACTGATTTTGCTATACCATGCTGATGAGTCCAGGCTTGATTTCGAAATTCGCTGCGATGATGGTGGGGATAGTACCGTCTGGGTTGGGCACCCCATATGACTTCAGTGATTTAGACATGACTGAACTCAAGGTGTCTGATCCAGAGGTGTTCAGCTGAACAGACTGCTTTTCTCTCTGAATTTTCTTTCGAAGTTGCCTGAGTGTCTTTGTCAAATTGGGATCCTCAGGGATGAGGGTACCTCTTCTTCGAGAACTGGCATATAAAAGAAACAAAAAGAAGTAGCAAAACGTACCTCAATTGGAACAATGAAGTTCCAATGAGGCACAAAGAAGTAGACCAAATAACTAAACAAAAACTTAGAAAACTAGCCGTCTCCCCGACAACGGCGCCAATATTTGATAGGTTAAAGTCGTATCACCTATTCAAAGATAATTCCTACAGTCCTCTAACAATGGTAGTCAATGGAAGTAGGGTTGAATCCACAGAGAGACGGAGTTCTAAGTTAATATTCAGCCAAAAAGCTACTTCAGACAAGATCAGATGGAAATCAGCTGAACTAATCATTAGACACTAAAAAGCAATGTAAATAGGGATTTACTCTATGAAATAAAAGTCTAGGGAATTAGTTCGGTCCACCATGCTTATACCAATCAAAGGATCAAACAACTATCAGAACCTAGGTCGAGAATCAATAGATTAGAGCAGTGTCAAGCTATGGTTAAGTCACAACGCCCATAATTCAACATATGCATCATGTTCACAAACATAATCAGAATTACTGATGTGTAATAGACCTCTAAAAGTAAGGCGGATATGTGCAAACGATTATTAACCTCAAGTAATCAAAGAAACTGCGCAATAACGTTAATTACTCAATAAGAACAAATCACACCATAAACTATTTCATCAATCCCTATAAACTAATGGCAAATCAAATAATCATGGTATAAACATGGCTTCCCTCTCTAAATCCCTAGAAATTAAACTACTCACTCATAATTGAATCAACAATAATAAATCTAATATGAAACCCTAATAATTGCATCATGAATCAATAAGTAATTAAACTAAGCAATCAAGAATAATTAAAAAAATTAAAGTAAAGAATAATACCAATTGACGTAAAGCAAGAACTTTTATTGAAATCGAATCCAAGGTTAAATCATCTTTAATCTAATCCGAAGTGTTTAAACTAAAATAAAACTAAACTAAGAACTATGGAAATAAAAACAGAGAAAAGATGTCCCTAAAAATAAAGAGGAAAAGGTATTTATAATACCCCAAAATCACCCAACAATTTCCGTGACTCCGCGCATCATAGCAGGAGCAAAAAAAATTTGGGCCTCAGCCGATCAGTGGCCCGATCGGGTGTACAACAGCTAAGCCTAGCGCTTTCCTTCTTGTACGCAGCGCAGACACAATTCAGATTAGTGGGCCAGCTTGAAAATCCAACAGCATTTCTCTTTCTCGCGTGCAGCAACGTAGTCAAAAGGGGAGTTTGGGCCTCCCACCCAATCGGGCCTGGGGTATTAATGGCCCAGCTTTGCTCCTTTTTCGCCCAAGCAACACAGCCACATCAAAATTAGATTTTTAAGTCCGCCCGATCACCCACCCGATTGGGCCTTGTTTGCCCGATCGGGTTGGGCATAATAGTGCCAACCTTATTTTCTTTGTTTTTCCACCCGATGTAATCGGGTGATGTCTGCCCGATCGGGTATGAAACTTCACCGCCCGATCAGTAAATCTTCGCCCGATCAGGCCATTTCTTGCCCGATCGGACTACGGAAAACTCCTTTTTGACTCTTTGGCTCTCAATTCTTCATGTTTAGAGGTCTTGGGACCCCCTAAACTATCCATAAAGCTCGTGAGCCATCCTATGTGTCTCATAACATCTCGTAAAGCCGTGGTTGCTTCCAAATAACTCGGAAATAAGGAGAAAACTCCCTAAAACCTGCAGTTCAATACTAAAGCACAAAACCACAACTATAAACGATAGTTACCATAAAATAGCTCCTAAAAGCTCAAATGACGCACAATTTAGCTCGTAAATAAAGGAGAAAAGTCTATATAAATATGTGATATCAGTTTGCAAACACAAATCAATTTTTGTTAAGATATCAAGCTCTTCTCAATAGTTTTGGAGTGTTAATCGATGTGGTGTCAAGGTGTATTCTTTGACGAATTCTTGCTCAACTCGCATGGGTTTCTTAGCACTTTTCGGGAATCTTTAGTTTTCTATTTTTCTGAAATATATTTGACAAATAGAAGTTATTGTGTCAGAGACACAATAATACCGTCCGACGTGTCACGCGCTTCGCACGTGACAGATGCAAAATAACGGAAAAATATTGTCATTACAATTCATTAACGCTAAAACAACAAGCGAACAAAGAAAAGTCATCTTGCAAAACAAATTAAATCCAATCACATCAACAAACTATAATTCATTTTCTGAAACCAAAATCGAAAACAAATTCATGTCAATCGTTGCGACTTCATTCTGAATCACATATATTATAATACTGAATCATTAAACCTCAATATTCAACTAAAATGGAGGTTTCTACATTCGAGGATTCAAATTCACAGCATTTATGCCATGAGCTGTTAATTATTGTAGATACAACATCTAAAGAGAACGAAAATAACTTGGATCCGCATTCAGATGGTACAACAAATGAAGAAGAAAAAGGTACTATACAACTACTCACAATCATTTCAACTTCTAGTCTAACTTGTATTGAAATATCGATTACATTTCATAATTATAACTATCAGCCAATATTGTAACACATTTGAGAGAAATTCAGAATAAAAACTACTTTCATCTGAAATAAGGATAAAATCAAATGAAGGAAAACTACAAGTAACTGAAACAATTCTACGGTCAAATGAAAGAACACAGTAATGAAACTGAACAACAACAAAAAAAACAACAACTAAAAGGTTAGTGAAACTAATTGAATCAAAACTGGAACTAAATGAAACAATAGTAACTGAATTAAAACTGGAACTAACTGAAACTAAGTCAACCTGACAATTTTAGGAGCAACTGAAAAAACAATAATGAAACTAAACAATGACTAAAAACAACAACTGAAAGCTAAGTGAAACTAACTGAATAAAAACTGTAACTAAAATGAAACAATAGCAAATGAAACTAAGTCAACCTCTAACTAAAAAGAAAATAAAAGGAAATCTATAACCCTTATAAAATGGGGTAAGAAATTACTGTTCATGTGAACAGTGTTATGGGTCTTAAAACGTTGAAAAACACTGTTCATTTGAACAGTGGCAAAAAAAGCTCCATTTTTTCGTTTTAGCGTTTTTATAATTGTAATTGAAAAGGTGAAAGAGACGTGTCTCTGTGTCTCTCTTCTCTTCAGTCTCTTCTGCTTTTTTTTTAGGTCTTCTCTCTCTATTCTCTCTCTACTCTCTCTCCACACACTCTCTCTCTCTCTATTTCTTCCTCCCCTTCTCTTTCATGGCTTCCTTGCAGACAAGAACACCGCGTTCGAAATTATCAACATATCGCAGGTATTCTTCTCTTTTCTCCTGGTTTTCCTCTCATCGTTCATTTCTTAGCTCATTTCCTCTTACGATACTTTGATTTGGGGATTTAGGGTTTAGTTTCATTATATATTTTTTCTCATTTATTTCTTCTTTTTGTTCGTTTTGCAGTTGCTGGTGATGGATAAGAAATTTTTGAACAGAATGAAGGTATCTCCTTTTTTTTCTTAATTAATTTCCTATTATTTTGCTGATCAGCTTCTTTAGATTGAATGGGAAATTTTAGATTAATCCAAATCTGTTAAAAGGAAATTAGGGTTTGAATTTTTGGTTTCTTCTTCTCAAGTATGATTTTTTCCAAAAAATAAAAATGCAGGGCTCGATTTGGTTATTGCTTTTCTGATTTATGTTTTGTTTATTTTTATTTTTCTGATTTATGAGCTCTGGAGTAAGTAAAAGGATGATGGATGATGGGAGTTCAGAAGGACAAAGCATGCCATCCCTATTTTAGGGAAGTCTTATCCCTTCTTTTTTTAATTTTATACTTCATGTTTTTCCCTGTTGCACTATTTTTGTCTCTCTCATCCATCTTTACCCTTCCAAGTTTCCCCAGTCTTTCTTTCTTATCCATCGCTCTTCAGCAACAAAAGCTCTAAGGTTTTAATTGAATCCCTTTTTCCCGCTGTGCTCTAATTTTGTAAATTCAGTTCAATTTTTTCATGTTTTCTGTTCTGAGTTTTATCATCGTTGGCCTTCAGTTTGTCAAAGGCAAATTCTGGGTTAAATTTGGGGTTTTCTATTCTTTGAAATTTATGTTGTTGTGTTTGCCGGGTTGTTTGATATTCATAAAATTATGAAGTTTGTTGTGCCATTGGTGTTTATGTGTCATTGATTGGTTTGCTTCTATTTGCATATCAGTTTGCATGGGGGGGGAATGAACAAGGGGAAGAACTCTTTTTTGCCAGTAGTAAGGTATGTCTTTCTTTTACTTGGGGCTAATTTGGTGTTTGATCTTTAAATTAAATTCTCTACCTGTTTTTACTTAGATAACACTATTTATCAATCTATTCATACAAGTCATCATATGTAGTTCATCCACTTGTTTTACGCAACCTGAAAGTGATTTGATCGACTCTTCATTTAACTAATGTACCTATTTCGGATCCACTATACGACAGAATAGAGGAATACTGCTGGTCAATAATAATGTTAACTTGGCATTCAGTGGGAGTGACTCTTTGGAGGCTGGAGGTTGGACTTTAACTAATGTACCTATTTCTCCACCCCTGTTATTGCTCTCCAACAGTATGATCTCTCCCACTCACTCTGAGTTACTTTATATATTTAATTGCTGATTTTCAATGTGAAGTTATTTAGCGTTGAGAAGTGGCATTTTTTTTTTGTTATTTAACCGAAAAGTGGCATCCTCACTTTCTGCTTACTCACTCAGTACTCACCTTATCTCTATTCTCTTTTCCTTATGAATTCCAGGTAATTTCCCAATTTTACCTTCTTAATTTTAATAGGGAATTAATTTGATTTCTGTTTTATTTTTTCACTAATTAAACTTGTTTTTCGTTTCAGTTTTGGCATTGAGGTTCCATGGAATTGGCCTATTTTGACATAGCAGGTTGTCAACCATTTCATTTATCACCTCATTTCCATTAGTTTTTATCATGTCATTTCCAAATTGTTCATGTGTTCACTTCTTTTCTTTGAAGTTTGATATACCGAACCTCTTTTATCTTAGGAATTAATGTAGATGTTAGCTGAGGTTGTTGGATTATCTCTGTTCAATGTTGATTGAACTTTTAGATTTTGTTTGTAGCTGAGGCTTTATGATGTTTTGTATTCTTACTTTGGATAATAAGGGAGAGTTTACAATTGTCGGAGTCGACTTATAAGTGCTATGATGTTCACTTATGTGTCATATTTGACATGATATTACGCAGTGAAGTTAAGTAGTTTGCGAAGTTCACCTTTACAGTTGTTAGGGATATGTGGTTTACCGTGTTGAACATGGGATAGATTGAGCACCACTGGGATGCTATGTGATATTTGTAGGCTGATTGGGTTGCTTAGGGAGCAAAGCATTGTAAGAGATAGGGGATTTAATAACAAGAAGGCATGAGTTGTGTGCTATACTCTATGTATGAGGTTGGTATGGGAGTATGACTGTGGGAGGGTGGTGATGGAAAGTGGTTTCTTAGTGTTAGTAGTTAAAAGAAGAAATTCATCAAATTGGGATATGGGCAGTGAACATATCAATTTTTTTAGTCTTTTGAAAGTAAATGAGCTAAGGGGAATTGATTTATTTATGATAGTGATCTTCTGGTACATCATTATGCTCAATTAATGAAAAACCAAGTGCAAATTCCAAGCATGCTTTAAATGGTGGTTCCGTGGTGTGATCATACAAATGGTTGATACTACAAGAGGCTCTTACAGTTCTACGTATAGGTTTGTTGTGAAACATGCTCTTCCAATTGATTCTATGAGATTTTTTAGTTGTGTGAAGAGATGCTTAAAGGTTGGAATTGGATCTTACATTTTAGATTGTTCCATCATTTAGCTTTGTTTGATTCTCTTTTTTTAGTACTCATTCTTTATTTGAATAAAAAATGCATGTGCGGAAAGATGGTTTAAATCTATCCAGAAGAAATATGTAGCTGGACGTCTCGGGCACAAGTGGTAATTGCATTTGACGTGCCTTATTTCTTACAACATCTACTAGAAGGAGAGGATCCTCTTAAGGAAGTACCATCATCTAATAGTCTAAAGCATGCTACATTGTGACTTTAAATAATACTTCTTCAAGTAGTAGGTTTTCGAGACTGCAATCTATGGTTAAACATACTTCATTTGTGTTTAGCGTGTTTTCTTTTTATGTATTTTAAATATAGGATTCCAATTTTAAATGAGATGAAACTGGTAATTCAGTATGTTTCTTCAGTTAACGCAATCCGTTTAGCATGCGAATTCTTTTTTTTCCGTATCTAAATCTATTCCATCACGGTTGCTTCTAACATTTGAGTAAAATTTAAGATGCAAAATATAGGTGTGAAAGCCGAAGGAAAAACAGAGTAACAGTTTAGTATGAAATGGATCTAGATCGTACAAGCCTAAAGTAGAATTTAAGACTTGTAGACCTCGCATTCAGATCTGAACTTATGAGAAATTATTAGATGCTGCTGTTGGATTGAGCAGGCTTCAATGTCTGTACCCTTTGGCTTGATTGCGATTGTTAAGTGTGAATTAGTTGTTATATTTAAGCTGATTGTTTTGAAAGTAATTGTTCAAGGTGTTGTGTTTTCGTAAGGGATAAGTCAGCCTCTTAAACAAGGGAACGCATTTGGTGAGGTGTTGAAGGAATTTAAATGATGAGATAGTAACAGTGATCAGAATAAGGTGTGTTCAAGATATCTTTTAATCTAAGGCACTATTGTTCCAATGAACAGTACCTTGTCCTACCTGCCCCCCAAACCCTTTGCAAAACGCTTCGTTTCGTTTTTCTGCCTTCCCCACTTGCATGCTCATCTTTCTTTCTTGTAAACCCCCATCTCTAATTGTTTCTTTCTCTACAATATCTAGGTCATGTCACTGTTTGCTCTCCTCCTTCACTTCGTGAATGTGAGCGACAGAAACTGCGACCCATGTGGCCTTGAGGATAAGAGTGTAGGTGTTGCAGCCACTATTTGGAGGTAATGCTCTGCCTTTATTTTTCATTCCTTTAGTAGTAGAGTGTAAGACAGTGGTAAACACTAAACATTTTGTAAATAGGGGGATGCAAGTGTCTTTTTGACGAGGAGCTGAGATTGAATTATCATAGCCTTCTTATTGAATAGTTGAATATATAGCATTTCAGTCAGTTGCCAAGACTTCCAATGATAGTTCCATAGTGTAGTTTGGTATGTAGCTAGGCATCTTCATTCGTTAGCGCGTACAACTCAGCTTATAGCCATGAGTTGTTCTAGGTTATCTACATAACGTAGTGTGTTGCATGATACAGGATGTAAAAATGTATTAATATTTTGATTAAGCATAACATTCTGAAGAGGTTTTATACGAATTGATATATAGTTGAAAACTTTTGCAGTGGACGATGTTATACACTTTGGAGTGCAATTTATTTTCCAAAGATGTGTGTACCATCCCTCAGGTTATGATGGTATATCTCTCAAATAAAGGTGGAGTGAAAATGATAGAGAAGTAAGGTTGAATTAAGAAGTTGCTAGAGTTTTTTTTTTGCAAATGCTATTAGATATGTCAAATGATTCGTCAATAGGCGATAGTAGAGTCAGGTTGTCTCTTATTCTTTATTTATTCTCTACTTATAAAATTATTGTGCATTCTATTGCTGGCTAGCGGGTCTTTATAAGCGATTGTTAGGTTGACTGAAAGAGCTCAACTTGTTGCTATAAGTTAATTTCATTTTCAATAGAGTATTTGAAGCCTGGAGATATTATTAACGATAACGAACACAGAAAAAACAAAAGACAAATTAGGAATTCATTGGTTTCTTTTGGATCCGATAAAGGGCCTTATTTCATCTAGAGTTGTAAACCTTCTGCAGTGGTCATATCAATGATAATTGGCTTTTTAGCTATTATTTTCTATTATCATTTACGACATAGAAATTTTAGATTAGTTTAACTATATCTTTCCTTGAAAAACTAGATTCGGTCTAATTTGAACAAAGCAAAGATCGAAATCTCTTTATGCTTATAGAAGGGAGTAACAATTATTTGCTTCTTCTTTGATGAGGTGAATGTTGTGGGAAATCTTACTCATTGCAACTTTTATAACTGGTAGTCTCTTGCCTCACTTGTCTTGTGCAACCTCTTGTTGTTAATCTATTGTGACACTTTTTTTTATGCTCCTTATGGCTCAAGTTGATATTGTAGTTTACCTTGTGGATGTCTTTGACAAGGAGAGATTTGCTGAATTGAAAAAAAAGATCTTGTTCAATTTTTTATCATAGGAAATAAGATCGACAACCTTATGCTGCTTCCAAGGATGAGCTATGCTTCTATCAGGGGCTACCAGCAAGGGAATGGTGAATCTTACGAGTTCCATTGTCCGCCCTTGAGATATTCATGGACAATACGATATTCATGTGCAGTATTGTCTGCAAGATGGGATATGGTGTTGGATGCAAGTGGGTTTTCTTATATATCAGTTGAGACTAAAGCTAAGAAGTCTTTATTTTAATGTATGTTGTTATCTCTATTTAAGTCTCTTGTGACTACAAATAGAGTTTGCAACACTCAGTCTTTAACTCTTATTTGAGGTTGACATGTACTCTCACACGAATTCCTAAATATAACGCATTGTTGTTTTAGGTGGTACAATGAATTTTTCTTCATGGAAGCCACTTTTCAATTCAATTTTATTCATTAATCTTCATGGATTTATTTTGGTGATAATTGTTCGAAAAGTTAAGGTCCTTGGTAAATGTATACCTTGACTGGAAGATTGTATGTTGACAGCTTGATATAAGTCGGTTTTTTGGTTATTCTATTTCATTAACTAGCTTTAAATATACGTGATGCTAATAAGATTGCATAAAAATATAATTGTTATTGAAAGCGAGAAGAGAAAGAAGATTATGGAAAGGAGAATAAGAAGAGCCGATAGCTTGTTTAGATTTACTTTTTTTAAAATAAAAATAAATATTAAAAACAATTAGTTAGAGAATGAGTTGTGCCTATTAATTCAGAACTAAAAATGAAAATAATTTTGATTTTTGGTGTTCGCCCTTTATAGAATAGAGATTTTATTTTGTGTTTTGCTTTTCTTATTTTTGGCTTACATCTCCTTTTTCCTTATATAATAGAGATTATTTAATTCCTCTAATTTTTTGTTCCTTTACATTTGATTTAAGGTGTCGGTATCCACTTCCCTTATAGTATAAGTGCACATCATGTGTGCGAAAGTATATAAACTTTGATTATGAAAGGAGGAGACGAAAGATAGTGTAGTTTGTTTAAGGTGTTTTCTATTTTTCTAAATATAAAATTGTAAATCAATTATTTAAAGAACGAGAGTTGTGTCATTAAATTAGAATATAGATCATCATGATTAAGCATATGGAAGGTCATCTAAGCTCCACTTTCCAAATGAAGCTTATCTTACTTTGGAAGAATCACTCCAACATGCGATGGAAAAACCTATTACAAGATAATTGTTTGACAACTACAAACCAAAATAATATTATCAAATTACTTAAACTAATATTACAATTCATTAAGGGCTTGTTCTCTTCAGCTTAACTTCAATTCAGTTTAGCTCCAATCAGTTCAGTTCAGCTCCATTTATTATTTAACAAATTTAACCATTTTGTTGAATATTATTTTTATTGTTCGATTAATTTATTTTACTAATTAATATTATTATTATTAGTAGTATTAGTATTAGTATTAGTATAGTATTATTACTCCCTCCGTCCCATATTAATCGATACATATCTATATTCGTCTGTCCTACATTAGTTGATACACTTCTATAAATGGCATGTGAGTACATAGAAATATTATTTCAGTTTAGCTCCAAACAGATCAGCCCAATTCATTCAGTTCAGCTCCAATCATTAAAATTAGACGAAGGATATAGGCTCTAAGGATGTTTCACTACCTTGGGGGACCGCGCTCAACGCGTGTGGACCAACAACTAGTGAAATAGAAATAGGAGTAACTAAAAACATGGTTAAAAAACACATTAAAATGAATCGAATGAAAACACAATTAATGTCACTGCAAATGAATAATAAATGAAACGTTAATAGAAGTAACTGAAACAAATCAAGTACTAACTGAAACACAAATGATAGGTGAAAAGAAATTAATTGAAACAACAGTTGGTCTAACTAAAATAACCATAGTTTCACTTGCTACTTTTCAGTTTGTGCTTTTAATATTTCATTTAGTATCATGATTATTTCATTTAGTATTTTATTTATTTTATTTACTCATAATATAATTTACTTTACTGATCTAAACTAAGTTCTACATAAAAGAATCAGTAGTGCAAATTGGTTTTTTCAGTTAGTCTTTTTAATATTTCAGTTAGTCTTATAATTCTTTCAATTCATGAAAATAAGTGATCTAAACAAATTTCTAAATGCAAGGAGCATATTCAATTTACTTGCTACTTTTCAGTTAGTGTTTTTAATATTTCATTTACTATCATGATCCTTTTATTTAGTATTTATTTATTTCATTTACTTATAATATAATTATAATTTAGATAATGTATTAACTGAAGCAGTTTTATTTCCAACTGTACAGCAGAAGATGACTATTTAAAATACATAGATGATGAGCATATCAAAGACAACCTTATAGGCAGAAGTGTTCCAATGTTGATGATGGATACAATTTGTACCAAGCTCATTCAAGGGCACCAGGATTCAGCATCAGGAAACTAACTCTTAGAAGAAGGAGAAATGATAATTCTATTTCTGAGTTCTATTTGGTTTGCTCCTAAGAAGGTGCATCAAAAGCATCAAAGAAGAAACAACTAACAAAAGAAACAAATGCAGACCAACAACATGTTCAAATACTAGAATTTGAACAACCAAATAAGAAGAGAAAGACAAGGTCGGTCAATGAGACAAGAACAGCGTGCAAAGACATGGTCAGATTTAAACAAGAAAAACCTGGGGAAGACTTTGTCATTGTAGCACATGAGCTCCAACACAACCATGAGCTTGTAATACAGAAGGAAAGTCATCATTTGAAATCAGAAAGGAAGATGACTGAAGACACAGCTCAGCTCATCGAAACAATGGTTGATTCTGGAATAAAGCCAATATATGCATAGAATTTCTTATGCAACGAGGCTGGTTCAGAGGAGGTTGTAGGTCACACAAAAATAGACTACCTCAACTACATCACACTATACAGGTCTAGGATGGTAGAAGGAAAAGACATGCAAAGCGTCTTAGACCTTCTACAACCAAAGATTGAGGAAGACCCGACATTCTTCTATAGGCTAAAATTTGGGGAACATAACAACATTGTGAACTACTTTTGGCGAGATTCAATGATGTTAGAGGACTTCAAAGCCTATGGAGATCTAGTCATATTTGATACAACATATAGAACAAACAAGTATGGGCTCATATGTGCACCATTTGTTGGCATAAACTGTCATTGGAAGACAACCATGTTTGCATGTGCTTTCAACACAAACGAAAAAGGAGAGAGCTTCGGGTGGCTGTTGCAGACATTCAAGAGAGCAATGTGCCAAGAAGAACCCAAGACAATATTCACTGACCAAGACAAGGCAATGGGTAATGTGATTGAAAAGGTAAAAATAAAACAACTTCCTGTTTAAATTACTTCTCACATATATAACACTGAAAAAACAGAAACTAAAACTAAAGTAAAATAGAAACTAACTGAAAACAACAGCACTACCAACTGAAACACACATCAAATACACATTAAAAATGCCTTCCAAACTCTACAGCTATTAATAATTTCTATGCAACAGGTTTTTCCAAATTCAAGACAAAGACTATGCCTGTGGCACATTGAGAAAAACTTTGTAAGCCACTTTGGATCCCTCAAAAGCAATAAAGAATTCAAAGAGATGTTCAAAAATTGCCTCATGGGATGCAAAAATGAAGCAGAATTTGAAGAAATGTGGGCAAAAATGATGGAAAAATATGGACACCAAAAAGAAGAATGGTTCAACCAAGTGTATGAGGAAAGACACAGTCACACAAATGGTGCACAACACTAATCAGAGATATGTTTTCAATTGGCATATTGTCATCACAAATGACTGAAGTCACCAACAGAGCAATATCATTCATTGTAAAGTCATTAACAAACTTGTTTGAGTTCTATCACATATTTGAGGAAACAGTAAAGAGATGGCGAAGCAATGAAACAAGTGACAACTTCAGAAACAGAACGGAGTGTCCTTAAGGCATCAACTCAAAATCAAAGCTGTTAAAACATGTTGCACAAGTTTACACCTTAGCGCTGTACAAAGATTTCGAAACAGAATATGAGTGGGCAATGGCATCATTTTTTAGAGCATTTGAAGAGACCTTAAGTTCTTCGAAGTCTCATTTGAAGAAAACTTCGGCAACTCAGATAACGTAGCATACGATCAGAGTACAACCGAATTTGTTTGCACATGCCAATGCGTCACAGAAACAGGAATGATATGCTTTCACATTATAAGGGTAATGCACATGTTTAACATTTTTAGGATACCTGAAAAGTATATCTTGAAAAGGTGGACCACACTTGCAAAATCAACAATATGGGAAACAATCTTAATAAGTTTAACAACTAAACTATTTTCTGATATACCTGAAAACTTTTATTAACCAACTGAAACACTTTACTAACAACATCAAACAGTAGGTGACAAAGACCAAAACCCACATGCACAGCTCTGGACACCATGGAGACATGCAATTACAGCAAACTTCTACAACCTGATATTAATATGCCAAACAAGTGAGGAGGCAAGGAAATTATGCGACAACTCAATAAAGGAATTACATAAATCTGTCAAAGAAGTTTTCAAGACTGACCAAGAAAAACAAAAAGAAATTGAAGATGAAGAAAGAAGAGGACAAGTTGTTGAAAATCCAGAGATAATAAAGACAAAAGGAAGACCACCAAAAGGAAATAAAAGGATAAAAGGACATTTTGAGAAAAGAAAAATGAAGACTAGACATCTCAATGAATATGGAACAAAAACACCAAATGTACCTATGGATTCTTAATCAAGCATTACAATTTCCATTACTTTTGTACTCATTTTCTTTATATTAATTAAAATTTCAGCTATCATTAAATAAATTTCAGTTAACTCTATTTAAATTTCAGTTACTTCACTTTTATATTTATTCACTAAATTTTAGTTCTAGTACTTTTGTACACATTTCATTTACATTAATTAAAATTTCAGTTATCATTATCTTAATTTCACTGAAGGAGTTAACCAATTCCTATTTCTAATGGCAGAATGAAACTGAATCAAGTTAACTGAAGGAGTTAACCAATTCTTGTTTCTGATGGAATCACTAATTCAAATTAACTAAATGCTACTTGCAACTAAAAAAAAATTGTTGCAAGACCTGAATCCCAAACCATAGTAGTGTTACAAATGAAAAAATAATCAAATATAAATTGAAGTACAAACCAAAAGCCTAGCGAAAAAACAGCTGAAGGAAAACTACAAGTAATTGAAACAATCTCTTGATCAACTGAAAGAAACAGTAATGAAAACTAAACAGCAACAATAAACAACAACTGAAAGCTTAGTGAAACTAACTAAATTAAAACTGGAACTAAATGAAAAAATGGTAACTGAATTAAAACTGAAACTAAATGAAACAATAGTAACTGAATTAAAAATGGAACTAAATGAACTTAAGTCAACCTGTAACTAAAAAAAGAACAAAAGCAAATGAAAAAAATGGTACAAACCAAAATAAGGTGAAATAAAATAAATTTTTGCTTAGATTCAGATTCAAAAACCAAATGAAGGAAAACTACAAGAACTGGAACAATTTTACGATCAACTGAAAGAAAAATTAATGAAAACTAAACAACAACAAAAAAAAGCAACTGAAAGGTTAGTGAAACTAACTGAAAGCTTAGTGAGAAACAGCTGAAGAAAAACTACAACCACATAAAATAGCAACTGAAAGCTTAATGAAACTAACTGAATTAAAACTAGACCTAAATGAAACAATAGTTCTGAATAAAACTGGTGTGAAATAAAATAAAATTTTGCTTAGATTCAGATTCAAAAACCAAATGAAGGAAAACTACAAGTAACTGAAACAATTTTACGATCAACTGAAAGAACACAGTTCTGAAACTAAACAACAACAAAATAGTTATCAACCTAACTAATACCAACTGAAAAAACACTAAGAGTAACCGAGAGAAAAATGGCACAAACTGAAATAATAAAAAGATTGTTCATTACACTAAAAGAAACCCATTACAAAACCATTATAATTCCCATGAAAGCATAAACCACCAAAACAAAAAATACATACTAATTTAAAATTAAGACAACAGTTGGTCTAACTAAAATAATATAAATCCATCCAACTTTAACCGCAGTTTCAATGGCACAAAATAGTAATCAATATAACTAATAACAAATAAAAAAAACTAAGAGTAACTGAAAGAAAAATGGCACAAACTGAAATAATTATTAGAAAATAAGTACTTTCATTAATACCAAAAGATTACAAACCAATTCCAAACATTAAAAAACAATTCTAATTCCCATTAAAGCATAAACCACCAAAACAAAAAATACACACTAATTCCAAAGATTACAAATCTAAAATTTAAAATTAAGACTCAGAAGAATCTAAAAGACTTGGATCGTTGACAAACGATCTGAAAACGCTTTCACTGTCGCCCAACAGTTCAAGTCTTTGAACCCTTGAGCGACTCCTTTCTTCAATGGCCTCCTCCGCGGCCTCCCAAGTATTGCCAATGTTTGGGAAATGACGGCTTTAAGCATCTTTACAGGTGTAAACTCCCTTTATGAAAGGTTGTTTAATGTCGAATTGAGTGAATTTCTTCACATGCAATTCGTTCAAACATTGAGTCCTTAGAGCCTTGTCTTGTTCATCCCTTTTCCTACTTAAATAATTCAACTCTCTTTCTGACGCCATTTCAAATTTCAAAATATGATTTGAAGTTTTTTGAATAGGAATTAGAGGACTCAAGTTATTTCAACTTCTGAAATTATATTGTACGTATAAAAAACACTAATCAGCATATATATAGCCTTGCAGAGACGGTTGGGAATATCAACAGAGAAATTATGATTAAATTCAATATCATTAAAACACATTCATTTAATAGGTGGCGTTTCAAAATACCAATGAACAAAATTAATGGTTCATTGTACAAGAATAAATAGGAACATTTTAAAAACCCTGAAATTAGAACACTATTTGAATTCAAACTAAAATAGTACAAACTGAAAGCATTGGAATACCAACTGAAAAAAAAACGAACAAAATGAAAGCATTAAAATACCAACTGAAACCAGAAAAGGAACAAACTAAAAGCATTAAAATGCCAACTTAAACAAAAAAAACAAACTGAAAGCATTGGAATACCAACTAAAAATAAGAAAGGAACAAACTGAAAGCATCAAAATACCAACTGAAACCAAAAAAGGAACAAACTGAAAGCATTATAACACCAAGTGAAACCAAAAAAGGGAACAACTAAAGCAACTAATATACCAACTGAAAAAGTGAAAGAGACTAACTGATCTAAACTAAGTTCTACATAAAAGCAGCAGTAGTGCAATTGGTTTTTTAGTTAATCTTATTAATATCTCAATTAGTCTTATAATTCTTTCATTTCATGAAAATAAGTAACATAAACTAAGTTGTAAACGAAAGAAGCATCCTCATTTAAATTGCACTTCAGTTAGTCTTTTAAATATTTCATTTAGTCTTATGATTCTTTCAGATTCATTTCAGTTGCTGTTGGATTAGTTTCATTTAGCTGTATATTCGAGTCAGTTAACTTCAGTTGCTTCTGGATTAGTTTCATTAAGCTGTATATTCCAGTCAGTTAACTTCATTTTCTTCTGTTGCCTTAATTCACTTGAAAACGTTTTCATTTTCTAATATGCTCAAACTAATATAAGAATAATAGAATGTAATATAATAACAACATATATTAATGGAATAAAAAAATAAAATTTTGATAAACTGAAGACAAAAACAGATTTCATGAACCAAAATTAATAGTAACTGATGAAAAGTAAATATAAACTGAAACCAAATTCAAACTAACTGAAGAAAAGTATATACTTGTAACTATACAATTAACCTAAGTTACAAATACTTGTAACTATATATGTATATTATGCAATAAACCTAAGTCTAAACAAATTCTAAAAAACTAATGATAGTTAAAATCTAGTAGTTTATTAACTCTTTAAGTATCATAATAATCAAGATTTAGCACCATTTCAACTTCTTCTTCATGCTTCCTCTTTTGTTCAAGAATAGCTGGATCATTTGTATCACTACTCTTACCCTTTTTCACTAATAATTGACTAAGAGCCTTCTCATTTTTCTTCTTTATTTTCTGCTTTTTCACTTTATTTTCCAGCTTGTTCATAGGATAAGTTGCTGATCGAAAAGCAAGCTTGCACCGTTGATATTGTTTCACTCCTAGCTGAAAGTAATAAACAAAAGAATGAGAACAATGGTATCAATAAATATGTAACAATGGAATACCAACTGAAACCAAAAAATGAACAAACTGAGAGCATTAAAATATCAACTGAAACTAGAAAATGAAGAAACTGAAAGCATTGGAATACCTATTGAAACAAAAAAAGAACAAACTGAAAGCATTGGAATACCAACTGAAACCAAGAAAGGAACAAACTGAAAGCATTAAAATACCAATTGAAACCAGAAAAGGAACAAACTGAAAGCATTAAAATACCAACTGAAACCAAAAAAAAGGAAAACTAAAGCTAAGTTCTACATATACCAACTGAAAAACAATCCGTATTGTGGTTTGTCAACTAAATGAAAAAGTTAAAGATATTAACTTATCTAAACTAAGTTCTACATAAAAGCAGCAGTACTACAATTGGTTTTTTCAGTTAGTCTTTTTAATATTTCAGTTAGCTATCAATATAATACCTTACCAAGTAAAGAAATCGGACTGTCTCGCACAGCTTCGCCATCATATAGCTCCATCCCCTTGATTGCATACACACCACAATCATTAACATTCTTGTTACTCCTCCATGAAAAATAAGGTGTCAGCCTCTCCCAATGTTGCATTTGATGAAAATCAGGACACCCCATTTCATCGATCATGAAAGCCTTAAAGATACGACACTGCATAAAACTATACAAGTAAGAAACTTTTGAAAGACAACAAAAAGAACCACAACAAAAAAAGTATTGACACCATTATATAACTTCACATTCTTATCATTAACGTGCCAATATCTGTCAAACTCATTGTTGTCACTTCGGTTATAAATATTTTTAATTTTCTTGTCCTTCCTCTTGATAACCAAAACAGTATAATGATTGTCCTTGTGAACAAGAACAAATTTATGCCAAATTGAAAGTAAAATGAGATACTTCAACAATAACAGCAAATAGCCTTTATGAGAAATAAATGAATGTCAGCAACAACCAAATACAAAGTAGAACAGAAATACATGTACATAAAAGTATAAATGCAAAAAGTCAAAGCAACTAAACCACAGATATCACTCACTAAAAGAAAAATGAGACTAACTGAAACGGAATTATCACTAACTAAAAGAAAAATGAAACTAACAGAAACAAAAGATATAACTAACTGAAACTTAGATACCACCAGCTGAAACCAAGGCAACACCAGCTGAAACTAAATTAAAAGCAACTGAATAAAATAGAAAAGTACATGAAACAATAAAAAGAGGAACTCAAACTAAAATAAACAGCAACAAAACAAACAGACAATGAAGAACTACTCACAACATATAAATGAAACAACAAAAAAATAATAGTAATGTAAAGAATAATCAATGACTTTGTACGAACCAATTAAGCTTCACGAATATCATTCTTTGGAATTGTTTTCACCCACGAAGAAATTGCATTGGTACAATTCCTCACAAACACCTTCTCTGGCCGAATGGATATCTTTGCCTTTTCAACTTCTCACTTTGCCTTCTCAACAACATGCTCTGGTGTGCCCTCAATCTTTTTGATATCATACTCTTTTTGAGTTTCCGTGCTCTGAAAAGAATCCTTTTTCACCCTCTCCACAAGTAACCAATTTATTCAATTGGTTGATTGATTCAATTGGTTTGGTTTCAACAGTCAACTTTGGC